>OX387406.1:3160435-5618220 GCA_947563765.1 Anarsia innoxiella | reverse complement strand
TTGAATCCGGATTCCAGATCGATTAGTCTATTGCCAGACAGTAATAAAACCTAAACGAAATAATATCAATCGAAACTGCTGATATTAAATACGTCATAAAAAGCAGAAATGGGCGATTTGCTTCCTTACCTTCATTATCACGCGCCATTATAGTGTTATATGCGAAGTTCGGGAGTTTTCTCCATATCGGCTTCTACTCTGCTCGCATTTAATGGATTATTATAGTCTGATAATGATTTTTTGAAGTTCATTAACCTTACAACATTAAATGCCTTTTTATTTTGAATTAATCAAATGTAATAGATTTTAGCAAAGATCTCATCATTATATTTGAATCCCCATTACAGGGGCACACGCGAGCTTACTCTCATTTACGAGAAAAAATGGGCCATAATCTACGACGTTCGTGGAAAGCGAGTTCTTTTAAGAAAAATAAAATGCACGGATTTTAATTGTTGTAATTTCCTAAGCTTGATACATCAAATCAACTATAATTTATAAATATGTTATATAATAACTAATTAAACGTACTTCAATTAGGTAAGTTCTTTTACAACTATATATATACAAAATTCCAATACCTACTTGGGTACAAACTATAAAACCAAACGAAATGAGCATAGACAAGCTTGTCACAATTGAAATGGAAAGAAAAAGGAAAGGGCGCGAATGAAAATCACCCGCCTTCCATCGACTTTGATCTCTCGTCCTGTGGTATTAAAATTTACATATTTTTCTCTACAATTCAAAGGCTGGGTGATATTTGATAGGACTGCGTGTTACGCGATTGGATATGTCAAATAATTAAAAAGTAACTTTATCCCAAAGCTACTTGTAGGTAGGAACATAAACGTCTATTTGTAGATAATTAGGGAAAATCTAATGTACTGGCAAAAGGCTGGTAGTAAAAAGTTTTGATCTTGTTTTTTAACCTTTTTACTTTGCGTATGTAGAGCTGTTTTTTCAATTTCTTTGTAACCCATTTGGTGTAAATCTTATTCGCAAAGTCTTAAAAATGTGAAGAATCCGCCACAACATACATAGTTAATTTCAATACACACTACTAAAGACACTGTAATTTTTACATTTTCTATAACGTAATCTTCAAACCACACTCCTAGAGCACCTCCCAGTCCAATATTATTTCTATTTGCGTTCCCACTTTGATGTGTTTTCGATGCGGCTGCGGCGGCGAATTGATCTGTATTACGGAATATCTTGTTTACCTATGAAATCGTACTGCAATAACAAACTTAGAAAATCTGATTTTGTTTTTGGAGTTAAGAAATTCTTTGTCGTAAATTGAATAACCCTCTGAGACAGTGACGAATATGTAAATAAATAGTTGCTTATTGATTTGTGTTCTCACGACAATTCAGTAATATTAATGAGTAAAACTCATTGAAGCCCGGCTCTTAAATGTGTGAATGAATGAATGAAAATTCTATTCAATATTACACAGTTTCAATATTTATAAACTACCTACTACTTTAGGTTGTTCCAAATTTTATTCTTTAGTGGAGCTGCAACCGATTATATTTATCTGTTATTTTCCACTCTACCATCGACGTTATCAAAACAATGCTCATTATACGCATATAAAACTACAGCTTTGTTCAAATTCAGTATAAGCACAAAGTAGGTACCTAGGTAAGGTACTTACCTATTTGCTCCATCACCATATGTAAACAGTACCTAGGTATATATAAGAAGAGATGTTGTTTATCAGCAAAGGCAGTGATCACAAGACGGTCTCGTTCAAATAAGGTTTGTTCGCGCAATGTAATTTACGTAGTCTGCTGTCGCGACGCAATCACGGCCAGCCATTGTAGAGTCATGTAGGCACGAGCTTCAATTTAAATAGGAAATACGATATTGTTTATAGTTCTCGTATAATTGAAATTTAAGTACCTTATTTAGAAAAAATAATAGAGATAGAGCTGTCTGGATGTTCACTCTTACTTATTATATATAATATCAGTGATTTTACTAAGTACTTAGTGCTTCCATAGTTTGGTAAAAGACACGCATCTCTAGATAGAGCCTTTCTAGATAGAACGAGTAGTTATGTGTCTGCGTTATTAAGTAAGAATTGTGATATTTTTTACAAAATAGAACTACCCAGGTACATAATCCTATCTTAGCTCACCTTTAAAACAAACAAGTGGATTTTAAATTAATTTTTAAAACCTTCCTTATCCCACTTAAATGTTTAGAAGAAACTAAAAACTTATAGTAATTTAATTACGTTCTTGACGAAGCTTTAGGTAAGGTGCTTAAAGTGCAGACTTAAGCTGTACTTAAAGCTCGGTTAAGTTAAAGCAAATAACTTGGCAGCTTGCAACAGATGCAAGCAACGGCGGCGTAGCTAGTCAGGGTATTTAAATATTCTGCATCTTGCAATGTAGAAAGCGTTGCTTGTTTTTGAAAATGATTATTTGAACTGTGTGATGAGAAATAATTCATCTAGAGGTACATACTTACTTACCTACTTACAAGAATATATGTTTTTTATGTGTGGTAGTTGTTGAGTACCTAAGAATCTTGCCACGTTCCTAAGAGATGATTTATTGAAACAAAAGTTTGTAATTATTCCTACCCTTCTGGAAAATAATTATAAATACAGTCTCATAATTTGAATATCAAATTGGTGTCTTTGAAGTGGCTTCAAACTCTACCTCTTTGTTTAGGAATTGCTTTCTTTAATATTTTTTCTTACTTTGTTTTTTTATTCACTTATAAAATAAAAATGTGGTGTCGTAATAATAAGTGAGGATTAGGGAGGTGCATCCAACTTAAAAGTTGCAATATTAATTAACTGGCTATAGCTTTAATGTAGCTTAATCTACTATGGTCCTGATATTAGACAATGTACGTACGTACAAGTCGACGCACTCTCGCGGCATACAGCTACACGGCAATCATAAGCAAGTATTGTAAAACAAATGACAATGCTTAAAGAACTGCCAACATTTTGACACACACTTAGCAACAGACTAAAATCGCATAAACAACTTCTTTTGTCAGATTTGAAATATTTTTAGATAGCGACTTTTTTATTTCACTAAGTACCTGGGATTTATCTTAATCAGTTTTGTAAACCGATGCTACCATTACATACAGGACCAACTCAAATTTCATTTTGAACAAGTATCAGGTATTTACCTACATGTAGACAGTATTGACGAGTTATGTAACAGTGTACCTAACACGTATATGCCATTACATGCGCCCGATCGTTACCTTCAATTTATGTGTATTGAAAATTCAATAAACGCTCCCGTCGTGTCGTGCCACTCCAATCTGATACAGTTCTGTATTGCAGACGATGAAGTTAAAGCTGATTTTCCTGCAAAATCTGATTTAACATTGGCAAAGATTTTGAAATTGTTAAATCTTTACCTGTTACGGAAAACTGAAGAAGAGGTCTTTGCATTAGGTACTTTGTTCATTAAGATATCTAATACTTATACCCATATCTGACATTAATATTTTTAAGAATATTTAATCAACATCTAGCACCGTAGTGTGCCTTCGTTTTAGGAAAACCTTTAGTTCCATATATACCTAATAGAAGTCAAGGTACATCAAATTAACAACAGGCTTTGACATTCGCGACGAAAACGGGGTCATCCAGGCGTCCAGCCTTGTCCAGCCGAGATTGCAAAAATAAATTGAATTTGTTATCAAGAGACCCATTGTGTCCAGAAAACTTGAATCCGTAACAATGCTTGCTGTCGAGACAATTTAATTCACGTTTTAATAGAGTACACTGTACACGTTTCACTGGACGAATACAAAAATACAAAAATAATGACAAAAGAAAAGGTCACGGACTCATCGAAGTTACATTGGCGCCTTGTAACTGGAAACTTATATAACCGTTCAGAATTTTAGAAAATGTGTAACATTTGGATCATTGGCACCTGTTTGAATACCATGAAATATTCATGACTAAAAACATTCACTAAAATAATATGTTTTTTCGTAGTTAATGGTATTCGTTTAAGCACAAGATTTCATTCGTTTTTTCCCATTAGTCTTTTTCCATATAACATTCTACTTTACCAAATTATGAATAATCACAGAAAGAAAAGTACCCAGTCCATAAAAATAAATAAAAAAATACAAATATCTGGAGCAAGAAGATCGGCAAGTAGATTTACGTCTCTATATAAACAGATCGCTCGGTGAGATTCTTGGAAAATTTTCTCCCGTTACGCTTTCGGTGCAGGTGCGATGATTCAGTGGATATGCGCACGCGATCTTTTACTTGTCCTTTCAATGTTATATCTTCACCTCAGTTTTGCTTGGTTATTAAAACCTGATTAACATCTGTCGGAAAGAGTGGGTGCTACGCCATATAATCAAAAGATAAAAGGCCATGTCTTTATCAAGTCTATTTAATCTTTATCTAAAACGTAATTTCATTAATGAGCAAAATCATATTGACTTTAATACTTACACTAATAAATGCAGTCTCCAGTAATATTTACAAAGTTAAAATATTTATAAATCACAGATTCTTATACGTAAATAGGCGGAAGATAACTTTTCATAGAAGGTCCGGCTCGACCAAGAGGCGGTAGGTTTGGAGACTTTAGGGGAGGGGGAGACAACTCACGTTTCAAGGGACCACTGTCGTATTTGATATTGTTGTTATTTCGCTGTAATACTTTATAATTCTTAATCAAACCACGCAATTCCTCTTGCTGATCTTGATTCAATGTTCTAAAATTATTCTTCTGTTCAGGAATTCTATTTTCCTTTTCTTCTCTGTCTTGTTGAATTGGAATAAATCTCATTTCATTTCTTTGATCGAAATTGTTGGCGATGGGTTTGCTTTTCGTGGTTTTCACTTTGCTAGATTCAAAATGATTTTTCATTGAAACATAGTTCAGTATTTCCGCTATATCGACTGGTTTCTTTTTGAAAGATTTTATGTCATTTGATGGTTTGGCATGGTATTGAATTATTTTGGGGATTTTATCTGTTTTTGGTTCTGCTTCTACTTTAGTATGGACAAGTTTTTCTGGTTCTCCGATAAAATGGCTTTCGTCTTTTCTTTCGGGCTTTTCAAAATTAACCTGATGGAAATTGTGTTGTGTTTCGAGTTTAGCTGGATAGTTTTCAAATTGTTTGTCTGGCTTTTCAGTATTTATCAGGTACTGATCTTGCTGTTTCTCAGATTTTTCAGGATTGACTAGAGTGTTTTCATTTTTTCTCTCAGTCTTTTCGGGACTTATAAGGTTCTTTAAAAATATGTTGTTATTCAAAATATCTTCTAAAATACTTTCAGTAGTTGTTTCTATCACACGCGGTTCTTCTGTGCTAGTAGTCGTGACAATAGGTTTGAAATCGCTCTTAGATTCTTGAACAATAAAATCAGTAAATTTAAAATTACTAATAGAACTGATGTACGGTTCCTGTGTTGTGGTTTCTTTAATTTCTGGTTCAGTTTTCGCCCAAATATCTGAGTAAACACTTTTCTCCTGAATATTTTGCACTTGATTTTGTAAACTTTGAGTAATTGTTTTAGCAATATCGGAATTAATAGCCTTAAGTTTTCTAGGTTCGTATGACATATCTTCAAAATTATAGGATTGTGTAATGGTTTGTGTTGGAAACATAAAATCTTTATGCGTCAGTAATTTTGGAGTCTCAGAGACAAGTTTTCGAGATTCTATGGGTAAGTTAGTAGACTGATATTGATACTGTTCTTGGAAATGATTTTCCACAGGTTTACTAGTTGTATAGATTTCATAATTTTGTTGTATATTATTTGTGGGTTTAAGCCATTCTTCATTTTGTGGATACGCTGTAGAGGGTGACGCATAGCTGTTTGGATATTTCATTGTCTTGTCATTTTGCATTGGGTTGTTATTCATTGATTGAGTTAGTTCTGGTTTTTGATATTCGTTTGCATTATTAGTTGGCTGGTTTTGATATTGGTTACTTATTTGTGATTCTTGATATTTTTGGTACTCATTCATTTCTTTGTTGTCTTGAACTTTCTTTTCATTTAACATTTTATTCTCTTGATTTTGTTGTTGTTTATTGATTTCTTGATTTTGATAATAATTTGTTAAATAATTGTTTTGGTTTTGACTGGTTTGAAAATTTTGAGTGTATTGATTTGCTGCAATGTTTTCAGAATTATCTTCCAACTGAGATCGAATCATTTTAGTATATTCATCAGGACTCATGTTACCAAAGTTTATTATAATATCATCACCCTCTCCAGATGAACGTGAAATTGTGTTTTTATTTTGTTGTTGATTTAAGTTGTTAGCATTCATTCCGTATTGCCACCTCCAAAGTCCTTTGTTTGGATCTTGATCGGCTTCTTTAACTCCAGCTTCATAATTAACAAGTTGTGGCATTGTTGATTTCTCAGTAGTAAACATTCTGGATATTGTGTCTTGAATTATTGTATTTGCTGAGGGCACGTGAGCGCCTTGGGAAGCCAAAAAAGTAATTTGGGGAGAAATTGGACCATTGTTTGGTTTAACTTTAGGTTGTTCAGTTGTATATTCGACTGTTTTGATTGGAACTTGATTACTTGCGGCTGTAGCTAAATTATTGCCAGTGTTTGATCCTTGTGAGTAACTATACGAAAAGGCTTCTGGTGTTCTGCCAGTAAATAAATTACGGGTTGGAGGAGGTGCAAATTGCTGATTTTTGTCGCTCTCATTGATGTCATTGTCCCTTCCATCATCTTGCCAATGTCTGAGATGGGGTGGCTTCTTTGCTTCCTCTGCCAAGTTATATTGTACTGCCCTATAATTTTTAGTTTGTTAGCATATAATTTATATAACAGTGCTCAATTTTACGAGTAATAGGGAAAGTCTTACCTTTGAATTATTTCTGGCATTGGAGGTGCAACTGGTAAATGATCTCCACTTGCACGGAATCCATTTGAATCTGCTATGTAATGCACAGTGTAGGTTTTGCCATCATCACCAACGTAAGAATAAGATCCTTCCACCACTTGTTCTTGAGATTCAGGACCCAAGTTCTCCATACGGCTATGTTGAACGTAATGTGTTTGATCTGCTCCTAAAGCTCTGAAAATTATGTTAATTTAGTTAACGCACTATGTTTTAAAGCCAAGTACAAAAATAATATAATTTCTACTCACTCGTAACTGAAGCTTCCATCTAAATCCATTTCGTTGGATAGACGAAGAATAGGGATCTTTGGTTCTACAGTTGATGACACATAGACTCCTTGACCCACTGGTATAAATGGAGGGCTGTTGAAAGAGGCTGCCTTTACTTGATCTAATCCTACGTCAGATCGTTGGTTTTCCGCAGATATGATCATTCGCCTGTTTGCTATAGGGTTTGGTGGATTTGGTGTAGAATTGACTGGAGGTGGATTTGGACCTTTAAATGGAAATTTGATGTCGTTCCTATTCTGTATTGATTGTTGAAACATATTGTTAGGTATTGTTCGCATTTCTCTCTTTTCTTTTGGCTGTTCAGGCCTATTCTCAGTTTGATTAATTTTTTGTGGCGTTGGGGGAGGAGGAGAAGATGAAGGCAATCGAATTCGGCCATTGTCCTCATGGTCGTCATCATCATCAAAATTTGGAACTAAAGTCGTTGAAAATACAAATGGGAACGGTGTTGGAAACACAGAAGGAGCTTTCGTTCCGGTTGGTGGGAGTAATGGATATTGAAGATTATTCATATTTTTCATAGGAAAATACGGGAGAGCCGTATGAGATTCTGGTGGCAAATACATTGAGCTGTCCGATGAGAAAATACCAACATTTGGAGTCTGAAATTGCGGTGGGAATGAATAATGATCTTGTCTAAACTTTTGAGCGTTGACGTCCACTGCTAAACTTGTCAACAAAATTGTCAGTGGAATCTGAAAGAATGAAAACGTCACCTAAATTAACTCTCGATTAAATCCATAGGCAAATCCATTCACATAACACTTTTCACTTTTTCACTTACCAGCTTCATTTTTCTTGAAGCTGTTTTTGTTTTTTCGTTCATAAAATAATTGTTTCACGTCACACTTTAACACTAGTAGAAAATAGACTGATAATGAAACTGAATTCCGCATATATTTATATGCACGCAAGATCTCTGTGGCCAGGCATTCGTGAAAGATCGCTTGATTTTAAACTAGGTTTCTCTCTTTGCAACACACTTTTTACAATGTTTTTATGCAGCTCGATAATCATTATGTATCTCTCGTAAAACTGTTGTAATTGTTAGTTCAAAGTAAAAGCGTAATTTTACTAAATGTCAGCAGAAAGAACATGTTAACAATCTACGTATATTTATACAGATTAGTAGTGATATAAACAGGGAGTTGTCATTGACCCCTATATTACAATAATAATTTAGGAAATAGCGTCGAAACAACTAAGTATAAATGTCTAATTTATCGTGTGAAACAGAACAAAAAAATAAATGAATTATTCATTCTCATTTTACGAATCTTAATTAATTTTGGAGATACATACATCCTGTCGGGCTAAAGGAGCAGCGGTCGATATATGGGCCGATAAATTGCGCATTTTCGTGTGTTAAGAATTTGCGGTGATGTAATGAGAGTCAGTGACCCCAGGAACAGGTTTTTTTTCGTTTTTTCGGATAACTCCCTTATGGTTGACCGTCTTATTTAATGAGTCAAGTGATAAATTTCCAAAAGTAGTTACAAGAAATTGATTGCTTCCTTTTTAATAGTTGCTGAGAAACCATTTAAAGTTAGTGGCCAAAAAGTATTTGTCGACTTTGTTTATCGTTAAGGAAATGAATCTACTTTTTTGAACAAGCTAACATCTCTCAACACTCTATATTTTATAACTCATAAGATCTAATTAGCAGATATAAATAATTAATGTTTTATGACCGATCAAAGCAAAATGCTTTTGGCAATTAGTAATATTTCATTTTCATTTAGTTATCGTTTTACACGTTGAGTTCTCTTGTGCATTTTGTATCGATTAATTTTAATAAGTACTTACTGTCATAAATATTATCAGAAATATTACAACTCTTTTTTGTCGAATACATTGTTTTTAATGAAATGCAATGACTTAAAAGTACTCTCATTTGTTTCAGGTAAGATCATGGAACTTAAAGTACGTTGATTTCCAAAGGTAAGTTTTAGTATGGTAGGTCTTCAGATAGGCAATTTTATTAACAAGAGCCCCAAAGCTTACGTCTAAAGAAAATAATACGAAAATACTATAAAATATTTCATTTATTCATCACAATTGTCTGGCTTCGAAACAAATTCGAATATTACTCACAGTGATCGAGTTCACAAAAATTGTCGTGATCTGATCACTGTCCACATTTCCTTGACAACATTCGGAGGTAACTTAGATCGTATACTACATAAGATTAAAATCGATATTTGAAATAGTCGGTTAAACATCGAGTATTTAGTTTTCGTATCGATATAACGTAAAGAACTTATATCATTTAATTTGTAGAGTTCCTAATTGGATGGGAACTGACTGACGGATACTATTTCAAACATGATTATTAGAATCGTTTTCTTTATATCCTTATTTACCGTAAGAAGGCGGGTAGTGTGTTTGCTGAGGATAAGTCTGCTGAGGGTAAGTCTGCTGTGGGTAATTTTGCTGAGGGTAAGTCTGCTGAGGATAAGTTTGCTGGGGGTATGTAGGTTGTGTAGGTTGTGGCTGAGGGTAGTAAGTCGGTGTCGTGGGTTGGTTTTGAGGTTTGTTCTTCTCTGCTTCGTCCTTTGCGGCTTGGTCAAGGGCGCTGTAATGACAGATAACGTATTACACTGGGTGTTTATGCAGGGGCCCAAGTCTGCTTATTTGAAATAGCCTCAGTTGGAAGTCGGCAGTGTCAATGGCATTTTTGGCACATTTGGTATTCTGCTAAACAATGGTTTACACTGATTGAGACGACATGTGTCAAAACATGCCATTGACACTCTGCCGACACACAACTGAGGCTATGTTAAATAAGCAGACTTGGGCGCCAGGTATTTCCTGAAAAATATCACGAGACATGAAGCTGACTACTACTTGTAAGATATGTTTTGGCATTTTTAATAACGTTATAGTTTTCGAAAACCAAGTATTAGTGTGAATGAGCTATTCATTACATTATAATACATAAAAAACGTGTCATTAATGTTTTAAGATAGAGACATAACATAACTTACGCCCCGCGTGTGGCAAAAACAACAAAGACTACTTAAACGTTTTTTTTGATCCATTATTGTTTGAATTTGGCTTCTTGACCCTCGTTCAGTATGCTAATGAAACGAGCAGCTGTACCTGATTGATAGGTTCTCGTAAACACGTGTTTAAGCCATAATTAACTTTATTTATTGCGGTTTCTGAATTAAATTTGAAAAGAAACTAAAAAGAAGCATCCATTGTTTATTGTTTGAACCGCGTTGTGTTTTGTTTTATTTACAAATCGATAATTATGAGGCTGAGTTTGAGATTTATGGGTATTCATTCGTTTTTGATCTTTTAAGGAAAATGAAATTGAATTTTAAAAGAGATTAGCTTCAATTTGAAATTAACTTCATTCTAAAATATCTCGATTTAATCTATGTTTGACTTATAAAGTCTGTTTGACTTTAGAAAAAGGGTTCGTTGAGTCGAGTTTCAAAGGCATTCTAATTTTACTCTTATTCTTAGATACTTTAACGTCAGTAACAGTCTAGTAGAACTTTTATAAATATTTATTAAGTCTTAAGTTCAAAACCAAAGTTAATAAACTCATTTGTAAATTAACGTTAGGACACATAACATCCGAAAAAAAAACACACAAGGTGTAGTAAACACAAGATTTTAAGGATGTCAATGAACCCAATCGGCTCATGGGATCCGCGCGAATTTTCCATAAGCCCTCGGTCTTATGAGTGGTGACCCCCATTCGTTACGGACAAACACACTTACAAGTGTTACAAACAACTCTAGCCATAACTCACTCACTCCGCCCCGTCGCTTGGGAGTAAGGGAAAAGAATAATAAACTAATGTTACAACATATTTCTGACAAAATGAGATGGTGTGACTCTATTTGTGCTCAGACAGTTCTTATTTCTGGAGACCTACGCGCCTTTATTACGTGTGTAATTTCGGGGTTATTTATTCACTTTTTTGTGCTCTCGACAAACATATAAGTATCTAAGAATTTCAACTTCCTTAAAACCCAACTTTTTAAATGAACTTCTATCATTCTTACAATTTTATACTCGAGGTATTGATTTGAATTTTGTCAGATTATACATATTTTGAAGATTTTAAATGAAAGGAATTAATCCGCAGCTATCACAAATAATTTCTGAAAAGATTTTCTGTCCCATTGTTTTGTTTTTAACACCCGCTAACTCAACCCAACTGAGGCAAGCTTTGTACCTCCATCATATGCAGAGGTATAATTGTAGTGGCAAGAAAGAAACGATTAACACATGCATCTTGAACTTAATAATATTAACACTGAAGGTGTCTAAAGAGTAACTGGCAATCAGAGAGCTGTCTCAGGTCTTGTAACTAGTATTTACGATCAAACATCTCATCCTTTCTTTGTTGTTAAAGAAACTAGTCTGACAGTGACGTGAATCAGCTTAAACGCAGGACCTATTAAATTGTAGCAATGTTATTTAAATATACTTTGAATATAAAGGTGTTAAGGAATTTACTTTGAACACGTGAGTTCTACATTTCCCACAAGCTGATTGGATATGGACAACATTTTTTTTTAGATTTCGATAAAGGCATTAGCTGTTGAATGTCGAATTAGTTTCATGTTTTATATGAAATCGGATACATCCGCCGATGAATCGTCCAGCGCGTTTGACAATTTCGATATTTAATCACAAAATAAATTATAGTTTGTAATTTTAGGGTACTCACGCTTGAATAGCAGCAGGTGTAGGCGGGGGAGTAGGCAAATGGTCTCCGAAAGCATGGAAGCCAGTGTGGTCAGCCCACCAAGTCACAGTGTAGACTTTGCCGTCGGCTCCGGTGTATGAATACCAGCCTTTCTTCACAATGTTTTCGTTTTCCGTGTTAGGGTTAAGAAGATAACCCTCTTCACCTACGTGAGTGCCGTCGGCGATTTGGTATCTGCAGAAGTCGAAGAAAAAGTTGAATTATCATAAGAGTTAAATCTTAAGCATGCTTTAACTTTGGGACAGTTGTTATACCGTCATTTGTAATACATTAATTTAAAGAAGTTAGTCCGTTTATGTAAACCAAAAACAATGATCTTTATTAAAAGAGAGTTTGGTAAAGATTTTGCCGTTGTGCAGGACATTTCCTTTGTAAGTATGAGTTGAGGTCATGTGTGCATGCCCTGTTTAAAAGTAAGTAAGTATTTCAGTAGTATTATTTGCTTACTTTTTCTTGAGTTTATAAAAGTAAAAAAAAACAAGTTGTTTCAAACGAAAAATGCAGGTCATTAGTCTTAAAAACGGCAACATTTTATTCCAAACGCAACAAGTACCTTAAATTACATTTTTAATCTCGTGTTGAGATTACCTGAATATTTTAAGAATGCATTTGCATATTGCTAAATTATTCTCATTGACTCTGACATTTTTTTGATTAGGAAGAGGTATCCCTTTAAAATTATGATACAGTAATAATTTTATCACATTAATTGAAGTTAAGAACATTTATTTTATTGCAAGGTCCTTAATAATGGTTTTGAGTTATTATTCCTACCTAAGTAAAGGAAACTTTAGAAATCGGTTGTGTCTAATAAATAGTTTCCGACATCTTATTTTAGTATTTTGAAAAAGTATGTCTTAAACACAAAAGAAAATATTCACAACAACTTCAAAAATAACGTGTTCATAAAACGGCAACCTTGATAATAAAATGTTGCCGTTTTTCCAATTTTGATGTCAAACTTATACAATGGCCCGAATTGTGGACCGTTAGGTTCTCATTCCTTTCCGGTGCAAAATCGAGAATTACATTTGCATAAAAAGTGGATATTTTAACGGCAAAACAAGCTTAAATTGGAAACTGTATTAGAATTTATGTCAATCACCTCTAATATCAATTTAAGGTCAATTAACGTTGCCAAGAAAAAATAAATTTAAATATAGAACTTCCTTCTTTCGATTTCGTTGTATGTTATTTTTGGGAAAATATGCTGTCATTAGAAAATGGATAGACACAAAGAAGGCCAAAAAGGTACCAAAAAGGTTATCTACTGCTGAAAATTAATAAAGGAAGAGTACTTACTCGTATTTGTAGTCGCCGTTCTGTCCAAAGTACTGCTCATTCTTAATGACAGTCACAACAGGGGTCGTGGTCCATGTGTTCTGAGGATTGTAGTAGTCATTCTGAGGAGCTTGAGGACTCTGAGTAGCTGTGGATACAGGAACATCCTGTTGTGGAAGAGGCTTGTTCGCTGGCGTTGTAGGATTGTTCTGAGGCTGGTCATTTTGAGGAAAACCAGGGAAGACATTGTTCCCATTATTGTTCCCATTTGATGGGTTAAACAAATTACTTGGAGCAATTGGCCCGTTTTGCGGAATAAAGCCCTGAGGATTCGTCCAAGATCCCTGTGGATTGCTAGGAATGTAGTTCCCAAAGTTGCCAGGGATGTAACCTTGCGGATTCTGACCAATGTTTTGGAAGTTCTGGAAATTGCTGGGGATGTAATTCTGAGGTGATTGGCCATTGGGAATGTAGTTTTGGACCTGGCTGGGCACGTAGTTTTGGAACTGGCTAGGTACATAGTTTTGGGGTTGGTTAGGTATGTAGTTTTGGAATTGGTTAGGCACGTAATTGTCCCACGGTCTTGGTGGCCTTTGGCTAGGTGGTACGTAGTTGTCACTGGCTGCTGTTTCCAAATCATCCTTGGCTTCTCTATTTGTTCTTAGAAGTTCTAATGACTGTTCAGCGATCTCATTGTTAATTATTTCAGCATCGTCAATCTTCTTTTCCTTTGTTTCAATGTTTTTGGCAATTGCTAATGCCAATATGGCGGCGAAAATTAGATGCTGGAAATGAAAAATTTCTGTTATTTTAAATCTGCAGTTTTCAAATGTCAAATGAGATACATAATAGGTATGTTTTTATATTATTTTTATATTGAAATAAAACTTTTAAGTGCTTGTAATTGTTATGCTAATTGAGATCTTCTTTGATATAAGTAACTGTTTTATTACTCAATTACAATAACAAGGTGTTTAATAACCACTTTAGAGTCCTTTAAACAATAAAAGATATTGTTAAATCCTAATTAAGGATTTTATTTATTTGAAACTAAAAGTTTCTACAAGGTATGTATATTGTTTATATTTTTTATTTAACAATGTCAGATAAAAATCAGATAAAAACAAATCTAAGTTCTCATACACAATATATAGTATTTTGATAGAAAACAAAAGAAGATCACAATTTCAGACAAAACACGACTCATTCGTCAAAACTTTTTTCACAATTTAAAAATTCTCGTTCGATCACAGTTTTTGAAATTAGAATTCTGTAAACTTTTTAAAACCACTGTCACTGTCCATGGGCAAGGACTCACCGTCTTCATGATGATGTCCTTCCTCTACCGTGTCCTGTTTGGCACTGTGTCCGGTAAGGGACGCTCTACATTTATATAGCGAAAAAATCCTGCGTCCACGCTGATTCGTTTCGTCTGACCGCGTTATAATGACCTCAAGATTTTAGTCTCACATATTTTTATATTTTACTGCTTAGATTTGTTTTACATCAAAATTTTCTAGAAATCGACATTATCAAAGCTTTCTTTAATGTAAAAGTTTTCAATAAATAATGTTAAGAATACTTTTTTGTGGAAGTACAGCAAAATAAATAAAAAGTATTTAAGCACATTAATTTCACAATATTTTCAACAAAATGTGTACGTATTGTAATATATATTTTTAATGAAATTGATTAGTTTGACCATTTGTAGCCTATGTGAATAAATTCCGAAACGATTTGAATTCAAGTTTAACTTAAAGCTGTAAGCATACTTCCTGCTGTCATTGTAGAACAGCCAGCAATGGTTTCGCATTCCAGGAAGCCTTCAATAAATAATATTTTAGGGCTGAAATATTTAATTAGATATTAAAACGTTCATAATAAAATTTATGATAAAGGATTATAATTTTTTCAGCCACCGAGCTTTAAAAAAACCTTTATATCTCATTATCTCAATGCAGCTTAATTTTATTACATTTTGTTTGGTAGCTTCTTTTTGGTAATCATACTGGTGTTATAAGATTATAAAATGCTTCTCTGAATTTAAATTTTATGATTTATTATTCCATTATTTATAGATCAGTACCTATATACATAAAATTGTAAGGTAATATTTAATTATCGTAAGTTTTATTTCTTTTTTAAAAAAATCCGAACAAAAAAGGGTAGTTATCTGAGGCCGTTAATCATGGCAGATCTAAATTGATAAATATTTTTATTTAGCGGAAAAATAAAGTATGTTCTTATGTTTTTTGAGTTATACAGTACATAACGCAATCGTAGATGCGTAAGCGATTTTGTAAAAAGGGTAGGTAATACATTTTATTAGACGATCTGTAAAACATTTTACAAAGTTTATAGTCAACTTTACAAGGAATTAGTCTCCCATGTTGTATATTTTCCGTTTACTATTTTGGTAATATTAACCGTACTCAGTAGGAAAGGCATGGATTGCGTTACAAATAGTAATATTAAAGTAACGTTGCAGGTCGTAACGCATATCTTTACGTGCCAAGGCAAATATGTGGGTGAATCTTAAGATTATGACGGTTCGAGTGATTCAGCCGCTTTTATAACGGTGTAAAATGTTTTCTTACATCAGTCAAGATCATGGGGTTGAGTTATGAATGTACTGGGAATTGACTCGCATTTTTATTGCCAACTTTACATTCTAAGACCACACGCGAAAGGTGAGTTCTGCTGTTTATCTTTCAAGTTCTCGATTTGAAGCGATGATAAGCTTTTGAAGTGTAGGAAGGATTGATGAGATGTTTAGGTGATTGTTGAGATGCAAATCAAGACTTTATTTGAGCTAAATGTGTGTTTGATCCGTCTTAATATTTCAAGTTTCATGAAAAATTACATACATATAATGCTTTCTACACACCAAAGCCGCCGGCATGCCGCCGGGCTAGGCCGGCGGCTTTACGTCATACGAATGGCAGCTGTCAATAAAGCCGCCGGCTTTGGTGTGTAGATACCTTAAGAGTACATTTTCAAACAGGCCTCCAATTCTTTCTAAATTCCACGTCAGAAACCTCTTAATTTGTCAAGGGAAAAGAAATGTAACAAAAGTAAATACGTATATTTAAAAAGTGCCCTCGTAATTTCAAGTAATGAAGGACATAATTCGATTTAGTGCTTTATCTTCGCCCTAAGTGAATTTATATCGGGACAATAAAGAAACTTTTATCCACTGCCAATACATCATTCAATGCATTTTCATTTGAAATTACTTTGCGAAATTCTTTTGTTTTGATAAATAACGTACGCTCGTGGGTGGTAAAAGGCGGCTTACTAAGTACGTCTGTATAAGTATATATTGTACCCTATATACATAGTTTAAGGCTTGTAATCATTTAAATCATTCGATCAAAGCAGATCAGATCATTTCATGATATCACGAGCCGTATTAACCATAATCTAGGTTTCTGGAAAAAATAAATTCAGTGTCATAAGTACTATTAAATACAGGACATCTGTTACACCCTGTATAAACGAGTTTACGTAGGTTTCTGGAATTTAATATCTCCGTGGAAATGTCGTCTATCTCTTTTAATAAATATATTATTGCGGTCTTGCCACGACAGCAAAAACAATTTTGTTCTACTGACATCACATTTCTACGAATACCTACCTATCTAAATAATATTAGGGTTTTATAACTTTTCAACTGAACTGAAATTCCAGAATATCTGCGATATTTGGCATTAAGGTGATTATTTTAAAATATAAAAGTATGTAAGTATGTAACTAGTCCTACTCCAAAGGTTGTCTGGAAGAGATCACTTTTAGTGATAAGGCCGCCTTTGCGCACAATGTTTTAGTTTTAAGTTGTATTTGTATTTCTTTGTGTGCAATAAAGAATTTCTATCTATCTATCTATCTATCTAATATAAGTTTAAAAATATTTAAAAAATACTATACGTACATGTGAATATGTTATTAAAAATACTATACTTTAATAAATAAAATAGAACCACTAAACTAAACTAAACTTAACCTAACTAACACTTATCCGGGAATAATCCGCCCCTGGTGCAAACGTGCCCATCACCCCAGCTGCGTTTCCACGCTGGATAGCGATGGACAACCGCTGCAGCAGAAAAGACCCGGCGCTAGCTAGATAGATAGATATATTTTTTTATCTTCATCAAATTCACTCACAAATGTTTTAAACCCAAAGACAGTATTCATAAAATATTACTTTTTGCGTATCAAAGTATGTTTAGAAATAAATTGCTAAGAACACGAGTTTATCCTTTTATCTCGAATTCTTTTACGATTACGTATACTCTTACTTTATTTATAGATAATGTTTTTGTACTTTAATACCTACCTACCTATATAAGATAAAAGAGATTTTTAAAAATTCAATTCGTAACCTGGGTGTTTTATATGCTTTATGTGATCTTATCGATCATTTTTAGAATTTCCTTTATGTTTTACGTGATATAAGTAATACTTTTAATATAATAAATGTCAATGTTTGTGCCGATGGATGGATGGATTTTTGTTACTTCATCACGTAAAAACCACTGAACAGATTTTAATAAAATTTTACAATAACTTAGCTTGGATATCAGAATAACACATAGACTATATTATTTTGAGATATCGTGATTTTTTCCAAGATATGACGATAAATTCGTACGAAGTCGCGGCCAGCCTCTAGTATTCTATAAATTACTAACTATCTGCACTATATTTTAATGTTAAGATAACCAAGTTGAAATGTAAGTTTATTAGAGAAAGAATCTTCTGGAGCTTTGACCTAATTTTGAGACAAATGTTTTAAATGTGACTGCGGTTTGAGAGAATACTCAATAAGTATTTATTTAACCGCAGTCACATTTAAAAAAATAAAGAAGAATAGGTAGAATTTTAAAAATATATAGTACTATAAAAACCTGGCAGCGAGATGCGCACCTGCTAATGTAAATTGGCTTAGCTTTCATCAGCATTGCAGTGTTTCGAGATACTATGCTGCCACTAAGCTACATTTCATTGTTATATTCAATTCAATTCTTCAATTCAAAATTTAGATTGAAATAGTAGACTAAAATATGGGTTTAAAACTTAAACAATTAGGTTGTACTCTGAATACTTATAGGTCAGGAATATCGAGAAAAGAACTGGCATAGACAACGCTTAAAGAAGATGAGATGCTTAGAAGAAAGGATACTGAAACAAAAAAACGAAAAGCGTGGATAAAAAAACTAATCCGAATCTCTATAAAACTTCCTCAAGTGACTCAGAATTACAGTCTTTCATAAATTCAAGAGTCCATTCACAAATTAAGCGATAAATTTGTAAGTATACAGATTCCTAAACCAAATCGTGCATACAGTCTGCCCGTTTGTTTGGTGACAGATTTCCTTAAATCCAGAATTTAGGGCTTTAGTTCTTACAAGCCCTAACAGTACATTACATCACGTTCACGAAGTACGTGTATGTTTGAAGAAGGTGGAATTCGCGTAAAATTTGTTTGAAGAACGGGAGACGCTACTGTTTTTGTGTGTAAAGGTACAGATTTGGGTCATGTTTTATGCGAAATGCGGTTAATACTTCTGTAAGAAACATCATTATAATGACGTACACCTACCTATATCTTATGCGTTCTTTCGCATTGAGTATTTTTTACTGATGTGCGTGGTCTGTCAGTCAATAAGGCTAAACTGTTTTATTTTATAAATCTAGTGAGAATTTTACTGCCAGCAATATTGCAGATGCACGTCTCGAACTAAAAAACATATAATTTGTTCAAAAAGAACTGGCACTTCTTTTTTAAAAATACAACAAGTTTAATCTTACTCACGGGTATCCTAATAAAATATCTCGAGTTGCGGTTAACCCCAAATAACTTTAACAAGCGAACATTTTGATATATCGTCGACAACTCACACAGGAGTCCACTGCATCTTTCTAAACTACATAAATTTCATACTTGCTTTGTACTTTGAAATGGGATCTTTTGAGAAACTCCTATACGTCATAATAGGAAAAGGGATGAAGGAGTGCTCCGTTTATAAATTGAATTCTTCCTGACTTGGTAGACAAATCTATTTGCGAGTTTGATTTGTGTATTTCTTGTAAAGTTTTGGCGCGAGGGACAGACAGGAAAAGAAACACAATCATTTTGTAAAAGTACGTGGGGGTTCTCGTGAAATACAAGTTTAGGTAAAAATGAATCTAATGTGTTATTTATTTATTTAACAGTATATTGTAAGACGATAGTACATAGAGACAGAAAAAAAGAGAAGTTATACAAAAGGTACAGCATATTTCTAAAATAAATTTCTTCCTGCAGACCCCACAGAGAGAGAAGTGATAGCAAAAAGGCAGGATAGTCACTAAACCTACAATAAACAATAAATTATAAGTAGTGTGTTATTGTGTAGTTTCTTGAAATCTTTTCAATTCACATATTTAGGCATTTACCTTTGAAAGCCTTTCGCTGTTCATGCAAATCATGGTCTAAATAACAAATAAATAAATCAACTGTTGAGTCAGCAGAAAGACACCGCTGATTAAGGAAAATAATGATAACACCTTCAAATATCCCTCTCTTCCAATGATTCACTGATAAACGTCATTCGTTAATATTGATTAAATAAATATGTCTGAAAATATATCAGAGAGCAAATTGAAATAAATTCCTTTTATTCAATTTGTACATCAAACGAAAGTCCAATCAAAATTCAATTAAAAGTTTAAATAAACGGTGCTGTTATCTTTTGTTACAATAACCAGAATTTAATTAATATTTTTGTTTCTTTTCATAACGTTTTTGGCGAGACACAGAAGCTTTAGTCATAAATGGCTTTTTAGCGATTTATTTATTCTCAAAATACCTATATAGGGTGACTTTAAATTAGTGAACGATAGAAAAGGATATGCATGTACTCGCGATAACAAACAACTTTTACTATGGCACCAAGTTTGAAATTTTAAAAAAATTGTTCAACCATACTATCAGCTAGTGCATTTTGTATGGGGAGTTCAAACATTTTTGAATGATTTCGAACTTGGTCCCATTGTTAAAGTTGTTTGTTATCAGGAGGGGTACAGGCATAGACAAGTGCCTCATTTAAGTAGTTAGCTAATATAATCACTATTGGTAATTTGGTATTAAAATTAAGTGCTCATACGCACAAGTGGCAACCACTAGGCGGCATTCTTTCTTTGACGTGTAATACGAGTATGAAACCACACCAACACTGCACATGCAACTGCCATCGCCTCAATTGAATGTTTAGTATGAGCGTTAATTATCACGACAAGGTCTTTAATCTATAAATCAATTCGACTGCGTGATTGACACGAAGGTGTACATTGACGAAGAGTAATTCTAAGAAGCTATTATCGTCGGTAATAACTTGTTACAGGTGGTTAATTCTGATCACTCAAGCTAGATGCTCTATGCTTCGATGTTTTGATCACAAAGCTCACAGTCTGAGTTTGCATTAGATTACGTGATGAGAATTGGGGATTTGGAAAGACAGGTTATATTATTAAAATTCATAACTCTTCCTAATAAAAAACTAAGTACCCGCTTTGTTGGTTTTCAATTGAATATCAACCAAAATTCTCTTGAGAAATAAATAGTCACGCGAAACATCCACCTGACTGCCACAAAATTGGAAATATTAAGACAACCTTTCAATTAATTACAAATGTAATTACAAGTGACATACTTAGGAAGCAACTGGCAACTCAAGGGATATGTTTGTAATTATCCTCTGTCATACCAATTGTCAAATGAAGATAACTAAATTAGGGGAACCAATTACAAATTGACATGTTTTACAGCATTGTGGTGTCCTTAAGCTTCTATAACTTCGAATGTGATATTAAAATGTCTACGTGATTGTGTTTTGTCAATAAAGTTTTATTATCTTTGGTTTTATATCTAAAAACCTTAGAATAGAACAAAATGTGTGTAGGATGCATGAAGTGTTTGAATTACGATTTCATACTAGAATTGAATAACGAAGACGTTTCCAAGAAACGATACAATAATCTTAACTAACAAATTTAACAAAACCACTTCACGTTTAAGAATATATCATTTTTATAACTGGTTTCATGTTACAAGTGAATGTCCTGATGATTCACACAATCTGTTTACCTTATCGTCGTAAATGCATTCTTAGGCAAACTTAATGTTAGCTCTCTGATTAATTTTCTTCTAGATAATTCGCTAGTTATGACATATTGCTGTTAATTGGTATGCTAAACACGAATGGATTGAAGTTCATTCAACTTTAAAAAAATGTAAACTGTCAAAAATTTGTAAAGTCATAAGAGGCAGAAGATAACGAACGACTTAAACGCACGCGGTCTCATGTTCCTACAAAGAAATTTTGAAAAAAACATGACAGCGTATAAAATCGGCCATAAAATGTAAACGTTAGTGACTTCCAAAGAAAAGAAATGGAGGATTAAAGCAAGATTAATCGAACAAACTAAATCAAGCCGGATAACAACGCAGAAATTCAGGAAAAAGTCCCTAAGAAACAAATGTGAATAATCTTGCAAAAAATGTAAGGGATTACAAAAAAGAAAGGATCCAGCGTGGAAAAGGGTACAGTTACTAATGTCGCATCATTTCGCCTCTCCAAGTTCCGCAAGGCAAGGTCAAGCGAAGTTCAATGGCCTTTTAAAACATATTCTATTGAATAATCATTAAGAGCTTACTTATTAATAATAGCTTCTTTTGTTTTGATTTATAGAATTGATTGCCGTTTACTCGATTACAGTTAGATTTCACGTAATTTGGTGGTTTGATGAGATTTATAGTTAACATCATTAATACGTTCTATATTAGCTACAAAGTTATGTACGTGTCAAAAGATAACGATGCCGAATTTCACTAAAGTGTCTCTTAATTAATTTCTAAATCGTTGAGTTGCATAGCTTATCTACTGGATACTTATTTATCAACGTCTACGGCTGAGTCGGGCAAAAATAGAATATGCTAAGCTGGGTCGGCTACTTCTTCAAACCCTGACGGCTTCCGTTCAATTTGCATATGCGTCTAAAGTAGGTCAACTTACCTTCTATTGTGCTTTATACCACGTGCCCAGCGGTCATTTGCATTTAGATAAGATGGATCGACCGACATCTAAGACCTGGACTACTTAATACAAAGTGCTTGCTCAACAAAATAATAAGAACATTTTCTGAGCAAAGAATTCTACTTCTTAAGATGTAAAGAAAATAGCAGTGATTACAATAGATAAAGTAGGTAATAAAACGAAAGCACATATTAGATCATTTTGCTACGACTATTATCATCGTTATGTTCATGCGTAAAGAAATCTATTCACATTCGTACCTCAAGCAATCAGACTCGAAAGAAAGGATGAATACCAAGTCCCACACAATAGCTGTCTGCGGATCTAATACGAAAAAAATTTCATTTGTTGGAGTCTGCAAAAATAGTTGGAAAAAATATTAAAATTTTTTTTCATTTTGGCTTCGAAATTTTCCGGATATCTACTAGTCAAACAAAATTCTAATCTGTAAATATTTTACTGTAAATATTTCCATAACAGTTCACGATTTAATTATGAATTCCTCACGTGCTTTGTTCATGCAAATTCTGATAGTCGGCGACACAAACTATATCTTCTACATCTTGATCGATCCGAAAGCAATTTGTACCTCAATTACAATATTAAGTCATTTTAGTGTTGACGTGTCTCCCATACGTATCAAATTTATCTCTGTATTAATATTTCAAGACACGTTTAAGATTGTCATCGGAGTCTTCAAACTTACGAGGACATATGAGAACAGATGTCACTATTATGGCTTGTGTAGGTTTTAGATAACTCATATCGTTGGCTTGAGTCATTTAAAAGACCTATCTTTGTCGCAGTCCTTTGTAAGGAATTTTGAATAAATTACAATTATTCTGACCATGTATTATGATAAGTCCAGTAGTGTTACGGGACACGCGTGGAAGAATGTAGATTACTTCCTTCTAAGCTTTAATTTATTTTAGCAACTCTAGTGTATGTTTCTGGTACCACAATAACCTTTAATGTAATATTTCACGTGAATTCTTTTTTACTTAAATAAAAATTTCGTTAAGGAATTTTGTCTGCGTGATAAAAACTGTTTCAATTACAAAAAGCTTATTTTCCTTTATCTCCATGTTGTTAATTCACTTTTAAATGTGGGCGTTGGTACTCCATTATACCTGAGTTCCTACACTTGTCTTCATGTAATGCAGTTTTTATATGCCAAGCGACATAGAGCAAGAAAACGTAAGATTGATGAAGTAGGTATCTTTAATTTCATATTATTAAAGAATCAAAAAGTAACAAGAAGGTATTCTAGCGAAATGAATAAACTCTACGAGAACCATGTTTCTACGTATTTGGAACAATTAAACATATGTCAAAATTGTCATCATTAAATAAAACATTGGTCGTCCAAATTAACTGTAACCCGTGCCTTTTTTCAAATTTGAGAGTGTAGGACGCGAACCGCGACACGGTACGTTTGCAGCAAATTTTATTGCTGTATTATCTCAGTATTGCCTTTTAGGCTTTCAGGTTCTTCAAGGAGATCGAGACGAGAATTGTACAAAGAGCTTCAATTTGCTAAATGAACTCCATTAGAAATAACTTAGTTTGAATTTTGAACCAAGAATTTAATACACAGGTAGCAATTGGATTTAGATTTTCTCCGAGTTGAAACGAGATTCAAATTGTTGAATTAGGTTGAGCTCTTTGCAAAATTATTTTATCGTAAAATAGCGGTTGGGATCTTTAAGAAAACAATCTTTTATTTTGAATTTCGCTTGTTTCCTGCTAGTTCGTCGGTATCTCTTGAGAGATGTGTACCAATGACCTTAAAATATGCACCGCAGAGCTTGAGTATAGTGAAGTTGAGTGGCCTTGCACTACACAATGACGTGCAGGGATCCTAGTGTGCACTGCTATTGTCAGCGATATGAGCAGATCACCTATACCTGCATTAACATTAACATAGTATTAATAAATCTTAGAGAGGGATCTTTAAACATACCTCAGACATCATTTCAAAGATTTCTGGGAGTTTCGTTTCAAGAATTCATTTAAAATTTCAAGTAATTCCTATTCAATTAAATCCCATCATCAGTAGCGTAAAATCGCAAAACAATAAATCAAAATTAAAGATTGATTGTTCAAACAAGAATCTGGCCGCATTTTAATTTTATATTTTCAACATTTAAAATTTCTTATTACACAGTAACTTTTATGATTTGTCTGTTGTATTTGCAAATTGTATTTCTTTATGTTTTTTAACTTTTTATTACCGTCTCGAGTTATTATTTTCGAATATTTGATATCATTTCTACATTCCTTACCTTCCTCTCTGTACTTTCTAAGCTCTGTAAAAGCATCGCGAAACATTTTGCTGTTATGCCTACAAAATGTTTTTGCACATGACACTGCAGATTTCATCGATCGTTATCATTCACTTGTTCGTTCTGTTTGTCCAATCTTCCTGTCAAATGTAAACATTGTGAATTCATATCGTGGAATGAATATCCGGCACCTACGAAAAAACCTATTTCGATTAAAAATTGCTCGTTTTGCAATACGTCAGTGATTTCACTATCTGAACCGATCTAGTTTTATGTTTCGTTTACCCTTGCGATATGAAGGTTGGTAATAATTTTTAAAGCTTTACCCAGTATACAATTTTATTCTTTTTCAGAAAAAGTGAAACATTTGGTTATAAAATAATGTTGAAAGTTTTTTCTATCGGGTTTTAAGTTTACAATTGAATATTAATCTTGTGCAAACCAATACATGCTAATTCATCACGTTTTTCAACGCACCCAAGTAGGCACACATTAATTTTAGATAAATAATATTTAAGTAAGCATAAAATTAAGTTGTAATGTTATCTTCAATAAATCAACACTCATTACAGTTACGGCGTCTACATCAGATAAGATTTTATATATTATTTAACCTTAGCACTTTATCTTTAAGCTGTTGTGTGAAATATGGAGGTTGATCGCCAAAATATTTTTTGACGAGATTTTTTCCCGTTAGGTCTGCATTTGTTACGTCATCTGCATAAAGACGATTGTCCGATGATTAGGCTTTGTGCAATGACCTCTGGCCCTCACTGGTTTGAGTTTTAAGGATTCTGTGGTGTATTAAAAATCGCTTGCTCTTTATCATCTGTCCAGATATGTTCAATTAGCTTCCTTGTCATTTGTCACAATGACAGGACTCAACCATTTATTTTAATATGTCTGCCAGTAAGTTACATTAAGCACGGGTGCGAGTAGTAACTTATTTTTGCTTTTAACGTCCACCGCATTGTATTGTGTTGTTGAACTTTTCAAATGGAATGCGTTCAATCAATTCCCTTATTAGCTCTGTTTTCTTTTTGTTTGAGAAACTCAATTGAGTATTTAATTAAAGGACTTTGCTCACTATGAAAAAACTACTTGTCATATCAGGGGACAACTGAAAATATGAAATTACGTCACGTCTAAGGCTGTCTTCGTGCAAAAACTTCGATTCGTCAGAAGGTCAGTGTAGTAAGATCTTCTTTCAGTGAAATACCTAATTTTCATGAATGTTACTTCTAAGGACTCCGAGTAGACCATAGAAAAGCGTAACTAAAAATATAGGTATAGGTATCCAAAGCTTAATCTATGTATAACCTATACCTGTAACAAACAACTGGCAGATTCTCAGTGAATTTATCACCCGAAATACAATTGAGTTGTTCAAAAGATATAATTCTAGATATTGTTTACCTAACCCTCAATTTCGGAGTAGAGAGCCTATGTAACGCGCCCCCTATTGTTTTGGGATGATAAATTAGCAGCTTACCTGACGTAGGATTAGCTCCCCATGCAGACTCTATCGTCACCCCTTCCCTCTGATGTGTCGTTTGTACCTTTTTATTTGCATTTGATTGTTTGATTAATTCGTTTTTCAACAATACGCCGCTCTTGTGATGGAAAGATCGAATACGCTGATACCTACGTGTTTCGCTTGTTTGTATTGGAAAATTTTATTGCTACGCTTCAACAATAGACTGATTTTCATCAATTTGCGTAAAAGCTTGTTATGTCACCGAATGTTACGGAGTACGAGGGATATTATAACCATCAAATACATTTTACAATTCGAGGTAACGCTTATTTGATTATTATATTGTCTTAAAAATTCCATTTTGTAAACAATCTTTCATAGCTGTCAACAGAAACAACAATTTGTTTCAAAGCGTAGGTACCTATTCCAAAATCTATTATTTTATCATGTCAACTAAGTAATTTTTTATCTAAGCAACCGCAAACCACTTAGTAAACTAAACAGCATAATTTCCAAGTCAAAACAATTATCGTGTTGCTTATCAAGGCGTCTCTTCGGGTTTTTGCCGAAGAGCTCAAGGCGTATGAGTTATGACGTCGCCGTCAGCTATCGTGGAGATAAATCACACGCTCCGACAATCTTCGCCAACCTCAGGAAAATCGGTAACGACCTTCTTATATTTTGGAAGTGCAGGGCTTAGGATTTGCAGTTACTTGGAGTGGTTTAGGCTGAGATTCTAGTAGTTAAGTTTAGTTATGCGAAAGTGATTGGTTTAAGGCAAAGGTTTTCTATTAATAAGATCTACTAAGTTTAAGGATTCAGTGTATTTATGAAAGAAAAAATAAACTGTAAGGACCGCATACGATCAAAACAAATGCAATGAGCAATACTTATAGGTTATACCTATACGAATACAATATAGGTAAGTACCTATAGGCACAGATTACTAAATAGTTACTAACATAACTACCTATAGGTATGTTGAATTGGGGTTATTTTGTCAGTTTCACCATTCCTATAGAAAAAGGATCTCAAAGAATCTAATTACAGCGAGTTCCTAAACGCCTTTGAAGGGAATCAGTTGTTACAAGACGGATGGCAAATGAAACCCTTGGACATCGGGGTGAAGTGATTGAGTATGAAAAAGCACCTTTTCCAGATTACTACTTGATCGCGTATCGGTATTCCGTGAGAAATGAAAGGGTATGTTTCTTCCATTTATTTTTTTTTATTTTTGGAACGGCTAAATTCAATTGTTTTTAAGAAGTTTAGAGATTTATTTAAAAACTTAATTGCTTCTAGAAATCATTATGCAAAGCAGAAAGGGTCGACAAACGTTGGAAAGCACATCCTTTTCAAAAATGATTATTCGCTCGATCACAAACAGAATGAATAAAATTACCCTACTTAAATTTCCTTACTTTTCATAGTTTTTTTACTAGCAGCGTCAGAAAATACAATTTCACGCCGCCGCCGCTTCATTCACAAACTCAAACTTTGGTGGTTAAAACTTTTGATTGGCATGAAAACATGCTACACTTTGCCCTCAGTGTAGCAAATATAATCCAGAATAGTCCACTGAGATTTGTGTGACGTTATCGATCAACATATGACGTGATGAGATTAGTATCGACATCGACATATTGTACAACTGATTGAGATTTATCGAATGTCCGTTCTGATATATCCGACATCTTAAGGGCTAAGTAAAAAAGTTGTGTTTTGTACGCTTACTTAAGCTTGAGCGATTACAAATCCTATTTTTACTACTTAGCAATCAGATATGATATTATCGGTTTTAGTTTTCTCAGTGAGTGAATGATTCAAATCAGTTGTGAATTCAAGAGTTTTTAACTATTAGAAAAAGTTTTAGCGTTAGTAAGTACTTACTTCAAAAACACTTCCGTTTAATTACACGAATGCTATGCAGATTTTTTTTCTAAACGCTTGGTTTCAAAAGATTGCAATCCTTTTTGTACAAACAGCGGCTGGGGTTTTTTTAAACATAAAAGTAAGTATTATTAAGTAGGCATATCTACCTCACCCCAACGCGGTAAAAACATTCGGCCTCGCAAAAGGGCAAATTAAATCATATACCAAGCGTCTCAATTATTTAAAATGCGCGCTATGTGCCGGTGGCAGTGCAAAAAGAATGGCGGCGTTGGTCCTTTGAAAAGCTCATCGGGGGGCGCTCTCAAAACTGTCACCCCCAGAAGCTGCGATACTGAATATCTAATCTGGTGTTATCACTTCATCCGCGATTCACTGCTGCTTTTATAAGCCGTGGCTTCAATCCAGCGAAATCTAAACAGCAATGGTTAGGGAATACAGGGAAGTCACGTTGGGAATATCGTCTGGTTGGGGTAGCGGCGCCGCGGCGGCTGGTACGGCGCGCATGCGTACGAAATCTCACCCCATTGGTTTAAGATGACGTCATCGGGGTGAGCCCGTGGCTCCAAGTGACACTAACAGTCACCCCCGTGCGGTCGCAGGGTTCCCTCGCGTCTCCCGAACTGCAATAATAACAAACGTTTAGACAATCTTCTCTTTAAAAGACTTACAGTGTTTATAAACATTATCTAGTGTAATAAAGTGTAGTATTTGTGGTAGAGTATCCTGTATTGCTGCTAAAGAATCGTCTTAACTCCATTAAATCAAGGTAACGTTGTTTACAATTTTGCATGTGTCAGTACTTTCAATGATGTCGCTTCATGCATGACTTGGAATTAATACGCAAACGTTTTGAAGTATGAAGGCACCCAATTATTCTGCTTTCTTTGTAGCTGTCGAAATGTTGAACAAATAAATGCGTAGTGTTAAATTTCTGGAATTGTAAACTCCAAAAAACTGAAACTTGTGGTATATTTTCTATGTTTTAAACATTCACAAATGATTTTCGTTCCTCGTGGACTACACCTACATGAGTATCCATTAACAGTTCAAAACTTAATGCACTTCTGTTTGCAACATCTAACTTCTCTCGTACAAACTAGATTCGTGCAACTTCAAGCGCTGTGCTCAGAACTTCCTGGCGAAAATGGGTCTCTTAATTGTATTCGAATACAGTTACACCATGTAGTTAGTAGGCACCTGTGATATCAATGCCAATTTAGACAGAGAGCTCAGTGAACAATATCGAGTTGCATTGAGTAACCTGACGCTTTACATAAATTAATGTCAACGGCATTGGAGATCTATCTCGCAGTTAACCAACCAGAACTACCCCAACCGTCAATTTGAATATTGAGTGGAGTAAAACAAAAAGAAATAAAGATGTGTAACACAGAAATTGTTTATAAGTAAAGTCAATAATGGTTTACTCGTGGAATGGGGACGTCATTTGAATAACCCAAGTTTTAAGGGATAATGTGCTCTCAAGTTGATTCCCCGCTTTAATATGGGTTGGGAATATTATGAAACGTTCTAGCTTTGTGGTTTTAAGGGAAACCGTTTTGGAAGTTTTGTTTTGATAATAACCAAAACGAGTTCTGATGAGAATTTTTATTTTAGTTACTAACTTTTGTGAGTTTATGGCCATTATTAATGGAATTTCAAAATACTCGCTTTTAATGTGTTAAAATTTGCGTTGTTTCCAGGTACAATATAGTTATGGTCAGTTTATTTGTATATTTAATTGTGAAACCAAGAAACAACCTAATAATCCACATTTTGGTCGTTGCAGGAAGCAGTTAACAATAGTGGAAACATGTAGAGAATTAGGTAGATAAGTAGAGAAATATTTAAAAATCCCATTCGAATATCTTACAAGCAGAAGTGCCCTCCGCAACACGTTTTATATGAATTTTCATAAAGTTTTCAGCGGAACGAATTCATGCCAAGTTTTACAAGCCTCTGTTTTCAACAGATTAAAAACATAAACTTGAAAGCAATCTTTGTAAGTCGGTTTCAAGCACTTTACACGCTTTTGGTTTACGGCCGCGTTTGAAAAAGTTTCAGTTCCTTCAAGTTCTTTTGAAGAACATAATTTTATATTTCTTTCTTTGTATTTTACGTTTCTTAATTATGATTTGAGGGTGTCTGAGGCTAGAGCAAGAAAATTCTGATTTCCCTTTGGATCTTGTATGAATGAACAGTTTGTCTCTAGACGGGAGACTTTACTTAGCCTAGCTTGGGCATATTATAATAGTCATCCATCACTTCTTCATCATCATAATAGCCTTATGTAAACAGTCTTCCATAAAATTAAAGTTTTAAACGAAAAACGATTTCTTCAAAATGACATAAAAAATAACAAAAGCCAAATAATATTATTTTCCAAGAAGGTACCGTAATACAAAACACTAATAGAAAGCTTTAGAAACCAATCAAACGTGCCAATATCCATTTAATGGTTGGCTGTATCAACTTGAGGAAGAAATAAGAGCAATTACGGAATTGAGGGAACCATGTGCGACGGTGAATGCCAATAATTGAGACTGCTGGACCGACGCCGGCCAATGCATCTCTTTGCTGTATTTAGTTAGCTTGTCTTTATACTTTTTCTTCGATTGTGTTGCGAATTTTTTGGTTTCATTACTGCGTTGGTTAAAGTTAAAGTATTGTTTACAAGAAAGCTAAAAACGTAACGGTTTATAAATAACTACCAACAAAATATAATTTTCAATAGAACCTTGTCGTCAAGAAAACTTAAATACAGAATTTAGAAAATTAAATTATATATTTTCTGAAATCTTTTTACTGACGAACATGAAAGAAACCTTCAAAGTTTCAGTCTTTGATAAAAAATATAAGGGGGCGATTATTCTCAAATCCCCGTAGTGCTTGCGAAAAGAATTAGAAATCCGTCAATTGGCTGAATCAATCCTTCAAAGGAGGTTTCTATCGGTCGATAATCGCTCCTAATTTGATTGGCAGCGAGCAGCTGGCCTCGACGTGTAAACTCTATTACTTCTTAACTTCATAGGGTTTTACGAATACTCCAGTAATAGAGGAAATTATTTTATTGATTGACCTATTTTCTACTTCGTTTTATTAATTATGAACAGGCTTGATTTTAGACTGCCACTAAATTAATGAATTTTCGTATATTACAAACAATATTAACTAAAGTATATAATATAAACTATATAGAGATCTTGCGAGTTTTGATGGTACCAAATTAAATTGGCCAATTCCAAGACACCTCTTTTCACAAAGACGTCAATTACTTCAGCCATTTTGTGATTTAAATCAATAGATGCTCTTGAAATGGCTGCCAATATTCAATGACCAATCACAGCCACCGTGTTAATGGGAATTAATTTAATTAATAAAGCCATTTTCCTCATTTTTATGCGAAGATAAATTGTTTAATGGTGTTTTAGAACTGCTAGTACATTGACAATTTAAGATACTCGCAGTAATTCTAATTAATATTTTTATATAATTGCCATTGTTTTTTCGTACATTATTTATAGCCGGATCTTTATTTAAATGATATTCAATGAAGCATTGATTTTCGTCTAAACACTAGCTCAACAGACAAACTTCAATAGGGGTGGCAAGTCCTTTGGGCATTGTCGGTTTATGCCAATCAAATTGCATTTATTACTGATCGACCGGCGTTATTACCACTTAATGGGTTCGTTTTAGATTATCGACTGGTTTAATGGTAACAGCCATCGTCATCTCCCACTCTTCATTTGTTTTTATGTGTTTATTGATGTTCTTTTGTCAGATATTTTTGAATTACCTTGGGTAACGATAAAATACAGTTTTTGCAGGTATGATTTATTATCGTGATATTTTTGCGAGCCAAAAACTGCACTTCTTTATTTTAATAAAATCGCAGGCTTGTTTTGAGGATATAAATTTTCAGCTGTCTTTTTACGGAAGCTATCGATAACTCGATACTTACATGGAACTGGCTGGTATCCAAAATTCACCGATGAGTAAAATAGGTGCTTTGTTCAAACAATGAGATCGTAAAGATGCAGTTAAAGGTCGCTTGAAACAGATGACGGTCGTATTATGATAATGTAGTTGGATGGTAATAAGAAAATAGTGGCAGTTGAATTCGTTCAAAACATGTGGACATTTATTACTAGTATTTTAAAAGATTTCAGTTGTAAAAGTAAAAATGTAGAAACTGTTCGAAGTGAATCAGATTTCAAAGAAGAATATCTTCTTTGTGCTATATTAAATTCATGTCATAATTTCTATTTGCAAAATTGATTTTTGTTGATTCATCCACAAATTTAATAACACTACTCAACAAATTTTCAACTTTTGATTTTATCTGAGGTCGCATTATGTGATTACTATTTCTTGCCACTAAAGTAATAAAAATATGCAAATATACACACACCATCACATCTCAATGTCCAGATAAACATCCATGTCCGAAATCACGAATTTTCCATAATTTTATTCTAATTTTAATTGAAATGGCGTAGTTTTTTTGGAGTGGCTGGCTTTTGTCTTGTACTCAGTAGCAGGGGTCTCTCTAATAAGGCTCCAACAGTAATCCGCGAGCATAGCAGGCTCCCATCTGCCTTGAAATCGCTTTTCAAATGCAACAACATCTTGGTGAAAGCGTTCGCCATGTTCGTCACTGACTGATCCCATATTTTCAGGGAAAAAGTCCAAATGCGAGTGAAGAAAATGCAACTTAAGTGACATATTGCATCCCATTTTATAGTAGCAGTCCAATAAAACTTTTATTTTTTCGCGGAAAATCTTCAGATTTCTTGTTACCAAGGAAATTGTTAGTGACATCGACAAAATTCCATGCTTGTTTTTCAATATTATTGAGAGCAGATATAAAAGATGGATCTTGAATCAGCTTTTTTATGTCTGGACCTACGAAAACACCCTCTTTAATTTTCGCGTCACTAAGCTTGGGAAACTTTTGCTTGAGAAACTAGAAAGCCGCACCGCACCTTCTTTGCTTATTTTTTACACAAATTTTTTTATGAGCCTCAGATGTGATATGGTAACCAGATGTGATATCGAAATAAAATGCATACAGTATTTTTATATTGGTCAAGCTTATTATGAAATAATATGAATTGGGTCAGATATTTTTTAAGTGTTGAGTAGTGTAATATCTCCTAAAAGCGAGTTAACTCTCATTTTAAAACACTGTCGAAACCACTTAACTGTTTAACCCAACTAAATATTGAAATCAATGGCTGGTATGGAAATGTGACATTGACAGGTGTGCATTTATAAAAAAAATATACAAGTAAAGAAGAGTAATTTTTACAGTGACCTTATAAACGAGGGAAACTGCCAAGCTGGTCAGAATTTCAGTCAGATAAAGACTTCATTATTTGTGGTAGCTACATTTACTAGACTACGTTACCAACTTCTGCTTTCAAAATAGGGTGTCCCAAAGATATTAATCATTTTAAAAGTAATGAAAAGAGAGAATATATCAATCTTTTGTCTCAGCTCCGTCGGTAGGGAGGGAAATTAAGAGCGTGAAAAATGGCCGGCTGTTATGGAAATTATTATTTGTTTATAAATTAAATGGCGTTTAGGTGACGTGCTATTTTAGAGAGGAAACGGAAACTGTATCTGTCAGGCTTCATGTTTTAATGTTAGGAAAAAAATGCAAAGATAAACGAAATGGCACGTACTTTTGTAAGTTAAGTACCTCGCTGTTCATTTTAATTAGGTAAGTACTTATCAAGCCAAAGTTTCGTATTATTCGAATTTCAAATAAAACAAATGAATAAACGCGAAATAGTCCGTGTCATTTCGCCGAAATTACCAAATCACAATATTGTGAAAATAAACCGCATTAGTCGTTTTTTCCATACGAATATGAACCCTCGCTCCAGTGGCCGTGATATCAGGCCGTGTAAAACCTATCACTGTCGGATTTAGTCCCCCATCACCTCCGGCGCGGTATCAGGGAACCACAGCCAAGTACGAAATTGCGTAAAGCTCCGAAACGCTACAATTTTTCAATACCATATCGCTTGAGGCTCTCTGGAGGCGGGTGTTTAGTCATAATTTTAGAGGCGATAAATCGGTTACGGTAAACATTTACGTAGCGTCGTAATGAAAGTAAACAAAATGTAATAGGATTTGAAACAGTTAATTTTTCGATGTCTCTTGATATTAAACCATAAACTTGAAAATGGTTTTCGTATATAGAGTTAGCTTAATATTGATATTATTATGTTTCTGAAACTACCGTAGGTAAGTTCCAATTTTGAACGATTATCCGAGAGTTCGTATTTTAAATAGTAGATACCTTAATCCTGCGGCAACACGTCTAGTGTCTGCAGTCAATCCTAATCCTAATAATATTATAAATGTCAATGTTTGTGCCGATTGATGGATGTATGGATGGATGGATGTTTGTTACTTCATCACGTAAAAACCACTGAACAGATTGTAATGAAATTTTACAATATCTTAGCTTGGATATCAGAATAACACATAGGCTATATTATTTTGAGATATCATGTCTTTCTTCCAAGATATAACGATAAATGCGTACGAAGTCGCGGGCAGTCTCTACCTCTAGTAAAAATATAAAATTCGTAAAACCCAAACGAAATATCGTCAAAAGCATTGAAGCAAAGATTCCGTGATGCACTTGTCTCTAGGGTAAAGGGCACACATTTTGCAAAATGTATGCATTTACATTGGTCCCGAAGAGGGTAAAGAAACACATTTTCGGGCCGAACCTCTCAGACATTCTAATGAGCGCTGGGTATTTGTAAGAACGGCACATTTCGCGGCTCCTATGTTCACAAGTAGAATGGGAAATTGCCTAAATAAATATTAGTTACGCAATGAAAGTTTACCTTACATTATTTGTTAGCGAGTTCCTTTGAAAATTATAAGAAGCGTTTTAGCTAAAGTTTAAGAAAGATACAGGTATACTTTTTTAGATCCTTCTTATTTTTCTTGTTAATTGACTTCACGTTAGGTTCCTCTTAAGTTTGGTATCATATCGCATAACTATTTCGTCTTATTTTGAGGAATCTATTTTCTTGAAATCTCGTACGATTTTCTTATTCTCAATCAAAATGACCACGTTCTAGTTGAATAAACTATAGGCATTTCCAAATATCCGAAGTAGTTTTTTTACCCATCTTATCCAATTATGAACAGTATTTGATTTTTGAATACAAGTTCATTTCTAATTCAACTTTTCGGTTTTAAGGGCACTTACTCTATTTTTCGTCTACCCACAATTATATTTGTTCATGTATTTCGCTTAACCCCTCTTAGTGCAATCTCTAAAGCTAAATACTGATGTAGTATTAGAGAAGTACTAGCCACGTCCCAAAGCGGGGGATGCTGCATTCCTATTAATATTGTATGTACGACGTGCACTGTTTAAATAGGGGTTGCAATGAGGGCTTCGAATACATTTTTAGTTCAATAAATTTTAGTTTAAACTGCAATAGTATATTCTGTTATATTGGTTGTAGTTATCTGAACGTTTGCATTGGTTTGTTATAACAATGTGCTGTTTCTCATGTTGATGGTTAGATATTAAAATTATATTTGAAATAAACGGAGATTATAACGGAGAGCTTTAAAATATAGTAAATGGCAACCTGTACACTTCTGCGTCGTTTCAAGTGTCTCTACTAGTATTTTAATCCCCGGCCCCTCTAAAGTCAATTGCTTCATACGACACCCTCCGTGTTAGGCTAAATTAAATTTATTGATTGACAGTTGCCGGATGGATACTCGGCAAATTTTGGTGTCCTCTTTGGGTGCATGCCAAAAACAAATTCGACACGCCAAAAACAAATGACGACCGAGCCATGTTTTGATTTCGCGCTATTCCAGCGAGTTTTAGCAATTTACAGCAGTGAAATTCCCGAATGACAGAGCTTCAAATTCATGGTCTAGTGTTTCAAATGCTTTTTGCAGTTAACGCCAGCTACATTGGAAAAGTTTCCTATTTCCATATTGAAAGCATGTGCCAGAGTCCTTTATTTTCCTGTGTTTTATTGTCAGTTGTATTATAAAAATCTTATAACATCTTCAGTGTCTCTCCACAAAACGTTCTGACGCTACATCATAATAGTAAACATGTCATCTCATCATTATTCAGTATAAAGCGGTCCTTGCTATTTTCCGAGCAAAACGCTACCCTTCAGTAGCGCGCCAGCACCACCGTACATTGTTTGTTGTGAGTGTCATTGCACTGTTTATCCTACACAGCTTCGTATGTATTATGGATGGTGGTTGTAAGTGGATTACACTCAGCGTTGGACAATGCTTTACTTTTTATGACCGCGTACGAAAGGGGATGGATGGATCGTTAGTCCTTCTGTGTTTTAGAGCCAGCGCTGTTTATGAGATTTGTGTACGCGTTTTAGATTTTCATGATACGTTTTTGAGGAGCTATCTTCATTTGATTTGCTTCGTTATATCTGACTTTTGTACAACTGTATGCAGCAGTGATGTTTATTATGGTAATTCGTTTCAGCAGTGCTTAAATTTCTCCGCTTTTTCTGTCTGTGTTCTACACATACAGAAAAAGCGGACACTTAACGCTAGCCGCGTTGCACAGTATTCTGCATTAAACTGTTCCCATTTTTCAACCCTAGCACTAAGCTCTATTTCCAGTAGTACTTTTAGTTGTTTTTTTTAACAAACAGCTTATCCACATAGTAATGTCCCACTATTTTAGTCACGATTTATGTAGTCTTAACCCTCAACAACCACTTTTGGCAGTTTATTTCGTGTTTCGGTCTTGGCATCAGGATACATATAAAAGCTTTATACTGCCTCGGGACAGTAGCCAGTACGTGCCTGTATATTTTATTCATCTACCGGCTGTTCAGCGTAGATTATTCTTGTCTGTAGTATCAATGCTTTGATTGTGATTTTGACTACTGCGTTTGTAACGTCTACAGATTTTTTGTTTCTTCTTGCATTATTTTAAGACTCTAAGCGATTTGCATTTATTAATTACGTATCGTTAAAAACATTATTTAGTTTCATTTAAGTCTCCAATAAATCGATAAATTATTCGTTATTGCCTTCATAATATATCATTTTATCACATGCGCGTGTTTTATTTGATTTATGCTTTTATGTCCAATTCGTTTTGATCATTTGAAGACCTTTATAATTGGGATTTGTATGAGAAAGAAGAGTCATTGCTTGGGTTTTATAACGGTTTGTTGTCAACATATACGTAAAGTAGTAGGTAGGTACATATATGTAAGTACCTATTTAAATAAAAAAATACAAAATCTTTTCCATCTGTGTATGCGAATTGAACAGCGTTTTTGGCATCATATGTTTAGAAATATGATATGCAAGCTAAATACTGTAGAAGAGAGTGAAAACTGAATATTTCTTTATTCTTATTAACTTATATTTACCTACTCATATGAGATTCTGTGCCTGTGGCATACTTAACCAATATTTGTCACGAGGAATATTTTAGATATTAGTATTTTCTGGTTCTTTATGTTACAGCAACGCCGTTATAATGATAATTTTATGCGGAAACCGATTCCTTAATCTTATATACATGAAATCACTGTTTTTGGTTGAATTTATTGCAATGGTCTTTAGAATACTTAGAAAGAGTGAAACAGCATGAGGGAAAAGTAATTGAAAAGGTTTTTGTATTTTTTGTTTCTTGTCTTAGTTTGGTATCGATTACTAATTGTAAGTAAGTACCTATTTGAGAAAATCGACTGTTTTAATTATCAGCAAGATTTAGTTAGTCAAAGGTTTAGTCAGTTTGATGGAAATATTTGTAAGGGAGACGAACCGTAAAAATATCTTTTTTTAGTTAATTATTTTGCCCAAAGTTCTGACCTCTTAAATTTTTTGTTATACCTACTCTATAACAACCCTGTTACAATGTAAAAGCGATCATAAAGTTTTGAGTCCGAAAATTAACCTAAAAGTAGGTTAATGAAATTTTAGCCAGTTCCTTTGTAAGATCTTGGTCGAGACGGTACTTATTAAAGGTCTTCAAATTTTCATAAAATATTTTTCATAAAGGACGGAATTTTGTCTGAATATTTCTTTATCGAAATGAAATATTTTTTTTGCGCCTATACGATTTTGGATAAATATTAAATATACCAACCTATTTTTATATTAATGATTCATTTTAAGAAACGAATAATATTTCAGGGACGATTCTAATTCACATTCAATGATACCATATTAAGAGTTAGACAATGACCGAAACAAATCTTTTAATTTATGTTTTGGAATTATCTACCCACACAAATGTATAACTTGGGTAGGCTACTTACATTCAATGTATAAATTATTGGTTTTTGTGTAAACTTATTTTTTTGTCCAATTTTTAGTCATCTTTTGTAGGTATGTCTCTGCAGGAAGTCTTCTGCGGTGTCACGTTCTTTTTTCGGAAACTAAACTATGTGGGTACTTACTTATCTTTTACTGCATCCTTGATGTACCTCCTCTTTCTGTAGGTAGATACTCTGAATAAAACGTAGATCAAATTTAATGTGTAGCTGTTTAAACATAGTAGAGAGATGACAAAATATACAGGTTACTTTCGCAATTTAATACGACAACAACAAAGTACAAAATAAAGAAGAGGTACATTATGGATTAACATATTTCCAAATTCTATACTTATCTATCTGAGTTAGAGGAATAAATGAAGCAAATCCCATAGAGAGAACAAGTTGTAGTAACGAGCACATCTGAAACTAAGGTCCCGGCAACTTTGTAAATATTCACATAGTTGCTTCAAGTTGAATCCGCAAGACGTGACGGGCCCTCCACTTTTATAGAGATAGGAAAATGTCTGTTGGAACGAGGGGTGATAGATGCCAAAATTGACATTTAAATGTATTTGCCTACTTCATTGATGATAGTAGAGTAAAATTTTTCCTTGATGTAATACATTCTACACGAAGTATGAAGTAAAGTATGCTTCTTAATTTACTATAATCATTTTGTACTTTGATTTCCCATCGTCTACAATACTCCTACTTGTACGTAAATAATCTCTTACTTAATGATATAGTTAGATACTTTTATGCAAATAAAATTTAATTAAACACGTACCTACTACGGTACCAAAAGTCTTTAAAAAATAAGTCTTCATTATACTTCATATTATAGGTTAACAATATGTGCTAACCCTTTCCTTCGCAGCGTAATAAACAAAGATGACCCTCATTTAGCAGCTGTCAAATTAAGTTTTTGATTAAGGTATGATTAAGGATTGCGGCTTCTGTGCGGCAAAATGGTCTTTACAGCTTATAAAAACGAAATACTTGGAACCTACTTAAGGATTTTTGACGTATGATTAATGACTGAACTCACAAATATATTTTTGTCACCCTCACTCCTTTAAATAAACTTAGCTCTACAGAATATAAAGAGAGAGAGGGCATTGGTAGTAATTTGTACGACTTTAACAGTCCCTGTCCAGACAAGATAAGGGTCGTATTCAGTAAACGTACGCCGCATTTATGAAACAATTAATTTGATTCGGATGACATGTGTCAGAGATATTTTGTTATAATGTCTTTGTTAAATGTACCTACCTAATTATGATAAAGCAGCATTAAGAGAATTAGACTTTAGTTTTTTGGGTTGTCAGCTAATCATCTCCTTGTTTACTTTCAGCAACGTGAACGACCCACGGTTGCGATGGTTGAGTAAGGTTCGACAGGCTAATTTTTACAGCTAATTTTAGTAACATTGCTTAAATATAACTTCTAAAGTTGGGAAAAACAAAAAGTTACCCTGTAATAATAGCTCAACGAAGATTGAAAGTGTCTTATAAATACTTGGTTAATAATTAAAATCGTTTAAAATCTGGCTTTCCGTTAGATACAAAAGTAAAAAAATAAGTAGGTAGTTCGTATTTTATCAACAATATCATTGTATTCTCTTCATATTTCCACAAAAATCTAAACGACAAAACGTCCTTTGGAAAAATAGGATCGTTATGAGCATAATGTGTTTTTATTGCCGTACATAAGTGCTCAGGCGTTTCAAGTAGCAATTTTACGTAATATAAAGCTGTTTACTATTCTTTGAACGCGAAGGTTGAAATAAAACAATTACTTTTATTGAAAGATATAAATCTTTCGTGAATGTTTGTTGTCTGCACAATTTCATGTTCTTCGACTTAGCTAGTACATCTTAAAAACTTGTTTCGTAAACATGTTGAATCCCTGTCTATAAAAGCGTTGGTCCAACAATTCTGGCAGACCTAACCAAATGACCGTAGCGATAGTTTGGTATGTAGTAAATTGCGCCTGCCACAAGTACACGAGCAAATATCTCCGTAGCCACAAGTACTAACTCGAAACCACAAGGCGACTTGGCACTGCATCCGACACGTAATTTGTGACCGTGTTAAGGCGCCGCCGGACGAGATAAGGGTCCAGCAAACTTTTATATTATGATATTATGAAAGTACGATCATGTTTTCTTGAGAAAATTGCCTTAAGTCGGTTATGAAAGTTTGAATGGTGTCTTTTACCCCAAATCTTTAACTACATGCACAGTTTTAAACTGATTTGTAAAAGTCTGTAAAACATTGTTAAAACAAAAAAGATTGTTAAAAACATGCATCAACAACTTTTTTTCAATAAAACGCTCTCAGACTTCAGGGACATAGAGTGCCTAGGCCCAAAACGAATAAACTCTACATACAAAATCAAAAACTGCTTCCGAAGCAAAATTTGAGAGACAGCATTAAAAATCCTGACTATTCCACTTAGTACAAAAGGTAATACAAAAACTTGTTAATTTATTCCGCGGGCTAAAACGTGGGGAGGACATTAAAATTTGAGCCTCGTCAGGTGTTAAGTCCATAATTTCCCTAGGGGTCAATCCTGGATCGCGTTTTAAGGGTTCTCGTGAATGCCACGACTAATTTCCTTGCCTGTCTTTGGGGTTTATGTCTTCAGAATATGTTAAGTATTTGTGTATTTTGACCGTGAAATACTGGGCTGTTATTTTCGAAGCATTTGATGATAACAAATATTGTTATTAAAGCTTTATGTTCGTATCATTGTTGTTTTGTATCAGAATAATTTTGTAACGAAAATTTTTGGCGTTTTTAGAACTAGGATTCCATAAATGTAAACATATTAAAATGTTGTTTCAGTGGAACTTCCGATAAATAACCGGATCCAACATATGACAATTGGAAACAAACTCTAGCTTTTATAGTTTGAACCGTAAATTCTGCTCAGTCCAATTCATGACCTAGTTTTTTATTTAATTAGTGTTATGTTGTCCAACCGTCGTTTATCTTTTTCAGGTAATGTAACGCTATCTTCAAATCATTCTTAATCACTCATCTTTACATCATCTGGTAGGTTTACGAAAGTTTAGCCCTAAATAAACTGAAATATTACATCATGGATTATTCGAACATCAAAATGCAAAGTAAAACTATATTTCATTGCAATTCGTTCCTTCTAAATTATTCTGATTTTCCATGAAAGCGCATATTTGTAGTATGAAAACTAAGTTTGTAAAATCAGTGAGGGTACTGGGACCTCGGTTCGTTACCTAACTTGTGCATGCAAAGTTTAGTCGCCATGTTTGCTTCCCTAGGACGGAAATGTGACCATTGGGTACCAGCCAGTATCAGTAGATACATTGGTGTCAGGATAGTTTTGAAAAAGACATGTGGAAGCATCTTAAGAGCTACTGATCACGAAATCATGTAAAAGAAGCTCTTAAAAGTATTGCAGATTTGCAACACAATGTAATTACTGCATTATCTTTTGTTTCAACGCTAATCTAGTCCAAAATTTATCCGGCACAAAAGACTTTGCTTAACCGCAACAAAGTTGACTATAGAATTTATATGAAAAGCAAACTTTAGCTCAATACCTCGTTAAGATTTCATAAGGTCATCCCGGCAACTTAGGGACTATGTGTAGGTAGCTGGTAGGCACTAAGCACATTTGTTAGGCAGATCCCTGCTTGTTATCCAACTGGCGAGAAAGTTTGCCCCTAGCGTTTTGGTCGAATGTCGAATATTCTGGATTAAACTTCTTCGTGTCGTTTTTGGGTGGAAACACAATGTTTTTAGTACCCAGTTACTGTCTTATAAGATCGTAATAAAAGTATGTGTAATACCTAACGCACTTCTCCAGGCTAAAATAGAAGTTGATTGAGAAATAGCACCCTTTCCATTTTCGTTTAAAATGATAAAATATTATTGTACTACACAGTTAATAAAATAAACTGGGACTACGTCGAATAATTCAGTCCGTGGAAATTACAAAATTTCGCGAGAGCCGTTTCTAAATTGGAAATAACATTCCACTTAAATCCAATTTTCCTACATATTCGTTTGTTATTTGATTAAACGAGGAGGCTGGTATCAAAATTTCGTATAAAACCGTTCATGCCCAGTGGCCTGGTAAACTCGCTGACCCGTTTATCCAGCTTTAAAACTTCAATTAATAAGTTTCGTCTTTCACGATCAAAATGGGCGGGAAGCGGCTTCAGAATGTCATTAAGGATTGTTTGATTATTTAACTCGATAACAATCTTTCCGGAATTCGATTAAAAAGTAAGTAATAAAAGTTTGCCGTCTTCAGATATCGTTTGGACGCATTCCTTTTTCAAAAATTCGGGTTGGTATTTTCTGATTTTGAAATCTTGTAATTTTATAGCGTAATCGATTGTTAAATAGTTTAAATAAAACAAAACAAATGGATTAGGTACCACATATTAGTTAACATTAAAGCTGGTAGCTATTTCCGCAAGATGTTTTATTTTTTACAAGTTTTTATACTGTTGCAAATCGAAACTTTAAACTATTTTCTTGTTTAACTTTCATAGCCGCAGTTTTCGTATTTGTTTGTGAGAGATGTTCTCAGAAAAATGCTTAAATTTTTACGCGTTCTATTCACTTCAAGGCTTTCAAAACAGTTTGCACTTTGAAAAGGCAACTTCCAGGAAAAATTCATCGTGAACTTTCAAGAAATCTCCATATTTATTTTAGAACAAACAAGGTAAAATGCGAAACATGCAGGTTTCGCGTTTTTCATATTTCTATATTAAAATGATAGTAAACTCCATTCGGAAGAAGATAACAATTTATGGTATTATGTTTGACGCTGTAACGCTTACAAACTAGAAAACCATTATCATGCGAAACATTTTCCTTCTTAGAGGTTATACAATGATAAAGTACCTCTATTTGATACTTACGACCAATAAAATAGCAAACTATTGAACCTTTCTGTAATTAAAGAAGTTTGGGGTGCAAGTTATATTTAACGACGTGTTTTCGTATTAACTGTTTGTTTATCGAAATATGTATTTATAGCTCCTTATTAAGAGCTTGTTTGTTTATTTTGATGTTAGTTGTTGCAAAAAGTAAGTAATTTAATAGAGTGGAAGATAAAAAATGTTGTCCAATACGATTTTCCTAAACAAAGCTTCCCAATACAAATAAGGAAGCGAACTCATTATTGTTTTTAGCAACATTCAGTTTGAAATTAGAATTCTCTTTTATTTGACAACATGACATGTGACGTTAGAATTACAAATTACGAGTTTCAAGATGGTTCTTTTGTCAAATAACAAATGAATGAAGCACATTTTACTTGAATTTCTCGTAGAAACAGAATTTTCTGGAAGAATGGCTCTTTGTTCAAGAACGCTAGCAGTAGCAGCAGCTTTGTTGGAAGTGACAGTTGATAAACTTTGCGATAATGCGCCACTGTGATATATCCAGTTTCTCTTTAGTTTTGACTTGGATTATAGTTTTTAGGTACTTATAAGTTTACTTTACTATAACCTGGACAGTTTTTTTGTTAGAAATAATCTTCAAAATAGCTCAAACATAATATAAATGCAATGTAAACATAAATGCGTTATATTTTCATGCACGCTCTCACTCTGATGCACAAAACTAACAAGTAGAGTTTCTGTTAGTATAGGTCGCGCCACGTAAAAAGAACTTTAGAAACAAATGAAAATCACGTGTTCGCGCATGGGTACAATTACGCTCGAAATTACTAGGGCTATTTATCGTTTCATTTCTTTCGCACGCGGTTACGTATGTTGACTTATAAACTATACGTAGGGGATGATGATTCTGATTCCAAAGGTTATGAAAGTGACGACAACGATTATAATAAAATGGCCACTTTTGGCACCAACACCGCGTCCTTATCTGGTTTTCACGCCACCCATAAAGACTTAATGGAAGAACAATATGTTTTTTTTTACTTTTTGAATATTTTTTTACATTTTTACACATTTTACACTAAATCCAATATTGATTGGTAGTTGTGTATTTTTTTAATTTGTAATCCACCTTACTAATACTGCTAATAATATGTTTCTTTCTTTTGTGCGTAAAACCATGACTGTAATTAAACACTTTTGTGCGCGATGGTATTTTAAAACAAATGTTAAACGTCAAACTCAAAAATCGTCTAATGCGCATCTGTCACCTAGGGTTCATTTTACGTGGCGCGACCTATAAGAGGTGTTATAATTTGTGTTTTTTTTGAACGCGTTTTATTATTCAAATTTTTTAGTAAAAGAAATCTTTCAAATACTATAATCAGCAGAAGAACTTACAATTAGTGGCAATGAAACAGCAAATTCCGTTCGGCCTTTAAAAATGAACCTATTATTCATAAAATCTTACAAGCCGTTAACCCTGCAAATGGTTGACATCGGACTAGCGACAGGCTCTCAGAGGCACTCAGGCCGCGTCTAGTCCTCTACAGGGCCCTCTCACATCCTAGACGAGCGTTGCTACATTTATAGGAACTATAATATTGGGACATTGACCTTTTGTTCTTTTCATTCACCTTCGTCATTGGAAACGTGTTCCGTTTTCACAACTTTTAAAATATTTTAAGGACACTAATTAAAACGGTTCCCAAATATCAGCAGCATATAACTTCTGATATTAAAATCGAGTAAACTATTCTGATTATGAACTTTCTTTGACCCAAACTTGGCAACTAATTACTTTAATATTTCAAAGAAGTGAGCAACGAAAACTACAGGGTTTCAAGTTTTCAAAGAGCTGTTAGTTCTTCTCATTAACCTTGAGAAAGCGACTAACAAGTACGGTTTTTGGGGAAATTAATCGTGTCAAGAACGTACCTAGCTACGCAATGATTTGTTCAACGCACAATTCTGGAAAAGGTCACATAAAGTACATAAACCGGCAATTTTCGCCACTCAGACTCGTGAATGTTCATTCTTATATGTCTCCAAGTGTGTGTACTTGACCCTGATTTCGAAAAGGGTGCCTGGAATGCCAAGATAAGGTAGCGTTGTTATCTGATTTGTATTAAGGCAGCTTCATTTCGTTAAGCTACTCTTACAGAATTTCTATTCGGGTTTATGTATTTTTATACTACATAGAAAAAGGCCTCGTTTTGCATTTAGCGTTTAATTTTTTTGGGACAGTTCTCAAAATTAAAGAAATATGTTTCGGTATGACGTAGATACTTAAACACTTATAGTGAAAACGCGAGCATTAACAAAGTTAAAATATATAATGACTCAGGAATAAAGTATATAAGATTGAAGTATTTATAGACGTTCATATTTCAGACATATTTCATGAGGTAATAACCATATCCTACATGAAGCAATATTACGCCCACATTATTCACACTAAGCACCAACTATCCTTTCAACTTTACAAATTTTCCTTACAACGTAGTGTCGCCACAGTTATTGAATGTTTAGCCTCACAAAGGCCTTTCATAGTTGACGACCCACAACCAATGTGGGTACTTTAGTTCCCGTGGTTCAGAATTTCAATATGAGCCTTAAAGGGTAACATTGCACGGGGAAAGTGACTCGGGATGTCTCAAGGGACTTGTTCTTAGGACTTTGAGTGCTATGGCTTAAGTCTACAAGCGGGTATAAGATAAAGATGTTTAGTAGCCGTGTGATGCTACAAATCAGACTGACGTTTACTTCGTTAACTACATTTTCATTCACAAAGGTTTAATTAATTAGGCTTGTTGATATTTGAAACGAAATTAAATGTACAAAGTGGAAAGAAAAGACTAGACTTCAATGGTTAACCTAGATACGACCACGTTTCTCAGCTAAAACAACCCAAATAACTAGCAACTCTTCACCTTCGTAGAGAGAAAACGTCCTTAACCCAATGAATATAAAGGCCACACCAAGGATACACGTAGTTCAAGATCTTAACATTCAGTCCGGGCCTTGCAAAACTTTGTCGCGGTCCCAGAATTTCAATAAAGACGATACGTATAAGAAATATTGTAGGGCAACCCCGTAATGGGCGACTATAGGAAACTAAAGAGTAATGTTCGGTAATATCGCAACCAATATGTTGGTTTTTATGAGGAATTCGCAGTACACCCTATGTTTGTTTAATAGGATCATAATTTTGGAGCATTCGTGACTTCGGTAATATAATGATTATCTGGTTTATGAGAGGTGTAATCTCGGTAGAATGGGAAATCTCGTTGAAACTTTACTATGTCAGAAGAATAAGTATTATCTTATCTTTAGTTAAGTAAATAAGTAGATACCTACTTCATTATGTCAGATTTACCTGAAATAAATTGGTTTCAACACAGTAGTTATCCACATGTTAGGTCATACAATATCTTGGTGTTACAGACACCATGTAGGTATACAAGTCTAAGATGGCGGCGGCTTCAAAAAGGTTCGTGCTAATCACCGTTTTTCTTCGGGAAAGAAGGTCAAGATACTCAGATTGTTTCTTTCATCCGCAGCGAAAAAATAATAGGGCTGACAAAATTGGATTGTGAATCAGCGAATGTTTCGGTAACGCGGTTTTGTCTCGCCATTTAAAACCTTGAATCATCCGAGGTATTTACGCCATTCTTTGTACCCCTAACAGTAATAAATCGCTATTTAACTCTCAGTTTTCCCAGTTTAATACGACGACATCGGTATTTCGATAATGTCCCCGTTATCTCCCATATATCTCCCCCTGCGAAGGGGAAAAAATGCCGTAGTAATAATGAGTAGAGGACAACTTCTAAGTTTTGTCCTTTGATAGGTGCTTGGAACTTGAAGGGTGAACTCAAGGGTTTTGGTAACTTCTGTTGTTTTGTTCCGTCATATCTAAATGTTTGGCAACCAGAATGGGTACTTTGCGATTGCGACCCAACGTGACGCAGCCCCGCTACTATCTCTAAACTGGTAGACACTTGTAGTGTAGGTGGCATGAAAAACTTAGTTTCACAATAGAGGATTACGTAAGCTTAAGATACAACTTTTGCTTTGTCACGATTTTGTGCATATGATATGCGCACGTTCGTAGATATTCATACAGGAATGATACACGGAGGTATTATAAGAATCGAAAACTCAGCAGAAGTCATAAAAACGAATCGATAATGCGAATTTAACCCTCCGTTTGAGCCCCTCGAATTTTCCGCGTTTTGATTTTCCGTTGATTGGGTTTAAAATGCCCTCCCGCTATTTTGATAAAGCCCACAACAAATGAAGGTTTTCATTGCAGACCCTCTATGAATATATGAAACTAAATTGATAGCAATAAGTGAAAGCTTTGCTCGCATTACAGACTGTAGGGAACTATAAGCATAAGAGTATAAGACTAATAGCAGGGATCATTGCATTAGGAATAGGTACTATTTTGCTTTGAAAGATTAGTTTTTTGTAAGCTGGGTGCTCATCTAATCAGAGAAGGCCTTGGTATATTAAGGAGCTAATTCCTTATGAAGGTCCATACCTAATTGGTCTGAAACGTGTGTAGCTACGTGGTATCTTGCCTCGTCAATATGTAGCTATTGGAATGCTTTATGGACATATTGAAATTGTATCAATGTCTACGAAAAATTAATATTCATGCAAAAACCAAAGTCTCTTAGTTGACATGAATCGACGATGTCACGGAATGTGATTTTGTATTTTTGCGTCAGGAATACTTTGGAAGCGAAGGTTTTCTTTATTCAGCAATTCCTACAAAACATTTTATACATAATACACGCACAAGAAATGCTCGGCGTTTTTCGATATAGGAAATTGCCAGTAAGCTTTCAGTAAATTTCTGATATCTGCTTGTATTTTTTGGAGAATATCGCTTTGTATTTGGTTTTTTGCAGAGAAATATACTTACTTAATTTTATTAGTTATTCATAGAAAATGTTTTTCGCAAAGGTCGATAATATTATGATGGCTGGTTTATAGACGGTAGGACTTTGCAAATATTACGGAGAAACATCATATTTAATTTAAGAATGTGGTATAAAAGGTAACCAAGTTTAATAGAACTTTATGACGACATGATGAGTTTCATCCACGTTTCATCAAACAAATAATTTCAAAGTTTTGACATACAATGATTAAAGAAAACATATTTCAACAATTTCATTTAAAAAATGAGATGTTTCATAACTTTTCCGTCTAGCTTGTTGCTGCAAATCAGTGTTTTCTTAGAAAGACTTTAAGGTTGAAATTAGATGTTGGATTGATATATGTTTTCATTTTGGCGTGGTGACAGAAGGGGAGTAGAGTATGACGGGCGTCCGCCTCCAAAATCCAATATGACAAATTCGGAAATACGTGATTGGAATGAGTACGGTTCAGGAATTTATTTTTGCCGTGTCCCGTCGGATTCGAGACGCAACCACCTGAGGTGGGATTATTCCGACTTCAATTCGGTGGTATTTCGAATTTCTATAGCGATTCATTTGCTTGTAACTAAATCCGCGTTCCGAAAATGAATTCATCTAGATTATGGTTCATTTCGGGCGGGATTAGATTTAGTAACGAATGTAGCGAATGGGAACCTGAAACTTGATATCACGCTTTGTTCAATTTTAATGAAAATTGTAATATGGTGGTCTGGTAACAACTATTTGTTCTGTGTTAAGTGTATCATGAAGCGAGTTCCTCTCACAGACATGTCCTTCTTTAATAAAAGCTGTTTTAATTAAACTCAACGTCTATCTAGAATGTCAAAATGTAACGAATGACTGAAAGTAGAGAGTCGGAAATAAATGAGCAAAGCAATTTAACTACATAGTATTTAATTTAGAAAATAGAACTGTATGAACTATAGAACTGTGAACTGTTCGATAGAGGAGATGAGAAAACACTGTTAAGCTGTGTTATTTGTTTGTATAAATGATACTTTAAAAAGGAATCTAAGAAACTCAAGTATTTAGTTTAAGACGCGATAATAACACGCATTTTACAGAGAAGTTCAGATTTGGACTATTACAAAAGACGTTAGGAATTTATGCAAGAGGTTTTTCCCATTTGTATGCCACAATACTCGGTTTAGATACAAAAAAAAAAATCAATATGAACCTATCCCAACTTACTTCAAGGAGTATTGTGTTATCAACCCTCAAAAAAGTCGAAATCGAGACAGGAATTCGAAATATTTTACCAAACTGGCAAACAATCTACAAGCAGTTCAAAGTATGTACTAGTAATAATACTCATCTACTTACGCCCCAAGAGAATCACACTATTTCACCACAAGGCACCTACGTCTCTGAATGATTTGCATTTTCTCTCAGTTCTCGTGTTTGCATGGTCGCGTCGCGTATGCCATAGAGTTGAAAGGAAAATGTTTTAGATTTCAGAATGCATTTTTAGAATGTGTGGGGTGTCAAGAAAGGGCAGACAGATGTGTGACTTATTGAGTATTCGTTCTCGGTTCCCTGGTTGAATTTTAAAACCGGTTGGTACATTGTGTAGTCAGTGTGGTATTTGCAATTTTAAATTACGGAAAATACTGAAATTATACTTTTCCCACTCAATGTACCTATTATTTTGATAGTTAATTAATTACTGTAAATAAACAATACAAAATAATTATAAACAACAGCTGTTCATTCACTGTCAAAAATAGGCTTCTCTTTCCTACTCGTCTTGCTCATAAGTCGTATTCACCAGCATTCACTAAACCTGCAGCCCTCACCAAGTATGCTGTCAATCTTGTCGATGGACATCTGAGGCTGTAGGTACTTGCCGATCCGCGTCTTCATTTTAGAATTTTTCGGCTCCAACGGCCAATAACTAGTCGTGAAAGTTTTCTAACTTCATGTAATCAGTATCTACGACTATTCTTTTCTTAAGAGTTTTCCACACGATTCCCTCTTAGGTTACACGTTCCACGTACACACTTATTGAATAAAACCTCCTTTCTCAGACACGTACATCGAACAAACATCCTTCTCTATTTGTTAACACCGCAATAAGAGTATCCGAAAGGCCCGATAAGATAAATATTTGTTGCGAACATTACACACGAAAAGAAAATGCTCAAAATCGATTTTTCTATTTCTACCACTAATGTTTGATATCTTGTTTTGGTGTGTCGTTGCAATATGACAAATATTGTAAATATCAAATATCACAACCAACTGGAAATCTATATCAGGAACACTTAACTAAATTAAAACATCAAGTTTTGATAACAATGATCTCTGCTAATTTAACCACAAAAATTGAAGACCGTTTTGACCATTTGTTGGTCAATTTGACACGAATTTTACTTACCCACAAAGACTAGTACAGTTGCACTTTTGAGAACGATGATAAACAGTCCTCAATACAAATCAATGCCTAAAAGCAACACCGAAAATGCCTGAAGCAATAGCCACGGGGTGTATCCTAAGACCCAGCATCGGGGAGTGAAATATTTAGAGGCAATAACGTGCGATGCGCTGAGCTATCCGATCTCTTTGTTCGTTCGATCGGATTAGTTCCTGCGAAAATTGGACGAAGCCGACTCTATTGTAGTTGTTATAAGTGAGTTTAAGAATAGGTGCATTGATTCATTATGTATTTTTGTAACTTGGGTCTTGAGCTTGCTTTTCTTTTAGGCAATCTGCGCCAGAGTGACATTTTTTAAAATATCAGTCGAGTTTTCGTTTAAAACTCTTCTGATTCCCTAAGATATTTCATAAAGCAATGTAAACCATACAATTTTAATAATTCTTTTAATATCTTCACGAAAAAAGCCAATCTTTGTTTTAATAAATACTTTTTTATTTGTTAAGCACTTTTTAAAGCAATTTGAAATATGAAGCTCAGTTGAAACGTTTATGAAGTACTTCTTTGTCCAATAAGCAGTGTGCTATTGTCTACCCTCTTTCATTTTAGCCGCGAACTCGGCGAGATTTGGCAATAAAATTTGAATAAACGTCCTTTTCCTTTAAACTTCAAATCTTCGTCATTTTTGCTTGAAACTCAGCGGTTTTTTAAAGTCTTTTTGATGACTAGTCTATTTTTGTTATTTTACTGCTAGAGAAGTTTATACATTGTTTCAGATCTGTATCTGAATATCTATATCTAAAAGCTGTCTTTTAAGGATACAAAATATGAGGTACTTCAAGTAAGGTAAGTCCATTAATGCCTTCACAGTGCTTTAAATATCATTAAACTGGCATAATTAATAGAAAGAGCTGTCTGTGTTTCTGTAAAGGGCCGTTAAAGAACCTGGACATCTATGAACTGCAAAATTGCCTGTAAAAAAGACCATATCCCAAACGCATTTGGTACATTTTCAAATCATTTGCGATTGTATTTAAGGCCACAATGTGAAATCAGTTGGAGGCATCCGATGTCACTGAATAAAATATCTGCATTTACTAAACAGCTTCCGAAAGGCAGGTAAATTTAGTATGAACCCAATAGAATTTAGTTGAACCGACTTCGTACATAAACCATGAGGCTATGAAACTCAGACTGTCTGCGTTCTCCATTCCATTTTATTATGTTAAACGAGCAACTCTGAAAATGACAATTGTAATAATCTTGTTATCATAACATTTATATTAAGTACCTAATTTAATTTATAGAAATACTCATGAGTTTTGAATTCCTGTTTTACTTTTGATTATTTGTTATCATCTTTCTGTTAATATGCTTACTAAGGGCCTTTTTCACTTTCTACAGATAAAATTTAACTGACAGATAAGCCTATGTCTTTTTCATAAAACATGACGTTTTGGACAAAGACAGGTATAAAATATTTGTCAGATGGTGAATCAGGCACTAAATGTCTTACTATGGGGTTTCTTTAATGCAGTAAAAAAATCTTTTCACAGAAAAAAGACGTAAATTGCAAACTGAATGTTTATTATTAACAGTCACTTCCCACAAAGAACTTTTTAAAAGAAATCTACCCTCTTCAATCCCACATCTAAATCCCTGTTCTCGTGACAGTGAAGTCATTCGGTCATTCTTCCATTCATTCTTTGAAGGCCGGCGAGAGGGTGAAAATGAAATTAAATTCGGAAGATCTTACAGATAAAGGGGATCTCCTATGAATTATGCGCCTTTAAGATTTAGGAGGGTTCTAGACAATGGTCTAATCGTCCAATTAAGAGTCGTGAGCTGAAAACGTTGGCGGTAGAATGCAAGGAATGTGAATGGGGCTTGAAATTATGCTCGTGTCAGGTAAGAGGTCGCTTTTAGTGGGGAATTTTGATAGGTGTCTATTATTCTAACGCTTTGATGTTTGTGATCACTTTAACAGTGTATGTCACGTTTATCGTTTGTTTTACATAGTATAACATAACTTGTATTATAATTTTAGGCGTTGGCTTACATCAAAATTGTCTGTAGCTTACTACTTTCTTATTATTCACGAGCCTTTTCGCTCTGCAAAATATTCGCTACATCATCGACAGTAAAGCGCTCGAGACTTTAATAAAACGTCGACATTAAAAAGCGGAATAACTCTTTTCATAGCGTTTTCATTACGAGCGTTTGATAGCGATTGCAAATGAGTGAACTGTAAAACAGATTCGACTCATTCATTCATATTCATAGAACATCTCCCTAAAGGGAGATAGCCAAATAGAAAAAAAAAATACATGATTGGTTTTGCGTCAAATCGCAAAACTTTTGAACATGTTACTCTGCCTACAGTTCAGGAAGTGTTTAAAGCATTTTTTTTTATTTTACAAAATCATAATACGTAGAAATGTAAAACATTTAAGATAGATATTCAATTTTTAGGGTTCCGTACCTCAAAAGGAAAAAACGGAACCCTTATAGGATCACTTTGTTGTCCGTCTGTCCGTCCGTCCGTCCGTCTGTCAAGACCCTTTTTCTCAGGAACGCGTAGAGGTATGAAGCTGAAATTTATATCAATTACTCAGGTCTACTGTCCCTTAAAGCTGTGAAAAAATCAAACTTCTAAGCCAACGCAATCAAAAGATACAGCCATTTATGCCGCAAATTTTGGACACTTGCAAGGGAATCAAAACCTACAGGGTGCTTCCCGTGAACTCAGAATCTTGAAATTTGGTACGAAGCAACGTCTTATAGCATAGATAAAGGAAAAATTACGAAAACCATAAATTTTTAGTTACATCACAAAATATTTTTTTTTTTAATAATCTTAAACTTACTACCCATTTCCTCATAAACGCGTAGAGGTATTAAATTGAAATTCATACCAAATACTCAGGTCTATAATACCTTTAAGCTGTAGCAAAATCAAACTTCTATGTCAACGCAATCAAAAGAAACAGCAATTTAAGCTGCATATTTTGAAACTCGCAAGTACTTGCAAGGGAATCAAAACCTAAAGGGTACTTCCAGTCGACCTTGAATCTTGAAATTTGGCATGAAGCAACGTTTTATACCACACATAAAGGAAAAATTCCGAAAACCTTAAATTTTTAGTTACATTACAAAATATATATTTTTTAATAAATATAAACTTATTACTTTTTTCCTCATGAAAGCGTAGAGCTATCAAGTTGAAATTCATATCTTTTCAATAACTTTCGCAAGTCTGCTGCAAGGCTAGTATAAGTGTTTCAGTTATATTATAGATAAATGATATGTGTTAATATAAAATAAAGGATTACTTAAACGATAAAGAGATCTTTGTCTTAAATTTATGCTCCTCCATCTTTCCCCATTGTAATGTTATGAATTTCATTTTGCAATAAAATACCATAGTTATAACTCGATTGTCGTAATGAACGAACTTTGTAAACCTTGCAGGTTTGTACGGAACCCTCGGTGCGCGAGTCCGACTCGCACTTGGCCGGTTTTTTTAGGTTAGGTTTTACTTATTGACGAAATCAGTATTTAGTAGTTAAACAAAGGTATGGTATAATATGGAATACTTTTCATCTTGTTTTCCAAATGATCTTTACTAGACTTTTTTCATTGTATTTAACTGATAAATCAATATTCAAAAATTCAAAACAATTTAAATATTTGATGATTATTTTTCGATCACACCATCAAAAGTGTTTCACCAAGCTCTTTTACACTTTATTGGCACACTCGTAATTTCACAGAAAACCTGGTTTGGCATGAAATCCTACCCGTAAATTTGGCATTGGAGCATGGATCGGTCGGGATGGCGAATCGGTCATAATTTCCGATTTTACGGACGATTGAGCCGTACTAACACCTTTTAGTATGGACGAGATACTTCAGTGAATGCATTGCGAATTATTGTAATTACTGTGCTTTTGTTGTGTGACAATGAGTGAATGTTAGCTGTAACTAGTCCCTTAATGAGTAGCTACTAAAAGGGGAGGAGATCTGCGTTGCTTGATGGATACTAATGGTGCATCTTTAGCTTTTTAGATGCTTGATGTTTGCTTGCTTTTGTTTTTTATGAAATTAAAGGTATCTATTTCATCAAAAGGACCTAAAACTAATCTCGTGATTAATTTGTTATTTCTTATAGGCCATCTATTCTATATCATTCTTTTTACCTGACTGCGCCAAAAGGAGGGTTATCAAAAGTTTACTTTAGGCTTATGTCTGAATAACAGTAAAAATACTAGCCATTTTACTAAACACTTTATATCCCTAGGCTTACCATTCTACATAAATTATAAAATTGGTAAAAGCTTTTAGCTGTCCCCATTCATCTTAATCTAAGGCCGCGTACACACTAATGCGATTAGGCTTTGTTTCCACTAAGCATAAACCACTTACCGTAATGAGTTGCCGTCCCCTAAGAATTAATATTGAGAATAAGTATGAAGACCTAAGCTTTTTAGACTTAAATAATGAAGTACTAAGTACAACTCGAGGGGTTATAACGTTATAACGGACTTAGAGGATTACGTTACCAAAATTGTGGGAATAATTTCTTTGAGCGTGTTCGTTTAGAATTCAGCCTAACTTTGTGACTTGAAAATAAGCATTGAATTAAGCCGTGGTCATAAAATTCACCACTGTTTAGTGTGTGTTTATTAATTTTTGACCATTACTTGCGTTGCCTGCAACTTCGTTTGGTATCTGTCTGTTTTTGTTTCATAACTTTAATGATCCCCGCATACCCCAATTAGGAAAGAGCCATAACTAAGGTAACTTATAACTTGTACATAATTATTTAGACTTTTAGAACTAAGATGTATGTAAACTTCTTCGAAAATGCTACTTTTATTAGAAAAAAAGTTACCTAAGCCACCTTGCTTGATCTTAGAATAAAAATAACAAGCTTACGGCTATATTGTACTTTCAGTATTTTCTCTTAACAAGCAACAATTTTCACAAACCAAGCCAAACAAATGAACATCGCAAATAAATCCAAAACAGACGGGACTAAACTAAATAAATAGTCAGAATTTGCATTCAACTGCTAACGAACTACTTGTAGTTTAAGTTAAGGGTCTCAGTAGCCGAAGATTAAGGCTGGTTGAGTTATTTCCCTTCCGTGAGGATTGGATGCACGGGGTTTGAATATCAACTGATTTGGTTTTCTTAAGGGTATTGCTAGTTTACAATGAAACCGATTTATTTAATATCAGACATATTATGTTAGCTATTTTCATTTCTTGATTCGTTAAATACTAGAATGAAATTTTATTGGCTTATTTGTTGTGATTATTAGTTAGATAAGATTTTATAAGATTACATAAATAGTTGGACGAAGACTGACTGAATATCTTTGACAGTGTCTATTAGATACTATAATGTCCTTTAAAAGTTACTGAAGCTTGCAACAATTTAAACATCAGTGTCTTACTTCGCGAGTATTTGAAGTTAATATTACCTAGTGTGATGTATAAATGTCAATAGGATTTGTAAAAAATACCCTTTTTTATAAGCCATTAAGATCCCACGGCTGGGCAAAAGCCTCCCCTTTCCATTTAACTTTCCATTTAACACGGTCTCCGGTAGTGACCCGCTATTCCCGTGAAAATGAATCCAGATCGTCTCTCCACCTTTTTCCTCTCTTTCTTTTTCATCTCTCCACCCTTTATTTTGCAACTTACAAAATGTTTAGAATATAGTAACCACAGAAATTACTTAAACAGGAAAGAAGCTGAATAATTTACCTCAAACATTACCCGCGACCCTCTTTCGCTATTCTGAATTGTACAAAAAGGAAACACTTAATTTTACAACAAAAAAAATCTTGCCAAAACTCATTGTTCTTACTTCTCTAAGAGGAAAATTCTCTGACGAATTTCGTTCCGCTAATAAAACGACTTCTTACAATTTGTTGCGGATGCAACTAAGTTTTTAGCGTTATAAGAATAAGACATACACTTTTTTAGATCCGCTCGTGCCGACTGCAGTGTACAAAATTTGAATAAACCGCAACATTTGTTGTATTAAAAATTCTTGGAGAAGTTCTTGCGAAGACAGTTTGTACCTATAAGCTATAAGAAGCTATTTACTTTGCGTCAAAATTAGCATTTAACAAAACGTAGCAATTTATCTACATTCAGATTAAATACATGCCTTAGAGCCTCTTTTACCGTTTACAGATAAAAATCTGATAGATATTATATACCTGTCTGTGTCTAAAACGTCAAGTTTTATGAAATAGACATAGGTTTATCTGTGAATTAAATTGTATCTGTATTTGATAAAACGGGCACATAATGATTAGAAAACCACGCCTAACAAATGTTTCAAGTCCAAATTCTTGCAAGTTCTTTACAATCTACATCATTGTTTTCGAATGTCTCGTGTCTTCCCCATAGATATAAATCTTGGTGTATGCTAATTTTATTTCATTAAGGCGGTTGGTCTATGAGCAATATTGCTCGGCTGAGTTACTGCGGGTCTGCCCTCGGATTAACTAATGGCCGTTTATCTTGTACCTACAGATCCCCTTGTAAGATGTGTTCAATTATTGATTCTATTGTTTTAACTTTGAATTTAATTTTGGAGTATTTTGGGTTTATTCATAATTTTATTTAATACTTTTGAAAATCATGTAAAATCGCAGATACAATTTGCGCGGTGCGCGTTTTCCATATCAATTAGTTAAACCACGTTAAACGTAGGAAAATATCAAAATCCATTAAAAGTTGGTACCTATGATTTTCTTTTCGGTAGAGTCATAGTAACAACATTTATTATGGGAGACACCATTAGCACAATTTCTCCAGCCTTTAAACCCAGTCTACAAGTAATTAATTTGTACAATAAATTGTGAACAAACAAAGCCGTGTCATAAATAACAGTCCCTCCAATAGTACCGTCAAAGTGAGCACACTGAATACAGTAATGTATGCAGCTCGTTAAATCACCAATCAGGACACTTGACGCGTAGGGAACGCGTAAAACACAACATAATTACTGTTAGGGACACGCACCAATTTCAATAGAATAGGAGTTTAGCTTGCTGTCAGTTTTATAGCCAGTTAGTTATAGCTTATTAAGGATAATGTTTCATTTAACTTATTACTGGGAGTAGTAGGTTTTGTGAAAATATTTCTGAAAAAATGTTTTAGTTCGGAGGGAAAACCGATATGGTTTTTTATACGATAGCTCTTTTGGTCTAGCGTTGCGCGAAGAAAGAACATAAAAACCAGAGCTACAATAATAAAAAGTTTTATCTTATAACACGCAAATGGAATAGAAGAAAGAATTTGCATGATATCAAAAAAGTATTGCTTCCGGTCCAAATTTTAATTAAAAATTGTAATGCAAACCTCCGTCCTCACCGATTTATTTTATCCACCGTCCAAACGAGCTATCATAACAAAAGCTCGATACAGACGTATTCATTTCATGCATTTGCGTTATTGAATCAGACAGGACATCGATTATACAATTCGAATAGTGATAATCGAACGCTTATTAATGCAAGCTACTGATAGGAAATGGGTTATAAATCGTACGCCTGCTGGAAAATTTTTGAATTTTTTGATTAAAATGAAAATGTATTTGTTTGAAAAGTGAACACGTTTTGTATTCGATAACGAAACTCGTATACGATTTAAAGCTTGCTGAAGTCCTAATATTATTTCATGTAATTTTTTTTATTCAGAAAGGATAAAAATAACAGAAAAAGGATATTTTGCGGAAAGGGATTAGGCGTAAGAAAGCAATTTTCCCCCGTTCATTTGCACAAAGGCATCGCATTTTGTACGCACCTTCGCCGCAAAACACTGCTCTTTTCGAAATGAGAACGCGGCTGTTATGTTTTTGTTTTTTGTTTTCAAACTGTGATTAAAGTGAAGTGTCAAAATAAAATGGCAACATGGCGTCGAGACATTTTTGCCTCAATTTTTGCAGCGTCAAAAGGGGAGCTGTGCTTGACGTCGTGTCGATAGTGTTGATAGCGCTATAATTTCTACCCACAAACAAAATGAAGAGTTTTTAAAAAATCCCTTTTGCAAACATTAAACGGTCGTATAGATTCTAATGCGGGTTCGAACTTGAATGACGTTGAGGGGAGTTCACGCCTTATCTTTGAGACACAGACTTTTTTAAAACAAGGGAAATGCACACTATTTGGAGGGCGCAAACCCGCTCAAGTAAATCCTAAGAGATTACGTACTGAGCGATTGTTCTTTCAAAACTCTCGTGGCTGAAAGTGAATGTTAAGAATGCATCGTATGATTTACCTAAGTCTCTACTACTTTTATGCAAACAGAATTCAGCTATAAGCTTACGTACTGAAGGCTGAATATTCTAGAAGCTTTCTTTCCTTATGAAAGATAATAAAAATTGGTGAATCGCCATCTCTCGACGTGAGTCCTGCATACGATGATGGGGAAAGTTTTCTTATTATTTTTTATTTATTATATTCCCCGCTGTTCTGTGGCAAGTTTCCTCTATTTAACGGCGTGATGCGTAGCTTTTGTTATTCAATTCTTATTGTGGGGGAAATGTGTTGTTAGAAGTGGAATAGCTTTTATTTAGTTGTGTAACACTCTTCATTTACCTACTCTATCATAAAATTTTGAATCTTCATAACTGTGAATCCATACTTATTAAACTATCATATTAAGTAGATAAACTATCTTTGAACCTCACATACATTTAAGTTTCTACCAATATTCAACAATTGAAAGAGCTCTTCCGGAAACTAGCGATAGAATATAAAATGTACTGGCCTAGTAATAATCGAATTTAAATATCAGAAATAAGGTACCTGAGTGAAATGTTACCAATACACATGTATGTATATTTGTAGAGGTATACATATATGGGTATTGTACAGTACCTATAGATAGGTGCAGATATATTACATAACACCACATAGGTAGATAAGGTAGAGTCAATGTTTCGGACATGCCCGGAACTGCGACACCTGATAATAACCGCATCCGGATACGACCGGACCGGATCCCAGTGCCATTTACTCACACTTTTGTTTGTTTTTTATTATTTATTGGACCAGTTTTGTAAACGTAACGAGCTACCCGGTTTGTATTGAATTCGGCTGCGAAAGATAGGTTTACGGTTAAAATTCGTGTCGAAATAAAATTGTGTTTCGAATGTAAATAAGCTGATAAATACACACACATACACATTACACATATACATTTTACATAGTTACTTTAAAATTTAAAATATGATTTAACAGTTGCATTGTACTTTTTGTTTTGTAAGTTATATGAGGTGAATGAATGAATGAAATGAAAAATCATTTAATCCTGTAGGTTTTTGACAACACTTAGGACGGGTCATTTTTTAAAGTTAATGCTAGATTCGTAAGAGAGCAGTTTTCCCCAGAGAGGAACCTAGCAAGAAACTCTGTAGGTATTATATGTAAGAGCATATAAGGGTTAGCAGAATGTTTGTATGGATTAACAATAATTGACAATGGCAACAAACTACTTATCGAGTAAAAACCTGACAACTGGAAAACAAGCACTTGTCTTGCAAATTATTACAAAATGAAAAAAACATTTAAATACACAACCTTATTCCTAACATCAGAAAGTCTCTTCATTATTACCTACTATTTCAGCAGTCATTGTAAAAAGCGTCCGGTCAGTGACGATAAATATAGAATACATTTCTCTTCAGATGAAAATATTATCCGGATTTAGAAATATCGTTTTTGTAGGCCTTTTTGGAAGTGTGGCGGTTTTTCAAGCGGTAAGTAGGTACGATATAGTTTAAAGGTATTTATTTGTATAAATCCTTGAGTAATGTAGGAATTTGAGTTAGTATGGTAAATGTACCTAATTAAGCAATTTATTCCAACAGCACAGTGGGTACCTTAATGCTGTCATCCCATGAGTATAAAAGAGAGCAATTCTAATTACTGAATTACTGATCTAGGTCTCTGACTGATTACTAAGCGCACTGATATAAGCACGTTGTGAGAGCTAGTATGAGTGAGAACAGAATGGTGACATCTATCTATTTCGAATATATCTTTAAAGTAAACTCTACCAGATACTTGCTTCTTTGATAATTCGCTTAATATTTAAAGTCTGGCAAAAAAGAGCTGAAATTAAAAAGTGGCAACACTGTAAGGAAAACGAGACTACAATATATTGTGGCCATTTCTTCGTTTTTTTGCCAACGAGTTGCAAATATATTTGAACTGTCTTTCCGCTCACAGTGAAACCTCATCTTTATATGAATGGTTATAAAAATGCGCATATGATGTCCTGAAGAAAAGGACACGGTTTTGGGTAAATCTCGTTTTTTGTTACGGGTATCATCTTTGTGTGGAAGCGTAATAAAGAAAATCTTGCGTAAACCACAAGATTATGATACGCTTTTGACGGAATAAGTATATCGTAGTAAAGGTCTATATTATATTATATCTACTTAGTTATAGAATACTAAATGGATGTGAGGAAGTTGGTATTGAAATCCATTGGGATTCTAGTCATGCTTAGAACTACAATATAATTAGTTGATTTGAAACTAGTCTGTAAAGGTAATTATGCAAAATGTGAGTAGACAGTTTTAATACGTACGTACTTCTGTTTGTACTTAAATACATACATTTTAATGGAATTAAAATGTATGTAAAATTAAAATGTATTTAAAATGAAATGTAATTAAAATGTATGAATAAAAAAAGGAAAATACAATCCTATTAATATTATAAATGTCAATGTTTGTGCCGATGGATGGATGGATGTTTGTTACTTCATCACGTAAAATCTACTGAATAGATTTTCCGTGAATTTTGGCAACATTATAGATTATACATCAGAATAACAGAAAGGCTATATTATTTTGAGATATCATGTTTTTCTTCCAAGATATGACGATAAATGCGTACGAAGTCGCGGGCAGCCTCTAGTTTAAGCTTAAAAAAGTTCAATAAATAAATACAGGGTGGACAAATGAAACATTCGCGTCACGCACTTCACATTACAGTTGATTGCATCTACGTGCTGATGCTGTTCAAAATAATTAGAAGCGCATTTTTTTTTAAAGTACCTAAACAGCAGTAATTGCCAGCAGATGGCGCCAGTCATTAGTGGGGGTGCTGCATTAAGTACTAGTCATAGATTGCCTCGGAAAACAATTTTCGGGGCACATAAATACCTACATACATCTATTGGCATTTTTACAGCGCTTTTAGAGGTAGCACTCTGAGCTGTATCCTTTATAGTTAAAAATTTATGAGACTAATGTTAATAATACCTATTAATACTTTTTTATAAAAATCTGTTCTTCATGTTACCTGCTTATCAGTTTTATTCAGCTTTTTTATAAATATCCTGAACTACGATCGATAAAAAAAAATTCATTAATGAAATCCCACGTACATTAACAAAAATCCTTCCAAATGCAAGTCACAGCGGTTAGTCAGAATCTGCATGACTTGCCAGAAATAATGAATCGAGATATGACGTAATTAAGCACCCTGTATAAATACCCGATGACAAACGCTCAGCGAAATGGAAAGATAATGGGATCGGACAGTTTATGGAATTTACGTGGACGTGGTAGTGACCGTTGGATACGGATTAATAAGGAAACCGTTCTTATTGAATGATAGATAAAGGTAAAAAGATTTGGTAATTTGTGATGATATCATAATGAGAATCTTTCAAAAGGGTCAACGCACTGGTAGCAGTAGCAGCTAATCATTTTATTACTTATATGTAAATATAAAACCTAATTTTTTGCGAAGATCAAAACGTACATATTTCGCTAAGTGAAAGAAAAAGTTGACGTGCGTCGTAGTTTGCTATAAAGAAGTCAAAATGCTAGTAGAAGAAAAGCAAGATAGTGATTAGTCTATCGACAAGAGTCTGGCTCTTAAATATTATGAACGAATGAACCTCTTGCGAAAGTTTCATGCTCAACTTGCAAAAATAATGAATTATTTTTAAAAGTAGAATATACTAACTCGTAATAGTCAAAATACATACTTATAGAGCTTGTTCTAAACCTTATTTGGTTTGCAAATGCTTTGTACTTTCCTAAGAAAGCAGGTAAAATAAACATAGGTACGTTTAGAATTAAGAGGGATCTTATGTTAAGCTTCTTTTGTGTTTGAAATTTCTAAATTGGTCTCCTCGTTTATGCTGTTGGATTTCTAGCTTTAATAATGTGAATTTGCAGACATTTTTATAGATTTTTGAGACTATAATTCTCTAAAAAATATGAAGAAAAAAATCTAAAACAAAACTTACTTTATTTCTAGTCTCGCTAATTTGAAACAAAATTTTCATTTGAAGTGCTATGGGACATGCCTCGCGTATAAGTATTCATAGTGAACAGCACGCTGTCTACTCTATCTATTTATTACTATGTAGTATCTTTTACTTTCTCTCTTCATTAAGATTATCTTCTTTTTATGCCTTCTCTTTCATTAATTCGATTAATTAAAACATGGTATGTTAGTTCAGCTTCACAATTTTTTCATCGTTCGATTTCCCAACCGCCCTCTTCTATTCAATAAACTTCCACTAAAAGCATTTCGGAATATTCATGAGGATGTCTGTTCTTTTCAGGTAGGTGTATTCAATTGGCGGTGAGCAATTATTCCTTTTTCTCTAGTCGCCTTTTATCAACGGCACTCAAGGTAAAACTTAGTTAAAACTGAAGTTACGGAATTCAAGTTCATTTAGTTTTCGTAACGTCCAGTCTGCATGACAATTTGTTGGAAGCTTTTCTTAGTTTTTACGGTTTGTTTTATTATCATTTTATTCTTAGACGAAATAAATGTAAAATAAGAACAAAAAGTATATTTACCTATTTCGCTATAAGTAATATAGAAGTTTAAAAAAAACAAGTTGAACTCTAATAATTTGTACGGAACTAATAGTAATAGATTTTTTATTCGTTAATTCTTCTACTAAAAACATTATTACTAGTAATATACATATCTAATTAAACTAAAACCACATGTCTTAACGCTTTAGTAAATCAAATTACAAAAATAATACTAGCTATCCTGATTAATGAAAGTTATCCAATTACGCGAAAGCAGCGGCCACAGTTTCATCGCAAACCTCGTTTACTGTCCCACATTGTCAGCGAAACTTCAGAGCTGTAAATTATTACCGAAATTCACCCGTTTCCACCTACCTTTGTGCTTAAGACAGTGGCTTCCAACCTTTTGTTAAAGACATGACGAAAAACTTATTGTTGCATTAAAATTGATAACTCTGTTATTGTGATAATAACTACGTGTAATTAATAAGTATCAAAAATTGAACGAAAATTGTAGCGTACCAATAAGTAAACAATGATTTGATACCCTTTCATATCCTTCACTACTATAATTTTTCAAACTTATACTCAAATTAATTTGACTTTGTATCGAATTCTGACATTAACTTTTATTTCCTAAATTTTTTAAAATAGTCAGCCATCTTTTAGGAAACACTGGTATAAGGTAAGCTAGTCTATTACTGACACAGTTCTGACACCGTCTCAACAGTGCCATTATACTCGTGCACCTGATCCTGATGTCCAACACCGGTCTAGTTACCCCATTAACCTGCGACCTCATTTTGTGTTTTGTAAATTCATTACTCGTAAAATGAGAGGGGTAAGAGACTGATGGTTATCATTATAATTAGAAGGGATCTCCGTTGACAAGTGACACAGCTTGTTTAGGCACCCTAAAGTATTAGGTTCCTGTAATTTGACACTGAGCAATTTTCATTATTTGCGCTGTTGATTATTTTTAACGGAGTTAGGTTACTTTCAGGCGTCTCAATCTATTGTTTGTAGTCCTAAGCTAACTAAACAACATATTGGTTAGCAGATATATAAGAATAATTGTAGAAGTGTTTGCTTTGTTTGTTAGTAGCCCTTTTTATATCAGCCATAGTGGATCAACTTTTAGCTGCCATGTTGTTAACACGAGAGTAAAAAATTACTTATTATTAGTGAAAACATAATAAATGTAGTAAAATAACAATCTAACTTTAAGATGAAATAAAAGGCAATTCCACAATAGCAACACAATATTCAAGAGTCCAAGAAGTCACGTTCTGTGGTCACAAAAATGACACCCAAGGGAGGGGCAAGATTAACGTCTCACGTCTGTCCTCAGGCCTAAATCACATTAAGGCCCCCTCTTTGTCTAATACCTTTACAGAACGTTTTTCCGATGAGACAGTGATTTCAGTTACCTGAGCCAATTTCGCCTTACTCTCTTTTAAAGCGAGACTCCTCGTAATTGAATTGTTTCAAGAATTAGTTACAACGATCCCCGACCGGAGTAATTGGCTAGTGTTTTTATTAAAACTGACCTATTTTCCTGTTTGAAAAAGTGATTGGTTTTCTCACAGAACATAGATGTTTGAGTTTCTGAAATAAAATAATGAGTTACTTAGGTAAGTAATAAAGAAGATAACAGAAACTTGTACTTTTGTTCCCGTGGTAGACAATATCTAATCCACCACGTAGAAACTTTGCGAAGATAACCTAATTACCTACTTAGTTTCTTTACGAGTACAACTCTGCTCTGTGGCATACAAAAGTAGGTACTTTTAGGCAGTTTACTAATGGATTTTTAATACACCACGTGTTTTGTTTGTGTTGTTTGTACATAAAGTAGCAAAACAGAAAAGGTTAACATTTCGACGCATTTTCTCCAAACCCTATGTTTAGAAATCCTTGTTTTTCCACCCTTGATTGCAAAAGTTTTGTTCAGAAAACAAGTGTGTTCGGTGTATTTTTTTATAAGGCGGCGGCACGTAACAAGATATTTATGGCAGGGTTCGTGACGGTCAACGGTCAGGAGGTGTGGACGCGGCTTTATTTTAGCAATAGCCCTGTTTTACCGGGTTTTTAGATTGTATGGGGTGTTATGGTGCCTTTTTATATGTATTCACAGAATTTATACTGCTTTTAGCAGCGTAAGGTATATTTAAGTACGTGTGTAAAGAGTTTCAATGGGATATGCGTTTATTTTGATAGCTTGTTATGTGTTCTTGTTGTATTCATGGGGTTTTTTACACGTTATTCTTTTTAGGTTATGTTGCGTAAAAGTAACATTTAAGCTCAATAATTATATCAAAAAAAGGGTAGCCAGACAGAAATTTAAAAAAACCAACATTAAAAAAAGTCGAATAGGTAACTCAAAAGCAAACCTAACTAACAAATATCAACCGTCCGGAATACAAAGCACCACAACACGTGTGTAAAATTGAAATATTTGCTTCGATCTCAAATAAATCGGATAACATTAAATCAATAAACTAGCCACGTACCGTTTGCACAGGGAGTATTAATGATGTTCCAGGGTATGCTTAAACATGCCGTTTCGAGAGATCCTTTACTGAGTGAGTGAGATGGAATGCTCTTTAGTACTTAAGTAGGAAAGGAAGTCGTAAAATAGATATAAACAGAGAGATGAGTAGTTTAGTAGAAAGCCGCTATTGTCTGAAATGTGATTGTCTAATTATGAAGAGCTGTTTAGTTTCATATGAGATTTTTATAGCTTTTATCTACGTGGAGTTAAATTCATGTTACTCTTTGTGGCAGAATGAATCGTAAAGTTAATGCCCCTTCAAATCTGTTGCTGATACTTTTGTAATCAAAAATCTGAAAAAGATTTTTAAATTTAAATCATTAAAATGTAAGAATTACTATTATTACCATCAAACTACTAGGTATAACAATAGCTACGAACATAAGTGATGGTAGAAGTGTTCTCGTAGCCGTAGCACGTACTACAATGCACATACTCGTAGCTACAAATAGTAAATACTCTGTAGCTAGGTATAGTGTGATAGCACGTAATGGCAAACGCGTATTTCGGCCTCGATGCTTATGTAATCCATTACGCTGCAGGAAAATATTATTAACTGTTACTTGAAGATGTGATATGCAATGTTAGGGATCTTTTATATCTATAATTTGTTCGATTAACCTCTCACATCCCACTGACCCATTATAAACCCAGACACAATAGATTTTCAATTGTTTTTTTTTTCTGGGATGTGAAAGACAATAGTAGACTCTAACAATTCAATGTATGGTCATTTTTGATGGAAAGTCACGACGAGTTTACCATTTCACGAACCAATATTCATTTCTTGAGAACAAGTATATTTCGTGTAATCGAGATTGCAAAACAAATTTGTTCAAATGAACGAGTAAATTTACATATCCACCTACATCGTTATAGTTTTAAGTTTTGTCTGTATCTATTTGTTTGCAATAAAGTATTTCTTTCTATCTATCTATCTACCTTTGGTGACCATAGTTACCAAAGATTAAATAACTATAAATGTAACAGACTATAAAGTAAATACAAACAAAGTTGTTATTGATACCGAAATGGTAGTCGAAGTCAATCCCTTTTGGTACCTATCTGATGAAAGGGGAGTATTAAAACGCCCCGCGCCCCCTGCCGCTTACCTATAGGGTGTATCTAAGAAACGTAACAAGGTCTATAAACACCCTATAAATTATTTTGCCTACAGCTATAGTTACATTACGGTTAAATGAACTTGCACCATTAAATTCAGAGCTGTGTTTAGTAGGGTAAAATATTTAACGCTTAACTTACCTAACAACCTCTTGTAATCGATTTCAATACACCATAAGGATTTATCAAATAGGTATATCATTCTAAGTGTATGAATGGAATTTTTATTATTGAAATTAAAAACTTGGCCATCGCAGATGAGTTTATAACAAGAGTACAGTTTTCTTTTAAGGTCTTAAGGTCTTTTAGAGTTTTTTCTATTCTATTACTAGCTGTCTCGGCGAACTTTGTTCCGCCTTAGAGAGAGCTTTCTCGGTAACTATTCGAATTTTTTGTCACCGCAGAAAGCATCCTTGGACTTCAATGGACATTTAAAAAAAACAATTGGTAAAATTGGTTCAGGCGTTATTGAGTTATGCGCTTACCAACACCAACTTCATTTTTATATTAAAGATTTTAGCTGCTTCTTATAAATTGCAACTACGAAGTTCTCGGAGTTTCTTTAGATAAACCTATACTGTCTGTAGAAACCTAGAATCTTAAATCTAAACAATGTTATACAACACGCTCTCCCTTACTAATAATTCAACAGAATTTACGCAACGATGACCATACTTCATCCTCAATAACCTGTAACACCACACTTGCTTAACAAGGATCGAACATCAGAGTAACCTATAATATCCTTACATAATACATTCTCATTAGTAGATGGTACTCAAACTTCACTAATAATACTAAACTTGTCAATATAACTTCACTTAGGGTGGGTGTGACACCTGACGAGTCCGTCTTCTCGACAACGTAATGCTTTAGTTCCTGGTGAGTTATGACGGTATCACAATGGATGCGATTAACCTTATTCTCGATAAGATGAACTGATGCTCCGGATAGATAGTAGTTTTGTTTGGGTAATTTATTATGTATTGTGTTTTCAGTAAATACATACGAGTGTAATCTTTGATCTATCTTATGTATTTATCGTCTGTAATCTACCTCTATATTGGGTACCTATACATTATGCTAATGGAATCTAGATAGAATATAAATTCCAAATAAGGATCGGTTATTTTAGTGCCCAGATTGATGCATGTAGTTTTTACCAGGCTTCCTTTCATATCTTTGTTTATATTTAGCTTCCAACTTTTATCATATACTAGTTACATTACAAGGCACAAGGAACACGATGGTTTTATTTTTAATTATCAGAAAATAGTTTTGAATAAGAGGAGAGGTAGACAGCTGCCAGGCTGAAGTGGGATTGGGCCGGCCACGTCTGCCGCATGACAGAAGACTTATGGGCAAAAACAGCTACCCAATGGCTACCAACTGCCAAACGGCGTCGCGGCAGACCGCGGAAAAGGTGGCGGGACGAGCTGGATACCTTCTTGGGTACCTGGGCGGAGGAAGCTCGAGACAGAAAGTCTTGGCGTATGAGGAGAGAGGCCTTTGCCCAGCAGTGGGACACGAGTGGCTAAATAAGATAAGATAAGATAAGATAAGTTTTGAATAAAAGTACCTACTAAAAACAAAGTGTCTTAGCTTGATTTGCATTGTATGCTATTTATAGGTCTATAATTTACATCATCATCTACTCATTTTGTGTCAACGTAAACTTTCTCTATCATGTAATCTTCACTTCTAACATTGTCTTCATTTTAAAGTATCAGGTGTTACATGAATATCTTATATTAATGGGGTCCTTGTCTACCTATAGGTACTTAGCTGTCTGCACGAGGGAGGTGTAAATCATTGAGATTCTCTTTTGTCCCTCCTATGGGAAGAAACAGATTGTTCCGAATTTATTGAGACGTGTAAGGTGTTTTATCGTTTAAGATTTCAATTTAACGCTTTCACGTCTCATTAATTATTTATTAGCCATTTTCGTGACGAAAATACTTACCCACTTACTTTTTAAACACGAAAGTATCTTAAATACTTCGCAAATTGTCTGGTATTTGAATATTAAATCAAATTGAATAAACGTTATAACTTGGATCGCTGAATTGGTTTTAATTACAGGTGGTGAAAAATTCTGAATAATTTTCGCTCGGAAGTTTAAACGTTTAGGTGTCATCCAACGAAAATTGTTATCGAAAAAACGCTCTCGCAGATAGCGCTATTTCCTTTTTTCTCTACATTTCCCTCACAAACAAATCTGAGCCTTGGGGTAAAGATTTTAGAAGTTATTCCAAAATAATATTTGGATCTTCATGATAAACATGGCTTTCCGACGATTTTGCATCTAATCGCGTGGTATTAAAGCTTATAATCGGTTATTTGGTGTGAGATGGAGGGTGCAGGCGTTAGCGTTCGTCACGTTTAAATATGATTTATGCAAGTAATTTAGTTAAGTACATAGAGACATTACGAGCTCTCGCCGAGGTGGATAGATTAAAACGTCCCACTGAAGGTCCTTTGTGGTCCCGATGCTTTTCGTTCGAAGCAATAATTCATTCTATCATTTATGAATTTTCCCACAGTACCTTGCAGTATGGTGTGGTTATTTTGGACGGACTATTGTTAATTATCGTAAATGGAGCATTATAACGAATACCCAAATAAAGTATGCATCGTATTATTTGCAGTGGTGAAATCTGTCATTTAATAAAATGTATTAATTCTGAAAACATAATTATTTCATGCAGACTTGTATATTGGTTACAGTTGGAATTTATTGCGAACTACGTAGGTATTTGGTAGAGCTTCGTGTTAAAATATATAACAATTGCTTGAACGGTATTTCTATTGTCTGAAAAAAAAAAGCCGATGTATATTTATAAACCTCTATTTCTTACCTCTAATATAGAGTATTATATTGCGCGTTTATTTTGACAAACATCGTCATTGTGTTAGTAAAAATAAATTAGGGTGTGACATCGTAAAATTTCCACAAACTTAGGTTCAAGGCTGAGAAGTAGGTATTTAGGCCAAGTATCATGTTATAAGCGGAATGATTTCATTATTTGCAGTGTATGTAAAGCCACATAGAGTTCCAAGCGACTAGAATGATTGTGAAGTAGATAATGTTTTTCTTCTGATGGTGGGTCAAATTGTTTTTTTTTCGTAAGTATTATATCGAAGTTTGATACAATTTAACTCAATAAGACTTGAAATATTACCTAAGTATACAAAACGGAACCTTGTTATAAAGAAGCAAACATACAACAAGTCCACCATAAGTTTGTAGCTTACACCAAGCCTGAGTATGAGTCACCACCGCATGGCTTGTCTGGAAAACTCTTCAGGCCACGTGACGTAAGCAAGCATGCGCATTACACTCGGAATTTTTATACGAGCGCCGCCATCTTGATTAATTATGCAAATGGATTTACGCGCGCTTCGCTCACACACCGATTACTCGCGATTTGCGATGTATTGGGTGGTGTTTCGGAAGCGAGAAGCTATTAATTAATGTTCTATTTGGAATCCTTTTTTTAGCATTACATTTTTTTACATATTACTAGCATTTCTTTAAGGGGTAACGCCCTGAATGATAGTAATCTCGTTTTTTGCTGAAAATATTCAATGAATAATGGACAATACTTAAACCTCATCTTATCTAGCCACTTGTATCCCACCTCACTGCTGGGCAAAAGCCTCTATCATATGAAGGACAATAAATAATTTACATTTTTCACTTTCGTTTTTCTTCTTACTCTATTTATAGAGACAGTAAACCTAACAATGTAAGTAACTGACTAGAAAAGCCTAGATTCAATATTTTGATAGAAAGGTAACATGAAACCTTTCCTGTTTTAAAGCGAAACTCGTAAATTTTATGGCCCATATCTTGCACGCTACAATAAAATATAAATTGCTTTCAGGTTCGATTCACTCCTGCACAGTTTAGAATCCTATAACTATACGTATGTATATATCTACGAAATCATAGACGTTATCGACTGCAGGTGTTTCCTTTGAAACACTGCTCTACGATTCAATATAGACTGCGAATGAACACAAAAAAAAAATACAAAACAAGAATTTCATGATAGTATTCTACTATGTTTTTCACTTGAATTAAGTACAGATTTTTAAATAAAAGGTATTCTTATTTGGGACTATGGGACGGTAAAGCTATCGCGATTTAGTCCAATTTTGTTTCTTTTTTTTTCTTCACTCATGTTTTCATGTCGGTCGTCATAAACATAACATTAACTATATCCTTCTTTTGAACAATAGTTCTCCAATTCTCATCACTTATGCTAAAGTTACAAAACGCTTTGTAATCAAAATACAAACGCACTTGCAGAGTCGAGTAAGAGATCAGAATCACCTCCCCAATGTCTCAAACAACTTCCCTTAATCCAAAAAATATGAACGGCCAACATATTCCCCACATCTTCATTTATCCTCTTAATGATATATGAGTGTAATACACGGTGATTAACTTGCAGTTTCTAAGATACACCCCACTAAGTATCCTTGCAAGTGCAGTGGCGATTGATGGTTGCATCTCACGCGATCGTATTTTGTCTGGCAAATTGAGTACTCATTCATTTGGAATTTGTTAGACATAATCTGAAGCATATTCATGTGTTAGTTTCGAAATGAATAATGAGTTTTTAAAGGTTATTGTAATTGTGGCTCAAAATGTTTTCTTAGTAGATGATAGTTTCTTGTCATTTTATGATAATAGAAAAACTTCATTCTGTGCATGATAAAGCTTTCGTTTAATTTTCATAATATTCGTCAGATGTACGATTTCTTACTAAAAACTACATTTATGATAACGAATTTAAAAAAATAAGTTTTCTCAGTTAACTTTAAGAATATTTATTTGAAATACAATGATTGACACCAATAATTTCTAATAATAGTTAGAAAAAGCCTTCGATTTTTTGTACCTGCTACAATGTAGCTGGATAACCAAATCCCAATTTATCCGAATAAATATTCCCATCAAACGTGCTTAAATCCCGCTAAACGCATCCAATTAGAGGTATAAAAAGTTGCCAAAATAACATAGACTGCGGAAATCAGTAGGTAGATACATTGCAGTTGGCATGCTGTAATACACAGCATCCTTTTCTCTTTGTAACGTTTGTTCCACAGTTCCACTCAGTTTTCAATTAACGATATAGAGATTTTCCGCGTCGTCGCTCGTAATCCGAGCTCGTTCTTAATGGAGCGACAACTCTTTTTTTGCTTACTCCACGTCCCTTGTTAAAATATTTTTATTTTGTACAAAGCTTTTCCGTTCTCTTTAAATATGACTGCCGTTTATAGCTAACTCATTAAATAGGATTTTGTAAGGGAGATATTTTATGTTACCAGTCTGATACTAGCGAAAAGCTCTTTATTTAATAGTTTCTTATGTTTGTTTTCATTATTACGAGCAGTTATTTTGACATCGCCACTACAGGGGCATGGGTCTACTCTCATTAACGAGAATGGTTAATGTTTACTTTGCTTTCGTGGTATATCTTTAAGTAACATACGTAACATATACGTATTATTTCATACTTCAACAGATAAATAATTCATTTTGTGATTGTTATATTATATCGGCATATTGGATACGTTAAAAGTAATATCTTATCCTATAAGCTAACTAAAATTACTCATCTATTCCTGAAGAATTCTTATGGCTCAAGCAGCTCTTAACCAGTCTAAAAATTATCATAAAAAACAAAAGAAAATAACCTAAATAACCTCAAAAATCCAAGCGAACGAGACACATGCCGACCGCAATCCAGCTCCTATTTAAATGTTCTCCCTGAAGCTTCATTTTCCAGGTCAGACTGAGATGAGCCGTCGTCAGACGGTAATGATCTACGCAATTGCGTTTCCACTTCTCTTTAATTGTGTGATTCCTGACCGACCTAGTTGGTATGCGACACTAGCTCTGTATTAAGGACAATTTGAGGTTAATCGATTTGAAGAAATGTAAATTATAGGATGTAATTTATGGTAGTTTTTGTGATTAATCGAATGCAATGCGAAGAAACCTTGGAAAAATAGAGCAGAAGTTAGGTATCTAGATAATCGAATGCTTCTTTTATAACAAAAACATAATTTCTATTTTGACCTAAATCTAGCTTGTTTTGAAGCGATCTTCAAAGGTTGGGTTATTTTGGAGACTACAAAATATATTGAGCAAATCCTTACTTGGTTGGTCCAATCTTCCACAGAATACCCAAAAGATTAAGAAAAACTTCAGTTCGCCGAAATGAGGTTTCAGGTTTTATACGCTCTGAAAATTCGCGTGACATTGGTCAACTTTAGACCGCAATATAGGCGTCCCTGTGTGACCTCTATTAGGACGGAATGGGCGAGGATTTCCACGGAAAACACGCGAGCTATCGTGTCCATTCCGGATGAAAGCAGATCGGACCGGTTTTAAGTGGTAGTTGTGTTGGTGCTTTGATGGAGGTAGGGACAGGTAGTCTAATACATAGAGTGGAGGTAGCGCAGGGTTGTATACCTAATCGAAGTTTGGTTTCAAGGCACTTTACCTCGGAAAATTGTGTAAACAGTTTGAAAATTTGTCATTTTCAAATTGATGCCGACTGTTCTATGTAACGAAAGAAAAAATAGGACTGCTCTTACAGCAGCGTAGTTACTTGCTGATAAATAACTTTCTATAGAAGATCTCGGATTTGGAGTAGTATGTGTGTATAGGACCTGAGATTTAATAATGGCTTTCAAATGTTGAACGTGTTTTGTTTTCATTTTAATTTTTGCCGCGCCGATGCAAAACACTAGGTTCTTACTCTAAAAATGAATATTTTATAAACATACTAGCTTGGAGTGGAGTAACAAAATTCATTGTATCAACAATACTTAGTGTTAAAGTCTACTTAAATATTTTCAGTGTCGAGTTCTGACGTCAAAGCAAACGTGCATTTTGCAGGTTATTTGCATTTTTATTACGTACGAATATTGCAAAACAAGATGACTCATTAAGAGAATTAAGAATACCTTTTGTTCTTTTTATTTAAATGTTAATGTTTATGTATTATTGAATAACTTACATATTATTTCCGTGCTGGTCTGGGAGTGGAAGAAAAAATGTTGTATGCATTGTGTGTGTCGAATTAATCAATTAAGAATTAAACCTATTTAACATATTATGCATATTTCATCTGCGGAATACGAAAAATACATGTATTTTTATCAATGTCATTTTTAAAAATATATTTCAGCTCATTTTTATAACATACAAGCAATTTTAAACCAATTTGAATATTTCTTGGTCGGTTTTATATGTCTTATTCGCGTTCTTAACCTTATTGTTGCCGAAGAACTTTACAAAAACAAAACTTGCATTCTATTACTTATCCGATCAAGTATATCGCATGACATAATAAATCTCTCTAATCTAAGAGATCAACCGCCTTGTATGATAAATGTATGTTTTTTAGGGAATTTATCGTGGCTTACATCTTAAAATATTTAACTTGATATTTCAGCAGTATGCGCGGTTATGCTTCCGGGGTTTCGAGTAAAATCTTGTGTGTTATATGTATGCAGTACGTAGGGAAAAATGTGTAGGGAAATAAGAGTTATGGGTAAAGAGTGAAATGCATATCCGTGTCAGGAGGTTTAGAAAATTTAAAGACGCTGCAAGTACTTGAAAGGTATTGCTAAAATATGTAAATACGATTGAGAAGAATTGCTATGGATAGTCTTATCTGGGATTTATTCTCGTTTAAAATAATTTCACTTAAATCCAAACTTTCAAATAGACCCAGGGCATGTTAACGTTAGGTACCTAGCTAATAGCTTTAATGCTTAATTCTTTTGTATTTAGTTGGGTTATATGAAGATGTATTGTATGGTTTGACTTTAATAGTGTAATTATCAGATTTTATATGAATAACTAATTATTTGCAGGCAAATAAAAAGTTCTTTACATTTCGTCACAATAACATTTGTAAGTAAAATTTTATGATAACCAAAACACATGAAAAACACTTTCAAGTCTTTGCATCAGCTTTTTTCAAACAAAGAGTAGGTATGACGTAAATGCTAGATAACTTGAAAATAAACTGTTATTAGTCAGCCAGTATGTCTACTACCAACCGCCCCTTCTCAGGAAATGGTCTATGACACACAAAACGGATGGACACAGATTTTTTTTTAATGACTCTGTTCTCTTTATATGTAAATTATTTGAATCATAAAATCCGGTTCAAGTCGTGAGAAACAGTTCGGGATGTTTATTAGTACCTACTTCAAAGGGGTTCTAGGAATAAGAATGCGAGAAAATGATGAGTAATGTGTGAGTTAAACTTAATTTTAACGCGTAGATATTTTACTTAGAATTTCTAAAGGGTATCGAATTTTACTATATGATTGCGCTAAGAAGCTATAGCTAGCTTGCTACTACTACAACTAGCTAGCTAGCTTTTACTAGCTAGCTTGTGCTTGCTTTTTTATATTTGTGTAATGCTACTATTAAAAAGTACTAATATATTATGGACACAGATTACTAAATAGTTACTATAGAAATGAAATGAAATGAAAATACGTTTAATCCTGTAGGTTTTGACAACACTTAGGACGGACGGGTCTTTTTTTTAAAGTTAATGTTAGATTTCCAAGAGTGCAGTAGAGGTATTAAAACCCTATGATTCATACTCATACCTAAAGGGTCGAGGTCGCAAAGTCAATTTAAAACAGCTCGATGAAAATACAACAAAGTTATTTATTTACAAAAAGATTTACACCATAAGTTCCGTTAACATAACGTCAATTTTATATAACGTTTACTTTGTTTTATACGAATTTGTTAGGTAAACGTTTTTTTAAACATAATATTCCTTAGATCCTTATTAAAGCAAGTAAACATTGTTTCAAATACTTAAAATACTTTTGGCTATTTATTATAAAGATCTCATATAACCTAGGGTTTTTATTATATCGGGTAAGTAAGTAGTTATTCTGATAGGAATAAAAGATAAGGTTCCTAAATCGATAATAACTATTGCATCACCATTATGCGATATAAACGACCGAAAATAAATAATAATCTTATTATCATATAAAGCTATTAACTCATAATTATTTTATACATGTAGAGAAGCCAATTTAGGGGTAGCAACATATAGAATATTGCATGAAAGTAGATACTTTTACACACAATCTAAAAAACCATTGGAAACGTTTTCCTCATCTATAAATAAATACGGGACTCAAAAGAATCCTGTTGCAAAAATACACGTCCTTGCAAAACTAAGAGGATAAAGAAAGACAATAGGGTTCAAACATCTCGAATACCTGCCGGTTCCATTCAAAACGATTTAGGTAACTGTATATCCTGATTAAATAGAAATACCAGTAAGTAGTATGAAAGTTATGATATTAACGAGAAGGAATAGAAGTTGTGTTGTATCAAATGCACAAACGGACGGCAGAGAATAGAACTGAGTAGGGAAGACTCCACTGAGAAGAGCAATGCTCTTAAATACTTAAAAAACTTAAACACGCTTTAGCTCGCACCAAACATGCTCCATCAACAGATTAGTTCGAATATTATTGTATTGTCATCAGAACTCAGAATGAGTGCAAAATTTCATCCTATTCCAAGACCGGGAAGCGGGTCAAATTAAGATTCCAAGATTTGTTTAATACATAGTTAGTTACAAGTGAAGCTAATATAAAGCGTGTAAAAAAGCGTTTATTTAAAAAGTTGGGTTATGACATTAGAGTGGTTTTGACAGTGATGTCGAAAGAATATACCCGATATTTTGTGTTATTAGTTACGAAGAACGATCAATATTTATGCAAAGGCATCGTTTATAACCTAGCAAGGTTGTTTCGAGTATGACTCATGGACTAAACTGGGGCATTTTATTTGTGGTTTATACAGTCGTGTCAGAGTATAAAAAAGTACAGTTGTATAGTTATATCAGATGACACAGAGGGTAGGGTTTCACAACACACAAGGTTTTATATAGTAGGTACCTTTTATTTTAACATTTACTGAAAAAAATCGATTGTTATTACGTATTCTATGACTTTGGTTTGTGGTAGTTTTTGACTGATAGCTCAATACTTTAATAGTGTAACAGCCGATTACAGACAATACCGCAACAAATTTTTCGTTTATTTAAATAGAAGATTATTAATGAAATTACCTAACAGTTTTCATCAGATTTTTGAAAACGACTGTGAACATACTTATCTACCAAGCTTTTCCACCATCGGGGTAGACAGAGACCAGTTTCCTTCCTTAGAAGTTATAGTATCAATTGTCATGTTACTGTACCAAGTTATTAAAAGAAAGGTCATACAGAAATACCCTCTGACTAACACCATCTGATTTTATAACCAGATTGTGGTGCTATTTAACTTAAGGGTGACTAAGCTTCTAATAGCAGCCAGTCGAGTAATTCTGTATCGATTATTACTTAATATTAGTCTATGATTCATTGCTTTCATTCACTGAAGGGTTGTTCGGAACTTTATACTTCGTTATATTTTGTTTTACTATTAAGGTGCTTACGTTTTACTGTGTTAAAGTAAATTATGGAAATGAGAACCACAGAGAACCTTGGGCGCGGACGTTAATAAACCCTGGAAACGAAGGGCCTAGATTTGGGAAATTAGTCATAACGTACAACAAAATTGCCTCATTTTTAAGCTTCATCAATCACAGAAATAGAACGCCCCTCCTCGCTGCTTTAACCTAGTAGGCTTTTTACTACTTGCTAACCATGTCGAATTTTATATAAATTCTTAATAATTAATTACGTTTAAGTATACTTTCGATAAATCGCCAGCTATTTGCATATAATTTGGCTTGATAATGTATTTGCACGCAAATGTAGCGTGGTACAAAATACATTTTCCAGAATGATTTGCGAATACGGAAATGTTTTTGGTAACATACAACTTTATTTGTAACGAAAATAAACTCATTAGAATAAATTCCTGAAAATAAGCATTTTAAAGTTAATATAAGACAGATTAAGATTGTGTTGTATAATGTACAACACAATAAATAAATAAATACAATACAATATAATACAAACTTATGCTACTTAAGTACCTACTATATACATATTTATATAAATATTTATACATAGGTAACCTCATAGATACCCCACTTATAATAGGAAGATATCATCGAGAGCGTCTCCGGGATTCATGGTACCCAAGAGGCTAGCAGCATTTCCTCTTTGAATAGCTATGCTTATTCTTTGAGCAAAAAAGCTGCCAGCTCTCGGATCGCCTGATGCTTCACGGAGACGCGTCGAGATATCGGACAGGAAGGACTTTGCCTCATGGCCCCAGGGGCCAAGCGTTTCGACAGCGAAGGGCACGAAGATATAGTTGCGCGTAATATCGTCATACTTGCGACGTTTGAGCCCTTCAGCTGCCGCTGCAGCCGCACCAGCACTCAGTGACGTAGATGGAGCTAATGTATCCACGCAGGTAGCGTCCCATACAAGGCACTTTCCTCTCTTCCACGGCATCAAAGTCCATCAAAGACCGTCTGGTCTTTTGCCATCGGAGCGCATTAAGCCAGTGGGCTCCAGCGCTGAAGGAACACCAGCGGAAACCAATGCCCTGCGGATAATGTCATTGATGGCAGCATGACGTGACAATCGCCCTGCGCTCCTTTGGCAGGAAAGGCCGTGTTGTCCCAATTCACCCACCATCTCACTGGTGGGGCTCGCTGAGCTTCAGACCTAAACGCAGCCCGACCGCCAAGGACAAAGTGCGGTTATCTAAAAGGGTACCTATGTTCGCCGAAGGAAGCGCCTGGAGCCACAACCCTGACTCTCTTTCGGAGACAGCCAGAAGCCTCGCTCGCTGTACTGTGGTGGGACTGCTGGACACCAAATTCTGCAAAACACCTTTGCAAAGAGGTTCATCCCATTGCCTTTGAGAATTTAAAGTTACAGGCAGTGAGATATTGGGACAAGCCTCTCGCCAGGCCTGTATTGCCTCCGCTAACCCTGAAATCTCCACGGAACCCATAGATGGGTTTAAGATACTACCGGTAAGTAGATTTGCAGCGTGAGCGGACGACAAAAAGGCAGGCAAAGAAATTGATGTCACCTTTCGAATTCCTAAACCACCAAAGCGTACAGGGAGCGAAGCTTGACTCCACGTCACTTCATCCAAACGACAGTTAAGCAGAGATTTTAAGACCTCTATAAGCGTGCAGTCCATAACCCGAAGTAGATTCTGAAATTTGAAAAGTGGTGTACATCGCAAAACGTAAGTAAATTTAGGAGCGAACAGACAGAACTTTAAAATGAATAGAGCCATATGTGCGTTAATTTTGAATAGACGATCTGAATTGGCGCGAAATTTGCTTAACTGCTCATGCACATATCCAGGAAAAGCCTCTTCCAAAATTGGGGCACCCAAAAGACGAAGTACCTCATTTGAAATAATTTTAATATTTGGAGCAAGCGCATTGAAAGTGGTAATAATATTATTTTTGTTGTGTTGGTCGACTGAAGGGTGCACATATAGCTCACACTTGGAGACATATTAATATGTATTAAATGTTAAGTAGGTAGGTGAGACAGTACGACGTAAATAGCAATTTTCAATGCAAAAATAAAATAAAATTAAACATTGCCAGAAAATTACAGAAAGGTAATGATTAAATGATAAAAAACTGAAAAGGTTTAAAATAATATTTCTTTACTATTTTTAATTAAAAGGTCTTTTGAGTAGAAAAAGTAAATATTTTTTTCGTAAAAAGAGAAATTACGATAGTCATCTTAATTATTAAGTTGCTTTATTTCTTGGGTTTTAGAGTACACTGCTTGATCTCAATATTTACTATCTACCAAATTTGAACAGTCACATATTGTATATTCATAACAATTTGCAAGCTAAATGAAATTCATTTATGTGTAAATTTCATGAAATTTATTGTTGACCTGCAAACTGCGAGGACTTTATAATTACGTGAATAATTCGCAAAGGTTTTATCGCAAACATATTCACGTGGGACATGCGAACTGCTGCCTTTTTGTAGGTATTTTTTACTTTCATTATAAATATATTTATTTTCATATTAAATTACTAACTGGATATGAAGAAGGTACATCAACTCGTATAAGTATGATTTTGAAACATGTAACCATCTATTCTTCGCTAAAGAATTTAAATCTTACGATCTGCTAAGTCGATTCTTCGATTCTTTTACCGAGCTGAGTCGATTTCGAGTCATTGGTTGGTATTTTAACATTTAATTTCCAAAAGAAATTCAGAAACTATTTACTTTAATCGCATCAGCTCTTAGACAAAACCACTTCAATTCGGTTTTTAACCGAAATTTCCGAGTCACTTGTCAATGTGGAAAGGGATTCAAAAGATAAATACCACTATCTTGGCTTAATGGATTTCTGTCCCGCGCAAGTCTCGAGTCTTGAGGGTGTCCATCCGTGACTCGATGGTATGCCACGTCGGTTCGGGCCCGTTTGATTTGTCTTCGTTACTTGGACGTTTTACTAGAAGGTATAGAATTTTGATTCATTTGTTCAAAGGTTTCTCTTTGATTAATTGGATCTGACTTGACTGAGGTCATGCCGGTCTTAACTTACTGTATAACCCATCTTTTTTAAATGAACTCCTCTCAATGTCATTATTTTCATACCATCGTCATTGATTTGTATTTTGTCGCGTTATACAGATTGGTGGTTTTGACTGTTTTATGCTCGTACAAGTGACATTGCAAGACTAATATAACTGTTCAAACAATGTCGTCGAATATAAGGGATACTATTTGTTATATCTAGAAAGCTATTTCACTAAACTTAATCTAGTAATATAAGTATAATACTAAAATTGGACCGTTTTATAATTATATTCCTAGTGAGATAGTTATGAATCGCTTTTGTATAAATAAATATGTTACGGTATATAATTATATCCCTAGAGATATAACTATATTACGGCTTTATCTATATTAATGCGACATATCCATATAAATAACAGATGCAAATACAAAACTTTAAAAATAGAATTATTAGATAACTACCTACTTAATTCAAGAAAATAACCGTTTTCGACATTTGCTGAAAATGTAGCTGCTAAAACACTACCAGTATAGACACTATTTCATACAAATGAGACAATTCAAACAAAGAATAACACTTTAAATATTTAAAACCTAGAGCAAAGGTAGCGCATACAAACTCATACTATTTTACACTCTTGTTTTCTCCTTGCGAACAACATTCATTCTTACAGCTAACATCGTTGCAGGGTGCATTTTTCTGGCTTCCATTACACGTTACGAAAATAGTCTCTATTTAACGGATTTAAGACTGAAGTTTGCAAGTGTGTGGAGAAACAAATAAGTCACCGTCGTCACCTGAGTAAACGGAGCAGGGGCCCACAACAGGTTTATATCAATTTTCTGCAGAGTGCGTCTGGATCGCGAAAAACACTTAACTCACGTTGTGCTCTTTACGCCCTTTTTACATTGACCGAACGCATTTTATTTCTTTCAGTTTAGTCCTCTTTCTTTTCAAATGTGCTCGATTTTCTTTTGTTTTATTTATTGTCCAAATAAAGATTGGTCTACTTATCTGCTTACAATAAAGGTCATTACGAATTGATATTTGGTAGCATTTAGTAATCTTTTGCACGATTGATTTTGATAACGAGATATGAATGTTCAGTTCGATAAAATATCAGTAACATTTATCTATCTCAGATAAGAAAAGGTATGATTAGATTTAATGCGAAACTTTAGTAAAAAGCAAGTCACAATTGACAAATAAAATAAATCTTTTACACTTACCAAAAACAACATTTGATTCAAAGGCTTATTTACCCAAAATATTAAGAGGGCAAACAGCAAAGACAATTTCGCTCGTGTATTGATTTCATCAGCTCTCAGATCTAATCTTCTGTGTAAACAATTTGTGCAAAAATCTCTTAATCGTAAACATTGTACTTTTGTTTGAGTTCGTATGTACTGAGATGAAGACGTAACAATTCGTCAAAATACCTATGTGTTGTTGAAATATATGATTTATAATTGTTTCGGCAATTGGGTTTTCTCTTTATATTGGTAAATTGGCATTCATCTACTTCGATTTTAGAAGATGTTTCACACAAGGGTCACCCCTTAGCTATGTTAGCATTGTTCATAATAAACTTGTCTTGATTTTTATTTTTACTTGATTCAGGTAAGGAATGAATAAATGAGAGAGCAGACAAGGAAAACTTTGGTGAAAACAATATAAAAGGAAAATAAAGGTCTCATATGGTCTACGTTATGCCTAACATTAATTGCTACTTCTCTATAGCAATTTCTTTCACCCAGATACCAGAAAAGCAATATCATAAATACAGCAGAAAATACCTGTGCAATTTAAAATACCTTGGTTAAACCACTGAATTTATATCATGTTTATTTAGTTATCACAATAAGCGCTTTGGAATTCCATTTGTATAATATTGAAGAGAAAAAAAAAGTCGTTTAGGTACCTAAGTACTTAGTCGTAGACTGAAATCTGGTTTCCTAGTGGTTTAGATAGCAAAGGTCATTCGGGGTAAATAAGATGATAAAATTTTATGGTTACAGACTTTATCTTGCGTGTTACTTAACTTTAAGACCTGGTGCCAAGGTTTTGTTTACTTGCTGTTGCTAAGTTATACTTGCCACTTGATTCTGATCACTTAAATTTAGAAGTATTTACGAAGATTTCAACAAGTGTCGGAAGTGAATCTACAAACAGGAGCCCGAGTCTGCTAATTTACAATATTGTCAGTTGTGTGTCGGCAGAGTTTCAATGAGAATGTCAATGAGAATGTCAATGAGAATGTCAATGAGAATGTCAATGAGAATGTCAATGAGAATGTAAATGAGAATGTAATGAGAATGTCATTGAGAGTTTCAATGGGTATTATTTTGTTTTTCATAATTTAATTTGCAATAATTTCACATGTCATAATGTTCTACAGTCATAAAGTTCATATGCTATATTATTATTTATACTAACAACGATGGACATAATGGTTCAGTAGTCATAATTAACATTAGCCATAGTATTATGTTTCATAAACAACAAGGGCCATAATTATAATTTTCTATAACTATTAAATACATAATCTACAGATGACATATTATAATTATGCCATCGTGTGCGTATTATTATACTAGATGAGATGAATGTACTTACAATACAAAAAAACCTGACGTGACAGAGGGGGTCCGGGGGCGGAGCCCCCGAGGGGGGGCTCGGGGGGCGAAGCCCCCCGCAGAGAAAAAACAAAATACCAGGCAACCCCGATAGGATAGGTTAGGTTAGGTTAGAACATGATTTTTGCATCCCTGCTTGCTTGCATGCTGCATGCTTGCCTGAATGCTGCATGCTTGCTTGCATGCTGCATGTTTGCTTGCATGTTGCACGCTGGCATGCATGCTGCACGCTTGCTTGCATGCTGCATGCTTGCTTGCATGCTGCATGTTTGCTTGCATGTTGCACGCTGGCATGCATGCTGCACGCTTGCTTGCTTGCATGCTGCATGCTTGCTTGCATGCTGCATGCTTGCTTGCATGCTGCATGCTTGCTTGCATGCTGCATGCTTGCTTGCATGCTGCATGCTTGCTTGCATGCTGCATGCTTGCTTGCATGCTGCATGCTTGCTTGCATGCTGCATGTTTGCTTGCATGCTGCATGCTTGCTTACCTGCTGCATGCTTGCTTGCTTGCTGGCATGCATTGCATGCTGCTTGCTTTACCTGCTAGAGTAATAAATAGGTCAAATAAAACAGAGATTGACTAATCAAATCAAATATGTAATAAAAGAAATATAAATAGGCGGTTAGAAGTTTTACAATAAGCTCAAATTTGAGGCTAAAGCTCTTAAGAATTCGCATCTATTTCTTTAAATAGCTTCTTTAATTAAAATTATCTCATTTGTATTGTATGTAATGTAAAATTATTTATTATGAAGATTATGTCTTTCTATTAGTTATGAATATTAAAGTTATTGCAAATAATTTTATTGCTTTCGTTAGTTATGGCACCTAAATCATTATGTCAAATAAAATTATGGCTAATGAAATTATAGCCAATGAAATTATTGCAAATTAAGTTATGTCAAACATTAGTAAACCGTTTCAATGAGAATGTCAATGAGAGTGTCAATGAGAGTGTCAATGAGAGTGTCAATGAGAATGCCAATGAGAGTGCCAATGAGAGTGTCAATGAGAGTGTCAATTTGATTGTCAATGAGATTGTCAATGAGATTGTCAATGAGATTGTCAATGAGATTGTCAATGAGATTGTCAATGAGATTGTCAATGAGATTGTCAATGAGATTGTCAATGAGATTGTCAATGAGAGTGTGAATGAGAGTTTCAATGAGAATGTCAATGAGAATGTCAATGAGAGTGTCTATGAGAGTGTCAATGAGAGTGTCAATGAGACTGCCAATGAGAGTGTCAATGAGAGTGCCAATGGCATTTTAGTCGCAATCAGTGTAAGCCATTGTTCAGCAGAATACCAAATGTGTCAAAAAATGCTATTGACACTCCGCCGAAACACAACCGAGGCTATTTTAAATTTGCAGACTTGGACCCTAGAAGAAAAGTCAGTTAACCTTACGCTTAATTACACCTATATAGCTGTCACTGGCATTATCAAAAATAAGAACAAGACGGCACGATTTCTAATGGATTAAATAATTTGATGCGCATAAAGGCAACTACACTCTGCCAGGCAGCACTCACAACCAACGCTGTTAGTTGTTATACTGTTTAAAAGTGTTAGTTATGTAGTGGTTCTGGAAACAGCGTTGCAGCATTTCACCTGTGAATTCAGTCACAGTTTCAAAGCCCAGTATTATCCTGTTCCTTTTGCCTTTGCACGTGTGCTTGCATTTTAACAACGCTCTGCTGATTTATAATGCTGTGGCATTTGAAAACAAAAGAAGTTGTGTTTTAATTTATGTCAGGGTTTAAACGTCCAGAGAAGAACGATTGAATTTCAGAAAGAACTAGACCATTTTGAATACTAATCAGGGGAGTAATTAAGTCAGATGGTCAGAGCATTTGTGAAATAGAATAACGAGGGTTGACGGCGTATTTGTATTAAGCGACATTTTTAAAACTTTACAGGAGAGCGTTTTAAAGTTTCGATTTTTGGAAAAAAAATCATATAAAAAAAAGTATTCATATTTCTACGAAAAAGTGGCCAAATTTACTTTCCATAATAAAGTCCGCACAATTTGGTCTCAGTTTCATTGTTTAAAAGCTATTATTTCCAGAAATAAATGTCGCTTCATACAAAATGCCCAAAAATCATTATTATTTAGAAACAGGCTAAATGATTCAAGCGCCGAAATTGTCAGTTTATAGTTTCAGGAAAAAGGATTTAAGCGACGTTCAGATGTTTTTTTAGTGTCAGGCTAAGTGTATTAACAACCATTGCAATAATTAAATAGAATCAGTCTATTTGTCTTAAGCGCTTGAATTATTATAAGGTAGTTGCAGATCAAAATGATTTAAGTAACACTTTCCACTATAAGTGAATGGTATCAAATGACAGTTAATTTGTAAGTATAATTATAAATTGGTGGTTAATACAACATTACATTCCAGTAATTTAAAATCTGACAGGGTGAAGTCTTTTAATGACAATGTTGAAATATCAAAAAAATAAATAAAAGAAGTAGTTAAAATCAAACATTGTTATTTAATAATACTAGGTTTCATAGTTCTTAATTATTTTAGAGTCTACTAGGTACTTAGACACAGTCTTTCTTAGGTACAGTCTTTCATTTCACATTTGGTATAACAAAATAGTAATTATAATTATCAAGTAAGGTACAGATAGGAACACTATTTGAAAACATAAAGTTAATGTAAAGGTCCTAATCTCCTATAAAAACAAGTTTTTGTAAAATATACCCTACAGCTCAATGCACTAAAAGGACAGCTTAATACACTGTAAGGTAAAATTATTATTTTTTATATTTAAACGTAGGTATATCAAATAGGTATATCATAATATCAAATGCTTTTATAAAAATAATAATAACAATCATAATTGTAACAAAAACATAAATTCAAACAACAATAGAATTTTCAATCGTGGAATGGATGCTGTCTACGGTCATTTCCGTATGGCCGGGAAGTAAATAGTTCATCTGAATTGTTTCCAGATTCTTTGAAACTAACAGTGCATTATGGATTCCTGCGAGAACTAATTTGTTTTTATTTTGTCCGGGACACGAGTCCGAATACAAAATTAAACTTTTGATAGTGCCTCTTTGATCGCAGATGTCTATGTATTTATTAAGTATTGTTGCTATTTCGTTTCCGCCCCTTTTTCCTTCAGTTTCTCCCCAAACATAGCAATAACCGTTTCTTGTTACGCTTTCATAAAAACATAAGTTGAACACTGTGTATTTTTTGGAATAAAACAGCAGCATGCTATTGCCGTAAGGTGTGTTTAAAATCTTCTGTAAGTCAAACGAGACACAAAGTATAGATGTATTCTTTTTAGCAATTTCCCGATGACATGCCAATCTGTTTTTTGAAGCTTCCTTCTCTTCTAAGTGCTTTTTCTTCTCAACATTTTCAGATGAATCTTTCACCGAACCTTCAAACCGAACCTTCAAACTTCAAACATTTTAAGCATTTATCTTTTTTAGGAACGTGGAAGCCGAGATTAAAATCTTTGTTAAATATTTCACGAAAAATTCTTTCAGACACTACGTCAATGCCTTGGCTAACCTGTTCCTGCTTATAAATTCGATACAATTTTTTAATATTTTTCATCTCAACGGGTAAGTATAATCTGGTACTATCTTTTCTAGCATAGTGTGAAGGGAGAGCTGGTAATTTTTTTATGAAATTTACTGCTGATATTTTGACGACATCTGAAGTTTTATTTACAGGTACAGTTTTACCTCTTTGATCATTCTTTGCAGATCCCATAATAGCATTTGACACAGTGTAACAAATGTACCGCTGACTAACATCAAGTGTTTTCATTAAAAATTGCAAACATACTTTACGTCGCCCTTCTCCATCATTTATATAATATTCGTATGTTTTTGTTCTGTATGCCGAATCCTTGCTTCTTTTTCTTTTTATATCTTTTTCCGATGACATTGCTACAAGCCAGTCTTTCTTTTTCTCCACATACAAACCCCAGAAATGATTAAAGATGGTTTTTCTTCTTTCTTCACTTACATTTTCACAATTATTTCCGCATTTTTTTCCCACAGAAGGATTTTCTTTTAGCTCTTTTGCTCTTATCTCTGTACCATCCTTTTTTTGTATTCTTTTCCTCTTTTTTTTGCTTCAATATTTAATTTCTTATCTTGTTTTTTCTTCTTCCTTAGGCCATCTTCTCCTACTAACCCGTCTTGTGATCTTTTCTTAATTTTTTTCTTCTTGCTCCTGTGATTTTCAGGGTCACTTGAACTTGAATCATCATCGGTTTCCTTCCACGATGTCGAATCCCAAATAAAATCTTCTTCGTCCGACAGGAAATCCACATAACTTTTTTTTAGCGTAACCTCTTGGCGTTTCGTTCTCTTTTTAGCTGGTGTTAAGTCCCGGTTTTCTTCAGTAGATGGTATATTACCATCGTTTTCATTAGGTGGTATATCGTCGGAATGTTCTGGAGGTGCTACGTGATCAAACATTTCAGGAGTCTCTACGTGTTCTTGTCCAGGAGGTGCTAAGTCAACGTCCATTTCAGAAGCTGCTAGGTAGTCTTGAGTGGGAGGTGCTGCGTCATCGTACATTTCAGGAGCAGATAGGTGGTCTTTTTCAGGAGGCATAACTTCGTAGTGAATTTCAGGTTCTGCTACGTGGTCTTCTTCAAAATGATCGTATAATTCATGAGCTGTCGCGTCGTCTATTTGGGGAGGTGTTATGTCTTCATAAATTCTAGGAGCTCCTACGTGCTTTTTTTGGATTGTAGATGAAAATGTTTTAAACGCATGTGTGTATTAAAATCAGATGCAAGATAAATGATTTAAGCGACAGAAAGTATAAATTGTAGATGCAGGTAAAATGTTTTAAGCGACATCAAGTATAGATATCAGGTACAGACTAAATGTTTTAAGCGACATCAAGTATAGTTTTTAGATGCAGACTAAATGTTTTAAGCGACATTAAGTATTGATTTCAGTAATAGATAAATTGATTGAAGCGCCCTTTATCACTAAAGTTAGGTCAGGAAAAGTAGTTTAAGTCAAAACTAGTAAATATTTGGTATGTATGAAGTCCAGTTTTTCAAAAATTGTACAAATTTAGTGTCGCATAAAACACAGCTGGTTCAAACTGGTCACAAATTTGGTGCTGTTTCAAGCGGCAAAAAAGTGCTCAGATCGCTACGAAACCGAGCTCAAACGACGCAGAAAAATCTGCTGATTCCGAATATATATATAACTTGATTTCGGCCATGGTGTCGCTTAATACAATTACGCCGTCAACCCTCGAGTCATGATGAAAAACTGCAATTTGCAAGGAGAATGATTAGTAAAAGAGTTGCTGCATTCTTTTGCCTTTTGCTTATGTTCATTTTGTAATTACCGTAATATTATCTAAAAGTTATCCTGTATTCGGATTGTATTCTTATTTTTAACGTTTGCAGGTATAGTTATTATACTCATTGTGACTCGGCAATTATACTAAAGTGGCTGTTACAATTGAAACTTTTTGCGCTGCAGTCGTTGAAAAGTACCTACACGTTGGATAGTCGAATGCAGGAAAACGATTACGCTCCCCCCAAAGTGGGGGAAATGCGAAGATTCTAGGGAGCCAATTGCACACATGCTCTTTCCCAAACGAAGGATTCTGCCTTCATATGCCGATAATGCTTTTTTCCTGTCGCCTTTTTGTCATTGAAAGTTTTTAGTTTCTTAAAAGTCGTATAGTGTAGGGTCAAGTCACATATTTACTTGAAATAAATTCCTATGATACGCGTGAGGTCTTTCAACACATTTTGTTTTTGGTTGTGCCCAAAATATTGAATTACAATGGTATTTCCTTTGCTTACATAGCCACTTAGATTATCGGCACATATTAATTAATAATGTAACAACTTCCGGTCAATAGTCCGAGCGATGTGTGTGTTAATTAGTCTACGTAAATAGTGACTACGATAATAACAACGATTTATATTGATTTGTTAAGAAATACTGTATCAAGTGTATCTACAGCAGGTAGTAGGTAGAAATTAAAAACACACGCAGAAAAGAATCGAACGAAAATACAGAAAGGAACAGGTAGTGAACCGGCAGTAGTTTTAGATTAAAAAAGTGACATCAAAAAAATTAAAGAAAAAAAAAACCTTTTTAAAAACAAGCTTTTATTATTTGTTTATAAAATGAACTAAAAAGTTAAAAATAAATTAACTCTAAAAAGAAATATAACACTTTGTAACTTGATTGTAACCTTTAACGACAAATAAGTATTTAATTAATACAACACAACATTTTTCTTTTTAATTTGTTAAATACAACATATAAGTTGTATTTAATTAATACATCACAACATTTTCCTCAGGCTATCACAATGTAACACGCTTTCATTTATAAATGGGGACTATGATAAAGAGGGGGGACGAGATTGAATAATTATGTATGGTGAAAAGTTTTAGTGTTAAAATTAAATAAATTTGTACAATATGGAATTATTTTGTCCTAGACGAAGACGCTTATTTGTCGTTAAAGGTTACAATCAAGTTACAAAGTGTTATATTTCTTTTTAGAGTTAATTTATTTTTAACTTTTTAGTTCATTTTATAAACAAATAATAAAAGCTTGTTTTTAAAAAGGTTTTTTTTTTCTTTAATTTTATTTTTAACTTTTTAGTACCTCTATTTTTAATTCGAGATTTACTACGACGTAGTTCGCAGGGCGTAGCAGCGTTATTCCGTTATGAAGTCCGTAGTTGAGGTTGCGTCGTTTAATTACGGAGTTCCTATGGCCACCTTCCGGCTCCAACATCAGACCCTGGTTACCATATAGTATCAAAGTACTCGTCAAGACTAATCCAATGAGCCCAAACTAGATGGGGTTGCGTCGTTTAATTACGGAGTTCCTATTTCTACCTTCCGGCTCCATCATCAGACCCTGGTTACCATATAGTATCAAAGTACTCTACAAGAGTAATCCAATGAGCCCAAACTCGATAGGGTTGCATCGTTTAATTACGGAGTTCCTATGGCCACCTTCCAGTTTCATCATCAGACCCTGGTTACCATATAGTATCAAAGTACTCGTCAAGACTAATCCAATGAGCCCAAACTCGATAGGGTTGCATCGTTTAATTACGGAGTTCCTATGGCCACCTTCCAGTTCCATCATCAGACCCTGGTTACCATATAGTATCAAAGTACTCGTCAAGACTAATCCAATGAGCCCAAACTCGATAGGGTTGCATCGTTTATTTACGGAGTTCCTATGGCCACCTTCCAGTTCCATCATCAGACCCTGGTTACCATATAGTATCAAAGTACTCGTCAAGACTAATCCAATGAGCCCAAACTCGATAGGGTTGCATCGTTTAATTACGGAGTTCCTATGGCCACCTTCCGGCTCCATCATCAGACCCTGGTTACCATATAGTATCAAAGTACTCGTCAAGACTAATCCAATGAGCCCAAACTCGATAGGGTTGCATCGTTTAATTACGGAGTTCCTATGGCCACCTTCCAGTTCCATCATCAGACCCTGGTTACCATATAGTATCAAAGTACTCGTCAAGACTAATCCAATGAGCCCAAACTCGATAGGGTTGCATCGTTTAATTACGGAGTTCCTATGGCCACCTTCCGGCTCCATCATCAGACCCTGGTTACCATATAGTATCAAAGTACTTGTCAAGACGAATCCAATGAGCCCAAACTCGATAGGGTTGCATCATTTAATTACGGAGTTCCTATGGCCACCTTCCAGCTCCATCATCAGATCAGCTCCATGTTACCATAATATTGCATTGTCACGCGATATACATAAGCATGCAAAATTTCAGCTCAATCGGAAACCGGGAAGTGGATCAAATTTAAGTTGCAAGATTTGATTACAGAACGACAGACAACGGGACAGGTGAAACTAAATAAAAGCTTGTAATAATAATGAATTTTGCCTATTTTTGAATAAAACACTTTTCATTTTCATTTTTTCATTTTCATTTTCATTTTAACCATAAACAAAAAGCTGAAAGGTGCAAATTTCACAAAAAAGCAGTCGTTGCAGGGTGACCAACAATCAACTAGGACGAACGCCAAAAAACGGGAAAAGAAACAATTTGTGCAATTAGGGCTTTCCGCATTCACATTTGTTCAAAAAAATGCCGCGTCTGCAGTAGTTAACACGGGTGGGGTTGCAAAAATAAAATAATATATTTCCTCCAATGTTGCCAGCAATTTAGTCGCCGTGTCGCTGCCAAGCCAATTCCCATCTATGTAAGCATCGCGGTACAAGAGCCGCTAATTGAAATCCGAGTTTTTCGGATGCTGCTCGTCCTAATCGGATAGTATACCATTATAAGCAATTCCATCAGAGTACAAGGTCCTAATCAGTTCAGTTTTTGGGTCGGATTAATCAACTTTAACACTTCTTAGTACACTTTGTGACATATAGGTATAGGAAGCTACTGACTCTCCTAGCCCCTAAATTGTAACGTATTGGCGCGTATTATGTTTTTCCTTTACATTTGTTATCTTTTCCGGTTATAATGAGATTACCTACGCAGTAGTTTATTAGATGTAATTGTCTTTTTATCTTTATACCTTTTGTTTACATGGAAGTGCTTACCTATATTAAGGTATGTTTGCTGCTGAAAACAATTAAGTGAAAGTTTGTAAAACTATTATTGTTATAAGTAACAAAGTTTTTGTTTTCTTAAGTAAAACGTGTAGTTGATTTAATGAATATTTCCTTCCCCAAAACAATTTATATCCGGCAGTGGAGTTCGCAATTAATAAACAATAGAAGAACGTTCTTTTGTTTATTTGCTACGAACTTTGTAATGTCATTATGAAACAAAATACGAAATACAAAATCTGCGAATCTGACTTGAAGAACACTTACGTTTTCGGAATTTCCTGAAGGACTTTCATGTTTGAATATTTGCATGTAGTATTTTAATTATGATCTTCATCTTAAATAACTTGAAGTAGATGTCTAGTCAGATATGTATCGGAGAGCACTAGTGCCCTCGACAAGTGAATATACGAATACTTCAGAATGGAACCTAAAATCTTAATTTTTTTAGGGCCAAAGGCATATTGGCGAGTAGGTATATTAATTTTAAATGCGTTAAATAGTTATTGACTACCAATTTCAGGAACAACTAAATGCAACTGAACCGGTTACACTTAAGTATTTTAACTATATTTATAAACGAGTGATGTAAGATTTCTCACCTTTCTTATCCTAAATAAAGGTACCTTCGCGTATACAGTGTGATACCAAACACAATCCCTTTTGTTGGAGATGCTTTCAGAGCGATGTCCCACAGCTCTTGAAACTTGGCAAAACGTGCTTAGCGCGAGAATGTGAATGACGTTGATGTTCTATTGTTTCACTAGATTTGACAGCTCAGTGGATTAACAACGTTTAGGTTCGGAAGTGTTGCAAAACGTTTCATAGCTTAATTCAATTTCCTTTACATAATGTGATAAATATATTTCAATAGTATACTTAGTAAATAATAATATGATGTTGAGTTTTAGAAAATTTTGAAAGCATATATAGCTGAAATCAATCGGAACAAAGATCACGCGAAAAGAGTATTTATCTAAAAATCTAAGTCGATATTCAGCGTCAGGTATAGAAGAAATGAATTCCAGAGAATTTTAAAGATAACCTCGTCAGATACGCGGTAGACACGGGTAACAACTTGGTTTAAGGAAAGAACCGAACATAACAAAAACAACTCTTAACAAACAAAGAATTCCAAAAAAATCGTTAACTCATCTAACCACATTTCTACGAAACATTTCGCAATTATGACAGATGATGTTATTCATCAGTTCACATTAAAGTTATACTTAGAAATACAAGTTGACGTCTGATGCAATATTGGTATAATAAGAATTAGTAACCACACAATTATCAGTTTTGTGGTTAATTTGATAGTGGTAGAGAATATGTGGGAAAAATGTCAAGTTATTACGAAAATTGTATTAATAGAATTAAGAACTTTATTGTATAAAATAAGTTGGGTACTGGGATTTTTGATTCACTCAAAGAACTTATGACATTTGTTTTACGTCTGGGTACTTTTTAAATCAAATACAGGATCTGTATAAACAGTTTTATTATTTAAAAAAATCTAAAACTGCATCTTTAATTTCAATCGTAACGAAATCAAACAACTCTTACCTACCAGGGCTACATAACTTCAAAAGGCTTTACGGCCTTAATTTTTCAAAACGAATACACGTTCGTTTGCCAACAAACGCTGAAGGGTTAACAGTCTGCTGGGTAACAGAGGGTGCTCTTACAAAAAAGATATAGCACACACAGGGTTAATATAAAAAAGACAACGCGATTGCACTCGAAACACCCTGTTGAAATGTACTCGCTTGTGCAGGGGTTAAGAACTTATTTTTATTTAAAGTGTAAAAAAGGTTAAACATAGGTGAGGTTAGGTTTCGTAAAGATTTCAATGTTTATCAAAGGGAGGTTTCGGCTTGAGGATGTAGGTACCTATCAATGGTGTTAAGTAAACTTGGTTATCTTATTATAAAATGATTTCGATTGTTGTGATCAAAATTAGAATTAATCGATAAGAATGAACCCACTTCTGATTAGGTGCATTTATGGTAAAAGTATGAAAAAACACGAAATCTTACATGAAATCGGTACTTATTTCGTATAACAACATACCTTTGTTTCTGACTGACATGTTACCCAACAAAAACAAAATTACTTTCATTTATCAAGCCTAGTAAGTATCCAGTTTCATCATAACATACCTTCTTTATTTATGACTATTTACAAGTTCCCATACAAATGGCGTATGGGTGTTTTCTGGCGGGTTTATAAATCAAGGGACGCTGATATCGACCACTACCCCATCAAGTTGATAAATGCATGTAATGCGAGTCTCTTACAGCCCCATGGCTAAACTGGTGCAGTTGGTACGAAAGATTGTATCCCTATAAATAGTTAATGGGAGGTTTGGATTGGAAAATGAGATGAAAGCTGTGTTAAGGTATATCGGTATTTGCAATACCGCAATACTGTTAATTGACTACTGAAATTAGGTAGATATGTATATTTGGTTCAATAGTACATTCGATTTTCTTAATGTTATCGCTCTGATTTTTATTATAAAATATCTGGAATACGTATTTATCTTTATAATTTTAATATTACATTGCAACAAACGTTATATAAAACTATTTAATTATGTACCTTTAATTACCTCAATTATTTTGTTAGTATTCATAAATATTAACAGATTGAATAACTTATGACCATGTGTTTTTTGTTGACAAAAACAAAACAGAAAAACAATATTTTTTGAGATACAATATTTTGACTTCGATGTCGAGTGTGTAGGGATGGGAAACAGAAAGTGATGTGAAAAGCACTTTTAAGCCGACTCGCTATCGTAAGCTATCTTATAGATAATTTATCATAGTTTATCTCAGAGTGTGAGGAACTTCACTTTCAACCATCGTTACACTCCATTCTCGTAATATTTTGTTTGTTTCTTTTTATCACTAGTAGGAAACAAAAGAATTATCAAAATTTGTAAATATGTTTCTTTAAATTTAGTAAATTGTTATAAGTAATGTCTTACAGGAATGTCATCTATCTTAGACCGGAAAGTAAAACGCTAACGTTATAAGTCCGAAGAAAGAATAATTACTAAAGTACGTACTTATTCCAAAATGTTCCTCAATTTAACTAGAAAAGAACACTCAAACCCAATTTCTTTTAACAAAGACCTCTTCAAAGCTAAAGCTTAAGAAAAAACATGATCAACCTTTTCAAAGTAAATGAAATTTTTAATAAATACTCTATCATAAAAATTCCATTCGTTCGGCAACTTATTTCGAGATTGCCAGTTAATTTCTCCGGTCGTTCGACGTTGGCGTTCTATAGGGAATTCAAGGTATGCCGAGGTCCAAGATTTCCATTCGGGATTAGCTTGGTATTCCAGTTTGGTAAGGTACATCTAGTTATAGGCAAAAGTTTATTGAACGCCAACCGCGTGGAATTGTTCTTAGAAATGCTAGGATTCGATTGAAATTGCTTAGGAATAACAATAAGAGGAATACTTAGAATTTCTTTCTATTTCTAAAAAGTTTTGCGTTTAAAGCGTGTACTTTAAATGATTTGCACTGCATGGACACAAAAAATAGAGGCAGGTGGGAGGTAAGTAGTCCGCCAAATAGAGTGGGAACTTTTTCCTCTTTTTTCCTTATTTTGATACAGATAAGATATTATCGAAGTAATAATAGTTAGATAAGTTACACGTGTATAGAAGATAAGCAATCACAAATCTGTTAAACTATTAATTTTATCATTAGAGTTCCATCTAAATATTAAGACAAAATTAGCATTAACATAAAGTCTAATATTAACATAAATCTGATTATAATTATGTCTGGAATTTTTTTAAATATATAGGCAACTTTTTAATTTTGAATCGTAAGTTTTAGCGTCTTTCCTTTAATTTACGAGTTCAATTTTGTTTTTAACAACACCTCTCAATCGTATTATACCAGTCAATAATCCCTCAGACTTCAAAATCTTTCTCATCATACTGCATGTGCTGTGCAATGGTCGTGAATTAAAAGCATTCTCTGGATTCCCAGCAGGGTTGTATCCTGAGGTTAGGGTTAGGCTCGATTGAATGTGGTTTGCGGCTTAGGGGGCTGGACACGAGACGTTTAGAAATGCTCTGCGGTTCTCGAGGCTCCAATTGATTTCTGTTTTATATAGTTAGGTAGATGTAGCTAGTGATTTAGTACTGGAAAGACAATTGTCAGTATAGACAGTTGTTGCTTGCGAACATTTTATTACTCGTTATTTTCTGAAGCTATAGAAACAAAATGCTTTCATGTAATGATAGACTTTAAACTTTTGCTTTATTTAGAGCCTCTTTTGATGCTGGGTATTCAGGCATTGCCCTCATTGGATGATCCATGTATCTCTGGTACTCTGGTACGGTAAAGTCGTTCAGTTTCATAGATAGTTTACATTACTTCGAATACACTTCAGTTTCACATCACCCATTGAATAGAGATCACGCGATCTGATTGGCGGACATCTTCAAGTCCTTTATTTTTTATATTATTTTTAATACATGATTCACAATTCAGATAAGACAAGATAATGCCGATAACAGTAAGTATCATTTTGTACGTAGTCTTATTCATCATCAAGTATCCGCATTGTTATAAAGAACCTATAATATCATAGATTGTTGGGTGAGGAACAGTTATCATATAAAGATAATTATACGTATTTAATCATGAATCATTGAATTTATTTATTGAAAAAGTTTTTATCAGCAAGATTACTAATTGATACATTTATTATTCGATAGTAGGTACTTTGTTATTTTAAATGCTTTATCCTCCATATATAAAATTAATACCTGTAATTAAATTATATAAATAATAATAAAATAAGATTTTAGGGATATAATAGCTCACGCATCAGTAAAATATTTACGGTTTAACGTGTGATGAATAAGAATGCTATTCAATTTGTTCCAATAAAACGAAAATAGATATTTAAGCGACATTTATCAATGAATCTACTAATTAGATCAAAAAATACTTACTTACCTAATTGTTAAAATATTGACAGTCTTATAGTATGTGATTTATCTAAACAAAATGTTAAAAGGATTATTCAGTTTGCCAACAGAAACTTACATTAGTCAGTACATAGCATTGGACTCTGGTTTGCATTAAATGCAAAGGGCACGTTTGCTTCCTGCCTCCTCGGAACACTGTCGAAATGTTAATTTGCCGGAAATTAAAGTTGTTCTACTCGCTACCCTTTGGGGACTTTTATACCTACATTATATGGAAATTTATCCAATACCGTTTTGGTGCGACGGCAGAATGGTTTTTAAAAAGTTTTTAAATATGTATTTATATGGTAATAACTTTGACTGCTTGTTTTCTTTATTGAAAAGGTAGCGGTCAGTTATTATGTTACTTTTACCTACAAAACCTCGCAAAAAAATTGTAACAATGTAAGCAAGTGACATGAAAGACAAATGAAATATTATAGATGTTTCATTTAAGTATACGTACGATTAATGATAGTTAATTTGTACGAATGATTTAACTAAATATAACCCAGCATGCCTTTTCCTTGAATCCCTGCCAAATATCACCCGACTAAATACAAATTATGCTGGTAATATGAAAATGATGACGTTGTTGTGTTGATTTAAAAAGTTGAGTAATTACTTACAGACTTGTACTAAAACACTCAAAACAATAACAGTGTAGGTATAAGTGGTATAAATTATGTACCCACCAACTGTCACTGTTCACACACAATTTACAAATGTAATCCATTTGGGACATTATGAAATCATGATCAGATCATGGACACATCGAAACCTACTTTAATGAATGAGAGAGCAATTTGCTGTTGTGGTTTGAAATACGAATTACCTGTGTTACCAAAATTAGTCTATACGAAATAAATAGTTAAACGCATTAACTATTAATTTCTTTAATGTACGCCTGCTTTTAAATACCCTATTGAAATTCATGGGAAGTAATTTATCAAAAGTCCAAAAAACGCGAAATTTTTTTATGTTCTTATTCCAAAATGGTTATCCAGACTATTATTATAAAATATTGCCATTAAAAATTATGTTAACCCTGTTTTTTTGAGCAAGTTATACGGTTTCATAGTTATATTACATACTTAAGTTATTTTTTTTTCTTATCCTGTATATCTCTAAATAATGAAGACAAAGCTAAATATCAAAGAGTGTATCGAATTAGCACAGTAATTAATAAGCAGATGTACTTTAATTGTTAATTAGTTATCTATTTATCAATTTATTACGTCTAAATCTTTATTTTATATCCTGTTAGGTGTTATTATTATTTACAAGGCCTTTTATCGTGATTCAGTTTATGTTTTCATTCACCTGAAATCTTATATAACACAAACTTAATGAACCATTTGAAAGAATGTTATTTTTAAAGCGGTAAGCGTTGATTTTGATACTATATACTGCTTGTTTGTTGAAAACAACAAACAAACGAAAATAAACAACTTTTACTGAGGTTTTTTTACGAAAAAATGTTTTTGATACAAAATGATCGGCTAATCAACAATGATTCAATTATGGTGGAGATCCTAAATATATCTGTAAATTGGAGAGACCTTAAGCTGTTTGTTATCGTACCTAGAATGAACTTTGAAACCCCTAAACACATCAGTATCCATTTTAACTAAACGAATGATATACAAACCTCTGAATCTATATAACTGAAAGGTTTCACTATCACCCTCTGGGCAGTTAATTTAATTTTAGACTGGTTGTCTAGTGTTTCGGGCATGACCGTTTAGTTGGAAATGTTTGAAGGCGATGATTCGAGATACGAAGCATATTTGTTTATTAAAAGAATTTATAAATTAGTTCCAATTGTTTGTACTATTTAAAATAGTCGTGATCGTTGGCTCGTAAATTACTACATTGTCAATTGTTTCATCTTTATCAGTTTCTATTGCATCTTTTATTGTATTTTGAACATTCTTACCTTCTTTTAACGTTGTTTGTTAGTACACAACACGCATACGGATCCCCTGCACACACATAAATACATCTTCACCAAATCATAAATGCAGACAGATTAGGTTCTGAACGCACCTGCATTTCCTGAACGATGGTTGCCTGTGCGTTGGGCATTACTTACGGATTATAGCCCAAGTCGCAATATAACAACGGACAAAGCTTGGCTGTATCTAACACCTATATGCAATGGCAGTTCTATATCACCGTCATCTAAATTAGTTACTGTATCATGTCCTAACACAATCCTTTGATGCGTGAATTCTATAGCAGGGTTGTGTGATTGTGTTTTGTTTTCGGCTGCTTCATTGTCATCAACGGTTGATCTATATGAACCTATAATATATTATGTTATTATCATAATAATACTTATATCAACAAGCAGAGTTTTATTATTAGTTCCTGAACTACAGTTTGTTTGTTTTCAAACTCAAGTATAAAAAATGCCTGTCTATTAAGTCACATTCTAAATTCAACGTTTGTTCTTGATGATCAGACTCATGAATTAAAATTCAAAAGTGAGCTTTATCGTTCATTTCGCGCCATTAACTCTTCAAACGCAGGTTAGTTAATAAATCAAGCAGATTTTGGTTCTGATGGCGGGGCTTCTACTTTAGTTTTGAGATTAATGAGCTCAGGTTCACGTGCAGTACGGGTTAAGACGAATTGCCCTCTGATATTACGAATCATTTTTGCCTTGTTTAGTTTTGCATTCGTTTTCAGAATTATTTTTACTTTTGTTTGCTATTAAGAACTACTTTGATTCATCCATTCTTCTTTTGGTAAGAATTTTTATAAAAGAGACTTAGTTCTTCCCACATTTTTTTTCTTTGGTTGTATCAATTTCAACAACGTCGCTTGACAAAACTGCAGACACAGCTTGATAAAATAATTAGCTGGCACTAGGGGTCCTTTGTCACCGATAATTTTATCTATTCGCTCCACTGGCCCGTGGTCTTTGTGGTTCATACTAGGTAATCTGATTGGGAGCTTTTGATGACAAGGGCGGGATTTCTTCAATGACATTACCATCTAATGCAAGTTTTGATGAATGGTTGTTATTGTTACCATGATATTGTTTCGTCTTTATTTGCAAGAAGAGACTCGGTAAACGTCGTGTCTTGTTAGCATATATTTCGTGGTTTTACTTTTACACATGTTAAGGACATATGGTGATGTGTGTGATACTGTTTTTTCATTATGGTGTATGTTATAAAGGTACTTCTAACTCTTCGCATTCCATTGCCCGTTATAAATCATATTGTAAGTTTTCGTATAGCATCTGACCACGCAAAGCATTCCTAACTATCGACAATATTATAACCACGTGCACGAAATAGCCAGACGCTTGGTATCCGAAGCCGTCACTTACAGACCTGTCTGCATAACTCAATATCTGAACTATGCCTTTCATATACTCATTTATGTTTATGACTCGCATATAATATTGGCTTCGTTGACGTGACATTCTCAGCTGTATATACTTGTAACTACAGAGGTAAAGAATCTGATTAGATTATGTTTGTTCGTGGTTAAATAACACTAAGTATTAGGTGTGTACTTTTAGAAAAGGGTTTCAAACTTTTCTTTCTCAGCAACGTGTTTAAATTACAAAGCTATTATTTCAAAACTATTTCTTAACAAGTTTTCAGCATCCGTAAATTGGGCGCGTTTTATTGAAGTTCCAACACCGGGCGCATTACAAATGTATTGTGAAGAAATACTTTAACGGCTAAAGTTGGCAACATTTCAGTAAGGATATAATTAATGGGCAGCGACGGTTTGAGGGGCTAAACAAAAAGATAATTGCGCCCAATTAATTTCAACTCCTTGCAAATGAGGGTGGATTCCCTTTATGTGCCATCTGAGCGTTTATTGGTTTTAGACGATATTCCACTCGTCCGATTTGTTTAACAGATCGGTCCTTGGATATTGGATTTTCTTGGACGATCCTGTTTGATGGAATTTATCGTTAGGTCGGATGTTTTATTATGTGTTTTATTAACTTAAGAATAAAGTACGGGTTGGTTTGAGGCGTTTGGGTTTTATGGCCAATGAGAACGTGTCATTGGTCTTATAAGTATTTGAATCCGATTCTAATATAAATTATTGATTTTGTTGATTCCAGGCGGCACTTTGTGCAGACTACAGCGTCCCTGTGGATTGCGTGCAAGCCGGTCCAGCGCCGAGACCAAGTTCGTTCCATGAAATATCTGCTCCAAAAGTAAGTAAAACTTGTCTTTTACTTTCATTTGCTTTGCCATTTGAAGTACGAGTAGCAAGAACATCTTATTTTTGACGAACATTTTTGTAACCTTGAAAGTATGACGTATCTATTTGTATTCTTTATTTGTAATACTCATTTTTTTATTGCGCCGTATAATTGCTTTGACAACGATCTAAATAAAGCCCTACCATTCAATTACCTAATAAGCAAAACATCAAAAGATTTCTCTAGACAAGTCAAAACCACAGAAATACCTATTAATTAAATAATCATTAAAATAGTTTCCCAACTCTACATGATGAATAAACCGCAGAAGGCCTTGAACGAATTTGAAGATAATTATGATAATAACATCGATTGCGTAGTTATGTATTAATACGGTTATTGTTACGATTGCGATATAACCTATAGTTATTATTGTTTAACTTATAATATAGTTATATATGACCTATAGTATAGTTATATATTGGTCCCTATTGATGATATTTTAAATTGCATGAATCTTTCATTAGCCTTCCATGATGCACGGCTTATGCAGTTAACATTTTGAATAGGTATACCTAGAGGACACTATCAATAATGAAACTTGAACGTAATATATACATTTCTTATTATAATCATACTCCGAATAAATAGGTATGTTCCAATCAATATAATTGAATAGAAACGAATCGACACACCCACTTGTCACTTCTCAACTAGAACCACTTTTTAATACTTTCTGTTTAAGCTCATACAAGTTCGTCCCACTCGCTACTAATCTTAGAGTCGCTACCCACAAATCCAAGTGAAAGTATGGCAAAGTATGTCACTTACTCATACCCTGTTAATACACCTACAGCAAAAGACAAATCAGTGGCGAATAAAAATAATTGCTTAAACATGATGACCTTTGCAAGAACGTAAAGTTGTAGTGTTAAGAAACAGTGAGTCACTGAGTCATTCACCCGATGATTGCATCTATAAGTGTTGTTTGATGTATGATTTTTCGGATATATTCGGATATTTTTGTAGAGATACCTTTTTTTGGAAAGAAACCGAGGACAGCTTTGTAGATTTATATATGGAGCAAGTGAAGGTAGGAACCGGCGTCATGTTGTATCAAAAATTCTAGAGGACAATAGAGAACAGGACGGAATGGTGGAAACTCCACCGACAATATTTGATGGATTGTTTTTGAACTTTTTGTGGTTGAAAACTGCGATAGAGATTGATTTAAATTTTACGTGCACAAATAATAACAACTTGAAATAAGAAAAGCTTATGACAAGTACAATGTAGGAAAAATATACCTAGATAGATGAAATAAAAATATAAACGCTCCGATACACTGCTAAATATGCAACTGGTTTGATAAAATTCAAAACAAACGTGCACTTTCATTTTAATACGATAAGAAAGACTGGCGTTATCTCTATTGAGCAAGACTGAACTAGTATTCTTGTGATTATTTTAAACAAGAATGGGCATGACGACTAAACATTTGTTTTTAGTCCATCACATAGATTATTTTAAAATATGCGACACGTATTTTTGGGTTAAAGTTGCTCATGACGTCACACCTTAGTACGATTTTTACGTAGGAGTGACGTCAATACCCCCCACTCCGTAACTTTGATGCTCTGTATCTTTGAATTGATTTATGTATTTGATCAGGTAAAAAACGTGTTTCAAATATTTTTTAATAGCCTAAAAGAGGGACTAATTATTTTCTGAATTTTCGAATGTAGTCATCATTCCCATTATGATAAACAATGGTTTCAAAATTCGTATCTTCATACAAAATGACTTTCTCAACATCTCTAAGTCACAACGAACTCGGTCACTTGTTCACATGGCCTGTATCCTTTTAAGTTCACATGCAATGAGTCACTTGTTCAGTACCTACCAACTTAGTCTTGTTTACTTTATTAATGACATAAGTATCATCCTGTGATGTGAATGACTCCTGATTAAAAGAATTATTGACTCATTCAAATAGGGATAGTATGAAATCATTGAGCCTTCTAACGTCAAAATGTGGCTTTAGGAATGTCACTGACGTATAAGTACCTATTGAACGCACGTTCTCGGGAATTCCTGCACGTCTTCATGAGTTAAGCCATTTTATAGGTTGAATAAGATTTTATAAATTCTCACGACCGTATTTAAATACATTATGGAGTCATAAATTTTAGTCAAAAATGTATTTAATGACATATTTAATGAAATATCTACTGTGCCATAAGTGTGGCACCAAGAAGTCCAAAATTCTTACCAAAGTTAATTGGAATATTTTAAAATAATAAAGAAAAAGAATAACGAATAATTTCGACTGGAAGAAGTTAGACGGTCAAATTCAAGAGCTCTACATAAAATTCATAATATTTCCTTGGAAAATTTTACGAGATGCTAAATGTTATCTTTTTACGAGAGACTAAATTTTATAACTCAATTTAATTAGCATCTGTTTACCTCAACCCTGACCTTTCTTTCTTATTGCGACAATATACTCGTAAGCTATTTTGTTTGTTATATTTTTTATATTCTATGACTTACTCTCAAATTACGCTATGATCATATAATATAAGTATTCGTCAATTCACTTTGTTTGTTATTATTTTACTCAAATAGTTTCCTTATGAATGCCCATTCATAAGTTCCAATGTTTGCAATAACAATCAATTCATTATTTTATACATATCATTAAAATACGTGTGTTTGAATCTTCATTCATTTGAGACTTTCCATCTACAGTAACTCTACTCTGTCTTTTATAGTAAACTATGACAAGTTTCAAGGTGAATGGGATTTTTTTTACATTATAATACCTGAAATACTATAGTACGTCTAAATCAGTTACATCTTGGTATTAGCTTATCCAATTTGTAGCCAGGCATTCGATCTATAGATAAATAGAAAGCAATTCTTTATTGCATAGAGACTATATCACACATAATATCAGTTAATATTATTGCACATAAAGAAGTCTATAATGATACTTATTAAGGTCTATCTTCACAGATACTGGCCGTGCCCGGGACGTGTCCGGGCCAAGGCCCGTCAGGAGGGAAACAATACGTCGTCATGGCAACATGTGTGAACGAATCCATAGAAAATGTATGGAATGATATTTTTTCCCTGACACGTCCCGGACACGTCCCGGGCACGGCCCGGATCTGTGTAGATAAAACTTAAAAAATCTGGCGCTGGAGTAGGGCTCTAGGTTCCTGCGTGGAATTCAATTGTTGAGTCTATCGATTACAATAGTGTAACTCATTCGGATTAATCATCAGGTAATAAAACAATCGATTGATACGTTACTCCCAATGAGTCAGAAGGTGAGTCAATCATTTATCCCTAACTAATATGCTCTAAGAGTGCGTACTCAGCATTGTGAAAATTTTGTTAACTAGGTAGGCATTGTGGTGTACTCATCTTGTCATAGGAAAGTTCTTTAGTCTTAGTAATAGACAGGAATTGTTGGTATTATGATTAAGTATTAGGTTCCTTTTAAAAGAGTCATACTAGGTAAGAAAAACACTGTTTGGTTAAGAAACATTGCCAAGAAAATGAATTCTAAAAATTAAAATATTATGAATTAATCTTTAATTATTTCTAATAGGTAGTTTTTAATAATAAATAAAACTCCTCTTGCGTAACAACAGTAGAATAACGGCATTGTTTGATCACGGCCGTACGTTACTGAATGAAACGAATTTATAATAGCCCCCATTGATACAACGGTTTCCCTCATGACTCAGTTGTGAGTCAGTCTTTTGCTTCCCTAACAAAATAGTGGTTAATTTTACGTCATACTATTTTGTCCGGGGGTGTGTCACTGCTTTGGAATATAAACTATTTCCGTAAGTTATATTAATTGAGGTCTTTGCATCTATGTCAGGAGATTTATAGTGCTAGTCTTAGAATGCATCCATTTGGTGGCTGTTATTCTTAGTTATTCAGTAACCTTACTAGAAAAGCGATAGATAGCCTGACTTTAGTATATGACAATGTCTCAATCTCTTGTCAGCGGGTGCTGCAAACCAAGTCTAATCACAAGTCAGCTTTATGTCAGCTTATGCTGGACAAAAGTCTTAACTTATGTTACCTAAGATAACGAAGTCAGGTTCGTCATAGTCTAGACATGCTATTTCCTATCTCAATTGATGGATCTACATGATAATGTTTTTGGACAGGTATGAATCAGTCGACGATGATTTTTCAATCAAGTCACGTATAAGCTACTGAGTTTACTTCGTCCTTGTAAGTGTTTATAAGTACTTATTCGTGTGGTAGGATTGTGTGGTTGCCGTAATGGATATATATTTTAGTATTCACAAGCATGTTGTCACTTAGTTTGCCATTATGATAAAATGTTTAACATTACATACATCAAACGTAATAATCATGCTCGTTTTCCTTTTGGTGACATCGCATAACATCGAAACTTTTGGCGATGCTATTTATATTATACGTAGGTATACCTACATCTCATTTATTATGAATAAATAAATAAACCTTGTGAGTATTTACTTATTATTACTATTACCAAATGAGATTTGAACTAATAAAAAAATATGATAACAAGCCATCGCTATCATAAAACCATAAAATGCAGAGTCATTGATGTAGAATTTAAACCATTAACTTAAAGTAAACTATAAACATTTTAGTAAAAGATTCATTATTTATTGTGTACACAAGAGTATCTTTATCAAAGAGGTTAAACCTTCAAACATTGACGTAAACAGTTATCATATCACTAACTCTGTTCTATTAATTAATGTTGTATTAAACAACTTATTTAATGTCATTATGAAATAGCAGGATGAGTCAAAAGAGGCAGGTCTTTCCTGTTACCATAATACTGGGGTACCTAAATGCCTAAATGACGTCACATCTCACGTTAAACTTCAATGGCGCTGATTGGTAATGCACTTTTTTATTAACGCAACAACAATAACACAACGCAACCTTATGGTTGCTGACGTCATTTGGGTCGTTTTAATAGTCATTCGTTAGGAGGAAGATGAACTCGTTTACGATATTGTTTTTGTTGTTGTGGCAAAAAATACTTTTGTTTCAAATGAAACATTTGGTGTTAATGACGCTACAAATATTTTTCTTGAGCGTTAGATTTAACGATAAGATTGACCTACGCTTTGTTACTGGAACCATAAAGTAAAACAATAAGCCCGGTTTATTTTTTTTTACACATTCATAGATATCTTAGATTAAATGTAACAAAAGCATCCTCTTAAATATAAAGAAAATTTTTATTTGAAAACAGTCAATTCTAGAAACTGTATTAACGAATTAACCAGGTAAGTAGACACTAGAGGTGTATTACTCATTAACAAAGAATTTTAAATGGAGCAGACGCAGACGCACTTAATTCCAAAAACACGTAGTTTTAGGGGCACAATTTGTCACAGGCTGTCCTTAACATTTACAACACATATCTGTGCATTCATGGAACTTTATGGTGATACACCCTAAAACGGATGTGCGTGACGTTGCAAGCTATAAGCGGGCGAAAGAAGAAAATAGTAAACCCATAATTTACAATGAAATCTCTATTGAAACATGTAAAAGAACAAAAGTAAACGCCGGAGACGTCTCTTGCGGAAAGGCCTTCTTCTAGATTTATATAACGACGATTTTGCAGCTCTCTACTTTCATACGTCAGTTTAGTTTATCCCTTGTATCATTAACATCACTTCTGGTCTGAAAGTGGTTGGAAGTGACTGGATGTATCATACATTTCGTAACATTAGAGATTCATCATCCATACATTTCCTCAGTTCGAATTGATGTTGCTTAGCAACAAACCTCGCTTCACTGCACCACTTGGACCCACCCCTGACATAAACGTGCGTGAGACGTCACATACGGAACACCTGCGACACAGAATGACTCATTATGTTCACAAGAGTAACTACAGCCTTATAGGCCATATGTGACCCTGTCGAAAGATAGGGAACACCGGTCTATGAGTCATGTAGGAAACGATTATTGATACCGCTGGGGTTGATCGACCTATTCTGAATCATTTTTTAAAAATAACACCCACATTTAAAAATGTCGTGTGTAAAGGTTAGTGGACTGTGACGAAGTTGAATTAATTTATGGACAATTTTATTCTGCACCTCGCGAATTCCGATGCATTTTATACAACATTTATTTTTAAAGGCGTTATATTTATTAAATGCGCAATGAGCAAATAATATCTTCATAGCATTGATTTAATAAACAATTCTATTCATAGAATATCTGTAGAGTTTTTTCTCTACTTACATTTTCTTTTTCAGTCTACCAATTCACTTTGGGTCTTCCCCTTCTCTGAGTCACAAGCGCAACAAAATTAAAAAAGATAAAAACGCGCAGTTATCTTATAAAAATCTTAATCCAATCAATAAAATCGCAATAAAATGTAAGCGGCATGTACGGAACGAGGCAAGCAATATTAGTCATCATTAAAACTGCCGTCCGCATACATAAACATCTCATTAAAGAGCAGTAAACAAGTAGTTAGTGGTGCAGCGTGATTTGCCAGCTCCTATGCTAATTGATTGACCTAGCTACGAGTACTAGCGTGAATCATTAAAGGAACGCAGAAAAAGAAGCAGTCCTTTAAGACGCAATTTGTCTTGGATTAGAAGGTGGTAATACGACAGAAGAACTTACTCAAGTCAATAAACACACGATGCCTTAATTTAGACTGAATGCATCATTCCATCCCCAAAGCTGAAGAATTTTAAAACCTACTAATCTGTTCAAATATAGCAGCATTGGTATTTTGCTTAAATGAACGGTCATACAAAAACCCTCACACACATAGTAGGTAAGTAAGATTCATTCGAGAACAATCTACTTACAAAATGCCACATGGCACCAAATTGTCTGTCGTTAAAATAGTATGGATTACAGCTGCAAATTCTCAAGTACCTAGAGTGTATTTATACCATTTACCATTGTTATCGACAAAACAAACACGAGAAATGTTAACAATGATACTAGTTTATACCATTCGCAAAGAACATTTTGTTTTAAAAGCCGCTTTGTGTTTCCCCAGTGACAACCTCAAAGACGTAAATGAGTAATTAATTAGAACATAAGCTTTAATGACTTAGTCATAGGTCGTAGAACTACGCTGAGTAATCTTAGGGACTACAACTGACCCAGATACTTCAAACCAAGACACATCAATAGTGATTAATGTGGATGTATGTAAACAAAGTCATAAATCATTTATTTTACATCATGTGACATTTTGACGTGTGTATTTTGTATACAAGTCATGTACAAAATGGCTGATGTCATCAAAAGAACACTTCCATTCAGAAGAAGGTGCATTCACCTTACTTAGCTCATCTTTATGATCACCGCTATCTAATTAAGGCGTTGTGTGGGCAGATCTCCATGTTACTACAGCAGATTTTTTATTGATTTTATTCTAAATAACTTATTCTAGTTATGTATTCAAATATTTTGTTTAGACGCCTACGTCGCCTTTCAAAACAAGGTCCTTGAATATTTGTGTTGTTTCAAGTGCTCGCAAGTGGTTCTATGGATAAAAAGCGAATAGATTATCAAGAATTTTATCATTTACCAACACGTTTTTCTCGTGATATAGGTCACTTGTTGAAAAATAAGGAACGCTAATTGAAGAAAGCATCATTGATAAGATTCAGTATTTTTTTACAAAGAGCTGAGTTTACTGAAAGAGTGTAAAATAAAAACTTATAGATAAAATTGATAATAGCAACTCAGATAAGGTATCTACACCAGCAATACAATTCACTTCACTTGTGGTCATAAGATTAATGTACGATGTGCAAGTGAGAGTCAAAGTTGGTCCACTTTAACGTACTTGAACATTGTATGAAATACAATATCATAATTATAAAACTGAGAAAAAATCTATTAACAGAAATACCTATTGTAAGTACGTACCTACCTACTTACAAGCTAACATAGGTTATTACGTAACTATCAGAGACAAGTGCCATTTCTGTGTCACAGATTGTTATCTTCTTTGCGTTCAAAGTCCTAAAGGCTCGCACACCACGTCCATGCAAGATACCAGTTGAAATTCACCCGAGACGTTACGCAAAAATGCAGGGACCATAAAAGGTCTGCACATAATGCCAAAGTTATCCGGCAAAGGTTTAACAGCTTCAATGTATTCTTCTCTAGTTTCGTTATCATTTGCTTGCTGACCATTACCACATCACTTGAGTATTCGAAGTTAAATGTTATTGGTCAGCAAACTCGATAAATAGTTGGCAGAGCCGCCGTTTGCAGCCTGCAGTCCCATAATTTTGTTTCGAAACCGCTTGGAACTATTTCTAATCTAGTTCGTATCTATTTTAATTACGCATTCGACGCCGAAGCCCGCATTTGACTAGGGACAGTTCGATTATTCACTGTACTCTATTATCAACTAGCTAGATATTTTAAAGTATCTGTCATGTAAACGACCTCAAAACGGCATTCGACCTAGTCGAGACTCGTAATCGAACATAACCCAAGTCGGAATTTAAACGCGAAAGTTTACGTTTCCTAACCCAAACCACTCGAACTTCTATAAATTGAATCTTATCGCACTGAATTAAAGTTTATTATGCTCTAACAAATAGGGGACACGTGCGGTTGTAGAGGTATTAATGGAGTTGGATTCCTATAACAAAGTATTTCAAGCGCTTGAGGTTTGTGCGGCGTTTAGTGGTGCATCGAATTCTGTATTTGTGGCAGCGCTGGTGCGCTGCGGGGATATTTCCACAGCGCGATGACTCAAGCCTCGGTAAACAGTATGCGGGGTGATGAGTCACCGTTTTACACATTCGCGTATAGTGTTTGAGCTGTGTTGTCAGTCTACAGTCGGACTCGTCAAGCAACTGCACAGTCCAAGGCGTTTATATCGCAGGTTACACTGCAAAATGCCTAGACATTCAAAATAAATTGGCGAAATAAGTTACTGTATAAAACATTACCTTTAGAAGAACAAGTTAGTGTGAAAGTGTAGATTCTAGTTTGAGTTTCTGTGTGTGCGTGTCAGTAGTGAAACGGTCGATAAAGTTAGTGATCGTTCAGTGCTATTTGTTGACTTTTCCTTACTTACTTTTGGATTTTGTGACAATGCCTTCAAATAAGAAGTTAATGTCGAAGATGCGACAGATTGCACAGTGGATTTTGGTGGTTCATGTGGTAAGCTTACTTTAATCGCATTATGAGAACCATCTTACTAGTCCTTGTATTCGACATCATACTTATCTTCTTTGATACCATAAGAACTTGCCATATGTTTAACTTGTCTTTTAACATTTTTTAATTTGCTTATAATTACAAAATTATCATTATTTTACTAATACTTTTTAGTCTGTATCTAGGTGTAAACGTGTCTATAACAATTTACTATTAGCAGAAAAGCCATAAAGCAACAGAAATAGATATTGATTAGGAGTCCAAGCCTCTGGCACTCCCAAGGGTTGACTTAACTCAGTTACAACTTCAGAGAGCAAAGTTTGTCCCGATAGCCAAGGAGCAATCTTTTGTCTTATTCAAAAGTTAGAAAAATAGAATTGGAATAAAAAGCTGCAAAAGTTGTTCAACGACAATTTTATTGAAGAGGAGAATAAAATATTTTATTACTTACAATACACGAAGATAGAGAGAACAAAAATCGAAGAGATTTCTGCAAACTTATGTAAAACTGGAGTCCTTTTCGTCTTTAATATTCTTTTCAATTCATCTATGAATGAAACTCAGGTAGAAGGGCATGACTCGTACTACCATAACACAAAAATAGGACCCTAAAATGCATCGGATCGAAGGACGTCTCTAGCCGCAACCCAGATACTCTACTAAACATGCGATGCCAAATTTATTTTATTCTATCCGACGTTCAATGAAAAATGCAATGTCAACATTGAAGAAAAGTATTCTGTATGCCAAACAAAGTTTGTTCCTACTTAGATACTTACAACTTCCGTGATGAAGAGCCACTTTAAGATATTCGAGCCCATTGTGCTCAGCAAAATCTCGCAACAGATTAATTTTAATGAATTACTGTTTGTGAAGTACGTATTAACTTTATACCACGCCTGAGTACGACAACCTTATTGAAGTAGGTGTTGAAAATTTCTTCTATAATTGCGCCCTTCATTGAAACAAACGTAAGGGTCTTCTTAAGGAGACCCTCGGCCCTCTGGGCGTTTCGGACTGGCAACTTAGTAATTAAGCTTATTTCCTTCCCTTGTTTTGTCATTTGCTACAACTGCGTCAAGTCGAGCCAAGTGGTTACGAAAATTATCTTTATGGGCTTTTCAACCTCGTGTACGTCTGGCACGTCGTTTATTTTCTCAATTGAATAATATATTTTCAGAAAATGCCCAAGTCCCTTTCAAAGCAAACATATGGTTGATTGACTAGACGTATACCAGACAAACAGCGTTCAGAGCCAAGAATTCCACACAATTAAAAACTTCGTTCCAGCTTCGGTCCAGCCTATAAAAGTGAAAAAAATAAAAGAGACAATCTGTTTAATTCAGTTATACGGAACCTGTTTGCGGTCTCTGGTTTGCGGAACGTGACCAGACAGAGGTTGGCGAGGACGCTAGATGACCACGACAATTGCGAACTGAAAAATATCTGAGCTATAACAAAATAACTGAAGATGCGTTTTTATAAAGACTAAAAATAATGACACAGATTCTCTCAATGCCACGATCTTAAAAAAGATTAGCAAAATAACTGAATAACTTTGGGGATACCCTTACAGTTAAATATTCATTTTCGTATGTGGAAATTCCCTCTCTATTCTTCAACTATCAATCATTGAGCCTGTCGCGGGCGTCGCGGTATAATCCACAAGAGCTCATACGTAAGATAGCAAGGTTTTTACTACAAGTATTAATTGTTATTGTAAACAAAGCCGGCACTACTAGCGTACTGACTCATTCTATCTTTCAGAAACATCTGCTAAAGTCGTCTTAATTAATTATCTTAAAATCCTTGTCACAAGGTCATGAAACTCATTGTTTTGCAAAGTAATTTTACATTAAACACAATGATAGTCTGATTTTAACTTTTGTTAGGCAAGGCAACCTTCCATTTAAATTATTATCCACCCAAAACCTTCTATAAATAGAAATTTGGAGAATCATTGATGAAAAATGAATCGCATTTTATTTTATTGAATTTGTTGGGAAAATTTGAAAATCATTGACCTATGTAATGCGTATCGGTAGTCACGCGACACTAATGTGCTATTTTAGCTGGGATCCCAGGAGGCGTGTCTCCGGTATAAATACACCCGGCCGGGTGACTCATGTGGTCGTCTGAAAGCACCGTCTTGTCCCACATCCTTCATACTATTCGTATTACTCATAGCCGGCAAACCCGGAACGCTCGCTATATATGGACGATGTTTTGGTTTTGTCGTTTATATTTGACTGCGCTGATGACCAATGTTTAAGATATAAATATTTTTGTCAAGAACTCTACTTTGTAGAGAATTATAAACTGGAAGGTAGATGCCCTAGGAACGCAATGTCTTACAATGAAAACTGAATAAAAATGAAAGTAACCACCTTTCAACTCATTATTATATGAGATAATTTAAGGACTGTAACCTTCTACCATTTCAAAACACAAGACATTACACAGAAGTTTATCCTACCTCTCAAATTACGCAGTAATCTCGCACGAAGATGTGACTCACTTTGCCCAAGGACGTACTTTTCAAACCTGACGGACAACTTTACTTTACAACTGTTTCTGAGATCCTGGATGCCATGACACTTACTCAACGAAATCAAATTAATATAGCTCGTACCGCTAGTATTAATTGCGTTATAATTAGCGTAACAATTCAAGATCGATGGAAAAGGAACCGATAGTCGATTTCCTTATTTATTTCAATGTGTAGTGATTATGAGAAGGTCATTGCTTCTTTGTATTATCTTGTCAACTTCCTTCCTTTTAGGAATGTCGAGTGATTTCCTGCCATACTATTCAGCGTCGTTGGTCAATGCACCAAGATTCTTGGGAACTGGTTTTCGAGTTGTGTCTTTAAGCACCTTTACTTGGTACTTACACACTCTATCCAGTCGTAGGAATTCTGTATTTTGGTTTTTGTTATCTAGCTTTAGAAAATAAATGGCGTGAGACTTCAAAATCCCAAGTTTATTACCGAGTACTTATTTAGCTTTATCATGATTTACGACCGAGGTCATCGTATTTAACTACGTATCTATAGCATTCAATTACTGGCTATGTACAGGAAGTGAGCTGTTGACTACTATCCCCCCATTATACGATACAATTGATGAATGGGTACACGTGAACATGTGTGCTTGAGCAGAATTCAATTTGATCCCTTTCAAAGTTAACCCTTACGCTCTAGTGGTTTCATTGATTTTAATCAGTAAATAAAAATTGTCAGGGATAGCCGGCCGAGCCTGCTGCAAATTGTGTAGATTCTCGGACATCTAAATGTTTTGAAGAAATTACACAGAATTATCTTTTACATATACAAGTCTCGTATCTAATTAATTTAAATCTTCCATTCCATTTTGCATCTATAAAACTGCTGGTTTACTCTTAGACTTAATTGCGTGTATTTTTATACAAAACATGATTGAAATCTCGAAACCGTTGGGGAAAACATCGACAGCCTTCCACCCAAGTAATTAAGCGTTGAAGCAAAATATGCAAATAAAGAACAGAAATCTCTGTAGACATCGCAAATCAAAACGGGGGTAGAGCCGACGTTTAATTATGTAAATAAATTTTCATGCATAGCAAGGAGTCCTTAAACAATGCGCCAGATGAAGCCTACCCTTCTACAGTGAAAGTTTGAATAAAGAGCACTGGCCTTAGGGCAAGACCGGATCACAAGCCTTTTATTTTATTTCTCTTTTTGAGATGCGAGCGATACGACAACTGCTGCGTACGTAACAAAGTAGCTATAGTGAAGTCAGTTTTATAGATAGGTAGTATTTATTTATACCTACGTGCCGTACTTTACTTTAAAAGGTAGATATTGGAGTATAAATTTTAATCTAGTTAAACTCTACCCTGACGTAAGAAGCACTCCTAATTTGCGTTAAAGAATTTCAATGCACGATATTTAATGGTAATAAAAACGAACGACGCATGACCATAACGTCAACATGATACGGCATTTGCCTGACAACGTTCAAGTTATTGCTCTTACACAACCCAATCAGTTGCATAAAGCTTAGGTACCAATAAATTTTCTTACCTACAAAAGTTTCTCGGTGTGTTTACTTACGAATCTACGTATGTATGCATTTGCTATCTAAGTAAAATCCTTTTAAGCTTCTTCTAATTTAACCCTTAATGAGAACCCCGGGACCCTTCGTGACCGGAGGCGCGGAAGTAGGAACTCATCTCAGACTAATGGCCTGAAACAACCCCCAAGCTAAACAGATATCTCAAGTAAAATCAGAAACGTGTGTGAGCTACGGCCGCAAGTAATAAATCGCGAACCGGAAAATTAGTTCATGATAGACGTATTGGGGTCAGTGTGTAGCATAACACTGTCTTAATTTTCATAAATAAGCCTTGTTGCCTAAAATAGCACAACCTTTCAAATCGCTGCGTAGAAAATGAGATAAGCGGAACATAACCGAGATACAGTCGCCATAAAATTTGTCTTTGCACGAACGAAATTTGGTGGCATCCTGTCCCTACAAATGTTATCACCTCATAGCGGAGTCGATGCAGGCACAATATCTCATAATATTCTTTATATCCGTCCCCATAAACACAAACGGGTCGTGGTAATGACGGCCGTCGAGGGGAGACGACTTCTAACAGCCCGTTACGGTCGTCTGATATGTGACCGCTGCATTTTATTACCACTTTACTCTGCCACATAATCGACCTTCGTGATGAAGGGCTTCTTTTGCTAATAGTCATTATGTGATGGCCTTTGTACCATATGTTTCGTGCCCGGTGTGGATTCTTTGTAGGTCGCACACCTGCGTTGTTTTCCCATCGCCTTTTTATATATGAATATTGAAATTTAATATTTTTGTATCTGTTGTTTCAGGTTGAATTTATAGAAGCATACTGCACACCACGTGACACAGCTCGTCGGTCACCACAAAGGTCTCGACGATCCAGAGAACCACGCCGGTCACCCGACAGCAGCAAATGGCGTTACGATACGCGCCGAAGCAATTACGACTTTGATTCGAACCGAAGACCATACGATTACGAATCAAGAAGATATTACGGTCGAGAATACGACGCTGATTCGGGAAGAAGGGTCGAATTCGATGCTGAGTCGGCAAGACGGCGAGCAGACTACGAGTCCGCAAGGAGAACAGATTTTGATTTATCTGCTCCCGGGGTATCGAGGCGCAGTCCTGAAAGTGCACCAGAAGCATCTGCCGAATCACCCCCAGAGCCTGCGCCATCAGCTCCATTGAGACACGAAAGACAATCACGACACCGATCACAACCATATTACGAGTCTGGTAAGTAAAGGTTTCATATTTTTATCGACCTTTGTGTATAGTATTTTGAACTAATGCAAACAATGTGCGGAACAGATATTTTCATTCATGTAATTTGATTCCGTGAATCCGGTCATGTTGAAACGTTACATAGTATCGCATTGCATAGTAACTTCATTATGAATGCGTTGTATTTGGCAAAACTTCCTGCCAGTAAAATCACTTAGTACTTGTTTGTCTTGAAACAATGACGCGTGTTATATAACGTTCGGATGAATTTTAAGGGCTTTACTTACAATGTTCCAGTTTTAGAACTTTTGTAGTCGTGCGAGTTCTTTGAAAATGCCTGCGTCCTAGCTTGTCTCATAGGAGCGTTTCGTGACAAAGACTCCTTTCTCTCAGCTTGACAATTGCGGCTTCCTAGGCATTGTTCTCTGTAGTTTGAGTGGAGTATCCCTGACCATTCTCAGGCCTTTAATTAAAAAAGAAAATAGATTGTAGTTAGCCATTGGAAGTCGTTACATGAAATAGTAAGATAGTACTTTGTCTTTGTCTTTGTAATATAAGATTACGATTATTTTCTGCTTAACAAGCAATCTTTGAAGATTATTTTTATTATTTTACTGTTTCTTATATTTGTAAAAAAAAATACTTAATCCCGAGAATAACCAGTCTAAATATAGTTTTTAATCCGCGAATGCGGATATTACTCGCTGAACATTGACAACAATAGCTCTAGTTTTAATCAGCTCTTTAGTCGTTTGTTCGTCAGTCTAGACTAGTCCGTCTGGGAAAAATGAATGTAATTCAGCCTCTGTACTTTATATTATTTGAGCTCTTTCAAATAATTTTATTTGGCACCGTGGATTGATAAGTAACTTAACATTTCAAACAAAATTTTGTAGCTTCATTATCTTTTAAAATATTTTGCTATATTAATGAAGTTTGTGATGAAAAACTTAAAAGTACCTGATTGAGCTAATTAAAGGGCTGTGTGTAGGTGATATTTATAATATGAGTCACAATGACGTTGAACAAATTTATCATTGCACTGAAAGTACCGAGCAAGGCTATCGATGTTATAGATACAAATCTAAGTGGATTTATCACTAGTGCGATTAAAAACAACTCTGTCACGAGTCTTCACATTACCGACACCTTTAGCTCACACATTTTAGAGAGACATTAGACACGTTAATCGCGACGATTTAACAAAATCGCGGGTCTCTGGTCATCCACGCGGAAAAGCAATTACGACACGTAATGACGTCACTTAGCCCCCCACTCCCCTATTCGACGGCGCTAATAGACAATTTGCACAGTTTTTGACATCGTTTTGTCAAGTGACGTGACATTCTGAAGGGATGGCTTAAGCTTTCACGATTGAAAATTGACATCGAATTGATTTTGTCTTCGTAAATAATAAATTCTTGTTAATAATAGATGAGAATGAGAATAGTAGAATTTAAAGCCCAGAGATATGAAATTGAATAAGTAAAGCAATAAAAAGTGTGTGACGGTATAGCTAAACTTAAATGAAAAACTTGAAAGTGCCTAATAAATAATAATAACAAAAGAGAGTCATAAACTACCGACAACAATACAGAAAAATCCAGAGAAGGTAACATTAAATGCAAAACTGAAAACAAAGCAGGGCTTGCAAATATATCGCAGTTTATAGTTTTGCAAACGCATTAAAAGTTATTTAAAAATGGCAAAATACACTCGTACGATGCGTTTATACTAGGGTAAAGCCAGACTTTTTGCCAGCAAGACGCATTCAGGAGAGGTCTTTTGTTATACTGAGGACGGAATTCTCATTAGGGTATTAACGTGCTCTTAAATAACATTAGCTTACATGAACTGAAGGGGGTTTTATGCATTTATGAACTCAAATAGTCCTTCAGTTTAGCTTGGGACGGAACCGCGAACGTTGAAAGTGAAAAATATAAGTAGGGGTTTTTCATATCAGACCTACATACATACTTTATAACAAGGTTTTATAAAACTTGTCTGCGAAATTCAGTAGGGAATTTCTGTGATAGATTCAAGAGCTCAAATTAGGTATTCCACCCCATTAAGAATCCCAGAAAATTAATTTACATCTCTATACAATTGATAGAGTACGGAAAATGAGGTACGACGACAGGTTTCGGTGCTCGTAGATTATAAGGCGAATGAAAACCTCCTTATTTTCTAGTAAGCAATTTATTTTTAGTGCTATCAGTTTTCGATTGTTTAATTGTGACTGTTTGTTACAGAATCGTCATCAGAAGATCGCTCATCGACAACAGAAGAAGAGGAAGAAGACGAATTTGGTGAATTCGATCCCTTTGCAACCGCTCCCTCTTTACATTCGCCGGACAGCGGACGTTCCGATCCTCGTTACGCAAACGCGCCGCGAAGAAACCCCAGTCCGTACTATTACGGTGATTTATTCAAGAATCCCCAAACACAACCTACGCCAACAGCACCAACGGCGTCTACAACTTCTTCTTCTCGAGGCCCTCGGTACAGAAAATCGGCCAGTCTTGACGCTCCGCACGTTGCTCAGCGCCCAAACCTGCCGAAACGGTTCTCAGTTGCTGAAGATGGTTTCCGTGAATTAGAACGATCATCTTCTTCGTCAGGCGAGAGCGCGTGGATGCCGCCGAGGCGTCGTGGGCGCGACGCGGCCGGCTGCGCGTGCGCCGCGCCCGAAGATGTAGAGGATCATCGATCCTCACGTAGTGTGTTTTACGTGCCGGCGCCGCTGCCCCGCTGGCCGCAAGAGATGACCACCCGACAGATCTACGAAACAGCTTTTGATTGCAAAATTGCAAGATCTGACGATGATTTGGATGACTTCGATCGCGTTAGTAATCACCCAGCTCTATTGCAAGCTGAAGAACGAAAAGTCATATCTTCGGCATCATCTGCATTTGAAGCAGTGGAGCGAAGTGAACCTGACTTTAAAGGTCGCCGTAAGGTGACGATGAAGACAGATAGCGTACGAAGGTCGAAAATTCCCACCATAAAACAAAAAAGGGAGAATGAAACAAATCCCTCTGTGTTATCAGAAGAACTAGAAAAAGTGCACATTGAAGAAGAAGAACGCACAGCATCTACGTCACAGTTGCCATTGCGTGGTTACACACCTTCTCCACCATCCACAGCACCTTTGCCAACCAAATTTCAACAAAAAGACGGTTCTGCTATGAATAGTATTAAGAGTGCTCCAAACTTGCCTCAGTCCCAACCTGCTCATCCACGTTTGAAGGACCTTAGACTGCCAGTAAAGTCTTTGAGAGCCCGAGAGACGCCAACTAGCAGTGACGCGAGCATGGTTGATGTAAAGGGCTCTACGGATCTAGATGTTGGACAGCGACTAAGAGATTCTAGTCGCGAGTCCCATGAAGATGATAATGAAAGAGGGAAATCAAAGGACGGTATTTTTTTAGAGATTAAGGGCCGACCCACTTCCGATTCCGACACACCTGAATTGAATCGGTATTCTGGGCCAAAGGGGGTCGGTCCTATAATGGAGTTTAAGGGCAGGCCCGGCGTTGCACGCCCGCGTCGCAAGTTCTCCAGCACGGAAAGCATGGCCACCAGCAGCAGCGGTGGAAGTATGGAGTCGTTGAGAAGTAGTAATAGTGAAGGCGATAGAAGTAGCAGTAGTTCAGAAAGTAGACACTCTTCGTCGCTTAGTTCACATAGTTCAGATTCTGGAAATGTTCCATTTACTAAATCACATCATATGACTTTATCGGGGTTTGGTCATCATCCAGCTAAACTACACATATTGAGCCCAATATCTGATAAGTCATCGCAAGAACCAGCATCCGAAACTTCTGACAACAACAAAAATAATAATTCCCAAAAAGTTTCCCCTGAAGATTGTGAGACTGGGAACACAATGATACAAACTACAGTAGAAATTGTTCCCAAACCTAAACGTCGAGCTTTGCAAAACCGCAATCTACTAAACCTTACATTCAGACATTCGACTGCTGGAGATACTGAAATTCAAGGATCTGATAGTGGTATTTCAATACACTCGCGTGAGGGTGTAGATTCCCGTAATGCATTTATTAACTTCAAAAATAGTAACACTGAAGAAGAAAGAAAGGACGAGGATGTTGATTTTTCGGATCTTCCCTTTGACATGCCAAAATTAAGGAGACGACGTGCTGAAGCTGAAGCCGACTTGCGATCCTTGCCATTTGACATGCCAAAACTTCGCCGTAAATTAAGAGGACAGTCTTTGCAACTTAACAATGACTTCGGAGGGGCAATCTCAAATGCTTCTTCTAGCCAAAGCGTGCAAGACTTAAATCAAGGTTAGTAAATTAAATCTTTTTCCATAACATAATTATATCAAATGGCATATGTCAATCTTGCGAGAACGAAGGAAGGGTCCGTCAACTCAAATTTTTTCTAGTTCCTAACTCGAAGCGACCGCCACCACATTATGCCGATTAAGATGTATGGCTCCAGATTGCTCCATACAAAGTTCTCTGGTCCGACGCCCTCCCAATATTTAATTTACTTGAGTGCTTTTTGAGGGAACTTTTTCCTGTACATGTTAAGAGTAATTTGTAACCGTTTACTTGAGTTAGGATACTTCCAACTTTTGCTAGATCGCGTGCAGCTTGACATTTATAAGATGTAGCATCTTGATTGTATCACTCGCTCCATACATTTTTAAAACGATGTAGGATTAGGTGCTAATTATATTTTGTTCCGTCAATAACATTTTATTTGTCTTTGTTGCAGGAAACAAACACAAACCAAAGCTGACTTTGAATTTCGATAGCGGTAGCGGATCATCAACTTCAAAAGGCCTACATTTGAATTTAGGACCCATAGCTCCACCGCGAGATCTCGTTGATGCTTCTCTTCCTCTTGATAGACAAGGGTATGTTTCATTACAATTCAAAGCATAAATTAAATAAAAACATCTGCATTATAGATTTGTATTAATAAAATATTTTTTAAATTTCAGATGGTACCACGGAACAGTGTCGCGTGTCGAAGCAGAAGATTTACTGCGAGATGCGGACGAAGGTGCTTTCTTGGTCAGGAACAGTGAATCCGCCAAACACGACTATTCACTTAGTTTAAAGTGAGTTTTTTGACATAACTTTAAACGACTTGTAGATTAGAAGAATTTTAATGAGCTAAACCAAATAAATTTTCATAATGAATATTTAAGAATTAGGCCTTGATGTTACGTTGTAGTCGTATTTATGCAAACCGGTTGCTATCTAAGATATTGTTGTATTAACATTTGGTTTCTTTTTCATCAGGTCCACCCGCGGTTTCATGCACATGAGGATCTGCCGAGGTGTGGAAGGATATACTCTGGGTGGTGCTGCGACGGCTTTCCCCACTGTCCCAGCTCTTATGCGTCATTACGTCACCGCCCAAAGGCTTCCAGTTCGAGGCGCAGAACATATGGCTCTATCCACGCCTCTGCAAGCAGTTCTTCTATGAACAAATGGATGAAACATGGCAGCGAATGAAACATTAAAAGCATCCAACGCTTTTAAGGCAGCTTGGTTCGTTTCCAGAGAATGTTATGTAAATAATGAAGCAATCAGAACCTCAAGGACAATCGATATGTTTAAGATCCTTCTCGTTTTGATTGCTGTGGCAAGCACAATGTAAAAGCAGGAGTTATTTATTGTATTTAGCTTAGTTCCAGTGATTACCAAAGAGTTAGGTTATGCTTAGCAATGATTTTGCAAAGAAGCAGGCTTGTTGTAAATTTTAATAATTAAAACTAATGCTCAGACTATTACATACTTGCACAATTCGTGCGTATTAACGTTTTTAAAGCTAGTCCAACACCGCAGCAACCTGTATTATGTATTACTATTTATTCGCATGTACTAATATTATTATAATCAGCATTACTTTCAGATAGACACTAAAATAATCTTTATTCGTAAGAATTTATCAATGAAGCTTGGTTTCATGAAAGCATAGCTTTGTCATAACGAACATAATTGGCTTCAAACTTCATAAAGTTGCGTTGTTATGATTCTGAAATAGCCAATTATGTTTTATGTTGAAGCATGAAAGCAGTATGGCAGCTTTATTTTATGAATCATCGCAATGCAATATGTAGGATACTCGCGATAATAATATTTTCTATCAAATTGGCCTAATCTACAATAAATATTTATAGCATAATGTAGACATTACCGTACTTAAACTGTAAATTTTGTTTCTCATATAACACTAGAGCATGAGTCACCACGAAAGTTTCCATCTTTATACAAATACATTACAATGGCGCTGAATGCTGACGTATATTGTAATGATATTCAACAAGGTCATTATATTAAATTGCAAATGGTGAAGTATTTGTGTAGCAAACACTAGATGTATGTATAGTTGTCATTTATGTGCGAAACCGCGTAGATAATAAACCTAATGTTGGAATGCACAAGGTTGATTTTAATGGTTATTGGTATAAATACCACAGTGACTCATTCGATAGGTTGGGCAGTCACGAAAATTATATCGATTTGAGTACAAACTTGGTCACGAAGCATGTCATTCTCTCAGTTTTCAGCTATTTTACTGCTATAGACTAGACTACGTTTTACTCGAGTAGCTTAACATAGAATAGCGTAATTTACATGTTAAGTTAAAACATACACATCCATGATTTTGATATCTTTGTATGGAATACAATCGATTAGGCTCTGGAAATAGATTCCTTTTTAACTTCTAGCATTTAAGATAACCCCAGTATAATATTTGTGGCACGTAAACATTATAAATTAAGATGATAGAAGAAAATATTGCACATGTTATGTAACGTACACATGGACTTATTTATATTTTTTGTTATTGTAGACTTAAGTAGGTGTATGGGTTGGTAAGGGGCCCTAGATCTTTTACAATAGAAGTAGTTACGATTTAGTAAAAAAAAACTTAAGTTCAGTACCTACCCTTTCAGCTAACGATTTTGTCAACTGAAAGTGAATCAAAGATCCGTACAAGACAGATTCGTATGAATGAAACGTTAATTTTGAATTCTGTGATTTTGAGTTCGACGTAAGCCAAAAAAAAGTTGTGTGTAATTAAGTTCTTTATATTTATTGTAATAATGTTATGCTTTATGACTCTGGCATCCATTACTAACGGTTGGTAGACAAAATGATCTCAATGATTCTTCCTTTGGATGACTCAGTTACCTTAGACTTAATTTCTATTAATTTGTACCTGATTTTGACAAGTAAATATACGTTATTTGAGACTTAAAATTACGTTTTAACAGATTTAATTTTGTTATACAAATAGATTAGTTTTTAAGGGATGAAATGTGATGGGTTGCGTTCGGGTTTTCTTCGAGCTCGTTTTGAAAAACTCATTTCGCTTTGATGTGTATAATTTGAACGCAATTCAGTAGTTGTGTATGGGAACGAGCGAATTTTGATGTATGTGAAACATATTAATGTATGTTATTTACTAAACCACCGCAAAAGCAGCTTAAGCAAGCGTGCAACTAATATAACATAGATTGTAACTGTATGTTTTTTTAGTTAAGCTTGGAATATAAATAAGTGAGACAGAGAGAGATGGGTCCAATCGACACAAGTGGAAAAATTACCTAAAAGTGGGGGAAAATCTTGAAAGTTGTATTCTGTCTCACTTGTCACAATTCCATTATAATGATTTTGTAGTAAACGCATAATGGAAGATAGGCTAAGTATGGAAAATTCCCTTAACGGAACTTTGGAAATGTGTCAAAATTTTTCAAAACGATGTAGACCAGGTTGGACGTTAGGTAAAAATGATAGCTTATCGTAGTTATAATCAATTGTAATTTTGAAGGTGTAGTTTGAAATTGATGAAGAATAAATTCCATAAAAAATATTATCTTTTATTTACAAACTATATTTATTACATTACATTAGTAATCCTTTGTCATTTAAAGCTTCGTTATTGATTCCTTTATTTTTGCAAAAAAACTTACCTCACTAAAGAAATAATTGATACGAATAATCAATGACAAAAACTTTAGACAAAATTAAAGATAAGACTGAACAGGTTGAATCAAAAGACTCATACATGAGACAGGAGTTCTTCTACTTTGCAAATATTAGGTACCTAGGTAGGTACCTTCATAGGTAGTTACCTACCTTTACCTACCTACCCACCTACCATTTTGAGAACGGCGCCATCTATGTATAGCGCTTAAAACCTGACACATTTTCAATAACGCCATCTATTAAGATTTGTAGAAACTAATATTTTTTTGACTTAGGTAGGTAAAAGCTCCTTCTACACCACAAGTGTTAACAATTCGGTCTGTTTCCGACAGATGCTACTGCTATTATGTTTCTATCCTTATTTAGAAGTTGGTTCTTTCCTAATTTTTGGCTGGATCTTCGACTAATTTAATCTAATTTAATAGTATATTTGTTTTTAACTTTTTATTTCATCTGCATGTAAACAGAAAAAAATTCTCGATGAAAAATGGGTCGAAATACGACATTGTTTTTAATCTTTCATAGGTAGGTACCTACTGATGTCAGGGCACTTTGTGACTATGTTGTTTCCCATGTTTTTTTGGAGAAATCGTTGAGTTTTAGAGATTTATTACGTCCTTTGATTTCGCCATAGAGTGAAACAGCACCCCGTTTAGATTAACTCCAAATACGTGAGTAGATAAAGATGTATTGTATGAAGAGGCGAAATTATTCCGGTCGAAGGCTCTGTCAACAACTCGTGACCGTGATGTATGTTTATCTGTCTGAACAAATTTGCTCAGAGCTTCATTGAGGAAGATTCGAGAGCAAAAATTGTTTGGCGGGATAAATTAGAACGATGATGCAGGAATTGAACTGTAGGGGTTTCTTTTTAGGTGAGTAAGTACCTATCTGTGATTGAATAAGAATCTTTTTGTATAGGTACGTGTATAGGTAGGTAGTTACACGACAAAATATAGTCTAATGTAACGTAAGTACTATGGATTATATACTTTATTTATAAAACAATACAAACATAGAATAAAATACATATTTACAAGAAGAATTTATGTCTTCCAACGCGTCTCCTAAGTACCTACCTACAAATACAATAGTATATAACCAATAAGAATAACACTAAGTTAACCTAACCAATCATAGGGCTGAATGACTAGGTACCTACGAAAAGAGATTCTATAAGGATTTTTATCGTAAATAATAATTACCTACACATCGGATTATATACCTTCATCGATACAATCATCGGGCATCATCAGTTATAGATCCAATGCTCTACGAATTTGACGAAATCGAATTTAGACGATTATCTCTTTCTGAAAGTCGATGTGAAATATAAATAAAATTCCTTCTAGATAGGTAACTTCATATATCATACATTTTCTTGACCGAATAATAATCTTTATGATAGAAAACAGATGTGTTATACCGGCCGAAACTATCTAAACAATTTCATAGAAAAGAAAGCCAGACCTGATAGTTATTAAATGTTTAGGAAAGTGCGAAGTTTTTTGACAGTTACTGTCGTAAACAAATAATATTAAAAAGGAAAGCATTTATTAACAACAATGCTCAAAATTTGAGAAAAAGTGATTATAATGTACCCAATATAAATTGGGTACATTATAATCACTTTTCCAGCGTAAATACATTTTTTAATGTCAACTACCATTTTGTACTTTGCTTATGTCAAGTGAGTAAATAAAGTTAGATACTCGTAGCAGAAAATTTAAGTATGGCTCTATCAAACCTATTGATGACAGTGTTATTCCTAAAATCAAAAGAGGACCGCACTAATTTTACTACCTAACTCCTGCATCTGATATAATCTAACATAAAAGTTGGCAAAAGGGAAATTGATTTAGTACAGCTGTTCGTACAAATAAAGCTCACGTTCATCAAATTATAACACGAAGTTAGTTGCACACTAGTTAGTAGGTAGTTCTGCGGATAGTTTTCTAACTATTAATCTAATGATGATAGACGCTATAAACTTTCCACGATATTTGGTGCTAACTTCATACTTTTGCAAGGGGCTGGGAATAATTAAAACTTCCTCAATCTAACATCGTAGCTATACCCAACGGAAGTTCGGAATAATAGGAATTTTGCTATGTAATTAAAAATTTAATAAAAGCAAACAGCGGGGCGAATATTAGTTTACTTCGTTAAAATTATTTTCGTAAATTTTTTATGATCAAAGTTTAGGCCTAATAATTAGTTTATACGTGGTTAAAACGTTATATAATTCTTCTAATAGCACAGATTACTAAAAAGTTACTAACATAACTACTTGTATGCCAATGGATGGACAGATTGTAAGGACGTTTATTTGTTACGTACTCTTCCACATAAAAACCATCAAACAGATTTTCATGAAACTTTGCAATATTGTAAGTTAGACATCAAAATAACACATAGGTTATATTTATTATCCTTACTGTTCAATTTACGAAGCCTCTTGCAGCCAGCATTGGATCTGCAACCAGAAATAACAAGAATGATCAGAATTACCCCCTGTCTTCCTCAGGGATATTTTTTCCGCGTAGTTCTCGACTGGCATACAAAGTAGAGTTCCTATCATAGTTATTTAGTGGACGAGAAAATAAGACCAGAAATGAGATCTTTAGTAATGAAGCGTGCCTTTTACATTTTCATCAAGAAAAGAAAGAGATGGGGCTGTACCCATTTACAGATAACACTAAGTTCTGACAGATAAACCTATGTTCATTTCATAAAACAAGACGTTTTAGACAGAGACAGGTATAAAACATCTGTTAGATCAATTTTATCTGTAGATGGTAAAACAGCCCCTTTTAATAAAAATATTGTAAGGAATCGGAAGTTTTTGAAAAAAGAAGGTTTTATATTTGTGTGAAAGTAAAAATACTGTTATTGATTTATTTTAATTTATATTTTCAAATAAACCCTATACTACCACCAAATCCGCCATTCATCCCCGTCGCATAGTTACCAATCAACAACACTCACTCTCTTACTCCTTAGCATGCATCCTTTTCATTCATCTATAGCTTCCGTTTCCTTCTTACGTCACTTCCGTTTCCTTCACCTTCTCACACTCGGCCGTCCTGATACAATGTCTGTCCTCAGACATTCGTCAAAACTTCCACAATGTTTCCTCTTTCAACATAATACGTCTCACAAACACTCTTCATACCCACTCATACCTAACAACTTTATCTAGACTAACAACAACTTAACACCTTATAGAAAAATAGACAACTCTAAAACATTTAAAGTTTAGATAACCACCTAACGCTATTATAGTCATAAAACAAAAACAAAACAAAATCATGCTAACTTCTTTAAACTTAACAAAAATAAACTTTAAACTTTAATTTAATGGCTCACAAAGTATCAAATAAAACTAAAACTACTTCTCCTTCTGCAACAGACAAAAATTAAAATAATCAAGTATAAACTTATAAAAACAAACTTAGTAAAAACATCAACCATTGTCAATCTGTCCAGCTTTCCTTTTCTTATCTAATCCTGTTATGTAATAATCTCTGTCTATTACTTCCTTCATCTTCTTCTTAAAAAAATGTCCATTACTATGCATCTGTTTGATTATTTCTTTTTCCATCGTCTTAGGTATAACTACTAGCTTATCTCCTTTAAATAGAATGTCGTTCTGTGTCCAATAGTCTTTGTACGTCTTTTCTCGTAGAATCTCCTTGATAGCTGTGATGCCTTCAATGATAGCAGTGGCCTCCAGCTCATAGCTTGAATGTCTCGACTGAGCATCACTCGTCTTTCTGCTCATATAATGAACTGGGTGGAGCCCTGTATTTGGATGATATTGCATGAGTATAGCAGAATAAGCAACACTCGATGCGTCAGTGTGCAACTCAGTCTTCAACTTTGGATTAAAGATCTTTAAAACAGGACCTGATGCCAAACTCTCCTTTAAAATATTAAATGCTCGTCTTTGTTCGTCTTCAAATACAAATTCTTTTTCCTTCTTTAATAAATCTGTGAGCGGCTTTGATATCAAGGCATAGTTTTCAATGTACTTTCTAAAATAAGACGTTAGCAAAAGACTTGAATACTCAGAGAAACTTACTTGGATCACTCCGTCGTCTAGCCCCTCCTTTACCTGCTTTTCAACAACCTTTTGTTCCATCAAAGACAAACGTCGTGGTCTTTGAGCTACAGGAATGTCATCTTTCAAAACAATCTTCAACTCGATGGGAGCGTCTTTAATTTGGATTGGATTATAATTTTCAACACACTGAATGACTTTCTCTCTAACCGCAGGATTGACAATATGTTCCACTTCTACTGGTAAATCTGAAAAACAATACAACTTAGACATCCATTCATCACTTTCAGGCAAAAACTGTACTTTGTAGCCACTCATATTAACGGTATTTTTTTGAAGTAATTCTTGGCCTAAAATCATATCAAAAGGCATAACGTCTTTAGTCACTACATGAAATAACACGTCCTTGTAGTTCTTCCCGTCGATTGTAATGTCCAGAAATACTTTTCCCATTGAATTGACCACGGTACGTCCAAGTCCGGTCAAACATAGGTTATCTTCGCATTTTTCCATTCCAATAGCAGCAAAACACTCGTGCGTTATCAAATTAAAGTCACTGCCGGAATCTATAAGCGCGTCCACTGATAATTCATTAATTTTTACTATAATCATCGGCTTCGAAGAGGAATTTCTTGCTTTGTTTACATTTTTTTCAACTTGCATAACTTCATTTCCTCTGTTTGACTTTTGGCTGTCACAACTGTCGTCTGTCACTTCCATGTTGAAATTCGCTGTGCGCAGCTTTACCGACGGAGCAGTTGCAGCAGAACTGCCAGAAATCCATGCTTTTTGGTGCTGTTTTACCGACTGATCCGACGTTGTTGGCTTATTATTTCCAGTCACAGAGCACCCCCTATAGAGTGTACTTGCAAGGCAATAGACGTGCACCGTACATATGTCTTTTTCGGCAGATGTAGCAAAGCGAACTATGTCATTCAAGTCAGTACTGACCAGCTGTCACATCCGTACGCACAAGCTTTTTCGCAATTTACATGGCTCTTATTTTGCTTTAAAGCGTAATAAAATGACAGTGTGTTTTGTGAAATGGTACGGGAAAAATTCTGGGACATCTTGCTTTAAGAAAAATGGAATAACTTTTCAACGATAAATATAAACAATTTTTGTTTTATATTACGCGGAGTTCATGTTACACTGGGCAACAAATTTTGATTTGCCTACATCCCTTTCTATCATTAAGCTAATTACTATGTTTATCCTTTTTCGTTTCCGAAATTTCAGTACTAGAGTTGTAACAAATTTATCGACTGAATGTAATCGATTTATTTTATCAAATACGATAATAATATACACTTTTTGTTGAGATGAGATGTAGATAAAAAATAACTAATAATTATTATTAATATGTAAAGAACAGTACTTCGATATTTTTTTATTACCTATCATCGCAAATAATAGAATAAAGTTAGTGTTTGTTTTCTTTTAAAGATTTCCTAAATGTCCTGAGCAAAAAAGGTACAGCATATTTATTAGAAGTTTCTAAATGATAACCTAGTTTTGGGTTATTTGGGACACTGAAATTCAGTTTTCGGAAGCATGTATTTATTTTCAAATTAATTTTACCGGTAAGTGTCGTCAATTGTCATGCAATTTTAACTTAACCTCTCTAATTATTTAATTTTGTTATAACATCGAATTGTTCAACAATAAAAAATGTAACACACTTATGTAAATGTTTAATCGATAAACCTAACTGTCGTCACGGCACATCTCTAAGCGATGCGTTGACCTTGATTCAGCAAATCACAGCATAGTTGTCACGTCCCCCGCACTTCATTCTTGCCGCCTAAAGTTGTGAGTTTTGTTTCGAATAAAATTGTAATGATTCGGACTCTTTTAGGGGGTGCTCTGTGTTTCCAGTGCACTGCGTTCCTATATGCCCATAATTGTTGCAGCGAAAACACTTGACTCCTTTTATGCATTTGCTAGCAACATGGTCCATATCGCCACAATTATAACATCTGTTCGGTCTTTGCGGCAGTTGAGGTTTACTCTTCCTAACTTGAGACTAAAATGGCTCAGTCGTAGCCATTTTAGTCTTCATCTTTTCGTACAACTGCAATCGTTCTTTTAACACAGGAAACGTGCTAGACCCGTATAAGATCGCTTTGTTAGGCTCATGGTCGACGATTCCATCTATGATGTACTGTATCGTAACGTAATCGGGAAACTTCCCCTTGTGCCCCAACTCCTTCATTATTAACATGTATTCGTAAAATGTCTCACTTCTTTTTTTTTGTCGAGCAGCCATCATTTCGTGAATTTTTTTGACATTGATCGCGTCCGGGAACTCCTTTAATAATGCAGTCTTTAGCTCTTCGTATGTCTTAAAAACTTTTTCACTTCTTAGCCATAGTCCAGCGGTGCCAACCAAGGATCGGCGTGCATAGATAAGCTTCTGCTAAGCGGTCCAGCCGAATATCGAAGCGTTGTCTTCCAGATCCTCAGCCCATTTTATAGATGATTCGATTTCGTCGCCGCTGAACTTTGTGATTCCGTCTAAAAATAACGCAGCCATCGTCGTAGTTTGTTCGCTCGTAGTCGTAGCCATGGTTTTTCTTCTTAAGGTCGTCTTCTTTAAATCGTCTTCGTCTTCGTTCTTGGTTCGTTAATTGTCTTTCCGTCTTAGATTTTAGATCGTCGTTCGTAATGGCGGTGGTAATGTGGTAGTTCTTCGTCTTTCGTCTTTATACGTCGTCGTCTTCCCCCGTTGTCGTTTTCACATCCCTGATAGCCCCCACTTTGTGAAAGTAAAAATACTGTTATTGATTTATTTAAATTTACATTTTCAAATAAACCCTAAACTTCAACCAAATCCGCCATTCATCTCCGTCGCATAGTTACCAATCAACAACACTCACTCTCTTACTCCTTAGCATGCATCCTTTTCATTCATCTATAGCTTCCGTTTCCTTCTTACGTCACTTCCGTTTCCTTCACCTTCCCACATTTGTAATACAAATAAAGCAAATAATTTATCAATCAATTTAAAAATACTGTTCCTAGATTTTATTAAAACACAAACTTATTTCATATCTAACTATGAAACAAACTTTGGTCAACAAAACAAACGCTTCATTAGAGTTTCTAGTTTGACAATGGCGTGGTGGCCGCTATCAGTAGGTACGTAGAAAACAATGAGGTAAGGCTTGATTAAGCCACAGAATTCTCTAAACAATAGATTCACTATACTAATCCATAGATGACTAGTACAGGATGTAGCAAAAATGTACCAAGCAGAATCATGGAGATTTGCCGTGAAATACTAAAGGCAAATTATAATATAATAACACAGTACCTATAGATAGATACTCATTAACTTTCTTAGTAATTTAATTACCAATTTTTTATTATTTATTTAATTTACTTATACCTCTAGTTATATGCAAATAACGTGTAATATGTACATTTACTAATAAATATATCTTTATGTCTTTACCTAGCAATTTTCTTACTGCAAATAAAAAGAAGCAAGTACTTACCTACATGCTAAGTTTTTGAGTTGATCGTGAGAATCGAATCCACCATTTTTTTTTCTATTTTTTTCTATGTTACTTTACAAAAGTTGTTTAGTTTATCTGACTGCTACTGCTGTTTTATAACACTCTGTATTGTAACCACTAACGTAGTGTATTGATCAAATTATCCATCAGTATGGAACACGATATATTGGCGCCTAGGGAAATTCGACTCTTGCAGCCTAGAGTGCCTAGATTGTAAAATATTGAACTTTGGAAACTGTAACCAAAATGTATAGCCTGGCGTAAGTCCGCTGACTTATGTTTATGTATCCAGTTATGTATCGTTCTTCTTAAGTACAATGACTTAAAAGTATCTTCAAGACGTTTTTATTCTGCCTATATCACAAACAAAAGGTTTGTCAAGGTAAAATTCGTGTTTTAACTTGATAGACGTTTTGATGAACATTAACCAAAATAGGTCATAGAACTTGCGATAGTGATTATATAGTTATAAGTATTTTAGCTCGTTTATTTTGTAAAGTAGCAGTTTGTTTGATTTTTGTTATTTTCAATACTTAAATACTTAGGTAGACATTTGAAATATGTTCTTAAGTGTTTTAAAGCAAGATGGTACCTTTTAACGTGTACCTAATACCTTTTATGACACACTTGAAACATTATTGTCTAACACCATCATAATTACGACATTCAATATTTGAAGTTCTAATTTATCAACCCTCTGTCGCGTAAACTACTGAAAACCACAAAGTGTTTGTTTCTAAAACTAATAACGCGCAACAATATCATCTCGTTTGCAACAACCTTCATCATATCTCCACGTTCATAAATAACTAAATTTCAACTCAACTCGTGTCGAATAGAGCTACTTTTTGTACAAACAGTAACTTCATTGGTATGCTGAGGGCGAAAACTAAGCTGATTTTGTCATAATTACTTCTGTTCAAACTAGGTGTCAGTTTACTAAAACTTTGTATGTTTCTGTCGTTTTCTGTAACGATCGGCTTTTAACTTAATCTTTTGTGAAGTGACATAGGTACTCATAAACTAGCATATGAAGTATACTTTCCTACGTAAATAGAGGTAGTATTATATATAGGTACATGACACTCTAATTCATTAAGAAATTGTATTGCCAAAAGTATAACTATTTAAGATCTATCCACACAGATCCGGGCTGTGCCCGGGACGTGTTAGGGCCGTGTTCGGGACGTGTCAGGGAAAAAATATCATTCCATACATTTTTACCCACGACGGAACGGAGCAGGTATATGCGTTTGGGGTGAGAGATGTTTGTTTGTTTGTTTGTTTGTTTGTTTGTTTGTTTGTTTGTTTGTTTGTTTGTTTGTTTGTGTGTTTGTTTGTGTGTGCGTTTGTGCAAAGTTAATGTTCCCTCCTATCTTCTAAACTAATGATCCGATTTTGATGCGGTTTTCAATAACGAGTTTGTGTTTGATAGGTGCATGTTCTTAGACAGGTGTCATTGCTGTAACTCACTAGGGGGCGCCACAATATCAGTGCAAAGCAAAGTTAATGTTCCCACCTATCTTCTAAACTAATGATCTAATTTTGATGCGGTTTTCAATAACGAGTTTGTGTTTGATAGGTGCATGTTCTTAGACAGGTGTCATTGCTGTAACTCACTAGGGGGCGCCACAATATCAGTGCAAAGCAAAGTTAATGTTCCCTCCTATCTTCTAAACTAATGATCCGATTTTGATGCGGTTTTCAATAACGAGTTTGTGTTTGATAGGTGCATGTTCTTAGACAGGTGTCATTGCTGTAACTCACTAGGGGGCGCCACAATATCAGTGCAAAGCAAAGTTAATGTTCCCCTCCTATCTTCTAAACTAATGATCTAATTTTGATGCGGTTTTCAATAACGAGTTTGTGTTTGATAGGTGCATGTTCTTAGACAGGTGTCATTGCTGTAACTCATTATTATTAGGCGGCGCCACAATATTAGTGCAAAACAATGTTGCAATATAATCAAAACGAAACATCGGATAACAATTCTGTTTTCAGAAATGTGTTCATGGTAGGGTAGCTTAATAAAATGAAATGAAATGAAAAATTATTTATTCCTGTAGCTTTTGACAACACTTAGGACGGGTCATTTTTTAAAGTTAATTGTATATTCACAAGAGTGCAGTTTTCCCCAGAGAGGAACCTAACAAGAAACTCTGTAGGGTTTGCTCTTTTCAATTTAAATTTTACAAATCTCAGGCATAAACACAGAAACATATAATAATTAATATTTCAAAAGAGCTATCCATAAATAAATAATTAAAATTTGACGCCGCAATATCCAGGAAAAAGTAAGGTAAGTAAATGGGAAACAGAGAAGTGAAAGGCTTAAGGTCACAGCACACATATCAACTAGGAAAGGGAACGTCACCGTATCGCCTTTCACCTCGCCGTCAACCAGGCGTCAACCTAACGTATGCATGTACCCGAAGCGTATCAGCAGCTCCTGTATGTCAACTCGGCTACGGCTAGGCGACACCGCCCTTACGGCTCGCTGACCTGGTTGGCACCAAATCAGTTTGAATCCTTTTCATCGTTATTTTGTGTTTTTATCTAACCTCAAAATTCAATAAAACTCACGCGCAACACGAAAGGAAGTTGCCTTGCGAATGGCGGGCGGTGGCACGTTCGGTAGGCAAGTCGCGGGACGGACAGGGGCGAGGGTGGACGAAGAGCCGTGAGCTCGCGTACGGAGAGACGTAAGCGCGGGAACGACGAGCCGTAAGCACGGGAACTGCAAGTTGACCACGCGCCGCATCGCGGTTCGGAGCCTGTTCCGATGCGAGGCTATTACGTTACGATGCCGATTAGTGTGCGTTGGAGTAGGGAGTTTCATACAAAGAATACTGAACGGCTCGAGGCGATACGGTGTCGATCCCTTTCCGAGTTGATATGTGTGCTGTGACCTTTAGTTTGATAGGATCCGCATGACATTGCATTAAACTATAAGCCGTATATGCTCTCTAAAAAGTCTAAAATAAAAATAAACAAAATTAAAAATTTTGAAAATACCCACGACGGTAATTTAATCGAAAAATAATAAAATAACTCAAAAAACCCTCGACCGAGGAATATCCGTCGGGGGCTGCCTTTTCTACTAGTTCAACATTTAATAATACTCATAAATGTATTTTATGTAATCGTTAAACATCAATAGGTACTTAATGGTATTCGCGTCATTACGAGTAGAAAAAACTTTGCTGGTTTAAAGGCAGCCCCCGACGGATATTCCTCGGTCGAGGGTTTTTTGAGTTATTATATTATTTTTCGATTAAATTACCGTCGTGGGTATTTTCAAAATTTTTAATTTTGTTTATCAATGGATTCGTTCACACACGTTGTCATGACGACGTATTGTTGTCCCTCCTGACGGGCCACGGCCCGGACACATCCCGGGCACGGCCCGTGTCTGTGTGGATAGATCTTTATTGTAAAAAGTTTTTTAACTACTTATTATAACTACTTATATAAAACAATTTATTTCTCCTAAAATAAAATTATCATGATTAAATACCAAGCAACTGTATTGTACACATTTTAGACTACTGACATTGATTGGTATTTAGTCGTGTTACACAATATTACCATTGACAGTAATTAAATGGGAGACAGTGTAACATTTACAACATTTGTAGCTTTCATGAAGATACAATCCAAGCAGAAAATTGATGCAGATATGCAAATATCAGACAATGTAGGCAATATCAAGAACCCAGTGGAAGCACAACATAGATCGATAAACAAACAGCTCAACGACGCAAACCATGTCTAAAATGTGTTTACACGAATAATGTATTCGAGGACTTGAATCCTGAATTTCTAAATAGGGACCAATTTACATGACAGAGGCGGAACAATTGTTGGAAGTCACCCAAGAGAAACTAATTTGAGTTTAAATGGTTTCTCTGGGGAAGGGGGACTTTTAAAATTTAGGTTTCAATAACAAATTAGAGGTTGCTTTGCATGTTCCTAGGCAACGGAAAGGTAATCATGAACCAAGCGCTAGTTATTGATCTAAAACATTGATAAAAGTACATAGAAGAGATATCAATTTGAGGCTTGGGAAATGAGCTCGATTAGTTTATACTGCCTGTCGCACTTTGCATGATTTTAAGTTAGACTCTACACTATGATTACCAACATAAACATAATATATCCAACATACAACAACAATATTATAACCCATAATATTCATATATTATGTTGGTTATCCATAGGTTGGTGTAACTGTTGTGTTCATTTCTAATTGAATGAATTGCGACAGCCCTGCTTCGGGGGTATGCCCTGAAGTGATATCGGATTCATTGCATCATGAATGGTAAATATGCTTCGCAGATAATTGTGTGTTTTCTTTATTGTTTATTACTAACAGATACAGAAAATTTAGGTATGTATTTTAAATATAAGAAAACGATCGTCTTAGGACCGTTATGCTATCTACACACTTTTGGCTTTGGTGTGTAGATACCATAAATAAAGCATGACAAAGATAATAAAATAGATACTTAATATAAAAGAGGAAATAGAAGTTACGTCGTAACTAAACCTTAACCTGGTGCTAAAACGGACGGTTGAGAATAAAGCAGAGTGAAGAGAATAGACTGAGTGAAGTCTACCGACAAGAGCGAGGCTCTTAAATATAAAGAAGATATGAAAACAATATAACTTATAAGTTGAGTGTGCTCAGTCTAATAATACAACAGCTGTCTCGGCCGCGACGCTGCCCGGTGAATAATGTATGTATGGAAGTAGGCCGTGAGCGGCTAACAAAACATTATTAGATGGCTTCGAAAAAATACTTCAAATTGTTTTGGACTTAGCCATACCTACTGGAAGGAAAACCACTTAAGAGGCTTTACTTTAATAGAACTTAATTTATGGGTAACGTTAGTATAATGTGACAGGATAACATGGCCTTTACACATTAGTGGTTTAAACGCTTCCGCGATTTATACTTATGAAAAGAAACCGTGCTCTAGCCAGATCTATCTGGCGGTCAACAGCCTAGTGTGGCGTACCTTTTCTTCATAATCTTTATTACACTTCCACTGTTAACAATATATTATTTAAGATACCTACTATTTCATACCGAAATAAAATCGATTCAATTGAGTGTGCATAAGAACGCATATACTTACTTATTTAAGAATTTCTATAGTGTTAAAACTAAACTGCTTTATTGGGTCCGTAAGTTAAAGGAATAGTTTGCAAATAATTGCTTGAAAGTTTATATTGTGTTAGTGGCCGTGAAAGATGATCCATTGTGGCGGATAACCATGTCTGACCTTTCCCCGGTCGTGTCGGTCAACTGTCCCCTCAGTCGTCCCAGTGGAATAAGCTACTGAAACAAGATAGATCTCTATTACTTGAGTAAACTTTGACACTAATTTATAATAGTTTTGTGTACTTGATTCATTAGAATGAAGTTTATCCAAATAACAAGCAGGTCGCAGGGTTTTGTGTTTATCAAATTAATCTATGAAGGTGGTGAAGAGTTATTCTGTTGATAATTTTATTCATAAAATACTCAATAATACATTTAATTTTGTGAACATAAATTAGAACGAAATTAAACTGGTGAAATTAGGTACTTTACTTACATTTCACCTCATTAAATAAAGCCGATTGGATATGTTCGCGTAAATCTCATACCTTCTTTCCTCCAAATTGGTTTAAATCCAAGAATTATTCATTAAATAAGGTGAAATTTGCGAATCTTAAAGGGAACATTCGTTCAAGCGATAAGATCGAACGTGGTATGAATGAAAACGATTTTTTCATTCCAATATTTTATTCGGAAAGCTTTTAAGTACCTATTTAAGTACTTTTGGGGAAAATATGGTGTTATAAGAAAAACTTTATTACAGCGGTAGTTGGTAGGTGTTTCAATTTATTGTACTAATTAATTGGTACCTATAAGTATACTTTGTCTATGATAGAACAATATTTTTTATTGTGTACCTATTGTTGAATTTATTCGTACAAATCCAACAAATAAACCCATGGGTCTGTTTTTGAAAAACGAGCATAGTTACCATAAAGTGCAGGAATAGAACTATTGTTAAATAAATTATAGAAAACTATAAACTTTTCCAATTGAAAATCGAATAAAATTTAATAAACGAACACGCTAAAGCACTTATGACTAGACTAGATCTATTTCCACTTTAATTAACGAACGATTTTTGAGTTATTCAGTCGCAATTTAAAATTAGAACGTGTCTTAAACTACAAGTTTCAAATTCTGTGGAAAGTTTAATTTTATAGAGAATCAGATACCTACAGCTAGCCTGCCATGTTACACTGTTGGGAAAAAACTACCTTGTCTTCTAGAATTTTCCAGAATTCGCTGAATGGGTCGAGCTCGTTATACTATCTTCGCCATCTTTAGTTCTATAAAATAAATTATTCAAATGACTATCATCAGTCTAAATCTTTTAAGCGCAGCAAAAAATGCTAATATTTTATTTAAATCAAAACCATGAGCAGACAGACGAGTTGTTTAAATCGTTGAAAAAACGAAAATAACAAAACTAAATAAGTTTTTGGTTTAACAGTGATTGAAAGACATTTGTGCTGCAGATTTACCAAGATTGTGGGTTTAAGAAAACAAATTGCAAGATTACTTGCATTGTCTAAACGAGTTTTAGGTTTATCGTGGTGTCGTTGTACGATTTAGATATTTGATTCATAATTTCGACATCACTTTCATTTTGTGAAAAGAAATTCATACATTGTATCAAAAATAAATAAGTATATACCTACCTAAGCTAATTTAAAACTATACTTAGGATTTAGATATTTGATTCATAATTTCGACATCACTTTCATTTTGTGAAAAGAAATTCATACATTGAATCAAAAATAAATAAGTACATACCTACCTAAGCCAATTTAAAACTATACTTAGGTAGAGGTGTATTAATTAAAACTATAGATAGAGGCTTATTTTCATTATCTCAATAAGTTTAAACAATTGGAATTGAAAAGTTTGTAAATAGTTTATCGCTATAGTGCCAGTTCCCTTATAATCTCAGCCGTATTGTGTACATTCGGTTAAAATATTGATCGCATAGCAGGGAGGAAGCGGGTCAGGTTAAAGATCTATTTTCGGAACGTCCTTTTTAGGTTAGTAAAGTCACTACGGATTAACCCAATTCTTTGTTTTTTTGGAAACAAAAGATTTGGAATTAAGGGGCACTTTAATTTTCAGTTTCCGTTAAAAAATACTTCGAAATAAAACTAATTTTGAAATTAAGTAATTAAAAGGTACCTAACACAATATGTTACTTGTAAGACTTTGGGACTATTCACTTCATAGGAGCCTTAGGCATTAGCGATTGAAGCTATAAACAGACCGGTATTACGAACCTACGCAAAGTATACGATTCTCCCATGACTGGTCTCACGCGTAGTCTGTTACTAGCCTTGTTAACTACCTCGACCGCAGTTTGGAAGGTTTTATGATAAAGAAAACGTCGAAAGAGCTAGATTATCAAATCAGCGGATTTGTAGGTATTTGGTATTAAAAGTCAAACTGACGAGACAGATGACTCAAGAGCAAGTGCGTGATATCCTTTAAGAAGGTCTACTAATTAATTAAAGTAATTTTATGATTTTGGTCATTTTCACAAATTTATATCAATAGAAAACAGTAAGTATCCTCTATATGAAAATAAATTGAGAAGTACGTAGCATTTAAAACACAGGTATGAGAAGATAGGAAAGTATTATTCGATAAACGTATATTTTATATAGTTACTCTTAAATGATACCATTTTAGTACGTTTTCAGTGACGGCACAAACTCCTTTTTATAGCTTTTGGGCCGAGCAAAGTCGTAAAATAGATATTTTTGATTTACTTCGAGAGCCTTACCGTATTGGGTAAAACTGGTCTATAATTTAGTTTGTTTTGCTTTTATTTTGCTGAGTTTTATATCTAAGGTAGGTCAATAAAAGATAAATGTTTATAATAAGTGTTGCCATGTCCTATAAAAATAATCTATAACATAATTATGGTATGTCATGACATAGGGTAATAGTTTTATAATTTACATTTACATACAATATCGCTGTTATTCATTTGTTTCCAAGGTATTCGACATTACCTTCCAAAAATGTGAACAACTACATATAAAACGCCCTGCCACTGAAGCCTCCTTTAATAACTGGATTCAACACACCAAAGAAGAAACGAACTTTTACAAGAAGTTCCATTGCACGTGGCTGTCTCCATAATTTTTGCAGAGCCAGTAAATTATAGGCCACGACAGTCTTGACTCGGCAAATATGAATTTAAATGAGGTAACGAAGAAGTACCCCTGTTTCATATTACATAACCTTCGTAAAAAGTTGAGTTTTTAAACTAGATATTACAGCCTTGACTTATCTTTCTAGTTATTAACTTTCAAAATATTTTATAAGGGCGTTTTCAGATTAGCGTTTTATACGCGCGTATACGCACACTTTTTGAAGCTCGTGTACGCGTCTTACTCATTTAGTCCATGTTCATACTGACACGATACCACCACCGGTTTAAACGTAAACGCGCATCCGTTTTTTTGAAGCGCGTATGTAGCGCGCGTGTATGCTGTTAATGACCGTATACGCGCATATGAGACGCTAGGTTTGATAACGCCCTAGGAGTTTTGATATTCCAAATACTTCCATACCATGTCTTCTGTATCACAATAGGTATACTCAGAGCTATCGTTTTCTTTTTCTGACAAATTATCGGGTTGCCGGAATCAGACCGTGAAAATGTGTCCCTTTTCAATTCCTCCTGACATTTTATTTTATTGGACTGCCTCTTCCGGAGAGTGATTTTCTGCTGTATAGTTATTTATGTTTTTTAGAATCTATGTAGGTGTTTTTTTTCTACAATACGTTAAGAGAAACTTGCGCATACTTGATGATGTAATTCTGAGGGTATGTGTGAAGTTGATAAGCATAGTCTAAACACATTCTAACAGCATAAAGGAGACCCTTTCCCTCCCTTTTTTCTTACCATTAATTCGTTTTAGGTCGCTATAACATATCTATCTACCTAAGTGCTTAATACAAAGGTATGTCTTTTTATAAATTACTAAGTCAATATTATTTCACTCCAAGTTACTAACTTTTCTTCGTTTTAAACAAAACAAAATCCTCCTTAACAAAAAACAAACACAAGAAAAAATTTTGCACGTACACGGAAAAATATTCAGTCAGGATTATTCTTTTCATGCAAGTTTCGTCCAGTTTTGTACAACAATACGGAATATTTTCAAGCGTTGTACCCGGAATTTAAGTTTTACCGTTTTACATTTTAATAGAATATGCAAAACAGTTTATTTCGTTACTAGGTATTTTAGTTAATTAAAAAATTCATTGTGTAGTGCTGGGTAAGTAATGGTTAATAGCGATTCTTACCACAGAGTATGTTGTAATAATGATTTGCAATAGTCCTAGCTAGTCTTATGAATACATCAGATTTAAGAACATCAATTCTTATGAATAACAAGGTAATTTACCTACCATAAAATTTCATGCTAGGTTTTTAAAGAGTAAGTATTAATTAAAGAGATACATACTTAAAGAGTCAATAACTTTCCATTTGGTAAAGATATTTTCTGCGAAGGCTTTAACATTCTTTTACGCAGAAAAATATGCAAGGAAATCTTTTATATTTAAAATTGAATTAAACTAAAAACACAATAGCCACAAACAACAAGGCACCTTAATATTTTTCTAGCTGCACCGTAAATAGAAAGCCTGTCGTGTGCTGACATGAAAAGACATTGCATTCACTCTAAATAAAACCTGAACAAAACATGCACTTACTGAACATTGTTTGTGCATGCAAAAATATAGAAAAATAGGTTACATGCAAGATAATAAACAATGAAAGTATTCTTACAACCTTTTCTGTATTTTCGAGAAACCCGAGAACCACCGATTACGTTATACTTGCGATGATTTTAATCATGATAATTTTTTGGTAAATATTTAAGTATAAAAAATATCCTATTAGTACCAATTGAAAATGTTTACAGTTATTCAATACTATATACTTTATATTGTTTTTATGTTCACAACACGCAATGGTATTCACATTTATTGTTATTTGAACTATAAACAACCCAATATTTGGTTAATAAACTAAGCTTCTGTCTTGTTGTTTCCTTTCATTCTCTTCATTATTTACAACACCACTTATTTCCACTCACTGCTTTGCAACTGACCACATTCGCTGAAAATTTTACCAGAAATTTTTCATATTCTTGTGAATTTATAAAAGCCAGTGCATCCAGTCCACTGCGTACATGCATTCGTCAGATAATTAAACAGAAGTTGAAATACAACAGAATATAGTCACCCAAGCGCATTGAGTCATATGGAGGCAGTGGTTTTATCGCCTACACAATTTAATTTTCAGAACCATTTTTTTGTAGAATTTAAAATTAAACTTATACAAGATTTTTCCTCATCATATTTTGCATTATAAGACTTACTTACTATTTATAAACTAATATCTTACTTACTATAATATCACGACATATTGTATCATTAAAAATATTTATGTGCGTTAAACTGTTTAGGTATATTTATGCTTCGTTTGCTAGAACTAAATAGCTTTTACGAGTATATAAGTAGGTACTCTATGTATTGATCAAATCACAAAAATGTAATTACAAGACACGCGAGTTCTAGGTAGATAGTCAGTATAAGCAAATAGGCATGCCTTTACCATTAGACGAATAATTTAAACCAAGGAACTTAAATCCCGTTCAAAAAGTCCGGAAGTGGTCTCTGCCTATCTCAATAGGAGATAGGCGTGATAGATATGTATGTACTTCAACCGTAACTTTCCCGTCTTGCCTTTCACACAGCACTTTAAGTTTCTTGCCCACCTATTTGCATAAAGTAACAATCTTAACCCGTATAAAGGCCAGTTCAATAAAATAGACCCGAGGGAGAGGTCATATAAGTTCCTATTTGCTTAGGGTCCTTCCTGTAAATTTTGGCCTGGAACTGCTGAATTTCTTACAGAATGTTTGTGTAAATGTAAAACCGTACAGATCGGGATGTTATGTTTTATGGGTTTTATGTATTAATTTAAGGTTTTTGCGATTAAATATTGTGATTCAATTCCCACTAATGGCAACGTGGACAACCGTTTTAATTGAGTGTTGTGACTGCTTCGATTAGAAACTGAAAAATAAGCTACCTACTACGTTGGTACTAGCCATAAATAGATTGTGATATTTAATTCTCTCTTGTACATCTAAATACCAATTCCATTTTTAAATTAAGAATATTTTATTAAAAATTCAATTAAAGCTAAGAGTCATTGATCCCTTATTCAGTCCGTACGCCTAAGAACGAATACAAAAGTTATATAACAGTTTATTTTGGACTTGTTTATCCGAATTCCGGATTACAAAACCCAAATTCGGATGAAAAGAGATTATCCGCAACCTGTTCTGTTGATTGTTGAACCGTATAATCTACTCCGAATCACGTTTTCGATACTGTACCCTGTATACAATGTTTTCAATAGAAATGTAAACATGTTTTTAATACTTGATTTCTACTTTACAAAACACTGCATCAGTAATCATATTATCCAATAAATAAGTGATTTATTTTGTATGGGAATATTGGTATTTAATTGCTATCATGAGTGTATTCTGATGCGTGGAAGTTTATGGAAAAAGAAAATTCCATTTCATTCTTAAAATGAACCCTGTCATCGCTTGATAGTGATAGGTAAAATCTTAAAAGGAAATAGGTTTCCTTATGATCGAAGATCACGTATCTAGCAGACATTTTTCTTCATTATATCTAGACAGCTTGATTACTTCCCTCGCGATGTTGTTAAAGTAGGAATTTATAAGACACGTCAGTTAAGATCGCGATGTAATCATATTATCCAATAAATAAGTGATTTATTTTGTATGGGAATATTGGTATTTAATTGCTATCATGAGTGTATTCTGATGCGTGGAAGTTTATGGAAAAAGAAAATTCCATTTCATTCTTAAAATGAACCCTGTCATCGCTTGATAGTGATAGGTAAAATCTTAAAAGGAAATAGGTTTCCTTATGATCGAAGATCACGTATCTAGCAGACATTTTTCTTCATTATATCTAGACAGCTTGATTACTTCCCTCGCGATGTTGTTAAAGTAGGAATTTATAAGACACGTCAGTTAAGATCGCGATTTTTCGAAGTTTGAACAAATTGACTCAACTGCTCTTTCTTTTACTTGTTGTTTTAATGTTCCTTTTTAGAAACGGCACCCTAAAACGCATTTTTTATTCACAAAGGATGCATCGTTATTACTTTTCTATGAAAACGTGCAGCTACATCCAGAATAAAGAAGAATGCCTACGGTCATTTGCCGACACAGTCTAAGCAAACTCCATGTGATTTCCATCAGCTTTTCAATTGTTTATTCGCGGGATAAACCGACACATTCTAGACTGTGACTCTATAAAAAAAGTCAGCTTTCTGAATAGGATATTCACACGGTCTGTTGACTAAATGAGTCTTTGTTGGACGAAAGGTCGCCTTGACAAAGGACAAGTTGTTAGAACTCGGTTGGACATGTTTGATTTGAATCTTGTCACACCTTTTTGATCCAAAGGCGACAAAGGCACTTGAAGTAGTAAAAGGTCACGAATATCTGAATTGTTAAAGCAGAAAAACAACAAAGACGAATTCTTTTTTATAATAATGCAGGAAAAAGCTTTACAGAAAGGTATTTGCGATTGTAATAAAAAGGTGAATGAAGTAAGTACCTACTTTGGCGTTGTTGTACAAAAAACGTGCCTAATGGGCAATCGTTTTCGTATTTTTCACATTACTTGAAACGATATTACTCGATTCCACACCTGAGCACTTAGGTATTTCATAAAAATTTCGACCTTAATTTCTGTAGCCTAAATTCATGAGTCTGCCTTTCTGATTTAGGTATGACAATGCCAAATACAGAGTTTATCCTCAGAAATCCGGTAGTTTGAGTTTTGAAGCTAGTTTCTTATTCCCTTCCATCGCTGTCATTTGCAAACAACTTTTGTTTTAAGGTTGAGATATTATCAAGGGTCAATATGAATTGATAAATTAAATTTTTATATTTTTTAAAGGTCGTGTGTACTTTTAAGTGAGTATTAGTCATGATCATAAAAATCATGTTAGTAACTACCTACTTAATTTATTTATTTATTTATTTATTTATTTATTTATTTATTTATTTATTTATTTATTTATTGAGGTAACCAACTGCTTAGTATTTTTTACATTTCAACTTAAAACTAATATAGGTATAGATGTAAGCTATTAACAGGTTACCCTAGATACATAGTACATACAGTTTATGCGGCGTATACTTCAAGAGCATTGACTGTTGCATTCTTTAACATTACTATTCTTATATTTCAGTTAAAAGATATGTTAGGATGTATGTGTTGTGTGTGTTGTGTGTGTGTGTGTGTGTGTGTGTGTGTGTGTGTGTGTGTGTGTGAGTGAGTGTGTGTGTGTTGTATATTCTGTGTTCTGTAGACCCTACGACAGACATCTTGGGATCGACTGGTTACAGTCACGACTAGGAAACCAGTCATCTACAGGGGAACAGTTGATAATTACGATCATAGTCATTGTTTGAATTATAAAGGTAGGAAGGTGTTGTTTTAGTTAGATTGATTTATATATTTATGTGTTTTATTATTAGAAAAGGACAAGGCTTTTAACTCAGAACTTTAATTATTTCTTTTTTGTAAGCTTGTTTTTTACAGTGAAATATATCAATATTTGCGAAATCACTGTTATATTGATGGGAAATGCGTTTTATTAAACTGTTACGTGCAAATTTAGTGAGACTCATATCTGTTGCAAATAGCTTAGTGTGTCTAGTTCTTCTAGAAGGAACTGATAATGTGACTTGGTTAAGAAGTTCAGGACAATCTAGATGTCCATGAAGAATATCATGAAAGAGGCATTGGTCTAGAAGTTTGCGACGGTTGTTTAACGATAGAAGCGAGTATTTAGTGCAGCGTTCGGAGTAGTCTTTCAACAACTGATGACTTTTAAGATCAAGATATTTCAAGAAGCGCATTTGTATAGATTCAATTGATAATATGTGTTTTTGATATATAGGGGACCATACAGGGCAGCAGTATTCGAGAATACTCCGTACGTAAGAGAAATAAAGTAGTTTAATGCATTCTGTATTGGTAAACTTCGTACAGATCCTTTTGATGAAACCTAGATTTTTATAGGCTTTATTTATTATGTAATCATAATGTTCATTAAAAGTTAATTTTGCGTCAAGCATGATTCCTAGGTCCCTAACCAAGTTAGTTCTTTCGATACTGGCACCGTTAATTTCATAGTTATAATTACATTAGATTTACGAGTAAAACTAACAATTTGACATTTATTAATATTTACGGTAATTCTGTTAAATGAGTAGTAATTAACGAGGCGATTGACGTCATCTTGAAGTTTTTCAGTCTGTATGATTAGTTATTTTAAGAAATATTTTTTTATCATCCGCATATAAGAGATATGATGAGTGTTTAAAACAATTAGTAATGTCAAACAAGAATGCATTATACAGCAAGGGTCCCAGGTGAGACCCCTGAGGGACACCAGAACTAATATCAATAAAATTTGATTTAAAACCCCCCAAGACTACGGATTGTGATCTATTACGTAAGTATGATTCAAGCCATCTGAGCAAGTCGCCTCTAATCCCTAAGTGATCTAGCTTTCGGAGTAGGATAACGTGATCTACCCGATCGAAAGCCTTCTCAAAATTAATAATGTTGAATCAAAAATCTGCGTCGCAATTACGCTTTATTAAAAAAAAAAACAAAATTTCTAAACAGTGTTACCCAGCTTTTTAAATGAATGTCTGTCAACGTTATTGCTTTTGGAGAAGGTGCGGATTCTGATCTGTATTTAATCGAATTATACCTACAGTAGATTTTTTTGGTAGCGTTTTGATGTAATTTAATCAAATTAATACAGGTGGACACAAGTAAAATTAACATGCTGGCAAAACGCGATAAAAACCTGCCTGATACACTTGGTATATTTCTTAAACAGCTTTTCTAGTTTTATGAAAAGCTGTAAACCGTGTTATGAACAAAAGAATGAGGGTCCAGAGCAAATACCTAGGAAGTAGGATTATCTCCAACAGAACACTAACCGGATTAAGCCAGTTCCTGCAATATGCTCGGATGACGTATGAGCGGAAGGAGGGATGCGACGCGAAACACCTTATTCATGATGTAATACTGCTCTCCAATCCGCGCAACGTTTTTAAATCTGAAAAAAAAAAATATAAGAAAATAACCATAGCTTATTTCGTATGCATTTATCGTCATATCTTAGAAATGATAATAATAACTTAAAATAATATGACCTACGTATTATTCTGTTGTGCAAGCTACAATATTGCTAAGTTTCATCAAAATCTGTCCAGTGGTTTTTGCATGAAAGAGTGACAAACATCCATCCATTCCTCCATCGGCACAAACATTGACATTAAATAATATTAATAATAGGAAGAGTGTTCGTGCAATTGCATGATGTTCACTTGAACATCATGCAATTGCATTTAAAAACACAGGTAAGTACTTACTTACCTATGTTTTTAACACCTTTTCCAAGTTCAATAGTTCCGAAATGAACACTTTAACATTTATAGCCAATATATTATAGCCAATTAGTGAACTTTCCAATGTAAATTTCTACTTCGTAAGTTAGAGAACTACTTCTCAAGTTAAACAATTGAAAGGTTTAAAACTAGTATCTTAATTGCCGTATCTAGTTCAACGGGTACTTCATTAACTTAAGTTCTCAGAGGAGCAGTTACGTATTTTAAGTTTCAAAAACTTAAGTTAGCTAAGTCAGGAACTACAGAGGTTTGTATTGCTTAAAGGTCAAACGTTGAAGTAACATGAAAAACTGGCCACGTGCGAGTCGGACTCGTGCGCGAAGTGTTTTGTATAATTTACAAGGTTAACCATTGCAGCAAATACATTATCATAATTATAGGTAGACATCGAGTAACAAAAAAGGACTGACGGACAGCCAAGTCTTAGTAATAGGGTCCCATTTTGAACCTTTGGGTATGGAACCCTAAAAATGATGGTATGACCTGTCAAAATAGGTTGAAAGTTGAGAAAATATTTCGAGGAGACCATAGAAAAAAGTTCAAATAAATTCGTTTCAACGTGAACCGGCAATTTAGAATGCGGTTGGCGTTCTATTAAGTTTTATTACAATGGCTATAAAATACTTCAACTGACAGTTATTGAAGTTGAAATTCATAACAAACTAGGTTTTCCAGCTATTTTGTATCCATAGCCTTTATTTACTTTATATTTATTGTGATATCTTTTGTAAACTTACACAATACTTGTAGGTATACCGTATCTTGAATATTGATTCTTGAATAAAGTCTGTGTATTATTTAGACAAGTACGAGTTAGTTACATTTATGAATTTTTTTCGTTATTAAGTAAAAAACAACTTTTCCTGATATCGGCACATAATTTCACGTTTAAAATATTAATAAGACAAGTGGTACGAACTTTTGAAGTAAAGTAGGAAATAAATCAAACGAAATTCGTTACCCAAGCGCTTCTATTTAAAATGAATGTATTAAAATTCGCGGAAAACTCGTTTCGTGAACATGCAAGGCCTATAACCAAGTGGTGCATTAAATGGGTAGTTTTTAAAGCGAAAACGAACGTTGGTACGAACTGAAATAGATTAGTTTGTCCGGGTCAGAGGTTAAGGAACTTTCGCGTGATCAGCCGTGGCGCAAACTGCATCGCCTACGATGTAGGAAACAAAAATATTCCAGGAAATACGTGAACATAGAATTTAATTAGAATGCTTCAGGATTCTTTTGATATTTAGCCCTCGTGTAACCAATGACATTGTAATGTAACGTAAAAAGTGTTTCTAGTAGGTAAATAGAAATACTTTTTCCAATTAAATCCTTATAGATTTTCATTTATACTTTTTTTCAGGATCATAAATAAATTAGTTACTAATCCAGCAAACTTTTGAAATAACTTTAAATTTTTCACTAACTACAGTACTTTTGGCCATATTTATGTTTCGGTGCACAATCGTAAATAACAAACTTTTTTCCATTGATATGTGTGAATTCGACTAGCAAATAGCTATGGTCGTATTCGTACACAAAGTTTCTGGCACATAAAAGTAACTTACTTAGCAACAGTAGGATAATCCGTATTGAAACTAATCTTGTAAGTAAGTAAGAAACAGGATTAAACTAGAAATTAGATTCAGGTACATCAATACGGGTATCCTCGAACTTGGAAACTCTATCGGAAACCCTACTCCAATTATTCAGGAGTGTTCTTCAATAATCTGAAGTTTGGTTGTCGAGTAGTATCAATTCAAGTTCAAGAGGACACTTTCGGGATTGAAAATACTTAAATCATATTATTTTAACAAGATCTTTAGTAATAATCCAATTTAATTTGTCAAATATCTTTGTCGGATTATAAAGAAAAGTTCTTTATATACTAAACGTATTGGTAAAGTAAAGGATAAGTCAAAATAGTAGAATTGCGCAAACGAAGCGTTTTTTATTGACAATCCCTTGATACCATACCCTTTATCAAATTGTCACTGAATACATAAAGTTGGCAATGTTACTTCTTACTATTGACAAAGTAAATTTCTCACATTTCCTTCCTCAAAAACTTGTGAATGCCGTATTGAATTTCATCCCTCAGTCTTCGTAACTCTGTCCTAAGAGTTTGTTAATTTATAGACAAAGGATATCCGGCGATAGTGGCGTCTAGCCGCTACTAATTCACTACCTCCAGACAACACAACAATGTAGCTACATTCATTAGATGAATATTTTATTAAAACACAAAATTGCATGAGCACTATTTTTATAGCCCAATAGTATTAGGTTGGTAGTTTCCAATAATGGCTGCATTCATCGTTATTTAAAAAAGTACTTTATGTGTGTGTCTTTTATTAAATCGGTTTATTTTTACTAACTTCATATTTTCGGCTATTTGATATTAAAATTCACCTATACGTAATTGACAATCTAATATTACGAAAGTCTAGATTAAAAAATATCATTGTTAAAAATTACCAGCTTTTCATTTACTTATTTTTTATAATTGTCAGTATACACAGAGTAGGTATGACATGACCAATTATTCTGAGAACTACATAGTTCGAAAACCACAAACGCGGTCAGGTGTAGGTAACATTTCGTTTGCCCCGTCACAGTACACAAGTTTGATCAAAGCGTCGTCATAGCAATTAGCAACATACTTGAATTGCAACTGCAAAAGAGAGTTGACGATCGTTTGTGTTTGACAGCACTTTGAGTGTTCATTTTAGAATTATTCAAAAGTTGTGGTAGTAACCCTGCCTGCTGCTCCTGATCAAGACAATTTAAAGTAAGTAATTTAAATTCAAGCACTCAATATTCTGATGAGAAAATTAATATTTTCTTCAATCTTCAGAAGATTGATATTAAGTACTTATACTTTATACTTATAAAAAATGTGATAATAAAATTTTCCCAATCTGGCGACATCGACATCTTAACGAAATTTCCTGTTATTGATTGGTATTTTTCTGAAGAGAAAAAAAAACTTTCATTCTCGATACGCTATTCTTCACCATCAATCTTTTGTTGCGATGGAAAAGGTTTTTTCATTCTTCTGAGGTCAATAGTCATGTGGACTATTTCTTGACGAACTTTTCACTCACGTTGAATTCAATTTGGAATTCTTTTCTCCTGACTGAAAAGAGTCAAGGGTCCTACTTCAAGTCTTTACAATGAAATGGTTTACATTTTCTGGAATTCGTTGCGACGTGTTGTGTGAAAGACTTTTCTACACTGACTTCTTATACTAGTGTACTTACTTCACCTAACTTTTACCTTAAGCTCGTGAATACACATTTTTCTACAATTTGTGCAAGTTTCATTTGCAAAATGCATGTAAGTACTTGCACTTTAAGTGATATTAATGCAAAGCGGAACGAAACTCGCGTGTTTGTTAGGCATTCAACAATTATTTATCGCTTACATTTTATTGCTGGTTTAACCCATATAGCGGTTGTAGAACTATTCAAATTTTCATGCAAAAATAGAAAAACGGAGATAGTTTTGTTAAATTTCGCATCTCGGTTTTAAATTCATGCAAACGACTCATTTTTTGAGTTCCGCCACGAAGTTTATTACTCTATTCAAGTTGCACTCATTTTTAAGTGCCGTCGTCGTTCGTTAGGAGACTTTAATTCTTTTACAATTGTGGACGGTATTAAATAAATATTAATTAAATAGTCGTTTTGGTTCTTCCTTTTGAATATTTTGCTTGTGCTTGACTTACCCAATTAGTGGGTACGAAAATTTCTTTACTCATATCTACTTAACGAACTGTAAGAAGCTTTGATAAATGCTGTTATTCGTAGAGGCAAATGCAATATTTCCTTGTAACGTTGGCATGGCATAAATTTGTCGTCAAATAACACGGAAAGATCTTAACAATGAAACCTCCAACACGGTTCCCAAAATATGAAAAAATAAATTATGGAAAGCGTTATTTATTAAAGAACGAAGCATGTAGAGACAATCAATGATATTCGATAAATTATTTCCGAAACGGCAGGTGAAGTAAACGCAAACGACGGGAAAATGCTTACGATTTTATTACCCTAATACAAAAGACAGCCATCAAAAGCGAACAATACAAAAACGTGAAGTGCGGTGTAAAGTTTCCCGATACATATTTTATGGGGACAGGCACGTTGTTGTATGAGATGGCCTGATTATTGGAAGTATTTTGGTTCGACAGGTAACACGTGTTTTGTTAAAAGAAATGGAAGTATTTAGGTACATGTTTAAAATAGTATAAACGGTGAATAGCATAGATTTTTCTTTCTTCATTTTCTTAGAAAGAACTATCCTTATTTTTGCTATGTAGTTGTTAAATAAAAATAAATGAAGGTGACACTTAAACCAAATATTTCATTTTTATTGTCATATGGAGTAGTTTCACATACTCATATCACTAACTTATTTTTCCTAACACTCGTTTGAAAAAAGGAGTCAAACATTTGATATTCCATGAATACAATAAGTTAAGGAATTATTCATATCAGGGACTGAAACTCCCATACCTAACAAAAGGAACCTAAGCTACGTCCCTGTGTAGGACGCCATGATACGTGACCTAAAAACCGGGTGAAAGGAAATGTCTCCAATTAAAAATTGACGGTCGCCAGCCATCGCTGCGAGCTGCTTTTACAATGATGAACAAAGAAGTTGGAACAAATACGGCATTATTTGATTGTTAGGCTTGTCAATAGTGTGTTGATCTTTTATAATTAATTGTGTTTGTATACGAGTACTAAAGGAATCATGTTAGAATAGTTTGTATAGTGTAAATACAGATAGTTTTGAGTATTTAAACAATTCCTGCCGGTTCACAGAAGTTAAACTATATTTTAATTAGTCCTGTGTCAGTTTCCGGTTTTTGTAGTTTTATATTGAACATCGATACAAAACTGGACCAAATAACTGTGAATAGCTTTAAGAAACGCTTCAACATCAGAGATTATATTAAATAACCTGGTTTGACATACAACAAGTGAAATCAATATGTGCCATTATTTAGAACAAAGCATTAAACACACACATTAAAACATACACACATAGATCACAATAACAAACAAACAAACAATAAACATAAGACATTTTTTTACATTAAAACATATTCATATCTAGAGGTATAACAGTGGAACACAGACAAAATTGTTTGTAACTGACTTTTTATTAAACCATACACGTTGAAGCTGTGATCAAATATGCGCCAGCAACAAATTTCACAGTGGCCGGTCGCAATTGAACGCTAATTCTTGCGTAACTATGTATGAAAATATTCGCTATGAATGACGCAGTTGTTGGTATGGCGGTATGGTAATGAGAGGGCAGCAGTTTGGACGATGAATAATAAATCGGCCATGTTGACGCTGACCTCTCTAAATACGCGTTTTGCAAACAGAAATTGCATATTGTACTTATGCTGTGGCTAGATTTATGCGTTGAATATGCAGTATGAATTGCAGCAATTGTGATGCACTTTACCATATATTTGACATTTGGGTATCAATTGCATGATGGTAAGGTCTATAGGGGGATGTTTTCTAAAGATAAGGATACAATTAACGAACAGGGACTTACTTAAGTTCAAGTGTTTTTCAAGGAAAGCTAGCTTCTGTCCCATTACAAATAGGTAAGTACTTAGGTACTTTAAATAATTTAAAACTTCATTCGAAAAATCCAGAGCTCGCAAAATAGATTTAGCCTCTGCGAACACTTAACATCTTCTTGACATTTAAAAAACAAAATCAGCATTACAAATGTCTTCTCCAAAAAGTTTTTCATTTATTTTCAGAATCGAGTTACAGCACTCGGTCTGAAGAGGCAATTCCAGCAGGGACGAGGACCGTCGACGATATCCGGCAAAACTTCTTTTGTTGGGCACAATTGCAAAATTTTCCTTGTCTTGTACTCTTATTGCATATCCAAAAACTATTGAGTCTCTGATCCCTTTTAAGAGCCACTACTTAACCTTGTTGGAAAAATCAAATAAGTAGATTTTCTACTGTATTCCTGGGCATAAAGAATGTATAGACTTACACACGTGCCCAGACACGTGTCAACATATAGCTGGCATTATCTTTGTTTAGAATAAACCTCATATAAGTTGTATATTAGGTATGCCGTTAAAAACTCAAAGATTACCAAAAATTACTAATAAACTTATCAAATAAATATTTCCTTAAAACGTAGCAGCGAGCCAACAGAAATACCAAAATATCGACTGTTACACCGAGCACAAAGTTCAATTACGCCGCAACATCAAACAAACATGTACAGCGTGACCTACCGTTGGAAACTAGCCTTGTTTTGAATTTCGCTTCTAGCTAGAGGGTATCATTTACATTTTCGAAGCTTTCGTCAAACTTGTTCAATATAGTCGTAGAACTATTTTAAGGCATTAACGCACTATTACCGATTTCCTTCAATCCATAGATCAAACATAGTGCGAAATCTCGTACTCTGACTTGAATAACCAACAAATATTGTATTCAAGTTAAATAAGCATATATTATTAAAGAAAATCCTACATCTTACGAACAATTAAGAAAGTTCCTCATCAAGGCCTCTACGTCTATGGCTTCGTTCTGATATGCCATTGACTTTTCACGCACTTTTATCGTTGTACAGTGCTAGAACATTTTGGTTGAAGCTATTCACACTTCAAAATCGGGACACGACAAGTGGGGGCTTAGGACACGGTCTTATACGATTCAATATACAAGCAGGCCTGAGAAGACGACGACGACGCGAGAGTGACAAGTTTTTCTTCAGGCAAGAGAAATCAAAGAAACAAAATAGCATCAAAAGAATAACAAAACTACGAATACCTCTACTCAGATAAAGCATAGATTCGTTATACACCCAAACCCTAAACCTCAGGCGTCAACATTGAGCACAATTGACATTTCGAAATGCTTTCCCGAGATTGCGAGTAATTGACAGTGTTTGAATTAATAATCAGCCGGGTGTGCACTAGCTATTATTAGATTTCACTGGAACAATGAAAATAATTTGGAAGGAATGTAAATTGTAGATCTGTAGCTTGTAGCGCGCTGCTTTGGTAAAAACATATTATTTCTTTTTATGACAGGATCGCATTCTGTTAATTAACTTCACTGATATGTCAAACTTAAGGATATGAAATACTGCCTGGATCTGCGTGCCTCTATCTGGCGCAAAATAGTTACTTTTCGTAGGGTTGTCATATCTTTTGATAGAGTATCTACCAAGAAAACTATGAAAAAACTCGGCGCAGCCTTATCACGCTGTCATAAACTCATTTGTATATGAAAAAAAGGGGGCCATTACAGTCTATTCCTTCCTTATTGATTAACTTATTTATACTATATTTTGACAGTCTTATTTCAGATATGAGTGACAGTAGCATATACCAAATAAAGTGGTTTGTCCTCACCTCACATATAAATTACTTTGCATTCGACACCCGTCCGGGCTCGATGGCCGCCGAACGAGATGAATAATGTATCCAACAAGATAAACCTGAAAAAGCCAGAGCTGTAACCTGATAACATGATTTACGTTGTTCGTGATGGAACTGTGTTGTTTGTCATGTTAGTGGTAACCCTCTGTTGCTTAAAATACCGTTAAACAATTAAACATCGTGTTTTCTCCTTCTGATTCTTTACAATGACAGAGTGAGCTATAGTTTTAATGAAACGTTAGCTTAATGACCTTTTGTGCAACTTGGGATATGTGGATGAATTGTTAAGGTCTGGCTAAAATGATACTTTAAGGCCTGGAAATAGGAAGCTTTGTAGACAGTGATAAAATGTATTGAGATATGATACCTATTTGCGATGAAAAATATGAAATTGTCAGAATAAAATATTATGTACTTATGCCAGACTTTAGTTTCCTTATTATGTTAGTTATAATATTTAAGTCTATAAGTAGTTTTAAAACTATGAGTTCTTTGAAAAAATAATATATTTGTTAAACAATTTTATTTTAGTTCTCTGATCGTCCTAATTAGGTATCTACTTATGAAAGTTTTAATACTAAATAAGGCCGAAGAAAAACTTTCTTTCCTCAATTAGTACTAAGTCCTACTTATTAATATTTTTTTCTAGGATTTTTCACCTTTTGAAAATAATTAGGTAAAGCACATGACAAAGACCTTAGCTGTTATAATTTATTCATAAACCGAGCTATATGACTGATAGCTTTATAGATTACACGCCCTTGACAAACGGGGGCTTGTTTATCTTCGATAAAGTGACCAATTTAGGTCCGACAATAGATTAAATATCAGGCCATTAACAGTAATTAACAGTCACTGAACCAACCTTAATTACGAAAATGTAAGTGTCTCGTTTTATCGACGAAGACAGTTTAGGGATTGTATTTCGATGTTTTGTCTTGACAAAAATGTGCGTTTTAAATGTATGTAGGGACTTATTTAAAGAATAAAGTCAGTCTTAATAGTCTTCTTAAGATTGTATTTTTCAAATTAAATATAAGGTCTTACATTTTAGTTTCGCCTTGCACACCCGCCTCACATGCCTCAGACGCTCCGTAACAAAAAGTCAAACCTTCTTTCATTCAGTTACTCACCTTTACTTCATCGCTTACTCACAGATTTTTGTTCTATACCTGCTCTTGCATTCGTAAAGCTACCAATGCCTTAAACATATTAACGATATAAACAAAATACGCCTTTTTAATGTATAATGGTGGTTAAATCTCGGATATGTTAATGAAATACTTTGCGTTCACTGACTTTTTATCTGTTGTTTTAGTTCAGAGAAGCTTTGATTCTATATATTTTATTTAATTAATAAATGTCAATATCCTCGAGAAAGTAGATTAGTTTAATATTATTTCTGGGAACATATCATCTATCGTTCAAAGTAAATAATTAAACTTAGAGATTTAATTATTTACTAAATTTCAGCAACTTAGTTAAAATTTATAGTAATTTTAATCAGATTAATTTAAACATTTATGAGTTTCTCTCGGAATATTTTCTCACCAGGCTGGTAATAAACATGCATAAATTGTTTGAGTCCGTAGAAGTCTATTTCCTACAATCTTGTGACGAAGAGTAGAAAAGCCAGAAAAGGAAGCATTGAAAGTTATCAGTTCAAAAAATACACCTAAAAGAAAGAAATATTTGTGAAAAAATATACTTATTATTATCATGACAATAAATATTTCAAAGCAGTGTCACAAAGTACGTAATTTAATTTAAAGTTAAAGCAATAATAATTAGGAACAAAACCAATTGGAAACAGAAAAGGGAAACAATTTTAATTAAACAGTACGAAATGACTCCCATAACAATATTTCGTTTCGGATGTATAAGATTGATGGTGACGTTTAATTAGTGCTTTGTAATATGTTTAATATATTACTTTACTAGGGGCTGCCCGCAACTTCGTACGCATTTATCAGCATATCTTGGAAAAAAATCATGAATTCTAAAAATAATTTAGCCTATGTGTTATTCTGATACATAAACTACAATATTGCCAAATTACATCAAAATTACCTATTCAGTATTTTTTGCGTGAAAGAGTAATAAAAATCTATGCATCCATCCATCGGCACAAACATAGATATTTTTGATATTAGTAGGTATGTTTTATCGACAGTTATTCACAAAATTAATTTATTATTAATTGATCGATAGCATGCTGAATAATCTACAAGCGTGTTTTACTGTAATACTTGTGAAAATTGGCCAATTTAGGCTTGACTAAGCATAATTCTCTCCATTAGTTTTCTGTCAATCAAGGTGTCCAAAGGGTAAGGAACGGTCCGTTCCTCACTCTTCGGCAAAATAAAGCGCGACACAGCAATTTTGATACTTATTGTAAAATTCACATTAGAAACGTTATCTAAATAGGATGCTTAGTACAAGCGTATAGTAAGTAGTAACAATAATAGATTTATATGTATATGTTTTTAATTATTTAAAAAAAAAAACATTATTTTACAAAATATTACATTGCCAATTTCTACGATGGCCCCAGATGAAGCCTGTCTTTGAAAAAAGAAAGTGTTTATTACAATTGATTCTAACAAGCTGTTGTATTCACTCTGTTGTATTTAGAAGTTTCATAGTAATCACTTGTAGCGCCCCATTTTCCGCCAGTAAAGGACTTAGCGCTGCAAGTCCGTTCCTGGAAAATGTTAGTGATTTAAGGGTTTCATCCCAACCAATTATTTAAGCTAATGTCATACAAGCGCTGAATGTGACTGTAAAATGCCCATAACGCGGCTGTTAAGAGGCATAAAGTTAATGCAATGTTGAATATTCAAGGGCATTACTGAAATTACTCTCCTTTTTGCCTTACGTGTTGCTTACCTCGCGCTTTTACTCAAAACAACTGTAATATATTTTATACTTATGAGCTAAATAAAAAGTAATGGTTGTTTTGGTTATGTTAAGCGTGTACAGTTTTAATAGATATATCAAAATGGAATTGGCTTTGTTTTGAGGCAGTAAAGCAAGTCGAGATTTTATTAGTTTTCTTTCTACTTTTTGCTTAAGGTTTATAGATATCTTAAGCATGTATAAAAAAATAATACCATAGCAGTCAATACGGAAACTATCCAACTCCATTTAATCGTAGCACTCTGCACCGAACTACGCTAATGTGCTACGTGTCGTAGCACGTTGCTACGCTTGTAGACTTTACCTTGCTACGACTTGGTGTCTCCCGAGATACAAAACCTATTAGTACGTCTATGTCTCCATAAGAGCGTCACTAAGAGCTATGCAAACTGTAAGATAGTGAATGAATAGGTAACGTAGGTAAATACTACCTAGTATGATCTGATATTTATTTTATACGTTTGTTACGAAGCACTCCTAGACCTAGGTCATTTACAAGAAGGTCCCAAAACTTTCTTCGGATATTAAATGTATTGATATGTCCTTAAGATCTGACTTTAAACTAATTATACTATAACCATGTAGATTAATTATACATACATATATAGATACATACATACATATCCGTCACGCCTCTCTCCTATTAGGGTAGGCAGAGACCACTTCCTTCTACTCCTCCTTCCTTCCTTTTACTTTTTTCTTCTTTCTTTTAATTTTAAAGTCATAAAATTAAAATCACATGTTAGTCTTTTTTACTCTTAACACACAACATAATGTGTTACATTTGAATTTTCAAGCTTCTTATAGTGCTTATTTTATGCTTCTTCTATCGCATTTGTAGTTAAAAGTAATTAAGCATCATTAATTACTACAAGCTACAAAAGGTAGCATTTTAACTAATCGTTCCGTGTTGCTAAAAGCCTACTAATTTAAAAAGTCGTTTAGATCACGCTACCACTTATAGTAATTAAAGTAATTATTACGTAGGTATAAAGCCTTTCGAACTTTATTCATCTAAAAAACAAAATAATGTGTTTTATTAACAATATAGTGAAAAAAACGGGACGCCTTTTGACAATTGATATTGGAAACGTTCAACCACGAACGGCATTCTGCAAAGTATGACGGAAAGCCTGTCAAATTAATATGACGATCAAGTAAAACTCTAATCTAAAAGCTAGCGTCAACTGTTTCTTCATGGGATAATTATTATTTATTAGAGAAAGATAAGTTTACAGCAAAAACATATGGCTAACTGTCACTTACCATAAGTCAGTTTGAACAATGTATTTAACAAATATCTATTATTGCGTAATTAATTCATTGTCCAGTACTATGGAGAGCAACTACGTCGAAATTAAGGTAAACCTTTATTTAAAGACCTTACCAAAACTTCGAAAGGATTGAAATGTGAAACAGAAGTTCCATAAAATACAAGAACTTAAGTCACCCAGTCAATTACTCGTTATAAACTGCAGAGTTTATGAAAAATATATAAAGTTCGTCCGTCTCTCTCCGAGGCGCCGGAACGAAGTTGACACACATTAAAAATTCATGTAGTTTGAATCTTGCGCACTATATATTATATAGGTACACTTTATGACTTTACCCAGTTAGCTATGTTCAGGATTTCAAAAGGAAATACGTTTCTGTTCTTTGTCTTATTTGATTGCTAAAATCTTGAGAAACTGGGATATTTGGTATAAAGAAGGAATTCAATTTGTGTTTGTAGGCCATAAGTAGTATAAGTTAGGTACCTAATATTGGTTTTTGGCCTAGAAGTATTTATGGATCAATTTCAAATCCTTACTGAGTTGAATTAATTATTTCTTATAAAAAATAGTTCGGAGGAAAATAACAGTCTTTTTTTTGGCAAAAATTGTTAACGTTATTCAGTATTTTGAGCAACAAACGAAAATATACAATGTCATTGATATGATATGAAGCTTACCTACGTGGTTGATCCTTCGAACAACGCGACAATCCAATTCGTTTGATCAATAAAAACTTAAGCCTGATGCATAACCAGTGCGCAATCTGAATGAGATTATACATTTTTGAATTGCAGCGGATATTAGAAGTAGCGGTATGTAAGTAATATGTAGCAGCACGATTTCACAAAACGATAAAAAATCTGTGTTTGAGGGTAAAGTACCATCTAAGAATAGGTACCTAAAGTAGGTAGTAGTATCTGACTGAGAAAAAAAACGTTCAATATACCTTAGAGAAATGATAATGTTATTTATCCAAACTTCCAAGCGAATCGTTGTAAATTTTGTAAACCGCACACAGCAAATGTATTTGCACTACTCGACAAATCTAGGTTGAATCTAACCACAGGTGGCTGGTGCTGTAAAGTATTTTGAATTTTATATCAAACGGTGCCACGATTAATCCTAAACCTTTGGGAATTTCAGTTTCCAAAGTGTTTTACCTTTCTGCGGTCTCTACTGACTCACAATTTTTACCTAACGATCTCTATTTACCCTTACCTAGACGGCTTTATGTAGGTATAATAGAAGGTGTAAGTATGATGATTTTAAAGTAAAGTAAAACACATGAACATATAATATGAAATAAGAGAGAAAACTGGCGCCAAGTTTCCACTTCGGCTTGCAAGTAATTCTCGACAATTTCTCATAATTTATGTCCCGTCTCACGACTACGTTCAAGTTTAATTTATAACTTAATAAGCACGCTTCGCCACATTGAAAACGGGTTTGTCAACACTGAATTACAGCGTAAGCTCAGCTGCCAAGAATTGTTAGTTCGTAAGCGTTTAAATTAGTGAGATTAAAGCTGGATCAGGCACGGATGTAGGTAGTTGCGAATATTTTAGAAACCTGATACACTTCCGTCCATATCTACTAGGTGTTACAGAAAGGGGGTATAAAGCCGAAACACAGTGATATTCCTCATGAAACTGAGCAACTTACCCCAAGGAACATGGATCTTAACTCAAAAAAATTTTTTGGATCGCCCATACTTACTCGATCAGCTGATCGGACATTTTGTATGGGGAGGCAACATTTTTTTTTCGAGTTACGACCTATATTTCTTGGGGAAAGTTGTTTAGTTTCATGAGGACTATCACTGTGTTTCCGCCTTATACCCCCTTTCTGTTACACCCTGTATATTATATTTACCTTCTAAATGAAAACTTCAAAATTGACTCTATCTACTACGCAGCTTTAACCGATTTTGGTTTACAGATAGTTTAAAACTGGCATAGAAAAATCATCACTAAACAAAAGAGTGACATAACAATGACGTCAATCGCCAAAGTTACGAGACCTTAGAAGGAAACCAGATTATTTTTACCCCAACTTATTCAACAGCATGTTCCTAATAAATTCAAATAAGCACCAATTTCATTTTGCACCAATATATCAAGTCGAAAATAACAGCTAACCATCCTGTTTTATATGCAGTTTATTTATAAGCAACTGGCTTCCAAAACGTGTTACCTGGGTACTAAAATTCCCACCGGAGTGGGATTAATCGTGCCACGTTTTGATGTAAAATTTAAAATACTTCAGCTGCCGGCCGGTGTTAGCCCGTTGTTTTACCAACCTGGCCACCTGCGAACGTTTGATAACCTGAAATAAATTTGAGTGTATTTTTATGGTGCTTGTATTTTCTGTTTGTTGTTATTAGATTGGAAAATAGTGTTAAAAACCTTTGTAAAAACTAAGATTAGTTTATTTACTGCAAGTGTCAATTATGTAGCTTATTTATGTTGTCCTTCGCAGGTAATACGAAGTTATGAAGATTTTATTATGAAGATCGGTTTTCCATCAAAGAGGAGCTTAGCAGCTGTGAAGGAAAGTGGAAAATAAGAAGGAAACAGGCGTGACAGGTGTATCAATTTGATTCATCTATTTTTATGTGCAGAGGAAGTAAGAAATAATGATTGCAAATTTTGGTTCATCTCCGTTTCTATTTTGTATAAACTATTATTATAATTTAGTATTTGGAAAACCACTGCATAATGCAAACAATGGCTTTAACAACAACCTCAATTAGTGTATTATTTTCATTTCTTTGAAAGTGCGATCTCTATATACGATATCTATATAGTTTACGTAACACGAATTATCTATGGTGTAATCTCATATTGATCAAACAGATTATTGTCGATAACGCTCTTATGATATCACGTTGACATTGTATATTGTTAATGCTATTATAATCATGACGTAATTGGATGATTTTCAATGTTTTTATGAACGATGGTTTCTTTATCTCAGTGCGGCTTGTTGGAGGACTTTTTTAGGTTCGAACTTAGGTTTAAATTGAGTGTGCCGTTCTGTAATTGAGTTATGCTGAGTTAAGTAAACGATGAGTTCAGTTTAAATTGAATAGATATACGTAAATTGTAAGAATGGAATTCAATTGAATGATGAATTCTTTAGGTAAATTAATTAAGTGAACAATCTTTAAGAGTTGATTAAAAATTAAAAAGAAAACACAAAGAAGTGACTTCACTTAATGACTTTCTAAAACTTTGTTTTGTACCGTACTTATAAAATATTTGACTCTCCAAAAATCTGAGCCGATATTAAAATTCGTTTTATCCATTAATACAGTTATTCAATTGCGGATTTAGCGAAGTTAATTGGCGGGGCAGGGATTCCTTACTTTAAAGCTTTGGTGGCATATCTGAATAATTGAGTAATTAGGTTCCGAAGACTTACGAAATTCAATACAACGCAATATGTCTTCTTATAAAGTTAGGTATCAATTTGCGAAAAAAAAGCAGTAGGCAATTTGAAGTCATAAACACAAATACATTATATTTAAGGGCACATTGTTTATATTAAGGATATAAAAAATGTGAGATTAAATAATAATTAAATATTCAAATATTTGTATAGATCTTTCCTTTTCTGCGTAAATTGGTGATACATGACTTTAGATAACACATAACTTTTGGGTAAACAGAATGAAGTTCGTTTATAGTTAGACATACCTATACCTCTACATGTGACTTCAGTTTAGACATTGATTGAGTAACATAACGTTATCATATCAGCAATTGTCTACGGGAAAGTTTATTTTCCTTCCCGTTTCCTGTGGGTGATGAGAACCGTTGTTTGTATTGATGAGCACTTTCATTTGTTTTAAAAGGTTTGTTTTATTATTGCGTTATTCATTTTATTGATAAAAGAAAATCTTTTGTTTAGCTATAGGACTCATATACTCCCTGTTCCTTGTATAGGACAACAGCCGTGAGATAAAACGTGTTGAAATTTCTGTTCAAAATGTGTTCGAATTTACTAAAATTTATTTTTTTAATAGTTTAGTCCTAAACACGTTATGTCCGTAAAATAAAAAAGCTACTGGTAGAAGTGACAAGGAAAATCTTTTAACTTTAAAAAAATAATTCAAGATATTCATTTTTCATTAATAATATTTTTTCTTGCTCAATTACCCGTACATTCTCATTTGTGTAAGAGAGACGATGAAGCGTCGAGTGTTACAGTCTTGACACACTTTTTGCCCCTTGAGTCCTCATGATTCTATTCATGTCACAGCGGAACTCAAGCTGTGTGGAGGACTAGGTTAACTTAATCATTTATCTATGTAACCTTTCAATAGTGATACAGATTTTAATAATAAAGTTTCTGGCTGTTTTTATATACTTATATGGCTGCTAAAAGGTAGTTCGATAAAAAAATAAATAACAAAAAAAAAAAAGATGTATACTTTGTTTACTACCTATCGCTTTTACATTTAATATATCTATATGTATTTATAAATTGTGTAAGTTTAAACGTGACTGTCTGTCGTATTACTGCAAGATGAGGTCCAATTTCGGTGTATGTAGGTGTAGAGAGAATACTGATATTGCATTACACAAACATTGGTATTTGATGAGGAATTGGAACCCGATATTGCAAAGCTAGGAGTGGATTGTACCTGGATTGTAACTAGCAATTTCAACTATTGGGTTACGTGTGAGACTGTGTTGTCAACGTGCTATTGTGATAAATATTATACATAAATATAAATCCTTTATCCTGATTAAAAAAGAAAGAAGTGTGTTTGGATCGTAGAGAGTGGAAGAAAGTGGTCTCTGCCTACCCCAATGGGAGAGAGGCGTGACGGATATGTATGTAGTACCTATGTATCCTGCTAGAATTTCTCTCATATCTTATTTTTTTTAATCTAAATGCTGATACAAAAAGTCTTCCATTTTTTTCTTTCAGTATCAATATCTGGCTCACATACTTTTACGCATTGGCGGTTAGCCCTTACAGCAAGTCACTCGCAGGTACGGAAGCGCATTTACTCGCTGTATTCTTTAATAAGATGCCTGTTATGGAGCTCCAGCTAAATACGAAATTAGAAATGATCTATCTCCATTGTAAGCCGCTAATTAATGGATGAACTTAGCTTAAGTTCTTACCTTCTGTGCACTAAATTCTCTTGCAAATGGCAGCGCAAAGCACTAGGTAATACTCGTTTAGGGAATATGCCGGAAAGGTAATATATTATTAAATTATCTTGAAGGCTTTGAAGATAGAAAGGTGAGTTTATATTAATAATTTTACGAGGTTGAAAGGAGAATGAAATTAGCCTGTGAACTATAAACTGAATTTTATTTATTTTATAAGTAGGTACTAGAGGTTGCCCGCGATTATTGAATGAACAATAAGTAGTCACGACTAAGTTTTAAATTGTTATTATATTGATTATATACGACTAAAGATTTAGATACTATTTTCTTGGTGCTTCAGTAAACCTTTTATAATAAAGTTGTAAGCCGAAAAAGACATTAATATTTCCTCTTAAATAAATTATTAAGGTAGTCGTGACCTAGCTATTCATTGGTTATTTTGACGTGCCTATCCTACAAAATATAATTCTTATTAAAACATTTTCATCACCTGGAGCGTTCATGTATTTTTTGCTATTGTTGATTCAGTTTACCCCGTTTCTAATTTAATCATGGTAAGTGTTGCGTGTAGCGTAAAACACTGGTAGTGTTTCGATAGCACTGTATTTACGTATTGAAGGTCGTTCCTAAACAATCGTACAGGTACTAACACGTTAGTGCAATAGGAGGATCATTATTGAAGTACTTTGTAGTTTTATCTAGGTACCTGAGTGCTGTTTTAACTAATGAGAATACGTTTCTACTTATTGTGTTTCAGATCAGGATATTAAATGTAGGTAGAGGTACATGATTGTATATGTAGATAGCAATGTACATTGTTTTGATGCGGTTTTGTTTCGGCGTTTATCTAAAAATATTCTCTCGTTAAAAACTGTTACCTACGTGACAAAATGAAACGCGGTGTAAGTAAATAAAATAAATAGCTGCCTTACTTCAAAATATAAATAATTATAATAAAGATGGGGATAAAATGGAGAAAAATAAATAAAAAATAAACCGATTTGTATCACAAACATATTGGAAACAAAGCGGAGAGTCCATTAAATAACATATTTTGAACTTCAATTTCTAAACAACCATTTCCATTAAACAAATTGATCTCTTTGACGTTTTATCTCAAAGAAGACGCGAGTTTATGAATATAGGGCTGTCCCTTAATTATTTATAAAGGCTCGGAAATTGCTCCCATTTTGTCATGTCATTCAGTGTTTTGGTCTTGACTTTTGTAAAGGTTAGGTACTTTTTAGTACCTTTTAGGTACCTTTTCTGAATCGAAAAGTTATGTAGCTGAATGAAATGTGTCATTTCTGAATAAAGTATCAGGTGCGAGCAAATTTTTATCGTCGTACCATACTAGTCCATCAGATATTACAGGAGTTTTGATTGAAAAGTTTTTTTTTCCATATTTCGAACAATGTGTCCTGACGAAAGCTGTTTAGTTTATTTTTATTATATTTTTATCTAACTAAACAAAAAACTGTACTTGTATTGTTAAAATACTATCTTATTTAAATTGAATGATGCATCAAACTTCTAAATTATATTCATAATTAAAACCCCACACACCTAATAAAACTTTATAACTTTGTTACAGTATAATTAACTGCATTTAAAAATTAATTTTAATAAGGGAATTGGGGTCCAACTTGTAATGAATCTGCTTTCGTAATGGAAATTTTAGCATTAAGGGTAACTCTAGGTTTGTGAAAATTGTCTTTTTTGTTATTCAAATTTTCTTTAATAAGAGGCTAGTTAAGATTGAAATGTACCTAAAAGCCGTTCCCATCTAAAAGGTTTTCTTCTTTAAAGTTAATGAAGATTTGGTTTGAGGGAATCTGAAATGAAAAAGTTTAATTGAAGCTCAAATATTTTAGATTGTTAAAATGTTGTGTACGGGTGTGTACAGGTTAACCAATATACAGTACCAAACCGAAAGCGCCATTTTTCGTCGTCGAGAATATTTGCGAAAATGTACTATCAAGGTTTTTTTTACTAGACAAGAGAAAAGAAAGATAAGAAAAGAAAGATAAGAAAGATAGGTAACTCTAAATACGTTTCGTAGGTTCACAAGAGCACATAGAATGATTTTAGTTTTGTTTTAATAGTCTGAGATTTATATCTCAGGAACTGTGTAGTTCTTTATCATTCAATTGTAATATCAGCTCCATCAAAGATATCTCAGATTGATCCAGGAATAGCGTTTGCCAAATGCATCAATTTGCATTCTGCTAACCGAGACCAGATGGTCAGATTCTTGTTTATTTTGATACTTTCACGTTTCTTTTTGATTAACACCAGTTAACCTTTTGAGTGGAAGTTGGGCGAATGTTGATATCTCTCTCGCTCGTACCTGAAAGATGAAAATATGGAAAGCTTTCCGAATGTGGTGCGATTTTGTGAAGATTTTCAGTCCGCGTTGGAGCGGCAGGGCGCGCGGACGTGTGTAGCAGCCACCCATCTAAACGCCGCGTAAAAATATTACAAACATCGTTGTACGCTGGACACTAATTTATTTTGTGCTTACATGAAGCCGTGTCGGCTTAACCCATATGGACACTGGTGCCCGAACAACCGCAGACTTTTATCGTAAAGTAATTAACTTTATTTACGCTTTCTGTGAGTGGATGTGTTTGTGATGGATTCTTTGTAAAAAGTTGACTTTCGTCGCCAATTATGTACATATTAAACCTTTTATATTACGCAGTATGTTAAACACACGCCAATGTAGTATCTAATTACTTTCCTGCACATTTTAGAACTTTACCCATTGGTCCAAAGAAGAGACTTAATCTAGTAACCTCCTATATCAAATGTATATCAACCATTTCATATCCTGTAGACGATTTTATGAAATAGTTATATTCTAGAACAAATATTATTCAATTTTAATGTATTTTGAATATAGAACCTGGTGCGTGGACCAAATAATTGAGAAATAGATGACTTTTTCAAACTTACGTGTGTGAGTGATGTATTTAAGTAGTTTCTACAAACAGAATATTAAAACAAGACCTCCAATGAAGTTTACTGAAGACAACGAAAGTAATTGATATTGATTTTCTACTTGCCTACAATATTAACAGGTGAGTTGTCTAATTGTACGTAGGTAGGTACTAAGTTATTGATGAGAAAGGTTCAATCAAATATGTGACATAGAGAAGGTTATGTTTAAATGTAAGTACGGTACATGACTGAATAATCAATTGTTGGAATATTAGAAGAATATGAGAGTTCATACCCTCATAAAAAAATGGGTCATGTATAACACATTTGTTTTAGATAATATACTAGATATTTTAAAATGTTAAGAAGGTAAGTAAAAAAGTACACTTTTTATCTTTTGTTTTCTTTTTTGAATATTTTAATAATAAGCTTTAACAGAGCTTCTGCAATTTATCATCAGCCTAGTACAGTCTACTGGGCATATAGGCCTCTTCTATTGCAATTATAACACCAAAATCAAAATGTACCTACTACTCGTAAAAACTGGAACAATCCAAACATTAGCACGAAATAAAGACACGAAAGTTCTACAAGCTGTCATAATGTTTGGAGGAAGAAGACATTTGTCTTCTCAACACGTCGTCTTTACATCTTTATTACTCGGTAAAGTAAAACAGAGCAAGCATCCTTCCTATTTTGTGAAATATTTACCCGCCGGGGCCGATCTCTGCTTTCAACAACCTTTATTGGGTTTCATGAAACATTTTATGTAAGACGAAGATGCATTTGAGTAATTTTATTTATATTATTTCTTGTCGTGTATTAGTGGTCTCTGCCAACCCCAACGGAAGAGAGGCGTGACAGAGGTGTGTGTATGTGTGTGTGTATTAGTAAAGTACAAGAACAGGGTTCTAGATATTTATTCAGATAGTTTAGGTAATGAGAGCCATCCCAGTAATTTAAAAAAAATGATGGTTTCAATGATAAATAAATCACTCTCGTATGAGAGTAGGTTCGTGCCCCTGTAGTGGGGACGTTTAAAAGGATGAAAAGAGAGAATGATGGTTTTCAAAAACAAACTGAGTATTTTTTTAGAGTAACAAAAATAGAGAGTGGGTTTTCTGGAAGATATTACTACCTGATAATAAGGCTTGTTGTTTTTTTAAATGACTTCTCATTCTTTACCTTTCTTTGAACAGCTCTATGCTCTTGTACAGGTAAGAAAAAGTATTTGTATCAAGCTAAGGTACTATAAATCGATGTAATGACCACAAAGAAATATTTTCTATATCTACCTATAAATTACCTGTGTCGATATCGTCTAATAATGTGACACCCTCTATAAATGTGTTACTTAGTTGATCGTTCAACCTGTTTTGAATAGATTATGCTACCCACGACCTGATTGCTTTGTTTATGTGTCATACCTACCTACACGGGCTTTAGTTTCGTCTAGTCTTTGACATTTGGTCTAGTGTTCAAGTCAATGTTATTATAAATAAATGTTAAAGGACAAATAGATACGTATAAATATATCAAATCGAGAGTTATGTTGAATATTTTCAGTACCTACTGTTAGTATATGTATGTATAACTTCACTAATCTTAAATATTAAAATCAAGGATTGCAATTACTTTTACTCTACCATCTATAAATAAATACATATAACAATATTTTAACGCATTAGGACTTATGTAGCCAATTGACATTTAATATGAGAAACGCGCGCAACGCGCTAGGCGTTTGCTCGTGCGTTTTTAGCGCGGTTTCATACTCGTATAAAACGCATAATAATTATGAGAGTTCATTCGCACATTCACTCATATTCTCGCTGGCATAACATGCTTTTTCCATTTCTATTTTATTAACAATGACTCAATAAACGAGTTGTAAAATATATTATAGCACTCAATAACTCATATAGCTGTATTTTGCTAAAGGTCATGTTTTTGTTATTCCAATTAAAATCTAAAACAAACTTCGTTAAGTGTTATAGATGCGTACACTTTTATTCCCTTGAGCAAAAACAAACCCTTTCTGTTCTATTTAAAACAGTATTTTGTATAATCGAGATGAATAGATTGTTTGGTAACAATAAACGAAAAACATGATCTTAACAAATGAGCTAAAGCGCCCACTTATTTATGCTATTCTTTAAATTAAATTAAGTACCTACTCACTTATTCTCCAGATACTTGTATCTTAGCTTATATTAAGGTTAATAAGATAATATGAACCATTATGAACGACCAAACAATGGTCAATATTCAAAATTGTGAGATTTAAAAAAATCCAAGTCTGTCCCTAATTATTTATTCTTTAAAATATATTCGAATACCTTCAAAGGTAAAACGTTTATTTTTATGTTAAAAAAGTTACAACTATAAAGTACTCTATCTCTTACGTAATGAGTAAATACGTAGGTACAAGGTATATTTTGGTTGGTACGCTCCTGACTGAGTCTAAAAATATTCGTAAAACGTAAACAGGTTTTAATGAATCAAGTTCAAATATTCTCGTCTCATGCTTCAATATATTCCTTGGTCGGGCACGTATAGTGGGCTGCGTCATAATGATTTTCATTGTAATAATAAGGAGTTCACATTTATTTAATTTCAGGACATCTAAATATATTTATAGAGCGTTTTTTAACCGGGCTGGTTTAAAAAGTTGAATATGAAATCACGACAAATCCTCTCGTTAGTCATCTACCGCATTTTGGCGTCTTTCATATAAAATGTGGAACCGTTGTAGCGGTTTAACGGTTCAAGGCAAGGCGCGTAAAGGCCGAATGTCAAGAGTTTTCAAATTTGGGGCCTCATAAACGTTTGGAACGGAAGATGAAGGAAGACAAACCTTATGCGTACCTATTCATAACACACGATGCCTTTGATTAGGGTGATTAAGATCAAAGAATTTCCACTGTTTGTGATTCAGTTCGTAGCTTCGGAATACGGAAATTCAAATTAGATAATCTGATTCGAGATTATGTGAGAAAGGTTTACATAAATATCAAAAGCGAGTTTTATTTATGAGCTTCACGTTTTGTATTGAACTATTGTGTATCTTGATGTTGCGAATAGTTTCTGGAATTTATGGACGGCAATTTTCCCAAAATGTCAAAGAACCTATACAAATGTTTTGTAATTCCTACTTACTTACCTATCTGTTATTTTCTCTATGTAAATAGGATTTTGAAGTAAGGTCACTGCAATTGCAGATGGAGATAAAAAAAAAACCAATACATATGAAAAACTAGACCCGGAAAACTACGTAATTTAATCATTTAATGTACCATAATTCTAAATACAATCGTTGAAACGTAGCGGACGTTAACATTGTTAATCCTTCCCACTGTGCAGAAAATACAGACGGCACCTCGATTCAAGTAATGTAGTTTCATTCAGCACAACTTTATACTTTATATTTCGAACCCGGGCAAAGTTGGACTGTTTTGAGGCTCAAGGGATCTAGTACAGACTTGCAGATCACACAAAGGGTTACAAGATTTACAAGAGAAGCATAACACATATTAAAGGGATTTCTTGGTGAAAAACTTAAATTAAAATTGGTTTTAGTTAACAATATTTTAAGTATAAAGTTAAAAGGAAATGTCAAGAACGGAATCGAGTGAACTAATGTAATTTTTTTTTTCTTTCTACTTTTATTGTGTACTCAAGCCATTTACTGTTTATGTGTTACGTTTATTTACTTATTCCCTTTTGTCCACGTTTAAAATGTCCCCACCCAAAACAAACAGCTTTTATCAAAGCAAACAGAGATTGTTTGATTTTTATATCGATATACTTTTACTTTTATTTGAGACGAAAACAGGAAATAAAGTTTTAAAATGTTATAAGGTTTGTATTGTGGACTTAGCCGAGCGCCTCGTGTTGTTGGTTGGAAAAATGTATTTTTTTAATATTAAATGAAGTTTTTCTCATGAAAAGAATTGATAAAATCGTACCTACTGTACTGTTTTCATTTTTTTGCAATGGCAGCGTCAACTAAGTACCTACATATATTGAAAAGAATATTCTAGGGTTGATGACCTTTTCTGGAACTAGCTGATGCTCTTACAAATGTTTTACTAATTCGACTAATATTGATAAAAAATGCGTTGAAAGTTTAGAAGTTCAATACTGTAAAATAAATTAGTATATAGTGATATATATCCATTCATATTCTGACATCCTTTATAAAAACATTTTCAAGCAATAAGACTAATTGAATGGTCTCAGGTTGCCTGAGGCTTAAAGTGTACTTGAGGGCTCCCAATTTAAGAGATGTAAAAATGACGTTTTAATAAAAAATATAAGGAGGAATGAAAAGTTTGCTATGAGAAAACAAATAAAAGTTATGATTCGTATTAATATTTTAATTAAAAAAAAACCATTTTAATTGAGTTCAAGTTCAGTTTCGTTTGGAGTTCTAAAGATTGTTTTCCTTAAAAAATATATATTGTCTGTTTTGCCTTTTTCGATATTTATACTAGGTAATAGATGAATGTGGTCATACTCAGTAATTTCAAAAGTTTTTAATTGAGGAGTTGACCTTAATTTTGTGACGTACAATCGAACTTTCACATTTTCATTTTTAAACGACGCGACGACGAAATTTTTGTACCGCCCATTCACATGTATCAACTGGCTAATTTAATGTTCCCCAAATGCCAAGGACTGCAATAAACAGGCTAAGGAACCGTAACCTTTACGTTTACGTTACGTGTTTGTCCCGAATTTCATTGTAGTTCGCACCGATAATGCGCCGTATAACAACTATTTTAAGACCCTTAAAGGCCTGAAAGGTGTCGGTGAAGGATAATTTGATTAAACACGCCAGTGACGTTGCTTTTAAGGGTTTCAATAAACTATTTTGAGGAAGAAAAGGGGACGAGGAAATTAGAAAAAGAGATTGTGGAAATATTTAAATTGAGAACATAGAAGCCTGGCAAGTGATAAGTACGGACCATTATAGCTGTGGTAAAGACATAAATATGATACATTTATAATTAATGTTAATTGAGGTAGTTACACTTCTTACTAGACATCGGATAATTGTGAAAAATTGTGGCTTTAATGAAAGGATCAGACTATCGTTTATCGACTGAGTTATTAGACTCTTGAAAAAAAAATCATTCATGCTTTATAACAATAACAGTTAGAACAAGCTCAAACTTAAGCTATGCTTTGCTAAAACATTTAAGGCTACCTATTTAAAGGCTTACTTTTATTAATGTTAGCAGCACAAAAACATTATCGTTCTAAAGAGGGAACAAAACTGTAGGACAAAATGTGACCGCACGAGACGACATTGAACCACAAAATGTCAGTACGCTTGTACCTAAAACGTACCCTGACATTTCACCATACTGTTATCTTCACGTGTTTAGAATAACGTCTAACTCAAAAAACCTTGATGCTTTACTTTAATTAAAAATAACGAAGAATGAAAATGTGTTTCATTAAAGACTGTAAAATATACTGTTCTTCAGGCCATTATTAGTCGCACAATTTATTGTGAGAAACCCCAGGTGTAGTTGTTCGTTGTAGTCGTAAATGTCACATTATGAAACAGAGCCATAAAATAATGTTAAGCATTATTAGTTCTTTACGATACGTCCTGCGAAATAAAAACTTTTATTACATATTCGATTGTTCTTGGCACTTTACTAATATCACATAAATATTATTGCGGAAATAAGTTCTTATACGTAATCCAAAGAAAGGATTAACTTTTATATATTATCTATTGAACATTGTCCGTCTTATTTAGATTTTTTTCAATAGATGTCCGTGACATGTGTAGGTGTAATGGAGCTTTAACGTAATTGGCCCTTTCTGCAACAATAGATTTTTTCACAAGTCTTGGACAATTCTTAGAGAGATGGAGAATTGCTCAGTGAGAGCCGACTATGCCTTGAACATTAATCGCATAATCTTTCTTCTCTGAATATTATAGGACAAGGAATTATTGAACCAATTTAAAAATATCCAACTCATAACAACTTGTTAGTTCTTTGAACGATGAATAGCGATGAAGCGTGTAATTTTGCTCATAACTGGGCTGTTACAGAAAAGTTTACTTCGAGTCTAGTCTAGACGGTTTTATTAGCTCTAGTTAGTTGGGCTACATGTATGGAAATTGCTGTTCAAACTACTAAATGAAAATAATATAAATGAAAATGTATTCGTATGAAGCTGATTGCCAGCACTGAAAATCGGCGCTTTAATTATAACGAGTTTAATTGTTGCATACATTATTCTTAAAACAAATTTTTGTTAAAGATTTAGAAACAGATATAGTAAATCAAATACGAGTTATACTAATGGGACCTTGTTGTTTAACGGACCCGGTTTCTAAACGTAGTGATTGAGTATCACAGCTTTTTAGATGAAGCCATTTGACATTCGTCAAATCAGGTTCCGTGTCGGCCATTCTTCATTTCGTGTCGTCGCGTGTCATAATACTCGTATAATTGGGCGTTCGAAAAAACAACCGCATCCGACAATCGTCAAGTGCGAATGCGGTTGTCACGGAAAATCCCGACGTCATTTTCACTTGTCAAAGCGTTATAAGCTACCAAAACCAAAAAAGGTGTTTTGTATTCACACAAATTGTTCTTTCCGCTAATTAGGCAATTAGGTCACTATTTAAAAAATATATTAAGTGGGTCATTGATGTTTTGTAGAGCGCTAATGAAATAAAATTTGAAAATGGAAATGGTAAAGGCTGACAAGTTAAAAAAGGGGTCTACTGAACTGGGAATAAATTATTTACTTACTAAATATTTTTTTAGGCAAATACCTAAGCAGTCTTACCCGTTTCACAGCTGAATCGTTTCCACGTTTGAAATGAAAACGCGACGGATATATCGCGGTATAATATAAAACATCAAATCGGTTGGTTCAATCGCTAATTAATAAAAAAGAACCCAAAAATATTACAGCATCTACCTATTATCGAGTACTGCTCAAATCAAGTTACCAACATCCTTTTTCGCAAATAGTACAAAATTGAGAGCCAAATATCATGCGCGTGGATGGTTTTACTCGAGTCTTCAAGGTAATGGCCGCTCAACGTGACCGGTAATCTCATTTTGTGGTAATGAAGACAAATGGGGCATAAAAATGTTTCGGGTAAACGTTACTCTGTTACTAGGGCAAGTGTGTTAATCGACACAATTTCCTTATAAAAAGGTATGTAGCATAGGACGCTGAGTCCTATCTACTGTTATAATATATTTGCTCAATTGCCAATTTGCAACAGTCTATTGACCGTTCAAAGGGGAAGTTTATATCACTTACGCCAACTCTGGTTCCAGAACTTGTGGTTGCGAGTGCTCGAAGCATACAAATTATGGCTCTTGCGGCAATCGGTAGCTTTTTTGAAAAAAGTGTGAACTGTGAAATAGGTTTAACTTTAAAGAAACCATTTTAATTTTTCAATGCTTCTCTTATCTTCTTATTTAGCCATCAGTGTTCCACTACTGGGCAAAGGCCTCTCTCTTTCATCTCCACGATTCTTTATCCTGGACCACCTCAGTCATCCATGAAGCATCGCAATGCTGTAGAAAAAAAATCTAAATATTAAGTCTCCACCTGCTTAAGTTTTGAATAAAACTGAGAATTTCTTTTCCACCAAATACAGAACCGTCGGAAAAATAAACTTGCAAAAATATTCATTACGTGTCTGTTTGGAAAATCAACAAATTTGAATTTCTAATTATGAAAGTTGAATATAATCAGCGACCTCACTTTTATGTACCCAGTACCTGTCGGTATATAACTTATTTTTAGAAGCGTTGGGAACTAGGTGAAATGCTTTGAAATTGATTTTATTTTGTCTGTTGAGAATGTAGGTCGAATAAGTACATTTGAGTTAATTACCACCAATATTTTGCATTGAATTGCATTGAAAATGTATCTATCTATACTTAGCGTTAAAACCTGTTAAACTCATTCTATAAAACCCATCAGAATACGAAATGGTGTAATGAAAATTATGATGTTGATAGGTGATCATTTTAAAGTTGCGTTAGGTGCCGGTATACGGTTGTGTGATCATATTTATATAGAGATTTAAAACCAGTGAAATTGACAATATATTCAAATCAGCAGAGAAATACTACGCTAACAAATAAGTGCGTAAATAAATAAGTGGGAAGAATCTTGTTTTAAACAAAAGTTCGAGAGGTCTTTTCATCCAAGGACCTCCAAAATAAACAAATGATTTCATAAATGTATTTAATCTCGAAAACAAACAACAAAACATACTTTTTTCTTGGAAAAGCCTTGTTTGCTTCGCATGACTTTTGAGACATTTTGAATTGTTTGACAAAAATATATGAATTAATATATAAAATTGAGATAATATTTTCGTTTAACTAAACAAATAAAAATACCTTAGTATGAATATGTCGAGCTTTATTATAATAGTCGAGTAGTTTTCCACGATATTACTGAGAATCTTCTGGCTTCAATAAGTCCATTCTTGTCGTGTCCAGCAGACTGACAGGAGACTAATGACCTAAGTGGTCATTGATTTATTTTCCTACTTAAGTACCTACCTATATTATATGCATAGATATATCCTCGAACCCCGACTGAGTCGCAAATGGATTTCAGAATAATTGATTTAATATACGACAAACATTGTACACAGGCGTGCTTATGTGCTCGTGTTAAATTAGCGTATCGTACTTGACTATAATTTGATAAGTGTATGTCGATCATTTAGGAGAAAATAGTGTACAATAATATGATATTGATACAATATTACAGAGGGGAAGAGGGCAAAGAATTTATTTAGATATCCAAAGAAATATTACAAGCATTCGTTCAGGTTTTTATGCAAGGGTTTGGGCCGTGCCGCGGCGTGGCTACTCGATTTTCGTTTAACAATTTGTGTTCAGGTACTTTCTAGTTACATTGCATGTCAATTTATATATCAAATGTCAATCCAGTAGATATTGCTCTGGGTGCGTGAAGATTTGAGTTCTGTATTTAAAAAAAACCTACGTTTTCTTTTTGAATTCTGACTCTGACCTAATGAAAAGCTGAGAAATTATTTACTAGGTTCTTAATTTGAGTATTCACTGCAGTGTAAACTAAAATTGTTTTAATTAACAGATATTATAGTGACGTAATATAAGTTATTCCGGTTTGACGGAGACATCCAATTTATGCTGTGCATTGACCTGATTTATGTACTAAGTGTGAAGTGACGTGCCAACTGTGTTGGTACTATTCATTTCATATTTAATAGTATCCACATCATTATGGAAATAGAACTAATAATAAATAGGTAATAAGTGAATACTCAGATTAGGTATTTTGTTGCAAATGCTGGCTTGGTTTCTAAATATTTAAACCTTTTTTATTTAAAGTGACAACAGGATTGTAAATTAAACAGAAGAGAGTAGATTCTCACTGTTACAACGTTCATCATATCTGTGATTTGAAATTGGCCATTTTAATAAATAGACAAAGATAATCATTAGCTTAGTACTACATAAATAAATAGATACCTATTCCCATAGCAAAAATATTTTTTAGTCCATCTGCATTTCCCTTGAATAGATTTACCTATCACAGAGCCTCTCTACCGCTTTGACGCGAAGCTAAAATAGAAAACCATGGGTCTGTATGCAAAAAAAAAACAGCACGCGGACAGCCGTAAAATAAAACCCGGAATAAAATTCCAGTCAGGTGGGCGGTATAGCAATACGTTTTTCATGTGAATTACACTCGAATTGTCAGTAATAAATCTTGCTCCATCTTCGACTTAACACATAAATGTCTTCGCCTGACTGCGATGTTTTAAAGCATTTGTTAATGTTTTTTTACATAAATACGTAAAGAGGCGTATTGCTTAATAAATTATAGGGGACAGTCTTCAATGTGAATGTTTTCATTGTGTATTATTATTTGTCGTGTATTTTATTGTTTATTTTATTTTTTTCATTGTGATTTTATTTGTATTTGGCTAAATGTATGATGTTATTTACATAGAACAACCCTTATTCGAAAATATTGATCTATCAGGTCGCATATTCATTAAAAAAAATGTATTTAGCATTGTATACTCAAAAATAATCCATTGTGCTTAAAAATAGATATAATAATACAACTCGATGGATTTTTTATCGCGAACAGAACGAGAATTTCAAAAACCCAAGACTCAAGTGGGCAGGCTAGGCCAGCGGCTTTTCGTCATACGAATTGCAGCTGTCAAAAAGCAGGCGGCATGCCGGCGGCTTTGGTGTGTAGACAGCATTATACACACGTCATAATCATCATCAGCCCTTTTATATCCCCACTACAGGGCTACAAGCCTACTCTCATATGAGAATGATTAGGCTGTAATCTTGCACTCTGGCAAAATGCGGGTTTACGGATTTCATATACACCTTAGAATTTTAGGGTATGATGTAAAGGGAAACATTGTGAGGAATGTATGCAAATAGAAACGTTGTCTTAGCGTTATTGATTCCTGGAAACTGGGATTCTATGGTGGTTAATATTAGATTACGTGAATACACGTGCCATATTATGAGGACTAGAATTTATGCTTTATAAAGAACATTAGCATACTTTGTATCAAAACGCAGTACCTATACTCATACCAACTACCCAAAAACTCAAAAACTTTTCAAAATCCCAGAAACAAAAAAAATATTCCGTGCGGATAGTGGTGGAACTACAAAATATAATATAGCGGAAGCTGTTTTAGATTTCTAGAGTTATTTTTTGTTAAAAAAAAGGTAAAAATAGCCGTCTAGTAAACCCATTCATAGCTTCCACGATTAAAGCTAAAAGTAGCGAAAGTAATAAAAGCACTAGGTATACCACAATAAAATCCAATCAATCTAGTTTTTAGTGCGACGTCAGAATGACTAAACGCTATTGTGGTTCCTATAAACAATTTCGATTTCGTAATCTCAAATTGTGATTTTCGCCGGGTCGAGAAAATTGTATTTTTCAATGCAAGGTTTATTCGGTAGAGAAATTGGCTTGAGGGTACGAATACGGAATAAAGCAATGTCGAATTGCGCAAAATAAAAAAAAGTTATACTCGTGTTTTCGATGGCACGTAGCTTGTCTGACGAGTAGCCGTCATTTGTTTTTGTTACGGAGTTTTTACTGTTGGAAAGGAGACAAGACAAGAGCCTTCTTAAAATTGGACAACTTTTTAATTTTATTTCAGGACCGCAATTACCTATAGATAATTTAATTTTAATTAAAAACTTTTTGTAATGCAATTTACACTGCCTGAATTGCATGCTTAATGAATAGCTGATTATGCTCAAAACATTATTGGTTCAAAATGAAAGCATTTTTATGTAAAATAAGTTATTTACTTGTTACTATTTCAAATAACATTGTAAAGTAATAAATAAATAAATTTATTAATTATTAATAAAAATATTATTAATAAATAAATTTATTTGTTACTATTTAAAATAACATTGTAAAGTAATAAATAAATTCAAAATATTCAAAAACGATCTTGGTAGTTAAATAACTTACCCCCTTATGTAAGTAGAGAATTACCTCTATTGAAATTGCAATAGAGTTCGAAATATGAGTAGTCATATTTAGCTATACCTATAACAAGGCCTTGTATAATAAATTTAACAAGGGTTGATGCTTGACCCGCTTGTGAACTAAAACTTTGAACAAGTACCACTAGTCTCACTAGAGTCTCACTTATTTGTTATGTTCTACATCCTACATTTAAAACTACCGATAATATGAAGGTTAGGTCAATATTTCGTGTATCATAATTAATATGAAGTGTGCTTGTTTGGGTTAGACGTTATTGTTTAAAATAAAGCGGAAATTTAACGATTAATATTTAAAATAAAATATAAAAAGTGACTCAGCCTTTCTGTGACTTTATTTACTTAAAAAGCATAAAAATAAGTATAATAAAAGCAGATATACTCCCACATACGAGAAAATATTCCTTTGATGATATTTTTGTACTTCTTTGTTTTACTATGTTATGTTTATTAGGTTATGTTTAGCCCTTGTTGGGTATATTCAACCTCGCTCTCTTTTAAGATCCCATCAGAACCCAGTGGTTTCTTAATTAAATTTACGCATCACGTAATTTCGTGGTGAACCAAAGAGAGCTTCTAAAAATAGCACATCAATAATGTCTAAAGTAGAATAACGACGCGTGTAACGGCCCAATCTGTCCAACCAATAATTTCCAAAGAATTAAAAGGAACAGGAAACAAAATAGGTTTATTTTTCAAAGAATTTGTAGGTAAGTAAGTATCAAGTTCTAATAAGTTTCTATTCAGTATGTTCATTCATTAGTTCTATCAAAGAAAATACTGAATAACTTAGGAAAATGTATAAAACCTTTTGAAATAAAATAGTTTTTACATTTATTTCTGTTTCTGTAACAAATCTATAATTTTCTTTATAACCTATCAATCTGAAGTAACATTTAAAGGTAATTATGACGTTCTTCTTTAAAAGGAACGATTTTCAAATAGGTACCGTTTTCAAATTAAGTATTCAGAATTAAGATTTATAATTTAAATGTCAAAGAACTACACGTAGGTAGAAATTACGTTATATTTCAAACTGCTCACAAATGCTAGTTACTGTTTTATAAATAGAAAAACGCAAAGGGCGCTAGAAATATAAGGTCTTTCCTACTTAAATGCAAATATTACTTTTTACCTACGTATTCTTTGACATAATATATAAAATTATAATGGCTAACTTATAGATTACCCGATTATTTTTTATGAGCGATGTATGACTTTAAGGTTCAAACTACATATTAGACCACGGGATTTTAGTCGCAATTGAGAGAAGGTATCTGGATAATGAATGATACACTGAACTGTGCGTGCACACTAGCTTTCAACGCGGTTCGTGACGATTCCTACGGCTATAAATTACGATCTATTGTTTGTCTGAACCTTTTGTCTTAAAGGCGTGTGTGGAAGGTAGACAGCAGCACAGACAATGGTGTGATCAAATGACCTATAAGAAGCTATCTTCTTCTCTTCTTCTTCTTAGCTTATAGCTGCCCACTGCTGAGCGTAGGCCTCTCCAATTTTTTTTTTTTTTTTTATTTATTTATTCATAGCAAAACATTTTTTACATCGAATATAGGTATTCTTAATCTTAGCAACTTAATAATAATAATAATTAAAAAAAAAAAAGAAACACATAAAGAGAAAATAATAATAAGAAAATATACAAATTTTACACAAAACAACTTACATTAAATATACTAATGACTTTCAAGTATTATTCCAGTTTAAAAATTCTTCGACTGAGTAGAAACATTTTTGTACTAGCCAATGCTTAAGCTTAATTTTAAACCATGCATAACGGTTGACAGATTTCAATTCCATTGGAAGCTTATTAAATAACCGCGTAGCTTGAAAGTGAGCACTATGTTTAAAAACATTCAAGGTTGATAGAGCTGTGTTACCCCTAATGTCTCTTCTTCTAGTCGTCATCCTTTGGTCCCGTTCCTGATCCGTTTCTACGTTCTCCGGATGCTTGACCATGTCGCTTAATAAAACGTGTAGGTAGAGACAGGGAGCAGTCAAAACTCCCAATTTAATAAAATACTCTCTACAAGAGTCTAACTGAGACAGGCGAAAAATTATTCTAATTGCTCTTTTTTGGGCTATAAAGGCTTTAGAAATGTTATATTTATAACTGTGTCCCCATAATTTTATACTATATCGCAGTCTTGATTCTACCAGAGCATGATACATTACTTTCATTTGCGGAATTGTTGCCTCATTCCTTAGACTTCTTAGGGCGTAACAGGCCGAGCTTATCCTATTTGTTATATTTTCTAACTCAGGCTTCCAGTTTAATAGAGAGTCAATGTGTACACCAAGAAATCTAACTACATTTACTGTTTTCAATTTGTGATTCTCAAGTTTAACGCACAAAGAGTCTTTAGTTCTTGAAGTGGATTGAAATAACAAAAGATTTGTTTTCTTAGCATTAATCGTTAGGTTATTGTTCGTGAACCAAGTCGAGAAGGCGCTCAGAGTCCTACTGCACACGTGAAGAAGTCCATCCAAGGAGTTCGCTGTAACTATAGCATTAGTGTCGTCTGCAAAAATTATAGGTCTTACCCAAGGTACTTCGGCACTAATGAAATTTATCAGGTCATTAATAAACACTATAAAAAATATCGGCCCCAGTATAGAACCCTGTGGGACGCCCCTATTCACTTTCACCCATCTGGAATGCACAGTTATCTCCCTATCATCTTTAACCGATTTCAATTCCACAAACTGTTTTCGATTTTGCAGGTAACTTTTTATCATTTTAAGTTGCTCATTACGTACTCCGTAGTGGCTAAACTTTTGCAGTAGAATATCATGATCCACATTATCGAAAGCCGACGTTAAGTCCAAAAATATACCTGCTACTTTTTGTTTTTTATTTAATTTTATAACAACTTCATTAATGAGTGCATCTATAGCGTCAACTGTTCCAATTCCAATTTTATATCCAAATTGTCGCTCATGTAGGACGTTGTTACTATTGAGATGATTTATAAGTCGTACTTTTATCAATTTCTCTAAAATTTTGGATAGAACCGGCAACAAAGATATTGGTCTGTAATTTTTTGGGTCGTTCTTGCAGCCTTTCTTATATATTGGTATGATTTTTGCAATTTTAAATTGATCTGGAAAGGTATTGTGTACAAAACAAAGATTAAAAAGTGAACTCAAGGGCTTAGCAAGTATGTCTATGTTGTTTTTAATGACACTTATGGGCATGTTGTCATAACCGAAAGAAGTCTTGGGCATCATCCTCCCTACGATAGTTTCAATTTCCCTTGGTGTGACCATGAGCCAGCGAATTTCCCGCTCCACTCTAGGAGTGAATCTATGTATGTACGAGATGGCTTTCTGTGGACTACTTTTTTTATTTTCTTCTTCATCTTTGTTCTTATTTTCAAATTGAGAAGCGAAAATGTTTACAAGTTTTTGTGGATCATCAATCATTACATTATTTTGTTTCAGAATCAATTTCGATCTACATTTTATTTTACCAGCGTTCCTATGTTTATTAATAACTTTCCAGACTGCTTTAGCTGAGCTATTTGATTTAGTTATTTCAGCCTGCACCGAGATCCTTTTTGCCCATCTTACTAGTTTACGATAAAGGTTTAAGTATTTCGCGCGATAGTTCATAATTGTTTTATCATTGATATAACTATCCGCTGTAGCCAGAAATCTCTTCATTTGACTTGATACACAAAGTCCTTTAGTCAGCCAATTTATGTTATTAATCTTTTTCTTTCTTACTCTTTTTTCAACCAGGGGAAACGATTCAGTGAAAAGTTTGTTAAAACTATCAATATAACTTGTAATACTGTCTATACTTGCTCCTAGAATGATGTTTTTTAATCTAAAAGAAGCCTGATTTTGCTCTGTAAATATTTGTTGTTGGATCGTAATAAATTCATTATTCCCTCTATTCTTGGTGACGATTGGTAAGCTTAACTCACACAGTAGAGCAAAATGTCCATCCGACAGACCATTGAAGTCCGTGGAAACGTTAGAAACGTTTTCTGTCGATATGTTAGTTAACATGTTATCTAGACCCGAGTGCGTATTGCCCCTTATAAAGGTAACACAGTTATACAAACACCTGAAGTCATAAGTTTTTAGTACTGTTATAAGTTCTTTATGGTCATTGGTATCTGACAAGACGTTAATATTAAAATCGCCACAAATTATACATTGCTTTTCGAATAAATAATCCATCAGCTGTTCCAATTTATTCAGAAATGGAGCTAGGGTACATTTTAAGGGAATTCTATAACAACAGATTATGTACACATTAGTCTCAATATCCCTTACACCACATACTTCAAAGCAATCCAATTCATACAATTTTTTACAAATTTCCAATTCCTCACATTCTCGTTCAATTAATCCTAAAACAAGAGTTCCACCACGTTTTTTCTTGGTTCTTGTGTTGCTTGAAACAATACGATAGTTTTCTAAGCTAAAAGTTGAGATATTTAGATTATTGAGGAAGTGTTCAGTTATGCATAGGTAATGAGGATAATCATCTAACCCATGCAAATATAATTCTAACTCATTTTTCTTTGACATTGCACCGCAAACATTTTGATGAAATATTTTCAGAATAGATGTTTTACAATGTTTATTCCTATGATTTGAATTTAATTTGACACTAGGAACGAAAAAACCTATGTAGCGAACCGTCGTCGTCTTCGTTGTGCTTTGAAGTATCTTTTGCATGGTTGATCTGAGAATTCGATTCCAACTTCAAGCTAATAAGCAACTGCTCTAATCCCTCAAAAATCATTCCATAACCAATCCTATTTACAAATCCTGCGCTAGTAAAGGTATCGAATGTATATGTGAGGTGTAGATTGCTATCTAATAAGTATGCGTACTGAAAAACGAAATTATCCTTATATAACAAATTGTTGAAGACTTCTATTCTATGATTTAGTAGATATGAGCAATCATTCAGTCTGTAGGTTGGAAGACAAATTATTATGTTTGTATGTTGTACGCTCAGAAGTTTATTTCTTATTAGTTCTATTAGGTCATGATATCTATTAGTTGATTCGAAGTCCTTATCTCCTATGTAAATAATGCAAAAATCATTCATGGAGTAGTCTTTGAGCTTAGCTGGTAGTCCTGATAGTAGAGCATCGATGCCGCCACCAGGTGTACGGTAATGACACAAACTGTTTTCTTCATATTTACCTTTAATCATTCTGAGCGTTGTGTTGTTGTAGTTACTAATAATGCAAAATTTTGGAAACGTCTTCAAAGGTGTTGTTGTTAACAAGGGTTTATTTAATAATGGCTGTTGTATTGGAGTTGAAACGCTAGTCTGTGGCGGGGTGTTACAACTGATAAAGGATTCGTCTTCGGTGGATCTGTTGAAGTTTAATTTTAAGTTTCCCTTCATCCCTTTCCTTTTTGATATCGATGTCTTGATCGTTGATTTCTTGTTCGATTTAGCGCTATATTTTGCTTGGGGGTCTAAGCCTCTTAATAAGTTATTTATTTTTTGTTCGCATTCTATGACTTTGTTTTTTAAGTAACAGTTCTCGGATAAGAATAACTCTATTTGTCTCTCTGCAGAATCGTATTTTCGTTCTAATTCTAGTATCTTCATTTTGAGAGCTTCGTGATCCAGATGGCTTTTTGTTATTATTTCCGGACAACTTCTTTCTAGTCGAGTCACTATTGGTGATGACAATTCACCTTGGTATTCTTCGTCAAGAACACTGTCATGTGGATTCATAATTTTTCTCTGCAACGCGACCGGTTCGATGCCTCCTGCATCCAATGAGACCTCGCGATTTTCGCTATGTCATCGGTCCATCTGGCAGATAGCCTTCCTACGCGTAGAGCGAGTTCTCCACTCCAGAACTTTTCTATTATATAAGCTATAAGACGTGTGAATTTATGATGGTTATTTTTACGAAATAAAAGATTTACTGAAATTATCAATTAGTGTCACGTACAAATATATGAAGATAGACAGCCACAAAACATCACAAACCAACTATTCTCATTATAGTAACATTGCGTCACCGTACTTAGCATACATAGAGTACAAAGGGCGAAGGAATCGATATGGTGACGTTTGATCAATACCACCCACTGCTGTTTACAGAGCGGGTCACGCACTCAGTTTCGTTTCAATGATTCATTGTTTTACGACGAACAACTTCAAAGATCGTAATTTGTTCGAATCATTCAGAACTTGGTATTTGTTTAGAATATTATGTAAAGGTTAAGCTGGAAATATCACAATCACTCTCAAAATTAATACTTAAATATGTATAAAGTATTCAATGCCTATTCATAAATTATGTAGTGTAGTTTATCTTTTCCACAGAGCAAATAAGCCTTCTCCAATTTGGAATTAGTTGTTTTTATGAAAATTTTTATAAAAATAAATCGTATTTTCACAATTAGCCCAAAACACTTGACAATCTTCACGGCAGTGACTTAACAGATAGGATACCTGTACAAACTAGTTGAAGTAGACGATCCACAGTGAGCGATAAAGTTGTCATGTCATCTTCCTTATTGTGTTTCTAACTATTCTAAAAATTCCAGCTATTTCATACCTACATAAGTAAATGACTGTCTACGTGATGTTTCCATTCTCTCTTTTTATGCTTATGACACACTACAACGATGAAATACGAAATAAAATACTTGGTTCTGTCCCGTATAAAGTTTTTTGTTAATTTCGCAATGACGTGTGAAGGACGCATTATAGTTCACATTTTGTCAACGCCGCTAATTGTTATAATTATAAATTAAATAGTTAATTAGTGATAATGAAAACAGCTATTTTTAATGTCAGAAGTTGTTACTTTTTATTTTAGAGTGATATCTTAAAACTTTTTAATGGTAGAGCAATTTTAAGTGTTTTTCTTAGAAACACCAGGAAAAGTGCACTCACCTACACCAATTCTCTTTAGAGGGTGTGAAACTTACACTATAATGGATGCTCTAAGTATTCATTTCAGCAAAACATGGATGTGTACGATAACCTTTATTTTCTGGGATCTTTGTCACGTTCTTCCAAATTCTGCAAGGCATTTTTTTCACCTTATTTAACCCAGCTCCGTGACTCAAGGGTCAGTTATGGCCGATAAGAATTTTCAACTGAAAAGCTTTAAGTGATGCTTGACCTCAATTCACGACTATGTACTTATGAGGCTTCTGAAAAATAATTGATTTAACCCAATTAACGTTTTAAAGATTCTTCATTACTTGTTGCAAAAAGAAACATAAAATTAAACGCTCTTTTACTTCTAAATTAATAAAATGCAGCATGATATTCAATGTATAATTATGACAACAAATTTATAAAACTTGCTGTAATTTAAATGACGCCTAACTGCATAGGTACTTTATTGCTGTAATAGCAGTTTATTTGCGTAATGTTGAGAGAGTGCTTATTAAAGCGGAAATTATATATACCAGGTCTCCGTCAACGTTTAACCGACCGACTCAATAAAGCTTGCTTTATAGGAGCGCAATTCTAGCCTAATGGGTGTGCTACACTCAAATGGATTGCGCCTTTTGATTTTGAGAAATTCAGCTTCATAAATCTCAATTCCTTAGTTAGCTAGCCTATGTTTTTCTACAAAAACAACGAAGGGTTACTATTACCTTGTAAATTGAATTTTGTCACAATATTTACTTTCCCATCTCCTCATTTTTATTTTTTTTAAATACACCTATTTAAGTGAATACGGTTTTCCCAAACTACCCATCGTGATGTTAATCCAGAAAGCAATTTTATGATAATTTTGCTGTTACATTTTATGGAAACCGTACAGACATTTGGCGTTTGCAACCGACATATACAAATGTTTGAATTTAGCTTTCAAGTGCTTCCAATAAATGAAATCATAGTTGGTTTACAGTTGTTGTGGATTTACGCTTGAAATAATACTAGTTTTGCGTTTGTACTGAACAAATTTGTCTGTATACGTAATTAAAAGCAAAACCCATAATTAAAAATTAAAATCATAATTCAGAAGTAAACATAAGTATTTAATACATTTAAAACTATTAAATAAATCATGGCTTTGTAAAGCTTCTTTCGTTCGAAAACAAAATTTACGTAACAAGGAACTTTTTTAATACTTAGAGAAGAAAAATCAAGGAACACTTTCATAATTTCAAACCACCTTCGTCAGTTTTTATGAGGCTGTGCTTCAACTTAGCAGTTATAAGCTTGTCTCGAGAGAAGCCACTTTACTTTATGAAGTTTCTACTCACTTTTTCGCATATAGGTCTCATTTAAGATCAAAAGATGCTTAAGAGAAGTGCTTATTACTAATTTAATACTTGGAAAAATTGCGCTGAAATTATAAGATGGAAGGTACTCGTAAAACATTTGAAAATTAATTTCAGGGACTTGAGGTTGTATAGGCTTTTTGAGTCCTACTTGAAGGGAAAATACCTTTTAATTTCAATTTCTAGATTTAACTTTTCAGGTACGTATTTATAATTTTCGTTTGATTGTTGAAGTTTGTAGTGGTTTTAATATTTATCCAGTGATTTCTTTAATTAAACTCAATTTGAATCAATTAAACTACGTCTTTGAAAATATCAAAGCCAAATATTCTCAAGTTGAAAGGGCAAAGGGTGAATATAAATAGAACATAAAAATCAACTTCGTAATTACTTGGTAACTGGAGTTTTTCAACCAATATCGGGTTGCATGTATAATGAACTTTGAAGGAAAAACTCTGACTATTTCCTGATGTTCATTAGTATATTGCTTCTGTTGGTTTTAGAGTAAATAAATATTTAAGGAAGATTGGTGGGAAGCCGCCTTCAACAGAAATCTGTGGAGAAGCATGGGAGAGGCTTTTGCCCAGCAGTAGGACAACATAGGCTAAAAAAAAGTATAATGCATGTTGCAGTTGCCATGCAGTAAAAGATATACTATACATTCGTTCGTGTTTGTTGTTTCCAATGTAGACGCTCTCTAAACAAACAGAGATTGTATATTTTATTGCGAATTATTAATACGCGCTCTTAACTTAGACATTTAATAATTACTGTAGGTATATAAGGTATTTAATTATCCATTTAAAACTCAGTTGGACAGATACCTCCTTCATTACTTTCCATTTTATAGTACCATTCCGCCACAGTGCTTGAGAGTGCAAATAAATTATATCACTACCTTTATTTACTTATTTATAACGGAAATAATTTAAAAATTCTACGAAAGTAATGCTCAGAAGTTTTCTTTTGGTTTTTTTTAACGATAAAAACTTCAGCTAAGATTTAAAATAGCTTTAAAATAATAAACATTTCTGCAACTGAGAGTTGCGGCAACTCTGGTCTAAATGAAGCACATGAGGTATTAAACCGAGCAATGTCTATTCAATATGCTTTAAAAAAATCAGTTTGAGAAAAGAAACTTCACCGAAGAATGCCAATTTAAAAACCATTTGAAAATCGAACTTTTACTCGTCTTCGTTCAGTTTCAACAACTTGAACAATACGTTTCATCATTCAATCAAATAGAACAGAAATAGATTCGCCTATTTTTCTACTGACATGTACCTATGCGCTATTTTAGGCCCAGTTGTTACTACATTGAAACATCTGGAATCAAGATTTATAACGAGTTTTCAGGCAGTAGCGAAAATGGTAATTAAGCGAAAAGATTCGTTAAATCTGTAGCTGATAATCTTTTCTGATTATAATATGTGATTAGCCATATAATGGTTTTATATTCAAGCAGATGAGACGAAACTATGAATGAGATACAAGCTTGACGTAAGTTCATTTTCATTCTGTTTATAACATGTGCTCCATATACGTATATGTACCTACTTACATAGGTATCTATATGTAGAGTTATTTACCTTTCACCCCAAAATATTATTATTCAATTACTTACGTCCGTCTGTCCATTACCCAACCTTCCGGGTCACAGATGACCGGGCCATAGAAAATATCAGTGGCAATCTAGTGGCATTGTCCAAACGCCTACTATCTTCAATTTATAAAGGGTCGCCGGATAAGAGCGGGGTTAAGAGGCCGTTTCTCATTGCCAGAACTCCTATGTCATTACATTTTGTCACTAGCTTCCCTGAGTGAGAGATTATTTCAGAAAGGGGTTTTCTAGTCTATAAAAGAACGACTAGCCTTTATTTCATTCCTATTTTGAAAAATATCTTAAAATAGAAGCGATAATTTACAAAATTACTCATATTTAGAGAAAATGCTGTTAGACATGTTTAGTAATCTTCTTGTTTTTTGACAATACTTACCAGCGTTATTCCAAAACGTTAAAAGTCTTAAGTTATGTCACTACATAGATAAAACGTCATACGTAGTTCTAGAACTACATTTATTTATACCTACCTCGTTTTACATTAACCCTGTTAAAGTTTTAATCGAGACTTAAAAAGCGTTAAGTTAATGATCATTTATGCAACTGAGAGTTACATTAGCTCAGGTCTAAATGGGAAACATGAGGTATTTAACCGAGCAAATGTCTATTCAATTCCCGGTTTCCAAAAAGTTACTCATCAGTCGTCAGTCGTTTACGCTTTGCAAAAACGAGGAGACTAATTTGAAACCTGGAAAGTGAATACTCTAATGAATGACACGACACGAGATGCTTTTACAAACAGAAATGTTTCCGAGGTTCATTTTACGAAGTCAAACTAGCTTGTGACATTTTCGTCCAAAGGATGCGATTTATGCAGGAATGCATTACCACTGCTTGTCGTGTTTGAAGCATTTGTCAATGCTTTACGTACACATGATCACGTTCGTATCACTTTCGCGTTTCGCAAAACTTCTAGACTAGTGTGACTAATTAACATGTTACGTTGCATCAAAAATGATACCTATTACCCAGATTAAAATTTTGGCAATATATGTACTTTCTATTTTAAAGTATATGTGGATACATGAAAGGATAAATCTTTCGAATCTAACAAGACTATCGTACCATGATTGAATCAACTACGCGGGACTTTATTCTAAGTGTCCAAATGGATAAGAAATACATAGAAATACTCTCTATTCCTCCACTCTATTGTGTCAAATAACATTATTTACGCAGTCATCCATCCTCACCTTAACAGCCTATAAAATACCAAGCAAACGTAAAACCATTTTAATACAATCCATAATGACAGAAAAGTATGACCATTTTTATGTGCGCGTAAATCTCTGAAGATCATTCCTTCAATCTTGACGAGAAATCCACATTCCCGCACATAATCTTGGGGATATCATAAACTATAACCAAGTTATCTCTTTGGACAGATTGATAATAAACGGGAAAAATCACCGAAGTTGCTGTGGGACTGTAATCAACTGGCACTGGAAATGAATTTTTGGTTTTTGTTTTATTTTTTATTTTATATCAAAAATCTGCTTGCCAATTTCTACTTGTTAAAAACAGTCGAACTATCAAAACAACGGCGATATTATTTAATACTATTGTCAATTGTTTCCCTATAACATTAATTCTTACAAAGATTCAGTACTTTTTTTAGAAGTAAATGAATGCCGCAAACGCTGGTACGTAAGAGCGCTTATTTTAATTCTACCATAAAACATACTGGGCCTTGATTCTGTAATTTCTTGTTATTTTCAGTGTAAGGATATCGACACCGACACCGATAAGCCACTGAACTGAATTTTGGTAGTCTCTAAAATTAAAACTTCGGTGTGGCTGTCCTGTCGATGGTGACTTTGCTTTTTTTTTTAACACGTTTGATACCCATATTTTTTAATGATTTATTTTTACATTCGTTCTTTTTAGTGGCTGTATAGTCGAATGTCACTGCTTACCAAATATTTGAATGAGATAGAGTCGTTGCAGTGTTGCCGTATGTACGAATTTGTCCGTACACGTACGGAATTTGGGGTATTACGTACGGAGAGAAATGGCGTACGGATTTGTGTTCGGATTTTTAATTATAACACATTATAAATAAAATGTAGCACGCTTTCAAAAATAAAAGTGAATATCTATGTCGATTTCGATAGTTTTTCACTTCCCTCATCTCATAAATTATATTATTGAGTAAGTAATTCCCCATTCTAGACAATAACTTGTCTATGACAACTGATTGTCTATGATCGGGAATTACCGCAACATATTTCGTTTCGTCTGACAGAGGGAGCATGATACACGACTGACATGAATGAACGAAAGAGATACATTATAAATCCATTGTTGTTGTGGTTATTGTTTTGGCATAACGCGCTCATTTATACGCATTGTTCTTTCTTAAAGTGAATAAAGTATTGCTGTGTGCGCAGCAGTTGAGCGTATTTTCTCTGCTTTTAACTTAATAAAAACAAAACAACGAAATCAACTCTCAACAGAGACAATCGATACGCTTCTGCATACTAAACAATTGTTAGGAAATACGCCATGTTTTGATTTGAATGTTGATAATGATATGATTAAAAAAATTAATAAAGACATGTATAAATAATTCTTGCTATTGAATTTGTTTTTTTTTATTGTGATTTTACTGTCGAATGTACAGATTTTTAGTTCTTGTTGTATGGCAACACTGAGTCGCTGTCAGTTGTCATTGTCAGCGTTGTTTTGACATTGTTTGTGATAACTTGTTGGTGTTTATTTTGTGTTTATTCGTGTATTTATCCACTAAAATGACTTTATAAGTGGTGTAAAAATGACTTTATAAGTGGTGTAATCTAATTCTCCTAAACACCCGAAAAACTGTTTACCAAAAAATTTGAAAATTCGTAAAAAGTGGTTGCAGCTTGCCCGCATGGATCCTAGGAATATGTCTTATAGATCAACTACTTTTTCCTGTGAAGACCACTTCAATGTAAGTTAACATACCTAGAGATAAAAGATTATTGTACTAAAGTGATAAAAGGTACTAAAGTATGTTGTGGTTTTGAGGTTAGCTTATAACTTTGTTATTTTGTTACAGATGGAGCAAGATATTGCTAACTATAGTCAATATAAAAAGGAATTTTTTTTTAAATGCATTGATCGATGGAGCAACGCCTTCTAAATCTGATTGCCAACAAGATCGCCGGAAAATAACGTCTGATAAAAGTAGTACTTCTCGGCGAACATTCATAAAAGACAAAAACTGAAATGCTTCTAGAGCTCATTAGAAAAGAGGAAGAATCTCAACCTATTGAAAGTGCGCCTGAAATTTTTATTGAAACTCCTATAACGACAGGTATGTGAACTTCTATATTACCTACATATCCAAAAATAAAGCGATGTGAAATTTTTCATTATGTATGCCTATTATACTTAGTTTATTTCTCTACCTAGATGCTACTATCTGTGTAAGTTAATAAACAAGTGCTTCAAACTCGTGAATCAATTTCTTTGAAAACTATAGACATGACAGAGAAATATAAAGTCCTTATGCGATATTGTTGTTGTCAAGCCAGGCTGTATTAGCCAAGCTTCCTAAATTATTTTATAATGATATGTAAGTATTCATATTTTTTTATCTTTACAGAATCACCACCAAGAAAAGATCAATTTACATCAACCGAAAACGATCAATTTACATCACAGCTGAAAAGGCAGTCCAATTTAAGGAAAAATTGCATTATAGAAGTAAAGCTTTACCAACAACAATGGTGTCCAAAGATGTCGCACTTTCTCCTTATAAATTGTCAACTATTACAAGTTACACATCTCCATTTAAGATGGAACAGTGCAGTAATGTAATAAAGCCATCAAAAAGGGGTCTTACTGAATTAATAGAAGAATTGAGTTTATTGATGAAGATAAATCAGACAGTGAAAATGTAGAGGTTCCAAAACAGCCAGATTCATCATCATATGCACCTTCTTCATCTATTGTTTCCAACTCGGGTACAACCATAGCAGAAACCAACGAAGATATTCATAAAATACAGTGTTTGCAGCATATTTTGCGCCTTATTCATAGAAAACCTATGATGTACATTGGAATCTCTGAAGATTCATATTTTTTAGTACACCTGATTCATAAACGTATCCGTATACCACATGAACATATTTTGCTTTGTCTTAAAAAAAAAAATGATTAGGGAGTACTTTTTCAGAACTTGAAGATAATTTTGGATTATCTCTGTTATATGCTAGTAAATTATTTTTAAAAAATATACCCTTGATTGATAATGTGCTATGAAGTTATATTGTGAATATAGATGTAGTTTCAACTAAAAAGCCACTACCCATTTCATTTCGCCATAATTTTTACAATGTCAGCTGTATAATTGATTGTTTAGAAATTGATATAACCTAAAGCCCTTTTCCAAGCACTTACTTGGTCTGATTATAAAAAAGGTAATAGGTACAGTAAAATATTTGATTTCATGTACTCTAAATACTGTACTCTAAATGGATAGGTCAATTACATTTCACCTGGTTTTGGGAGATGGGCCATTGATGTTACAATATTACAAAATTGTGACTTTTTAGATAGATTAGGTCCAGGTAATTATGTTCCAGCTGACTGGGGATTTAAGCATGTTGAGCAAACACTGAATGCAAAAGGAATTAAATTGCTTAGACCACCAAGTGTCCCAGCAGGGTCAAAGCTAACAAAAAAAGAAGTAAGGCAAACGAAAATTATAGCTAGTTTAAGAATAGAATGAGTGATTGATAAGGAGATTAAGAGAGATCCACATGTTAAAACAATATCATTTTATCAACAAAAACTTTCTACGAGTACTTGATGATGTTATCGTTAAAGCTTGTGCTCTGATCAACACACAGGACTCTCTTATAAAATAAGGAAAAAGATGGGCATTAAAATGTATGTACCTTTAGTTTTAGTTATTTGAAATATATGTTATTTGTTAAATAAATCCAGCATTTATTATTTTTCTAATAAAAATCTCTAATTCAATTCAATTTATTTCATCTATAAATTACAATTACATCATCTTTACAGGTTTACACCTAAATCGACAAGTAGTTTAATGAACTACCTACCTAATCCTTGATAGGAATTGGAAGCTTTGTTTATTACTTTTAGAAGACAGTTAAATGACCCAAGATAACTAAGTTACCTACCTATAATATCCTAGTATGTATATAAGTAGCTAACAAATTCATAGGCACTGATATGTAGAAAGTGCTCTACTTCAAACTAATTTTTCAATCTTTACTTGTTAGGATGTGCACTCAAATTAGTTAGTCCTGTCAGAGAATAAATTAACTTGGTTTCAATGAGCAATAGTTATTTATTGTATGATATTGACATACCTATCTGAATGGTGTTATGTAAAAAGGAAACAATAAGAAGTTAAAAATATTTTAATTAAATAGTTAGCAAAGACACAATGGTGTATGGTCCATAATGGTACCGTTACCAAATACATAGGTACCTATTATTATTATGATTATGAACAATATGGGATAGATATTTTTTTTCCAAAATAACTGAGGTGAAATAAATGAATTATTTAAATATTGTTCATTAAATATAACTGGAACAACATCCACTTTCTTCGTTTTTGCAAAGTCTGGATGTGCAGTGCACAAATATCCTTTTTTTTTAATTTGTTAGGTACATTTGCAGCGCACTAATTCACAGTTCATTACTTTTCTATCTTTTATTGTTTGAAGGTACTCATTTAGCAGAACTTGCACTACTGTCTGGAGTCAAAGCTTCTTTATTGCAAAGTTGTTCCACTGTTACAAACTTCAATGTGGTTCCAACATGGGAAAGTTTTGATTTCTTCTAATAGCACTCCACCTCTGTGCAAGAAGGCTCCTCGCTTCTTCTGTGAGACCACATTAGGAAAGCAACAGCATGTTTGCAACCGCCAGCTGATGCTGCGCAGTCTAAACATTGGCAGCTTACAATTTCCTCTTTGTTCTCGTCTACAACCATTGTCACATTGTAAGAACCCGCTTTCACTTTGTGTTCTGGACAAATCTTGCATTTAAGTGTGCAGACGCCAGACTCGCGACGCAGTTGCACGTAACCAATGGCATCGTCACCGTACGACTCTCTTCCACCCCTAAAACAAAGAACAAGTAAGTTAGGTACCTAATGAAGCTGTTTTTCGCAATGGTAGCTAAAATAATGCTATAAATCTTTAGTAGTTGAATGTAAATTATATACTTACACAGCAGTTTTCACATTCCCGAGTTCTGCAGCATAAAAGTCTACCGTCTGCTTTGATAAAATTACTCTCCATTTTAAAAAACTCCGAAGACAAAAGTAGCAGAAACATAAATAACAGAATTAATTCAGAAAATAACACAAAAAGCTATGATGCAGTTTTGACAGTTGGCAGCCATTAAAAAAACTATCGAAAGAAACGTCAAATAATTAGGGAATACGGTTTTGATGCGACATCATGAAGCCACTGAAGAAAATTTTGGTAGTCTCTAAAATTAAAACTTCGGTGCCGCTATCCTCGTGATCGTGACTTTCTTTTTTCTTTTTTAAACACGTTTGATACCCATATTTTTTAATGATGTTTTTTTCATTCGTTCTTTTTAGTGGCTGTATAGCCGAATGTTACTGCTAATTATATATTTGAAGAAAAAAGTGGCATGTTTTTTGTTGGTTGACATTATGTATTTATGTTTGACGGTGAAAGTCATTGGAAATTTGGAAGATGCGACTGAAATTGTAGAAAAACTGTTTAAAAACAAATTACTTCTGCTTTGGTAAGTAAGTAAGTTAGTCTTTTTTTTACAAATCATTACGTTGTTTAAATGTTCAAGACAATTCTTACTATAAAAACCTGATTGTTTTAGGTAACATCTTGATAGATTATACGGAGGCCCACCCTGACCTGGCACTAGGAAGGTGCACAAGGACGAAGGAGGGCCGCAGTCTAGCTTAAAGGCTCTGAGAGGAATGCGCCCTGATACTGAACAATGTAGGGGCAGACTGTAGGTACTCATAAAAACTAGTGAGGATTATTCATACAATATGATATTAATGTAGGTACTAACCTGAGACTACTCTCTGATCAACATTTATTCCTTTTTCAGAATTACAACGAATATAAGAGTAAACTCATAAGAAAAATTAAATCAGAAAGAAAAGACAAGTGCAACAGGAGGAAGGCAGCTGCTGAAATAACATTGTCTCAGGCAGAAGATATAGAGTTGCTTGCTGCAAAGCTTTCAGAAATATCATTGCATGGCTTAACACCAACTAATAGACGCCGCCGCCGTAGTCACATTTTGTTTGATCTAAAACTATTATCGTGACCTAATGTAAACCTATAGTGCAAATAAACGTATTGAATATTAACCCATTCAGAATGCTATAACTCCTTTTGAGTTTTATTTAATATATTAGAATTTGTTATGATTAACTACATTAATACGGTACTTATCGCTTACAAACATCTTAGAGCAAATATGTTACTTGTAGGTATTAAACTTTGAGTAGAATGTAGAAATTATTTAATAGGAATTTATTCTTGTTAACTATAGTGTAGTCTTGTTTTAGTAGTTTCATTTTGCAAGAAGCAATTGAGTTTTATTTATCTGAATATGTGTACGTTGTGGATCTCTCATAAACTAGCTAGTAACTGTGTTAAATAAAGGAAGATATTGCAAAATACTATAGCCTTTTATTCTGAAATACTTATACATTTTTACACATTTATAATAATCTATATAAGTACCTATATAAAAGAAAGTTGTGTTGTTTACAGTATTTACATAACTACAAAACGTATACAGGCAAAGGTCCACAAGGAGGAAGATTCAAAGTCCGTAGGTAAACACCAACACAATGAAAAAACTGCAGCAGGAGATAGAGTAATCCAAACGTATATAAAATCAAACATGACACACACACGACATATCGGAATAGGTTTTTTTTCCTTCTTTACCTTCTTTCTCCTAGATATGAATTGTTATTCAAAGAAACATTATGTGTTTTTTTATCGATACTATATAAAATGTGAAGAGACATTGAAAGGACTTTGCTAAAATAGCAGTGTCTGCTCAAATGCAGTTTTGACAGTTGACAGCCATTGAAAAAAACGTCAAATAAATTAGGGAATACGGTTTTGATGCGACATCATGAAGCCACTGATTACGGGAATACCAAAATTTGCTAAGATGGCTCCGTGGCCCCACGATGGCGCCATCGATGTCAAAAATGTATCAAAAAACGAGTTTTGCGGAATACCAAAATTTGCAACCATGGCTCAGTGGCTTCATGGTGGCCCCATTGATCCCAATCAAGCCAAGCCATTTTTTTACAGAATACCAAATGTGTCAAAAATTGCTGTCGACAGTATACCGACACGATATCCACGGCTATTTTAACTTACAGAATCAAGGCCCTGGAATATTCATTAATGAATGGTGATCTTTGATAATGTCTGGTATAACCTACAACACAACCTCGCTCTCTTCGTAATAATGTGATACAATAAAAGCGAAACGTGGCAACTCCCAAAAGGATTGCGGTCGAAATATCGAGCTGGTATCTATTTATTTCGGCGTTTGGCGCACTTGGAAGAGAAGAGTACACTTCTCTAGGGAGATTTCTTTATAACATCATCCGATGCCGAGCATGCTTAAAATACATATTTTATCGTGTCATTTTTTTTCAAATGTCATACAGCCTGTTTAAAAGAAGACCCACACAGTTTATTCATTAAGAATTGTAGCTTATTGTATTTTTTATTGCAAAGGAGTTGTGTTACCCAAGGTAAACAATCAAATCAAATCGATTTTCTTCAGATATATAAGAAAAAAAGTGCCATGAAAGCTAAACAAATATAGCGTCAAATTGTTATTCTTGTAGCAGATTTTTAAGGGTACCTTATTAGCCCTTTTCCCAGAAGTTTCACATAGATATTTAATGCACATTCTGAACTTAGAGCGTAGATATTCCTATTGCTATATGCAATACTCGTGTTACTCTGAGCTAAGCAAAGTTAATGATCCGTCAAGCTAAAAGCCTTAAGATTGACTCTTACGAGCAACATTAGCCAACTGTTAAAACATTATAAAGATAAGAGCATCCATCAACAATCAATAATAAATCTTTTGCTTTAAAGAATCGTGGATATTTTGATTACAATTCTTTCTCGGTTTTTATTTGATCAGTGCGCAGTGCTGTATCAAGGCTGTATCAGACAAGATCTGCAGCAAGATCATTATATCTGTAATTACTTACTGTGTTCTTATATGTAGAGGTAGAGCTAAGAATTAAATTGAGTAATATAATTGATAATAGTACATATTGCTCGTTGATTCCAAAATGCTTGGCACGTGCTTGTCACAAAGCGCTGGAAACTTCTCGACTTAGATATTGTGATAAAATTACCAATAACCCAAGTTTGAATATTCAAACTCGGTATATACCTCGGGTTAAATTGACTCGGATTTTCCCAACGCGTAGCAAAAAGGACAGGAAGTGACGGTAATAATGTAACAATTTTCATTTAAATTACGCTTTAGGGTAAAACCTTTAAATATTGCTTGTAAATTGAAAATCCATTTACGGCCTCTGAGTTGATTATGCGACCCTTGTCCGGTAAAAAAGGATTATTTTGCCCTAACGAAACACCTTGTAACAAAATTTAAATATACCTATGTTAGAGTTATAGGTAAGTATAATTCATGAATGTATAATAAATATGATAAGTTTTTAATGAAAATATTATAATTTTGTATGCTTTACAGTCTATATAAATAATTATGTAGTTATCTCATTTATTTTCATTTAATAGGATTACAAACATATTGTTCCAAATTCAAACAATAGGCAAATATTCTGTTTTGGATTTATTCATTCAATTACCATCTTTTATTATGCAAGCGTAAGATCTGAGTCCTATCTGAGTATTCAAATTAAGTCACGGAAAGTTATAATGCATATTTGCCTCGTTCATTGTTTTTTTTAATAAAAATACAACAAAGAATTTGTACTTCTTATTTTAACCTCCTTCACGATGAACAAATTGGACTGAAATTCGAAACGATTTTTAATGAATTTAAATAAATATAATGTTACGAAACAGCAATTATTTCGAGTGTGTTTCGCTTTTGAGAGCTGCAAAATAAATATAAGGTATGAATTAACGACTGTGTAGGATAATACAATGCACAAATAACTCCTCTAAAGATCTTTATGCATAAATGACTGAAAGACTTCGAGGTTTCGCGTTTAGCGTATATGCGTTGATTCTATAATAGCGCGTTTAGCATTCAAACATAAAACAGCGCAGTCTCAGACGTCGCGGTCCACCATCGCCAATGCATAATAGTATCTACACACCAATGCCGCCGGCCCGACAGCTTACGTCATTTTCAAACATTTTCGATAACATTTTTTGATGACAGTTGAAGGCCGCCGGCCTTGCCAGTGGCATCGGAAGAGACACCATTAGGCCTTTATTACAATCGAAAGAAAAGTCGTGAAAAACGAGAAAATATAAAACAAGTTTTAGAAACCGCAATAAGTGAGCACTTCTACATGAATAATACGAAAATGTCACAAGAAATAATGTACAAAATTATATTCTGTTTGTCAAAATATGGAAAGCGACGTCTAACAAATAACGCTTTTGGTTGTCGCGTCGTACAAAGTTGTACAAAGATTAATTTCTTGAGATTTGCGAGCGAATCGTCATAAACATTATTTTCACATGCTACCAGCGGTTGGAATATTACTCGGTTGTATATTTGCTTAGGTGTTAGCAACCCTCATGTCACGGTGACCTGATTTATTTCCAGCTAAATTGTCACGCGGTTTTGCTCGCATGCCTTTCTCTTACATCTATTAAGTTAATGTTACTCCATCTTTCTTTTTAGGCTTAAATTATTTATTCTCTTTCAGATGTGTCTAAGAACGTTAAATTAATTTCTGTTTGAGTTTTTGTAAAAACATATCAGAATTCTTATTTTTGGCATTGGTTTTTTTCTTGTGTCTTATATAAGAAAAGCTTAGTAGTTTTCCAATAAGGTTTTCAAAATTAAACTCTTTTTGAATGTCCAACTCGTTTTAAATCACTGTCATTCTACCGTATAACCCAACTGTTTTAAACGTCTGCCAACAGCATAATTTTCGTTAAACAGGCATTGATTTGTATAGTCAGGTTATACAGTTTTAATGTATGTGTATTTTTATGTGGTTGGAATCAAGTGTGTGTACATTATCATTATGTCCCTCAACAGCGGTTGTGTTAACACGTACGTAATTGATTTTATCGATTTTACATTCCATATTCATTAGTGAATGGAAAAAGACTGGCTGGTTCAATTGTTTTTTAATCTAGTAATAGAGAATTTTATTTGAAAAGTTTTTTCATTGCCCTTTTCAATCGGTTAGTTTAGTTTTACTGCCATCTTCTATCTTATTTATCTAAAGGCAAGAAAAGAAAACATTGTTCAGCTAAATCCTATCTCTACATACATACATATCCGTCATGCCTTTCTTCCATTGGGGTTGGCAGATACCACTTCCCTTCACTTGCTTTCGCTTTATCCACACTCATCATATCTCTAACGAGTAAATAATAAAAGTAAACTTTTAAAAAATGTTTTGCCATTTCTTAAACTATATTTTTTCCAATTCAATGGTCTTACAAATCAAGAGCAAAAGCATTAACGAGGTAACTCTAAACATTTTAGACTAGTAAATAGGAATCAGACGGCGCCAGAACTTGGAAAATCAATTTCTGATTGATATTTCCGAAGAGCGACCATCAACGTAACAGCTGATGCAAACATAGTTATGTAATTAGTATGGAACGCTGAAGTTTTACTTTTAAAATATTTCTGATATTAGGTATATGTTTTTAAGATAATCACAGGAAAAATATGTCGTACTATGCCTTGGGGGTACGCGCTGGACCCCACGAGGCAAAGTACCCATCAAAAATATATTTATCCTATTGTCAAAGGCCTAAATGGCGAATACTCCACCGACAAGAGCCTAACTCTTAAATGTGATGATGATTGTCTATGTTTGTGCCGATGGATGGATGCTACTTAGTAGATATCATGTTTTTTTTCCAAGATATGAAGATAAATGCGTACGAAGTCTGGGGCAGCCTCTATTATATTGATATATCTTTTTAAATACCTCGCTGTGTACAATGCTATGAGTGAAGTGAGTGTGTGAGTGAGTCAGTGCTAGTGAGTGAAGTACGTGCTAAGTACATAAGTACATAATTAAAATTAAAGGCCTTATTTACGTTGCTTCTTATACTATAAACTAAGTCGATACCTATTGTGTAAGTAAATATTTAATATCGACGTGTCAACAAAACTTTACACTTTGATACTTAATACTCTTCAATAGCGGTGTGTTATAGATGAATTTTGTCATTTACTTTAAAACTTCGAGTTTTGAAAAGTTTTGATGAAAAATAATCGTAAAAAAAATGAGACTCAAAAAGGTTTTACACATTATCGTTTTTTCCATTCTATATTAATATTAATTAAATTTCTCTATTCTACGGTTTCAATGGTATCTTCTTAGCAGAATTTAATTAAAGGACGAATGGTAAACGGCCTACGGTAATAAATAAGAAAAGAAAACGTTAAATAATAATAGAACCTTTGTATGAAAATATTTCATTATGTGAGATTTTTTTTAAATAATTTCTAGGAAGTAACAAATTTAATTTAATACCTCTATTTAATTTGTTATTTTGAAGCACTTACCAAGCTCTATTGCTGGCTTTGTTCAGTTCCACTTGTTTACAATTACTAATATTTAATTACAAATTTCCAGACCACCGGAATTAATTAATATATTTAGCATCAGTTACAGAGTTGTGTAGTTATCAATGATTTTAAAGAGAGTTGTTGGCTGCTTACCGTATCTAGGAATCAAACAAATTGGTATTGTTTTGTTTTCGGAAATGCACATTAAGCTTCAACTGATTTTATAACTTGTAAAAATGTGTTTTCAAGATAAGAATTAATATGTTTAAGACAAGTTCATGAACTGCGATTAATTTAAAGGCGAGCTCATTTTCCGGTGAATTGTTTAACGGTACTGGGAGTGATATATGGCCGGCGTTAAACTGAATTGCCTCGTGGATTCCTTTCACATTAAATGTACAGTTACTTAGTTGCTGAATTCGGAAACATTGTAAATTTTACACCGGTCCTTGCTTTACTAGACAGATTGAACGATGATGGTGCTTACGTCAATATATTACCGGTAAACTGGCAAGGGAAGTACCCAATAAAGTACGGATCGGATATTTGGCAAATCTTTTACCAATCTGCATTTGAATTGATCGATTTCGCAAATCTATTCACATTACGGCCTGGATTTAAACATTTTATTATCATAAATAGGAATGATTTTCTAGCAGGATACCTGTTTGTAAATTCAATATACTTAAGTAAAGTTGCTTTAGTTTAGTTACAAGACTTCCAAGTACAAATACCTGTTTTAGTTTTCACTTTAAAATGACTAACCTAAAGGCGGGGCAGAGCAAAGGTGCGGTAACGTCATCTTGTCAAATGCAAGCTTCGAGTAAAAATATTAGCGTAGAGCAGAAATTCGAAGTCGTGTTTCTAGAGATTCAGGATTGTGGTTTTATTAAATAATATTTCTTGACTTGAAAGTTGAGCTATGTCAGTGACCTTGGTTCTTCTGCGAATCTCATCATTTCTGATGTGATCACGCAGGGAAACTCCAAGCATAGCTCTCTCCATCGCCCTTTGGGTGACCTTGAGCCTTCTTGAGATCTTCTATCCGCAGAAGAACCAAGGTCACTGACATAGCTCGAAGAATCGCAAACCTTAAGTGGCAGTGGGCGGGGCACATTGCTCGTAGAACCGATGGACGATGGGGCAGAAAGGTTCTCGAGTGGCGACCACGAACCGGACGACGACGCAGTGTGGGAAGGCCTCCAACAAGGTGGACTGACGACTTGGTTAAAGTCGCGGGAAACCGTTGGATGTGGGCAGCGCAAGACCGGTCGTTGTGGAGATAATTGGGGGAGGCTTTTGTCCAGCAGTGGACGTCCAAAGGCTGACATGATGATGATGATGATGATGAAAGTTAAAAAAAAAACTCATGTCGCACAAAAGATTTGTAACTTCGAAGGTGCTTCCTTTTACTAAAAAGAAATATATTTTTTAATAGGGGCAACTTATTAACAGACATGTACCTCAACGTATACTAAATCATCAAAATTTTATTACTATCTTTATTGTTATAAAAGCAACTGTACCCCATACATAACTTAATTATAACGCTCCTTTTCTCTGCAAGAAATAAGCAGAATGTAACATTATTAGTAGATTAACAGAATGAATACCCTAATTACGTATTTTTGGTCCATTTGTAAATACGACGGTGGAGCTATCAAGCGCACTCCAAGCAAATTGGTCTCTGCCTTCTGGTAATTATCTCATTTTGCCAAAGAAACAGTCGCCGGTAAGAGAAATAACATATTAATCTGTTCATTAGTCTTCTAGTTAACGTGTAGTGCATATTTTTATTTTCGCATTACATATTCGGTGTTTATGTATTTATGAATACAAAGATTATATGATTCATAATTAATCTGCTTAAGAAACTGACTATTATTTTCAAATAAGTTTTTTTATGGTGCTCCTATATTGCATACTACACTAATAAACAAACTAAACTATTTACTACTTAAAATGTTTGTTATAAAAATGTTTACAAACGTTACTAAACGTTCATCGTGGGAGCACCATAACTTACTTTCCATATATCACTGATTTATGATTAGCTGATTGATGTTATTGTATGAAATTATTAATTTAAATTATAAACCTGTAACACTTAAACAATTTTTTATATTCTCACCTAATAAAGCCTTTGTATTATAACAGTGTACGAACTTCTTGAAAGTAATATTAAATTTAGTCCTCAGAGGGCTCGACCGAGAAGAACTTCTAAATTTTCAAATTTTGCCAAGATATTAAAGGAAAATTTATATGGTGTAATCTGACATTGTGAAAAGTGAGGTATTATATCAAACGTTCAATTGTGGAATACAATTATAGGTACAATACAATCTTTAGCACAGACCTATAATAGATACCTATTTATTAAAGTAGAAAATAATTTTATTTGTCAGTACCGACACAAGTCAAAATACTTTATAACAGAAACATTTTTGGTGTAAATAAATTAATATCAAAATTACCACATTAAGCAAACGAAAATGAGAAGTAAGTAAATGATATTTTACGAAGCTATTTCGAGGAGTGAAATGTATAATCTTGTTTATACTTTACGAAAACACATTTAGGAAACCTTAATCTGACAAATCCTATTATTCAAACAAGAGTTTCACCAAAGAATAAAACCTTCGTAGTAATACTACTGTAAGAATTTGTATACGAAATTGGTTTCGACATGGTGATTTTATAAATAAAGCTTTTTGATTTCTGCTGCTTGGTCCTTTTCGAGTTATTTTCTACTTCTTTATTTGATTAAGCATTTTGATTGGTGATTGTATGATGTTGCGCCAGTTATGGAAATTCCAATCCAGTACTTATAATAGGAATGTTCCTTACTTACCATTTATAAACTTTAGTAATATACCCTAGGCATGAGTGTTTAGTAATCTGAGCCCTAGGTATTAAAATTGCACGTACTGAGTACTTTACTCAATGTGATAGTGTCAAATAACCCACTAAAGAAACTATTCAAACTGAGATTTCCATGCACAGATAACCCATTTCCAAGTCAAGCTCAGAATACATGAATGATATTCTCTGCGTTCAAGCACTTAAAGAAAACTTTAATTTCCTGCTGCCAAATGCAGCAAGGTATTAAACAATGAATATGAACCAACACATTTTCTCATCACTTAAGCTAATTCTTGGGGCGAGACTCCGTGCTAGCGTCTGAGGTATGGCACACATGGCGACGTTCTGAAACAAATGTTAGGCCAAGCCAAGATCAATCTTTCGACCTTTGACTATTGACCAACTGACCTTCAGTTGTTTCGGAAATGGTCAAAACCAACGTTTATTTAGGTAATATTTGCAATTACGTTTACTTTAGATTTTTTTTCTAAACTTCACCATTAGATATTGTTTAAGTACCAATGCTCTCATAACTACCTAACGCTGGTGGTTCAAAACTTGCTAGTGTAGATGATCAGAATTGCTCTCCTAGTTTCTGACCGTCTGCCAAATCACGAAATAATCACGAAAGTGTGCTTTTATGTGACGCGCACTGAAATATGCGCTATCTGAAGGGAAAATTTGTTTACAATTTCCTCATTCACACATTGCACTTAATTATATTCTTTCATTTTTTGATGTTGCAGTCTTTAATGTCTTCCGTTTTATAAATGTTTCTTAATGACGCTGTGGGATTGAATATGTAGCCATAAATTACATAAAATGGTCAATTAAATAAACTAAATTCATAGATTATCAAAAGTAAGTTGAAGTCTGATGACATCTAACCTTTTGTCTCATTCATTTGTTTTTGCATTTAACCTAGAAATGAACTTTTATAAATACCTACTCTCGATTTCTGAATTGGGCATTGACGTTGATCACATTTTTAAAACAAAGTACCTAATTCTACTTAAAATAAGAAATCCAATCAGAAACCTGACTTCAGTCTAGGTACAATAAATAAAGTTGATTTTTATGCCTCTAAACTGATTATATAAAAAGCCTTTAGGTAGTGTGCGGTAAACAGGCGCCGCCGGGATGTTATTTACATACATTTGACACCACAATGGACACTGTCGTATCTTGAAATCGACAGGAAAATGCTTCATTTGCATACCACTCACCGTTCCCGGTTGAAATTGTCCTGCGAGACTTGAATACTTGCAATAATTGCAGTGAGAATGTGTTTTATTATTTTACATGGTTAGGTTATAATCGATACGGAATGCATTTAAAATAAAATAATGGTAGCTTGCATTGTTGAGTTTTTAATATTATTCTGTGTGCTGGAAGTAATCCAATTGGTCTATTATAGTATGAGGTATACATATAAATAAGGGTTTTGAGACTTAAGTAGGTATATGGACGACAGAGTAATTATTTTAAAAATAAATGAGTTGAGTATAATGAACTCGCATGCTTCGTTAATATTGAGGCATTGACATTGCTTTTGCTAAAAAATTCAAGATTTTAGTTATAATTTCCAATGATAATATAACGTTAAAATGTTCTTTGACATTTGAAAAATAACAAATCAGAATTTTCATGTAAAATGTTACGTTGGATGTTTGATCTCAAATAAAATACGAGTCGTAAATTCATAAATAACGAGGCAGCCTGGCATCCGTTGTTAGAACATTATAATCGCGGATAAAAAACTTGTAAAACATTCCGGTCATATATTTAAAAAATATACATATACACATTTTCTGTCAAGTCTGGTATACAGAATGTCTCAATTAGCTCTCGTTTAAAAACACTGTCTACTGAAATCTCACCCAACTTTTAAAAGAACACTTGTCAACATCATAATTTTCTTAATACCAGCATTGTTCTGTATTAAGTTGCGTTATGAACTTGAGTGGTTTGAACACTGATTTTAAATAAGAGAGTTTAAACCACGTTTAACCGGCTGGTAGATACTTATGCCAAATGCGTTGAACCTATAAATATTGTCCAAAAGAATATGAGTCTGAATATTGCAATAACATACTTAGCGTGTCAGCTGATCAAAGTACCAATTATTTTCTGCATAATGTTAGGTCCGACCCATGTTGCTTATGAAAGATATTCAGTTTCAGTCGTATTATCGCAGTTTTTTGGTTTAAACCACCTTATGTTACACCTGTATATTCGAGCCGCATTTTTTGTCATGTCTTGTATAATTTTTTGCGAAGGTAACGGAAGTACGTAACTGTTGAGATTTGAAGGTCGCGGATGAAAAAAAGTAAACTTGTTTACTTGAAGCCATAAAATTACAATTTGCTTTTATTATTACTGCTATTTTTTTGAGTTTAAAAATAACCGGTTTCAAAATAAAAATGATTTGACTCTTTTTCTTTTAATATCAGTACTTTTTATTTGTTTCAAACTAACAAAAGCATTTTGTATTTTTTCAGGTCCTTATTTACTGATTGAGTCTACTGAAAAATACTTGGGTAATTATAAAGATTTTTTATTCCGATTCTTAAATATAATAAGCACTTTTTTCTAGCTGTTAAAAATAATATCAAAAAGTCTTCTTAAATCTGGTCACCCCAGAACTAATCAAGTTTATTAGCACCCTCTTCTTTTTGTTTTTTTTCTCGCCTAACTAAAGGACCTTTTTAATCGCTATTTTTTCAACCTTTCAGACATGGAATGTAGAATCACTTCGTTTTTTAAATCGTTATTTGATTTTTTAAACTTCTTATTTCTTATATTATGTAAGCACCTACCTATGAGATTGTTTAGGTACATTGTTTTCTAAATATTTCATGGAAAATATGGTAAACGATAACTAAACTGTGTTTTAAAATACTATTTATCCGCTACAGTCTGCGTTTGAAGCATTTGAAATATGTATAAATACACTAAATATAACACCCCTCATTTTGCGTCGTAGGTGAAAAACCACTCATCAACCACAGCTCACAATTAAATTACAATCTCCAGAACAATAGATTACCAATAGTTCAGCCAATACATTTCTGGTGAGATCTAATTTCGTTTGCGGGCAACCTCATTGTATACTATCGAGTGCCAATATTCTCTAATAGTTGCCTATAAAGCGATGTAATGAGTTTCGTTATTCGATTAATTGGAGGATTTACAGCTACTTGCAGAAAGTAACATTAAAGATTATGTTCCATTAAAATTAAAGTCAAGAATTCGAAAAGGCGACACGACATTCTAAAATTTTTTTCAACGGCCATTTAGAAAAGATTTCAATTTAGGTCACAACCTACCTTTTAAAATCTATGTGTAAATAGAAACTAATGTCTATTATTCTTAACACCTACAAAACTGATTTAAATTTCATGACAAGTATTAATAATTTCCAAAAGTTTACCTATTAGCAGCGTTTCCTTATTGCTCAGAAAACTTTAGCTCATTATAAACATTTTCAAAACAGAACAGTAGTCGTAACAAAAGACGGCTGAAAATCCTCTCAAATCACGCTATGTTTGGTTACGATTCATGCCAGTTTTGTTCGTGACTGACGGGTCTTAAAGTTTTGACGTCTTTCGAAGCAGCTTGCAATTGATAGGCACCTTCCCTCTGCTACAAATATCAAATAACCAAACCTTAGGTAGAATAAATACAGCCACTTTGCATTCCATTCAACGTCTATTGTTCTTAAAATGTAGTTTTGATACTCTATCTATTAAATCTGTCGCTGATTTTTTAGAGTATCTACAACTTGTAGCCTGTATTATAAGACCTATTAATAAAGCTAAGAAGAAAATTTTAGAAAATCAAATTTACAAAAAACCCAACGAAGTTTAAATTCAATTTTTAAAAGCTAGATATTCAAGCCAATCAGATATAAAGCAGATGATTTAAATCGGCGTACGATTCCTATAACATGATCTGAATGAAACGTAATCCTGTCTGCTGACAGCTCATTTCCGAAATTCTATCGATAACGCCCGCAGAACCTCCATTGAGGCTAATATACTCATCCAATTTAATTTTATCGAATTTTAACGAATCAGTCAGTTTTGAGCTGTAATCATATTAACAGGAAATCTTTTCAAAAATAAATTGAATTCAACCATGCAAACAGCATAATCATTTCAAAAAATATATTTCTTTTTACGAAAATTTTATTCACAAATATGAACAAATTAGCGAAATTTTCGCCTTCCCCGTACAAAATATAAAAGTGTTATCCTTTATCTATTATATTAATATGTAAATTTTTAGATACCTACTTCAAGTGATCGATCATCTATCAAAAAATATTAAGGATACTGGTGCAAAAGATTAAACTGACTATACGTATGGCCTTTGAAACGGCAGGTTACCCATAATTTGACTCGCTACCACTCCTTTCATTCGTTTGCAAATTATGCAATCATTACAAACACGTCGCGCTAATCCTCTGCCACCAATGGGCCAATATTTCTCTCGAACGACTGAAAGAAGTAGTTGCGGTCCAGCAAACAACAGTTTCTTATGTTGATATTCTAATAATAATCTTAATAATTCTAAATAATTCTAAAATAGTTCTAAAATAATTCTAATAATAATATATTCTAATAATAATCTTTAAATATATTACGTTACTAAAACTCGTAGTTCAAGATACTTCGTAGAGTTTTAGGCCTTTAAGTCTTTAATACACTTTACGGCCTAAGATTAAAACAGCTTCAGGGGATTTGACTTTTACTAAGAAATTGTAACAAAGGGCCACATTTAATATATACTGACGAATATAATTATATAAGTATGTTTTAACTAGATAAAACAATTAGTTTCGTATTTCATTTTGATTAGATTAAAATTATTTTATAAAAGAAGTGCGGTGTTTTTAAATAAAACACTCCCGAATTTCGAACTTAATGAAATAATTAAAGGCCTACAGTTTTCCTTTAATTAAACTCTATTAAATATAGATAGTTTTTTTATTATGCGTAGTTAATGAAATGAAATCCATGAAATTAATTTATGAAATTCCGACCAATTTGCCGATTATTCGTTTATTTCGGTTGATGTTTTACGTATATCAAATCGATTCGTTTGTTCATCTGCCAATTTACAACCCAATAACTAAATATACATAATTCACCTTAAATAAATACAATACAATATAATACAAACTACTTTAGTACCTTCTATATACATATTTATACATAGATAACCTCACAGATAACCCACTTATAATAGGAAAATATCATCGAACGCGTCTCCGGGATTCATGGTACCCAAAAGGCTGGCAGCATTGCCCCTTTTAATAGCTATGCTTATTCTTTGAGCAAAAAACTGCCAGCCCTCGGATCGCCTGATGCTTCACGGAGACGGGTCGAGATATTGGACAGGAAGGACTTGTTTCAAAATTCAAATCAATAAATGTTCTAGAACACCAGCTTTAATTAGGGTTAGATAATATAAATCATTGTTATCGAGGTTAGACGCCGACTCCTAACCTTTTATTAGGTCTTGATTGAATGTAGAAATCTCTTTGGGAACGGAAACTTGGCTTAAGCAGCTTTAAATACCATTAAAACTAAGTTCAACTTTGAGTACGAAGTTTATAAGACTGAGATTTGAGAAACCTTTTTTTTATTTTTTTCCAAAGAAGAAGTGTTCACGATAATACGTGATGTGATTATAATTTCAATCATAAAAAAAAAATTATGAAGTTTGTAAATAATCCTTGTTGATTTATCCCTGTATAAAAAAATCTTATTTGTATTTATTTTAAATTATTTTGTTATGGAATATTAGATGATTTAAATAATTAGTGTGTTTAGTGCTAGGCAAAAGCCACTTAGCTAGAAATGTCACATTTTTATCCAAGTCTTTTTGTTTACCTACTTATTACGTCTTTTTTTCACATACAATGTTTGGTACCTACTGTTCAACATGAGGCTTTAGCAGTTACTAATCCAATAAATGAATTAAATCTTTGTTCCCTAACTCAAATCCATTTGGTTAAAACTCCTTTAACAATTTTAAGTTACGAACATTAAAATGTTGTTAGCGTTGGCGCCTTCCAAATCGTAATTTAATTTTGGTTACTTTCTTGATTGATTTTAAATTTTCTTAATATAATAAACAGTATAATTATTTTATTACGTAAAGGCTAAATATACTTTAGAACTTCTATCATAAAGAATGTTATGAGCTATTTTCCTTGAAATATCAAATTAATTGATAGCTCAGGAAGTTTACTAAAACTCGAAATAACACTCTACCCTTTTCCCAACCAACTGACACATACACCTACTTTCATTTTTCACTTAAAACTCTCGAAGTATGTGGCATAACTTTCACAAAAGACAAACAGTTGAAAATTCATCAATTTTCTGAACTCCAAAGTTATTTGCTTATGGAAACTTAGAATACGTTCGCCTTAGTCACGTACCTAACGCTTGTCAAAAACTTTTCAAGTAGGTACGTTAATACTATTGATAGATATTAAGAAAGTTGTAAAGTATCTACTTATCGGAGTGTTTTATCAGAAGGTTGAAATAGTTCTTATTTGTTTGAAAACTTGTGAAATAAAAGTTCCAAACTAGATTGCTTTCTGCCTTAGGTCAATTTGAACTTTTCGCTATAGCATTTCGTTACATACTATTATTTGGCGAGTTGTATTTTTCTGTAACTAAGAAACTATATATTTTACGTGGTGATTTGCCAATTTAATCGTACATTTACGAAATAGTCGTAGTTTAAAAATGCCTATTACATATTATGGTTTTTTCATTGGACTGGGCCATTGGTTGTTGCAAAACCGATACTTATAACTAGTCGGGTATTCATTAAACATTGTGTCATGATTTTACATAAGGAATCAGTTAAAGTTCTGATAAATTGATTTAATGATCTATTTTGCAACTCCCTATCATAACAAAACAATACAAAGTTGGTGCAATAATATATTTATCACGTTGTTGTAACCGTTCTTATAACTATGGATCTTTACTGACCTAACCTAACAAATTATTGATCAACCAGACAACAGCCAAACGTTTATTTAATTGCTTTACTATATAGAATACGGAACAGCACGCGTGACCCAAAAAATATTCCGATATCGGAAGCTATATTAACAACTGGAGTTGGAATTTTTTACTTCTAACATTGAAAGACATTCTTTCATTTAGTATATGCTGGAAATAGCTGTAAAATTGACTAAATACGAGTAGCAAGATAATTATTAGAGTAAAACATTTTTGAACAAAATCGGCTACATTAGCTACAAATGAGCATACCAAAGACAATATATAAGCACTCAGTAAAGCGATCATAATGATCATAAACATTCAGAATCAATCATCTTTATATTCGTACATAATTACAAAGAATGTAGCAAAGGAATAGTCAGGCTAACTGTATCTGTACCTGTTAGCATAAAAGAACGTGAGTTGAATAATTTCCTACATATCAATTTGCGTTGGATTTAACTAGTAGTTACTGCATCTTACCTAATCTTTTTGTAAATCAAACACAGCGCTGGTACAACGGACATGATCAGTACAAGAATAACTATTCTTTATTTAGCTCAGTGTTCCGCAGCGATTTGTTCCAGATATTTTTACTACTGAGTCAGTTCCGTTACTTGCACAAAGTGCATTGCACTTGCTCTGTAAATAGGATTGCAACGTGGGAATGACATAGATGCACTCGATATAATTGTCTCTACACGCCTATGGGGGAAAATTACCTGCAAGGCTTCTACTTGAAATTAAATAAAATGTTTTCACTTTATATGGCGCTTTTGGAAATAAAGTGATAGGTAATTTCGGATGAAACTTTAAATTAGACCGTTCATACACACATAGGGGTGCGGTGTGATGCGTTGGCATGAAATCGTGCCTATACTTAGTAACTATTTAGTTATCCGTGCCACTACGATGTATTCTGCGGTTCGACCATCTACGACGTCTAGCATTTTTCAAGCTTTTATTTAGTTTCACCTGTCCCGGTGTCGTTCTGTAATCAAATCTTGCAACTCAAATTTGATCCACTTCCCGGTTTCCGATTGAGCTGAAATTTAGAATGCATGTATAAATCGGATGACAATGCAATGTTATTGTGACATAGAGCTGATCTGATGATGGAGCTGGAAGGTGGCCACAGGAACTCCGTAATTAAATGATGCAACCCTATCGAGTTTGAGCTCATTAGATTCGTCTTGACAAGTACTTTGATACTATATGGTAACCAGGGTCTGATGATGGAGCCGGAAGGTGGCCATAGGAACTCCGTAATTAAACGATGCAACCCTATCGAGTTTGAGCTCATTGGATTAGTCTTGACAAGTACTTTGATACTATATGGTAACCAGGGTCTGATGATGGAACTGGAAGGTGGCCATAGGAACTCCGTAATTAAACGATGCAACCCTATCGAGTTTAGGCTCATTGGATTAGTCTTGACGAGTACTTTGATACTATATGGTAACCAGGGTCTGATGATGGAACTGGAAGGTGGCCATAGGAACTCCGTAATTAAACGATGCAACCCTATAGAGTTTGGGCTCATTGGATTACTCTTGTAGAGTACTTTGATACTATATGGTAACCAGGGTCTGATGATGGAGCCGGAAGGTAGAAATAGGAACTCCGTAGTGACCAAATATAAAATTAGTGCCTCATCTCCTACTTATCTTCCACGAGAATTACGCGAGAATAAAGAAGAATTGATGCTGTGTTACCGATGTAACAATCACATAAGTAAAAGTAACACGTCCGTACCTCCTTCTAAGGCATATTGGAACAGCTTGGAACCTGGGCCTATACCACACGTTATACAACGTTTGTCGCAAACTGAAAAGAGCCTTCTTTCTCGGATAATACCGTTTTTAAAAATTGTAAAGTTTGACGGCTTATTTGGACAATACGGATTTCGTGGTCAAGCAATTCTTTTTGCTCAGGATCTTTTCGAGGTTACCGAAAAACTGCCACATATGTTGCCTAGATCTGTAGATAACTGTGGAATTGTGATTGTTACAGAGCATCTAGAGAATTTAAATATTACTCGTGAGTTTTCAGTGTCTCGCGACAATGTTTTCGAGGCTTTGACATGGTTGGTGGCTAATAATCCGTTATACAAAGATGTCCTTATAGACAACAACGCAAACCTATCGACTGACGATCTGATTTTAGTTTCCGAAAACGCTTGTTCTACATCGCAAACTAACAGTCCGAGCGCGGTTCAAAATAATCAGGACTTTGTACAAATTAATGACGTTTCTCGTATTTTACAAGGATCATGGCATCAAGGAAATGCTGAAGTTTTTACATCGGGGTATGCTGGCGTGCAATGCTGTGCTATGGCAATGAGCAATATCATAAGAGTGTCCATTACTCCACCTCAGCAGTGGAGCAAAAACACTCTTGATCAAAACATGATAGAAGGAGATTCACTGTATGTCAAACTGCGATTATTAAACGCTGAAAATCCTGCAGGTATCCAAATCGAAGAAGACGGTTATTTAGAAATAAGGAATTTCGATTTAGTAAAAGCTGGATTGGAAATATTTGGTCGTACATTTGCTCTAGAATATGAGAGTGACAGTTCTTTGTTCGGAAGTTTACGAGATTCGGTAAATCGCGACAGTATTGGTCTACCTTTAAAAGATGCTCTGTGCAGGTTATTCTTGACACCATCAAACTGGTATATTTATAGCTGCTGGAAAATCGTTTGGGGTTATTTGTTTCGACCAAAAGTTTTATTTAACTGATTCTCATTCATGCGGCCCAAAAGGGGCTAGAGCTAACAATGGCAAAGCATGCATGATTGAATGTACAACAGTCGATGAGTTAGTTCGATTATGTAAACGAGCTACTACCTCTCAAAATGTACCTTACACTTTGACATATGTGGCAGTGACAAATATATCCATCATCAGTCCAAATCACTCACCGCTCAGCACGCCACACTTACCAGTATTAACAAGACACCAGGAATGTAATAATGTGAACACTTGTACACAGCAGTCTAATCCGATCTCGGAAGCATACTTTGATAAAATATCTTCTAAAGTGGAACACAGAATACGGACTAATGAAAATATATCAAACAACACCGCAACCAACGATGCGTATCTACCTGTACAAACTTCTATCATGGGTCCAATTGATTGTCATCAACCGGAAGTCGAAGATGAGCTGGAAGTATCTGGTAATATCAATAAAATTGTACGGAAAACGAAAGACAACATTGTAAACGTAAATCATGAACGGAAAGCAGAAGAATTATCTTGGTTTTACCTATTCCCGCACGGTGTCAATGGATTAAATGAAGAGACAAGGCAAGTACCAATATCTCCTCTTGATTACTATCAATACCGCATTCTTAGCGAGGACACTCGATTCCAGAGGAATGATTATTTATTCTACGCCTTATCAATGTTCGAATTTTATAGAATCAAATCTACGATTGCTGCTTGTGGAAAAAAAATTGAAGGACATAATGGTATGGTTGAGGATGTACATTTATATTTAAAAAAATTGAGAGGTTCCGCTTCTTACTGGCGAGCAGCACTAAATGATTTCGTAGCACAAATCAGGTGTCTCGGACCACCGACGTATTTTCTAACTTTCAGCTGCAACGATTTAAATTAGATTGACATGAGAAAGGCACTTTTGATTGCTGACGGGAGACCAGATGAAGATTCTACCAGCCTTAACATAATGGACGTACAGAAATTAATTGAATTATACCCAGTTATTGTAAGCCGGCATTTTATGGTACGAATTCATGCACTTTTAACGTTTTTAACACACAATCACGAAGTACTCGGCGGACAAATGAAAGATTTCTGGTGGCGCATAGAATATCAAAATCGCGGGAGCCCACATTTACATATGGTAATGTGGATCGAAAATCACCCATCTTTTGAAACTGAAGAAGGCATTCGTCTCCTTGACCAAGTTGTATCGTGCCAATTGCCACCAGAGGATACCGATCTTTATGAAATGGTAAAAAAAACAAATTCATCGTCATACCCATACGTGTCAAAAGAACAATACCAATACTTGCAGGTTCGGTTTTCCTAGACAAGAATCCGACGAAACTCGGATAATTGATCAAACTACTGATGAGTATCTCCGGAATGGTGGCAGAATTTGTATTCTAAAGCGACGCCTAGAGGACAGATGGGTTAATAATTATAATCCCACATTATTAAAGGTTTGGAATGGGAATATAGATTTGCAACCATGTGGCTCAAATGAAGCAATAGCATATAATGTAGCAAAGAATATCTCTAAATCTGAACCAACGGCATTAGATTCAAGCCTAGCTCAGGCAGTGCGACAAATTCAACGTGAAGAAAGTGACACATCCCGAAAACTCTTTAAGGTTTGTATGCGAATTATGCAAGAACGACAAATCTCTGCTTGTGAGTCCGCATTTAGACTGTGTCATCTAAATCTCCGCGACAGCTCAAGAAAATGTATTTTCTTAAACACTCGCAAGCCGGAAGTCAGATACCGAGTATTAAAATTTGATGATTGCGGACAAGCAACAGGATACTGCAATAATATCTTTGACAGGTACGAAAAACGTCCACATGACCACCCAGAATTTGACTTTATTAATATGAGTTTGCTAGAATTTGCAATGCTTTTTGAGCCTTATTATATCAAAAAAACGAATGATATGAGCAATGACGATTCCGTAGATGACCATCAGCATCAAGAGGAGACCACCAGAAGACGACTCATCACATTGACCGATAATACTAAGCTTATAGTACGAAATGTTCCAGCGACGGTACGAGTTCCATATTTTGTAGCAGCAACAGATCCCGAGAACTATTATTATAGTCTGTTGCTACAATACATGCCGTATCGTAATGAATGTGAGTTACTGGAAGAACACGACTCCGCTCAGGAAGCATTCCTAGCAAAAGAAGAATTCCTCCGCCAAACCAACGAGCGTATGCAACTTTTTAGAGAACGAGACCGACAGCTAGAAAATGCGTTTAACCAAGTTCACGCATTTCGCATTCTCGACGAAGAAAATCTACAACCTAACGACGAACCCATTGATGAAATCGAAGCACCTGAACATTGTATGGCTGATGATGAGTTCAATACGTCTTGCAGAGCTATGAATGCTGATCAGGCGGAAGTGTTTCGATTTGTGACACGAAATATTCAAGAGTAGATTCAAGGAAACGACAACAGACTAAGGCTCTTCATAACAGGGAATGCAGGAACTGGTAAAACATTTTTGTTCAAATTGCTGAAAAATCAAGCCAACCGTTGCCATGCCAAGACTGTCGTTAAAGTGTGCACTCTAACAGGGGTTGCAGCGCGTTTGATTGGAGGCTCTACACTTCATACTGCACTAAAGCTACCTGTGCAAAAAGATGGAAGGATAACCCAGATGCCCATGCTGACGGGAAATTTTCTCAGATTGATGCGCTTACAGTGGAAAGATATACAATTTCTATTTATTGACGAAATATCAATGGTCCCGTATGAGATGCTTTGCATGATCGACTCTAGATTAAAACAACTTAAGAATAGTGAAGAAATGTTCGGTGGTCTTAATGTGCTCTTGTTCGGCGATCTAATGCAACTGCCTCCGGTACACGGAAACCAAGTATTCGATCAACCAGCAAGAATGGTTCCAGCGACACATTTGTGGCGCTTGTTCTCTTTAATAGAGCTAAAAGAGAACATGAGACAAAAAGGTTGCGACAACTTTGTGAATATATTGAACGCTTTAAGAGTAGGTGAGCTGACTACCGAACACTTTTCTGATCTTATGCAGAAAGTATCTTCAAATAGCTCTGGAGAGTTCTCGATTGAAAAAGCTCTACGTATTTACCCAACGAATCAGCAGGTCAATAAACATAATTCAGCCGTTCTCGAACATTTTAGGAAGAAGAATACACAAATGTTTAAAATAATAGCACAAGATCAATTAATTGATGGATCAAAAAAGAATGATCAGATTGATATTAATAAAATAATACACACGGACATTAACAAAACAGGAGGTCTTCCAAAAGAACTAGAAATATTTGTTGGTGCTAAAGTTATGTTGAGGTCTAACGTTGACGTTGCTAAGGGACTTGTGAATGGAGCAATAGGTCACATCACTGAAATCATATGGCCGTATTACAGACGTGCTCAACTATACGATAGCGATGTACCATCGGTTCGCGTAGACTTTGGTAACGATGGCATTCACATAATACACCCTAAATCAGTTCAATTTCCTGCTAAATTTAATCACGGCACAGCTGAAAGAAGAATGCTCCCGATTGTCTTGTCTTGGGCTTCAACTGTGCATAAAATGCAGGGAACTACTGTAGATCATGCTGTTATTTATCTAGGCTCCAAATTGTTCGCTGCTGGTCAAGCTTATGTAGCTTTGAGCCGAGTTAGGTCTTTAGCAGGTCTTCAAATCGAAGAACTTGACTGCTCCAAGTTGACGTCGAAGAAACCTTGTAATGTTGATGCATTAAAAGAAATGGTTAGAATGAGAAACGTTACAAATAACTAACAAGTGATTACATAATTTCAACATTATTGATATTTAAATCAGTACATATTACATATCATGTGAACGAACTACGGACTTCATAACGGAATAACGCTGCTACACGCTGCGAACTACGTCGTAGTAAATCTCGAATTAAAAATAGAGGTACTAAAAAGTTAAAAATAAAATTAAAGAAAAAAAAACCTTTTTAAATACAAGCTTTTATTATTTGTTTATAAAATGAACTAAAAAGTTAAAAATAAATTAACTCTAAAAAGAAATATAACACTTTGTAACTTGATTGTAACCTTTAACGACAAATAAGCGTCTTCGTCTAGGACAAAATAATTCCATATTGTACAAATTTATTTAATTTTAACACTAAAACTTTTCACCATACATAATTATTCAATCTCGTCCCCCCTCTTTATCATAGTCCCCATTTATAAATGAAAGCGTGTTACATTGTGATAGCTTGAGGAAAATGTTGTGTTGTATTTATTTTGTTAATTTGTTATTTAATTTGTTTTTTACATAAGTTGTATTTAATTAATACAACACAACATTTTCCTTTTTAATTTGTTAAATACAACACATAAGTTGTATTTAATTAATACAACACAACATTTTCCTCAAGCTATCACAATGTAACACGCTTTCATTTATAAATGGGGACTATGATAAAGAGGGGGGACGAGATTGAATAATTATGTATGGTGAAAAGTTTTAGTGTTAAAATTAAATAAATTTGTACAATATGGAATTATTTTGTCCTAGACGAAGACGCTTATTTGTCGTTAAAGGTTACAATCAAGTTACAAAGTGTTATATTTCTTTTTAGAGTTAATTTATTTTTAACTTTTTAGTTCATTTTATAAACAAATAATAAAAGCTTGTATTTAAAAAGGTTTTTTTTTCTTTAATTTTATTTCATTTGTAATCTTCACACCACAAACGTGCCGCAACCGTAGTAAGTGCGTAAGCGCCTTCAACTATAATCCATTTAGGTGGCAAATGAAACATTCTTATTTTAAGATGTACGAAAAACGAAGGAATGAATTACGTTTTAATTAATCTATCTTTCAATAAATATTGATATTGTTATTTACTGTTGATTTTCTTAAAAGACAAATAAAATTTTGAAATGTTCAACGTAATCAAAAATTAAATCAAATGAGAATGTTTCAAACGGTTGTTTACAAGTTTTAAGCTAAAGTAGCGTTTTACTAAACAATTTATTTATTTATTATCTGTTTGGAAGATTTACGAGTTAAGGGAAATATTTATTTGTGGTGTAGGTAAAATTTTCTTACGGAGGCGCAAATGAATGTAAATAAACAGAATAAAACACCTATGGTGTACTTTAAGCTTTTCGGAATCATTGTAGGTATGTATTTTTTACAGTAATGATATAGGTACAATCAGGGAATATGATTCCTCTTAATACTTATTATAACCGTACCGAGCAGCATCGTACGACTTCAAATAAACAAGAATCTTTGATTTCTATAACTATAAATTATATTCAAGATATAATGAAGATATAGTTAGAGAGGAAAATGAGGCGTAAAAAAATTAATAACGTAAGTAATTAATTTACCAATCTACTTAATGAAATCACGAGGTTCCTATACCTCTCATAATTCTCAGAAAAATACCTGAAAGTTTTGAAATGAATTTGAATAATAGGAGAAAAGGTCCATTATATACTCGATCATAAATGAATCCCTCTCAAACTTGGGCCTTGTGCTCTCTTTACAGATAATGAAGTTCATTAGCTGGGTATTTGGGGCAGACAAACATATCTTTCAATCGTATAAATGATCTGCGGAATTAACTTGTATATTAAAGGGCGACTTTTAGCCTAATCAGATAATTATTCTGCTGGATTAATGTTTTCAGATTTAAGACGGATAATAAATATTCTTAGCCACAATAAGACGATGCCTTTCTTGGTTACGTAAAGTAGATATTGCGCAAAACACAATATATCTATTTGCATGAAATATGAAATACATTAAATTAATAGAATTTCTCTATCGAAATTAAATCAATCTAAAAATAATTTTCGGTGAATAACGAAAATGACCTTCCTACATAATTTAATTAACGTTACAAATATGCGATGTAATAAATGAGAATTTCATTATTATTCGGCTACGTTATCGTTCAGATCTTGTTTATGCGGAAAATGTATTATTAAATGTAATTACCTACTGGCGTCTTGTGCGATAAATTAATCTGTCTTTAAATATTATTATAACGGGATATAGTACGACATCACACGCTATTCTTGCCAGCCTAACGTCGACGTCTTATTAATACCTACATTTATTCTTTTGAGTTATGAACTTAATAACAAACGGATATCAAGGTTTCAAATGTGCTTAAAGCCATAAAAAGCCAATTCTATTTTTTGTCAATCGTGAATGAGATACAAAAAAGTTCCTTCTTTACGCCCGTTATTAATAACCTATCCGTGCCTAAATCCGGATTGAACTTTGACATATATTGTCACTTGTGTACCTACTCTAATCTCGGTCTCAATCACAGAGCACCCCCTAATAGAGTGCACTTGCAAGGCAATAGACGTGCACCGTACATATGTCTTTTTCGGCAGATGTAGCAAAGCGAACTATGTCATTCAAGTCAGTACTGACCAGCTGTCACATCCGTACGCACAAGCTTTTTCGCAATTTACATGGCTCTTATTTTGCTTTAAAGCGTAATAAAATGACAGTGTGTTTTGTGAAATGGTACGGGAAAAATTCTGGGACATCTTGCTTTAAGAAAAATGGAATATCTTTTCACCGATAAGTATAAACAATTTTTGTTTTATATTACGCGGAGTTCATGTTACACTGGACAACAAATTTTGATTTGCCTACATCCCTTTCTGTCATTATGCTAATTACTATGTTTATCCTTTTTCGTTTCCGAAATTTCAGTACTAGAGTTGTAACAAATTTATCGACTGAATGTAATCGATTTATTTTATCAAATACAATAATAATATACACTTTTTGTTGAGATGAGATGTAGATAAAAAATAACTAATAATTATTATTAATATGTAAAGAACAGTACTTCGATATTTTTTTATTACCTATCATCGCAAATAATAGAATAAAGTTAGTGTTTGTTTTCTTTTAAAGATTTCCTAAATGTCCTGAGCAAAAAAAGTACAGCATATTTATTAGAAGTTTCTAAATAATAACCTAGTTTTGGGTTATTTGGGACACTGAAATTCAGTTTTCGGAAGCATGTATTTATTTTCAAATTAATTTTACCGGTAAGTGTCGTCAATTGTCATGCAATTTTAACTTAACCTCTCTAATTATTTAATTTTGTTATAACATCGAATTGTTCAACAATAAAAAATGTAACACACTTATGTAAATGTTTTATCGATAAACCTAACTGTCGTCACGGCACATCTCTAAGCGATGCGTTGACCTTGATTCAGCAAATCACAGCATAGTTGTCACGTCCCCCGCACTTCATTCTTGCCGCCTAAAGTTGTGAGTTTTGTTTCGAATAAAATTGTAATGATTCGGGCTCTATAGGGGGTGCTCTGTGGTCTCAATAAACTATCCAATTTTTTTTGGATTAGGATCGCCCCGCCCACAATTTTTTCCCTCCCGCATGTTCTGTTTTACGCAAAATGACATGTTTGAAATTTAAATATCATTTCTTTATCTTTATCAGCCCATATATGTCCCCACCGAGGGGCACGAGCCTACTCTCTTATAGAGAGTGATTAGGCCATAATCCACCACGCTGGCCAAGTGCGGGTTGGCGAATTTCACATACACCTTCGAATTTCTTCTCTGGTGTATGCAGGTTTCCTCACGATGTTTTTCCTTCACCGTTAGCAAGTGGTAATCAAATAAATTGATCCGTACATGAGAAATAAACTCAGAGGTACGTGCCCCCGCCAGGATTCGAACTCACGCCCTCAGAATTCGAGGCAAGCGTTCTACCAACTGGGCTACCACCGCTTAATATTATATATATTTTTTGGAATATCATTTCAATAGCCAAAATAAAATAAACAATTCTTAAAACTATAAAATATTTTTTATAGTTAAAATATATATTACGACGTTATTACGACGCAAATTATGATTGTTGTCGTATTTTATTTCAAAATCTTGATTAAACCACAGAAGAGTTTTTATACGTCTCTGTGTATTCAACAAATGAAAGGAACGAAATATAAAAAAGAAAATGACCATCAAAAATGAAATTACTGACAATGTCAAAATGAATTTAAATTGTCTTTTGACTTCATTCATTTACCTTTACCTTAGGTATTTATATATACCTATGTTTTGTTTATTTCTGTGAACTGGTTGTGAATTACAATAAATAAATTCAATTCGCAATGGACAGGGAAGTGGATAAAATGGAACATATAAAAAAAATAAAAAAAAAAAAATAAAAAAAAAATATACGCACGAGTGAAATTCGTACGAAAACGCGGCCAAAGTGAGCGCAGCCCTAGTTTTTATGGTGTTATATACTTATGTAAATCTCAATAAAAATGCAATAATAAATATGTACAATAAAATGTTTTATTAAATCTTTTAACCGAAATAATTATGAATAAGTTGTGCTCTTCCGGCAATTTCTATCTCTTCTTCTGAGGATTTCTGCCGTGTGATAAATTTCCTTTCTCTCATAAAAATGGATACAAGCAGCGATAGTCACTGTGAGGATCTGATTCTGCTTAAGAGCGCCGTTGCTATGATTACAGCTTGCACAGTGGGCAGAGCCAAGCGCAAGGTGAGACTTATTACCGGGAATCGACGTTTCCAAACTCCAAATGTCCTAAAATTAAAAGCAACGTTATTGTTCTTTAATCAAACATGTTTGTCCTTTGTTTTATTAACAATTAAATATTTTATAAAATTATTATCTCTCAATGGTATTTTTAGTCTTAATATGAGCTTCATTGTAACTGTTCTCAGCAGCTGTGGTAGGATTTAAGACAGGTGTTAAAAGATAAGGTCTGTTGGGATAGGCACTGTCTCCCAGCATCCAGCGGTTCCCAAATTGACCAGCATCACATTGAGCTAGAAAATGTATTTACAGTTAATTCCAGTTACCAACTGTTTTCTTATATAAAAAGTGAAAGTGTAAAGGTATTATGTCGACAATGGAATTTAGAAAGAGACAATAATGTAGGTATCTACCATCTACGTATGTACCTAAATCTTACCTCTTAACATGGAATTATTAAAGACAGTGGCATCATGTGCAGATCCCGGCCATCGAGCCACAACATTCATCAGCCGCAAATCTGCATCACAGACCCCTTGAACATTGAGAGAAAAGTTACCTTTTCTATTCCTAAATTCTTCACCAATCATGTGACCTAAAATAAATACGTACTAATGAGTTCATTAAACATATAATTTGATCACCATAATATAAATATTGAGTGTTACTTACAAGGTGATTGTATTCGAATATGCGTGCAGTCGATTGCTCCCAAAACACGAGGAAATCTTGATACTTATCTTAAAAAATTTCACAGCAGCGTTTTGGTGGACAAAAATGTATTTTGTCATACAATCTGGCTATTGCTGACGCAACATCACTCACTATCCTCCCTGCGGTGGATGTAGCAACTCCGACGAAGTCTGCTACTGATATAAGCATTATGCCTAATGCGAAAAACCGCAGAGATAATAGGAGTTGATGAAGCGGTGAAACTCCATTGTTTCTACAAAGAATATGAGATAATTAATGAACAAATCGACAACGGTACCTAGGTAGGCAAAGCGTTTCTTCTTACCTTGAAGATCTTACCCGCATGAAAGGCATTATTTCATCTAAAAGCAGTTGAACTGCAGGTTTTGTCAACCTAAACCTATTTGCAAAATCTGCTTCGTCAAGACTTTGCATATCAAAGAGTATAGTAAGTACTAGGTTGCATATAGTTCAGGCGTCTGATTCTGTTACGAGATCGACGGCGTCTTGGAACCTCTTCCTCGTCGCTCGTAAGCAGAATCAGATCCTTACAGTCACTATCGCTGCTTGTATCCATTTTTATGAGAGAAATCCTCAGAATCTTAGCTCAGAACTCAGAACAAACGTAGTGATTAGTTACTCTGTGACTCAGAATAGAAATTCTGTAATATTTTACACTTGTCAGTAAAGTCATCGCTATATTTGAAAATTTGAATTAGGAGGACAGAGGACCAATCCGTACTCTGAAAAAGACCTCCCCACAGTACCTCCCATGGATTGCTATGTCAAAAACATGTCAAGAACACAATTGTGTACCAAAAACATGTCAAGAACACAATTGTGTTTTGTTTTTTCAATCTCGATTTGGTAAAAAAAGGATCAGGATAGGTTATTAATAACGGGCGGTAATCATTCATTCTAATCCAGATTTTATTTGTTGCCGGTTTATAACAATAATTTAAAACGCTGTTTATACCTACACATATTTACACGAGAACAAAGCAAATACTGCCAGGAACATGTCACCACACAATTTAATAAGATAAAATCTCTACTTATACAAGCTGACAAGGTAAAGGCATTTCCAGTACTAAGGCTATTATCTATTCACAGCCTGGTTTAAAACGGAAGCCTCTGGTGTATCTCGGCCTTTAAAGGACTTCGTTATCAAATGCGGGGTAAAATTAGATTGCGCTCCGTCCGTGTATCAAATTTCATTTCATTAACTTGGCAGGTTTTCTTTGAAGACATTCTTGGTTTCAATCATCAGTGGCACGTGATTTCTTGTGTATTTGTAATGTTAGGATTTTAGTTTAAGGCTTTGAAAATAAGAAAAAAAGTGGCGATTATTCCACCGACAAGAGCCTGGCTCTAAAATATTTATTTGAATGAAATTTTAAAGATTTAAAATTCCCATAACAATCAAACACTAAAAACTTCGTTAATTGCAACATAAAACTGAAACGTAACTCTTTCTTTTTTTATTTTACGAAAACAATTCAGAGACAATTGTAACATTGCATGTAACATGATATGAAATATTTTGCTGAGTACGTGTGGAAACATTTTACGATTCAAACATTATTTTCTAGACATATCGTAAATCCTTAGTTTATGGACGGTCTGTGTACAAAGCACTCACTTTTATGGTATCATTTAATGGAGCCGTTTTATAAAAGAAATTTCTTGTGCGTACTGTATGTGGAATTCTAATGGACTATAAAATTAACTTAAAACCATGCGGAATAAATATCAAGTTAACGTGTGAAAATTGTATACCTATGTACTAGGTACTATATCAATTACATATTTCGAAAAGCTGTTGAATGACTATTTCATTGCAAGGTTCACGTCAATTGAAGTTTGATAGTAGCTTAACTGATAAATCGTACGAATTCAGTATGTACAGTTAAGTATCTGTACTGAACCTATAATATAAGAATACTACTTACTCTCTACTTGCAATTAAGTAATAATAAAAAAAAATACAATTTATTACAAACACAAAAAGGATAGTTAGCTAGATACATTGTTAAAATCATGATCAGTGAATGAGAAGCAAGAACAACGTTGTTATTATAGTAATACTTCGCCTGAATATAATAGTGCGATCGCGTGACTGACCTCGCCACAATTTTCATCCTTTAAGCATCATGACGGCCATTTTTGATACAACGACGAGTGGGGTATCGATTTGCTATCATATTTTTCAACATAGTTTACTTTGGATCAGTATTTTACAAAATTTAATGTTAACATTAGGTAAGTCAGTAAATAATTGTTTTTGAGAATCGGAAGAGGGCACGTAGTCAGCGACAGTATTTTTTTACTTTTTCATTTAAAATAAAAGATATTGAAATAATTATAACGGAGTCGCTAGATTTGATTCCGTCTTCTCTTCAAGCCAATAGCAATACAAATATTTAATCAAAAACGATGAACTTTAAATAAATTAATCGACAGAATTAAAATCGGAAATGGGTTGCGCCCTTTAACATTTGCGTGACTTTTTAAAATTTACTTACGCTGCCGAACGTCGTATTTTTTATTAAACTTAAAAAAAAGAAACAACCACGTATTTGTCTGTTTACTGTGTGAATAAACAGTTTTTAAACAAGAAAATATTTTTTTGATAAAGTCATGATGATGTCACTACCTTAAAGCAAAATATATCAACACTTATACTTTAGTAACAAGAATTCCTGACAATATTTTTGTAGGTTGCTAGGAACAGGCAACAACTTCAATCAGTCGGTCGGAGCAAACGAATCTCTTTGACGCTACCTTGATTGATCAAAAGAGTGATTTAATTGCCGTTCATTGGTCAACAAACTGATGGAATTCTCGAGATTAGTCGGATGTTAGAGTAAATGGAAAAAGTTTTGTTACGAAAATACACACAGGAGTCTAAAAATGTACCAAAGTTAATGCCAAAGGTTTCCCTAGTGTTTTATTTAACTCTCACGCGTCTCAAATGTATGAATAATTCTTATACGTACATTTGCAGTCTCATATCTTAACTTTTAGGTCATAAACACACCATTGGTCTTAGGCATGCGCTTGGTATGTTAGACATTATGCGATGTTTGACATTCAATACAAACCCGCTCCGTAGCCAGTTTACTAAACTCAACTGATTTTTCAGAAGACTGCAGGACTACCTAAAGTCCATAATATTGTAGGTACCTATATATTGTAGGTAACCTACTCAAGTATTATAGTATAAAAGCCTTAATGTCAAGTCTGTAAAATAGCACAGCATAATTTAAAAAGTTTGTATGTAGGTACATACTATTCTTATATTTCTGCTTGTTGTAGAAAAAAGTAAAGTTGTAAGTGCTTCTATCTATCGGAAGATCGACATAAAACTAAGAGATTTTATTGTCTCACAAAATAAACGTTGTAGTACGTGATTTCTCCTCACATTGCAGGATCTAGTTCAAATTCAGTCTTAGCAAGAAACTAAATGGATTTTCCTTACACGTATATAGGTAAAGGTAAAAGTGCATCTAGAATATAGATTTAAGAATTTAAGGGATTATTGAAAGGTGTCCTGTCCTAGTGGTATCAATTTCTAATAAGATTGCAGAAGATTTCTTAGTAGAAAATATAATGGTTCTCTCTTATCTGGTTCTTGATAAAAACTTTGTATAGTATCTTCATGCTATTTTTAAATTTTGTTCAGTTTTAATTGAACTTTTCGGAGAGATAACGTTTTTATTAAATAAGATGAATGGTCCTTTAGTTAGATTATTTGAATATCGACTGCGACAGCGAATACTTCTTTGTATCAAATACTTTCTAGATACTTTTAGACATAACTGACATTTGAATAAACTCTATAAACTCTATAAATTCATAATTTTATATATGGAGCTTTATTTTCATAAGTATTTAGTAAGAATATGCAAATTGACATGCCAAAGACGTAGAAGCCAAAGTAGGAGTTAAACTTGATAAAGCTTTGGCACTAATCCTTTAGGTATACTTTGAGTAAGGCGACAGTATGGACGCCTTAGGAAACTTATTAAATGTTTTAGGACACTTCTATTGTGTAAGTAATTTAGTAAATATTATAATATGTTGTTTATTTTGCTCTTAGATCCCCAAAAAAAAAATCGAAATATCTGCTTCATAGTTCATAACCTTTTAAATGTCAGCCCTTTTGTTTACCTACTAAATAGAGGTACTAAAGTAAATACATAACGACTATTTGCCGTGCTAAGGTTTTATTTAACAACGGAAATAAAGTACTTTCTGAACAAATCTTACACTTTGTCACGAAACTGTAGGTAATAAAGACTTTAAGGAAATCGCGATTATAATAAAAACACAATTCCCTTGGGAAGTGGGTACATCCCACGAACGAAACGTGACAAATTTTTTAATGATGACGTAACGAATTCCGTCAGCTTTTGTTTGACGGCTGTATAACAAAGCCGTTTTAATGAAATGAAAAGTTGACAAAGCGTAAAATGAGCTATGTTAGAGAAAATTACATTGGTAATTCAAATTTGAAATTTATAATTACTCAGATATATTCTATTTTATTTGGCCTAGATATGCTTACATATTTATTAATTTATTTATTCGTTCGTTTCTTCGTTAAATACTTGGGCATCTACACCAAACTTGTTTCTGTTTGCCAATAGAATTCATTTTCAAAGTTTTTCCATTACGTACGATTTCCAGGACCGGAAAAAAGTTTCAATTTCACAAACCGTTTGATTTTATGTATATTTTGCAAAGACACGCAATGCTTTGAGTGCTCTTTATTTAAAATAAGATTGATACTCCTTTCAAAAAAGAATACCTGTCTACCTACCTACAGAATTATGGATCGAAATGATTTTTTTAAGTCGTTGAAAATGTTAGAGTATACGTAATAAAACACAGTGTAAAGTAAAAGGTATCTTGAAAAATGTAGAGTCCATTTACGATTTTTTCATGACTGTTCTGAGATAATGATGACGAATGAGATACAGAAAAAGCAAAAAGTGAAATGAAATCTCACGTAATATGAACCGTAAACTGTGTCGCAAGAAACGTGTGTTTAACGACATTGTCACTCTTTAAGCTCAAAAAAATATTAAATCAGTTTATATTCATTTGTGTGTAAAATAATTATGCATTTAAAAGGTATTTAAAAAGGCCAAGTTTATTATAAGTGTACTATATTTAAACCAGTAAAGTTCTCTTAGTACTTATACCTGATTAAATAAAGGAACCAAAGACCAACAGAATAAAAACAACGTTTATATAATTTTTGTATTTTCCAATTTTCGTCACAACGTTTATTTGGGTCGCCTGGTTACTTTCAACCCTAATGAAACACTCAATGTCAAGCTTTATTAATATAATATTCCGCAATGCTAATTAAGACAAGATAATTAATGTGACGAGAGGAATATTTAATTAGTTTCGGATTGTTGTTGGAACTACAATTACTAAGCCCGGATTCGCCGAAATCTGTAGGTGATTTTCTCTTAGAGATTGGTAAATTTACTGTTTTGCATTTTAGTTAACATTATTTAGATAGAAGCGTTTATAATTTCTTTAACTTATTGATCGTATAATAAAACACACTAACAAATCAACGAATCAAAGACGACACTTATGATTTTAATTACTTATAATTTGTTTAACAATACGAATGTTGTAACCGTTTTGGATTAAAAATCAAAATTCAAAAATAATTTAAAATTGGCAACATTAAATCGTACATGGCAACACAAAGCTTCCGAGTTTAATCTTGCAAGTGCATTAGGAAACGTTGGAATTGAGATGGAAGCAGTCAGTCTGTTTGACTGCTGTTTTATGAGTGGAGATGAAACGTTCTACCTCTAACTTGAAAGGCATAAGGTTTTAATACATTTTCTAAATTACATAAGCGGGGTATGGCTGCAAAACATATTTTATTTGAAATATATAAAAATAAACGAATTGCTTATATGAAAAAACACATCTTTACAAACGAATTTACTAAGATGCGGTCTTGTACCAAAGTATTTTGAAGTTTGCAGTTAGCTGTAATTTATCGTTGTTCAATTTGATTACATTTTAGAAACCATTTTTAACAAATGAAAAATCGACATTAAATATACTCGTTCGTTAGTATGTTTTATTTTACATACCTACTTACTTAAAACTCTCGCAAAATTTGTCTGATCAGAGCTAAATATTGGGGCATTATTACGAGTACCTAAGTTCCAGAAATTATATTTAACAAAAGCATTACCTTAAAATCTGTACTATTTCCAAACTACCCTTTAAACCTTGTAACACAAGCTATTAGTGAACTTTAAAGCCCACTAACTAAACATTAGAACATTAAAATGGTATAGAACAGAATGATGGAAAAGTTTGATTCCAATTAGGATGGTTTTACAAAAGGGAGCCGGCCGGAACACTGATAACGAGTTTATTTAAGAACTTTTGTGTTGTGGCTCTTCCCCGAGAATTGGTAAAATTTTTGATAGTCAGATTTTTAAATTATCTTTGTTATGAAGTGTTATTTTATTGTTCAGTTACTTTTGTGAACAGTCAGTCAAGTGTGACTGGAATTAATTAGACTATGTAGAATTGTTGAATAATCAAATTATTTTACTCATGTTAATGTTGACATAAGTAGTGTTTTATGAGACAGTAATTTTTCTTTTTACGGATTATATGCGCTCGGTGTTAGGTCTGGAACTTTAATTTTAATTTGAATTGTTTAGTTGTTTACTGCAAGAAGAAGTGTTAAAGAATAAATTTCTTATCTTTTAAAGAATAGGTAATCATCAAAATACAAAGCACGGCTAATTAAAAAAAAAAACATTTTGAATCGCAATTTAGCAAAATATAATCTTCAACAATAAAATGAAAAGGGAGTCAACATTACCTAAACAAAGACGCTTTTAAAGTGAAATGATGGTGCTTAAAAGAAATACCTTAGCTATAACAATAAAGATGAATGGCAAGAGATGGTGTCTCTTTTACAAAGTAGCCGTAATATAAAAGATGTTTGTACAAAGGAAATAATGTGACGTCATATTGTAGATTGATGATAGTAAACAATACAAAATCCTTAAGTAATATACCTATCTGAAAATTGCCTTTTTGATTTTTATATAAACCTTAATACAACCCAAATATAATTATAACAAACATTTTGTATACTAAAAATTAGAAAATGTTTACAAACATTTTCTGACATGCAGTGTGGGAGCACCAAATAAAGACTGATTTACATCGAGTCAGTTACTGACGTCAATTACTGAACTGACCTGATCTTTGGACCTGGTATTGCCCTAGTGTAAATTGATCACTGACGTCAGTGCACTGTCACGTCAGTTACTGTCTCAATGTAAATCAGCCTTAACACTATATGAAGCTCTATTAGATATAGCGTCAAAACTCAAAGAACGTCTCCATTTTCCACTTAAAGGCGGTGAATTTAGGCGATGAACACCTGCGTCACGTTTTTCGTCGATCATTATGATATGACCCATTTTAAGGGTCTTTTTTCCACAATACTGGTTCCGGGGGCCTTTACGCTTTTACGATTGGATGTTTGAAATTAAATTGAGACAAAACCGCTAGCAAACCGATAAGCGTTTCACGTTTTTCACATGAAATCAAACTACGCTAGGCGGTTTGATACGAGTATTTAGTGCATAAAAAGAAGAGAAAAGAAAAAGAGTTCGTTTGGTCACTTACAGATAAAATTTTACTGACAGATAATTTATGCCTGTCGCTGTCTAAAACGTCATGTTATATGAAGTGGACATAGGTTTGACTGTCAGTTAAATTGTATCTATAAGTGGTAAAACGGGCCCTAAAAGGTATTTATTAAAAGGAATTTATTAAAATCAAAAGCATTTTAAAATATTTATAAATAGATACATACACACACATCCGTCACGCCTCTCTCCCGTTGGGGTAGGCAGAGACCACTTGCTACGATCCAAACACACATCTTTCTCTGTATCTATATATATACCTAACTGTAACCGTAATCATGAAATGGATAGTATTGACAGTTATATAGAGCGGAAACTACCAAGTAGCGATTTACTTTACCACGGATTAACTACACTAATGGGCGAACTTTCACCCACCTTGCCTTTGGTAGACTTTGCTTTGATCGAAGGAGACCACTGCCTAGATAACCGCAGTACTTAGTTTGATGGTGTAATAAGGGACAGTATCTTTAACACTGAAACATTTCCTCTAATATATTAAATACAATATACGTATATATAAGTCGGTTTGTAGCATGTAGGTATAGAAATTTCGCAAACAGCTTAATAAAAAAATTATTAAAAAGATACAAGTATAAGAATACCTATCAACCAATCATATATCAGTAAAATAATAAATAAAAAAAAAACATTTACAACACCATAAAAAGGATCTCAATAAAAAACATTTAAAAAAAAATAACAATTCAGTTTCAAAAGGTTTTATTTCAAAAGATTTCAACATCAAGCTTTACCAATCTAAAATACTAATAAAAAGTGGAACTATCCGGAAAGTAGAAAAAGGAGTTCCGTGAAATGCTCAACCAAACTGTATCCCAAAGGGAAAGTGAAACTAAAGAGTGTGGGTCAAAGCAGGTACGTATATCGAAAGCTTCGACATTATAAATTCATTCGCCTTAAGTTCAAACCTTTTAAACCTTCCCCTTAACGACACGGGACAAACATAAATAGTGACAGGAACGAAAAGAGGAAATCTAAAAAACCGGCCAAGTGCGAGTCGGAATCGCGCAGGAAGGGTTTCGCACCATTCACTGTTGATATCGAGCATAAAAGGCAAAAAAATCATGTTTGTTGTATGGGAGCACCCCTTAATTGTTATTATTATTCTATTTTTAGTATTTGTTGTCATAGCGGCAACGGTAATACATCATTTGTAAAAATTTCAACGCTTTAGCTATATCGGTTCATGAGATACAGCCTGGTATACAGACCGACGGACAGACAGACAGACGGACAGCCAAGTCTCAGTAATAGGGTTCCGTTTTCACCCTTTGAGTACGGAACCCTAAAAAGGAAGTAAGTTGAATATTTACCCAAACAACTTCCCACAACTGTATGCCCTAACTGCCTTTGATACATTTCGAAGTAGGCAATCTGTTAAACATAAATTATTTTTGCATCTTGTGGTGCAATTTTCAGATAACATTTGTATAGTGAAAAAGGTACTTTCGTTATAGGGAATAAAAACCACAATCGCGAGGCTTATGTTCGAAACAGACTGGTCCCACGTATGCAACGTACGCAATGCATTATGATATCTACTCTGTAGAAAGATTATGATTAGAACCACACTTGTCACACGGAACGTGGGATATGGTTCAATTGGTTTCTAGATGTATAATTGTTATGAAGATGATAAATCAAAGATGTGCACTTTGTCGTAAAATGAAGTTATCATTTACAAATACTGTACACGAACTATAATAAGTAAGTTAACACAAAGATCAAAGACAGTCTCGAGGGCTTGACGTCGCTTATACTGCAAAATAGATTTCTCTTGATGCAGCTGAATGCAATTTTATTCGCGACTCATTTTATACTAAGTTGAGGTTACGAGATCCTAGGGTATACGAGCTTATAATGTTAAAAGGATTTTTCAGTAAATGAGCGCGGTGCATTCCTCAGCATTATTGTCCTTGGGCGTATCGTAAACTTATCTACATAAATAGTAAAGTGTAGAGTTCGTCTTTTATTAGTCTGGGATTTCTAGTTTTGTCATGATTTGCACTTTGTGGCCCGTAAAATTTTGAGTTCATCTCATTTTATGACTTTAATTTGTTTTGTGACAAACAGTACTGCCTAAAGTAATCGGACGTTTTGGCAGTTTAGTATTAATTAAATAAGATTGACTGAACAAGTTTTGGAGACAAGGCGAATTGATGATTTTAATTAAAATATTTCAAACCGGGTAAGGGCTGGGTCCTAGTGCTTCGTAGCATAGCATCTTTTCGGTGCTTGTCATAAAAATGTATGAAGAAGATGGACCATCAAAGCGCAGCTCGGAGGTGGTTCTACCTCTTATAAATGTGTAAGATCTCCTAGGAAAGTCAAATTAACGTTGTTATTCCTATATTTGTGGAAGGCTAACTATGTATTAGTTTGACAACTATTACTTTCAGTTAGCCTCTTATTTCTAGAAAACCTAAAACAAATGAGGAGCTTCCCGCCTAAAACCCAAAGGAAATAAAAAGTCCAAGTAAATTTCACACATCGTTAAGAAAGACCGTGTCGGTTGAATCCTCGATACTATCTCAGTGTCCACAAACCTCAACGGGACGAGCAATAAATATTCTTTATTTCACTACTCCGTAACTCTATTGTGACTAACATATTACTCGTACACTATTATTATAATAATCATTTATCATGAGTTAAACTCTAGTAGGTACTTGTGGTTACCATATTTTGGCTTTACAGTGCTTTTAGTTCTTTTACGCTGTATTATATTAAATTACCGAACCCACACTAGTGCCCGTTTCGCCACCTGACAGATAAACCTATATCTATTTCTTAAAACATGGCGTTTTAAACAGAGACGGGTAAAAAAAACGAAAAAAAAAATTAAAAAAAAAAATTTAAAAAAAAAATTAAAAACAAAAATAAAAAAAATAAAAAAAAAACAATAAAAAAATTAAAAAAAAATTAAATTAAAAATTAAAAAAATAAAAACATCTGTCACATAAATTTTATCTGTAGTTGGTGAACAGGCCCTAAGAATTTAATAAAAGGTTTGTACCTCTACTATATCCTCTACTATATCCACTAAAACCACCATACAAAATCTCTTTCGAAGAATGACAAAATTTAATGCAAACGCCTACTTTACCTATCGAATAGAGTAAAGTAACTCAAGGTAGGCCTTCTTTTTTCCACTTCTCTGTTGTCATCTAACTTAGGACCCGTCAGGGTTACCCGAAAAGCTGCCGTAATCCCCGCTACTCCCCGCGGACAGGAAACAAAATCCATCTTCGGAACAGAGGTACACAAAAACAGAGCTAACGTACCATAAAAAGAAGCTTATTGTTATCTATTTTTGTGTAAGGTTTTGTTAGGGTCTCTGAATGTGCTGTGTTTAGGTGTAAGTATTTTCGGCTTTACCTAAATCTTTTTGATATGTTTACATGTATATTGTACATGGAAAAGAGAAGGGTTCTTGATTGACATAAATCATAGCATTAAGTATAGTTACAATAGTGGATTAAAATAAAAACATCGAATACAAATCAAATATATTCATAGCAGGTTTAATATACAAATATATAAAATGGGATATACTTATTTAATAATGATAATATTATCGTCCGGTCCATAACGTAGTTACATCAAATACCTAATGAAGATAAGTTGTTCCCAAAGGAGAAGGGCCATGCCATTATTTTTAAGGGTTGGGTATTATGACCCATATACTCGTATTTATGTTTAAGTACAAGTATCTATATCGTTTTCAATCATATTTTTTTATCACTTTGGTAGTAAATTGTAAATGTATGTCACAACCTCAGTCCATTAAAAAACAACGTATTGGCAGACATAGAATCTTAATACTTTTCTCTATTGTTTCAGATAAAACTACAGAATGTCAGTCCCAACAACGGACAGCACGGAAGCAATCACCAACTCAGGATACGGTAGTAGCGATGAAACGGCTAGCCTTTTAGTTTCAGGCCCATCAGTCACTGTCATTGTGCCATCAGAAAATAGGTCGGTTAAACCTGTACTGCAAAGACAAGATTGTACTACTCATTTGCGACCTCAGCTATCAGGGGGTCCAGGAAGTGAAGAAAGTGGGACATCGGTCCGATTAGAAGATGGCGCTGCAAGAAGTGTGCCAGACATAGAACTTCAGTGTCGAGAACAAATTGCAGACCGCCCTCAGACATTGGTGTCTCCCATAGCCACCTGTTCTCATCGAGGGTCAGTGACCGCTTGCCAGTTAGTTCCCCACACGTACGCAAGATGTCGTGTTTGCGAAAGGCGTCAGTCCACCGCCCCTGTTTCGGCGCTGCAACTAGCGCGATCTGTGTCAAGAGAGAGCGTTCGCTCTGCTGCCCACTACCCTTGTGGTTGCAGCTCACTCCACGCGGTCAGCACATGTCCTGTTATTCAACCTCCAGCTTTATTGTTACCATCTTCAAGTACGAGAATCATTCGGCAAAGTTCACAGCCAGAGGCTAGCGCATGCGCGGCGCATTGTCCACACCACGCCCACCACCACCCTAGCGCCTCCCTGCGACAACTCCGGGAACCAGGGGATGGAATCGCTGGCATCGCCGCGGACTCTCTACGAATCAACGGAGGCATGAGACCGTTCAAGCAGGTTAGTTTATTAGATGGTAGGTGGCGCCTCTGTTTTGATGTAGAGTTTAACGTATAGCCTGATGTGATGTGTCTGCTTCAATTAGATTATAGTGCGTTAAACTAGATGATTACTCGTAATGGTGACTACATTAACATCCATGCCTCGTCACAAACAGTACATGAAAATTACCGTTTGTCAAAGTTATAATTTGCCGGCTCACAAATGATTTATTTTCCAATTTGCTTGATAGGCACAAACCCGGTTAGAAAAACCGTAATCCGAGAAAGACTGATGACCAAAAAATCCAAGTCTGAAAAGTTTTATTGGAACGGTAAAAGAAATGCGGGGAAAACGTCTCGACAAGCACTTTAAAAAGGGTCGTGCCTAATTAGGGCTCTTAAGTGAATTACTTTCAGAAAACAGCTGTGTAATACTACAAACCGTTTTTCTAGCACTATTGGCTATGAAGCGTCGTCTGGTAAGATGCTCTAAGGAAAACAAGTAATTTGATATTCAAGGTTAAGTTCCATCTCAATTTGCATAAACAGGCATGAGTATTTTTCTTTTGAGAATATCATTTGCCTCAATTAATACTTCTGTGGCAACGTCGGCGGTGGAGACAATTTTTTTGGTAATTTATTTTGTAATTAACTACTCTTTTACCAACACAGAAGGGTGTAAAATTTGACGCCGTTGTCAACTTTAAACGAAATGAACCATTTCTTAATGCCCGCGTTTGCAGCTCACGCCAATTTAACTTGCTTTTACGGCACTTAGCTGTCTTGTACTTGGAGTTGCTGCTGTAATTTTGGAATTAAACTTGTCACAAGTCCTAATTGTTACTATTGTTAGTCGTTGGAGCTATTGTTAAAGTAGGATACATGTTGGATATGTTGTTTCATGTTTACTTAAAGTTTGTAACTGGCATAAATACGTCTGCTATATCCATTACATATCTTATACGACATGTCATAATCCATCTTTGAATTCACTGAGAGGAGCATTCATCTTAATTTACGAGGATATTCGTTTAACATTCATTTTACAGAGCGCGTGTATGTGCTGTGTAGGGGCATTGAGACGGGTTCTTATCCATATAAAAAACTTTAAAATCTTCAAAAAAAATCCATTTCCTCTTTCATGATTACGTATGGGAAGAAAATGGCACAAACCTTTGTGTGTAGATGCGGTATGGAATCCAGCCTTGATGTAAGTTTTTAACCTACAGGGCCTGCTTCTCTGTCCACAAACCCTGTCGCAGACCCGCCGGGCCAGACTGAGACGCGCTTTCACAGAGGCCACGGGAGATACTGTTACCTACGTTAGAACGGTGGGCGATCAAATTATTGGATTTTGCACCGCCAACACCGTCCTCGACTGTACAATCTACCGCCTTAAAAGAATTTAATAAATATTGACAATTAAATTATTCAAAATGAAATACATTTCTAAATTAAATAAATAAATCAATTGAAAAGTTATGAATAACTATCGTTAACTAAAAATACTGCTTAAATTGTTGTGATTCCCATTAAGTGTTAGATATAGACATGGTGTCTAGTACTTTACCGCAATGCTACCCAGCTTTCATAGAAAAGTTAAGCTTCAGCATGACAAAGGCAGCAATAGACAGAGATAATAGCCGTCCCCTAATTCCTCAAATTAGAGACTGACCCAATAGCAGCAGAACTGTCTGACCCAGTTACCTCTTCAGCCCTAGATTTAGATAGTGCCTCTAAATAGACCGCGTCAGGTTGTACAGTCGAGAAGACGGTAGAATTATCACCCGAGTAATTTGTTAGCTGGCGAATGTGTCGTCCCTATAGCTTCGTCTTAATGACCACCGTAAACCTGCCCCCACTTCCCCGACATACCCCGCACAGAAATTGCTTCTCACGAACAAATCGTTTTCTGCATCACAAAGTTCAACTGAAATTGCCATCACACAGAGCACCCATTGGCAAAGTGGCTTTTGATTTTCCAGTTAATTTCTCGTCAGGTACGTTACCGTCATCATCAATTAGTACTGTTCTGACTTCATTTGCAATTAAGATATCACGTTCCATGTTTCAGGATATAATGGAAAACGTTTTGTCATCGCTTAGGGAACCCATTACTCAAGCAAATACACAGCACCTACACAACCATTAGTTGTCCGCTCATTCACGTTTGATGGATATACTGCTATGCACTTTAGATTGATGATTAGATTGCACTGTAATGTTGCTTTCATCTAGACTTTTTTGTAGTTTATCTGTGCGTGATTTATTAGAAATTCTGCGCATTATTTCTTTAAAACAACAAATGGTAAAGGAATTTACGTTTCTCAGGAGACGTTTGTGAATGTTTATCTCTACATCTTTACATATCAACGTTGGAACAAAATTTGTACAAAGGCTTAACGGGTGAATGTTATCCTTTAAAATATAACCCAATAAATACTCATGCAAGCGTAAGGGCTTATTTTAATCTTTCTCATTAATAATAAGGGTTGGGTACTGTATAAGTATGTACTTAATCCAAACTGTGTTTCTGAGGATAATTTGCAGTGACAAAAATCCCGTAAAATGTGGAGGTAAGAATTATTTTTGAGGAGTAAGTAGCCGTGATATTAGAGATTATTCTGCATCGCAGCCTTTCGTCATTTGTTATTGTCAAGAAGACAAAATACGCTGATATGAAGATGCGGTGTGAACTACATTTGTTTTCTTAGCTACATGAGTTATTCAGATTGCCCTTGGTATTTTATTAGGCCTAAGGAATTAAGCATTACCAAAAGTATTAACTGGATAACATTGCTGGTGTTGCGGTTTATGTAATCCCAAAATGTAATAATGAGATACAATTACGATATCCTTTGGCAGGATGCCAGGCGACGACCTAGCTTTATGTCCCTAATTTAATTAGTTTGGAACACAGGGGTATACATAATTGAAATTTTCATTGAATCTGTGCCTGTTATGTTGTTATTTTTTCTTTAAATATAGCTTAGTTTATTATTAAATCAAGTTGCTTAAAAATGTGTTTAATTACGTGGCAGTAGTGATAAATTGTGAGGTCTATCAATTAATACTCTACTTAATTGGATCAAAAAGTACTCTTTGCTTTTATGTACCCATAATCGTGAATTTACTATATACATGTAGGTAGTTAATTAAGTAGAAATATAACTTACTACTTAATATAACCATAACACACGACAGATTTATGTTTACATTGAAAATATGCGGTCTTTTTTGTAAACCCTTGTTATTGTTAGGTATAACTTAGCTCCAACTTAAGGACCATTAGCCTTGGGTTTTATTATAGTAGTCAACATATTTGGGTATTTCTTTTTTCTATGTGTAAGTTTCAGTAAGTAGGTAATGAAATGCTGAAGGTATATTTTCTCCTAATGGAAAGCGTACACTTGAGTAAACATAATCAATTTCTCGATTCTCGTTTGTTTTTGAAAATTCTGTCAGTGTAGGACCTAAGAGAACTCAAGACCTAACTTTATAGTGTTTAAAGTTTGAGATTTCCAAACCCTAGATAATAACTTTAGTGATGACAAAGGCCATGCTCTCTCTTTATACTATTTAAGAGCGTCGCTCTTGTCGGAGTCTACACCACTCTGCTCTATTCTCTGCCGTTCGTTTGAGCATCTGATACGACACAACAAGGCCATGCCATTCAAACAGAAAGTAGTAAATGCTATGTAAAAATGTAAACTTAATTTTCGTTACTTAAATGAAACTAATTTTTGATATTAATGTTGAAATAAATGTAATTTGTTTCTCTCTTTTACCAGTGAATCATTTTGATGTATGATTTCGCTTTCAATTAAGAATTTTACCTAAACGTTAATTGAATTATTTCTGTCATACGGTTTCATATGTTGCCAACGTTTTGTGACTGATGTATTTAATATCGATTTCAATACTGTGGTTATTAATTGGCTTTCTGTAATAATTAGGAACGTAATTTGTATAACAGCGTGTTATTATGTTCAAATGACAGCGTTACTGGCAACTTATCAAATTAAAGATGCATTCTAGGTTCTTTTAGCCGACAATTTTCTTGGAAAAGGACTGTTATTTTGAAGGGTCTTATGTAGGTTGAGGCTTGATATTTTATATAGGTAGGTACTTAAAATTCTTCTTCTTTTTACTTACTTTTACTTCCTTTGATAAGAAAACTCATCATCTGTCACAGGAGGTTCTGCCTCACTCAAAACAGAAAAAGGCATATAATAATTTTATAAAAATCGGTGTAGGTATATTTCAGTATATGATACCATTCTGTTATACAATACAACTACACTACTTTAGTAGTACCAAATAACCCGTGACCCTAAATCACGTTGTCCTTAGAAGAACCTTTTATCTGCAAATGCTCGTGTTTGAGGAAAGAAACGCCACTGTTATTTATTACTATATCCCTCGTCACGTTTGCATTCAGTTCTCTTAGTCATGATAACTAGATGGGTTCCTCAACCGATTTGGTAAAAAGAGGAGGTTCTGGAATTTACTTGCAGTTGATTAGGTAAGTGATTGTGCGTGTACTTAAATATTTTTGTTTTTCAATGGGAATGTTTTACCTCCCAGTGCATAACTTTTGTTTAAATGTTTACATCTGCAGGAGTACTTTTTTGCTTGTCAATAGTCATATAAAAGTATTTTGAAAATAATTGAATATTTTTCTTACCAACAAAGAATTAAGGTACATAAATTAATATAACACGCGGTATAAATAATGAGGCCAAACTGGTACCAATCTCGACACATAATTGTTCATTTCTGGCTTCCACCTCCGCGTAGGTAAAGCTCGTAAGCCGTTATGTGAAACTCCTTCGAGACTTGGCAGCACATTTCACAATAAACCATATAATCAAGTGTTGGAAGGCTGCCCGTCTAACATGAAATGGCAGTCTGGCGCAAGATCATTATCCCCAAGACGGCAATATTTTTCTTCTACTTCCTAACGTGACCAGGCATTGAAAAATAGAACAGAGTTAAGAGTGGCCAAGAACTACGAGTCTCGTGAATTTCTTGTTAAAAACTAAAAGAGGAATGTCTCAGCGAACGTTAAACAGGAAATGCAGTAAAAACTTTCCCGTACAATCAACATTGTTTGAGAAATCGTCGATTTGAACAAGGCTTTGTTTTACAAAAACTGCTTCCGTGCTTTTTATGATTTCAGACTTTACAGCAATAGCGCAAAGATTTTTCTTGAAACCCCAGATAATTCAATTCTTCGACAAAGTTAAACAAATCTATGCTTTTCATTTTCTTTAACTATTGTTATTCATTTTGTTATTCTGCAACAATATCCCATTGATATTATCAAGTTATCGTAATCATATTAGGTAAGCAAACTATGCGATGATAGATAGTAGGATATAATTGGCATTACACATCGAATTGGATACGTATTTAATTAATTGAAATACAAACGTAATAGAACAATCTGTATGCATATAAAATATCATGCTAACAAACATTTTTGCTGGCAAAACTCAATATTTGGTAGAGAAAGAAAATCTGGGTCGCATTTGAAATCTGTCGCAATGAATTGGGATCAAATATCGTCTTAACATGTGTTACCTTACGTTCTTTGCTGCGATTTGTGTTGCCAAATAAAATATGTAATATATTTTCTCACAATAGAATATTACACATATTTATTCCCATATATGGATGCTTTATTAGAATTTACCTATTTACCTACAGACACAGATGCAGGAAAAGGCTCTAGCATTAAAATACATACAAAGTCACAGTCAAAAGCAAGTTCAATATAATATCCAAATCTCTGTGTGAATTAATATATAATAGGTATGTATGTGAGAGTGTTCACTGAACTACTCTAACTATTCGTGCTTCAGCTTAATTCAATCCGGTATTAACCTTATTTGCATCAGCGAGCAAATATTAAAACTACAAATTCAACGAGTAAAATGTTACCTACATAGCTTTTGCTCGTGATTTCACACTTGTAGAGGAAATCCAGTGTTACATTATGGATTTTTTACTATAAATACTGTTGAATCAAAAATATTACAACGAATTCAGCGAGTAATGTAGGTACTTATTAACCTTTATTATCGTTTTGGCTTGTCGTGCTTATGATATGTTTTTTTGTCGGATGACAATTTTAAACAAGCACCGACGCTGATACGAATTAGTGTCAATAATCAATACTTTAATATACAACGATAAATTTCTGTTTATACTAACCGATTGCAACATACTATTTGTAGAAGCAAGTTCTCTCTGGCCATACGTTTGTATGTTTTCGAATGTGGAATTCATTAATTTAAAACTGGACTTCCAATTTCAAATAATGACTCTTGTGTTCTTATTTGATTCTGTCTTATCAAAAGCATTAATCAATCTTTGAAATAAACATTGTAAAGCTAAAACATGAATAGCTTAAAAATAAATAACTTCTTTCACATTAATTAACAAAGGAAGTATAGATTTAACAATGTCAAATTCCTTTTTTGATACATTCGGCCTTAGTCAATTGAGCAGTCATTTATTTTGACCTTTCGATGAAAAGGCGTCTCTATCGAGATTTAATGACGACGTGTACGATCGAACCCGTATTGAAAAGCTTTCGGTTCATATGACCTACCTTTTATTATGGTTATTTGTATAATTATCACGTCTGTGGAGGCACCTAGCTACAAATAGTAGAATAATAGTTTACTATAATTCCACTTTTTTTTTTGGTTGCGGTTTCCCATTTTGATGTTAAGCCGTGCCAAAGCTGCGGCTCAACCGCGTATAACGGTTTGTTGCGTAAACGCCCTGCAACTACTAGTGCGTCATGGTGCTAACACATTTAATGACACCTCAATAGTTTATACCATTTTAATACATAAGCTATATTATAATATGATATTGTGTAAATATGTCAAGATATGAAGATGAATGCAAAGGAAATCTCGAGCAACCGGAAGTTAGATACCTATAAAAGCAGTGGTTGTTCATGGTGGTTGAGTAAAGATCCACATTTAGTATTCCGTGTTAGGCTGGTCAATTAAGCTCCAAATATTGACAGTTGGATATGCTCTCGCAGCTAATCGCCTTAGTAATGCATAGAAAATCCCATTCGGGTCTAACCTTGCTCTAACGCCAAGTAAAATTATGAATAGCATCATAGTCTTTATCTTGTCTAGGTAACTATCGCCAAAGTAACATTATTCCTATTTAAAATGTATTAGGAGATGATATTTGACGTTATTTAACGTTTGTAAACAAAGAACTTTTACTACGGACCGTTTGCCTTTTTTTTTCTAGCCTATGTTGTCCTACCCTATGCTTCTCCACACATTTCTGTTGGTGGTGGCCTCCCACCAATCTTCCCTACTACTTGTACATAGCCTGTCAATTTGTATAGTATTATTTGAATTACTCGTAGACCTTATTTCTGTTAAACAATTATTTTGATAAATACAATCACATGTGAAAAATTGTCATCCAATGCAAGCTACGAAACTGCTACGAAACGGCTACGAGTTGCTACGACGCCATCCGTTATCGTTAAAGGTCATAAAATATTTCCATAAAAAACACTACAACTTTATGCACATGTAAACTAACTTTGAAGTATGGTTCTAACTATACATATTGATATGTTTTCAAATGCGTATTTCCCGGGTATAATCTCGTAAATGTTAATGAAAGGTTAGACGCATCATTATGGGTAATGAGACGATAGGTAGTTACCATAGATTCTATCATAATTAAGCTAATTCCCACGGTTTAACACTTATATTTTCCTATGGGATAGACAAAAGGAAAAAAGTTGTAAATATAGAGTACATTTTCAATATGTAATTCTTTTACCTATTAACTCAATTCTACTCAGCTTTGAGTTCAAATAAATATGTTAATATCTTATCTGTCAAAATAAAAGTAGTCTTAAAATTCTAAACGAGAGGAATTGATGGTCAAACATATTTTGGAAAAACTGGCTTTATGAAAAGGTTACCAGAATTGGCTACTCTGTTTACTAACATCATCATAGGCTCCGAAATATGATAGACTAATTAAATTTGACCACTATCCGTGCGGTTAGCTTCCATACGAAGATAATTACTCCACGCCGCAATACCGGTGTGCATTTATGCTCTGGAAAATATCAACTATATTATTCAATTTAGTGCACGTTATTGGGCACGTGATATGTAGCGGCAAGCCTAACCTATTTTCAGCTTTAAGAGCATTGCCAATTAAGGCTCAACAATTAAATTCTGCTGTATGTTAGTTTAGGCTTTATGATGTCAGCTTCCAGGAGGCAATTCTGTGGGTAGAATTAAAGGTAGCTACAATTACAATAGTGATTATTAAGCTAGTTGCAGCGCTCGAAGATCAATATTGAGGGTTACTCTTAGGTAAAATACAGATATAACTTTAAAATTCCATTAAGCCTAATTTATCTACGTTTGAAGTGAAAAAAATATTTCTCTGAAAATTACGTTTCGTCTGGCAGATTTATTACTCAAATTATGTGGGACTTCGCTTTTTCCGCTTCTCGAGCACTCGGACTTGTCTTAAAGTTAGTAAAGCGTTAAGACGATTGTAAGGTAAATCGTTATTAAGTACCTACCTTTTCTATAAGAAATATGGGTATTAAAAGATTATGGCAAAGTTTATTTGAAACGGTTTTCGAGTGGATTAAAATTATTGATGAACACTGCGATTATTTTGATTTGATATTAGCAAAATTACTATATGTTTAATGATTCCGTTTAGATCTATAAATGCTAAATTACCAATAAAAGGTAGGTACATAACAACAACTTATTTTAATTATTTTCATTTGGAATTAGTTTTGAAACCATCACGTCAAATAGAAACTAAGCTAAAATCTTGAATAGAATACTAAGCTGTCCAAAACTTTATAGACTCAATATTTCGCAAATGTTGGAGTCAGATCCAGATACATTTCAACGATGCCTAGCTAAGATAATAGCGTTATTGAAACTAATTTTCAACAGTTTGCACAAGACAGTAACGCGAATTTTAGTATTTCCGTAGAGCATTGGTTAGATTAATGTTCTAGAATGGCGTAGCAGCTTCAGATTATTGTTCCCCAGAGTGCAGTTCTACTGAGTCAGGACAACCCGACAAGATTTAAGAGATATTGAAATATATTTTGATCTAAGAAAATTTATTGCTTTATTCATTGGGTGCTTTGTGTAGATTTTAAAACATTTTTCAAAGAAATTGCAGTTATATGCTAAGAAGCTTGTGGTTTTAAGGCATTAGTGGTCAATGGTCGATCTGGTTGGATATGAAATCGCGACAAATCCGTTGATCAATCGTCTGGTGGAGTTGAAGCGTTTCATTTCAAAAGCCAAACTTGCGATGCATCCGCTGATACGTAAATGTCCTTAGGTTATAAATGGGTCGTTCAAGTCTACTTGATAACACGTTGTCTTGAAAGTTCCAGTCTAGACAGAATACAAAATATTTAGACTAGCGAAGCCAATAGAATAAAACAACAAATTCATGTTAGGTACATTTTCATAATGAACTGTATATCGAAAAGCAAAATAAACCCTTTATTGATAAAACTTTTCTTTGATTTCTTGATTAATTCTGGGTAATTGAGTTTGAGAAACACTTTGTACCTAATATAAGTATACTAACAAATTGAGAGAGACGTTGGAAATAATAGAATTTCTTTGATAAAAACATCAATAACATTCCTTGTAAGGGACTTAATCAAAATGCCGAAGCTTTACAGTTTTCCCATTTTCCTGTTATTTTAAGATACCTTTTAATTTTTCCTTTGTTTCAAGGCACATGCTTTCTTAAGTTGATGCAAAGCCGAGCATCAATAAGCCATTATTATGCATCATCTAAATTGTTGAAACAATCGACGTATTATACAGAACCGCTTCATAGTCTTCGACCCGCCCTTACCATAATAAAACAATTTATTTTTATTGCTTATGGTTAGCTCAGCGGACGTTAGAGATATCGGTCCGCGTTGATTATGGCAAGGTTCCAATTCAGCACAATAGGCCTCGAACATACAACCATGTCATATAAATTATGTGCCGAATACGACCACAATACGTTCCATTACACTGAGCTAATGCGCCATGATTGGAATACGATAGTTATCGTTTAAATTTATTTGGAGCTTAGCTAATGGAACGGTGTGGTCAATTTGATACTGAGGTGACCGCGATTTGGTTGCCAATTGGTCTCCTTTTCATATAAATCTAGTTTACAATCCCTGAATTATTGCTTTCCGGAGTTCATTTTGGATAATTCTTGCTGATATTAAGGATTTATCTTCACATAGACATCACAAGAGTGTTAATGAAATAATATCTTCTTTAGTCTGAACAATTTTACCCTTTAGAAACATCAGAAAAAAAACTTAGTTATACTTATTCGTGAAAATTTAATGCACAGATATGAATAATCTTTATGACCAATTCAGCTGTGCCTTGACTCTTGAGCAGAAAATCTGGTATTTACATAACGACGCATGTTATGCGACAAAATTCTTAATGCAAAGTTATTTCGTATAACTTTGCATTACCTCAAACGCAAAGGAAGGGTCCGAGGGGTTAAAATCTTTGCACGTTTGCAAAAAGCTTAACTCGGGTTCAAGCAAGTATTTGCGTAATACAATGATATTTTTCGGGATTTCACCAAATGCTTATCTATGCCCCGAAGCGAGCATAAGTATTCAGTATATCACAGACCTTTTTCCACACGCATTTTTTCGTTTTGAATCCTTGTTAAATTGTTTGCATCGATAACAAAGTCTTTCGTCTTCAGGCGGTTGCTTGAATCTCTTTTACATAAACCATGTTGATATATATATTCAATCTACTTAATACACTCAGTTAGGTATGTAAATGAAAATGATATTTGTTGTGATAAAAGTCCGGGTGTTACCGGTTACCATTGTATAGCGTGACCCATTTCTATAAACCTGCCATTTAATACAGCCTTACAGCGCGTAGGCCCTACGCGCTGTAAGGCTGTATTAAATAGCAGCTTACGCCGTAGGGCGTCGACTCAATTATTCTATTTATAACGCGTTGATACAATATTTGGAATACTTTACATTCCTCAATAAACTCTGTGCCACAGAAAGTGAGTCAAGGCTCGTTCTCAAGGCCTCTGAAGTAAAATATACTCGTAATATACACCAAGGCCTTCTATTTTGTCAATGAGATTGCATATCAACAAAGCTCTCGGGTGATTTTTCTTGCTCTTTTCAGAAATTGTACAATCTGATGATACGCATCTTGTTTTTTTTTTTTAAGTTTTTATCGCTGTTTTCAGTTAGACCGTTATATAATGCTACGGTAAGGAAGAAAAATGTTTTCAAAAAATATATTTAATTTCATTTTGTCAATTTTTTTTAAAAGGAAATAAAAAGTAACGCGTTTAAAAAAGGAAAACTACCACTTAGGTAGATGCTTATTTTAAACGGGCAACACTACAATATTTTCAACAAACTTAACTAATTGCTGAGCAATTAGTGTAAGCTGAAGCGTTCACGAGGGCAATATTTGTATAAGTTTTATTATACAAGAAAGGTACCTTGTATAACAGCTAACATTGACCTTGAGTAGATGTCTGTATAATTTTAATTCAACATTCTTAAATTGTACTATTTATTTCGGTACCTTTTTGTGTTACAAATTGTTTACTCGCCGAAACAAGTTTTTTGGTTTGATGAGTAGAGTATTTTTTTACGTATCTATGCATCCATGGGTATTCTAAAATGAGGTGGCACGATGATTAAGATGTATTCTTAGCAAGCTGTTGGAAATAACGGGGAATAGAAGAATACGTGAAATACTAAGCCCAACAGTGGGATTTAACAGGCTTGTAAAAGAATATAGTAACTATAGAGTTCCGTATCCCAGTGTCTTGACTGTATTTTTTTTATTAAAAGTGCTTGATAAGGAGATGTTTCACTTATAATTTATTATAAAAATACTTCAAATGCTTGCCTCATTTACGCCGTTTTAAGTACGCTCTTGAGTTACCTTAATGGTGCTTTATACAAATGGTGTTTTAATTTTCTCAAGGATAAGCTTGGAAATATTAATTTTACGGCAAATATAAAGTAAATACAGCTAAGCGTTCTCGTAAAGTCAAAAGATCAGAGGGTAATAAGCAAAATTATAATTAAACGTTTTGTTATAACAGTAAAATTAGAACTTCTATTGGTGTCGTGAAATATACTTTGATGACGGTGTCTATTTTGAAATACATTTTTAGACATGGATAGAGCTTATTTGTACTTTATAAGAGAACATAATGAGTAGTCTCATAATAACCAAAACCATCTGGTTTTGATAAATAAGTTATTTAATCGACCCTCCAGTACATAGGATAAGATACTGGAGGATGGATTCACATTTGCGGATAGTTGAACGCTTATTATAAAAATAATAAATCCATTCAAAATCGTATCTCATGTACAACGAAAAGAAACGTGATTTACGTATTTTGTTAGTAAAAAACTCTACAATAGATTACAATAATTGGACATTTTTCTGTACAATAAAAATAAATAGTTATTTACTTATCAATTTAGTGTTTCATTAGATTTTTTAACATCACCATTTGAGCGCAAGAAACGGTACCTATGTAACTGCATTATTGTCATTGTTAGTATATTTTTAATGGAACTGTAACGTTCCAACCCGAAAGATCCAAATTATTAATTTGTAATCATCTTCAGTCACGGACTGTGCATTGATCGTTCTTTCCATTAATGGAAATGATCTATATTTCAGCGGCTAAGCATTATCATCATTAAAACTAAACGACTAAGGTTCTTTTAAAATGTAAAATCGATAAGCTAGCAGTAGCAAGATCGTTTTGTAATACTTACAAGAAACCTGCCAAATCATCAAATATTTAAACTAAAGAATTGAATCGAAGTAGGCTTGAAATGTTTTTAAAGAGTAGGGTTACCAACAATTACAGCAATTGTTAAACAATAGCCTGAGGTTGGCTTTTGTATTGATTTTTCATATTTACCTATAGCCAAGAATCCATATTCAAGCTACGATAGTCGTGTTTACTAAAGGTTAATAAGTAGAGATGTATTATTGTTTGCTATTTCCATGAGTTACAAAGGTCCATGAACTGTGAAGTAAATGGGTTAAAATGTTACTACCAAAGTCAAGGTAAATAAAAGGCAAATAGGTACTTTAAAGAAATAAAAAATAAGTACGTTAAAAAAGACTGTTCTGTTTTCAGATTAGATTAATAAAAGTCTTATCATAGATACCATTGTTTCATATCTTTGCTTCATCGTGAAATTGTATTTAAGTAACAAAAACCAAACCATTATTTTGTAGTAACAGATTGAAAAAAAAAAAACAAAACAAAAAAAAGCTCTGTAAAAAACGGTTGGCTCACTCGCAGAGAAACACTAGCGCTGTAATAAGGCGCAAATGGTTTATTCAAATTAAAGTTATTTCGTAATGAAAACAAAGTGGGGACGGAATGGCAATCGATTCCCAGACTGCGCCGTTACGAGAGAAGTTTGCAAATAATTCCTTCGAATGACTAAATAATCGGATGAAAATACATAGAAATATGAGATTTTAAACTTGGAAAAACATTGTTATTTTTACACACTATTTTGATACTTAGCAAGGTTCTAAAAAAGGAAAGAAATAACATCTTACATTCTTTTGTAAAATAACCTTAATATAATATCCACAAGGTGTCAAATAACTTGCTGTAAACAATGAATGTTTCAGATATTTTCAGCTCAAAAATGTCACGTTGCATTGTTAGATTCCTTTGTCTACACAGACAAATAAAAAGAGATAAAAACTATTGTAGAGTGGTGTCCTTTTATTCAGCTATCGTGCCCCAATGTGAAGCTAGATGCAAGATAAACCATTGTGGTATTGCGATGTATCTTTGTACATAGGAAAACTAAAAGTTAGGTTGTTTTTGGATGGGAAATTAAGATGGGGTAAAAAGATATGTGCGACAAAGAGATTGCAGTTGATATGTGGTTCTGAACAAAAATGCTTTTGCCAATGAAATTTTTTTGTGATGCAGAACTATAAAAATTGCGAATAGTGATTGCACGTGTGATTTCCAGCAAGAGAGATGTATTGCTGAAGTCATCATTGGCAAAAGTTTTGAAAACTAACGCTTCTAACCCCAAACAGGAAAAGAGCAAGTCCATCAAAAGGAGGTAGAAACTACTTTTAGCAAATAATCATCTACCGCTGCCACGTGAACTTCGCAATATTAGGTATTTCAAGTAGAACAAAGTTCAAGCAAACACTCAGTATACGTCCGTGTCATAGTATAGTTTGGGTGGTAATATTGCAGTTCAGCGTTTAACGTCCCGAGACGGATTGTGGCTAAGTGAACGCTAATGTTCCTAAGCATTATCGTACAAATAAGCTTCTTTAATGTATAAATTAAAACTAGTTATAGCAGGATTTCAAAATCATATTATTTTATACAAGATATTACAAGAGATACCTATTCCAAGATTTTCATATAATCTTCTCTTTTAAGCGCATTGAACTCACCCAACAAAATGCTTTAGATGAGTTTAATATTAATATTAAGGTAACTGAAAAACCTGTATATTTCAATAATCGTATTGAAATATAGAGGTTTCAAAAAGTTACCTTAAAAACATAAGACTATCGAGTCTTATGATTTTTTTTTTTGAGGTAATATTAGAAATAACTAAGTATGCAGATTTATTATTCTATCTGCAGTACTTTACATATTATTTCAGTAAATCTATTCATTTCGAAACAAAAACATCCAATTTGTTTATTGAGTACCAATATCGAAATCGAAACCATATTAACATATATATCAAATTATCCACGAACTGAAAACAGTATATTGCCATCTTTATCATCCTCGTTATAAAATAAACTTTTCTCTTTTTCCCTTATTTGGTTCAGTGTTCTGAGTTTTATGCACCAAGCTTATACATGGAATAACTATCCGATACCTTATACCGGTGTGTCGTAAAATCCGAGAACCAATAATTTGAATCGGTCTCATAAATATTGTTTATGAAAGTGATATAAAAATGTACCATAGACTGTTTCTATCTGGATTAGGTTAGCGTTTTAGGAGATGTGGCTGGGAGAGTGAATTATTCTGTTTTATGTGTAGATGTACGTATTTATTTCGAATCATTTAGGTACCCTTTTTTCCGTAATTTCATTGGTAGTTACCTGATGAATATGATCGGCATTCCTTATATATAAATTTCATAAACGTTAACAAGTACCTAAAAGTCGTAAGTCGTGAATATCGCGCGAAACTATAGAGGACCTAATAATAAGACGTTAAAACGTTACGTATCCGTCAAAAGAATTTTTTTGCGAGCACGATAAATAAATAAAAAAACTCCTACAACACGTTTACAAGCGCTAATCACTATGCAGTGACGCACAATTAACTTTTAATAGTCTACGCCCAAATAAACTAAATTTCCAGACAAAATACCAACAAAATACATCATTAATCAACGTAACAGACAAGGGAACAAAGAGAGGAATGGGATTCATAGACAAAGTATCCATTCTCATGATTTGAAAGCCCTTCCTGTTATATAAAGCCTTTCTTTTAGCCTCAAGAGAATAACGGCTTAACTCCGTGAATACTATTAATTTGAGTGAATATTTTAAATAACGAACGGAATATTAGTCTTTTGTTTAAATGTTTGAATAACTTTTAAGTGATTGATAATTGTAAGTAGTAAATCGGATAAGCAGAAATGTTTTAAGTTTAAGTAAAATTCAGCAGAAAATCTCTTCTATATTTGTCATAAAGAAAGTAACCTAAATCGCCGTTAAAGTGAACTATCTATTAAATATTTTGCTATGTATTATCTTAATATATTGACAGTACCATATACTATAGTACCATATACCATATACTATAGTTCTATCGCTATATTTACTTATATTGGTCAATTTGAGTACTTTATGCAACTGTCTTTACGTGTTTTTCAAACGCTTAGTTAATATGCTGTATTTGCCTGAATACTCAAAGTACACCACATAGCATAAGCATGGGCATGTATGAGGCGACTGATGAGATGAGTGTGGATGAAGCAAAAGAGGTGTGTTTGGATCGAAGCAAGTGGAAGGAAGTGGTCTCTGCCTACCCCAATGGGAGAGAGGCATGACGGGTATGTGTGTATGTATGTATGTACACCACATATCGAAACCTATTGATATCTCGCTCGCCAGTAGGTCGATTCCCAGCTGCATATCTGCACAATGCAGCTCCTGAACTTAATAATCTAATTTCTATTCATGTTTTACTAGAACTTAATTACAGTACCGCTTTTGTGGAGAACTCTTTATTAATGAAAACCTTAGACTAGGAACAGTAAAGAGGTAGCTCGGGAATTTAATTTTCCTTGTACTTTATTACTTTTAAGTTTTCACAAGATGTTACGAGATTTATAATTAAGAAGCTATTTATCAGTCAGCTGCATAAAAGGTTAATTAAAGCCAGTACTTCGGTATATCTAAAGCTTATAATAGTAGACATTTTTCTATCAAAAAACAGGAAACTATTCTCTTTTTTTTTTTTTGATAAACTTGTGAAAAGTTCAAAGTACAATGTTAAATATAGTATTAACTTAAAACAACGGATTTTCACCAACTTATTTATATATCTTCCTTTAGAATTTGTCCGTTATGTTTTTGATCATTCTATTCGGTTTTACGTATTAATAATGAGCCAAATTCGACGTTTGACACGGACCCATTACACAACATCAGGCTCATCGACATCGTTCTTCGTCTGGTAATACTTGTAACTACATATTTCGCAAAGTTGCCGTTTCTACAACAAAATATAAAGCTTCCTGTTAATAAATGCACTATAAAATATAACATGATACTTTGAAGTAGTAAACTCAACTCATGCTCGCTTTAACAACAACGAATACCAAAATGTCAACAAAGTAAGTAGTAATGTTAATAGCAAATTGTGGTTACCTAGAAAGCATCTTAAAAAGTAAATAAAGGTAACATTAAGTGTGCCTCAGTGAACTTAACTAGCAGCCTTGTAGTTTGTTCGTTTGGATTTAATGGCTACTTAAATTAGTGGCTTAGTGCACTGTTTGAATTATGAGCTAGGTGATAAAATTTAAAAAAAACTAAGGTAAAATATTTAAAGTAATTGCAATTAAATACTGTTTTATTCAATACTCTGTAATGACTATAATAGTAGCTATTTATATTCAGTTGTGTCGTGTTTTAATGATCTATTATTAGGGAAGGTAATGAGGGAAGATAGAAGGTGGATGATGCTTATGGCTTATTTGTTTTGACTGCAATACAATTCGGCTATAATCCAAGAATGATCTTATTTATGAACTAAATTGCAGTTGTAAAAATGGCCGTTCTTTCAATGTTTGTTTACTTCAGTAACAACAGTTAAATGGAGTGTTAGTTTTAACGAATTATTCTACAACTGAAGGTTTAATTTTTTGTTACGAAACATGAAAACTGCATACTTTATAATTGCAAGTGCTTTTTAATTTAAAAACTTGTCCGACTCAGTTTTATGAGAGTTTTTCATAAAGGCGCAATTTCCGTTTATAATTTAGATTCATAATAGTTCAATCTTAAGACCAGATGTTAAATTAAGGCTTTAAATTCACGACTACATCGAGTGGGAAAATTCTCTCGCTAATTACCTCTCTGTTTGCAAAGAAGACTCATTATGAATAAAATTTACATTTGTTATGCTCAATTTGCAAATTGTCGTATTATGATTAGTAGTACAGGGAAAAACTTCTTTTTACTATAATCTTTTTTAAAATTTTACGCGTATCTATTAATAATAAAATAATTGTAAAATAAATAGCCCATTTTAGTTCCATTTGGGTAGACTAGAGGTTTTTAATAAAAATATGTTATCAAGTAAAAGACAATATAAAAATGTAATCTAAAACTTATTTACTTGGCAAAAAAATAACAATTTTATATCAAACAAACTAGGACAAAAACAATATCAAGTTAATATGTAATAAAATATCAATAACCGATACCTACTTATTTAAGTTTCTGAAATTCGAGATTGCTTTTCTTTCCATTAAAAACTTATTGGGAACTTTGCCCGAAAATAAAATGCGAGGAAAACCTTCCAATATCTGAGCTTGCCAGCCTATTTGTTGAAGTTAGAGCTTTTTGTCACTTCAGGTGAAAGCTCAGACTGGGGTTTTTATTTCTTTATCAGCTTTAAAAGCTGTTTTGTTAAGAGCTTAAAGAGAATTGTCGAGAAGTGTCTCAAAGTTTATTACTTGATAAAATCTATTTTAAACTAAATCAACAGGCTTCGGGTGGCTGAGATAGTTACTAAAACTTACTTGTTAATGGATTTATAAGTTTGGTAAGTTTGCCTTCGGTGTGGTAAGATTCGCATATACTAAAAAGGTTTGATTTGTTAATGGTCTAATATAAAAAAAAAAAAAAAAAACTAGAGGCTGCCCGCTACTTTGTACGCATTTATCGTCATATCTTGGAAAAAAAAACATTATATCTCAAAATAATACAGCCTATGTCTATATCAGCACAAACATTGACATTTGTAATATTAGTAGGATATATTTGATTTCTGTATTGAAAAGTTTCTGTTCCAGTTCGGTTGTTTTAAGTTTGAAGTCGGTTAAAATCGGTCTATATTGCGAATAAGATACGATAAAATGGAACTTGAGGAAAAATAACTTGCAAAATCTCAAAGTCATTAAATACCTAACATAGTTATTAAAACAGACGGAAAACAATTTAAAGCAATAAACAATAGGTACTTTAGCCACAAAAGGAGCGCATTAAATTTGCAGCTTCAAAGATGAGAATGCACTGCAAACTTATTTGGTAAGTTGGACCAACTTAAACTAGTCCTGTTTGTTTGTTATTACGAATTTAGTTCCAATTATCTTGTCGCCGCGGTGTAACTTTGACGGCTGTCGAGTCCACGAGTTTCCACTTTGACAACCACGTAATTATGAATTATAAATTGTGTTGCTTTGAACAACATGTGATACTTAGTTTGAAGCTATGAAGACTTCTAATTTCTAAGACTAAAACTGACATCACTGTTATTTGTGCAATAATGATCATAAAATTATAAAAACATCATTTTATGTTCCTGTTGTACGATTTACACAATAGTTTCTCTGAAACTGCTAAATTAATTTGCATAGTAACAATGGTGCTACACTCATACTACATGAACATAGTCGTACAAATGTGTTGCTACGAGTTTGTAGCACGCTTAAATCTCGTAGCCATTTGAATACTACGAGCTACGAATCCGGCAGTGCGCTGGGATGACGCAAATTCAACATGCGGCTTGGGACATTTTTAGTACGGAAAAGTTTTAATTTTGAGTAGTTTTTTGCAACGTTGTTCGTGTCGTTGTTCACTTACATTTTTGAGTGAAAATATTGTTTTTTTCTATTTCAAAATGCAGTGGCTTACGCGAACACAATCTGCATTTATAATTGTGTTTTGTTGATTTTAAAGATAAGCAAAAGTAGAGTATAGCGTAGTATCTAATTAGGTATGCCTCAAATATTTCAAAAGGAGTTCTGTTCTTCTACGTGTTATGCGTTGATTACCACTCACACACAGTGACAGACTGTTTTGTGAAGCAACTAACTAATTTAACTGCATTGTTTGAAACTCCTATTCAAACCCTAATCATACAATTACAAGTTTATGTGAAGGGCATTAATTTGAATACTTATTCAATTAAATTTAATGTAATAACGAACTTGTCATAAACTTAACAAATAATCGAGAAAATAAAATTATATTTTCTAACTTCAACTTAAATTTGTATTATTGAATTCTATTTGGTTATACATAAAGGGGTATGTTTGTTGTCAATTCAAATATTAAATAAAGAAGCAATAAAGAAATATTGAGGCCCATTCCATTAACCTATTCAAAGCACCGTTGTTTTATTCATTACATCATAACTCGCTATAGGTCCATAAAATACCTTTAAAAACTTTATGTCTTTATAAGTCCTACCGTATTATTACGATTGTGATAGACTAGATGGAACCGCACACATATTTGCAATAAATACTCGAATCGGCACTATATAAGACAAAGAGTTGTAATATTTTTATTACAAAGACAAACGATTCAAGTAACAATGAATACCTACAATGTGGTTTGCGAACGATACTTAGAAATATTGCGTAAGTTCCATATTTTATGTTGTGCGAAATAAATCAGTTATGAGTACGAAAACCTTGGGATGATAAAAAATATACTGGGTCACGAATATGAGGGAGTAAATCTAAAGAAAATGTCTTATTTAACGTAATATATGTGTGAATGAAACGAGTATAAACAACTTTTTCTTATTTTGAAAATAGTAAGATTTATATATTAAAAATCTTGGCGCAATTTACAGCCATAGACATTGCTAACAAAAGAAATAAACGAAATAATAGTACCTAACTAAAATTGTTCTACCGGGGTCAGATTTTGGACTACCTGTCTACGTAAACAAAAAACTCGTACTTTCTACAACCATTATCATTCCAGTCTAATACTCTGAAAGCAAGGGGACTTAGGGTCAGCGCAGACAGAACGGAGCGCAGCGGAGAGGATTTTATTACCGCACTTGAAAATAAACCTTAAATTTTTACAATTAAGTGCATAAATGCTCGAACCTGACAAAAAATGCTCGCGCGTCCTCGAGGATGCGCGGGAATGCCGGTTTGCACTTAATTGTAAAAATTTTAAGGTTTATTTTCAAGTGCGGTAATAAAATCCTCTCCGCTGCGCTCCGTTCTGTCTGCGCTGACCCTTACGCACAAGACATTATTTCGTCTAGACGCTAAGCATACAATCAATTTTATTATAAAGTTCGCGCTCACGTGAAAATCTGTTGAACCCATTGTGCATAGTTGGCATCAAGCCAGATAATGCACTAGTGCAGAAACACTTAGTGTCAAACGTTGGAACTCCCGCTTGCATAGATTCTTGTAAATCCTTATGTTTTTGACAGCCCACCAAATGTATGAGACTTAAGAGTTTCGACTCGGAAGCTGAAATATGGCATGAAAGTTCTAGTTTCTTGAAAAACTGCTTTTAAAATGTTCTGTATTATTTATGAGCAGTTTTGAAAGTGGAAAATTATTTGGTAAGAGATTGCAGTGACTTTATTTTAATTTTTTGATATTTCCACTTCGGATTGTTGCTTATTGACGCAAATGAAGAAAAATAAACTAATTTAATAAAATTAAAAAATATATGTCATAAAAGTAATGATCTTATATTCACGCCAACTTGCAAAAAAATACTTGATATCTGGTCTAATGGTCGTCTTGTTAGTTAAATTCAAGATTTTATCAATTTTGAAAAATGATATTACGAGGTTTTATCACAATTAAAATAATTTGTGATCTAAACAAAAATCTATTAACATTCCGCTTGTAAAACACAGTAATAATACTTTTTAATTAACTGAATTTAAGAAAGTAATTGCACTGCAATTAGAAAGTCGTGTTGCAGTAACAAAGTTTGCAACTACAGTAAAATAAACTGTGTGTGGTTAAATTACCTTTTCTAGGAAAATTATGGCGGAACATGTTGCAAGTGGAATGGGCACAAAAATTAAGTGAATTTTGGTTTTCATGTAAACATACGAATAGCTACAGTTTCTTTTTAGCTAGGTTATTAGCTTTTATTTATATCAGAATATTACAATTCAATTTAATCTAAGTAAAAGTTGACTACTTCTTGTCGTGTATTGAATCGGATCAGACTGAAAATCATACTCATTTGAAACCACTAAACTGTATAAGCCAAGTTTTTAAATGTCAACAACATTATAATTTTTATATTTCTGGCATATTTTTGTATTAAATCGGGCTAAACAAAACAGAAATTTTCTTGACGATTAATTTGATTAATTGATCCGCTGACTTTTTGTTTCTATAAAGAAATTCAAATATTTTATTACCTCTAATTCACATTTGATCCTTAGTCCTCATTATATCTTAGCCTCTGGCATGAAACGTCTCTAGTATGTAGATATCTACTTACTAACTGCCTGTGAATATGAATGGGGAAACTTTACATAATCGGCTTACTAAAATCCTGATAATTGGCTGAAGTCGATCCGATTCAAATCTCCGTTCTAAGGAATTAATCGTAGTTTATAAACTGATTGTTAAACTTCTTTAAATCTAAATGAAGTTTCACTTTTAGTTATTGATTTTTTTTACGTATAGAATCTCTTTGTATAGGATTTGTATAGCCTGTTTTCTACTAAAAACGTTACCTAGAGGAACAGTTTAGTCAGAAATAACTAGTACACTTTTATATTGTCGGTAGGTGCCTATTTTAATTGAGAACTATCTATTTTAAATTCATAAGAATAAAAAATAGCAATAAAAAAGTAAAACGTTATAAGACTATCAAGTATTTATTAAAGAAGCTTTATTAATTAAGTTTATTATACGCTAATTAATAAAGCTACGTAAAAGCTTAAAGAAGTTTTAGCATATTTCTTAAATGAATTTCAATAAATATCGGTACTCATACAAAAGTATTACATGTTTTGTTTTTCAGTAACCTACACAGTTTTAAGACAATATTTTTAAAGTTTTCCTTATTCAAGAATCTATTTAGGTGTATTTCAACCTTTCCTCCGTTTGGTCTTATGATAATATCGGCTGAGTACTTGAAGCGAACACAAAATTAAATATCGATCGACATCGCATTATACAAGACAGCATCTGCAAATTCTATTTAAGATATAGGACTTCGATAAGATGGGCAATAGGTTTTTTTATAGCTTTAAAAACATTTTAGAGATGTAATTTTCTAAATCTATTAAAGATTTGTTTATGAAATGTGCGTGATGTTAAAATTAAAAGTCTGCAGGTATGCAACACCAAAATGTAGCAAAAAAACGACATTACAATGATATGGATTTTACTGTTTATGGTCGATTGATTACTTTTTCATGGATTGCTTGATTAGAACAATATAAATAGATAACTAGTATAGGTACGTAAGTACTATGCCTAGGTAAAAAAACTCCATGATTTTTACCAAAGCAATTGTTCCCTTGTAAGATAATGAAATTCATGCAATTTAGATCTTACGTAGGTTATCACAAAGCCAAGATCAAAATACCAGCTAGCATGCAAAATCTGAGTAAGCTAGTACAATACCCAGGATAATATCTTATGCTTGTAATTCATAAGGTTTCTCAGGTGTCACAGCAATCCTAATAAGCGAACAAAATGGATTACCGGACTTTCTTATTTATCCGATAAATATATAAGCTGAATCATTTATGGTACGCTGACATAGGTAGTAGTAAGTTACTTTCTCGATAAGCCACAACAGTATTTTAGTTAATACCATATTAGTCCGTTACATTTTAAGAACTCGTAATTCCGGATTGTCTCTTATAAAGCTGGGGCCCACGTCTACTAATTTACAATATTGTCAGTTGTGTGTCGGCAGAGTCGACATATTTGGTCGCAATCAGTGCAGTGCAAGCCATTGTTTAGCAGAATACCAAAATATGGACAATGACTCTCTGCCGACATACTACCTACTGAGGCTATTTTAAATAAGCAGACTTGGGCCCTTCTGATTGAATGGATTATAATCTAGATTATAATCAACATTTTGTATCATATTCACACTTGAGGGATTCAGGGTCGTAGTTTTGCACGAATAAGATAAAGTGAACTTTTCTATGCGTCTTTAGACATAGTTTTGTACATTGTATCTTCTTACAAAACAATTTCCAATTAAGAAACTCAAATACTAACGAAGTGAACCAAAACTGAAAAACAAAAAGCAAAAGAATTTAAAAGAGTACGCTGCAGTATTAACACATTTCTGTACAAACAGCTATTTGAACACTGAAACCATTTAACACTATTAGCCCGTCTCGACACAAAAAGAAGCCTTTTCGTATTACTGCATTTTTTTTGTAATAGACAACAGACATTCTACTAGGATTGCATGGCTTTGTGAAGCTGGCGAATTGTCGAAATATCGAAAATATTGCAGTTAAAACCATATTGGTTCCAATATCCATTATTTGGAGTGATAAGTTGTCAACAGAGCTTTATTTGAATTTGACTTTTTTGAAGAGCCTATGTGTGCTGCAATGAAACAATGTGCTTTGTTTTTTCAGAATATCACAAGTTAATAAAACTCTACTGTTATGGGATTTAGCTCTTTTGAACTGTATTTGTTCTAAAACCTTACATTTCGGACTTTGCACTAAATTTAAATTCATGAGATAATGTGAAAACTTATCAATATCAAAAAATATCAAGACGAAACAGAATGATTTTACATCTTAACCACAAAAATTGGCTGCACTTCTAAAAATATCCTTGATGTGCCAGTTCTTTGTTTTGTCCATATTAAAGTAGCTGGAACTGTCTGGCAATATAAAAGCGGCTAATTCTGTGAAAGTGGGCCGATCGTCGACGGTTGACCGTTTAATTATTCGTTGGTAGCAGAACAACGGCGATGATCGCGGCCATGGCACGCTGGCGACATCGATTCCCGATAGGCGAACATTACGTAACTCCTACTTAAGGGTAGCTTCACATGTGATAAGAAGTAACTAATTCTATCTTGGATCAGCTATACCTACTTTTACCTTCTTATTCAAATATGTTAGTATAAAGAATTACCTCGTAGTCTAGAAATTGTGTTTCGCTGGTCAAATTATAAGTTTTAGTAGTTTTTGAGTAATGTAAGCGTGGGTATTATCTTAACATCAAATCAGCTTCCAACTAATTATGCTACTGCTGTTTCAACATAAAATTTACACAAACATCAAAAAAAGAAATAAAGTTTTTAAGAAGGGAAAGAAATCTTCCAAATTGTTTGAAGAGAAAAACGTAAGAGGAAAATTAAACTTTTATCATTAAAAAAGATGTTAAAAATATGCTTGCCGAATCGCAAGATTTAAATATTCGTAAAGAATTGGATGACTTTCTTTAGCATGAAGAAGAGAAATGGAAATTAATTTTTAAGGTCAGTGGACCTAAGTTGTCTGAGTCAAACTGTACCTATGTCTTTATTTCATCCTAGTTTTTTGGGTACAATTTATTATTTAGATTTCAATCCTGTGTGATGTGGACCCTATTGCAGTAGAAGTCCTCTCAAGAATTCTAGAATTGTCGATGGGGAAATCGCGTTCACAGCAATGAATGTTCGTACTGAGATCGAAGTATTAGAAGATTGTGCTGATCACTCCATTTTCTTCGTTTTAGAATCCATCCACGGAATCAAGACTAGTTCGTTTGTGTGATTCTACCACTTTTATCGTAAAAATTCTAGGATAGAAGCCAGCTAGTTATCTTGTGTTTTGGTTTGGTTTGGTGTCTTGGTTTACGAAATTCTCCGTAAATTCCGTGATTGTACAATCGATATGATTTTAGTAGAAGTAAGTATTTTTATCCACTTTTTTATAGCATTCAATTCTAAATTAAATAATCTTATCAGAAAATAGTGACGACATTTTTTTTATGTTACAAGACGTTGTGTTTAAAATTAATATAGTGGTAATCTTCACCAGTTCTTTAGTTTAAAAAATCCAAACATGTCATTAAAACAAACATCTGGTATTATTTACATATAAATATTCGGGCGTCGCGTCGTCGTGATTTACGTTATTGAGTGGCAGCCATCTGAATATGTTTTCGTATGAATATTACATTATACGGAATAGCAAAACACAAAATTTCCATCGAAAATTCTACGTAATCCTATCATTATAAATAAAAGAATGTGATGCAAGTTGGTTTTTAAGTTTTTCTTCATTTCCATTACGTGAACTTTTCTTTGAGTGAATTCGAATGAATTTTAAAAGGATAAAAACTGGTAATAGAGCTACCGATGTGAATGTAGTCACACTGATCGCATTTGTTTCCACAAAGCGAAAATTTTACGTATTTCGTTTGTAGAATTAACTAACTACCAACGTTACGTTGCGGAATATTCAAAAATTATTCAACTTCTGGAAATTTTCGAGCTGCAAATGGTAATATCCAAAAGTCCATCAATTTTAATTACAAACACACTCGTACTACTCAAAAAGCGTCTCGAAAAAACAGACACTAATTATCCTGCGTCCTACTTTACTGGCTGCCGAATTAATAAAAGATCTCTCTAGTGGCGTTCTTACTAATTCCATTAAACCAAGGCAAGATTCATTAAAACAGAACAAAAAAGTAACTGCCTTCCCGATAAACGAACTGTGAAAACCTAGCAATTAATGCATGCCATTTTATTTACATTTTGTTACTGGATAACCTTTCCTAGGAAAATGGTTGTAACGACCATCGCTAATAATAATGGAATTAGAATTTTATTCACGAGTATGAGAGCGTAATTTGGAGTGTTGGGGAATGTGATTCATTATTTTCTCTTTTTTTGTTTTAGCGAGGGTGAACGTTTCACTTGGGTGAGCGTTTCTGTAATAAAACGAATGCTTTCCTGTGTCCGGATGTCTATACCGATGGATACCAGAAAAAATATTCAGTTGCAACATGCTGTGGAATTCCGTAACCGCAGAATTTGGCAGCTTTTATTAGATTAGATTAAATTAGGGTCCTTTACTGCCGCCTACCTTTTGTATTTGGTAAAGTAATAGGTGCTTTACTTTTGTCAAAAAAAAAAGAAAACCACAAAGCAAAGGCAAGTAATGTTTTCGGGAAGAATTGAGATTTATCTTTATAAAAATATAATCATGGTTGATGAGTTTTTATACATAGAATATTTTGCAATTTGTTTGCCTAAAAACGTACCAAACATATTTTATAGTAGCATACAAAATTTCGTTCATAAACCATTTTAGTCAATGTGATTCACGAGGCTTTAGATTAAAATATTCTATCAAAAGTTATGCATCCAATTTTGACTAAAAAATAGTTTCAAACATTTTCAATAAATTTATAGCACAGTGGAATAATGTTTCGACGAAAAAATATGAATAAAAAAAACAAATGCACGAATGTAAAGTAAACAAGTAAGTAATACGGATTTGTTCTGACCCATCACATATAGAGTTCTGCATCGGATATTGCAGACTAAAAGCTTTCCCGGAATATCTGAACTGATAAACGGATAGTATATTTCGCCTGTCTGCATCAATTCTATGGATAGACAGCAGATAGACAATTCAATTTGAAATTCAGTAGGATATAGCTTATTTGGAATTGAACAAACAGGGTCATTTCCCTGGCGATTTTTGACATGATAACTGTAGTTTATGGACGGAATATCGAAAATGAATAATTTATTGTGTTGTGGTTAGAAAATGGCCTTATAATATCATAGTTTTGGTTAACGTTTGGCTTGATGTTTATTGACAAAGCATTTGATTGGAATTTGTCAATTTTGTTAATAATCTGTGCCAAATTATACCTATACTTGTACTTTTATAATCGAAAAACATTTTTCGCCGTCTTGCCTTAAAATATGACTGTTAATTATTCGATTCTGTCACTTTTGAACCACATCGGTTGGCTTAAATATAGACGTTTGTAATACTAGTAAGCAGATCTAGCAGAATATATCATCATAAAATGTATTTAAGAACGTCGCTTTTGTCGGTGTGATCTTCACCACTGCTCTTTTATCAGCCGTCCTTTTGAGCATCTAATACAACACATATATCTACCTATCTTTTATCGATGATTCTTTTCTACAAGCTTACCCTACTCGTCGTGATTTGATCCATGCGCTATTCTTATTTATGCGTAGTCATACTCACTTGATATTTCGATAATGTTACTGTGGGTGGTTTTCGCTGTCAACTCTCTTTCTTTCTAGTGGATATGTTCTTCTTACGACTTGATTATTTTTATGATGCTACGCTATGGATGATAAATATTTGTATGCATTTGGGATACGTAAGCCCATAAGTTAGCAAAGAGTATGTAGAGGTATCTTCTTCTTCTCTTCTTTATCAGCCCATATATGTCCCCACCGAGGGGCACGAGCCTATACTCTCATACAAAGAGTGATAGTGTAGAGGTATACTTAATGATTAATCACTTACTGTTAACTAACTGAGTTGTCCTTTATTACTTGACCTGGATTTATCTAGGTAACTCAGGCCTTTGTTTTGAAAATTCACTCAATTTTATTTCGATGAAAACTAATTTTAGTAAAAATAATTAAAATTCAAGCAAACGTTGTTCAGTGGGTTGTCAGTGTTGGCACCCTGCGGATGCAACCACAAGCCGAATTTACTCTGGAAATCAGGAAACTCGGCTTTCAACGAGTTTTTTGTGGCGAAGCCAGTCGGCTCACCGCAGTAGCGAGCTGTCAACATCGTGCATGTTTCAAATTTTGAATATTTAATTCGCAAACTGGCAGCTACGCGGCGTATTTGTACAATAAATACAAAGAAAAAACTGGCTAAGTGCAAGTCGTACTCACGCACGAAGGATTCTAAAAAAGTTTCGTATTATTATTTTTATGAAGACATCAAACACTCACCGTAGTCACCATTTTAAGCATCTACCTTTTTCTCCAAAAAATTACACAGTTCGTGGCAGGGGAGAGATTTTTAATGTTTATTATTAAACGGGCAACAGAAAGACAATTATTGTCTCAAGACACATCCCGTTTTTAGACCGACGGGCAGAAAATAGCGAAGTCTGAATAATAGGATCCATCTTTTAAGTACGGAACCCTCAAAAATACGTATCTAACTACACATATAAAATTCATACGTCACTAAAAAGATATTAAAGGTCTTTGATGACGTCATTGTACGGAAGTCTGCTTGTATACTTACACCCTTATTAAAGTGGTGTAGTAGGGATATGTTACAGTGATTAATTAATACGATGGATCATGTTTACTGACACAAACAAGTTCATATGACAATATCATCTTCATCAATCACGGGACTGGTGTAATCGGATATAACTCTTATTTTAATAGTACCAATTGTTAAGAAACTGTTATTGTAAAGAAACTGCTGTACTTGTAAAGAAAGTGTTTCTTCTTTAGATGAGACAATAGTTGGGTGCATTTCTAGCATATCCAGAATTAGTACCTACTGGAAAAGGTACTCGTAACCTAATAACTATAACTTCGAGTTACTGAATGAAATGAAACTGTAACCTAATAACTATTACTTCAAGTTATAGTTATTAGGTTACATTTTAATTACTAATATAATTTTTTAGCCAGACCACGACATACAGAAAAGGAGTACGGTATGCTATGTTTTAAATTAGCTACTAAATATAAATATTGGGACATTGATTACTATGGCATTGTCTACTACTGGCTAATAGCGTGATACTTATAAGAAGAAACCATAAAAAGCAAGCTTGTAATTATACATTCAGTTTCTTTGTACTGAAGTAAAAATAAATAAACAAAAGAAGTCGAAATGGTGTCAAGAGAACACTCGTTATTTTAGAGAAAACAAAAGGTTTTACCTACTCCTTGGTACGAGTACGTTTGCTGTGCTGGTATAACAGCTTAAGTTGTTGGGAAGGGCATTAGTGCTAACGCTACATTAAACTTGTAATACTGTTTACATATCGTAAAGATACGGTACGATATTTAATGGATACATTAGTTTGACGATTTTTACTGCAACTAAGGGTATAGGTACCTAAATTCTTTGGGGATTAGATATACTTATCTCGTGTTTGAACAAACTGGTGCTTAGTGGGTGTTTTTCGTAGAAAATGCGACATTCAGAGCGCTCGTAGCTGGATGCAGGTAAATACTAACATCCTATTACTTAGTCCTGACATTTTACTGTGAAAATTCCTTGCACGTCTTTGGACCAGGTTGGCAATTCTGATAACCTAAGTTATCGGCAGTTACAAAACCAGTACTGGCTGCGAATGCTTAGGTAAAGGTACTGATTAGTGGTCATGAGAATCGCAGTATTTGCGGTGTTTGCAGCGAATTTGTATCATGATTGGGGGACAGTTATGAGAACGTCTAGTGTCATAAGTTATCTAAGATCTTTCCTTTCTCTCTTTATGAGGTATTATTTTATTCTTAATTCTTTCTAACATAATTTAATAAGAAAGAAACGAACTTGATCTGTCCATTCATATCTTGAACAATAACTTATTCAACTTCGAAGATTTGTATCAAAGTTCTTTAATAGAATTATTTCATAACGAAAGGAACCGCGACTAATTAAATACGACTTCGAGATTACTATTTCTTCAAACAATTTTGAACTGACAGGAGCTTTAGGGGTTTCTTAAATAATCTTCTTGACGCTTTGACATTGAAAATCTATTTAATTTTCGTGGGTTGGATAAAAATAAAACCTAATTTATATCTATTGTGAGAATATTATGACGCGATCATAAATTAAAAATTTAGAATAGGGGCAGATCCACCACCGATAAAACCCCAACAGAAAAGTTGTACCTCCTACTATTAAGAAAAAAAAAACAATTGACATCTTAAATCACGGTTCACTTTCCTTCTCCGTTTTCTGGTGCTGGACCTGTTACGATACTTCTTAAGAAACATAATTTTGTTTGCAACAACTACAACTTTCGTTAACTGTTATCAGCTTACTGAAGCGTGAAATCTATCGCTAGTAAAGGATTTGTATTACTTTTAGCCATTGACTTTGAATAGTCTGCCCAGGATATTTCATTGATATCAGATTAGGACAGTCTCGTAGAAAAACCGAGCTAGTAGTCAGCGTCTGAACACTATTTTGTAAAACTTTCTGTAACTTATGAAAGAAGAAAGAATAGCTGCTAAAAGATGACTTCTTGAAATTCAAATCATATTTTTCAATAGGTTATCCTAAATTATAAATGTTACTCATATACTTTTTGAAGATAATTAAAAAGATAATGGTAAGCATGCGGTAATGAGATGAGACTATTCAATGTTTAATTTATAAGTTCAAGCCTGATATTTCCTCGTCATTATTATACCAAAATATGAATGTTCTATTACGAAACAAGATCAAAAAAAGTAATGTTTTTATTAACATAAAAGCTTCTCTCTGTATAATAAATAATTATTAAGGGACCATACATTAATATTGATCAGGGGCTTAGGTGGCAGTATATTAAAATGTAGCAAGCCAACATTCAGTGCTAAGCTTGTCTTAATTTTTTTCCTTCCTTGTAACTTGTGAAGTGTCTGTAATAAGAGGATACAAATTGTGATTGATGTAATGATGGTTCCTCTCTGATGAAAATTCCAGTATTAGAATAAATGGTAATAATTATGGATGCCGTTTTCTTTATTTTCGTGTTTACAGGCGTTTTATCTTAAATGGTTTTATTATTAGGTATATCGGTACTTGATTTCAGTTGCTAAGCATTTATTCAAATTGCTTAATCAATTCTTTAAATATGACAGGTTTAACAATAGAATTGAATGATTTCACTCGAAAATGCTATTCATAGACCTTTCAACAAGTTGGTATTTTTAAAGTAGAGTGTTTATGACTGCGGTTTTAAACGAGTGGAAAAACAAATCTGATTTGTATTACTATGCACCAGTTTTATGAATTTGTAATCAATCCCGCCTGTCCAAACAAAAAAAAAGTTTATTATGTTTCTGCACCCTCAATATTTTACCACGCAAATATTTACAATCGGGCCGGCGGGAAAATTTACGATTCTAGCAAGGAAATCTCACAATAAAACACGTCACCTAATAGAGAGATTCAACGCCCAAAAAACTCAAACAGACAACGCAAAGTCCTTGAACTCCAGAAAATCCAAATGTACAAGGAAACTATGCCGTCTATACGAACTTATATACCATGTCGTGGACATGCGTATTGGCCGCTTATGCGAACCGAAGTACGAAGCTTCTTCACCACAAACGTCGGTGCCGAGAAATGTAGCCTTTAAAATGGTGAGAGAAGGGTCTGAAATTGCTGAGACGGATGATCGAGCAAGCGCTGTATGTTGGGCGGAGGCATCGAATCGGGGTTGATTCAGTCGAAACCTTGTCGCGCGAGGGGGTTGCCGCTCTCGAACCCCGCTCTACTCAGTCACAGAGCAAAACCTTCCGAAATGAATTCTTCTAATCCATCCACGAAGACCACTCTATAGGTGTCAGTGTTGGCTAACAACAAATAAACAATCGTTCTTTTAAAATTCCCTCTTGCCGTTTAAATGCCGGTACATATAACCGAATTATGAAAATAACGTGTCGTTTCGAGATCTCTACTTAGTTCTGTCAAACACGATTTGATGTCATTCTTATTAAGTAAATAGAAGACTAGTCTGATTTGTGCCATTTACCGACTAATTTAAGTTGTAGTGTTAAAGATTCTTAAGTGTCCGTTTAGGTTTTGGTGTGATTGATTGCAATAATAACATTATATGGATATACCTAATGCCGAAGTGCATCTGCAACGGCTGTGACTTAAACCTTCGTCGCTGGGTATAAAAAATATACATATTTCAATAATGCCTTCTGCTTAAAAGCTTTTGTAGAAACGATTGGCGAATAAATTGGCAAAAAATTGACAAGACTCGAAAAAATGCTTTCCCAGACGTAATTGAATTTGAAATATTTTATTAGCTTTCAATTCAATTGGCTTCCCTAGTAAAATATTTGATGCACTTCTGCTTTCATGTTGGAAAATTATAACGATTTAGCACTAAACTTAATTAAGAAGTCTTTGGTTTTTAGTCACGCCCAACCTTTTTAATTACTTACGTGCATTCATAAATAAATTGTTCTGTGACACGCTACACATTTTGTATATATTTTTAAAATATTTTTATACAGTAGTCTAATAAAACGTAGTGCGTGGGTTATAAACAGAGAAAGATTAAAAATCGTAATAAAAAAGGGCCTTTGTTGGAGGAAAATAAAACGTTTTTGATGGAAAACCTGCGTTCCAGTGATAACGTTGTCGTATACCGATGCCGAGCACGTACCGTTATTCCACCCCGGACACTCTCCACACGTCATTCTATTTTATAGGATCATCACACACCAATTAACGTCCAACCCACTTTAGTGGCTGTAAAAAATAGTTTCCCTTGCCACTCATGGCCCACATTTTATAAAGGAATAGAAGTTAAATGAAAAAAAATCAAAGCTGAGCGCACGTGCCGCTAACAGCCTCTTAGGGTTTGTGACAGTAATATAAAATGTAAGAAAAGTATTTTTTCAACTCGAGAAAATATTTCAGCATTTTTGCACCTAGACTCGAGGAAGTTTTTGCCTCTTTTCGTTCTGAGCTAATATGAAAAATGTAGCTGGCGGAAATTTGTAGCGCTCTGGAAAATAAATTGAATGACATCTTATTGGAAGTTGGAATACTAAAATTCTTCTTTGAAATGTAGGCCACCGACGACACACGTTATATACTTTATACTTGATTAGGTACTTATTTCTTTGTTACATTTCAAATTCACATTTATGAAAAATAATTTGCTTCTGTTTCTTAATTCCACTCTTTAATAGAAAAGCCGTCTCTGAAAGTAGCTTGGAAACCGCCAGTTATTTGATATAGTCAAATAACTGGCGGTTTCCAAGCTACTCTCAAGCCTTCACTACAAAACATTGTAACTCGATACTAGACAAACAATCCCTTAAAGGGTACTATCAACTTAGTACCTACAGAAAGCACCTCCCACAGTCTCTACACATCAGTTACATTTTGAGAGGATTCTCAGAAAGCCCTTCGTAGCCACTTCTAAGTCCTTACATCTATTTTTAGATCTTTATTCCTTGTGTGAAAGAATTTCGTTATTCAACTGTCATACTTTTATGCAAAAGACTTGCTAAGTGCTTTTGAATTACATTTTCTCTAGTTTTATTTGACTTACTTTGAAAACTGATCATTTTTCTGTCTTTTATTTTACTATCTTTGCTTGCTACGTTCTGACTCAAAACACTACAAATTACCGTAAAATTCTTAATGGCCATTATTTATTCATTATTGTAATAAGGGTATGATCGGCTAACCGTATTTGAAGAAAATTACGTCCTCTTTTACTTGTTTCTTTGTCTTTTCTACCTCTTCATAAAGAGTATTTTCAAAGTTGTTGAAAAATAAGCCGTTAACAGTTTGGCTTAAGGTGTTTTTCCTATTCCGTTCGCACATGTGCAAGTGTTCCTTGTTTTGAATAAAATATTCTGTTAACGTTTTTCATTTGTTTTCATTTAAGTGTACGGAGGAACCTTTCACATATTTTCACGAAAACCTTTGCCCTGCCTGACCTACATCCATGGTTTGTACAAATATGAATAAGAAATTGGATTAAATCCATCATTCTATGATACCGTATGATAAATTGTCTCTGCCACCGGTACCCATTGTGCTAAAGGAGTATGTTATCAAAACTACATTTTCTTTCGGAATTGATCGATCTTTTTTATGAAGTTTATAATGGTTGGGGTTACTAGGTCAAAATAGGGCAATAACAAAGTAATTATTCAAAAGTTACATAATTATTAACAGTACTTAGAGACAGTGCATGAGAGTCCAAATAATTTTCGTTTCAATTTAGCCATCAAAAGCAACTTCGATTAATATTGTATCTGATCGTAATTGAATCTCTAAACATAGGCTTGTCGCAAGGCATTAGAACACTTGTCTTTAATAATTCATTATTAACTAGGTAGCTACGTTTGCTACAAGTAATTATAATGTAATCAAGCGAATGAACATTACATTACTTTTGTAAAGATCGCATACTCGTAAGGTAACAACCATTTGATTAATACATTCTTAAATATTTCACGCAATAAATCAAATATTACAACATGAATTTGACATTTAAATATTGGATGTTTCGACCATATTTCAATATCAGTTTGAAATGAGAAGATTCGTTTCGTAACCGCATAAGTTTATGAGTTCCGTGGAAATCGTAAATACCTAAAGATGTGTCGTCATCATAAATTGTCGTATACGGCGCAAATTGTACTTATAGGTATGTATTTATCGACCTACTTAACTTATATTTTGTAATTAAAGACTGTACGTGGAGAATTGTAGAGCCAAACTATAATCGGATAAATGAAAAATTTGCTTATAACATAGACGAGACACGTAGACTCCACCGACAAGAGCGAAGCTCTTAAGTTTAATGAATGATGCTTATAACATATGTCCACTTGGCGTTCAATTTTTGTTTTAGATTTTATGAAGTTATGTTGCAAAATTGTATATCGTGTTGATGCCGTATACCTTTAATCTTACTTAATTCCCTATAAAAAGTCTCTAGTTTAAATTAAAACTTATGCTCTATAAAATCTACTGATACAAAAAACATTTGAACTTAAGATCAAACGCGACTCGAGACGGTTAAAATCTTTGACTTCGCTCAAGATAACCACTTATTTTGAAATTCAAGAACGGAACGTCGACTTCGCGTGGTTTTATATCTGTCAATACACTAGAGAAGTTGCAGAACTAGTGAACAGTGATGTCATTTAGATTTTAGGAGTGAGAATTTTGAGCTAAGCATAGGACCACCGCATTCCATCTTCGCGTATGTTGGAGCTAGTTTTTATTTTTATTTTATCGGAAGACCATTGTTTGGTCCCGTCATAAAACTGGAATTCCTATATTTATAATCGAAAATGGAAACGAGCTTAGACAGTTTTTCTAAGATAAAAAAGAGGTCGTAAAAGAAGATCGGATGGAAAGCATTAATTTAACGACTAAGTTCAGACACTAAGTAAATAAAGTTAATTTCGAAGATAAAGAAAAACAAACTGAAACTTAAATCCGACTGCTTACTCTCAAGCAAAAACTTTTCGAGCAGCGGAATCTCATAAAACTAATGCTAAATAAATTAAACGAAAGCTTTCTCCTTTAAACGGGGACTTAGTGCCACAAAACCAGTACATCGACCGAAAGACGCCGAATAGTCTCAGACTATCTCCCGTTGCTATAATAAAACACAGACAGACACCAACAGAAGAGAAACTTGTTATTAGTAAAGTTTCCTCTTTTTCACAGGTCAACATTATTTTTTTATGTTAATTTTGTTGTTATACAAACAAGGCATTGATGACGGATAAGTTTGTTTTTTTGTTTTTTTTTTCGTCATCCAGATGGAAAAGATTCATTCGTGTATAAAAATATCGTTAAACAAAATTGTATTATAATTAAATGTACATAGGTACGCACGCGTGTCTCTATATTTTCCACCGAAACCTGGAGAACGTAAATGCGCCAGTTGACATAGAAACAAATAGGTTTAAAACGTCACCCGCCTAAGTACTTAACCATTTTACAATGTTGTGAATTTAATTACTCCATTTGTCACTTTGTTAATTAAATACCAAAAAGTCTATTCTATCTTGTACTTACTCTGTGGCGTTAATAAAACCTTGGCGCCATGAAAGTAAGCAAAATGAATAAGGTGCAGACTTTATTTAGCCGATTCAGTATTTATAGAGATTTATTGCTTGGTTTTGAAGAAAAATATGCCTGACTGTAGAAAAAACGAACATATAAGTAACCATATGAAAAAAAAAGAACTACTTAAGAATAAAGACATTTTTTTTTTAAATTTTCGAAATAGAAACAAATAATAATACTTACCTATCTATATTTTTACAACTTTAGTACTTGAAAAAAACTAAGTTGGACACACCCATTTGGTGACACTATTTTATCAAACTAAAGTTCACCTCTTATAATTGAGTCTTACTTCTATTATGTAAACGAGACAAATAATTAGACCACATTTTAGCTAAGTCAATTAAATTTCTTGACCGAATCGACCCCTTTATCATTATAGTAGAGGTATTTCAAAACCAACGTGAGTTTTGAACTTTAATTCAAAGTGTTAAAGATCCACCCACACGTCTTGTCAAACTTCGACTTTAAAAAATAGGAATAACAAGCTACTTACACAAAGAATATCTCTCATTGAACATGTTTAGGAATGAAAACGGGGAAAGTATTGATACTGAAAATAACGAAGGCTAATAAATAAGAACCTTAAAAAGTTTTTATTAGATTTCTTCATCGGAAAATACTCGTACCCTCTCAAATAAAGTTTGTTAGAGACTTTAAATGTGTACGTGCTCCTAAGTATCCGGCGTTTATGCAAGTAAATTCAATATTTAATGAAAAAGACTTTTTACAAAAAAATCTCGCCAGCGGCGGCAGTTAAAATTAAATATCTATTACTTTGAATAATAAGGTAAATCAACAGAGAAAAACTATACAATTAATCATGTACTAAAAACCCAAAAAGCAAAACTCATTTTTGCAATTTCTTTCTATTTTAGAAATACGGCTTCCGTATAAGAATTTTTCTTCTTCGTATCAATTCTATTATTCATGATACTACATGAATACTTATGCACGTATACAATACATGTCTTTCGCGAATGCAATTTCACTGAATTCTATAGGACGGCAAGGCTCTGCTTTTGTTCTCCCTCTACGAAATCCAACGACGTATCTCCTTGCAAAACGATATTGTCTCCAAAGACTTGTAAACTGATACATAACAGCTCAGCAAACTTACGTAAGTGTAGACATGTAGCAAGTCTCAGCTCGTCAGGATTGAATGGCTTGGTGCAAAGTTCGCTGATTGTATTGGGTTTACAATACAACACAACTACAATAGATATTGGAAAGTCCTCGGTTCAAACGCAAACATTTAAGTTCATAAAACTTAAACGAAGATGAAGGCTCTACTTAACATTGCTTGTACGTACATCTATCTATCTAATTGATAATTCAATCTTGGCATAGTTTTATGGATGGAGAAAAACATTGTTTTATTCAATACACGGCTTACTAGATTTGTCTATTCGCCACGCGTCTTGCAAAAATGATTTACGTAAAATCAAAATACTTGTAGGCTTTGCGGTTACGTCCAGAAAAACAATAACCGGGCGACTCAAATATGAAACTATGTATTGTATCATAAGTAGTTCGTAGAAGTAATATATCAAGTAACGAGTAAATTACATTTGCACAAACAATATAATTGAGAACATTTATTACTTAGCTCGAGTCAAGACAAACACCTAGTGATTTGTAGAACATACGGTACGAGTAAGGCTTCCAACTAGGTTGATCGATGTGCTGTGTGCTCCACCCGTCTGCACTGGATCAAGCCACGTTGTCACCCTCTAACTAACTGCTAGCTCTTGCTATTCAACGACCCGAGAAACCGCACGAGAAAACGTGACTCAACAAAATGTTTTCAACACTGACACGCTATATAAAACCTTAAAAAACATGTTTATTTATCCATAGATAGCATTAAAAACTGATTTTAAAATTGTAGTTTAACAAAGGACACAATAATATAACAAAGTGTTCAGACAAAACAGTGATCAAGACCCCACTAGTGATGTGAAGCACAAAACGATGAATAAAACATGTTGACGATCGATAATCGATTAACTAAGAACAACGATGGAGAAGTGAGTGGACCAAGCATCAATGTACTTCACTCGAAGTCTGAAGAACATGACAAGTCGACGTACTCGCCGACTCATTTATACCTCTAGCTGATGCAGCGATATAACACTGTCGATGATAGTCTGCTTTGTCGCTGAACTCACGTCGTTTCAGGTACGTCATCTTATTTAATAAGCATGCCTTTTACTTCAACTTACCTTCAAGATAATACCTAAGCAACCAACACAAACGAACACAAAAAGAAAAGTAAAATACAAAACAAACTGCTAAAAGTTCACATTACCATGATTAATGTAAAACATTACAGTTATACAACAATACCAGCAGTGACTTCGTAATAATCACCAAAAAAGGATCTTTATTAGGAGTCATATTCAAAGCTTTGTCGCATCATCAAAATAATGGGCCGGTCGTTTCACCTCAGGCGTCTGAGTTTGTACGAAGATAACACGAAATGCGAGTAAGCGTTTGTACCGCGCTAAAAATGCTGAGTTGACAAGCTATTGTGACGCAAAGTGCTGGGATGGGGTTTTTACAATACCTAACGCTCAATTTAAATCTTTCTGCAACGTGAGAATTTATGTCGTTAATTTGTATCGTGACAGCTTTATGACACCACTTTAGAATATGTTTTTGATTAACACTAAATATAATATGTATTTTGGTGGTTACTTCCATATTTTATGTAACATGTTTATGTTCTGGTAAGAAAACATTTCCGGGTGGAGTGGTAACGATGTTGTTTTTCATTAGTTGGAGAGCACTCTGCTGTTCACTTGATTTATAGGTAAGCCGTTTCTAAAATATTTTCGGAAAGGGAAACTTTTCATCAGTTCCAAATAAGATCGGGATATCACAATGTGAAAGTTTGGTAACCCTATATTTCAAGCGAACGTCTTAATTGAGTTACCGGAAACAGTGACAAATTACTAAATCAACGGATGTTGGCAAACGGAGGTATTATTTTCGAAGTGAAATACATATTTGGTTCTGAGAAATTTTGCTTAAATGTAAGAGACGTTGTTTATGTAGAATACTCGTACTTATAAGAGAACCTTTCTTAACACATTTCAAAAAAATATTATGAACACAATTTCTGCATGCATTCTATAAAAAGAAAATCTTTCAATAGTAACATAATAGGCGATTATGATTGTAAGTAAGTGGATACATCTGCAAAATTTACGACAATGTTTGTTCGAAATATGTACTCGTATTTCGTCAGTTGTGTCGTTTCCTCCCACCGTCACACAATGGAATAGAAGCAGGTAATAAAATGAATCACACTAACATAATAAATTCTTTTTCCTATTTATAAAGAGATACCCTCCCCGTGACAACTAGATGAATGGTGTTTGCTCAAGGTGAACAATTTATTAGCTCTTTGATCGGAAGAAAAACTGTGATACATTTCTATGAAGTTGCGGAAAGTAATAATGTTGTACATCGGAGAAAAAGGAAATTCTTTCACGGAGAAAATAAGACGAAATATTAATAAAAGTTACAAGTATCCAATTAAATTGCAAGACATGAATAATATAGAATGTACTAAATTATTTTATTTCTATCTAAATGTAAAGAAAACTTACACCCTAAGAATATAGTGATAATACAACCGGATACAATGGGCCACTTCTAGCTTGTGTGTGCCGGCAGATATTGATGATCCACATTTTACGTTATTGCTCGAATTCTCCCTCAGTATTGCTCGGTTTCCACCAAATGTTAGGGCATTTATTTATTCCGGGTGATAGTTGTCAAGGTGTGGCTTTATCGCCAATTTCTACGGAACTAAATTCAGGTAAATTCCATTTTAAGCTACCTTTGTTTCGTCAAACAGGGAACCTAATGTTGTCTTAAATTTTAATGCAATTTGCCTCAAGGGCAATTAAGTATTAGTAAAAAGTGTCCAGAAAGCCTTTGTCCACTGGGGACACGTTCCGTGGGACCATCATTGCGTGTTTTCAACCCGAACACAAACACGGCATGCGTGCCTGAAACGGCCTCATCCTGAATATTTTAAAACCTCTATGTTAGACTTGGGGTATGACACAAGTTTTTACTTTTGTACGTTTACCTTTGAATTTTTTTTCGTATTCCCACGAGTGCTACGCTTCATTGCTTCTAAAGCGTCGACGGATTCTTTAGAATAGATATCAAGAGAGAGGGATTCACGTGGCTTTTCCGATGGCATTACGATCTCGACGTTGCTTTAAAATGCGGCATCTTACTTATTCAAGTGGGTTGTCTGTCGTTAGAGCACGTATTGGAATGGCCATTGGATTTACAATAACTCAATTTTTTATAAGAGTTTTTCATCTTTTTCTTAAAACGATAAAATTTTATCGTATCAATAGCTTAATGCAATCCATTTTATAAATAAAGAAGATAAGAAAATATTTTCGGCTTATTTGTAATAAGACTAATATCTAATGAATTATACTGACGTGGCTTTACGCGCTTTATAGTTAAACTTGTGTGTCGTACATTGTTAATGTCCTATTTTAATACAAAAACAGACAGAACTAGTTGTAATGAAATTTATGTAGACATACAGTTGCTTAACAACGAAGATCCTTTTTTGAGAACAAGAAACAAAAGTTAAACTCTCCTTTAACAAGAGCTTGTCAAATAAAACGTCTGTAAAGTATAAGCAAACATTCGTTTATTTAATCAGGAAGTCCGAGGACTGTGTCTGTTTTCGGGGACAAAATCCCCTGTGTTTAAAAGCTGATGACTAACAATTGTATAGCGTGTAATGTCAGGAACTTAAAATAGTTGAATGTTTTACTGTCGTGTTCCATTCATCGTGTATTTTATACCCTTTAATTATTTTGTATTTTTGTTACCATTTTTGTTTTGGTAGTCTGTATTCTGTCTCGTATTGATTAAGTATTTATGATTGGTGAAAGAATGGAATACTCCGCTGATATTGCTGTCCTATTCGTTACCATTAATGTCTTACAAGAACATAATTTGCAGTAAATTTCATGTTACCTACTTCCACTCATCTTCGTAATAATTTGTCATCAATTTCAGTCAGATCTTGATAGATTACTCTTCGGGTTCAAAAACTTGCCTGTTCCTTTCAAACTTTGATGTTGAAGTTCATTCTTACCTGCTAGAATCATTTGTCATCGTTATTTTTATGAAAAAATTAGTACTTATACAAAAAAAAAGTACCTTCCTAACTATATTTAGTATTGTGATCAGAAAGATCTTTTATCAAAAACATATTTCATCAACTATTAGTAATCGTATTTTATTTTTAAAAACACTTCAAAACTTAAAAACACTTCAAAACGTATTTTATTTTTAAAAACACTTCAAAACTTCTAAAATTAAGGTTCCCTAAGTACTTGTCTCGATTAAACAATGTATACTTACAGAAAAGTAAGTAATAAAACGAAGAAATCAACGGAATTTCTTTGCCAGCACGCGTAAAGTATCATGACCGAAAGTCGTAACAATTTTATTACATCTAACATTTTCTTTAATTTTATTTAATCTTGAGGCAGCATACCGGAGATCGCTTTGTTCTTTTCTTTAACTTTTAAACTTACGCAATCTTTTTCTAACTTTTCTCTGTAATTAATGTTCTGTTTAATAGTTCTGTTGAGAACGTTATGCAAAAACTATTCCACTTTGTCTATCCCCTAGTTGGCCTCAACTTGTTTGCTGTTGACTCTCTGAGCCTCATTACCTGCTTCATTAAAGCGAGGGTACTTTTGTAACAGCTCTTTGCCTTTCGCAGGAACGCCGCTCTTATTTCAAAAAGGCTTATAACCTTATGCTTTTCATAGTGCTTTTTATTGTTTGGAAAAGTAATTTGAATAATGTTTCTTAGTTTTTAGTCTTTGTCTTATGAGAGTACTCTCATTACTGAAAAGGTATTTTTCTTAGTTTACGTAACATTTTGTGACTCCACTAATTTGACTAGTAAATGATAGCCACTTAACCGTTTGTTAAGTTCAAATACCTGAAACGGTTACACAATTTTAAATTAATTAAAGTCTGTAAAGGTCACCTACCTACCCTTTGTGTTGTTAGTTATATAGCAATGTCATAAAAATATAGCAAACGAGTGATGAATTGCAAAATATTGGACCTTACATACCCAAACAGAAGTCTAAATGACTCGCTGTTTACATCGAGACCCAAAACCGTTTTGTAAGGGAAACCACGCTGTTAGAAACGACATAAAGCTTCGACAAACTTCTCTTTATGGCTATTAAAGACTCATTTGCATGGAACGATACAGATTACAACATTTTATATCACTTTCGACCTTTGCACTTAAAAGAGTCACTAGTCATTCGCCGTAGTGTATAATTTTTGAAGAACGTTTGCATTTTCTGGAATTATAGAATGAAAGATTAGTCCTCATTAGTTTTCTCTCATCTAAAAATACGTTGCTTTTTTAAAAGTTTTTATGGAAAAACATTTTGTAACACATAATGTAAGTTTTATTTTGTTTCCATATGCTAACCGTTTTCTATTTATAAATGTATCAAAGTTACTCGTATTTGAAAACAAGTATGAGTACAAAACTTTGATCATATTTTCGATATAACTTATGATTGGTCTCAACTTCAAAGCACATGGACTATTTTCTCTCGATAAAAGCGTCGTAACAAATTTTGTTTAGGTTAAATTTTTCCTTATAATATTTATTCTGATTTGCTTTCATAATCGACCTAATTTTTATAAAAAACCGATCTTATCTCTTTAATTTGACCATTTAGGTTATTTAGAATTCTTTAATAGAAGCTTTGCAACGCAATAAACTTTTATATTCTAAATTCCAATTAGGTCTAATACCCGTAAAATTTTATTCATTTCCTCAATAGTGACCACTACCAATCTATTGAACCATTGTCTGTGAAAAATATGAGGGTTCCACTCCAAAAGTCAATTGCGTAAAGGTTACGGAGAACGGTAAAAATTCTCCACACGCAAATTTGACCGCGCTGTTCATTCAAGTCCTTAGTTTATGGTTATGACTACTATAACCTAGGGTTTACCTACTACCTGTACTACCTACTTTAAATTACGCGCTACCAGGTTGTTACTAAGCTAGCTTAACTCAGATCTTGCTAAAACACTAACAGAAAGAAAAAGAAAATAGTTGAACAATATTTATTACCATTTTATTATTATGTAGGCGTATCAATAAGATGCATAAGTTCAATGACCTGTTAATTTGAGTTTAATGACTTATTTCAATATATGGTAATTATATATTCATCTTTTTACCCTCAAATACTATTTACGATAGGTCACATGAGCAATGACTAGTATCGTGAGTCATTATTGTTTAAACCAAAATCAATGACACATTAAAAGGTCAACTTAATCAAAAAGTTGTACAAAATACAACTAAACAATGAAAACCATTCGACATAGAACAATCTAGTAACTTGTATTAGAAAGGGTTAAGTTATACAAAATTAATTCTAGACTCCAAATAGCTGAAGTTCATTTAAATTTGCAGTCCAATTAAAATTGGTATAGTCAGATATCCAATTACGAAAACGAAGCCGCAGGCGGTCGCATAACTTATACAACTAAAAACCATTTCATATTATTTTTAGGTATCTTAACTCGAGACGAATAAATTATTATTTTTTTGGGTTCCATCTCATAATTCAGGATTACTTCGCTTTTTAAGTAATTAGATAACTTAGTATCTTTTGAATTATGAGTGACTGAATCGGCACTTTTTAAAGCCATTTTACTCAGTTGTTCCATTTAACCAATTTTAAAAACTGATATGCAAAAATATATCAACGAACTTTCGTTATCTTTTCTTTCCAGACTTTGGGATATTGGCTACCAGTCGCTTTTAATTAAGTAGTACCAAATTTTATGTAAATGAAGTGCTGAAAATAGCCGACACAATTTTAAAAGAAAATAAATCAGTCTTTCGTTTTTCAATGTTTAATTATTGTGTTAATTGGACAGATCCAATTGTACAGATATAGAATTGTATATCCGCATTTAAAACCTTTCATTTTTTAAACAGCTTATCAAAGTTCAAGAGATGTAGGTAGGTAATCTTTATATTGTGTGATCATCCATGTTTTTAGAAAAAGTTTTTTAGACTCATCGATAGATTACATTCCTTAATTTTTATAAAATACCAACCCAAAAGTACATTCCATTATATCACCTCCTTTTCTTTATTTGTAAGATTATTTCTTTTTAATGTGATATATGACTTGTATTGTATATCGTGTATTCTCATTTGTGTACTTACGAACAAAACAAAAGAGAAATCTGACTACCTCTAAAAACAAAAGCGTAGGTATAGCCACCTTTACATACAGACAACCATTTTGACATCGATTATGAAAGAATGCTCCAATCCCTTCGTACTGTTTATTTTGGAACCTTATTTCCTCACCACATCGTTTCAATCTTATTTTAGGATAAACAATGTTTTCCTACGAATATGTCTCCGGTATTAAATTATAGCTTTGTTTTCGTCTTGTCGGAGGTTCTTTTTAACCCCCGACGCCAAAAGAGGGGTGTTATAAGTTTGACGTCGATGTCTGTCTGTGTGTCTGTGTGTCTGTGTGTCTGTCTGTCTGTCTGTCTGTCTGTGGCACTGTAGCTCCTAAACGCGTGAACGGATTTGGATGCGGTTTTTTTTAAATTAAAGCTGGTATTCCTGGGAGTGTTCTTAGGTATATAATATGCAAATCGGTTCAGCCATTTCAAGGTCATCAGCTCTTTTGTCGGCTGTTGTAGGGTTGTAGATCCAATATAACAGCAGATATGTCGTGTTTGGATTCATTTTGATCAGTGTATAATTTTTAATATAATGCAATGGTGACAACTGATGAGGAGCTGATGATGGAGTCAGAATTTCCAGCATTCCATCCATTCTTGAAAAATTAACAGCAGATACATCGTGTTTGGATTTGTTTTGATCAGTGTTTAATTCTTAATATAATGCAATAGTGACAACAGGCGAAGAGCTGATGATGGAGCACGAATTTCCAGCACTCCATCAATTCTTGAAAAATGTAACAGCAGATATGTCGTGTTTGGATTCATTTTGATCAGTGTTTAATTCTTTGTATAATGCAATGTCGACAACAGGAGGAGCTTATAATAATTGTTATAATAAAGGTTTAAAAACTTTGAAATAAAAATTAAATTAAAAATTTAAAATACCCCCGACTATAAAAAGTAACAAATAAAATAAATAGTATTTTGTCAACTGAACATCGCATTATATTTAATACAAATTGATAACTTTCATACAAGCTTCATTTTGTCGGGGGACCGCTAAGTAGCTAGGTCGGTACGCAAAAATATATACCTATCATAAGTAATCATAATGAGATATCAAAATAAAAAAAATAGAATGCGGTCCCACGACAAAATGAAGCTTGTATGAAAGTTATCAATTTGTATTAAATATAATGCGATGTTCAGTTGACAAAATACTATTTATTTTATTTGTTACTTTTTATAGTCGGGGGTATTTTAAATTTTTAATTTTTCCTCTGTGATCGACAGCCGTTATATGCGCAAATAGCCAAGTGTTATTTGCTAAGTGACTTGGTTAAGTCGAGATAAGGATATTGTCTTGGTTTTATGACTGACCTCTAAATCTATTTAGTAAACAAAATATATATGTATATAGTATACTTAGGTAGATATTTGTTCCAATTTCTTAAGTATTTTGTAATGAAGTTGTACCTATAGTAAAATTGTTGTTTGGTTTCATTTTTTGTAATTATATGAACCTTTTAACGCTACTTATTTAGATCAAGATTTTGTTACTTAATTAAAAAGTCTTTTAAAATCTACAGGAAACAAAACCAAAATATTGAAAAAATAACCCTTGAATAAAGATGAAAGGATCTGAGGTCCAATTTATTTCCCTCAAACGAGGTTAAACCAGATTCTCCGAAAACTTCAAATCTCAAATTGTGCGTGGCTAAACGGCTTTCGGAAGAAGTTAGTTATATTGCTCGGGTATAATTCTTCTTATAAAACCTACTAACTACTCAACGAAAAAGTTGGTGATATCATCAGTCACTTGCGGGAACTTTGATGGAAAAGTTTTGTCACCCCGAGCTACAAATACTCTTGTGAAATAGGAATATCTCTGAATATTTCTCTTTACAGCATTTCATGAAATAACAGCCGCGTTTCAAAGTAATTTCAGAGTGGCGAGGCTTACTGACGAAATGCTGTGAAAAGACCATCGTAGACTTTCCAAAGCTAATTGTTGCTAATAGAATTGATTTCTATTTAATTAAGCGATATTTACGATTTTCGTAATAGCCCCCAGCTCCTTTACACTGCGGTTGTTTTCAAACGATAGCTTTACAATTTCTGTGTTTACACAAACACAGTCCACTCTGTTGGCTGTTTGTTGGTTAGCTAAAATAGTTTATTGGTCTACCGTTGTAAGAGGAACTGAAATAACTTAGTACAATAGAGTTATTTTTCCTTGAAAGTTTCCGGCGTAGAAAGTAATGTTTTATCTCATTATGTTAGAATATTTGTACCAGAATAACTTTTTCCAAAAGATATTGGTTTTTATAACACAACTATAATTCTGAATCAAATAAACACAATTGACATTTAACAATGTAGATAAGTACCTTTAAACACTTAGATAATTATGTCTTGAAATATTTTTGAAATGTGGAACGTTCATAAAAGTTGAGCATTTTTCTACAGATAACTAATATAACATTCCGATCACACAGTTTTTGTCCATTTTATTCTAAGATCACATTACCTAATAAGATTTAAAGCGAAATCAAACATAAAATTGCGTATTACTTCCACCTCAATCTCAATCGTTGATGCCTTTAGACAGAAAGCTTCAATTTTACGCAAGACCGATTATCGAAGGCGAAACTGAAAAAGGTTGTAAGCGGATTGACCTCGCACTTCCCTTTTCGCCGCCTCACAAGGGCCTGATAAAAACAAGGGACCGCGCCCAAAGTTTTATTTATTTTTATGGCCGACCATTTGTTAAGGCACATCTGATTTTGGCCCGCCTTAGGACTTCACACACTGTTACGTTGATCCGCTAGCACTTATAGCATTTTAGACATTCCACAACATTAACGTAGTTGTTGTCCATCCATGTCTCTTGTTTTAAGTTAATATTAATGATTTATAATCATTTTTCTTTATTATTTTGGATTTTAACGACCTCCAGTTGATTTAAAGTGGTTTTTGACCAATTTCTCCTCGAGATTTAGGTGTTTAGCAATAAAATAGGTATAATTCACATATTTCATAATAACATACATGCTCGTAACGCAGATTGCAAACCATTTTCTATATACAGCTTGAAATCAAAATTTTATTGCCAATTAAGAAATTTATTGAGTGAAATATGAGGTAATTATACGTGCGCTTGAAATATCGAGTCGTTATGAATACTATGAAGTACCGTTTTGAATTATTAACGTACTAGGTTTCCGTCCGTGATTTCGTTCATATGTATTAAATGCCTAGTATATACGTAGTATATACTCTAAGCCAGTATGTATTCAAATGTATCCTATCCTTGGAATATCTGTTTTGCTTTTTTCTTTAGTTTTTATTAAATTAATGTACCTAACTCTTAATTAAAAGTAGTATTAGAAAAAGTTAGATATTCTTTTAAAGAGTTGGAGTGGAAAATTAGTTTCAGATGGTTTTTTACCTCTTAAAAGTTCTAGTCGCATCGCGTCGTGATAAAACTTTTCCTTTCAAAAGCGTTAAGGAGATTAGTTCGGACTCCTTTAAAAAACTATTTAAAAGATTTTTACTTTGTGTGAGAGTTGTGTAGCTGAAGAGAGCGCTTCCTGTGATGTTGTATGAATATATTGACGCGATAAAAGCAGATTACTGAATGCATTCACTATGCTGCAATAGCCGATTCATTTTTTATACTCTTACTTAATATCAACTCAAATTATGGTATTTCTTCATCCACCGATTTAATATCAATGTAGACCACACACAATCTTAAAAGCTAATAGCTGACGTTGCTCTTTTATATGACGAATATATAAGTTGCAAATACATTTCTGCTATACTGTACATCCTTTTGTTCAGTGTGTATCGCCTAAAAGATTTACAACAAAGAAGTTTAGTGTAACGATAAAGGTTGCCATCGTAATGTTTTTGAATCTTTGAAAAAGTATTCTGATCGAAAGTAGCTAAATTTATTAGTTTGATAATCGTTTGTGGTGTCATGGGAACATTGATAACATTGGATCTCGTAAAGTCATATATATTTTAAGAAGACATTTTTATATTGATATTGATTCGTAATGATTACTTAAATTCACACAAAACATGAACTGTAGAAAATAAAACAATCACATAACAATATGTCTTAAAGTAAGTACCTAGTTAATTGTAATTACGTATAATGAAAAAACATGAAAAGTACACAAGTATATCTTGCACTGAATTTCACAAACAACTCTATTGCATGTTGTTTTGTCTTGTATCTAATATCCAGTCGCCATATTGAAAAGATGAAATTGTTTATTTTCATCTCGTAGCTCTTCATTGTATTTGTTCAGTATTCGTGATGCATTGTCTTAAAGTAATAATATCGAGATGCCAACTCAGACAAAAAATAATATGCTCTACTTTCCAGCGAGTTGGCACATATTTGAGCTTATATGACGCAGTTTTATTAATTCATTTCTAGACAAAAAATATATATGGGAGAAAAATTCAGTCTTACACCATTAAATTCAGTACATTTATTTTGTGGATACAATATTCTGGATAACAATTTAATAATATTAAAGCTAATTTGTGTGATAAATCGTTTAAACCACGTATAAACAACCAAGTATCAAACTTTTTGTAACTTCTTTTAGAAAATTACTGATTTCATATACATATAGCATTCATTTTCAAAAAGATTATCTGCATTGTAATAAAAATATTTCACTGTGATAAAAGCTTTTTGTTTCAGAAAGATTTTAGAGGAAAAGTATCTTTAAATATTGAGGAAACCAAACCACAGTGTCAAATAAAAAATGCGTTTCCAACCTTTTCATTTTCCTTTTGTAGATTTAAGTCACTTCAAAGGAATTCGCGTCGAAAATTTCATCTTTCTAATAATCGTGAGGAAGGTGAGAATAGGATAAGAAATGGTAATGGCTGACTTTTTGTCTTGCGGAAATTTATACCAACCGAATAGCCTTGTAGCCAAGATTCTGTTTGAAATGATTCGAATATTAAAAAGAACTTCAGACTATCGCCCGGTTTCTGAATTGAGCATTGACGGTATTTAGAGATTTATTCTACGTCAACGCATCTCTGCTTAATCTATGCTTACGGCCAAGTCCTTATATTAAAATTACCGCTTCACGAAAATAAGATTTTTTTTTTTATCAAATATTAGAAGAAGATGGAATGATACATAAAGGAAAATTCTCAAAAAAAAATTGGCAGTAAAATTCCTTTACATTATTTTTCGTATGAAACCCTCTTGTTACTTACTATTCGAATAATAAACCAATTTCCTAGTAAATGTGAAATCATAACAAAAAGCCAATGAAATGTATTTGTTTCCGTGTCCCATAGAATTTATGGGATTTCTTTGGGTAAACAGAACCTTATAATGGAAGTATTTGTTTCACGAAAATACCTTGAAAGGGTGAGAGTTGACTTTGTTTTTCATCTTGTTATGGTGGGGACAGGTATGAAAATTCATATGTCTTGTTAGCAAAACATTGACTTTAGAAACAGTGAATACGAGTATACAGTTGCTAAAAAATAGAACTTTACAAATGATCAGATAAATTGACTAAGTACATAGCCAGCTTCATGTTTGTGGCGATTAGTTTTGACATTATGATTTCAATTAACAAAACAAACCTTAAATTAAAAAAAGTATATACCTAATACAACAAAAACTCAAGTTTACACTGGTTGCTAGATCAGTTTGTAAATAGTACTTAAAATATCAAAAAAGATAACACAAAAATTCCTGTAAATCAACTGCACACAACTATGTGGCAGCCGAGATAAATGGTTTTGGTTTATTCCAGTTCAGTGATATATTCCAGTGAAATTCCTGGATTCACATACGTTCAGTGCAAACTGTAATTTGCCAGAAACAAACCACCACTGTGTTTTTTTTTAAACGTACGTTTATTGAAATAGTTTTACCAGTTTTCAGTTGGACTTGGTTCGAATAGTTAAGTAAATTAATTTTAATGATACTTACATTGTATGGTGTTTTTAAACGCTTATTTTGTTAGTTTTTTTATCCTATTTTTTTGTTAAAGATAATTTTGGTATCATAAGGTTTAATATTGATACGTTATAAGGATTTAAGGATTTTTATCGTGAGCTCCTGTGGCAGAACATTTTGTATGCAGCTATTCACACTTGTGAGGTGATAGCGATCAAATACAATTTGACCGATAAAAAATCTAACTGACAACACATGAAAATCAGGCCTAAATATGAATTAAAGCGTGCTTCAAAGTTAGTCTTTCGTGAAAAAGCTTTTATGTCACTTCGCTTCGAAAAATACCTATATATTTGAAACGTGCTGCTAGTTGATAACTTCGACAGGTTTGACTATTATTAATCTTACTGCAGTTGAATTTGGCAGCCGTCCCAGTGAAAATTCAGGTTAGGTAACCGCTTTTACATACTTTACTAGAACCGATGATCGTGTACTACCTCTATACGTTGTTTCATGCGCCAAAATATTGCTTTCTATAAAATTGCTTTGTAATAACCCCAAGTTGGATAGAAAACAACTAGGTGCCCTGTTGTAGTTAATAATTTACAATGCAGTTAGCTGCGGCTTTTAGTTATCGTAGGTAAATCAAATATTGTGTTACATAGTTTTATAGTGCAGTATTTTGTTTTTAATTTAAACAAATTGTTCTGAAATATGTTGTTTTGGTACGAAAAGGTGAAACGACTAGGTATGTGTTAGATGTATAGGTAGAACTATTGCATAAGTGCTTGAGTTTCGTTATTTTAGCAGTTTCCTAGTATTTTGATTATGCCAAATTATACACAGCTTATTATAACAACACGTCAAAATCAAACACATGTTTTTTAATTACCATTATCCTTCAATAAAACGTATTTTGAAGTAGAATTTTATAAATAAAAGTATCTATATTTCCACGAAACAGATAACAGAACCGAGCGGAGAAAAGAAAATACGATAAAGAAAATTGCACCGAGTTATATTTAGAGCATTAGACGTCTATTTAATATTGCAATGCAATCCGCTGCAAATAAGAAAATCGATTGAGAGGAGAGCTTCCCAGAATCTATCTGTCTCATTTTCTCTCAGTTGGTGTTAAGTAAACTTTCAATTGTTTCCAGTTAAGCTTCTAGAAAGTGTGTTACAATCGATTGATGTCGACTGGTTGTTCGACTGAAGTTTTCAGTCATCGGGGAGATCTGTTATTGTCAGTAGAGTACCTACAAACAAATTTAGTCTTTTGTCTAACTTAAACTGTGCTAATTGAATACAAACAGGATTTAAGGCATTATCAAGTTATCAAGTTTCAATTCGTATAATTGATTTAAGGCAAATATAACCTAATAATAACACTAACATTGGCACTTTTGCATCTTTATGTTACGTATGTCAACCTTTTTTTACACGTTTCTGTCAAAATTATTTTTGGTAGATTAATGATGTTACTAAACTTATTCAGTAAAAGTAGTGAAATTATTTCATGTCTTGAATCAGAAAACATTTAAAATCTCGTCCTAACACATCACATGAATTTTCCTCAATCTTACTTAATCTAGTTACCTTTTATATGCAAATCCTATGTTGAAGTACAAAAACGCATTCATGCCAACCTATCTCATTACTCCACTGGAAGCCCCGTAGCAGACATAAATCCGTCAACCTTTTGCGTTTTTAAAGGACTATTTACCCAGATCAGAACCCAAATCGTACCTCTAAATAATACATTGTTTCCTAAAAGCCAGCGTGCCCTGCTCCCGAGGTTTCTATTCAATCAGCTGAACAATAGCAGTTGTTAGGCCGTTTATGTTTTTTTTTTTTTCAACTGGAGCTCGCTGGATTCATTTATCATTATGTTTTTGTTTCAAAATATTAAAAAGATTACCCGTTTTTGTTTTTACTCGGGATTCAATTGCTTCCGAGTTTTTCGCATATGTTTTTTGAATATACTCGTAATGATGTAACCCTATCCGTTTACAGGGGTTACCTGTTATGCGTTATTACGTAAGCCATATATGGGGATGTTGTCAAGTTTCTATTTTATGAATAATAAAAATCTCTTTTATTACCTTTAACAATTTTATTTTAGCAGCTTTTATAATTTTGTCTAATAAAGGGATTTCTTCCTTTTTTTTTTGATTTTAATTCGAGTCAACCCTAAAAAGAGCAAGTTGGTTAACAAAACTACATTTTGTAGTAATTAATCTTACATTTAAGAGAAGTCGACGTGACAAAAAAGCTATTAAGCTTTTTGTCCCGTGACAACTAAAGCGTTGGACCCTTTTCAAGATAATGTCCTTAAATGGGCCTTTAATACTAGACTAGAAGTACCTCATTTTATACACATTTTTTAGCTTAGAGGTTTTTTGACAAATTACAAAATTTGGGCACACACACACATTTGGGGATTTTTGTAAATTTTCGAGAAAATAACATACTTCTAATATGTATATGTCCAAAAAGCATTTACCAATACGCACTTGTATAAGTCTGAACCTTACAATTCTCGACTTATTACACATCTTTGTCTGTAGTATGAAAACCATAAGTTTCACAGGTGTTCATTTCGAAAATACCTAGTTTATTCAGTTAAATAGATTTTTACCATTTATTATGAACAAGCGGCTTACCTACTGGTACCTACTTCAAAACATCTTACCAATATTGTCTTCTCTCTAAACACATACGAATAAGGTTACCCGCCGTACATAGATTTCCAATCAATACCTACTAAAGTTTCCACTCTAGATTATCTGAGTTATGAGATGCATCGAGACGCAAGCCACGGCGTCGACCGAGCAAAACTTCGTCTTGGGAGAAGTTTCGCTTTATTAAACTACTGCTTTGATGTTATCAACTATCGTCCAGTGATCTTGTTTTATCTCGACGTCTTCTGCCATTTCGGGTTAGTTGTATCTTCGAATGAAGTTATTAGGCTGCGAAATTGTATTTTATTGGAGTACAGACAAGAGTTACAGAAAGAAGTAAAAAAAGTCAACTCATTAAACGTACAGCTATACTATAGCTGATACCTACTGTCGTAATAATCATTATTTGATGGCACAGCGTTAAACAAATAAATGAGTTAATGAGCCTTTTCTGTAACTGGGAATAAATAAAACACTATGAAAAAAAAAATCAATTTGCTATCTACACACCAAAGCCGGCGGCTTTTTTGACAGCTGCCATTCGTATGACGTAAAGCCGCCGGCCTAGCACGGCGGCATGCCGGCGGCGTTGGTGTGTGGATACCAGATTAGATTATATTAAGAAGAGCCTATTTTGCACTGATTTAAAACAAAGTTATTATTTTAGATTGAAATAAAACATGCAATGGACAAAGAATTACTAGAATATACTATACTACTACTAACTTTATCTTAAGTATAAAATAAACGAGAGCTCTACTTATATAGACGCTTACCCAAAATGACACTTTAATGGTAAAATTTGTAGATGCTCATATTATGTTTTAACATCCTTCAAGAGAAAAATACACTCAACTTTTTAAAACTGCATAACTAGCATAATAGCCAAGGAAGTTTCCCTAAACATTCTTGTTGAATACCACTAGCGCAACTCATTTTGTCTTGGCTAAAGTTTTCCGTATAATGTAGGTTCTGCTTTATTAAAAGACTTGGTCGAGTGTGTAGAGTTCAATAATAATGGCAAAAAGATTTTTTGATATAAGTCGTTTTGGGATAGTGCGTGAGAGCGCTAAGGTTTACGAAAAACTATAAAACTTAGCTCTAGTAATATATGTAGTAAGTTAAAAGAAAGTTTTATTAATTTTAGTAAAATTCAAGGGTTTCTTTTCATAGGTACTTAGGTATTTTGCAATAATTTTACATACGTTTATCCAGATAAATTAAAATATAGCAATGATTAATATTCTTATTTGCAATATTTGGTTAATGGAAATGAAATTAACATGCATATTTTATGAAATCATTTATGCTTCATTTATAATGAATATTGCAGTTCCGAATAAATGTTTAAAATAACTACCCTGCCATTTATTCTGGTAACAATTTAATTCATCCACGCATTAAATCATTACTTGCATGTGTTATTACGTTTTGTAGGTTTTACGAAACTGGTAGTCGAAAAGAGAATTTATTGCAATAAAGATATAGCCTAATTTAATGGTGTCAGTTTTGTGCGTGACTAGGAAACGCCCATATATTTAGATAAGGGCGCGTCATGGTTGTTTAGATTGCAAAAAGTATATTATTTTGTATTTACACACTTTTATAAAGAATTTAAAACTGACAAAATTAACCTTACAATCGGAGCATTGTAACTAATAAGATTCTTTAACTCTCTTTGTTTCTATCGCCGTTCGCTAAAAATAAGATCTCAAATAGATCTTAAAACTGTAATATTACTGTAAAGATCGTATAAATATCCAACGATGTTAATTGAAAGGTTACGAAAAGCCTACCGATACCAAAGTTATTGATATTTCATTTTCCACGATGTACATATTCACAGACCTGTTAAAACTAACAATTCAGTGCATTTTTATAGCTGACTGTTGTCAGTGAGTAACGAACTGTAACACAAACCATTTTATGCAGGAATACGAAAGTTTTCAGCCGTCTGAATGTGCCCCAAAAAGGGAAGTATTAACACAAATTCGAATAAGAGTACTCTTTTGTTTTGCTACTCGTAAATAACTAGATTCGGCTTTTATGTGCCTTAAATTCTATGTTGGTTTAAATATCCTTTAAATCTTAGGTAACTATCTATATTTTAAAATATAAAAAGCAATTTAAGTATTATTGTCAGACTGCCAGACGCAAAAAGAAAATGCTAATTATTCAAAAAGACCGAATGCATTTTTAAATCTGCGTGAAACAAATTGAAAATCGAATCCCACAAATTGTTTTCCATTATCATTATTAATTGTTTCAAGCATTTATGTGACATATTTGTATTGTATTATTTAATATAAAGAGGTTCATTTCGATGTTGTCCATGCAAGTTTGCCGCCTAATAGATTATGTAATGTCATACAGTCCCTCGTCACTTAACTTTTTGCGGCAATGAAGTGCCCACTGGGGACTAACATTATATTTTTTGTTCCTATAACATAAAATTCAATATACAAGAACAAAGCTTCATAAACTTGTAAAATAACTCCTTTTTCATACATTTCCGATTATGTTACGTGATTTTGGATTCTGACAAATTACTAACGAGAATTTAACGGTATAACTGTTTGGATGGGTACCAAGAAATCGTTTCCAGTTTTCTACATTTCCTTTTTGAAAATGGTTGCTAATCAAAGCAATATTGAGAGCACCTGCCTCATAATATTTATTTGTTACTTTAGTAGAAAATGAAGTCTGCTTTAAAAAAACGTACAAAATCCAACCTTTAAGTGCTTAGCGTTTTTGTACTAAAGTCTTAGTAAAATGAGACGTGTTTTAAAATGAGAACACTTTGACTTTAATCTTTTAATACCTTGTATAAGTGAGGTTAGGTTAGGTTAGAAGGTAGTTTAAACTATAAAAAAAATATGGTTTACAACTTCACGCATTTCGGCACTATAGCAGTTTTACTATAGATTTAAATAAAAAAAAAACAACCAAAAAAGAGGTAAGTAGTTGTCAATTGGCTGATTTTTTTTTTCATTTCAACCGTCCAACCGAAACCTCACCGCAACCAATGGGATCTGACATGGGTACCTAAATATTTTTTATTTAATTATATATTAAAGTAGCATAATACTCTAATATATTATTTCGTGGTCATAACTACGAGTTATCATGGATAGAGAAAGCGATATCGAACATCATTTGCCGTTGATTTATGAGCCCTACCCTTGTTTTCAAGGATGAATCGGGCCATACCCTGAGATTATAATATTTTCCTTATCCGTAACATGATATATAAAGTTATTAATATTTTATGACTACTTTTGAATATTATTATTTTTTTGTATTAGCCATTAAGTTCCCACTGCTGGGCAAAGGCCTCCCCCACGACTTTCCATTTAACACTGTCTCCGGTAGTGACCCGCCATTCCCGTGAAAAAAGTATTATTACATAAAATTATGTAATTTTGCAATAAGACGACCTATTTTTTCTTACGTTTTATCTGCGCTATCTCGTACCGAGCTATAAACTATCAAACAACCTGCTTTTAAAACAAAAGATGTATTTTTTCTTTCTCAAGATAAAAAATAATGGATTACAACTTGTAAGGGAAATAGAAACACTATTTCAATTCATTAGATGGACTCTAGGCGTGACAGTGACGGATGGATACGAATAGCGCACTCAAGAAAGAGAAAAAAAAACTGAAACCTTATTGTTTATTTAATTTCAATAATAATTCTTCTGCTTTTACATGATTCAGGTGTCGTTTGATATTTGATTTAATCAAAAATAAACGAATCAATAAAAACCTCAAAATAAGTGGTGAGTAAAAACAGACTTTTATTTAATTATAAAATACATATTTTATAAATGACCCACTGGTACTTTTCCCCGCGTTATATTTATATACCAAAACAAAAGTGGTACGAGTAAAAAAAAACTATACCTTTTCACTATAAGTATGTCCCTACGGATCTCTACAAATGAATATTAAACCAACTTACAGTACCTATACGAAATCCTTATAGATTTCCTTAACAGAATCAAAGGTCAAACCTACAAATTTACCAAGATCAAGGCTCTGACATATAGAAAAATGGGTAAGGATTTGATAGAATTCCCTTTGCGTCATATCGCCACCAAAAGGCAACGAAAGTAGAGAAGAATTTATAGCTGGCCTTTATTTACACTCAATACAAAACAGTAATCCATCATACAAGCAGGGTTTATTTGGCACGTATCGATTACGTAATTACACCACAGTGGTATGAAAGAGTCGCTATACCTTTAAATACATAGTATAGAACAAATGTGTGACCTTGCAATGAATTACTGTCAATGTGTTTTTAATATTTTTAAACTTTTATTTTGTTCCCATTAGCGCCAAAACACACGGTGACGCAATTGAAACGAAACGTTTCAAACTAGTTGCGTCTAAAGCAGAAAAGGAAGTCTATAGCAGAAACTTCGATGCAACTCAAAAGTAACTAGTAGTTTCCGTTGCGTTGCAGTTGCGTTTCACCGTGTGTTCTGGGTCTAAAACATACATACATATCCGTCACGCCTCTCACCCATTGGGGTAGGCAGAGACCACTTCCTCAGGAAAGGTTAAGTCAAGAGTACCCTAAAGCGACGGGCATGTATGAGGCGACAGATAAGTGTGAATAAAGCGAAAGAAGTATGTTTGGATCGTAGTTAATGGGACCACATTAAAGTGACAGAAAAATGGCTAAGTATAGGTACAATAATACTAGAAAAGGGTTATTACCCTTGACATACTATAAATGCAAATTCAAAGTTTAAAATAAAAGTGAAAAGTAGCTTGCACTGACCTAGATGCTTCAGATTTTATTAAATTTTCGCATTCAAATGCGGAGCTTTAAAGAATTTAGGACATTCCAAATGAATTTTCTACTACTCATATTTTATAAAGCAACTGCTAAAACACGCCAGGAAACATTTTCACTTAGTTAACCCAGTTTATAATTTTGTACCCCGTATTCTAATTAACTTAGTATTGTGTCACAAATTACAATAAAAACATAAATTACTAGGTCATTTCACTAATTACAAAGCTAGAAATGTGAATATTAAGTAACTAAATGTTCAAAACAAAAGCGAATTGACACAAAAGAAAATTAAATTCATTTTGATTGCATTTACATGAACCATTAATAACTATTTAAGCGTCGCAATCAACTTCCTATTGCTTTTATGTCTTTTTCCATTGGTATTGTTCTGTTCTGATACGGTGGAGCGGAAGGTCAGTTTTGTTACATAAGTCATTTCCATAGCCTCTATTCACTTGACCTCTCACGACATATGGATAGCGAGAGAAGGGACCGCTTGGAAGTAATTGGGAATAAATCAAATATACACGCATAATCGTTCTTCGTCTGTTTATTCTCACAAAGTAAACTCTCCTGAACTTTGCATCACATGGAATTTGCAGTTGCAGAATCGAATCCAGTGAAAACCAAATATTTGTGCTAACGAATTTTAACCTCGCCGTGGTTTTCGCAAAACTGTAGTTTGCTCGTTCCGGTTATTTAAAATTGTTTTTGGAAGATTGATTAGTTTTTCAAACGTGTGTGACTGTGTGCATATGTGTGTGTTTACATTTACGTAAAAGTTGGTAGTTTTTAAGTTCTAGTCACTGTTCCTATTTCTCTTGTTATATACGGATCCGACATTCGACAAGCGAAAAACGCTATTATAAAGAAGGTTATTGTTTGAAAGGACAAATGGGAGAACAGAATAAACCTATATATTTCACATTCAAAAAGATAAGTCAACATTGATATTAGATCATATTTTTTCGTCGAACGGAACGGAACCCATTTTATTCGTTACGTAACCTGCTTCTTATGCAAACACTCGCCGATAATGCGATCGCAGTTCGATGAACATTGAAGTGGAAATGGCACATTCTATCGAAGCGGCGAGTTAACTCAGCGAAATGTGAAGCTTTAAAATAACAGTTTTATCGATTCAAATAAAGTTTTGTTTTTCTTGCACTTCCAGTTGAATTTAATCTATGGATTATTCGAAACAGCTGAAATAAAAGTTTCATTAGCCGTTTCATGCTTTCATTTGTTTCTGAAAAAGAGTTAAGTACTCACATCCTCCCAACTCGTTAACCCAACTTGTTAGCCGAAAGAATTATAGAGTTATAATGGTTGTTGTTGGGTAGTGTTAGTTTAAAACGTAGAGTCTTTATTAAAGATTTTTTCTCTTAATGGTTCCTGCCCTAATGAATCCAACGCACTACATGTGAACAATGTGTAAGCAACACAAGACCATTGAATACTTATACGTACCCGTACCAAAGAAACTACAGACAAAAGCCACGGTAGACACTTTAGTGAAATTAGTATCTATTAGATAACACTATGGAATAAATGGAAGTAGGTCAAGCTTTATACCCCAAGGCTGACACTGACTTAATTCTTAATTGTTAGTGAATTTAGGGCCACCTGTGATTTTGAAATAATCACGCTTGCGTTTAAAATGAAATAGGAATATGTAGAATATACGAGTAATTTACCAATTTCTAACAATCGGACCATTATACCCGCGTCTCTTCTGCAGATAAACTGGGGCCCAAGACTGCTAATTAAAAATAGCCTCAGTTGTGTGTCGGCAGAGTGTCAACGGCATTTTTGACACATTTGATATTCTGTTAAACAATGCTGCTGAACAATGGCTGATTGCGACGAAATCTTTATCTTATCTTTATCAGCCCATATATGTCCCCACCGAGGGGCACGAGCCTACTCTCATACAGAGAGTGATTAGGCCGTAATCCACCACGCGACGAAATGAGTCAAAAAATTACATTGACACTTTCATTGCCATGGTGCTGACACACAAGTGAGAATATTGTTTAGCATGGGCTTCAACCAAATCTCCGCTCCATTTTAGAGACAACCGGTCCTTTGATAAATCTTTGCATACACAGTTAACTACCTATAATTATCTTACCCTGTAAATACACGTAGCATAACCTAATTAACTTTAAGCATATATGGGTTCCAGCTGCGGAAGCCGGTGTCGACGCTCTCGATCCCCGGCGCGATGAAGGCGTACTCTGGCGGCGGGAGAGACGCCTCGACAGAGGAGGCTGGCGTCGCGCTGGTTGGCGTCCACAGCGAGTACCCCCGCTTCGGCGAAGAGAGGGCGCTCGGCGGCGGCACCTACAAAGGCGGGGGGGCGGCTAAGCACAAACCTAATATAGGATATAGGTATGTTGTCCTCTAAAGATCTAACTTTCGATTGAGGTAATACTTTTTGACGGTTTGTATTGCTGTTTAGCCACAATTGTAATAGGTATTTTACATACCTACATTACATACAATACAACGGAAGGGATTTCGTAGGCAATAGGAATCTCCACCTTATAACTAATATTTTGGCAATTGAATTTGGAACTAGGAAAATGCAGCAAAGATAGTGCAGTCTCTGTGTTCAGTGTTATGCAATAATTAGCCCATTAAAAATATTACGACACGAGTGCAGTACTAGATACCTTTATTGAAATAAAAGACACCGACACCAATAAAGGCAATCCAACGAAACAAAAAGCTATACTTGTCTCTTGCACAATTTAGATACCTATCGGTATTACTGATACAGATGAAGCAAAAAAAGTAGGTTTCAATAGTTCCAATCAAGTCTGTCGGGTTCCAAGCGCTCGCCTCAGAAAGAGAATGCCCTCGAAGGCACTTGGACAACTAATAAGGTGGAGGCGGGTAGCGGCCAATACTTGATAAGTATAGAACATAGAAAGTACAACGAAAGAAGCTACTGAGATTATTTTTAGTACTTAGTTCTATCTTATGAAAAATATTTAAGTTAAAGCTAGGTAATAAACAAATTAGTAAGATGATTCAAAGTATGTTATATTGTTAAATATTTTATTTCCGTCTTACAAAATCAGTACCAAAATTTTGACGTTTAAACCTCTGTTAAATGTTATTTCGGGTTGAAACCCATATTCCACCTGATTTTATTTTGATTTTAAGCCAAACAGACACAAAATCATAAATTTTCAAACAAAATTTTATTACCGTAAAATGATACAGCACATTACAAAAAGCATATGAAAATTATGATCATGCATACAAACTCATTGGAGTAAATGAAAAGCACACCACAAAAGGCATTGAAGAGCAAAATACAAAAGCAGGTAATGACGTTTTTATGATTCCATGCACAGTGCTTTTACATAATGAAAAGAGGGAGAGCTGCACCGCAATTCATAATGGGTGCTGCAAATGAACAAAGGATTTGCTAAAAAATCTTTATTTGATCAATTTACGACCTATTATTGAATCAAGGGAAAACTTCAAAGACGGAGCTTAAATACAACTATTTCACAAATATTATGCAATATAATTTTATTCAACCAAACTGCACCCTTATTCCTGGAAATAAAGTACAGTGGATCAATTTTCTCTTGTTTAAAATTAAGTAGTTTAAATGAGCGAAATTAAGAAACTTTAACATTTTGTTTTTCATTTCATATTTTTAGAGATAGTTTTATCATTGCTCTTGCTGAAAATCCAATATCTAAATATCCTTCAAGGCTTATCTTGTCAATAATCAACCAGACACTATATTTAATTAAATCTCTGGGGTAGTATAAAGCCTATAAGCACCGTAATAAAACTGGGGTCGATCTTTGGTGAAAGTCGATGAGTTCGTTCCCTAGAGAACGAAATAAGTAAACAGTGTATTATAAATACACAGCCTGTTTTAGTTACAGAGATAACAGTCCCTTTGTGACCTCCGCACCTGACCTCTTTCAGCCATGGATTCACTTTAACTATTTATTACAGAGTTTCACGGTTTATTCGGCTAGAAAATGTTTATTTTCGGGTTATTTGTTTCATGTTCAATAGAAAAAGAAGATGTATAATTAAATGTTCGATAGTATAGACTTTTGAGTTAGTCGAAATGAGACTTAATAGACGTTGAGTTGCCTAAAAATAAAAACCATATTTGCTATTCATTTTCTACTACAAAAGCTCATAAAAATGTCGTCTATTGAGCTCTGACTTAGCATTGCCTATGACATTTAATGAGGAGAAGCAAATTATAGGCAATTTACGTCATAATGTATATCGTATAACTTGGTAGGTTGTATCGAGGACATTTTGTATTTTTTATGAGTGTCATTGAAGTATTTACCATTGGCTTACTCACGAAGCGGACTGTTTAGTCGTCTTGTGGAAATAAATGCATTATTTTTTTCAAATAAACGCATTTTACTGGAGCGAAGCCTGGGGTCAAACAAAAATGTTGTAAGTAGCATTGTCAAGTGCTTAAGCGAATATTTAATACAAACTATAGTAAAATTAATGATAAAATTTGCGTGTGATTTCTTGTTATTCAGTGAGTAGGAACAGTATTTCCCATAAAGAACTTTCTGAACAGAAAATTATGGTATAGGAATGTATGTATATTCTTATTTGATGTAATTCTCAGGAGCTCAATAATATTAATTTTATTGTCAGATATCGATATTCACAAGCACGAACAATTTTGAGACCAATTTTATTTGTAACACATTCACACTTTAACAACTGCAACAAATAACTGACAATCGATAATTGTATGCTATAGATTCAGACAAAGATTACGTCCCTATAGGAAACAATGTAGGTACCAATTGCAGGGCGGGCGGCGGAGTTCCAGTTCCGACTTAGCAGCACCGTTTTAATAATGATTGCAGCCTTGAACGTACGGAAATAACTTGCATCAGGGCCACATCGATTTCCTTCTATGCTTTTTTCTGCGTTGCGATGTGTGTTTTAACTTTGATTTTTTAAATTGTCGTTCATTTGCTAAATTATATGAACATAGAACATCATTGTAGAACTTTTACTGAATGTTTTCAAAATAAGAATATCGAAATAATAAACTATATGATTACTGACCAAAACCTACATTATGTAAGTCAATTAAGCAATCTTCTGAAGTCCTATAATCTGACGAATAAGCAGTAAATAGTTCCTCAAAAAATGTCCTGGGGCCCAAGTCTGCTAATTAACAATATTTCTAATTATCTCAGTCGTGTTTCGGCATAGTATCAACGGCATTTTCTGACACATTAAACAATTGCTAACGCTGATTGCGACCAAATGTATCAAAAATGACGTTGTGACTCCTCCGAAACATAACTTAGAATATAGTAAATTAGTTGATATTAGACTGCTGTCTTGGACCCCAGCATTAACTAAGATTATAGTTTCCAAAGATTATAGAAGATAGAATCTGACCCCATCAATTTGGGAACAAGATTGAGGTTAACAGGTTGACAACAAAGGGATTTGACACTCCATCTATAATGCTAATCCCCGAACACTCGACAAAGGCATGAAGACTTGCCGTCTCGAATCCGGCTCAAAGGTTCCCTTCATTTTGTGTTTCGGTGACACTTTCCAAAATCTCTCTTTTTTCATGAGTTACCAAAATGAAGAGTTTTTTAATTTAGATATTATTGGATATTGTAATCTATTTGGAAACTTCTAAAGATTCGGATATAAAAGAGTTATACATTTATAATATGTATAATATCGAAACTTTCATAGCAAAGTCTAGGCTAATAATGTTATCTATTTAATTACGATTTGTGAAGATTTATTGACTTATATAGACTTATTCTTTTTATAACAGGTTAGGTAGAAGAAAGGCGTTATTTGAAAAGCGAAAACGAATAAGTGACTACGCATTAGTTATGGGAATGTTCGGTATTATAATTATGGTTATAGAAAATGAACTCTCAAGTGCTGGAGTATATACTAAGGTAAGTAATACAATCATTAATGCCTGATGCCGGTTTCACACGAGGGCAGAAACAGTGAGGCAGAACAGTGGGCAGCACAGTTCTGCTACTGTTTAAACGGATAGAATAGTACTGTCTCCAACTGCCTTGACACTATTCTGTGCGTTTAAACAGTAGCAGTACTGTGCTGCCCACTGTTCTGCCTCACTGTTTCTGCCCTCGTGTGAAACCGGCATAACGCTCGTTCCCTGTATTCTATATCTATCTCTGGTTTTGCCCTACTAGAGACAGTAATAGTTATCTGTCTTACAATTTTTCGTCGCTATAAACCTACCGCTGTCAAAAAATTTATGGAATTCTTCTGAAGGATAAATCAAAAGTGACAGCTGCGTGACAGTTAAGTACTGCCGGTCTCGGATAGCTATCTGTCTATGAATATAGGGAACTGTAAAACAACAATAGTAAAACAATTCGTGTAAGTTTTGCCACAGTAACGAAAACAGTAATTTAAAGTTATAATTGGACAAAGTTTATAATGAATAAAACTAAAAAGGGTCGCATGACAGGAACAACCTTTGAAGTTTTATTGAGTACGATGGAATTAAATTAATTTAGTGTCGGCTGAACCTTCATTATTTGCTGTGGCTCACTTGTGTAGCAGGCAAAAATGTCAAAGTGCTTTATATAAATCATTGATATAATAAATCCAGGGATATGCCATACCATCTGCATCTGCGTGCCTATTTAGGCAAACTTGGGCGCATAAAGTGGCTACTTTTCCTAGGGGTTGATGAATCGTTTGACAGGACATCTACTAAGAACGTACCAAGAAAACTCGGCGACAAATATGGTGCCTTGGCAGCTCCGCCATAAACTCATTTGGATATATGAAAAAAAGGGCCTCCCCAGTTTATTCCTTCCTCGTTGATATAAATGACATGAGTAAAGTGACGTTTCATTTGTCATGAATTGTTGAGTGTCAAAAACTGGGATAAAATAATTTATCAATAATTGTATTTTTCTACTATTTCAGGCATCAATATATTCGCAAGCGTTAAAGACGCTTATATCAATGTCGACTGTGATCTTACTTGGCCTAATCGTCGCTTATCACGCTTTAGAAGTACAGGTAAATATATCTATAACTATAATTATAATAATATGCGTCATCATATTGTTGCTAGTTGCTATAATTTCCTCCACTGACAGGATGGTTCTAGAAGTATTTACATCGGGATGTAGTTCGATGTAATTGTTCTTCATTTTCTTACTTCATGCAAAAAATATTTTTTTAATTAACCCTAAAAAGTATTGAGTCCTACGTAGGATTCTACTGATTGTTAGATCTTATTTGATTTTTAAAAATCAAACACATTCCAAAAGACATATAAATAAATATACAAAACAACGAAACATCTATTGTAGATGCAACAAACAGGCACGAGTATCTATTGCAAACAGAACTATCGGTAAACAATCAATAGACGTTACCCTTGAACTCGGTTATACGGTCTTGTCAACTTTAATATTTTAAGCCAGCTCTATGGCAGCTATAACTACCTACACATAAAACAAACTTTTCTTTGATCATTATTCGATTTAGAGACTATGGTAATCATCATTGTGTGTTTGTAAATTCCCGTCATTATTGGTAAAGGAGGTTATCGGTAATTATTTTTATTGTAAAGTGTACCATTAGAATCAATTTAATGTTTGAATGATAGAAGTAGATGACGCGAAAGAGATTCTATTTGGCTCGTAAAAAGTAAAAAGAAAGAAGTGCAATTAGTGGACGTCCAATGGCTAATGATAGCGATGATGATGATGAAGTCGACAGAATATGTCTGCTTATCACGATAGACAACAAGCGTAATCCACACACTAACAATGAATAATTCTTAACTTTACAGTTATTTATGATAGACAACTGCGCTGATGACTGGCGGATAGCAATGACGTGGCAAAGAATAGCCCAAATTGTTCTGGAGCTCGCCATTTGTGCCGTCCATCCTATTCCTGGGCAATACAACTTCAAGTGGACCACGAAACTTGCTAACAAAGGCGGTGTCATTGGTGTTGAAGTAGTAAGTATCATTGTCTGAGTATATTTAAATGTCTTTTTGTTGTGAATGTATATGTGCAGTTGTTGACATAATTTCATTATGATTGATTGGATAATGTAGGTCGATTTTAGATTATATCTCCTACTTGCTGTAGTCGGTGCTACTTAAACTTATTGTAGATAATGTTTTATTACTTCTACTCATCTAAATTTTCTTTTTAACATTAAATTACATAATTTTGCATAGACGCTTCAAACTTGACGTGAAGGTGTCAAAATTAATAATTCTTTTTAAACTAAAGAAATACAATAAACTTTTGAAGATTAAATACGTCTTGTTTCTGTTAATATTTTTGTTTGCATGTATGATGAAAATTTATTAAATAGCCTCTATAGTCAATTGGTTTGCCAACTAATGTTTTGATTGGATTTTTTCTCCTTAGGGCACAATGTATAAGCAAATTCAGGTCTGTATTTATAATTTGAAATAAGGTTTTAAGTGATGTTAGTAGTCTATGTTAAAAGCATGTTTCAGTTGTTATGAGGTGTTTTGTTTACGTCCGTTTGCGAATGTGAAGAGTCTCGAGTGGTTTTATTGTTCACTAAAATGTTTATGGTGTGATGAGTCTGTCCAAATGTGATTGCAATGTTTGAATTAGAATGATCGAAAATTGTTGATTGTATCTTTCTTTTCTTACTTAAGTTCTGTTTTTGTTCATTTGCTTCATATAATCGATTTATTTGCCTACTTTTTATTTGATTTCTTTTTGAGTTTCAATAACTTCATCTTTCTTCCTGTCTTTAAAATGTTTTAAACTTTGAATTGTAATAAAATGTAGGTATTTGTTAGTAGTATTTGTTTGTGTGACAAGATTAAACTTAAGTTTTTGTAGAGTTGTGTAATTTTGGATTTAATTACCATAAATTATAAAATCTTTTCTAATTAAATCTAGCATTAGTTCACAGAACTTATATTTAAATCAAGAAATAGGTAATAGTACAATAAAATACGGTACAGCATTTTGGATTAAAAGATTAAACTGACATCACTTGAAATGCCAAATATCATTATTTCAGAATCAAAAACGACCAGTGACCAAATGAGCTTGGCGTGTGCCGTAAAGTGTTATTAGATTTTGTCACATCACTCTTTAGGACATTTTTTCGCGGCAAAAATACTTATATGAAAATTTTGATAGCGACATGATCACCTGTATAATACCTTTATACCTTACCTACTAAAGGACTGTGAGAAGGGGTCTTAAGACTTTGCAACTAAATGAGTCATCCTGTGTTTTTTTAAACGAGAGCCATATTCAATAGAAGTTTTCCTATGTTAACTTTATAATATTATATCATGATCCTACATACGATTATTTAAAAGATTAATTAATAATTTCTGATTTAAAGATTAAATCACATTTTTCTATTTTCAGGTACCGTACGATGTCACGCTGTCGCTGCCGATGTTTTTTCGGCTCTACTTAATATGCAGGGTCATGTTACTCCACAGTAAATTGTTCACCGACGCTTCTTCGAGGAGTATAGGAGCCTTAAACAGAATTAATTTTAACACTAGGTAAATTTTAATGTTAAACTTGGCAAAGGTTGCGTTGGCATTCTGCCTTAAACTACTTCAATTTGCAGAAAATGCCGTTAATCTCATCTTTTGATTTTTGATAATGATAGTTATAGGTTGAATAAAGCGTTAGCTTCTAAGTTTTTATTTCCGCAACTAGCTGCTAATCATTATTATTGATATTAATGTTGAGGATTGTTATTTCTTTAACGCATGTAAACAAAAAGAAAACAATACTCATCTATCAATGCACTATAATGTTTCCATTTAGGTCATTCTAACGGTATAACTGAATAAATAAGAATTTATTTACAAAAATGTCTAATACTGTCAGCAATATTTTCAATTTTCTAACACTACTTTGCTAATTCTGTTCACAGATTTGTCCTAAAGACCCTAATGACAATTTGTCCGGGCACCGTGTTACTAGTGTTTATGGTGTCTCTTTGGATCATCGCCAGTTGGACATTAAGACAATGTGAAAGGTCAGTATCACCATTAGTCGATTTCACTTTTCGTTCCATGCAAACTTATTTGCGATATATTATGTTCACAAAAATAACCTTGGGGAATTATTTTCAATCGAATATCAAAATTTGTTTTTATTTTCATGAATCAGTATCCATGCTTCCATCGTTTTCTTTAGACGACCATAAAATTTTATTTTGTCATTTTTGTATGTTATTGGAGAAATTGTTACGGTTATCTCAAGTGTTGTGCCAGTGGGCATGCTACCGCTTTTGTACTGTGGCGTTGTACATATTTGTTTCGCTTCTTTACCCACTGTGTTTTTTGTTATCAATGTCTAGGATTAAATTTTTGAAGGAGTTTATTACGTAGTGATGCTAGGTTCATGATTCATCACAGTGAGATACAAGAGTTTGACTTTGAATACCTACGCAACTATAAAAATTACGAATATGTCGTAATTATACACCACAGCTACATGCAACAATTTAGATGTAGACCTTTCACTTGATGTCAAGGAATTTGCTAGAAAACTATGTTAGTAAGTTCACACCATCAATTGTGTTACACATGCAAAACTTAGGTGCAAACGTGCTTAATCTTATATTTTGTACTTATTAGTACTAATTTGTACACACTTGTAAAAAAATACGAAATATATAGCACGTAATTAGCACAATCGAATATATAAATTAGAAAAAATATATGTATAATGTTGAATATCTACAATTTATAGTTAACATACGCACAAAATGGCTCGAACAAACAAAACACACCTAGATAAGCTTTCAACTATCGCCAAAATATCGCACAAGGCACTATGTTCACATCATGCATTAGGATTATCGTCTTCCTAATTAGGACCGCTTATACCTTTCTCACTTTTATATGTGTCTCCTTCTCTTCTTGCGACTCTGTCTGTATGTTTTGTTCTTATGTGTGATTCTATACCTGTTCAACCAGGTCATTTATTAGGTAATTCACGCATGGCTAATTTGGTACTAAACCCAGGTAAATGTTTAGACTGCACGTTGTATTTCGAAATATTTATTATACGGTCTTAGAATATGTGTAGTGAAAACATTGTTTTTGTCTTTCAATAGGCATGCCAGATTTGTAACTCTAAATTAATTTTATCTATTTGTTTTCCAAATATTTATTTTATGTTTTGATTCAGATTAAAATTCTTCAATTATATTTTTTTTATTTCTGCATATTCAATCCCTGAAAGTTGAAGTTAAAATGTTAATAGATGTATATTGTTTGGCCAATGGGTTATCTTGTGGTTCTTGTCGGGCATTTTGGCTCTCAGGTTCCACGATGAAGACCATGCAAATTTGCTAAACTCAATGTGGCTGACTGCTATAACCTTCCTCTGTGTGGGCTACGGCGATATAGTACCCAATACTTACTGCGGCCGGGGCATTACACTCAGCTGCGGTATGGTGGTATGTATTTAAACGTAGGATATTAATGGGTGGCCTTCAAGTTTTTTACACTCATGCGGTTTCTGTGATCGGTTCTTGTTTGCTGTGCTAAGTAAAGCAATTGATATTATTGCAATTTTAAATGTAATTAATTCAAAATCAATTTGCTTTGCTTAGTTGATTGGTTAGGTCGGTAAAGGTGAGCCATTTTATGTGTTTATTTCATAATCGTTTGAAGCAATTTCACAATCAAAGTCAAACTCTTCAATATCTAATGCAGTTTTGTCCTCAACTTATTCTTTTTCCTATTTTTTATTACATTAACTCCTTCTTGTAGGGTTAAGCTTTACATTGATTTGGTTGGTAGGGTTGGCGGTATATTCGAGGTACCTACTCGTATGTCATACTTTAATTTCGAGGGTAGCCCGGATTTTCAGTAAATAGTTGAAATTAATTGACAATTCAGGTTTCACGACGAAGAACACGCTAATCTACTGAATGCAATGTGGCTTATTGCAATAACGTTTCTCTCCGTTGGTTTTGGTGACATTGTGCCAAACACTTATTGCGGGAGAGGTATCGCGCTCGGAACCGGCATTATGGTAAGTTCCTTACAAACAATTTGTATTTGTGTTGACTGACACAGCGTTGGAATAAGCACTGAAAATACAATATCTTGATCCTATAGCAAAACTACTCCCTTGATGACTCTGGAAACAACGTTATTATTATTTATGTTCGCACAAAATGTTCTATCTATCAGACACATTTCTTTGATGCTAAATTGTCCAAAAGCAGTATTTATATGAAGCAAACTCTCTTCGATTTAAGGAAACAGTCGATTGTATAACCAATATATATTTTTCAATCGCTTTCCATTCTACTTTTTAATAAATAATGGTACGTGCCCATTATGTCTTGAAACTAGCCATTTGTATTAAATTCAGAATTAAGTTGTTATAACTCTTTTTAAAAATATTTGAGCATATTTACATACTTTTTTTACTTTCAGACGTTTTGACATCTTTTGATCAACTATTTTCAGGTCGTCAAGGTTTAGTAGTAAATAATTATGTTATAAACTCTTTAATATTATCACTTTATTCCTCTTAAAGTTACTAAATTTATTCCTCTTTGATATCAAATTCCAGTCAGTCAACACCAATGTTTCAATGTAATCAGCAACACATATTAAACTTTACACTAACTCGATATTGCTTAACACATTTCAAGATAATATTATAGGCTGTATATCACATAACAGTTGATGTATTGAATGTCATTAAATATAAGTATGAATGTCCACGAAATTGTAATGAATATTGTACACAGCATTCTATGTCACAATTTGTAAAACTTACACTCAATGTACCAACACACTTGAACGCAGGCATTTGAAGTCTTTACAGCAATAAAAGTATTCGTAGTTAGTCCAGATAATTTTGGTTTTTTGAAATAATATTCGAAGTTCAAATCGATAGTAACGGTTTCTAATACTTTTTTGAATAAAGTAACGTCCATTTCCCTGTTAAAGCCAGCTATTAGATTATTATATATTATGTAGAATGGAATGCTTCATTTCTCCTTACTACTATTTCTAGTTCTCTCTTCACTTCCAATTTTTCACTGAATTGCACAATACGTTTGTTTTTAAAATGGCTCACTTTTCCTAAAACCATTTTATTAAATAAAAGAAAATTGCGTACAAATAATATGCACCTTAATAGTTGTATCAGTGTTGATAATAAATAAATCAAAGTATTTTGGTGTTTCAACTGAAAAACACGTTTGATACGTTTGTGCACTTTCTAGAGATAATAATGCACTAAGTGGAAAGAACCTGTCACAATAATTAATTATAAGAAATTGCTTAATAACCTTATACTAATAATTTACTTAGAGATGATATAAGTGGGAATATCGTTGTATACAATTTACCTAAGTACTCGAGCGCGTCAGTAACTTACTTGTAATATGTCTTATACTTCTTAATGTTAGCAACGATTTTCTTACTTCTATTATCTCTTTAATAATTTAGTTACTTATGCATTTAGTGCTAATATCCTTAATCTAAATAATAACGACTAATATTTACCTATTAAAAGAATTAAAAGTTTATTTTCATCCGTTCATAAGACATAATCGATACAATTGTTTTAACAACAAATTAATGTTATAAAATATAAAGACAAAATTTTCTTAAGTTGTTTCGAATATGCTCTTAGAATTTAATATTAATAAAGTAACAATAAAATGAAAAGAGATAAAAAAGCACATAGCTCAAATAATTTTCAGTTCCTTTTAATTTTTAGCCTTTAACAACGCCTTTCGTTTAAGGAATGAAAAAATCTTGAATGCTTCTATACACGTTCGCTTGCATTTTACATTAAGATATTCACTTAACAGGGAGCTGGATGCACAGCGTTATTAGTCGCGGTTGTTTCAAGAAAATTAGAATTAACTAGAGCTGAGAAGCACGTTCATAACTTCATGATGGATACACAACTTACTAAAAGAGTAAGTATTACAGCGACATCTGTTCATCACAATTATTGTTAATCTAATTAACAGGGGGCGGGATGTACAGCCTTATTAGTGACCGTTGCTTCAAGAAAATTAGAATTAACTAGAGCGGAGAAACACGTGCATAACTTCATGATGGAAACGCAACTTACAAAGAAGGTAAGATAACTTCAGGTAACTGTAGATGAACAAGGAAAGAAGGTTTTGTGAGAAGTGATGGAAAAGTTGCTTTATTATTGTGCTATTTTAGACGTGTTTAAAAATAATTACTAAAAAATTAAAAATTTAATTGACAGATTTTAGACGATTAAGGTAGTAGAATTAAATTAACACCATTTGAAAAAAAATGCATTTTATTGTAACCTAACAAAATTCTGAGGCTTGAAAACCCCCCCTACACACAAAAAAAGTTAGCTTTACACTTAGTATTCCTATAGGCTAGATTATTACACGTGTTACAAAAATTTGGGTCAAGAAAAGCTAAAATAATGTAAACGTGAATGTAAGTAGTCGAGTGCGTTCAAAAGTTTTAACAAGTTCCTAATTCAAATAATTTCAGTAATCAAAAGGCAATTATAGTTTCCTACGGCAATTTGTTTCGAATTTCAAAATTAGTGGTTTCGAAATGAGGTGCGTTATTAATCATCATTTTGCATGAAGACTGTTTTTGAATTTATTGTTAAATAAATAAGAAGATTTTGCTCATTGAAATAAAACTTGAACGCACTTAAACTGTAAATATTACCTAATAATATAAGAGGTACTAATGAAACATTACAGTTGAAAAACGCAGCTGCCAACGTGCTACGAGAAACGTGGTTAATATACAAACACACTCGTCTCGTAAAGCGTGTGCACCCGGGCCGTGTGAGAACTCATCAGAGGAAGTTTTTATTAGCCATTTATGCGTGAGTATCTGTTTACTTAATGAGAAAAGGGGCAATATCTTTCTTTTGTGTTCACTTTTAAACCAAAATAGATATCCTTTACATTGTAACATTTGTAACTCGTCTTTACACGAACCAGCGTTATACGTATTTAGTCATTGTTTGTTTGTGGCTAGCACTCTTAGATACGTCCTATAACAAATGGTCTGCAATTTACTGTATCTGCGTACTCTATCTGTAGATGCTATTATGTAAAGTCTCACTCAAAATCGGTGATTCTGTCTTATTTAATGATCTTCTTACGCTTGACTATCCTATCTAAAATAATTTAAAAAACACTAGAAAAAAGCCATAGTTTTTTTCCCAAACCGTATGTCCAACTAAGGCTATTTTACTTTTATTATGAGTATTGAGAGAGCTTCTACAAATAATGGACTCTAAGTGTTTCCATTTTTAAGCACTTTATCAAATAGCTACAGCTAGTGTAACGAGTTTTAATCCTTTATAATGAAGTAAAAAAAAAACGAATAATACAATGAACCTTCTATTCCTAAATTAGCGATAAATTGATTTCAGATTACGAAAAGTGAAGATGGATCAACGAAAGCTGATGGATAATGCCAACACGATTACTGATATGGCAAAGGTAATTTGGCTCTTATAACAATTTCTAACGCTACTGCTACACTCATTTCAGTACACCTCATTAGACCCTTAGATATCCCTTTAGATATAGTGGCACTAAGCCGGTAGGTGTAGATATTAAAAGATTTTATGAGAATGTTTAAAAACTACATAGTATTATTAAAATTGGTTCCAGTAAATACCTGCTTAAATCTCTAGAAAACACATTTTAGAATATCCAAATGATTCTTATAATCACACCTATTTCCACTTATCCACTAAAAGCATGCATTATTTATTTGTTCTGCAATTCCATTCCCATACGCCAAGCGCATGTATTTCTAAATTAAGTAAATAGTATGAAATGTAGAAGTATGTTCGTAGAAAAAGATAATTTAAACTCAAAACAATAGAATACTTTCCAAAATACATGCATTTTGACTTTTTGTCCATTTAAAGGACGGGCTTAAACAAATAGTTTAGAAAACGCTGAAGACACAGTTTCTGCCGTAGTGCCTATCTTCAATCAAAACACAAACACGCAACCACTACACACATAAAAACAGACAACGATACACATAACTACACATAAACAGATGTACTAATAAATCCAACAGTGAAGAAAGCACTGCAAGGCGATTGATAGTAGGATCCCTTTCTGTTTCAGACACAAAACACCGTGTACGAAATCGTATCGGATATGAGCACAAGACAAGATACGATAGAAGAGAGGCTCACAAGTTTAGAAGAAAAATTAACAACATTACAGGTATATGACAATTTCTTCTTGACAAAAAACTATACTATGTACTTAGTTAAAGAATTACGTTCTATTACGCATACGCATTGATTGAATTTGTAAGAAGATACGACTCAACGCATTGCAACAGAGAAGCCTCACTTTTCTGTTCAGTGTAGCATAAAAAAAATAAAGCAATAGATATAAAAAATACAGCTTTATAATAAGTATATGAACAGTTTGATGATGACGCTTTAACTGCCTTCTTGCGTTTATTTTGCAATAATGATGAAACAAACTTTAGTCTTGAATTCAAAATGCATTCTTCGATTTCAGGATCAGGTAAACAGTCTGCCAGATGTAGTGGCCCGCTGCCTCCAGCAGTGCTGGGAGCGTGCTGAGCAGCGGAGAAACTACCTTCATCCTGATACCGCCGCCGTGCCTACGCCACCTTCTTCTGTTACTACTTATGCTAGGTAATTTTCATGTGACTTTTGGGTAGATGTAAGACTGGGTATGAAATAGCTATACGGAGGATAAATTTATATAGCTACACATATGCGGTGAAAAAAGGGAAATGGTATTTTTTGAGACTCTGTGAAGACAGGTTGCTTTATTAGTATATCATAGAAATTCCTTTGGCTTAAATACTTTATCTTAATATAACTTCAAGAATTCCACTTCTTACAATGTGGTTTAATCTTTAAACTTGTCGTAAATGAGCTCATAGTAATACTGGGTTTCTCATTAAAATTTCCAGGACAATAGCAGCATCAGTGTCACACCCGTGGCCGCCGAGTCCAGTGTTGCAGTCTGCAACTCGAACGCACTCAGCACCGGAGAGCACTGTGGGTCAATCACCTGTGCCCCAGCCGCAGCCTTCCAGCCCCGCTCCCCAAGTCACCCGGCCCCCGCTACCTAGCTGAGTACCGCCTTCCAACTCCGAACTGTTGTGCTGAACTCGACGAAACTCGGCGCCGATCCTCTGACCCCCCCTTTATCACAACTACGCCCCAATGAGGTTGCCCGGACAATCGTTTCACGATAGGTTAAAGAGAAATGTTATCGATGCTATCACTGATCGTCGGTATTCAACCAGCTCTTTGTTGCTCAAGAAGTATTAAGTTGTGGTTTTTGATTTCGTGATGTTTCAGTGTTTGAGTTAAATTTACTTAGTTGTACATACATACGTTCGAATGGTTACTTATACTTATCGTTAAAATAGTTTTTCTTCGTTCTTATTATATTAATTTAAGCAATAATCTGTAATATAAGGGATGATGTGGTGAAATGATTATCCGTGGTGTGAGATAGGTCAGCCGTAGTTTTCTTCGCTGTTCCCCAAGTTTCGGATGTGCCAGACTTTTATAGTGATATCGTTTTAGATAGTGAATGAATTAGTCGGGACGGACTCGCTGTTGTGATTATACAAAGATGCTTTATCAATAGACGCTTTAGCTAATACCTACTGTTAGACGATATTTTGAATACATTATCAACATTAGTCATTAGGTGTAAGGTTAAAATTACCACGTCTGTTCACGTTTTATCTAATGTTCAAGGAACCAATTACACTGTTTTTTAAACTGCGTGTGTTTTTACTAAAGTTTATTGTAAATATCCACTCAAATTCCTTTGTATCATGAAATTTCTTTAAATTGGGAGCTTCTGCTTCTGCAGAACAAGTGCGCAAGCAAGAATCCAAAACTAAATATTTACTATCTCAGGAGACTTTTTGATACAATGGAAATAAATAGGATAATTCGGAATAAAATTATAGGAAATAGAGCAAAAGTATAGGTATTACAATTAGATTCTGTTATTGGCATAGTTTAAAGATTTCGACTGCATAGTTACGTATGAAATTAAAATTATTTGACTAGCAATATTACTTATCCGAATACGTGACAAATTAGTCAGAGGCTTTATTTAATTCTAGTCATAATTTTAAATTAGATAATTTATCTGGTAACTAAAATATTAGTGCGTTACTTTGAAAGCTAGTCATTGAATAAATAATGTATAAAATCTGATAAATATTGAATCACTGCTATAGATTGAGTTCCTTTAAACTTATACCTAGAACCACTTATCAAATATAAGAAAATCACTTGCCAATTAGTATTTAAAGGACGTAACATATTTATGCACTGAGACAAATTTCGTTCTGTATGAAATTTTAGTTTTCGAACAAGTTCTTTAATTAATAAATGTTACTGATTATAAGTAATCTGTACTTATTTACGTAAATGACCATAAAAAAACCATACAAATGTTTACAATATTAAAAATATGGCGTCTAATACATATTCAACCAGCTACAATTTTATACGCTAGTTTTTATATAATGTCCCTATGTGAATGTTATATATAAGTAACATTTTCAAGTACAGATCACTTGTAACCAGTCACCAGACCATATTCACACTTTATTTAGATTAATAGAAATTGAATTGTTACTACCTGCCTATTGACACTTAGATTGTAAAAAATATATAAGAATACATTGTAGGTACTTAAGTAAAAGCTTGTATAAGACATAAGATTGATGGCTGTCTAAATAGTGCCTAAAACACTACGAAAAATTTCGATAATTCTGTTTTATTATCCTTATAACTTATGAATATGTAAATAGGTAAAACTAAAATTTGAGATCGTAATAATATATTATATAAAATCAGAATTTTGTAGTTGTACGAGTACGTGTGATGGGAACAATTTCTTTGTATATTTTATTTTTACAAATTATTTAATTGTTGAAGCATTTAGATTCAAAAAAAATATGTAGATCTTTAGATCAGCGCTGAAATGACAAATTTATTTGCAGTTATAAGTAAAATTTATAAAATCATTTGTTTTAATATTTCGAAGACGACTTGAGAAGATAAACGCACACTATAGAAAGCTACAGTTCATTCAACATTTTATTTTAATGTTTTTAAAATATAATATTCAAGGGCCGTAAAATAGATTTAATTTTTATATATGAAAACATAGTAAACTGACTATCCTATAAAACGTTCGTATTGCAAAACACCAACTAGAATAATAATTAGATTAAACTGAAAAAAAAAAAAGTTTACATATAGATTATTATGAAACTCTTTGCTATGAAATAAATTTTCCTTCTCATATAACTTTTCCCTCTTCTTCTAAATTGTAACAGTGGTTTTACAATACATATTTTTACTCCCTAGTATTTATGACTACCTCAAACATGTATTACACGTAGGTTTTAGCATTGTCATGACTGTAATAGATGCATAGTACCAAAATACTGTTCATATATTTTGATCTCTAATCTAGATTTGAAAATCAATATCAAAACTATGTACACAATTCTTTCAAGTATTACCTGCCTATTTACATATTTTTTTCAAGACCGCAACAAAATGCCATATATTTATTTATTTGTTTTATATGTAATAATTCAGTCATGGCAATGTATTTGAACTATGTAGCCTAATTTAAAATCCCCAGTAAACATTTAAAGTTTATACTTCTTCTAGTCAATAAGTTAAGCTTGATAGAATAATTATTATGAATGATATTCACAAAACTGTTTTAAAGCAGGCGATAATTCGGTTAAAATATTTCATATATTTAATTAATATTGTTGTATTTTATTTAATTTAGCTAAAATATGTTGCATTTTAGTTGTATAAATGGAGAATAAGTATATGCGTTTAAATGATAAAATATATTGATTTGTTGAAAAAATTGAAATTAGTGTTCAATGAAACTGAAGATTGTCTTATTTAGTTAGTTATACTTTAGGTAAATGCTTAAATACACTTTTGTGAGTAAACGTCCCCTAAATGAGCAAAAATCAAAGTAAAACTATTTGTAATAAGAAATTGACCAAATGATGTTAAGATTGATACCTGTAGATTTTGTAAATAAACGAAAAAAACATTTAAGACATTATTAAGTAAAAGTTAATAATGTAAATACCAGTTGTATTTGCGAATTTTAATGTAAATAAATTAATTGATATGGTTCCAGTAAAGTATTTTTAAAAGAATGCGTTCAATTGTATTATTTTAAGTTGAATGCGAACAGAAATTTCTATGCGGTGCGTAAACAGAAGAAATGAAACTTTTGTGATCATTGTTGATGAAAGTGTAACTTCGATTATATGAGCTGTAGTATTTTTTATATGAGTCTTTTATTATCCTTTCCCATCTACATTTAAAAACAGACCATCTCTTAATAGTTGGTTGAACCTATTAATTCAATCAATAAATACGAATACGTAAAATTAAATTCGTTATGCTACCAGCTACTATTTATCATATTACCACATTACATATTCACACTGCATATTTAAAGTGACTATTTGTCTACAATATAATTAACATTTTGTGACCCATTTCTTGAATTTCTTTAACAAATATTTTTATACTTTACTGAGTCAGCTTACATTGATATTACTCTTTAAACATTATGTTGAATTAAATATTCAACAACAATGTATAGAGATGCGTAGAAATAATATGTTTAAGAATATAAAATGACGTTGCGGTTCTTTTAACCTATCTATGCACTCTACAACAACGAATTTGAACCTATTTGTGGCGAATAGTAGGTTGGTTTCAGTAAGGTAGAGGATAGCATTAAAATCTAATCAGATTTTGTTATTTTTGAAAAGCATAGTGGGTGAGAAAACAAACATTTCTACTTCCCTGCTCCCACTCTAAGTGTCAATCTTTTTGGAATCAGAATAGATCACAGCGCTTTGATGAAACTGTTGCTAAAAGAGATTTAGGGCCTTTTTTGATAGTGTCTAACTTTCAATAAGTCTAAAAATAAGAGCTTCAATTAAACATTCATATGTAACCAACGAAACTAACATTTTCTCTTTCTTTTCGTAATATTTTATGCATTGGCAAAAGAGACAAACGCTTAATGCAGTGAGCGCATACATAATTTATTATGTAAATGATCTTGAGTTATTTGAGGTAGTTTTGTTCTGAAACCATTGAGGGGTAAACTGAAACTGAAACTGAAACTGAAACTGAAAAAAAAGCTGCATATTTTTCGATCTTTTTGTAGCTATGCAAAAAAATGCATTACTGCCCATTAGATGTCCTCTTTAATTGCAGTTCCCGGTATTTAATAACATACATCGGAAATATTCAAACAAGTAAAATCCCGAATTCGAGTTACCTACTAATATGTTGCATAAAAGTGATTGTCCGATTTTGGTATTGCATAACCACTTTTCGCAGACGTATCATATCGCCGAACTTCTTTTCGCAAAATTTTGTTATCAATACGTACATTTCGCATAATTTTCTATGGCAGAATAATATTTTCACCGAACTTTTTTTGAACTAATTTTAAATGGCATAATAATAATTTCGGCGAAAACTCTATTTGATGTTATTCTATTGTTATAAGTTATTGATTTGCTTTCCCAGTTTTTTTATGATTATACATTTCAGTACCTACTTGTCTATATTAATTCCAGTTTATTAATTTCTTGATTTTCTTGACTTTAAATTTTGACTACAGGATCAGAGCCCCCCCTCGGGGGCTCCGCCCCCGGACCCCCTCCGCCCTTTGGTCGTTGCCGCCAATACGAATTCTAAAACATTATTATGCCACATTAAATTCTGCCAAATGAAGTTCGGCATACTAAATATATGCAATATCATATTCTGCCAAATTGTTATTATGATTGCTGACTGTTATGGAGAGTATATATTTATGCAAAATTATCATTCGATTATAAAAAATCAAGATAAGGGAAACCCCGCGAATTCACCTTTTTTTGTTCAATACCATAATGAAACGGAAGCTGCAAAGCCAGAACATTTTATATGAAGTGCCGCCGACTAGAACATAAACATCATTTAACAAAAGAATACTTATATACTGAAGTAGATAACTGCAATTGAATATATCTAATTTCTACATTCATCAATCTTGTGTCTGGAGAAAATCTCTCTACATCGTATGTCTTTAGGACAGTTTGAAAAATTACTAGTACAATATGTGCGTATGTAAGTTTTCAGTGAATAAAAGACTGGAAAAAGGACATCATAAATAAATAAATAAATAAATAAATAAATAAATAAATAAATAAATAAATCATAAAAAGCATTGTTGTTGTAACATTTATCGCTTATTCATTGTTTTAATTTCTCTTTCACAGTACTTATCTATATTATACCCATTAATTACATCAAACAAAAGTCTCTCGTTTCGCTATTTGTTTGTTTATTTCAATTAAAGTTACTTAATAACCAGCAAAGAAAAAAAGATCTACAAAATACTAGCATTTTATTCAAATAATTTTCAAAGTTACGAATTTTTTTCAAAGAATGATTTTGCTTTTAACATTTTATTGTTTCTTTTAGAAATTTTATTTTTATCATTTAAGAAACCAATTTATTTGTTTCTTAAGGTACCGTAACGTTATACAATAATTATGTCAATGGAGTGTTATTGACCTTTTAGCTTGAGTAAGGTGTTTCTAATGCTTATTTTCACCATAATATTGCGACAGAGTATAGTATAAGCTTGTAAGAAAGGAAGGTAAGACATCTTAAACTTGTTATTATATTCGCTTGGGAACATAATAGTGTGTTACTCCTTTGAATAGAGTCTTAGCTGTGGGAAACTTGTATAATAGTGTTGCCAAAAGACGAGAATCGAAAAATCGATTCTTCTTTGCCTTCAGAATGCAAGATTTAAAAGAAATAAATGTTTGACCTAAGAAACCTCTTCCTCCTTAAGTTCACTGATATTTGTGTTTCATTATAGGCTTAACATACCTTTATAGTGTCAGATAAAAAACTCTACTGATTAAATTACCAGTTCAATAAACTGAATATAATGTATATAAAGGTAGCGGAAAATAAACTAAATAATAGATTTAATCAAATATCTAATTCCTTAAATGTCAATAAAGACTAAAGGTTATAAGTTCTAAAAAAACGATTCTTAAACTCTTTAAATCAGTAGCAAAAAATCGATTAAAAATCGATACTGGTTCGATTTTTGTGACCTCGACTCTACATCTCTAAAAGCTTATTCATTAAGCGGTTAACAACGTAACGTACTCGTAGTATAGGTGACTAATACATTGGTTCTTTCTCCTTGAAAGTTCGATAACTTCAGCCAAAATTATGTGGGTAAGTTATGTGGGTAAGTAAGTTTGATTTTTTACCACTTCAGAATTCACTTCTGCTTTTAAAGTCTAAATCATAACATTTAGCTCAATTTTGAATTATTACCAATATTTTTTTAAAAGGAATCATGTTCATTAATCATATTGTTGGTATCTACACATCAAAGCCGCCGGCTTTTTTGATAGCTGCCATTCGTATGACGTAAAGCCGGCGTAGGCCGCCGGCTTTGGTGTGTAGATAGCAAACTTACGTCTACGTTTTAAATACTCAATAAATTGCGCGGCAATTCTATAAACAAATAAATAAAGTTTACGAACTATATGCCCTTCAAGCCCAAATATGCAGAAACAAGGGAATGCATTAACCCAATTTTATGTAAGTATATGAGTTCATAAACAAACCCAGAAGCGCCTATTTCCTTCCATTATTTTTTCTGTATAAGTAGTAATGAATTAGAGTAATAAAATATTCGACAAATATCGCAAGCAGGAGTATAATCTATGTTAATATTTGACTGAAATGCGTATTATACTCGTAGCTTCTGATTTCAGTCGAAGCAATTAGAAAGTCACTTTAAATTTTTTGGAAAATTTGTTTTAATATACATACTTAGGTATACGATAATTCTAGTCCACAGTTCCGTAGTGCTACATACGTCTTTCTTAAAATCACTCAACTGCGCACTCTTCCAACTAAATTATAAATGCCCATTGTATGAACTTAAGACATTGACAGGCATTCAATTAAAATTTGGTTTATGCCAGTGATTACAAACAATATGAATTACTAGATTAGAATAAAAGTTATATCTACGGAGTTTATTCAGAACCAGCCACTCTGACAACATAAAGACATCCAAAACGAGGCCACTCTGACAGCCACTCTGACAACATAACAATGGAACAAAAATGGCGTCGTTTGTAATCACCGTTTCTACTAGCACATAGAAATATATAAACTCCTGCTTTTATTTCATTGGCTGTAATTTTGTCGTTCGTTTTATAGGCAATAATGTTCCCTTCGGTGATTTTGTACAATGGGTTCGATTTCAGCTTTGCTTGTATTTTATTATAAGTAACTGTCTCCTATCTAGCAGTAAATAAATATGTTTACAATGGCTGCTTTTGTTTTAAATTGTTTGAATAATGGAAGCTTTAAATACGAAATAGGCATTTTAGACAGATAATGTTTATTCTTAGTTGACAATCGTTATAATCAACTGTGTTCTACTTCATCATTCCTACAGCTGAAGTAGGTTTAAATTAAATAATTGGTTATTTTAATTCCGATTTTTATAGTTCTCTCTCACTTTAGAAGAATAATTGAGCCTTGAATAAATACGTCAAACATTTTGTCCAAGTAAACAGATTCAAATTATAATTTATCGATTTCGTTGCGGCTATTTAAAATGATTTGTAATTAGTGGTTTTCCCCTGATATCTTGTGCGTCAATAGTTTTATAACGTTTAAACCGCGCTAAATAAAAACCACATTCAGATATAAATAGTACTCCAATTCTGAGAACTGCGCTTTGAGTTGAGTTTACCAAATCATTAGCAGCTTAATTCCGAAGCCAGCAGTGCTCAGCGCATATCGAAATTGTCTCCCTCAATTTAATACATCAAAGTTATTAAAGTATTTATCATTTCGTATGTTTTCCAAATGAACGGTCTCATTTAATTTTAGTTTCATTTTCAAAGTCATAGATATCTTCAATGTCAAAAGTATGTTTCAGTACTTATTTTAGCAAAATCCCCTAAGTTTTTGAATGGTCTCCGAGCGCGGAGACTAATTATGCATCTATGAAAATCCCTCACGAAAACATCGTTTTCAAAAAGTTTGCCACAAAACACACCCATCTAAAAGTTCTTATGACAAAGAGAAGGAAGCGAACCGATGAGTTGTGAAAGAAATTGAAACATTGCGAGCGTCTATATGGTCAGCAGCATTGGAACTTACGAACAATCTTGATGAAAGTTCTGTCATTCCTTTGGAACTCTAGAAACTCTGATAAAGGTACAATATGTAATGATTAGTTTTTTAAAGTTTATAAGGAGTTTGTTGAAACAGTGGTCCCTTAAACCGAGTCTCCTCTCTCTCTCTCTTATTTAAGTCGTGGTTACGAATAGAATGGTGGCGTTTAGGGCGTTTTCAGATTAGCGTTGTATACGTTTTTGTATGCTTTAAACGACCTTATATACGGGGTATGAAACGCTAGGTCTGAAAACGCCCTTGATTCGCCGCAGCGTAGATGCTAGCTATAAAATGCCTTCCCAAATATTGAGATAATACTATAAAATAAAGACGGTACTTCAAAACACCGAGCTCAACTTAGATAAATACCTCTCGCGTAGAGTTTAATATGAGCCATATTATAAACAAATGCCAGACACGTCATAGCATGTAATATTAAAGGATTTTGAAACCTCAAACAAATGAAATCTGAATGAAGGCAGTTCATATTACGCGCGCCTTACATCTCACATGCGGCGTCGCTGTTCTCTTGTAATATTGCGTACTTTCTTCGTAATATTGTTTTAATATTCCTTGTCACTCTTTTAAATCTTATTTGAATACAATATCATGCACGGAACTTTTTCTTGATTGCCAAAAAAGTTATTAAAACTGCTTAGATAAAGATTACTACAATAAATAAATGAAAGCAGAAAAAAAATAGACGTCGATTAGGTTTTTTGTGACCTGATTGCCCAGAGACAGACATAAGTCCCGAAATACAAAAAGTTATGTTACGAGTATATAAAATAACAACTTGAATATATCTATCGGTATCCTCGTAGTGATTGACGCTTTATCCAAAGTCAAAGTAAACACAATAATAATAAATCAAGAATAAATCAAACAGAGAGATTTTATATTCAAAGAAAATAACTTGGATCTGAAAACATAGTCATAAATATAGGTTCACTTGAAAGCACACGCGGAAGCAGCAAAGGAAATCGATCAATTTTATGTGAAGGAGAGAAATACATTCCTTTCAAAATCAAAACATCAAACCAACAGGCATTACGGTCATTAGGTCAACTCGACAGTCAAAGACGTTGTTATCGTGCCTACAAAGAGAAAAGTCCTTCGTTCAACCTTCAGCTGAAAAATGTGACAAACTTTTTTCCGGAATCCTTTCCTTGATTACCAAACAAATTTAAATAAACTTTTTTTTTTCATAAAACAAATGTAGCATCCTTTGCCAGTCCTTTGTAACCAAACTTCTGAAATTTAAAACAAAGTCTTTTATGAAGTAGAATAATAAATAACACGCACGAAAAGAGGCGCTGTAATTTGAGAGTCATTAACAAAATATTTTTTTTTTATTTTCCATCTACTTTTGTAATATAGATTTTTGTTTAGTCATGCTTACGTAAAAAGTGATCAGAAAAAACCTAGACTTTACCTAACAAAAGACAATTTGCCAAGTCTACACTGAGTTTATTAAAATTTAAGTTATGTAGTCCTAAAAGTAAAGAGTTAGAATTTTAACTTAAGTAGGAGGCTTGTTTTTAGTGGGATTTCAGTACCATTTTTACAGGGATAAAAGTATTCCTACCTATTTTTAATTCATTGTTTATTTATCTCAAAGCAAATATGTTTGGACTAAATTGAAATTCTGTTAAAATATTTTCCTTTTGGACGCAAACATTATAAAAAAACTTTGAATGTTTGGAAAATCTTTTCTAGCGTTGCTAAATAAACAGATTATTCAGGTAACAAGTCTGGAAAATTTTACGTGTCTAATAATTTTACTGACAGTTAATTTACAAATTAAGCTAGTTGTCTTATTGGCTTATGCTATTAAAAAATAGTAAAGATAATGTTTTAAATTACTACCTATCGCTTCAATGAAATCTAGGCCTGTCAAAAGTTAAATCAGAGGGTCTTATCCGAAAAAACGAGGTGTTAATTCGTCGATGAAATAATTTATTACAAATCAACTTCCCTGTTATACAAATTTGATTAAAGCTTTTCCGAAAATATAACAAACAGATGCAAAACTCCATCGACCCAAAACCTCTAAGCGAAATCAATTTGTGAAGTATTTGCCGCGGTCCTATTAAGTTGTACGCAATTAAATTATTCTTTTGTTGGACAAAGTGAAGATGAAAATCAATTTGAAAACTTGTGAATATAATGTTGGTCATATTGATGCTATTGTGAACTCAAGTTTAGAACGTATTTCAGAAGAGGTTGAAGCTATGGAGGTATTTAGAATGTTGGATCTTGGTTGGATCTGACTTTGTGTTGTCGCTTATGAAAATAGTTTTCGATACATAATATACGGGAGCGCGGGGTAGTCAAACTTCAATGTTGTTCCGTAAATATTTTTTAATTCAATAATATTCTTTGGATTTTCGTTACATTTAGTAATTTACTTATTAAATAGACTTTTATACATAATCTCAATAAAATATGTTTTCTTGCAGTAAAAAAAAAGTCATTAAAAACATACCTCTATATTCACATAACATATTTAATATTTGGGATAGATAATTTTGTAAACATAATCACTCAAATATTTTTCTGTAATAATTAAATTTTATTGATACTTATAAGTAAATATTGAAAATTTAACTTATTCTAAACAGGAACACTTACATATGCGAAAATAACTTACAATACACGAGGAGTACCTACTTACGCTCCAAAATGTACCTACTCTTCTCACGCCTTAAGATTTTATTTTGAACTTTATTCTTAATAACACTAAGTTCATTATTATACATAATGTTTTTATTCAGCTAGATAGTTTGTTCCACCTTAAGCTTATTTAAAAACGGATAATAAAACGTGATATTTCAGTGTTCTAGTATTTACATTTTATACTTTTTCGTGTTTTATAATAAATAATTCTCTTTTGTTTCTGGTTATTCTAGCAGCAAGTTGCACAAAAGTCTGTCAAAGTTAATTATCCATTAAACATAGTCTCTTTAAGATTTTAAATCAGCTAAAGGTTTACTGGAACGTTTTTGTATAACTGACGGATATAAGATTCAGAATTTACTAAACACGATATTTTTTTGAATAACTCCATCTCGAACTTAATCTTTTTGTTACATTATATTCATATCAAATGACATTCATGAATGGGGACTTAGGGACTAAACTTATTTTCAACTTTTATAATAGTGTACTAAAATTCTTAAAGTAGACAGAGAATACTAAAAGTTTTAGTAGAAATGGTTTCTCTGCAATAAATAACTCTAACTACTCGACAACTTTTAATTTAGACATAAAAGACACTTTATATTTACTTTTAAAGTAGTTTTATTTACAATAACTTATTAAATCTAACTAAGAACTTATTCTCGAACTATAATGTACTAGAAACATTTTCTTATAATATTTTCACTTAGAAATCTTTACTTTAATATCTAAAATACGACGATTTTAAACAACATTTATCTAAAAAATTCAGTTATAGCCTCTTTGGTTCATAACACAACACTGAGTTTGTCTTCTTACAGTGTAATGATAACGGTAGGTCCCCACTGGTTATAATAAGCTTATGTTGTGTCCATTTGAGTTTTTTGTAGAAGATCTTAAGGACCTTATTGTTGTTAATCTCACTGAAGACGTATGGTTTTCGCGGCGGAGGAAGGATGCGTGGTGGCCGGATTCTCTGCAAATAAAAATTATGTGTAAAACATACTTATTTGACGACCTAGTAACTGCTAGTCAGAGAATTTTGAGTACATATCTGCCCAGTTGGGCTAATCCCAGCTTTAAATACTAAGTTTAAATATCTGTTATAAATCTGGATGATTTAATGAAATCATGATGAGTTTGACTTTGTAGATACTGTCTGTCTACGGCACAGGGAACACTATTGTCACTAACACTACCTATAAACTGTGGAACGATTCCTTATATATCACATAAACATTTCGTGTTTGTTTGTATAAGATATTTTAGGCCTTGGAAAGATAGTTAAACACCTGTTTAATCTAGCCATTTTACTTTGGCAAACGTTGCATTAAACATTCTACTCTAATTAGTGTATTCGTATGTACGCATTGCGAGACGTAATAAATAGAACTGAAGCGGCTATGCTCTTTCAAACAAAACACGCGATGCAAAAGATTTAAAAGGATAGTCTTGATAGTGTTACGAGACCTGCTGTTTTATGGATCGCTGGACGCCATCCAGTCAATCGATCGAATTATCTTTCAACGTCCGTCGCTAAGTCTAGTAGCGCTAACTGGTCGACATGCTAATGAACTGGTCCATTCTGGTAGACACTATTGGTACAACCTGGTTTACTACAAATTCACCTATTGATGACGATTGCCATTGATCAATCGATACAACCAACCGATGAAAATTATGACAGCATCAACTATTATTTCTACAATCAACCATTGAATTAATCTTCCAAACCAATTTCCTAACATTATGACTGCTATTTGTGTCGCAACTTCTATCACGTGAATAGATAATGATGTGGTTGACTTTATGAGGTGTACACGCGAAAAGGAGATCAAGTTCAAAATTAATGATGAGTGTTTCTTAACGTCAATTCTGATTCAGACTTCATGCCACCATCGATTGACACGAATCGTATATTATGACAAGTGTATTTTATGATAGTGGACTAAAATTTCATTAACGATTAAAAGAAAAGTCTAACACCATAATAATACCGCATGATAAGCATTTCGTTGAATTATATTTTTATGACGATTTAGCAAATCTAATTTTCGAGGTTGGACGTTAAATTTGGGATCAGCTAATTTAATTTTAACGTTCATACCTCTATATATGAAGGTTAATTCATATTTGTAGCGTAACAATGCTGACGTAATTTTATACTTACACTAAGCGACATGTGACATAGTTAAAATTATTCCAAAAGTTACACAGCCGTTACGAAGCTGTTACTATCTAAAATTAGTTCTAAAACTCGACTATTCCCAGGAGTATGTCCTATATCCGGCCATAACCGGATCGAGTTATTCGATATTCCGTGTAGTAAACATGTGATCGTAAGCCAACACTTGAACACATACATTTTTAAATAGAGAAACGCAAACATTCAAAGCATTTGTAGCACCTAAGAGCACTTACATGAAACGGTTGCGTGAAACTGTACCCAGTAAATATTTGAATTTTTAGGTAGGTACCAATAACTACGATATTGATATGCCATGAATTCATAACATTGCTTTATGTCAACAATAATTTAATACAAGCTGCTTTTTGATTATTCTTCTTTGCGTAGAAAAAATTACCTTTTAAGAGTAACAGGTAAGACGAAACCAAAAATACTGTTTATTTCTCAAGGACAGTAGCAAACGGAAGTTACGAGTTGACTCTTTATTCCAAATTACAGCTGATGAACAAGAGGTAGACAGTTTATTGGCTGTTGAATTCAATGGGAAAATACACTGTTGCAAGGTATAATACGAATGAAAAATCCTATCTAGATAAAGTTCATTATTAAGTCGCTGTACTATTAAAAACATAACTTCAAACTGAACGAAATATAAGTACAATAGTTACAAAAAATTCAAGCTATAAAAATGGCACATCATGTTTCTCTGTGTTAAACAGAAGCCGGAAATTAAATCTCATCTAATTATTGAGATGAATATTAATGAATTAGTCTTTGAAGACAACGATGAGTATTGTCACAATAGGCGAAACAATTTAATCAATGTCAACAAAAGGAGATTATTAATGTACACAATTAATTGACATCTTTAAGAGATTTCTTTTATTCAAAAAGTTTATGTTTCTGACGGCAAAAAATAATCTACATTTTAAGCTTTATTCTTTTGAAAAGTTTGTTTAAATAAGTACAATTATGTAGTGGCCTCCGCCTACCCCAATAAGAGAGAGGCATGACGGATATTTATGTATGTATGTAATAATGTATCGCTTCCTAAATGAAACAACTTCCTGTAAACGACAAAGTTGTAAATATAATATTTCATACCTGTCGCTATGCCGAGATACTTTCTTCTTTGGCCATAAATGGAATGCGCCGTATATCACAGGATTGACTAGACTGTTTGACATTCCAAAGAAGAATATCCCGTTGAGCAATTCTTCGCTTTGCTGTAAACAAGAAAGATTTTATATTACTGCTTTGGTGTCGTAAACATTGGTTAAATAGCCTGAAAAACTTTCGCTATTAATAAATGTAGATTTGAAGGACCAATAAACATTAAGGTAAGCAATATGGTAAGTAGTTTATTGGCAATTTGCAATACCATGTTTTATTTCATGTTAATAACCCATTAAATATAATCAAAGTGGGTTATAAAAATGAAGCTATTAAAGATATTTAAGAAAATATGATGTCATGAAATTGGTTTATGTAGAGAAGGTAATAATATTTCCGCACTAAGCGGTAATGAAGAGTACTGAAACTTTATAAAAAAAAATCTAGGAACATGGGTTAAATTAAAAAACAAGATACTCCAGAAATTTTACGAAACATAAATATTTTTACTATCTTTCGACCTAAGTTTCTTAACAAAACGTACACCTAGATAGAGTACTTTCACATTGTTAGAAAAAAATCTTTTAAGAACCTACAAGTGAAAGCGCTGTTATAAAAATATTAATGAAAGTCAAAGTCCGTGTTTTTTCCCGCCTAAAGAGTCGTCTTTCTTTTGAAGTCGGGCGAAAAAAAACGTTTGTTCGGGAAAATTCCTTGTTAAGGATAAAACGCCTTTGTGGACTCTAGAGCCACATGACTCGAATTAAATTAGTTGCCAAGTACCTACAAGCACTACGATATTGGCTGTAAATAATAGAAAAGGAAAGATGATTCTCAACAAAATAAATAGATTTACCAGCCATTTCCTCCGTTTAAAATCACGCTTTACTGTATAATCCAACTTGATTGAAAAATAAATACCGGTAGCATGAAAAAAAATATGATAAATAGGTAAATATACTAAATTCTTAAATATTTAATTTTGTATTCCCTTTTGAATATTGATTGTATTTTGTTTTTAGTCTTTTCACAAACATCATCTGTGTAATTTCATTTCTCTGTTTATTATTCCGTACATAAAATAACAACAGCCTGGTGAAAGGTACTGATGGATAGATGAAGAGTTAATCTTTGTAATAGCACGTAATAGAGACACGTGATACACCATTTGTGAACAAAACCCTAAAATTATTTAAAGTACAAACCCAATTCCGACTCAAACTTCATCATACTGCGAAACCTTCAGTCTTTGATTAGACATGTGTCATTTCAACAGTGAATTAGTAACGCTGAATCAGGTTTGCATGAGTTTCCTCCTCTAATTTGTTCAGATGCAAATGATTGAATACGAAGCTCGAAGTCCTTTTCACGCCTGAACTCTTGTTTGGTAAAGTCCCATTCAAATTCATGTTCGACAAGAATAATTTAACAGGAAACATTAACTTTACTAACAAGTGTGTAAATTTTATTCGCTAAGATAAAAATGTAGGGAAGTGAAGTGGGAAATGTCGTAAAAGGTTTTAATGCAATCTCTTTTATGCAGGTGATTCTATTTGGCACGCTCGCACTCACTATTCACTGCACTTTATTGTCTACAAAACTTGATCTAAAATCTTTGTCTATAATTTAAGTAATATGCCTATTTTTATATTATTTTTATAGATAATATGTTTTAAACTACTTACCAAAGCTGTGGTTGTGGAATAAATATTACTTCAAAATTTCACAACATAATGCTTAACATTACATTAGAGGCATTGAAGCGCAATCTATGTAATTAAGCGGCACGAGGTGCTAATTACAAAGCACTTATTTAATTATTAACAACTCAACGCTTTTACAAATATTCAAGACAAATCTCGCATTCGGCGCTGTAGATCAACATTTCCAAACACATACTCACGTTTTTGTCCGGATTAAGGAATGTAAATATGATCATCATGACGTAGTAAGGCGTCCACCAGATGATGAAGGCCGCGACTATCACCACAGACATCCTTAATGACTTCATTTTAGCTCTGTCGATGAGTCGTCGTCGGTTCATGTCGGGCGTCAAGTATTTTTCAGCTCTAATCACCTCTGGTTTAAAAACCTTTTCGCTCTCTGAAAAAAATGACAGGAATTTTATTGCTTTATTTATTTTACCTTCTTTCTAAGACAGTCTTTACCTTCCCAGCCAGTCAGAACAGGTTCTTCACGCTCAGTTACTACTTACTAATATTTAAGTGGGGAATATGTTGTAAAAACATCTAAATAAAACAGCACGGATAAATAATAAATTATAAAGACATTTTATGCCACTGCGACCAATCCTCACTGTCGGGGACTATCTCCTCATTTTCCATTGTCTCAGACCCTAAATAGCCTTAATACTCATATTATTAAATAGTTCTTTTAATAAAATATGAAATAAGTAGACCACTTAGGTGCCGAAAGAAGTATTAACCTAAAAAATTATTCGTTTTACAAAGTAAAGAAACGTTACCATTACATTAAAATGTGTTGAAATTATCATAAAAGCTTTGATTTAAGAAGTCCTTTTGACATTAGACAGAAGTATGTCTCGTAAGTAGATTACTAGCATTTTTATGAAAGGTTTTGTGGTTGAAGCTTAAACTTTTATAAAAGGAGATTATTAATAATACGTTTGACTTCATTATTTCTAAGGAGCCCTTTGATTTGCGTTATAAGTAGGTTTTACAAAGATTTATTTAAATTCCTTAAATTGAGGAAATCTTAAGGTGTACTTCAAAAGCATAAATATTTTCTTTGAGTTCGCAAGTTTGTACACAATTAGTGACGAAAACGCCTGTCGGTCCTGACATTGACGACAAAGATAAATGGATTAGCGAAGTTAAGATAAACGATGTTTAAAGGTTCAGAAATATCCCTTTGTCAAACTTTATTTTATTAATATTTTGATACCGATTACAGGAACAACTCCGGGATTCCAAATTTTGAATCGCTTGTCGTAAACTCGCATTTTCTTCTCATTTAGATATAATATTTATGGTCTTTTAATAGAATATATTATTGTTTGTGAATGATTTGCAAGTAATAGGACATTTGTCTTCATTATTTTAGAAGTAAGACTTGTTTCTTAAAGCATTATTATTGTCAATCTATACTAAAGGTATTGTGTACTATGATCATTCTATTTGCCGCTTATACCCAGTCCCGCAGAAATTGGTGTAACGTAACGCTACACTATGTATACGTATTTTATAAAACAGTATATGTTATTAGTGTTTTTATATATAAAAGAAGACCCAATGCCCAATTATGGGCCTCTCCTAAAACTCGGAGAAGCAGTTTAGCTAATTGGCAATCATAGTAACGTACTCGTAAGAATGCTGCAATGCCATTAGCTAGTGTTTTGTTTTTCTCAATGGCATCTTTCATCCACGCGTTGAATATCTTTAGGCATAATAATGATTATTATATTTACTAGGTATAAGTAATAAGCATGAAGACTAAACATAACGTAACAATACAATATTTATTTAATAATTGTTGTCATTCATTGTCAACATACGAGAATGAAGTCGTCGACTTACAAAGTATTTTTTTATGTAAAACACCAAGGACATCTAGTTGACATTCTAGACTGCATCCAATGTCAACTTGTACCGTGAGTGCCAGTTACTTTTTGTAAATATATCTCGCACGTTATAAAGAAGTGAAACAGAAGTGTTGTTTTTGAAACAATAGTGTAATTTGAAACGTCACTCTTTATGTCGTATTATTTAATACAATATATGCTTTGTACATTATGGCTTGTTTTTCGCTTTAATGATGTTCATATATTTTTACGACTAGGTATACTTTGTAAGTGCAGGCTTTACGCCTAGCTAGAGCATTCCTATTGCCTTTACTTATATTTTTAATTCCTTAATATTTATTGAAATTCTACTTTTATTGCAAAAAAACTTTTATTGCAATTGCTTTTATGAAGCTTACTGCACTAGCGACAAAATCACATTTGTTTAGTATCAATTAATAAAACATCTATAATACAAATAGTGATAGTTGAAGTTTAAAGAGATTAATAGCATTTTATATATCGAGAATTGGATGTATAAAAAGAGATCAGATTGTATAATGCTAAAATGCTCTAATGATACTAAAAATCTTAAAAATAGCCACCTTTCCTAGCTGAAACCTGTTGAGTTATCAAGTAGTAACCTGCTTATTTTTATTATTGTTCAATTTCAATAAGAATGTTAACAAGAAGTGGGTGTCGGAGCCCTTACAAAGATCCCTTTTTCCAGTGAATAGGTATTATGTACTCGTATCGACTAATACGGTGTACTTTTGTCAACGAGTTCTAAAAATAATTTTCTTCTTCTTTTCACATTTTATTTTTATTCAGCATATTTTTTGAACATGCACAAAAAATATGAAATAAAAAATAAGGATTGATTTTGAACCAAGACGGATGATGTAAAAATAATTGTCGGAAAAGGAAAAAAAAATATGGTTTATTCTTCTTTTACAATTATTGAAAATAAATCCACCAATACCTACCGCGTTCCATTTGAATCTAACGCTCTTTTGTTACACTTTTTATAAATAGACTCAATTTTGTTATCTTATTCTGTTCAAATACTAATTGTAATAAATTTCCTCTTATAAGAAAAAAAGCGGCCATAAATGAAATTATTCCTTTCAAAATGGTACTGAAGCATTATAAATTTTTGCTGCTTATTGTTAGGTAATATTTGGACGTGTTTGTCGATCTTAAGCGATCCATACACGCAAGGTTATGCTTGACGGTTATGCTTGCATAGTTGAACTTTCTGAGCGTGTGTATGATAAATAATTTTTTGCCTGCGCAAGCAAAGTCAAAAATAAATAAATTGATATTTTTACCGCAAAAAAATACCAGTTATTTTATTTATTACGTTTTATAGTCTAGGTTTTAAAAAAAAATAATTTAATAGAGCGGCAGCGTACGAAAAACTTCTAAATAAATTAAGAGAACTAGAGAGAAATGCGACAAAAGAGGATGCCAGCTTCGTTGTATTCCTTTTTCTTTCAAAATTACAAAAAATAATAGTATTAGCGTAAGTGCGTCGACGTCAACCGCTGCCGGTGCCATGATGGTGACTGAGACTGAGAGCTTGTGTGCTAGCTTAGCATGCACTCCGTAACAAGACGTTGTCATACGTTTGTCACGCTTACGTCTCTGTCTATAGTTTTAAATGTGATAAGGACAGTATGATGTGAGATAATTGTCGAGGCATTCCGTGCTAAGCCCCTTTGTCGTTACGTGTATGTGCCCTATGCACAGGCCCTATGAAACTCAGTAGAGCATAACCTAGCGTGTGTGGCCCGCTTTGTATTGTACACTCTTTGTATTTGTAAATGTTGAGAAAATTAAATGAAATAGCTGACTTTAGCGCAACACCTTCTTAATATACGATTTGTTGATTTTAATTTGCTTTCAATTATCGTGATTATATACCTAAGTACTATTTGTACTGTGTACTACATTCTATCGTTAAAAAACTCTCAAGTTTAAATACTACATCAAACAGATATTGGTACTTACGAGCTATAGTCCTGACAGTAGAAACATACGTCGAAATTAGTATGAGCAGTGGCAGTATAAACATGAAAACTAAAGACAGCGTGGTATAAGCCTGTTCTTGCCAACGTTCCGTGTAAAATCCATGCGTTACGCATTGGTAAAAATCTTCGACAAACGGGCCTCTCGCCACTCTGAATACAACCGCCTGAAACAATAAATTATACATGTTATTTCATTATAGAATTTGCAATAAAGGTTACTTATAAAATCATGCGGAATTTTAATATTTTTGTTGGGCCAATTAATTTCGTAACGTAATAAATATCGGTGTGTAAATCTTTAATTGGTCTTGTCATTATCTATTCACTTTAACAATTATTTATAATTGTTGGCAATAGATTTGACGAATAAAATAAAACAAAAGAACATCTTCAATAGTTTTGCGTTGGACTCGTACTTATTGAGCGAACTTACAAGTATATTACATAGATCAACACAAATCATACATGACAAGGAGATAATAGCACTGAATTAGCATTGTAACATGACATTTCATGATTAACATTGAGCTTGGGCTATAGTTTTACATTCTCGCATAATTTACTTAAGACAGAACTAGTTAATCAGTCGCGACGCGATCCTTGGCTATCAAATTAATACCGAGTGACACTTCTAAATAATGTGGTAAAAATACTTGTTGAATTTAGTCATAAAAAAATAGAGAAAAATCTAGGTATATTAATTAAAACTTCATTAGTTTTACCGGCATGACATCTCACCTCTTAAAGCTCAGTATTTTAGAAGTGGTTCGTTTTACTTAATTACTCTGTTACTTGGACATCATAATATTTTGTTTAGCAATCTAAACATGCCCGCGTGTTTTATTAAATTGCCGTTTCCCGACTTTTTATGAAACATCCCAAGCATTCCACTCTCATGGCGGAGTTATTATGCAATAAATATAAAACCCGTCATTTATTTTACGAAAATATATTACATCTTTACGCGGACTGCGATTAAATGAGTCGTAAAAGACTCAGCATGCGTTTTGGGAGTGCATTCAAACAGTGGAATGAAATATTTTAAAAGAAAAATATTAATTAGGTAAATACTTAATTAATATTAACAACGTGCCAGTGCAATGAGATAAAATTGGTCCTCTGATTTTACTACACATATTGAAGATTGCCGTGTCCGAGTCATAAACCTAAGTTTAGCCGCATTTTGGTTTAATTTTCGTTTCGCTCATCAATCGTAACATATTATGTCGCTCTTAGCCGTAGGTGGCCGTGGCCGATATAGCTAGGTAACATCGTAAATTTGACGTCAGATAAATACGTCATCCACAGTTAATAAATTGATTGGGATGAGCTTTAATCCGTCAACCCTTCATAATGAAGTTCAAAATGAAAATCTGAATTATTAGATAGACCACATCCCGTCACGTTTAAAAAAGTATACGTCGAATGAAGTCACGTTGTATCTGAAATGTGAATTAGGGAAAAGAGTGTTAACAAGTAGATATACTGTTAAGTATGTTAACCATAGTACAGAATCTGCATAGTATAATAAAATAAGACTCGCTTAGAAAATAAAATATGTTAATACGGATCAAAGAGCACAGAGAGTAAATGGAAATTGGAGTGAAAAGAGTACTAGATAGAGGTTTACCTGTTGCAATATAGAACTTGCAATCATTTCTCGTTGAAATAGACGAGGAAAATTTATAAAAGGGTATTAGAAACGTGAGAAAGCGACTCACTAGTGTTGATTTTTCTTTCACATGTGGAGTCTTATAAATGCCACTTCACACAATTTATTTGTCCTTTTGCGTAAAGCCGATTGAGGTTTTCTTTTAGCAGTAAATGGCTTTTGGCTGACGTTATGCTGACAAACGTGCTAAGGTATACTATACTGACAATAGTAAGCTTTGCAGCGAATTAGTTTGTTGATATCAAAAATTAAAATATTTGTAGAACTAGCGAGCTGGCGAATTCCCAATACGGTTACGTTAAAAGGTTTTTTGTGTAGCTGTTTTTGAATCTAGCGTTATTTTATCAACTATTCCTATCGACATTTTAATCGAAATATTCTGTACTTACCTACAAAATAAATAATACTTTCATAAAACATAGGTTATAATAATAAAGGTCTTGGGTCAGATTCCCACTAGAGACAAAAATTGCTGTGATGTCTTGAATTTGAGTATTTGTACGTATAATAATATGTATTTATAGTACGTAAGCTTTATTTCAATACTCAATACTCAATCATTTGACACTGGCAGAATTCACAATGGTAGTTGCCATTTAAAAAAATGAGTTCATAGTATTGTATTTAACTACTATTTAGTCAGCAGACTGCCGAGAGAGTTTGTGTACTTTATGCTATCTACACACCAAAGCCGCCGGCATGCCGCCGGGCTAGGCCAACGGCTTTTCGTCATACAAATGGCAGCTGCCAAAAAAGCCGGCGCGGCGGCTTTGGTGTGTAGATACCATAACCACCATCTACTTATATGTTCTTCTGAAAAGCTATTTCTCTGTAGTTATCTAGGTATGTGTCCTGCTAAAAATCTATTTCTAATCTGTAGATGTCACTAAATATCTCCACTAACCAAACTGTCTTCCTGTCTAGCCAAATGTCATAGCCAGTTACCTCCTGGTTTAGCAGGTTTCCGTACTAGATGTTGACAGCCTATTTCTGTATTTTGTATTCGACGGCGTTGGTGCAGGTAAATTTTTTTCGTTCATTTAAATAGTTAATTTGGAATTTAAGAATTTCATGAAATAAAATAGTCAAAAAGTATAACCTAGAAACTTAAATGTATAAGTCTATTTAAATTATTAACTAAGTGCTAATTATTAGAAATTGTGTGTCTAATTTTACGTTGTTTGAAATACTTACATGTATGTTGTCATGTTGTGTTAAAGGAAATACTACCACCTATAACTTAATTCATCAGATTACATCATATTCATAGCATAATTCAGAATTTCAGGCGTCTATGATTACAAAGACATACTCGTATAATTATAACAAACTCGCGTGTACTCTAAGCACTAATGACGGTAAATTTGACTTAACAACATAATATAAATAGATATTGTTGCCTTTCTCCTTAAATCACTCTAGTAAACATTAAAGTTACTAAGTCTTTACCAAATTGAATATTAAATCTAGTTACTTATTTAAAATACAAACAACTTAACATTCTATATATTCTTTGTAAATATTTGTCTTTTAGAATGAATAAAACACTTCAAAGATTAAGAATTAGGTAATTTATTTGACTTTAAACTGGAAAGGTAAAAGATGTTAAAAAGTGGTAAGAACCTTCATTTTGCAAAATTTTCAGTAGGTACTTATCTAATGATTAAAATGCTTATAAATAATGAAAGTATATTAAGCCAAAATTTGTGGTTAAGGTAAACATCCTTTGAGTCATTGAACTCCTTTCCTGAACGATTCCTTGTAGAAGATTTACGAGTATTTTAAGTTTAATTAAGTGGGTTCATATAAGCAAATACCTGCTTATATGAAACGGTCTATAAATAGGTAATACGTATTATAAACCGTGAGTTTGCTCTAAGGCTTTGCGCATACATATTGATTCAGATCAGATTTTCCGTATCAGGGTTTCAGATTCGAAAACCTGAGTGGTCCACGTGCATACAAAATGTTTGACAAGGCGCACACTGTTCTTATTTTTTTCCGGACCTAAGTAAAATCTGCCATACAAGTTGTGCCGTGCCTAAAATTTGTTATACTGAAAAAAACTTGGTTATATCTATTCTATTTAATAAAATAATTCAATATTATTACGAGTAGATAAGTTATTATAATATAATACCTACTCGTATTTAACGCATTTCGATGTTACAATATTTTAGAAAAATCTTTGTTAAAAACAAGCGTTTACATGAAAACTTCCAACTACGCAACTCTTGTATTTGTAAAATGACAAATACCCATATAATGAGTAATCAATGTTGAAACAGTATGTCAATGTGATAATTTTCATAAATAAACATGATATCAATATCTATTGACAAGGTGAGTAATATAAAAACTATTTTGTTTTGATGTCTTTGTTAGGTATCACATCGGTCATTTGTATAAAACACAACTCTTATGAAGGCTTTTCAATATCGCAATTTTCGTACTTTTGCAGTTGAATGATTTTCAAATAATTATATTAAAAGTAGTCGATTTATGTAATTGGCTCACAGACTCTAAATATCTGTAACTTCTGCAGATATTAGGTGACGCAGGGGTATGAACTATACATATAGATATTAAAAGATTTCACATTACCCGTTGTTTCCACCAGAAATACTACCTATACACTTTATATACATCACCTTCGAGTCGCTTTTTTGCTTACACAGTTAATGAAGATTTGCATCACATGAAAGTAAAGTTTCATAGAACGACTTCTGTGTATAAAGGAACGTGAGTGGCAAACAGAAATTTTATTTGCAAGTGACTTCGTTTCCAACTTATTTCACTCCGTATGAATTCTGAAAAGGAACTTTTCTTGCAACATAAGGATTGCTGGAAACGGAGTGAAAATATTCTGTCAAGTCAAACCTTCGTCACTTATTCCAATTCTGAACGACATCATGTTTTTGTAAGAAAAATATTACAATTCCCTTTTTTATATTATGTACCTATATATTATCCAAATTTGAATTGAAAAAAGAAAATGGAGGTTTATTGTCTTTGATATTACTGGTTATATTAATTAAAAAAAAACGTAATCTCCTACTAAATCAATAATATTACTTTTTCAATCGTATAATCTTATTGTATTGTCAAAGGCGTCTTAATAACGCATTTAAAATTCAAGAGGTCAAAAGTAATGCAAAAGATAAAGAGAAATGGAGAGTACCATAAAACAGTTTAGCCTCTTGAATAAGCAAGAGATTATGTTAAAAGCATTAAGGATTTCTATCTTCAAAGTAACTTCAGGTATCAGTATCAAAATACGTTTTTAATACCTCATATAATATATTATTAATGTATCTATATTAAATTGTATAATATAGATATAATATAAGATTTGCCAACCAAAAAATCTTAAGAAAAAACTTGCTTAGAATATTCAGCACGGTTTCATATAAGCTCAAGGGTTTTGAGAGAATATAAAAACGAAATTACTCTATAAAGGGGATTGAAATAGATTCCTTCAGGTATGAAAGGCTCAGGCACAATCCAAACCTCTACACTCTATTACTTTCGAAGGGATATGAACATCAATTTGGAAACCACTGAACAGAGTACTGAACTTTTAGTATTAAGAAGAGTTTGAATAGAAAAGAAAATTAAATTCTTGGAAAAAATAAATAGCTTCCACAATAAAAGTTTAGAATTGAGATGCCGAAACTATTCGAAGTTTTATAAGAAAACTTCAACCGCATTTGAGGCTAGACGAGGGATGCCTACTACATTTAAAAAAATGCATTCGGTTTAGCCCGTCTGTTAAACTGTAAAATAATTTATTTGTTTGATTAAATAAGTTGGAAACATACAAAGATTTATAAAGAGCATCAACGTTTCAGAACGGGGCTATTGACATTACGATTTAGCAAAATTTTCCAAAAAATATTGTTACTTAATTCTAATTTTAAACACGGAACTTACAATCAATCATTCTAGAAATACTGGTGTTAAAAAAAAATAAGTTCCAAAAACTAAAACACGCCTACGGATAAACTGCGATCTTAAAAGTAAGAAACAAGAAAATATTCTTGTCTTCTTACCTACCCAATAAGTGCACAGACGAAGCGATTTTCAGAGGATAGCCATGGTCGTATGCCTAATGAATAATATTATTATATTTTTGAAATGTACTCACTGAGCTCTTGAATTTGATACCCCACACAACACTATTTTGAACCTTTTATTTTTTTCATCGTAACTTCTTGCCCACTAGTGGGCAAAGTATTAAATTTATTGCAAATCTATATAGCCTATGTCACCCGCCGTATTATTACGAATCTTTTGACACCTCATTCATTAAAATCGGTTCAGTATTTTAGAAGTTACGGTGGAACATACATACATACATACATAGACTGCCAAACACATTACACTTCCTTTTGGCTTCGCCGTAGTCGTGTAAAAAGTACATAGATGTTACATAATTTTTTCTTACGTGTTCGAAAATGGCAAACTCACTTAGGTATTCACATAGGTAAGTGCTTTTAGTGTCGGTTTTCGTAATTCGGTTCCAATTTTGGATTAAAAATTCATTTTTCCATTTCAATAGTAAGCTTTAATTTATAAATGCATTTTAAAAGTAAAATGCACTAATTGAAAGAAACGAGTAAATTTTTATTTTTTTCTATTTACACCTCAAGGTTTCATTGCAGATAACAAAATAAAATAATAAAAGTGACTAGAATTTAACAAAAAGTATGGAAGTAATTCATAAACAATTATTAGTATATTTACTACAATTTTCACCCAAAATGCAAACTAATTGCTAATAGTTAGCAACTTAATTGGAACCTACTTTCTCGCTCGCAATTTTATGCTCAAGTTGTTTTCTTTTAGCGTTCCATGTTTATTTTGATATTCTGTGTCAAGAGTTATTAGGTGAGTTTGCAAAGCCATCGGCGAAGACGGTACCTTAGCTCTAACTTTTAATTACTTCGGAATTTCTAAGTTAAATAGTACAGATAATAGTCCACAATTATTCAGTGAAACTAAATGGTGACTTAAGACTTAGGTCTATTAATATTATAGTAAATGTCAAAGCTTGTGGTCATGAATAGATTTATGGATGTTTGTTACTACCACTAGCAAACTACTGAACTGTATAAAATGAAACCTTACAATATACGTACATAACTTACTCTAAGATGTATGTTTACGATAAATGCGAACGAATTTTCAGTGGCTTCTAGTTAAGTAGTCTAGAGTAACTACCATTTAATTGTTACATGATTTTAATGATTGTGAGTCAGTACCACAGGACAGGACTTTCACGTAAGTAATGTACAAAATTTACATTTTCTAAGCACAAAATGATGCCTGTTTTAATCAGCTTAACTAAATTTTGGCTAAGTAAGTTTCATAGCTCCTTAAACAGAAACTTCTAAGTCATTCGTAGTTTTTAAAGATGGCATAAACGCTGCTACAGGTAATGCCTAAAATATAAAGATCTATCGTAAAACAGAACATAAAAGTTCTGATTTCTTATTTTATGAAAGAATGAGGTAGATTTTGTTTGTTACATATTATTTTGGCTACCAAAAATGTAGTTAGTACTCTAATACGCCACGGAATAAAACTTAGAAGTTCTTATTTTTACGACTAAATAACCTATGTTACTATGTAATGAACCTATGTAATATCATATTGAACAATACAATCTATATTATGTTTATTTTATTACAAGTAATAGCAAGCATGTGGCAAAGAAATAAAATGGCACTTAATTAAGGGTTCTCTGACTCTTATATTAAAGTGGTGACATTTGATGCTTGGTGTCAAATAAATGTTCATTGGTGTATTAACAGCGGTAAATATTTCCACTTGGTAAACTCCTAATATCATAAGATTATTTTCCTGGTACTACTAGAGCAATGTTTGAAACATTGAAGATCAAATTACGATATTTGTTTTAAATTTAGCAACGGATCGAGGTCAATTAATTACTAATAAAATTTTTGGAATGTAATGAAACATCGTAAGCTCTCTGAGTTTAATAAATATCCAGCTAAGTATCGAAGTTTCAATTAATATCGGAACGAGTACGGCTTAAGATTTGGCAGTAATGAATTAATAAGTTGAACTTTACCTGAGGAATGCTGAGTAAGAAGCTAAGCACCCACGCAATTACGACGAGCCTCCCACTTCGAGTTGCCGTGGCCATGCTCTTCATTGGGTACTTTACGGCGAGCCATCGATCAACTCCGATCAAGACCAGAATAAAGGTACTCAGGTACAGTGCGAACATTTGAACAAACTTGAACAGTTTACAAGCTATATTCCCCGCATACCACTGCACGGTAAATGACCACGCTGCCTCACCAGCTAAGCAAAACACTGTCACCAATAAATCTGCTACACTCAATTGAAATATTAAGCTATATATCGCTGTCCAAGATGGCCTCGCTCGACCTCTACTCCTCTTCCCCAACTTCAAACTTATAATAGTAGCTAAATTTCCCAAAAACGAAAGTATTGCCATCGCTGAAAGTATACTCGCTCTAATTATTGTACTCTTTGTTAAAAGAGGGGCGTGGTCCAAACACATTAGCTGAGTGCCATTGTAAATATAAAGGAGGTTATTTATGTCGCCAGTCTGGTTTCTGGTTTCGTTAAATATGTGTGCTTCTATACATTTTTCTATAGGCCATGTTTCGAAAGCGAGGTAAATATCATTTTCAAAATCGCTCCCGTGCATGAGCTCACTGCGTAGAAGAGTATCATCTTCAAGTAATGTGGTATTGTTGCCTACGCTGCCCATGTTTCGTCATGTGTCTTCAACACTCCTCTTGAAGGCAATCTGAAACAATAAAATATATTCAAATAAGTTACCATTATTGCGTCTTATATATTATTAATTCGCAAAAGAAACAGCTTGTTACATACGCTACTACCGTATGAACTGCTGACTAGACCTGGCCTACTTCTTCCGACTTACACGTGCATCCATCACGCCACGGAAGTGCGGTCACGCGGCGCACGAGGCGCTGACGAAGCTTTTACCTTTTTAACATTAATTTTATTTTATTATATCGAGTCACTTTTGGTTCTAACATCGGCCATTAGCCACCTCTGTACTTTTAATTTCCTTTTAACTAAATCTAAGTTGAAACAATTTTGGTTTTTTTTGCATCCTCCGGCTGTCGGCTTCGTAATTGGCGCAGTCGGTAGGATATTCGACGGGTCGGTTTCGCGTTCTTCGAGGAAGATTTCCGTTCGCAAAAGCGCAACAGCCGCCCGCGTGGCTTTTAAGTCGCTATCATCGAGTATCCTGAATCTACGAGCAGCCACGTGCCGGAGGCGTATCCAGACATTGATACAGCAGAAGCCAGAATGTTCATGTAAGTGCTTTAGAATCTTTCTAGAGTTGCTTCATATCCTATTTTAAGTTTCCCAAAATTTCCCTTCCGCGGCATTTTGGTACCAGTAGATTAAGAAGAAATTCTCTTTTCGATTCCAATAGATCCTTATTGGAAGCTGATATTAATTTAGAAGAATTAAATTTAGATAGGTTTAATTTTAGTAATTCTGATTTAAGTTCAAATTTATCTAATTTTTCTGACGACATGGCTGATTACGACACTATTTTAAAAGCTCTCCGCTTAGTCCCGGAATTTGACGGGAACCAGCACGTTCTTACCCGTTTCATTAAATTATGCGATAGTTTAGTACTAGAATTAGGGACCACCGAATTAGCTCTCGGTGCATTGTTGAACGGGATACTTAATAAGGTAACCGGGCCTGCCGCCCGATTGATTAACACAAATGGTGTCCCGGAGGACTGGCAAGGTATTCGTCGCGCACTTATTAACAGTTTTGCCGATCAACGTGACGAGACCGCACTCTATAACGATCTCTCTCTTTTGACTCAAGGGAATTCTACCCCTCAGGAGTTCTATGAAAAGTGTCAAGAACTTTTCAGTACTATAATAACGTATGTCTCGCTTCACGAGCCTATTCACTCTACTATTGAGTCGAAGCGCGATCTGTACAAAAAATTAACCCTTCAGGCTTACTTGCGCGGGCTCAAGGACCCACTAGGTGCAAGAATTCGTTGTATGCGTCCTGAAACTATAGAGAAAGCGCTGCAATTTGTTCAGGAGGAATTAAATACCCTTTATATTCAACAACGTAATGATAATTATACTGAAAAGAAATTTCAGCCTCAACAACCTAGTACTAATAATCTCATGCCGAAATTTAACGCATTTATGCCAAATTTCCAATCCCAAAAACCTTTCGCATTTAATATGCCTATGCCTGGACCCTCACGTCCCAATCCTGTACATACCTATCCACCAGCTATGCCAAGACCTAACCAAGGTTTTCAACCCCCAATCCGAGGTCCCACTCGTACTCAGCAAATGTTCGCTGCTGCCCCTCCGAATTACAACTCTCGAGCTGGATTTTCTATGCCCCAGCGTAATTTCAATTTCAAACCCAAGCCGATGAGTGGTGTAAGTCATTTTGTTACAAAACCCTTACCACCCACGGGCATGCAAGGTCATGATTGGGCCAAGCATGGAAATCCACCCCCAACTAGTTATTTCAAGTCTCGCGAAATGCATTTCACAGAGTGTTACGACCCCCAGTATGATTATGGTGACTCATATGAGTGTTATCCTGAAGAGTACTATGACTATGGACCTGAATATTACTATAGCGTTGGTAATGAGGAACAATCGCTTTGTCTGGATCAATTCCCAGCTAATTCCAACGAGGAGTCCCCTGTCCCCTCTAACGAGGATTTTCAGAAGACGTCGAAATCAGAAAAACCAAAATAGAAGTTAATCTCCAGACGCAACGTCAATTGCCTTATATCCAGATTTCCAACCCTCCTCTTCGATTCCTTATAGACACCGGAGCAAACCAATCTTTCATTAGTCCAGACGCAGTACAAAATTATTTTTCAAATTTTCCTCTTAATTTTGATCCTTTTGAAGTTACAAATGTTCACGCAACGAGCCGAAATGATTATTCCATTACTATACCATGTTTCTCGGAATTTAATGACCCAGATAATATAACATTATTCATTTATAAATTTCACGACTACTTTGACGGTCTAATCGGTTTAGATCTTTTGAATAAGTGGGAGTCAAATATCAACCTGAAACATAACACTCTCGCGACGCGTTACGCCAACAATCCTATCATAATGTATAATTCGAACAACTGTAATCTATATGAAGATATAATACCGGCTAACTCTTCAAAATTAATTAATATACCTATTAATTTCCATAACTGTGACGTTTATGTTCCAGAACAAACAATTTCAAATTGCTTAATAAAAGAATGTCTTACTAAAGTTAAAAAAAATCGTTGATTATTAGAAGTTACAAACACTACCAGCAATGATATTATTTTCTCCTTAGACTCGCCTATTAGCGCCGAACTCTACACTGTCGAGTGCACGCGCACCGAACAGCCGTACTCGTCGCGCGCGCAGCAAGTGCTATCTCGCTTGCGCACGGATCATTTGAACATTGAGGAACGCGCGAACTTAGAATCGTTATGCGCTCAATACGCAGACGTTTTTTATATCGAAGGCGAAGCTCTCACATTCACTAATAAAATAAAACATCGAATTAAGACGACCGATGAGCTACCAGGGCCTCGATTCTGTAATTTCTTGTTATTTTCAGTGTAAGGATATGGACACCGACACCGATAAGCCACTGAACTGAATTTTGGTAGTCTCTAAAATTAAAACTTCGGTGTGGCTGTCCTGTCGATGGTGACTTTGCTTTTTTTTTTAACACGTTTGATACCCATATTTTTTAATGATTTATTTTTACATTCGTTCTTTTTAGTGGCTGTATAGTCGAATGTCACTGCTTACCAAATATTTGAATGAGATAGAGTCGTTGCAGTGTTGCCGTATGTACGAATTTGTCCGTACACGTACGGAATTTGGGGTATTACGTACGGAGAGAAATGGCGTACGGATTTGTGTTCGGATTTTTAATTATTACACATTATAAATAAAATGTAGCACGCTTTCAAAAATAAAAGTGAATATCTATGTCGATTTCGATAGTTTTTCACTTCCCTCATCTCATAAATTATATTATTGAGTAAGTAATTCCCCATTCTAGACAATAACTTGTCTATGACAACTGATTGTCTATGATCGGGAATTACCGCAACATATTTCGTTTCGTCTGACAGAGGGAGCATGATACACGACTGACATGAATGAACGAAAGAGATACATTATAAATCCATTGTTGTTGTGGTTATTGTTTTGGCATAACGCGCTCATTACACGCATTGTTCTTTCTTAAAGTGAATAAAGTATTGCTGTGTGCGCAGCAGTTGAGCGTATTTTCTCTGCTATTAACTTAATAAAAACAAAACAACGAAATCAACTCTCAACAGAGACAATCGATACGCTTCTGCATACTAAACAATTGTTAGGAAATACGCCATGTTTTGATTTGAATGTTGATAATGATATGATTAAAAAAATTAATAAAGACATGTATAAATAATTCTTGCTATTGAATTTTTTTTTTATTGTACGGATTTCGTACGGAGTTTCAGATTTATTTTACGTACGGAATTAGTACGGATTTTACTGTCGAATGTACAGATTTTTAGTTCTTGTTGTATGGCAACACTGAGTCGCTGTCAGTTGTCATTGTCAGCGTTGTTTTGACATTGTTTGTGATAACTTGTTGGTGTTTATTTTGTGTTTATTCGTGTATTTATCCACTAAAATGACTTTATAAGTGGTGTAAAAATGACTTTATAAGTGGTGTAATCTAATTCTCCAAAACACCCGAAAAACTGTTTACCAAAAAATTTGAAAATTCGTAAAAAGTGGTTGCAGCTTGCCCGCATGGATCCTAGGAATATGTCTTATAGATCAACTACTTTTTCCTGTGAAGACCACTTCAATGTAAGTTAACATACCTAGAGATAAAAGATTATTGTACTAAAGTGATAAAAGGTACTAAAGTATGTTGTGGTTTTGAGGTTAGCTTATAACTTTGTTATTTTGTTACAGATGGAGCAAGATATTGCTAACTATAGTCAATATAAAAAGGAATTTTTTTTTAAATGCATTGATCGATGGAGCAACGCCTTCTAAATCTGATTGCCAACCAGATCGCCGGAAAATAACGTCTGATAAAAGTAGTACTTCTCGGCGAACATTCATAAAAGGCAAAAACTGAAATGCTTCTAGAGCTCATTAGAAAAGAGGAAGAATCTCAACCTATTGAAAGTGCGCCTGAAATTTTTATTGAAACTCCTATAACGACAGGTATGTGAACTTCTATATTATCTACATATCCAAAAATAAAGCGATGTGAGATTTTTCATTATGTATGCCTATTATACTTAGTTTATTTCTCTACCTAGATGCTACTATCTGTTTAAGTTAATAAACAAGTGCTTCAAACTCGTGAATCAATTTCTTTGAAAACTATAGACATGACAGAGAAATATAAAGTCCTTAAGCGATATTGTTGTTGTCAAGCCAGACTGTATTAGCCAAGCTTCCTAAATTATTTTATAATGATATGTAAGTATTCATATTTTTTTATCTTTACAGAATCACCACCAAGAAAAGATCAATTTACATCAACCGAAAACGATCAATTTACATCACAGCTGAAAAGGCAGTCCAATTTAAGGAAAAATTGCATTATAGAAGTAAAGCTTTACCAACAACAATGGTGTCCAAAGATGTCGCACTTTCTCCTTATAAATTGTCAAGTATTACAAGTTACACATCTCCATTTAAGATGGAACAGTGCAGTAATGTAATAAAGCCATCAAAAAGGGGTCTTACTGAATTAATAGGAGAATTGGGTTTATTGATGAAGATAAATCAGACAGTGAAAATGTAGAGGTTCCAAAACAGCCAGATTCATCATCATATGCACCTTCTTCATCTATTGTTTCCAACTCGGGTACAACCATAGCAGAAACCAACGAAGATATTCATAAAATACAGTGTTTGCAGCATATTTTGCGCCTTATTCATAGAAAACCTATGATGTACATTGGAATCTCTGAAGATTCATATTTTTTAGTACACCTGATTCATAAACGTATCCGTATACCACATGAACATATTTTGCTTTGTCTTAAAAAAAAAATGATTAGGGAGTACTTTTTCAGAACTTGAAGATAATTTTGGATTATCTCTGTCATATGCTAGTAAATTATTTTAAAAAAATATACCCTTGATTGCTAATGTGCTATGAAGTTATATTGTGAATATAGATGTAGTTTCAACTAAAAAGCCACTACCCATTTCATTTCGCCATATTTTTTACAATGTCAGCTGTATAATTGATTGTTTAGAAATTGATATTCATAAGCCACCTAAAGCCCTTTTCCAAGCACTTACTTGGTCTGATTATAAAAAAGGTAATAGGTACAGTAAAATATTTGATTTCATGTACTCTAAATGGATAGGTCAATTACATTTCACCTGGTTTTGGGAGATGGGCCACTGATGTTACAATATTACAAAATTGTGACTTTTTAGATTTATTAGGTCCAGGTAATTATGTTCCAGCTGACTGGGGATTTAAGCATGTTGAGCAAACACTGAATGCAAAGGGAATTAAATTGCTTAGACCACCAAGTGTCCCAGCAGGGTCAAAGCTAACAAAAAAAGAAGTAAGGCAAACGAAAATTATAGCTAGTTTAAGAATTCATATAGAACGAGTGATAAGGAGATTAAGAGAGTTCCACATGTTAAAACAATATCATGTTATCAACAAAAACATTCTACGAGTACTTGATGATGTTATCGTTAAAGCTTGTGCTCTGATCAACACACAGGACTCTCTTATAAAATAAGGAAAATGATGGGCATTAAAATGTACCTATGTACCTTTAGTTTTAGTTATTTGAAATATATGTTATTTGTTAAATAAATCCAGCATTTATTATTTTTCTAATAAAAAATCTCTCTAATGAACTACCTACCTAATCCTTGATAGGAATTGGTAGCTTTGTTTATTACTTTTGGAAGACAGTTAAATGACCCAAGATTACTAAGTTACCTATAATATCCTAGTATGTATGTAAGTACCTAACAAATTCATAGGCACTGAAATGTAGAAAGTGCTCTACTTCAAACTAATTTTTCAATCTTTACTTGTTAGGATGTGCACTCAAATTAGTTAGTCCTGTCAGTGAATAAATTAACTTGGTTTCAATGAACAATAGTTATTTATTGTATGATATTGACATACCTATCTGAATGGTGTTATGTAAAAAGGAAACAATAAGAAGTTAAAAATATTTTAATTACTTAAATAGTTAGCAAAGACACAATGGTGTATGGTCCATAATGGTACCGTTACCAAATACATAGGTACCTATTATTATTACGATTATGAATAATATGGGACAGATATTTTTTTTCCAAAATAACTCAGGTGAAATAAATAAATAATTTAAATATTGTTCATTAAATATAACTGGAACAACATCCACTTTCTTTGTTTTTTCAAAGTCTGGATGTGCAACGCACAAATATCCTTTTTTTAAATTTGTTAGGTACATTTGCAGCGCACTAATTCACAGTTCATTACTTTTCTATCTTTTATTGTTTGAAGGTACTCATTTAGCAGAACTTGCACTACTGTCTGAAGTCAAAGCTTCTTTATTGCAATGTTGTTCCACTGTTACAAACTTCAATGTGGTTCCAACATGGGAAAGTTTTGATTTCTTCTAATAGCACTCCACCTCTGTGCAAGAAGGCTCCTCGCTTCTTCTGTGAGACCACATTAGGAAAGCAACAGCAGGTTTGCAACCGCCAGCTGATGCTGTGCAGTCTAAACATTGGCAGCTTACAATTTCCTCTTTGTTCTCGTCTACAACCATTGTCACATTGTAAGAACCCGCTTTAACTTTGTGTTCTGGACAAATCTTGCATTTAAGTGTGCAGACGCCAGACTCGCGACGCAGTTGCACGTAACCAATGGCATCGTCACCGTACGACTCTCTTCCACCCCTAAAACAAAGAACAAGTAAGTTAGGTACCTAATGAAGCTGTTTTTCGCAATGGTAGCTAAAATAATGCTATAAATCTTTAGTAGTTGAATGTAAATTATATACTTACACAGCAGTTTTCACATTCCCGAGTTCTGCAGCATAAAAGTCTACCGTCTGCTTTGATAAAATTACTCTCCATTTTAAAAAACTCCGAAGACAAAAGTAGCAGAAACATAAATAACAGAATTAATTCAGAAAATAACACAAAAAGCTATGATGCAGTTTTGACAGTTGGCAGCCATTAAAAAAACTATCGAAAGAAACGTCAAATAATTAGGGAATACGGTTTTGATGCGACATCATGAAGCCACTGAAGAAAATTTTGGTAGTCTCTAAAATTAAAACTTCGGTGCCGCTATCCTGTCGATCGTGACTTTCTTTTTTCTTTTTTAAACACGTTTGATACCCATATTTTTTAATGATGTTTTTTTCATTCGTTCTTTTTAGTGGCTGTATAGCCGAATGTTACTGCTAATTATATATTTGAAGAAAAAAGTGGCATGTTTTTTGTTGGTTGACATTATGTTTGACGGTGAAAGTCATTGGAAATTTGGAAGATGCGACTGAAATTGTAGAAAAACTGTTTAAAAACAAATTACTTCTGCTTTGGTAAGTAAGTAAGTTAGTCTTTTTTTTACAAATCATTACGTTGTTTAAATGTTCAAGACAATTCTTACTATAAAAACCTGATTGTTTTAGGTAACATCTTGATAGATTATACGGAGGCCCACCCTGACCTGGCACTAGGAAGGTGCACAAGGACGAAGGAGGGCCGCAGTCTAGCTTAAAGGCTCTGAGAGGAATGCGCCCTGATACTGAACAATGTAGGGGCAGACTGTAGGTAGGTACTCATAAAAACTAGTGAGGATTATTCATACAATATGATATTAATGTAGGTACTAACCTGAGACTACTCTCTGATCAACATTTATTCCTTTTTCAGAATTACAACGAATATAAGAGTAAACTCATAAGAAAAATTAAATCAGAAAGAAAAGACAAGTGCAACAGGAGGAAGGCAGCTGCTGAAATAACATTGTCTCAGGCAGAAGATATAGAGTTGCTTGCTGCAAAGCTTTCAGAAATATCATTGCATGGCTTAACACCAACTAATAGACGCCGCCGCCGTAGTCACATTTTGTTTGATCTAAAACTATTATCGTGACCTAATGTAAACCTATAGTGCAAATAAACGTATTGAATATTAACCCATTCAGAATGCTATAACTCCTTTTGAGTTTTATTTAATATATTAGAATTTGTTATGATTAACTACATTAATACGGTACTTATCGCTTACAAACATCTTAGAGCAAATATGTTACTTGTAGGTATTAAACTTTGAGTAGAATGTAGAAATTATTTAATAGGAATTTATTCTTGTTAACTATAGTGTAGTCTTGTTTTAGTAGTTTCATTTTGCAAGAAGCAATTGAGTTTTATTTATCTGAATATGTGTACGTTGTGGGTCTCTCATAAACTAGCTAGTAACTGTGTTAAATAAAGGAAGATATTTCAAAATACTATAGCCTTTTATTCTGAAATACTTATACATTTTTACACATTTATAATAATCTATATAAGTACCTATATAAAAGAAAGTTGTGTTGTTTACAGTATTTACATAACTACAAAACGTATACAGGCAAAGGTCCACAAGGAGGAAGATTCAAAGTCCGTAGGTAAACACCAACACAATGAAAAAACTGCAGCAGGAGATAGAGTAATCCAAACGTATATAAAATCAAACATGACACACACACGACATATCGGAATAGGTTTTTTTTCCTTCTTTACCTTCTTTCTCCTAGATATGAATTGTTATTCAAAGAAACATTATGTGTTTTTTTATCGATACTATATAAAATGTGAAGAGACATTGAAAGGACTTTGCTAAAATAGCAGTGTCTGCTCAAATGCAGTTTTGACAGTTGACAGCCATTGAAAAAAACGTCAAATAAATTAGGGAATACGGTTTTGATGCGACATCATGAAGCCACTGATTACGGGAATACCAAAATTTGCTAAGATGGCTCCGTGGCCCCACGATGGCGCCATCGATGTCAAAAATGTATCAAAAAACGAGTTTTGCGGAATACCAAAATTTGCAACCATGGCTCAGTGGCTTCATGGTGGCCCCATTGATCCCAATCAAGCCAAGCCATTTTTTTACAGAATACCAAATGTGTCAAAAATTGCTGTCGACAGTATACCGACACGATATCCACGGCTATTTTAACTTACAGAATCAAGGCCCAGTTTATACTAAAAGCTATCGATATCCTTTTGTACACCGTGAGGAAGTACAAAGTCAAATTACTAAAATGTTAGAGCAGAACATAATCCGGCCTTCAGATTCTGCATGGAGCTCTCCCATCTGGGTTGTGCCCAAGAAAGCTGACGCGTCGGGTAAAACGAAGTGGCGTCTTGTAGTTGATTTTAGGAAGCTTAACGAAAAAACTCACGATGATAAGTACCCTATCCCAAATATTGCAGACGTTTTAGATAAATTAGGTAATTGTCAATACTTTAGTACATTGGATTTAGCCAGCGGGTTCTACCAAGTTGAAATGGACCCACAAGACATTCCGAAAACTGCATTTAACGTAGAACACGGACATTTTGAATTCTTGCGGATGCCGATGGGACTTAAGAACTCACCATCTACCTTTCAAAGAGTGATGGATAATGTTCTTAGGGGCCTTCAAAATGTCATCTGCCTTGTCTATTTGGATGATATAATAGTTTTTAGTACATCTTTACAAGAACATATGGTAAATTTAGAAAAAGTATTTGCAAGACTCAGGGAGTCAAATTTCAAAATTCAAATGGACAAGTCGGAGTTCCTTAAATTAGAAACCGCTTACTTAGGACACGTTACAGGTAAAGACGGTATTAAACCAAACCCTGATAAAATAGCGGCCATTCAAAAATTCCCCATACCTAAATCTGCAACTGAAATCAAACGGTTTTTAGGATTGCTAGGTTACTATCGGAAATTCATCCCTAATTTCGCAAAAATTACTAAACCGATGACGCAATGTCTAAAAAAGGGATCTAAAATCGACATAGATAAACCTGACTACGTTAACTGTTTCGAACATTGTAAAACTTTATTAACTAATGACCCAATTCTACAGTATCCGGATTTTAATAAAGATTTTGTATTAACTACAGATGCGTCAAATCTCGCTATAGGTGCTGTTTTATCTCAGGGACCGATAGGCTCGGATAAGCCAATAGCTTATGCCTCTAGGACTTTGAACAGCAGTGAAATTAACTATAGTACAATAGAAAAGGAACTATTGGCTATAGTGTGGGCCACTAAGTACTTCCGACCATACTTATTCGGAAGAAAGTTTGTTGTAGTTACCGACCATAAACCATTAAAGTGGATGATGAGCTTAAAGGAGCCTAATTCACGACTTACTCGGTGGAGGTTGAAATTGAGCGAATATAATTTTACACCAATTTATAAGGAAGGTAAATATAATGTTAATGCTGATGCTCTTTCACGGATTGAGATTAACAATGAAGAAATTAGTTCAGTAGCCGTAAACCCATCCGAAAAGGCACCGTCAATTACTGGTTCTACTACTGCTACCGCTCATACTAGCGCAGAAAACCCTATATTGGAAATTCCTATTACGGATGAACCTTTAAATAAATTTAACCGTCAAATATGTTTTACTGTGGTAGGAGATATTAAAAAAAAACCCACTGTTAGCAAAATATTTGAAACCCATACCCGAACCAACATACAACTATCTGAATCTAACCTTGAGGAAGACATAGTTAATGCAGTTAAGGAGTATATCAACCCTAAAGTCAGAACAGGCATAATTATATATCCTCCTTTAGCTATGTATAAAATCATTCCGATTATCCAGAAACACTTCAATAGTTCTTCAATGAATCTTTCCCTCACAAAAGTTGAAATTGAAAATGTTAAAGATTATTTGCGGCAACAGGAAATAATTAAAAATTATCATGAAGGAAAAACTAATCATAGAGGTATAAATGAGTGTTATCTGTCATTGTCTAAAAAATACTATTGGCCTAAAATGAAAGAACAAGTAGCGAAATATATTAACGAATGTAGTATATGCGGTCAAGCTAAATATGATCGTCACCCCATCAAGCAGAAATTTAAAATAGTTCCACCCGCTACGAAACCATTTGAATTAGTACATATCGATCTCCTTACGGTTGAAAATGAAAAATATCTTACATATGTCGATGCTTTTTCAAAATACGCTCAAGCGTATCATCTTCGCGATGCTACGGCTATTAGTGTCGTCCAAGCTCTCCTTAAGATATTCACGCACCACGGTGTACCCCTTACAATAGTTTCCGATCAAGGACCCGAGTTTACTAATCAAGTCTTTTTAGAATTTGTCAGATTGCATAAGATACAGCATCATAAAATTGTACCGCATACACCTAACGAAAATGGTATTGTAGAAAGATTTCATTCCACAATTTTGGAGCATCTAAGAATTTTAAAATTAGAGAAACGAGGTGAACCAGCAGTTAACCTAATGCCATATGCTATACTAGGTTACAATAGTTCCATACACAGTTTTACAAAATGTAGACCTATAGATATTATAACTGGACATTTTGATCCTCGTGATCCTCTAGAAGTAGATCTAACGGAACATTTGCTACAGCAATATTCACAGGAACATAAGAAACGTATGCAAGAAGTATATAGTATGCTTAACGAAACCTCACTGCACGATAGAACTATACTCACGGAAAATATTAATAAAAATCGCGAAGTTGAAAAGGAATATGAACCCAATCAACAAATCTTCGTTCGAAATCCCGCTGCTAGCAGGCAGAAACTTGCACCCCGTTTTACACAAGATACTGTACTAGCTGACTTACCTATACATATTTATACTAAAAAGAAACGAGGCCCAGTTGCTAAGTCTCGCCTTAAGCGAGGCCCTAATAATTCGTACTTGTTACAGGATTCCTTTGATGCTTCTTCTTCAAATGGCGAGGGCGGAAGACATAACACTTGAAGGACTAAATGACAGCCCAGGAATACTTCCTTTTAAATTAGGTCAAACTCGTTTAATATCCCACTATCATTCATTCTTGCAATACATAAATCTCAAAGATATCCGCTTCAATATAAAATTAGTTCAAACCCAGTTACACGAATTTAGACCCGAATTAAATAACAAAACCCTATCCTTATTTGAACCACACGTATCCTATTTAGAAAATAAATTAGATAGGTTGTCTGAACAGCTATTATCTTTTGAACCCAATAGAGTCAAAAGAGGTCTCATAGATGGTCTCGGTTCCGTTATTAAAAGTATTTCCGGTAATCTAGACTATACGGACGCTATTAAATACGACAACGCCTTAAAAGTCCTGCAGGATAACGAATTAAAAGAAGAAACAGAATTTAATAGTCATATTAGTTTAACTAAAGATTGGATGTCTCGTCATACTAAAATCTTAGATAATATCGTAACAAATCAAAATCAGATAGCCAGAGCTTTAAAATCAGTAATGAATAAAGATAATGCAAAGGAAGCAGATTTAATTAAGTTTGCTCATCTGGCACAACATTTGTTAATACTAGGAGACAATATAGAAAGTTTATCAGACGAACTCTTTAAATTAGAAACTACCCTAAGTTTTATTAGTATGTCTAAATTTTCCCATTCTATGCTAAATATCAAGACTCTTAAAAGTATAGTTAACAAAATTAGTGAGTTATATCCTAAATCAGAAATAATAAATATTGAATTAAGAGACTTTTATGAAATTATGCAATTAGGATCATATTATGTAGATAACCAAATAGTTATAGTTTATAAAGTACCAATTGCCATCCCTGAAACCTATGACCTTTACAAGCTCTCTATTGTTCCCAATGCAAAAAATCAAGCCCTTATTCCTTTCTCACCCTATGTAGCAATTCATAGAAACGATTTTAAGTACATGGAGACAGAATGTCCGAAGGTAAATTCCTGGTGTATCTGCTCTGTAAAGCCCAACTATGGGACGCGGGAACAACCAAACTACATACAGCATCTCATCAGCACGCAGCAACTCAGCTCTTCCTGCAAGTTCACATCAGTTATACTAACTAGTGAAGCTGTAGAACAACTCGATGACCAACACTATACTATCAGCCTGCCGAAACCGACCAAAGTACAATTATCCTGCGGTCAAGATCAATTCAAAGTACTACAAGGAAGCTATTTAGCAATAATACCATACAAATGCTATCTGAAGACACCCGAAATAACCATCATAAATTCATACGACCACGTCAAAGGACATGCAATGCGAATAATGGACATACAACCCCTAATATCAAGACCAAATCAAGATATTGAATCCACTGTCAAACTAAACTCCATTGACCTTAAAAACCTGCATCGTAGCGACGACAGAATATCTATGCAACCACCAATGAAGCTAAATCAAATCGATACAAGCATTTATCATACTACAATTCCAGTCTACGTCTTGCTATTCAGTGCAATTGTACTCGCTATTGTATTATTCCATAAGCGAATCGCTGAAACACTTAAAAAGCGCCAGAAGATTGAAAATGAAATCCCGCAACCAGTCTATGCTGAAATCCAAGAAAAGGACAGACGCAACCCCGGAGAGAAGAATTTTGATATGAATCGTATCTCAGCAGTATTTTTGGCAAAACCTTCAAATAGCTGCTGATCTTAGGGGGGAGGTGTTACATACGCTACTACCGTATGAACTGCTGACTAGACCTGGCCTACTTCTTCCGACTTACACGTGCATCCATCACGCCACGGAAGTGCGGTCACGCGGCGCACGAGGCGCTGACGAAGCTTTTACCTTTTTAACATTAATTTTATTTTATTATATCGAGTCACTTTTGGTTCTAACATCGGCCATTAGCCACCTCTGTACTTTTAATTTCCTTTTAACTAAATCTAAGTTGAAACAATTTTGGTTTTTTTTGCATCCTCCGGCTGTCGGCTTCGTAATTAGCTTAAACTGAAGGACAAATAAAATTGCAAGTTAAGTTTTTCAGTTCATAACATCGAATTTCCTGAGTAAGTACCAACGTGTTATTTTTATTTAAAGTAAAGCACGTTTTCCTCGTACGTTCTCGCTATTTCTTTAAGTGAATTGCGATTTCAGCAAATACTACAAGAGCTATCGAGGTTATTGTTTTATATGGAAGTTAACAAAGAGTTTATGAGACTCGAATGAGAAATTTTATGAGAACGAATGTACCAGAAGCAACCAGAAGGCCCGACGTGTTTACTCAACTGGAAATAATTGTATTGCGTCCGTATATTCATGAGACTTGCAACAACTGTGCTAAATGAAATTTTATGCCTTTTACATATAACACACCCGTAATTTAAAGTTTCTTACGATTTATTATAAAACCACTTTATTTAAAATCTGACATATTTACTGAAAACAATTAAATTTATTTCCACCACCTTGCCACTGTTTATTATTGTAAGTTGGGCTCTTTTTCCGCTTATTATACCTACAGAAAACGCAAACTACGCAACTTGCGGTTTTATACCAAACGTCAAAACACTAAAGCATAACATCCCATAATTAAAAAATAGATTTTCCAAACACAGAATGATTCATAAAGAATTTTATCCGCAACAAATATTTTTAAATATACTTGAAGAAAAACGAAAGACTTTTTATTTTGTGAAGAAATTGTAACGAGCTCACATCTTGTTGCCACATGACTTCAAGTCGACGTTCATTTATCTCTGCGGAATATGTAGAGTAGGTATTTTCTAAACCACACACGTTCACGACGATCGCAACATTCACTCAAATGAACTAAATGTATCTTTATATTAAAGTACTATGTAGTAAAAACTTTCAGTAAATATCATGAAAAAAAAATTAAGATATTTTTTAAAAGTTTATCTCAATTTTTAAAGAAAGATTTATAATTTAAGCAAAAAAACTCAAAGTCAAAAAATTATTCAATAATTTTTTGTTGTAGTTACTAAGTAAGTCTCAACTTGTCAATTAAGTTTTTTGCAATTTCATTTTTTCTTATAGTCAATTTTATTTTACTTATATGTAAAAATGAAGGAGTATTTTTTGACGTCTATTTAATTTGAATCCTTACTATCTCAAAGCTATGCTAGTGTCGGTAGAAACCGGAATAATTTCGCCGCACATACCCAAGCTTTCATCCTTGAGATGATTCTAATCCATTAGAACTATTTTTCAAACGGTAATTAAATTTGTTAGTAGGCGCAATAGCACTTATACCTAATCGGATAAAGCTTCGCGATAATCCGGCTTTTTAACTCACACACCTTTAAATAAGCACTTTACTGATAAATGAATTGAAAGAGACATAAATACCCGAAAAAGTGCTAGACTTGACAACGGTTTTACGTTATTTCTTTGAAGAGACAGAAAATGTTTTAACATAACTTTCGTAGGTCCTTTGGGATGACTAGCTGATTAGGATTACTAACTTTTATTATTACTCAATTACAGAATCAAGAAAATTTATTATCATTGGTAAGTTATAATAGCAGAAAATATTATTGCCAAATATCTCTTTAGAGCTATTTACGAACCAGCAACCAAACGCCCCCGCTGTTTGCCAGCCAAAGTTAAATTAGCATTAAGTTTAACCTCAAACATTTTGAGAACCTTTCAAACAAGAAAACTAAATCGAAATCACTTCTTGCATTCGGGAGATGCGATGCTGCAGACAAATAAACAGACACACAGACAACCACGTAAAGTCCACCCCTCTATTGGCTAAAAATAAACTGCACAAATACCACAAATATACACACATATTCACACACACACATAAAAACATACAGACATAAAAACGCACACGCACATACGTGTACATTTTTTAAAACATGCACAATTTTACCGGCCTCTTTTACAACCACGGGCGATAATCATCAAAACTTCGTTATAGCTGAAGCGGAAAAATGCTATTAAAGTTGCCTCCACTTAAAAGTAGTCTATTTAATCTTTGCAGCAGAGAACTCGTTCAAGAACGACTAAGCAATTTACTTTCAAGCAGTAAACTACACGTTAGGTATCATCTTAACTTATTTCTCAATCTATTATAAATTTGTTGTGTGTATTTGTCACTTAGGTATGTTTATGAATACTTTTCACATAACTTAATAAAAACTTGAGCCAATGTTCAATTTACTGTGAAAAGAAATATGATGATAATACTTGGAGGGGAAAAAGCAGAGAACTTTTTAAAGAAAACTTTGGTTTGACAATGTTTATGTCTCATTAAATGAAAAAATATTTACTTTAGGAATGGATAAACTGAAGAAAGTTATGAGTATTAAGTATATTATTTTAACGTCGTTCTTAGCACTTGATCCATTTAATTATAGGTGTTTTAAAATATGAAATACCCGTTTTTTATCAATCTGTTAACATTTTTAAGAAAATCCGTTTCAAATGTTATAAACTGCTGCAAGAGTTTCCTACAAAAAAAAAATATCACAACTGACAGACGTGTAAATTGTTCGTCAAAAATTGAATTCTTCAATTTTTGACTTCTGAAAAAAAAGATGATAGATAGCAGTTATTATTAACAGTTATTTTATGTGTTAGTTATTTTATATTAACAGTTATTTTTAGTTATTTTATATTAACAGTTATAGATAACAGTTATTTGTATACAAAATCGCCGTAATAAAAAAATCGTTCGGTATAAAAATTATCATTATATGACGTCAAAGATTCGTGGGTATTGTTTGTTAGAGAAGAAATAAAAACAAAACGATAAAATAAAATAAAATTCTGTAGGTTTCCCGAAGCCTGAAACAAGAGACTGCTGTGTATCCGTTTTGTTTGATTTTAATTACAAGTGTCGATTATTTTCAATTGCTGGTAAAAATGAAACAAAAATTTCGAAGCGCTTCACGAGCGAGAGAATCGCGGCGAGTCCGCCTTAATAACGTCGGAGAATGTGCACGAACGAGCGATAATTCCGCCGCGTATCGTCGCGAGTCGTGACGATATCGCCGCGTTTCCTTGACGACGTATTGTGAAAGAAAAAAATCTGTTGGTGCATTTGACAGTGTATAGAAATACGTGGTACGACAATAAAATCGTCGCGATTCTCTCGCTCGTGGAGGCAGCGCCTTACTTACAAATGATAAACTAACTTGAGCGTTAAAAATAACGCTGTCTCATAAAGTTTTTTTAAAGATACTAATATAGACGGTATTTCAAAGCTAAGTAACTGAACCATAATTTTTCTTATAACAGTAGTAGTAGCAGTTCATTTTAAAATGTTAATATCAACTTTAAAATTGCAAATTTGCATTCTGTAAAGTTTTGTAATGAGCGTAGCGTGTAGAGATAATTACATTTCACATTGATTAAAACGGGAGTATGTTGTTCTCATATATCCTATCTTCTATATATATATATATATACATATAATAAAATCGTAGAGGTCGAATGTCTGTACAAATGAAAAAAATGCTTGAAACGAAGTCAGGGGGATGTAAATAAGATGATGCAGAAGGAAGCGGCGGAGCGGGCGCGAAAGGTAGATCCTCTTGCACACCCCAGCCGCCGCAGGCGTACAGGGCGCAGAAGACAGGCGCACAATCGCCGCATCCCGCCCTAGGGAAGACCTTGGGTGACGGATACGGAGAATCCGTCTCTCAATCAAAATGGTCTCCGAGAGGGTGAGTTGACGTGTCTTCGTGTTCTGACACGTCAACTGACGAGAAAGATAGGCGTCAGCCTGAGACGGGTCCTAATCTCGGACACCACAGACGAGTTCGCGGAAGTATGCGCGAGTTTTCCCGTGCTCTCGTCAAAAGTGGTCAGTTGGAACACCGTGGGGTTTTAGCCGGTGGGAGTCCGGCATAACTCTCCGTCCTTCTCCGCGACGGAGGGTATCCATAATGGATTTCCCCACGTAAAAAAAAAAAAAAAAAAGGGGGATGTAAATAAAAGGAAAATATAAAAAAAATATTTTTTTGAATTTCTTATTTCTCTGTCTGTTTGTCTGTTTGCACGGGCTAATCTCCGAAACGGCTGGACGGATTTGAATGAAATTTTGCATGGTAATATAACCCTCATATCCCTGGTCAACATCTTAGATAATTTTTATTCCGGAATATTAAAGGGTTCCCGTGGGATAGTTAAAAAACCATTGTTGAAAATCACAAAATTACGGAAAAGTCCATACATTGTTCGCAATTTTCCAGCGATAGGCTAAACCGATTTCCATTCGGTTTCCAGTAAAGTATTTGTTACATTTAGGAGAAGTTTTAGTAGGTTAACCGACTTTGAAAAAGGGAGGGTTATCAGTTTGATGTGTGTTGAATATCGTTAAGCTAAACCGAGTCATGAGAACTTATGGCTTTGCGAAAGAGCAATTTTGACTCCGCGAAATGACCAAGCCGTAAGAATCAACTTGGATATACTCAACCATGTTGAATGAAGGAGAAGTAGTTGGGTATACTTCTATCAACAGAGTAATGGAGCAAGATGACGCTACCAATTATCCCGTTGAATTTCTTAATTCTCTGAGCGCTCCTGGACTTCCAGCTCACACGATTACTTTAAAAATTGGCGTCCCAATTATTTTGTTGAGAAATCTAAGTCCCCCAAAATTAATAGTTATAGATAGTCTAGCTAGATAATATTTACTGTTATATTTTACTACTATAAAAAATAAAAGATAATATAACTTAAGTAGCCTAATTTTTATCCCGCTGTAGGTCCACGCGTGCGAAGCCGCGGGCAACAGCTAGTCTACTTTAAATTTTTAATCATACCACTCAAAGGCTTAGAGAGAATGAATACTTGTTAGAACGAGATTATCTAGATGCTATCACACTTTTATGATAAAAAAGTTATTTGATTAAAAGAAACATTTCAAATACTAATTTTCAAGATATATCACGTTTCTAAATCACGTATTGTAATCATTGCACTTGAGGCTTTCCTCATTGGTAAAATAAACAGTTTTAAAATTTAATAAAAGATTACTTTGTAATTAATTCTGTGTTTATTTGTGGGAGCCTTTAGTTCCTGAATGCTTAACAATAAAAAATATGTTATGAAAAATCACTCACCAAAAATATTCACAACTGTGTTATTATATTTTGGTAAGCAAGGAGGAGAGAAGGGATGTAGAGCAGCAATGAGTCGAGATAAGCTAACTGTATTTGAGCTACAAAATATTTATGATTTTCTTAAGGGTCGTATTTAAACGCGCATCAAAATAAAACCTTTTTGTATGCAAAAAATATTCCGAATTTCAATCAAAAATACTAACTGCGCAGCAAATTACTCACCGCAAAATAAAATTAAACAAACTGCAGATATACTCGCAGCGTTCAGCGATTTTCTTAAAGCAAAAGCTTTTTTTATGAATGCACAGCAAATAAACCTAATGCACATTACACGTCATGTTCACTCTTTTTCTTTGAAATATAGCTTCTATTTTATTATTTTTCACAACAATTTTCATAAATAAAACAACATTTTATTCGTCATGATCATTATTTTTTTTTATTAGTTACCTACTTATTAGTTAACTTAACATTAGATATATTCAAAAGCCAAATGCACAAATTACACAGAAATTGCAATTATTGTTTATATAAGATAATCTTTCCGAGACGCCGCCGCCGGCGCAACGCAACTTAATTTTGACAGATTTTGTAAATAAACAAACAAATTCGGCACATAGATTGATTGATGTAAAACGCTGACAAAATATTTCTATTTCGCTCTTTCACGCGAGTTATACGGTTAAATCCCGACGCGACTAAGTGCTATCTATCTCGCTTGCTCGCTCCGATCTGCGCAGGACGAAAAAGCGCGCGAATCCGCGAATCCTTTTCAAATATTTTGTTCTGCTTTTAAAAATAATGGTGCGAAAAATGAATTTGTTGTTATAATAATCATTAAAATTGCCGAGCATTGCTTTGTAAAAATTAAGACAAATATGCAGAATATGTTTTGTGGTGCTTACTGATGTATCTGTTACAGAGATAGTTATTTTGCTATGAAAAGTGGTTCATTGCTGCGCATTTTAGTATTTTTGCTATGTCTGTAGTATTATTGCACTTTAAGCAATTTATTTGTTTAGCATTTTGAGAAAAAAAGTAATGTCATGTTGATGTATACTATCGAATTATTTGCAGTTTTAGTTTTGTTAAACATTTAATTTATTTGTAGTGAAGTAGTTTATTTGATGTAAAAATGGTTTAATTGATGAAAATCATTTGGTAAGCGATTATTTTATTTGCTGTGCGATTAATTATATCCCTTTTCTTAATTATACTAATTGTAATTCTTGGTAATAATAAAAAAATCAAATACACTATCCAGCAATTATCATGGACAAAATTTGTCCTAATTAATTCCAAAGTTCAGTTACTATCGTGACAGATTTTAATATGGAATAGGTAGGTAAGTACATTCAAGTAGCAAGGGTCGTATCGTAATAAAATAGGACTTTTAAGGTCACGCTGTTTACCCTTCTAAATAATAAAATAATAGCCATAGGTTAGAAAATAGTTGTAGCATGTCTTGTTTCTAGCTATTTGCACAATACCAAGCATTTAACTTTTGGTTTTAAAGTTTCTGGAGTTGTAATTCGTATTTGGTTAAACTAGTGTTAAACTTTAGAAATTCGTGATCTCACGGGTGCTCTGTAATTGTTTGAATTTAAATATTCATGAGTACTAAGTTACATAATCATAAAAGAAAAACTTTATTAAATGCGGGTCAATTAAAATTCATTGCGATACAAACAAAATGAAACATGTGGGTTTGATTTCATATCACATAAATGCATGTTAATTTACAACGCGACATGAGAATTCAGTTTTGTAAGGTAAATTTTATTATAGCTAATGGACGCTTATCAGGCGGTTGTGTTTTGCAGATATCACTCGTTATCTTGAATAAAATTTTTACCAGTCTACATACGAAATGTTAAGCATCTACTACCTACATGTATAATATAATATCTACGAAAAATATTTATTTGTTGCTTGTCGTATCCGATTTCCCGTTGAGGTTGCTCTACATCTATTTCTACTAAACACCAAAATTTTCCAATCTCCACTGAATTAATCAAGCTCATTACAAAAACGAATTTTATTAAGTACTCCTAATAATATTATGTACCTAAATTTTAGTATACCTATCTATTTATTGCCTTGTATTTGGCGAACCTTTTAATATGAAAATGAAATCAGATAGTTTTAGTAAAGGACGACCTACTTGCATGAATTTTTGTTTGTAAAATGCAAGTTCCATGAAATTTCTCTCGAGACAAAGTTTGACTTTAAAATCACAAGGGAAACAACGTGCGTTATAATGCATGAAATGTGTTCATAAATAAAAAGAAACGGGGTGGAACAGTTAGGATCAGGTATATACTTAAAAATGTGACTATTAGAATCCCAATTAACATAAGTAGGCCATCATCACCTATTTAATAAGTAGGTTAATAAACAAAAACAAAATAGCCATTGTTAAAGATTGAACAAAAGGATATGGCAGGAAGTGAACCATGCTCCATTTTGCAAGTAATATCGGCTGAACGTGAGCTAAAAAAGCGCCTTCATTATTAAGAAATTGTTCTGATCCTTTCCACGTATATGCAAAAGTTCGAGGTTTGAGTATAACATCACGAGTTTTATTATTGTGTTTATGATGTGTTTTACTCGTGACACGGGCCTGGTTTTACTGATAACACTGTTAGTCAGCTTTTCCAGGTGGAAATGGTTTCTGGATTATTTCTTCAACTTTTTGGACGCAAAAGTGGTTGACTACCTCATTGACTACCTTCGCCGTTTTACTTTTTAATTTAAAATTCAGAACAATTTTACCGCCTCTCTAATTTTAATTTATCAATTGAAATTCCAGTATATTTTCAGTTTAAATAGTTAATACTACACTAATCACCGCATCTTTGAATTAGAAGTAAACATTACTTTGTTTTCGTCTACATACTCAAAGTAATACCTACTTCACTTGACACCTTATATTGTTGATAATACTGTTGTAAATTTTGAAATACTTCTGTAAGTACCTATTTTTCACTCAAATTATATTCAGACAGAAGATATTAAGCAAAACAGTTTAGGCTTAGTCAAATAACTTGGAAATTTGAGGTTGTATGAATATTTCTTGTAAACTGCTTTACTGCTGTGTATTTGTGTGCAGCCACTGAAAATCAGCGTCATGTCTCTGGCATCCATTGACATGACACTATGCTGAGTGGAGACCATTTTCCAGTCCATATACCTACCTTCTTTCTCATTTTTGTTTTTCCGTTCTATTTTTATGTTCTGTTTTTAGATTCTAAGTTTTAAGTTCCTTTTTTATTTTTTGTTTTGTGTTTAATTTTGTTAATTTTATATTGTTTCTGTACATTTATTTACTTACTTACAGTTAAAAAATAAATCAGTTATATAACAGCAAAAAACACAAATAAGTATAATTTTTGTTGTAAGAGCGTTTTCAGACTAGCGATTTTTATACGCTCTTACGAGCGGTGACCTGCTCGTAAGCTCGTATAATCCATGTTAATACTGACACTGAAACGATACCGCCGGTCTGAGCGTATACGCCCGTATACGATATAAAACGACAGTAAACTATGCGCGCGTAGAAAACGCTAGTCCGAAAACGGCTTAAAACTAAAATATAGGACTTCTCAATTGTTTATCAGTATTGCAAATATTCCATCACAATTTCAAGGTTAAATCAACAACAATATTATATCAACGCGAAATAATCTTGTTACGCAATATTTTGGCCGTCCATTTTCATTATCACAACCAATATGGTTAATGCACACCGGAAAGTTACGTTCAGTTAATGGGTATTGCTAGATAAGCCGCTATAAGTAAGTAGTTCCAATAACTGAAGTTAATTCGGAACCCCGACAAGTTCCAACTTTGAGGAAAGGCTTTCATACTTGAATAGGGTTGATTGGTTGAGCGATTTGAAGATGGATTTCAATGGAATTGATTAAAATGTTTAAGTCTTTATCAAAAGGTAGGTTGCATAAGGAAGAGTATTATGCCTTTTAAATTTTTGTTCGAGCTCTTAGCAAATTACCTATCTCACTATTAAATAATAAAAACATACCAACTGAAAATATACAGAAAGGTGAATATTTATTAAATAAAAATGAGAAATAATATTTCAAAAGAAAATGTAATTATTTTACCACAACATCTCGGTGTTTGCTTACAAACAAACTTTCCAAGAGTGGATTAGTAATTATTTATAATGGTTCAAATTCTCCAGTTACAGGAAAATAGACGAAATCCTCTCTTAAAAACCGGAACATCAAGAGAATAATAAAACGTTTTCTAGAAGTTAAGAAATGCGAAAGTTTGCATTTGTCGTAAGTTTGACGTGTGGAAGAAAATAAGTAATAAAACGGAAACGTGATTTTGAAGCCAAATGTTTGGAATAGAAACCTGCCAAAGGTTAGATTTTTGAGTGAAAATCTTGAAGTTTTAAACATTGAATATATTATGTATAAGAGGGTAGGTAAGAGATAAGGCATTCAAATTCATACTCTATGGAAAAGTGATTACTGTTGCCACATAGAATATATTCGTCACATCAGCCCTTAAAATTTCACTATCTTGAATTATATTAACGCTCTTGCGTATATTTTTAAGACATTCACATTCATCCAAATGCCTCCACAATTGTTAAGTCCATACCAAAACATAAACAAACCCATAAGTTATACGTTTTGTGGTTTAAAATGCGGAAACTATTGAGAGCCGAATATGGGATTTGTGACCACACGAGCGTAACAAATTAAGACAACACGACATAGCTTAAATTCAGTTGAGTAACTTTTACGAGTCAAAATATTCAATGATGTAATGTCAAAAGATGGTTCATATTTAAAATTTTGTGGTGGTGCCACACACCCTCAGTTTTTCCTAACGATAAAACATTGGAACGGCTGTTTTGTTTTGAAAAATCATGAAATCTGCATCGTTTTTATCACAGTTTCCGAAAAACTTTTCAGTCCAATCGTAAAGATTTCTCGTTACATGTCTGGCGCCATCGTAACGCAAAAGGATAACAATTTATTTCAGATGATTGATAGATATTCTAACATTAATAAAATGATAAGAGTAGTAGCATATGTCCAAAGATTTTGTCATAACGCGAAAAATAGCAACGCAAAACGTCAAGGTAGTTTAACTAGCACGGAGTTGCAATCTGCGTTACTTTGGATCATAAAACATGAACAGGGTGTTTTCTTTAATGAAGAAATTAATTTAATAAAGAAAGGCGATTCATGTAAAGGTAATCTCAAACCATTACATCCTTTCTTAGATACTTATGGTATCTTACGTGTAGGCGGACGATTACAAAATTCTGATTTACCGTACACACAAAAGCACCCAGCTATTTTACCTAAGGGCTCTAGAATAACAGAGTTAATAATCGAAAATGAACACATTAGGCTGCTGCATGCAGGTCCCAAGTTGCTACTTTCTACTTTGAATCAGAAGTACTGGCTTGTTAGTGGATCTAGGCAGGTTAAAAAAATAACTCATAAGTGTATGGTTTGTTTTAGATTGAAAGCCAAAGCCGCATCTCAACTGATGGGTTCCTTACCGCGACAAAGAGTCACTGCTTCTCGGCCTTTTCAAATTGTGGGCATTGTTTATGCAGGTCCAATTGACATAAAAAATTCGCGTGTAAGAAGAGCAATTATAAGTAAAGGCTATGTCCTAGTAATAGTTTGCTTCTCAACTAAAGCAGTACATTTAGAATTAGCGTCCGATTTGACAACTGAATGTTTTCTTGCTTGCTTCAAGCGATTTATCGCACGTAGGGGGACTCCCACAGAAGTATTTTGTGACAACGCGAGCACCTTCCAAGGGGCAAGGAACCAATTAGTAGAATTATACAAGTTATCCAATTCTGATGACTTCTGATGACACAAAACTTTGCATCAAACGAAGGTATACGTTTTCATTTCATACCTAGCTACTCACCGGTCTTCGCTGGTCTAGCTGAAGCTGCAGTCAAAAGCATGAAGTATCATTTAAAGCGTGTTATTCATAAACAAACGTTCACCTATGAACAATTGCATACTATTTTAACTCAGATTGAAGGAATATTAAATTCACGTCCTATTTTGTCGCTAACGTCCAATGACACTGACTTTACTTACTTAACTCCTGGGCATTTTTTAGTAGGCGCTCCTATAACGTCTTACCCAGACTCTAATGTATGTGATGTACCTGATAATAGGTTAAAATTCTGGCAGATTTTAGAAAAGGTTAAACAAAGGTTTTGGAAAACCTGGAGTTTACATTATTTAAATGCTTTACAAAGCAGAGGAAAATGGCGTGACGATTTACCTAATATCACTGTAGGTAGTATGGTGATCTTAAGAGAGCCACACTCATAGCCTTTTTATTGGCCTATGGCTAGGGTTACTCAAATTTTCCCAGGTGGCGATGGTAAGGTTAGAGCCTTATAAGTTAAATTATCGAATGGCAAAACCTTTATAAGATCCTTATCAGGAGTTTCTGTGCTACCGATTTCTTAAATGTATTTCTTAAATGTTTGTTTTATTTAAATAAGGTGTGACAATGTACCTATTTAATTCTTGTTTTATTTTTAAAATAATTCTTTATTTTTAAGTAATATTAAGTACTTATTTAAGGAGTCTATAAGGTACTTTAAACAATATATTTTTTCCTAACTTTGTTGTAATACAAGTTAATAATTTTAAGCATGTTTTATGTTTAACTGTGAAATTTACTTAAATGTGTTAATGAACCAGGTATAAGTTCTCATGTGATTGTTTTCAATTTAGTAATTGCATTGTTTTACCTTTTGGGCCCGCAGCATGTTGGCAACACCAACAAAAAGTAAAAAGTAGTTTTATATTTCATTTATGTAGCAACACTTTTTCTCTAACATTCCCGCTCTGCTACGATTACGTGTGCTATGTAACTATGGTGTGTAAAAACTAAGTGAATAAAACCCAGTTCGTGCCAATACTTGAAGACTTTCATTTATTTATAAACCAGCCCCAACATCTGCTGCCTACAAAAGTGTTACAATCCAAGCACAAAAGCGAAATATATTTATTGCAATCCATGGCGTTAGGTGCTACGACGTGACCGAACAATGTGTTAATAATTTGCGGTACCTTAGAAAGGATTGCTTCGGACGATGGTTCCTTCTTTTCTTCAAGAAATTGACACAGCGATTTCTTGGAATTGCGAAGTAAAAAAATAGGTATTTGCGTCGAAGATGAAAATAATGATGTTGGATATTGCTTACTGATCTGGATAGCTTGTAGGTAGGCTTCTGACGACAGGGAGATGCTGATAACTACTTCGAGAAGTCCGGGTAACTTGTTGCGTCTTCTTGTATTGCGAAGTAGGTAGGTATGGCGATTTCACCTGTGATTGCGTCGGTCGGCCGAAAATCCTTTGCAGAAAGTAAGATTGCGCGATGACCTGGATGGAGGTATTTGCAGGCTCTCGCGATGATTGCGCTCCGATGTTGAATAGATACGATACGTGGCGTTCGGGCGTGTTATGTGATCGTATTGCAGTCCGTTGTCGTCACCGCAACTTGAAGTCTTCCTCGACGTACACGAAGGACCACTTTTGTAGGCAGCAGATGTTGGGGCTGGTTTATAAATAAATGAAAGTCTTTAAGTATTGGCACGAACTGGGTTTTTATTAACTTAGTTTTTACACACCATAGTTACATAGCACACGTAATCGTAGCAGAGCGGGAATTTTAGAGAAAAAGTGTTGCTACATAAATGAAATATAAAACTACTTTTTACTTTTTGTTGGTGTTGCCAACAGCGCCCATAACATGTTCGCTTTCATCAACCCATTTTTAAATTAAAGAAGTCTTTTTGATGTAACTAAATGCTTAAATCTCTGATCTTAATGATTTTTTTTAAATTTCCGACCCGTTTGTTAGGCGTTCCCAATTATGACTTGAGTTTATGAAGGATACTGAACAAAGATTAATTTCACTTACAGCGGTAATGAACTGGCATCCGTCTTTTAAAAATGTATGTTTATTTTAATTTCAATTCGTCTTTAACAAATCTTCGATACATTTTTGTTTCGAGTACTGACTCAAAAAAAATTCTTTAACCAAACTTAAAAAATATAACTGCCAAAAAGATTTTCTAGCTAATCAAAACAGATAAGCTATTTTAATATCGTCAGTAGAGATTATAGAGCTAAGTTTGTACTAAAAGAACGAGCGGAAATATATTTGGTAACCAATCAGATTTCATTATTTTCATATCATCTCTCTGCTATCAGATTGATTTATTTAAATATATCACTGTTTCGCCGCGATGGAAACCGAGTTTATTGGTTGAAGATAAAACTAGATTTCAAGATTAGAAAAAATAAGTTCTAAAAACTAAAACCCGCTTACGGAAAACTTGCGATCGTAAAAGTAAGAAACAAGAAATAAATCTTGTCTTCATAACTACCCCATTAATGCACTGACGTAGCGATTTTCAGAGGATAGCCGTGGTCGTATGCCTCCATATATAAATGGTTGCCTGCAAGCAATTGATACTTACATTACAGAGGTAGGTCATATAGTTTCCGACATTGCACGGTAATTAATATCAAGGCACAGAGGCATACGACCACGGCTTTCCTCTGAAAATCGCTACGTCAGTGCATTAATGGGGTAGTTATGAAGACAAGATTTATTTCTTGTTTCTTACTTTTAAGATCGCAAGTTTTCCGTAGGCGGGTTTTAGTTTTTAGAACTTATTTTTTATTTCACACTTTTTAGTTAAACCAGTGATAACTACGTAAATACCTACTACAGAACTCTACAAACACATTTAATTATATGACAACTGTTCAAACTCCATGTTACATTTCCAATCTGTCTTTTCATCTCAACATATTGTATTAGCGGTAATCCGCGATTTCTCGTACATTTATTAGAGAGACATCTACAGCGCAGTTACTTTTCGGGATGGACAGAATGCAACGTGATAATATAGGGTAGCAATCCTTAAATATTGCAATTTTTTTGATAGCATACATTACACTAAAAAAACTACACTCAACGCAATCCTTGTCTGTAGTAAGCAGCGTATTGTATAATTCGTTTTAGATAGCTCTCTTTACGTATGCGTATGGATTAAAGATGCCTTTTATTTTATTTCAGCGGGGCGCTGCGCCCTCAAAGCCCTCCAACATAATGATGACTTAGTCTATTGTACGAGTGTATGTTTAAAAATCTCTTTCTTTATTTCAGCGGGGGGCTGCGCCCCCCAAACCTCCCTACACAATGCCCGCTTTGTTCACAGTAGAGTTCAAGAAGTGTTTTTTTTTTATATTGACGGCGGGCTTTGCCCCCCAAACCCCCCACGCAGAGACTACTTTGTCCACAGTACAGTTCAAGAAGTGTTTTGTTTTACTTTTGCAGGGGGCTAGGCCCAAATCTCCCTACACAATGCCCGCTTTGTTGACAGTAGAGTTCAAAAAGTGTTTTGTTTTATGTTGGCGGGGGACAACGCCCCACAAACCCCCCCACACAGAGACTAATTTGTCTGCAGTAGAGGTCTAGAAGTATTTTGTTTTATTTTGGCGGGGGGCTACGCCCCCCAAACCCCCCACACACGGTCTACTTTATCCAGAGTAATGTTCATGAAGTATTTAGTTTTATATTGGCGGGGGGCTGCGCCCCCCAATCCTCCCTATACAATGCCCGCTTTGTTCACAGTAGAGTTCAAGAAGTGTTTTGTTTTATGTTGGCGGGGGGCTACGCCCCACACAGAGACTACTTTGTCCACAGTAGAGTTCTAGAGGCTACGCCCCCCAAACCCCCCGGCACGCTGACTACTTTGTTCATAGTATGAGTGTGAGCTTTCATAAAGTCTTTTTTTTTTTTTCAAACTTCCCTTTTACGGCACGATTTACAAATTGAAATCACTAATTGAACTCATGATAATAAACAACTTTGTTAATGGGATCAACTTTGCAGAGTCCAAAAATGTTTGCTTTTTCCTAAAAGTTACGCGTGCAAAATGTACCTATTGAGGAACCGAAAATTTTTGGATGCCAACTAAGTTGGTTCCGTAGTAAAAGTTGTAGGTAATTTAGCTTAAAACTAGCCAAAACAGTCAACATAATTCTGAAAAGGCCTAATTTAGCAAGCTGTAGGTAAGCAATCAGTAGTTTCGAAGTAGTTATGATAGAAAAGACAAGACGTTAAAACACATTTTACAAGTAAAACCGCGTGCTAAACCTAGTGATATATATTATATTTGGCATGTACTCGATGAGCCCTTTCATTTGATACCCCACACATTATCCTTTGCTAAATTTAATATTTTTAGTCGCGACTTCTTGTCCACTAGTTTACAAGCAAATCCGTGCGCAAAACCTAGTGATATATATATTTTTGGAATGTACTCACTGAGCTTTTGATTTTGATATCCCACACAACACTATTTGCAAACTTTTATTTTTTTCATCGTGACTTCTTGCCCACTAGTGGGCAAAGTATTAAATTTATTGCAAAACTGGGTATCCTGTGTCACCCACCGTATTATTACGAATCGAATCTTTTGACACCTCATTCATTAAAATCGGTTCAGTAGTTTAGACGCCGCGGTGGAACATACATACATACATACATAGACTGCCAAAAACATTACCCTTGCTTTTGGCTTTGCCGTAGTCGGGTAAAAAGAGGTTTTGGTCTTTTAAAAAGAACAATAAAACCATGTTTATGGTACGAGCCAGCAATAAGTTAGATTAAAGTATAACTTTTAGCGCTAGACATAAAACGAAACACATTTTATGACTTGTTTGAACAAAACTCTAAATAGGTGTCCAAATACCGCATAGGGATACTTTGATTTTAAGATTTTTCACATTTCAGACGCGATAATAATAAACTTATTAAAATATAATATATGAAATTCTGAAGACGTGGCTCTGCCTAAAAGCTACTTAATAAGGATCAATTCCCACGTCAACACGGTGCCGCGGCGTGACGCTGTCTAAAAGAGAGTTATTTACTACCCACGAAAAGATATATACTTGCCTATTTAATCGTAAAATTTCGATTGACTTCATTTGTTTTTAATTTCAATCTTAAAATATCACAACTTTAAATGTGTACCTACCTATATACGTATAGTGTCGTGTAGTATGTCCTGAGTCGATCATTAGACAGCCCAGCACCGGGCCGTGCTGCGACGCATCTTTGTGGGAATTGATTCTAAGCTACATCAAGAGGCCCGAGATTGTCCGAAAATAAAAAGCGTACCTACCAGCACCTGTGTAGTTACTCTCAGTCAAAATAAACGTCGTAATTTATTGACTACATCTTAAGAACGGCTGGTTAAAATCGCTCAACTGTAATAACCGATTAAATATAAATCGATGACCAAGAATCAATAAAATTTCGACGTTGATATAGGTGATTTTAATGAGCAGATTTACCAGGCTGTAAATATCATTAAAATATCGGACAGATTTTATCACAGCAGATGCAATTTAATTACAAAAGGACTACCAGAAGCATGGGAAATGAAACATAACAAAAAGTTTGAAATACTTTGAATTAAAATAAACTACCCACGTTCTGCTTTAACAAGTTTCATCATACAAGGTGAAGTCTGCACTCTGGAAATTTTAATTAAGTTAATCCACCCTGAAGTAGTTTGGATACGGCCGACTTAAGTTATTATTAAATAAGGCAGATAGAGTTCTGATTTAATCTTGGCTGCGTGGCTGTCTTCTATTGACGGCAGAGCTCGAGCACAGAAGACCTCTTATTTACCTACATCTTAAAGCAACTAAAACCGATGTTTATTGACAGAGTTGTAAGAATACGCATATATATATTCAGACGTTTTTACCTTGATCAAGGTATCCTATTACATCCGTGTAAATGTGTAAAAATATGTGCCCAATTGTACTTTGTATAAACTTATTTGTATAAACTTACAGAACTGTACTTTAAGAAAGTCAACAAAGATGTTAAACTTCTATCACTATGACATTTTATTACTAAGGTATTCCATATAATATGTATTAGGTAAAATGCGTATTCTACAAATGAGAAGATAAGTTGTAATATGTATAAATCTTGGTAGATGCCAAGTAGGCATAACTTAAGATTTATCTTCCTGTTTTGCCAAACTTTAAAAAAAATGGGAAGAAGTTGAAAATTTTCTCTCCTACAACTATTGGAAGTAAATAAAATGTCTCCATAATTGATTTGCACAAGTTGAATCAGTTGTTTGCTTCTCCCATCAATCTGATACTGAGTACTGCAAAGTATCATAAATTGCAAAATCGCATAATGCCAAGATTCCCTTGAACATTTTAATATAATAATCGTGAATTATTATTTGTGATTTCAAAATGAAACACAAATTGTGCAAAGGATTTTAATCCTCTCTTTGTAATTTGATCACGTCATTTAAAGCTGTTAAGCTTGTCAAATTGGGAGCTATTTAAAAGAGAACAACAAGGAAATTTCGAAAATAGAATAGATATCAAATGGCAAACGTCCTACGCTTGGATTTAATGAATGATCTAATTTGTTCCCCAAATTTCAGGCATAAATAGTGCCTTGTTATTAATTAGATATCTAATATTAATTATTTAATTCTTAGAAACAGCCCGCGATTTCGTACGCACTTTATTTTGTGTTATTCTGATGTGTAATCTTTTAATTAAAATCAGTGGATTTTGCGTGAAAGAGTACTAAACATCGTCTCATCCATTCATCCATCGGCACGAACATTGGCATTTAAATAATAATACGATAGGCCTTACCCTGTACAATCTTAATAAAAGAGCTTCCTTGTTGGTTTTAGGCAATATTTTGTTGCGGTACTTTAACCTCCATAAGGTAAATCATAAACCATAAAAATTGTTAGTAAAAAATTGCCATAACACTTAATAAAAAAAGCCTTTTGATATCGCAATCGTATTCGACAGCCTTCAATCTTAATTACCTTAATGCCCTTTTGACGCATATGTTGAGAAACAAAAAAATGTTTAAAGTAAAAAAAAAAAACGCAATAATTCGAAAATTACTATGGTTTTTGTCAGTAGAATATTAACTCTATAGTACTTAGGTATAAAAAAACAAGTCGTTTTGTGTGAGATATCAATAATAAAAATAAATTACACAAATTACCTGTGACGCTTGCCGTTATTTTGACGTATGTATGACGTCACCAACTTTTAATGACATATAAATTACTTACAAAATTACAATTGACAATTGAGAGATCGTATTTAGTTTCTGCGTTGATTTATTACATCATCATACCATCCTAAGGTTTCAACAGATTTGTTAAGTCTTGAAATGATTTATAATAATATGTCAATAGACACACTTTTTAAAGCGGGTAATACAACCCAGGTAGGTCAAGATTTTGGGACTCAGTAAAAAATACCTAACAGAAAGTCGAAAGTTCAGAACTGTAAAAAATTAACCTAAGTTTTGTACCTACTTAGAAATTAATTAATCTTGAGTTTTTTTTGTTTCTGTACAAAACTTATCTTAGAAACGGAGAGCTAATTAAAACTGGATGAAGGTAACGAACTGTACCTACGGGCTTATTTTAAAAAGATATCGAATGCTTTATTACGTAATATAGATCTAGTACGTACGTTGATTTCATTATTTCGATTAATTTACTTGTTGTGCGTCATATTAATAAACAATAGATACCCATTTATACGATGTATTGAAGGTAAATTATTTTTGGGAATCTACACACGTGTCGAATATTTTAACGAGATAACATGAAAATAAAAACGTGTGACGACTTTATTATTTTGTGTGATGAAAGAAACCCTGTCCCAAACAGAATAAAACAAGAATACTCAAGAAGTAAGTAACATTCGTTCTCATTCAATTGAAAGTTATGTTGTGTTTTTCCAAGAAACATGTCGAAATAGGAAAGAGACTCTTTTGCAACCTGTAGGTATCCTAAAATGCTGAATATTACATTTCATTTCCACCTTTGTAAAATTAATTACCATTTATAGATACATACATACATATCCGTCACGCCACTCTCCCATTGGGGTAGGCAGAGACCACTTCCTTCCACTTGCTACGATCCAAACACACCTCTTTCGCTTCATCCACACTCATCAGTCGCCTCATACATGCCCGTCGGTTTAGGGTACTCTATTACCATTTATACATTTTTGATAACTACCGAAGTTGTCTTTCAAAAAATGGCGAGACAGAATCTTTCCCGAATATTGGTTTTCAATTTAGAAACCAAGTTCTTCACGGTTCCTGTCATCCAGTATTTCCGAGTGGAATAAAAACTTGAAGTACTTGTAAGTTAGTTCTTGGGAATATAGCAGGGTTTTCAGATTGAATTTCTGAATTCCAACTGCATTAAGTCCACTTCAGATGGAGTAAAAGCAAATTGCTATCCTTTCCTTTTTCTACTAGTATTGATATTGAACATCGTTTTTATATAGGTACTATATTAAATGCACCACTTTCAGGATCATTCATTTCAATTTTTCTTTGTATTCTATGTATAAAGCTTTTGAACTAAATATTTAACTATTTTGATAGATACCTATGTTCTTTTAACTGACTATTTAATAGTATATATATTCGTAACTATTTAATAATATATGTATATATTGATAGTATATATATATTCGTATCGACATTAAAATACCAGTAATTTACGGAAAAATTAAATTATCATCAATAAAACATTAACACTTCATTTTGACTTTTAAGAAACAATAATTTAATTTCGTTGATACCTAATTCAGGCACCAAAGTTTTCTGCGTCGTATTAAAGAGGTAAAGTCTTTTGTTACGAGATTGCATCGAAATTCTGAGCTCCATTATACATCGCGACGAACAAGTGTAAAAGACAACTGTTAAAACAAAGATGTCTGCCGCAGTTATGTACCTGCTCCACCTACACGGTGGGCCATTTTCCAATGCAAACGCTCTCGAGCGAGTCCTTTGAGGAGTCATTATTATGCAATTTCCTAGGAAATTTTTGCAAGGGACATATTTTCATAAGTATGTACTATACTCGTACAGTGAGTATGCCAAATGAGATTTTTATTGTTTTGGGACTCGCATCTTTTTGTTTTACGTGACATATTGACTAGCAAATTCTTTATTTTGATCGGCATTCTACACAATAGCACAGATAACTAAAAGTTACTAACAATATTTAATTCATTCATTTTAACATAATCCAAATACACGACATCATTACAGGCAAGTCCCAATTCAATGACGTTAAATAAATATATTTTTTTAAGTAATAACATTTTTTATACAATCCACTTATAACAAAACAATTTCACTATGTACTTATTAAACTTTACTTGACTACATAATAGGTATTGTTTATTAATTCTATGTTTAAGTACTCCACTGTTTATAACATGTTGACTAGGTAAATAATACTAAATAATTGTCATTCAATTTAAAATACCAGACAATTTCCTGTCACGGTCTACTCAAATACCCTAAAGTTACTCTGGTGAATGTTGCCAATGAACAATTATATATATCTTCATCTCTCGCAATTACATTTATAATTCTAATAGCAGTAGTTACAGGGGCATACCTGAGAATATTGGATCTACACACTGGTTCTGCTAACGTATGATTCCTTGTGCGTAGGCGAGAATTAGGTACACGTATTCCAATACACTGAAGTACCTCACTATTGGAAATTTTACCACGTAGTACTTTAAATACGTATACAGCTAGTGCCAATTTTCGCCTAACCTCCAGCTTAAAGTAACCGACCATGCCCAGTACAAATAATGTCGGATACATCTATGGAAAAAAGGGAAAAATTCAGAATTTTTTATGATAAAGATGTCTAATAAATTTATTTGTATTGTCTCAACCATTATATTATATTTTGCCTGATTTGGATTCCAAACTATATTGCTAACTTCAAGTTGACTCCTAACAATTGCATTATAAAGAGCTTGAATAGCTGCAACACTCTTTAATTCTTTTGTTTGTCTCAGAACGAACCCTAACCTACGATATGCCTTCTTACAAATGTCAACTATATGTTTACTGAAACAAAGGTCCCTATTTATTGTTATTGCCACGCCAAGATCACGCACAGACTCTACCCTCTTAACCGGCTCACTCCCAATCCTATATTCAATTCTTATTGGTACTTGTGAGCGTGTGCATGTTAACACGTTACATTTTGAAACATTAAATGTCAACTTATTCTCATGGCACCACTCTAGTACTCTATCCACATGTTGCTGTAAACGCTCACCATCATTCTCGTCATTGACTTCAATAAATATTTTCAGATCGTCTGCAAACAAAAGGCACTGTGAATATTGTACCTTATTTGGCAAGTCGTTTATCATTAAAGCAAACTCCAGTGGGCCTAAGTTACTCCCTTGACTTACACCCGACCACGTGAAATAAGTATCTGATGAATATCCTGCGTACTCTACGAATTGTTTCCTATTTGCTAAATAACTAGCAAAAAAGTGAAGCAAAGATGGAGTGAACCCGGCAGTCGCCAACTTTACCAGCAGAATGTCATTTTTTACCAATTCGAATGCCTTTTTAAAATCAAATAGTAAATTTCAGTGGTCCTTTAAAAATGATAATTGTAAATTCTCATAGTCATTCAAAGTGTTATCTTTTTCGCATAGCAACAAAATCAAAATAATTACCTTGATATACGGAAGCTCGTTAAACTTTAACTTTCTCGAAAAAGTTTATTAACTTGCTAATTACAATTTAGGCGGCTTTCTGAATACAAAAGTAAATTTATGTGCTTCTACCAATTACTTACCGTTTTACAAACTTACATCTTATTAGCTTTTTTGCGGGACCTGCATCGCCTGCATTCCTTACTAAATATATCCTTTAAAAATGTATCTGTGATGTTAAAACAGTATTAAGTCAAATAGATAATGTTGTTTCTGTAAAAATAAAAACTAATATGTCTTCGATACGAATCAAGGACGCTATGGTTTGTGTCGACTTAAACACTCGTAACACTATGTAATCGAGACACGCCGGCAGCGTGTCACGGCCAATTCAAAGACAAAGCGCCACAGTGTATCTTTACACGAACCACTTGGTACGACTTTTCATCCTTCCATAACTCAAAAGTTCATTAACGTAAAAACATAAAACTACGCATGTTTAATATTATCCATAACGACATGAAGAAGCCCAAATTTCATGAAGCTAGCTCAAACGGTTATGAAGATATGAAGTTCAAAAAATCGTAAAAAATAGTATTGACTGACTGATTAAAGTAGCAAAACCTAACCTACTTCCAGATGACCTAGAAGGTTGAGATTTGGAATTCAGCTCGATAATTACGTGTGACCGTAGGAAAAAATCCAAAAATTTTAAAAAGTCAAATTTTTTTTTTATCCCCATACAAAAAACTTGCAATACCTACATACTAAAAATGGTATAAAAAATTATACAATTCTTTTAGATTTAATTTTATAACAAGAGCTTGACTTGATACATATAGATAGATAGATTATAATGAAAAAAAAAGGATAATAAAAATAAGAAATAAAATGTATCCACGTAGGATCGAACCACCGACCCGAAGACCTTATAGTCAATTACTTACTTACCGCTTAACTATTGCGCCAACCATAAATGTTGATAGTATTACGAAATATTTACTTATTTCATACTCTGATCTAAATTTATAAACATGAAGTGTATGTACATGTTCATTGTATGTATGTAATGTAACATATCGCCACATATTATTGCAGAAACGTAGACTGGTACGGATTAAAATTTTATAGATGGCGTTACGTGGTAGTGATTTATAGAGGTAAATTATGAAACAAAATACGGCAACAAAATGTATCAGAAAAGTAATAAAAAATTAAAACTTATTAAATTAACTGTTATCGAGACACAATTTATATTTAACAAAAAAGAAAAAAGTCGAAAAATTAAATTCATTCAAGTGGGATCGAACCACCGACCTAAAAATATCGAAAAAAACATTTTATCATGATGCTTACCATTAGGCCAGCTAATATTGTGCCCATGGAGTTGAAATTTAGAACTAGTTTTTGTATTGGCTGACTATTTAAAGTAGCTAATCTTAACCTACTTCGAAATGACCTAGAAGGATGAAAGTGTCCACCTACAACTTTTTTTTTTAATTTTCCGAAAGTGGCGGCTGTCAATATAAATAAAAATCGAAAATATAAATGAAAAAAATAGCGTCACGTTTTCGAGATATAGATATAGGCTGTGTGAGAATTAAAATATTGAATAAAAAATTAAATGACTGATTTAATAAAAACTGGCCAAATAAAAACTAACCTCCTTGAAGATCTTATATTTTTTTTAATAACAGCAATTGTTTTTAGTTATCCAACAAAGCAAAGAAAAAGAGTTTATTAATACTTGTTCATAGTAGGCATATTTTTTTTCATAAAAAAAACATATTTCGATTTTGCATACCTATTAATTGGCACTCATTTAGATCTCCATTCTTTTTACGGCGAAGCTTACAACATAATTTTCATTTTGAATTGGCCACCCTTTTTTGCATTTATGTTTTTGATGGGATATTAACAACTGCAACATCTTACTGTCACTAAAATCATTTTAAATTAAAGTTACCAGTTAGTTATCTATAGAACCCGGCTAGCCATGTCCAATAATGTCCATGTCATAAAATGGATTTCAAGTGTAAAATTACTTAGGGGCGGCGACACTACCTACGCTTCCTGTCTGAATAAAGGACTCCCTTTACAAGAGAACACTTTGATCACTCCGTGCTCCGTACACAGACCAAGCAAATCGGTTTGAAATCCCTAGCTGGTCACAATTTCACAAATCAAAGTGAGAAAACCGAATCGAAATATAAGCTTTAATGATGCCAATAGATTTATGATTGACGAGTTTAAAATGATTAGGTATTTATCGCTTTTTTTTTGGATTTCACTAAATGTTGACGAGTGCTTTTATAGAGGGATAGATATTAATAAAGTAAAGACACCTTTTTCTAATAAATGCCGTAACATTGTAATCTTGTTAAAAGAAACAACAGCCTACCGTTTGCGTTTTTTATATCAAAGGCTAAACGTAAACGCGCTAATTGTGAAATATCCTGATATAATCTTAGTTTAATATATTTATATATGACATGGATAAGGGAATTCGCCTTACTATAATTTATATAGATAAACTTACAGTTCTTAGCAAATGTAAAGATTTTGTAACACTTCAACGGGCAGCTTAAATTCATAAAGTAAACCTAAAACTTCGACATCATTTCCAAAAATGCTCCAGTAACCGTGCTCTCAGAAGCGAAAGAGTACAAACAATAACTTGCACTGAACCGCACTGAATTTGAGAAACTTTTACCAAGTCAAGATTCTTAAAAGGTTAACGACAATCTTACTATAAAATATGGAAAGATTGGAGTAAAAATCGACATTTTATGGCAAATCTACTGCGGTTTGTTTGATTAAAATCATCAAATTGAATATGCTCTTGAATGTACGTGAGGCATGTGAAACATGTATGGTGTCTTTTTAAACGACTTCAAAATTATTAAATTCATAATTATTTGTTTATGTTTCTTTTAATCACTTATAAACTAAAAATTATCTGTAGAAGTTAATTTATTTTTTACTTTTTAGTTTCCGTTTTGAAGTTGTTCCTTTTTTGGTAAATTTTTTTTTTAATTAAAAATAATCGTGACGCCGAATTTATTAGTAAGCAAGCTAATCGAACGGATTACATTTTCGATACATATATGTAAAATTATGTGACTGGCACGTAAACGAAAAAACAAAAGAATATTTGTTAGCACGTACGAGTATTGCAATGCAACCTATTTCATTATGATGCAGCGAGAGACTTAATGTACGTAAAGTGGATCTCGTAGAACGGACAAGTTTACAATATTTAAATGTCGATACAATTGGTTGACTGACATAACAGGAAAGAGGTCAAGAGCCGGTCAAGACCTCAAACATATAATTCGCAAGGGTCATTTTAAAATTCATACTAATCTACTATAACGTAACCAAAGTAACTAACTAAAAATATATAATGAAAGTGGTTCTCTTATGCTATCGCTTGAGCTAAAAACACAATCAGGGTATTTTAACAGGAAGAGGTATGTTTATTTTCATAAATTACTTGGTTTGATTGAGATTTCATACATCAAAGGTGGTTATAAATTATAAGCTTTGGTGGTTGGGCTGTACATGGACTGTTGATACAAGTACTTTAGAAGATTTGATGAATGTCAGCACGAGTAGGCGTAGTACGAATTTCGTTTCAAATGTGATGCGCAGATTCTGGAGAGCTACTATGGCGTTATACATTTTTTTTTTAAAACGCATGTCTCATTATTTTAATTGTAAAATTAAGATCTGTATTTTAAAAAAGTACTTCATGCACGTACATCAAAATTTAAATAAATCTCATTAAAGTCCAATATAGGTTGTATCGTGAGCTGTATCGTGAAATAACTTTTTAAGCATATGGCTGTATAGACTTTGATCACATTGCTGTAGTCAGTGACAGGAGAAATTGAACAAAAAAGAAAAAAAATCGAACGTATGCGCGGCTTAAATTTGTAAAAGAGATGATAGTTTTCTTATTTGATTTTGTTCTTTATTCATCGCGGAACCATTATGTAGGTAATATGTGGTGTAACTACGGCGAAAATGAAATATCCATTCAACAGATGGTTATCACTTATTTAAGTAACTAGGTAGCAAATGGTAAGCTTACGAGTAAGCGTAATTGAATTATCTGATTAAATGTCTGTTTTAGACTACTGAATTGACAGATTAATGGAAACTAATTTGATGTTACATCTTATATAATTTCGTAGCACTGATTTTACTTTTACATTGCCCAACACACAATGAAGCTTGGTCTACCAATCTCGTCACTGTTGAGAAACAATTTACAAATAAATGCAAATAAATTAGATTACTGGTCTTCTAGCGATTGTTGAATGTAGTTAAGCTACTTTTAGATAATCTCGAGCTGCGCTTCCCAGGAAATGTAATTTCCTACCTGTCTGTCTACAAAAAGATTCAATTTTGTTTTTTTGTAGAAGTACGTTCTACTTATTTAATGAGTAAACGTTTAAGATCTACTCCGTTTCTAAGGCATTCTTTTACTAAGCATGATGACATTATTTAATTACTTAGATAGGAATTTAAGTATTCAAAAATAAAATGTATAAAAGTTTTTTGGATTCCTGATGTGTTTTACCAACAGTTCACTTATCAAATCAAACGAATTATTCACGTAGAAAACTATTAATTAAAGTGCAAAAGGAAGCTTCTGACCTCAACAGTAACGTCTAGGGACATTAAGAATGTATTCTACAGTATAATATCGTGTTTATTAAGCCCACAAGGGAAACTAATTGTTTTATCTGCCTTTACTACGACTAAACAACGGATTAATGGTAGTCTCGAGGGCTTCATTTCTGGTTTATCTGACGGTGATATACCTCTAGATGGTAAATACAGTATCTATCTTTGTTACAAACGCAATAATTGTCGAGTAAATTTCTTTAATTGAAAACCATAAATTGGGTAACTGTCCAGGGATTTGCAAAGATAAAGATAAAAGGAAGGTCGGATTGTAAAAGTGAATTGTGGAAAGTAGGCGACGGAAAAACTAAGTAAGCTCATTGTTTGACGACAAAGTTCATTCCTAGCGCTCAAACATTAAGGAAAATGTCAACCGCGTTAGACGATTGATCGACGGATTTGTTGCATTTTTACGATAACGTAAAACCGGTTTGGTGGATAAACTGCTAAATCCGTAAACCTCTCTAAACTCTAAATTCGAAAGTAGATATTTACGAGTATGTATGTTCTGTTCGATTGTGCAGACTCAAAAAATGGTCTGTTAAAAGGAAATATTGTAAAATAACATATTTAAAAAAAATAATTTGTGTGTAATAAAAAATATTTCTGTCATTTTCAATAAGTAGAAATACCAATTCAGTCTTTTTCTATTATCTTGCAAATCACAACCCAGAAGCCTCGTGGGAAATTTCTATTTCTTAAAGATTTATTACACATTGAATAAATAATGAACTGAATAAAACAAATCGTAGTAATAATAGGAAACGAATCAAATTACATTTCTCGGAATCAATGTTTCTAGAAATTCTTAACAACTTAAGGAATCATTTTTAGATGAACAGATCGATTTAAAGTTGTGGCTTCATTATTAATGTGATTTGCGGTTTTAAGATACTTAATAACTTTAAGGATACTTTTTACATTTAATGGAAATAATTCGTAGATCCTAGAATTCCAATTTAATAAGTACTTTGATTAATTAAAGATACTACCTAGTTGTGCCCCGCAGCGTTAATAAAATAAAGTAAAAATTAAAGTTAGCAACTTTAATTTTTACTTTCAAATGTACTTTTGCCTGTCCCATCTATTTGATCGTACAGAAGTAAACACAGTCACGAACTTTCCTCTTCAAATACTGCATTCATGTTTTCGTTTAAAACATCTATAGTTTGTTTTACATGCGACTGTTTGTACAAAACATAGGTAAACAAAAAGCGCGATCCAATTTTCCTTACTGTTGTGCAATGAGAACTAATAGTAATAGGTACTTGTCTCGGGGGCTTGGTCGGAGCATTCAATTCCTAATGAATGAGTTGGAACTCGTATCCGGCACCAAACTAAACCAGATGAAGTTTTTGTTATATACTCTTTTTGAGAGGCCCTTACACAAGTATTGTATTACTATCTTCTGCTACATCGTACGATGAATATTTGTAAATTTTTATGTGCTTGTTTTCTGGAAAGTAAAATAGAATTTTTCGCTTGTTTGTTTAAATTCGAATACTCAGTTTTAGTATTATAACGTCGGTATAAAGTAATATATGAGGTAAGTTTTAAAATGAGTCTGTTCGAAAAAATAACTAAGATAAACTGATTTAATACTTTAAAGCTAACTAAAGACTGAAAATTGCGGCGGATTAGATCAATTTAGTGTCTTTTCCAACTGCGTGATAGTAATGGCTAGATTACATAAAAAAAAAATCACAATTTATATATTTTTGTTATTTTAAAACAAACATCTAACAAATAAACAAGAGATTAATTGAGACCGTAATAGATACACGTGGCTCGTTGTGTGAGTCCTAAAATAAATCTGTCAGGCCAGACCTTTACAAGAACTTACATCCCGCTGGCCTGAGTAACCTTTTAGCCTCCTCAATCATTTATTACAGTACATCCATCACCATATGCTTGCTGCGTATGAACCCCATAAAGGATTTCACTAATAACAACACGGCAGCGCCATTTTATGAAATGAATTCCAATATAGGCCAAGGCTGTTCATAGTTTGCAAAATTTTAAAGGACTTTTTTACGCTGGTTATGTTTTGTGGAAAGCCCTTTTCTATTTGATAGAGTAAACAAAGCAATATTAACTCGTTTGATAAACCATAATCGTAAAAATTGATAAATATCCTGACCATTTAATAAATAGTTATCTCTACATAAGTAGTATTGTAAAATTACTTATCTAGAAAAAAAAATAAAAATTATTTATCTAGCATTATTCCTAGAGGTAGGTAGGGGAAAGGAGGAGAAGGGGGTAGTTAGATGGTTATAGGAAATTAGCATAAGAAAAATAACCAGTCAATTAAACTGCTAAAGGCGAAACGTAAATTGATGTTCTTTTTACATTTTCGTAAAATTTAAGTGGTCCTGGCTGGCTAGTCATATCTAAATCGAAATAACTTCACAAATCTGTAAGAAGTTTAATAAAAAATAATAAATCAGACAAGAAGGTACCTAATTGTCATAGCAACATGTATCATCTTGAATTAGTGTAAGTCTTAAAATTCGCGCTTCTACCCTATTTATAAAATAAAAGCATTTCCGCGCGATACCTAACTTCTAACATTCATAAAAGTTTTGATTTTAAGTGCCGCGACTTAATATTAACAGTCTTCAAAGACGACCTCAAATGCCACTGAAGTGAGGTTAGATAAGTAAAGTGCTTAGGTGTAAAATGGTTCACATAAGCGTAAAGGCTTTGTGAACGATGTATGTAGGTATATTCCTTTAGTTCCTTTTAATAATCCTATTAATATTAATGTCAATGTTTGTTGCTCTTTCACGCAAAAACTACTAAATAAAATTTGATAAAATATGCCAATATTGTAGCTTATATACTAGAATAACACATAGGCTATATTATTGTTTGATATGATGTTTTTTTTTCAAGATATAATGATAAATGCGAACGAAGTCGCAGGCAGCCCTAGTACTCTTATAAATCATGATAGCTAAGGTATGGAAAAGTAAATTCAATCAGAACTATTTATTTATTATAAAATAAGGAAAAACACGTAACGTTTTGAAGTAGGTGGATGAAAAATACGAGTAAATAAAATTATTTGCGTTCTACATAGAGAGCTGAATGAGGGTAGTATTTGTACAGTGAAATAGGTTACACTGTATTATCAGTTTCTGAAGGTCACCATAGGATATCTTATTGTGACACTCACATCTAGTGCTAGCACAAAAGTTAAGGAACTGGTCAAATAAATACATGAATCTGGGTGCAATAGTTTCGGTTGCCAACTTTCCCTTTTGAAAAAACCGCAATTTCTAGTGCCAAGTGGAGCTTATACCAATTAGCATACAGTGAGAGTTTACATATGAAACTTCTATACCCTTGGTTCAATTGATTGGACAAATAAAACTTACATATTCGCTCAAGCATAACTATCAAACGAAATTTATGACGTTTGAAAATATGTAATAACTACTTATATAAATTTCAATTTCTATAGTATTTTTTGAAACCAATCAAAGTGAGGAAAAGACCGTATTCCGGCCGGATGGCCACCCTTAACCTAGATGCCAATAAAAGGACAATAATTATTGTTGACAAGTTGTTGGCAGATTGTAGAGTGTAGGTAATAAAGAAGATTATTTCAAAAATATAAACTCTAACAAATCAACTATATAGCTTGTGGAAGGCTCTAGCCATAAATCTTCTTCTAGATATAGCTTTTGGAGTCAGGTAAATGGAATGGTAGCGATAATGGTTAGCCTCATATATTCCCAAAGATTTAATGAATTTTGGAGCTGAAATCCAGGAGCAACCGTTGCCTACGGTTTAGAGCGATACAGATTTAATGGTACAGTGGACCATTATGGGAAATCGCTAGATCGACTAACATTTATTTGCTTTGTAAGGTACACTACTCTTTTCCCTCTTAATTCTGGAATTGATTCGTTTTTAGTCGGGTTATACAACTGAAAAAAGAGAGTAGGTACCTAATACTAAAAATGTTACAAATTGTAGCTTATTTTAATTGAAAATAGGATCTAAATATTCTATATTAAGGAATCTACCTACGTAATTCTAAATTAACGAAATAACATGTGCATTACTAATCCGAACCACATCTTAAGACCTCTGTCCAAAGTAATTGTATTACTAATCACGAAAACAAAGGTCTGCCCACTAAGTGTTTACTAAAAAGGGACACCCTATTAATTCAGGGCAAACATGCGAAAATTAAATTATAAACTTTGTCGAATTGAAAGCATAATATAACTTTAATTTAGGTTTAATAAAACACAAAGTTGCGCGCTACCTAGTAAAGGTAGCGCGCAACTTTGTGTTTAGCCTACGCCTATAAATTAATACTCGCTCAAATAACAAAGGGGTGATTTAAATGTATTTAGACACGTTTCATTGGTGCCTAGCCCAATGTTTGGTTAGGAAATTGAAACATAACATGACCTTACCTTAAGCGTTTAAAATTGCTTACCTACCTGATTTCATAACCAATCTTTTTTTTTCGAACACAAGCATGCAAATTCGGGTTATGAGATAAGATTCACCCGACTTTAACACCTAAATAGAAATTAATCCTAATTTAATGAAAATTTGGACGTTGATAAGTATTTCTTTATACTTTGGGTTATACAGTTGAGTAAATAACCTAATGTATCTTTGTTTGTTTTCGTATCTAGAATCACCTATGAAATAACCTTTATTAGATTGTCACTTGATATCCCTTGAGATATAACCTTCATTTTTAGAAATTTTCATTTCTGAATTAAACTTAAGTAAGACTGAATAACATCATTCAGGCACAGCTCGCACTCCTATTCGATCATAAGTTTTATTCCAAACATATTTTGAAGAGTTCAATATGAAGGTATATATTTTTGTATTTATTAATTTTAACATGATAACTGCTTAACTTTAATTGTACCTAGTTGTTTGGTATTTATTTTGTACTTCGTTGTTTGTGTGTAAAAACCAAATAAGCACCTACTTACATTGTCGCTTGTTCCTACTCTACCTACTAGCAACCTAGCAGCACCTAGCCGCTGCAACGATGTTTCTGTTTTACATCATATGTTTGACATCGTCATATAGACGCGTTTTCATACCAAACTTTAAACTATAAACGTGCAACAACCATAACAGTCCTTTACGGATTCATGATACTCGTTATGTTAAGGTCAGAATTTATGTTCTAACTAAAGTTTTATTATGCGAAAGTACAATAAATAGTAAAATGAAATCACTGATGTTACGTTTTAACTCTATTTATTTCTCACTTTAAACACACAGCACTAAACTATTTATACTTAGATCAGACTATATTTAAACAATTTGTGTCGGTCTACTTCGACTGCCCGCACAAGAATGAATCATGTGGGTCGTCCGATACACTTTACTTTTTTTTTTAACAAAACAGTGTTGCCAATCTATCGAATACAAAATCTACTTATTTACAACATTATGTGACCAATATAAGAATAAAATAAGAAATCATTACATTCGGCCATCTGATTCCGGGCCACTCCTGGGGCACCGTAAAAATCACATCCATAACTAACAATACAATTGACCATTTCTTATCCAAATAACAACATTTTTAAATCAGCTATAAACTAAATTATTTTAAGTACCTATTTATTTATATTAATTATTTATTTACATAATTAAAAAGAAAAACTAAGTAGGTATATCTTACTAGCTTGTTTTTATAATTATTAATAAATAAGGGAGAAAAAGAAAACATTCTATTAATAATTGCTTAATTATACAAAATCATAAACAACAATATTTCATATTAGAGTCTAAAATATGATGATAATCATTACATTAGGCAGTATAATCAACAAAACAATATTAGTCGCTAATTTGTCCATCTTCAGCATCGGAACCACTAGAATCATCATTTACCTCTAAAGCTCTTATATGTATCCAAGGTCTAACTCTATCATGGGATACTACACTTTCATAAGATTTAGTCTTTTTGCTAAAGCCGGGTACATCACTTATCTTATATCTATCGTTACCTAGAACTTCTTGTATTTTAAAGGGCCCAATAAACTTTGAAAGAAGCTTCGTGCTTTTACCATCGTTGTTATAGTTAGTTCGTGTCAACTTAATTAAATCGCCAACCTGATATACAGGTGCGGGGCTATGGACAGAATCGTGTTTTTCTTTCTGTTTCTCCTGAGTATCTTTTATTGAATCGCTAATATTTTGACGCAACGTAGAGAAGTCCTGAATTTGTGATACAGAGGGAATTTCGAGTTTAGTTGTTAGACCGTCGCGCATTTTAAGGCCAAACAAAGCTTCAGTCGCCGTTTTTTTGGTTGTGGCATTAATGGTGTTATTGATACCCCATTGTATTTTTCCAAGTCGCTTGTCCCAGTCGCGTTCATTGCCGTTATGGTTTTGAGCAGATAGCGAGTTCAAAATCGTTTGGTTGAACCTTTCGGCTTGACCGTTTGCCCTGGGACAAGCGACCGCATTAAGTACATGTTTAATTCCAAGGTTATCACAGAACGATTTAAAAGCTGTCGATGTGAATGACGTACCACGGTCTGAAATGACTTGCTGGCACGCCAAAATCATGAAACACATTTTCCAAAATTTTAATAGTAGTCTTCGTTTTAGTATCTTTGGCAGGTTTAACAAACACGTATTTAGTGAACCCGTCTACCACCGTAAGTATATAAGAGTTACCGTTCCTACTTCTGACAAATGGACCTAAGTGGTCTATATGGATCGTGTGAAACGGAATACTAACTTTCTCTATCGGATAAAGAAGACCCGTTTTCCTTTTAGCCGCACTATCCTTGTTATAAGCACATTCGATACAAGAGCTTACATATTTCTTGACAAACCACCTAAGTTTATGAAACCAAAACTGACTCTGAACCCGTTCCAAGGTTTTCGCGTAGCCTAAATGACCAATGTCGTCGTGATTGGCTCTACATATTTGCCAGCGAGCGTTTCGAGGCACCACGAGACATAGATGATCGTTCACCTTTCGGTAAAGAGCATTGTTTTTAACGACATAATGCTCCTTCAGTTCTTTAAATTCAGGGTCAGTTTCGGGTTTCAGAACCTTCAAAATCCGAGAAGTTTCAGGGTCACCTAACTGAAGCGTAAGAAGCCAGTTGCCAGTTTCGATGTTTCGTACGTTTACAACGTCAACCTCTCCCTCCGTGGTAAGCCTGGTGTTTCTACTTAAAGCGTCTACGTGAGCCATGTTGACACCTGGACGATACTCAATTTCAAAATGATATTCGCTTATCTGCAACCACCACCTGGCTATCCGCGGAATGAGATCTCTCTTTGTCAATGTCGTTCTTAGCGCTGCACAGTCAGTAAAAACTTTGAACGGAAGTCCAAGTAGATATACTCTAAACTTTTTCAGCGAACAGACGACGGCCAACGTTTCCAGCTCATAAGAATGGAAATGCCTCTCTTCTGCCGTCGTCTGTCGGCTGAAATAAGCAACCGGTTTCAAAACACGGGGGGAAGACTGCCACTGCATCAGAATGCCGCCTATTCCGAGTGCACTGGCATCCGTATGCAGCTCAGTTTCTAGGCGCGGGTCGTACAGCGCCAAGACAGGCCTAGTCAAGAGGTTTTCTTTTAGAGTGGAGAATGCAGTTTGCTGAACAACGCCCCATTGCCAAGATACGTCCTTTTTAAGTAGGTTAGCCAACGGTCTAGCTATTTCTCCGTAACTCCTTATAAATTTGCGAAAATACCCAGTTAGACCTAAAAATTGCCGAACTTCGTGTAAACTTCGTGAACTTCGTGTTGGAGTAGGGAAGTCCTTGACTGCTAGTATTTTATCTTCCCCGGGTTTGACTCCCCCTGATGATATCTCATATCCCAAATAGTTAATCTTGGTGTCAAAGAAGCGGCACTTTGTCAATTTTGATGTAAGTCCAAACTCTCGTAGTAACTTTAAAATCTCTTCCAACCTTTCAAATCCCTGATCTATGCTCGCGGATGGTATAAGCAAATCATCTAAGTAAGCTAAAGCATAATCAAACCGTCTATTTCCGAGAATTTTATTTATCATGCGTTGGAATACCGCGGGAGCGTTGGCCAACCCAAACGGCATTCTCTTAAATTCGAAATGGCCGTCAGGAGTGACGAAACAAGTGAGGTGTCTACTGTCTAGGGCCATCGGTATCTGGTAATAACCAGAAGCAAGGTCCAATGTCGTAAAAAAATTATTGCCGCTTAGGTTGGTCAACTGGTCTTCAATTAATGGCAAAGGGAACCTATCCTTGATAGTTTTATTGTTGAGTGCCCTAAAATCCACGCATAACCTTTGCTCTCCGTTTTTTTTTCGTACCATTAGAATCGGACTAGCGTAGTCAGAACTAGACTCTTGTATAATATCATTCTGCAACAAATCGTCAATCATTGTACGAACTTGTTCTCGTTCTGAATACGATAGCCTAAAAGGTCTGTAAAACACCGGTTTGTTGTCCGCAAGTTTAATCTCCATTTGAAAGCCCTTTGCACATCCTAACTCACTTAAATTCGTGGCAAAAACGTCCCGATACTTTTCCAAAAGAGCATGTAACTTTTGAATATCATAGTCATGTACAAGCATACCGGCATTAACCTGGGTTTTGTCTAAGGGCTCCATCGTTATCCCTGTACTAGTCGTTATACAATTGACCTGACTCACCTCAGATTCAAGAGAAGGGAAAGATCTCGCAATCAAGACGTTTGAATCAATAACTAAAGGTTTCGGTGACAGGTTAGTAACCAATACATTCCCAGCGCCATTAGTCACTTTGTAAATGCCCTGCAAACAGCGGAACTCTCTACCAGGCTCCAGGGAGTTATAGCCCTCAACAAATATGTTACCAGAAAAAGAATCATCTTTAATAACAAAAGGTACAATGTCACTAGTTGCAACTTCGATAGACTTTGACGTGTATAACTTAAGTACATTCACTTCACTAAAAGTATCTACTGAAGCCGCTTTATAGAAGGTTAATTTGTGACAATCCTTCAAAACCGTTATAGAAGGGTGTTCGGTGAAGTTTTGCCCGATGAGAAGATCTTGGAGCATAAATTCATCCCTGACTACTAAAACATCCAACGGTGTTTCGATATCATCAAGGACCAAGTCTAAGGTGGACCTATAAGAGGGCGCTACCACCGAATTACCAAAACCTCTTATAACTGGGACTTTATCATGAATTTTATCGAGTTTCAATTGCTGCGCGACGCTCTCCTTAAGAAGACTACATTCGCTCCCGAAGTCTACGTAAGCCGCAAACGGACGACCATTCAGAATGACATGCTTATGAAATTTATTATTGGTTTCAGAGGGATCAGTCGTTTTTGGCATATCAAGTGTTGATACTGATTCATCTACGTGAGTACTAATTCTTAAAATCTTCTTCTCGGTACAAGAAGTCTCATTATTCTTAGATTCTTGAGTTCGGTCTGGAATTGGTCGCAGCCTGCAGCTCTCGTAGTCATGACCTACCCTATTGCATTGTTTGCATTTCGTTATTGGTTTTGGGCACTTGCTGAACGAGTGACCTTTAGTACGACAATTAAAGCATATGACGGAAGTTTCAGAGTTGTGGCTAGTAGAGTTTGTCGGTACGGAGTTAGTGCGTTGAGTATTTCGGTCACGGTTTTTAATAGGATTTTGCATTACACGCTGGGAACAAAGGAAGCTTAATAAATCTTCCGGATCCGAGCAATTAAGTGCCTGTGCACCACTACGAATAGACCTATCCATAATTCCGTGTACGACACAGTCAACAGCTTTCTTTCCCGTTATTTCACATCGATTTAATAAGCTTAACTTTTCATAAAAGTATTCTCTCAAACCTTCATCGGATCGAGTGGTGCGGGCCAGCATTTCTTCTAAGAGTCTACCATAATTTTCCTCACTAGGAAAAGCTTTCTTTAACTTGGCCTGCCACTCTTCCCATGAAAATACGACAGAAGGAAGAGACTCAAACCATCGCTTTGAAAGTCCAACTAGCTTTTGCAGGGAGAAGTGAATGGTTTGCTTCTCATCCCAACCATATATAACAGAACATTCATTTACCTTCCTAAGCCATGACTCTATACTCTGTGCTCTATTCGATGGATCAAATTCCGGTAGGACGTTATTCAATTGATTGTTATGTAAATGGTTACTCTTACTTGAATCCGCCTTCCAGGAAGCCAACAGTTTCAATACGTCACTAGTCTGTAACCTTGACGAAACCTTCCGAGATTTTCTGCGACGGCGGCGAGATCTTTTTTCGGAGCTCGAGGAAGACGAAGATCTCTTTCTCTTCCCTCGACTACTCTGTCTATCCCGGCTGCGACTAGGCCGAGGAGGAGTCCCTTCTTCCGACTCGATCTCATTGTCGTTCATCATAGCTGAAATTTTCTAATATTAGACTCACATTAAGTACTTTTTAATGTTTCTTTTCTTTGATTCATGTATGTACAAAAATAAATAAATAAAATTTGTACAGAACGATGAGATAAACCTTAATCTGAATGTATGACCAAATAAATAGCTAGTTATAATATTATGAGTATATGAGTATGTATGCCTTAAGTATAGCCGGTATAGAGTACTGCATATACAACCAATGAATGCCCCATGGCATACGAAGTCGCAAACAATGTATGGCATACATAGCCAACGAACAAATGTATGGCATACATAGCCAACGAACAAATGTATGGCATACATAGCCAACGTACAAATGTATGGCATACATAGCCAACGTACAAATGTATGGCATACATAGCCAACGTACAAATGTATGGCATACATAGCCAACGTACAAATGTATGGCATACATAGCCAACGTACAAATGTATGGCATACATAGCCAACGAACAAATGTATGGCATACATAGCCAACGTACAAATGTATGGCATTCATAGCCAACGAACAAATGTATGGCATACATAGCCAACGAACAAATGTATGGCATACATAGCCAACGAACAAATGTATGGCATACATAGCCAACGAACAAATGTATGGCATACATAGCCAACGAACAAATGTATGGCATACATAGCCAACGAACAAATGTATGGCATACATAGCCAACGTACAAATGTATGGCATACATAGCCAACGAACAAATGTATGGCATACATAGCCAACGTACAAATGTATGGCATACATAGCCAACGTACAAATGTATGGCATACATAGCCAACGAACAAATGTATGGCATACATAGCCAACGAACAAATGTATGGCATACATAGCCAACGAACAAATGTATGGCATACATAGCCAACGAAGTAAGAGTTTTAATACAGAGCGTAAGCATTATAATGTCTACATTGGTAACTCAAACGATCCATGTAACATAAACAGACTGATCAAGGGCTTAAGAAGCATTAAACTATAATTACTATAATTATACAGTTCTGTCTGATCATAACTGACATGTAAGAACTCAATATTCAATTCAACTATCAATTATCAGGTATAGTTATACATAATACCAACTACGAAAGCAATATCATGATCTAATGAAATACCTTTGTTAAAATACGGACAATGCTCATAGCTATAATTCCTCTTTTGATAATTTTATATCAAGTTTTGAAAGTAACTTCATATTAACGTGGCATATATAAGAATTTTTTTTTTTTAATGCCCCGTTATATCATTGAGAAGTAGCATCGACCAATTATTGCAATCGACGGTACACGACTATTAAATAAATCTAACAATACCATCGGAGAGTACGAACTGATATGTCGGTACAGTATCTTGCAAAAATGAGAAAAATATCTAATAATAATTATGCCACGTGCATGGAGTTACTACTCACATAGGTAATCATTTGAGCACAATACCCTCTAATAAATATTATCAAAGAGTTGTCTCGGTCAAACGTTAAAAAGAAAGTGCAGTGCTACGAAGTAAAGGAGTTGATAGTACGGTATTATCAGGGAGTGCCCTGATCAAATACTAAAGAATACCCTCACCTATTTATACTTCGGCAATAAATCAAATTTATTTATAAGCATTATCAGATTTTTCAAATATGGTAGATAGAAAGCTAAGTATGACATGTCGTTAAAAAGTTTGCACGTACCTGTTCTGGTAGAATGTGGACGCGAGAAAAACATCCCACTTCTGAGATAAAATGAAATCACTGATGTTACGTTTTAACTCTATTTATTTCTCACTTTAAACACACAGCACTAAACTATTTATACTTAGATCAGACTATATTTAAACAATTTGTGTCGGTCTACTTCGACTGCCCGCACAAGAATGAATCATGTGGGTCGTCCGATACACTTTACTTTTTTTTTTAACAAAACAGTGTTGCCAATCTATCGAATACAAAATCTACTTATTTACAACATTATGTGACCAATATAAGAATAAAATAAGAAATCATTACATTAGTAAGCGAAATTTTATAGCCAAACAAAAGGTTTTATAGGGCACATTAACTTTCTGAAAGCAGTTTACATATTTCCGATAAATCGATTGAATAATATTAAAACCTTTTTTTATTTTTAGCCATGTAATCTACCTATTTACAATTTACATTTATACCTTTACATTTACATTACGTATATTGGATTATTTATTAATTACTTTTGTAATGACCTTTTTAAAAATATTTGATTCCCATTTTTAATAAGTACTCATTAGGTACCAGAAAGGTTTATTTATTTTAAAGTTAATTTGGTCATTATGAATTCACGACTAGGTTCTAAATACAACCTTACCTTTTTCTAATGTGGAAAATCAGTCATAAGCAATGTGAATATTTTTTTTACTCATTTAATTTGACACAAGTATTGAGATTTATTTAGGAGAATAAATGGTAATAATAGATATTTTTTTCATTTCATCAAAGTTTGATACTTTTGCCTATAAATAATTATAATTATGTATTACAGGGTTTAACTTCATTCAAGGTGAATCTTCATATTTTAAAATGCTTTTCTACGTATAAGAAATATAGGTACATACTCTAAACAAAACTAAAAATAAATCAAAACATTTATTATGCATAAAACGAGACTAAAAGAACCTGATTAATTAGAAAGCTTTAAAACGTACCTACTCGTAATTCATTATCTTAGTGTTTATTTTTTTCACTCACGTGACATTAGCATTTTCTTAGGTTTGCCCTTGGATAGGTTTTTTATTTATACTTCACGTATAAGTAAACAAGCCTTGCTTTTTGAACAGGTATTTGATTAGGTACCTACCTATTGAATTGCATTTTTACTTTAACAAGTTTTTTTTGTAATAAACATAAGAGAAAACATTTAAAAGCATATTTATACAGGAATTCTCTAGACTTTATTATATTTTCTTCTTATAAATTATTAAGCTAAAACAAATATAACAACCGTCTTTGAAATTTCTTAAAATATTTTCCCTAATAACAACAAAGTTCTTAAAAATATTCCCGTTTCCAAAGGTATTTTTTTAAAATAAACGCTAGAAACATTCTTCGTACATCCAATTAGTTTTTTGTTCTGTATTTTCATACACTTGAGATGATGCGAGATATCATTATGAGCAGGAATCTTCCTCACTCGTGAAGCCGTAATTAGGCAAATCTATTGTATTCTTAGAGAAGAAAAAACAACTGTCAAATGAAACGAGACAATGACACAAGGTGAGAAGAACAAACTTAGGGCCGGCGCACGCCTGTCGGAGCGCAGCGCAGAGTATTTTAGATTGTCATATTATTATCGACATTTTTCTCATAAGTGATTTTAAATATTATTACTACTTAGAACTGATTTTAAATATTATTAAAATCAGTTAACACAACAAATGAGCATCGGAGCATCGAAGCGACTACATGCAAATGTTGTGTCAACTGATTTTGAATATTAATCCAATGAGATCAATGTCGATAATAATATTATGACAATCTAAAATACTCTGCGCTCTGCTTCATCAAGAGTGCGCCGGCCCTTATGCTATTTATAGATATATGTAGCTCTAGCTATGTACCTATAGGTTTTTTACTACGACTGACTAAATGGCTGAGTAATGTTTTTATCAAAGTGGAACAACAATGGGTGTCAATATCAAAATCGCAATTTGCGTATTATTTAGCAGATAAAGTGTTATAGTATTCTAGATCATCATAGTACTTTTCACAGGTATACATAATAGTCGTTTATAACACGTATACCTACCTACCTACATTATAAAAAACTTGACGTTCGTGTAGGAACGTTACTTACCGTACGTTACCTACGTTATTTTGGTGTTTCAAACCTCATCATATCACGTGTTGTTGGAATTTAAATTAAAAAAAACGGCGTGGGTTTTAAACAGTTAATTACTAAGGCTGTACACTAAGCCGGGTCATTCCTGCTGCAAAGGCTGTCCATCGCGGCTTGGGGGGCTTGTTCGTCTAGTTTATTAATTTTATTAAGAAGATTATCATTTTTTTAAATATTTATTATATAATTTAACAGATTATTGTAAGATGATAGTACATAGAGACAGAAAAAAAAGAGAAGTACATACGTGAGAATTACATGATATGTATTTAAATTAGTTACTCTAAATAAATCGTTTTGTGGAATTACTATTGCTAAAAAATATATCATATTACTTATATATCAAGAGACACCCTGTATTGCCTTCTTAGTACAGAATTTGTAGGACTTCTTTTTAATTTCGACGCCTCCTAAGAAAAACGTTCCATGTGAAATTTTCGAGGTTTTCAGGACGGCCTCTCAAAGATTGCAATTTTGAACTTTGTCTCATAAGTCGGACATGCTTCATATGCCAAAGCCAAAACTTAGCAATTAAATTAATGTTGATACAAACTACATAATAGCTTAAAAACATGTTTATTAAATCATTTAATTTAAAAATTAATGTGTCATAATAATATATGCTCATGTTTAATAATTTTATTCATGTTTAATAATTTTATTACGCAACGTGCGTAATAAAATAATAAATATTTGAATATATCAATAAAATTCGAGGTAGTTATAGCCTTAATTTTGCTATATTGTAATAAAGTTTATATTATGTTATGACTCAATAGGTACCTAAGCATTCTATCATAATAATTTAAAAGTTCAAAAAGAAATTAAATCTGTAACATCTATAACTAAGTATCTACTTACTCTACTTCAGATAAACCTTGTTATAAATAAAAAAATAAAAAATAATTGTGACTAAACATAAACAGAACTTTTTTAAATATTCAAATCGACAAAATATTCACAAAATATTCTTATAGAGTTACCACTTTATTCAAGACTTTTATAAAAATATTCTTATTCACCTGAAAAATATTATGGTAACTGACTTATAATATAAAAAGTGAAATTCCGTAAAACAACGACCGATGTGATCTTGAAACGCCGCCCGCGCCACTAAATTGCGAGTGACGAGGACGGAGTAAAACGTTGCATATACAAAACGGTCCTTGTTCCATGTACCTACCGTCACATAGAACGTTATTCGATTTCAGTATCTTGGCTATTAGAAGACATTGAAAAATAAAAAATAGTTTTTTAAAAAGCTTGCTACGTAAGCAGAATTCCCATGCAATAAAAACGATTTCGTTCTATGGTAAAATAGAACGTTTTTCTTAGGAGGCGTCGATTTGTAATGGCTGTGGAGCCATCGTGGTTTTTGGCATCACATTAATTTAATTTTAATGGTTTTTCAGTAAAAGGAACTTGATACCTGCTTATATTTAATTAAACAAATATTTTAAGTGATTTTGATGAATGATTTTAATGTTAAGTGACTTTGTTTGACTCTTACTTTGAAATTCTGCTCTTAAACCTAAACCTAAAAGCATATTTTTCATTGTTAGGTTCTCATTTTTGTACAGTAGGTACCACCTTTTGAAATCGAATATTTTAATTCAAATAACAGGCTTTTTGTAATAATTCAGTTTCAAAATTACTTCAGAAAAGAAAATAGACGAAGAACAGATATAAGGAGAATTTAAAATTCAGGTACACTTTTATACCTAATTACGCAAATAATTTGTAATTAAATTACAAAAACTGTGATTTTTATTTTATATATACGTATTATTATTGTGATACTTGTTGAATGAAATTATTAACACGTATCCGCCATCTTTAAAATGGCGGACAGCAATAGTAGAGACGAGAGAAAATAAAAGCCTTTTAACGAATTCAAGGGCAATAGACTATTATCCCACCCCATTCGACTGTGAAATAGATAGTAGCAATATGTACCAATACGTATGTAAGACTATTTACAAAGACGTGAGTTTTCTGTGGATTCCGGTTTTTTCCTTTTCATCGGAATATGTTGAAGCCAAAAGAGTTATTTTTTGTACTCAAACGTTTTTGAAATAGGTTCTTCCAATATATTTTTCCGAAAAATCATTCATGTCTTCATGTTCAAGTAAGGTGTTTACTAAAATAGTTATTTAAAGTGTGGCTTTGACGCGAAAAAAAATATTGTCTAATGCTCGGCGGAAAAAGAAAACAAAAACACAATTAAATTGCCACTTAATAATAATAAAGCAAGACTTGAATAAAAACTCAACATAACAGAGATTCATTACCAAATTCTAGCTAAATTGTTCCAACTTGAAATAAGAAAAATATTGCGTCGTATTTACTTCTGAACATTTTATACTACAGTTTATTTAGCATAACAAAGAAAAACTGTATATCAACCGAGCATGGTCATATATTTGAAGATAGCTACACAAAGGAGTTTCCAGCTATTTGAAAAATGAAGCGTGAAGTTTTTCTCAGAATATTTCCGAGTTGAAATTCTAAGTTCAATTAGTACATTCTGTTCCAGTCTTTCAACTACCTAAAAGATGAAAAGACTATTCTTTCGTCGAAGTTTGTCTCAATTTCCGAGAAAACATCTGTTTTCTGATATTTGTAGTATCTATTTTTACTTCCGATTGACAAACGTGAAGATCCCTTTGCAATTAAATTTAGAAATGATGTACCGATCGTTTTGTAGTCTATGTAGTTCTAATATCTATAAGTATATATGTAGTTGTGTTTAAAGTTAAGTTTTTTAGATAGGTAATTAAAACTCGCCTTCATCGTATTCATAAACTAATCTATTAAGGGTCAACGCTCTACTATAACTACACAATTCTCATGTTATGGCCTAAATTTTCCTAAATGCAGCCGTATAGCTGTCAGAAACAAACTTCGCCACCCTGTGCCTGGAAATTTATCAGTGCTTATTAAAATCGTTCGTTCACCCTTTTCAGTAGAATAGTTCACTCGTGCTCAGAGGAATATTGGTATTAAGTTAGCGCCACTGAAAATATATTACCTACCGTGCGGATAAAAAAATAGTCTTTTCCTTTATACCTATTACGAAATTTTAAAATATTCAAGGTTTTTTTTAATTTTGTATTTTTTAAATTCAACTGTCAGAATATTAGAAAAATAGTGAAAAGTGAACAATTTTCAAGTTGACATTCGTTGTAGAAACATACTTACAAACTCTAGCTACTAAAGATTTTTTTTTTAAATGAACCTATTAATTTATTAATATGCTTTACATTTTTAACACGCTTTTATTAGCTTGGGTTGTATGTATGTATGTATGTATGTATGTATGTATACATGTAACGGAATCTTTGAGCTTAATTTTCACCCATTTCCAGAAGTCTGATTAATTTGAAACTTTGCACACGTATCAATAGGACCGATGACAATGCAATAATTTGATAAAGAAAAAAAAAGTAGTAAAAGAGAAAGAGCTAGCGCGCGATCTGCGCATAGTCGTCGTATTAAAAGTAAAGTCATACTAAAAAATGTAAAATAAATAATAGTTTAAAAAAACACGCTTTTATAGCAAATCGAACTAAAAACTAGAAAATATTTTTTAATAACAAAGAGTTTATATTACCGTAGCAGAAGGTCAAACAATCAATCATAATTAGGTAATTACTTTAAAATAAAATTATAGTCAAATTTAAGTCATAAACAGAATCATTAAGTTCAGAGTGAAAAGCGTGGGGGGGTGCATTTCACTATATTTCCATAACACTCCTCTCAAAGATAGTTGCCAATAGATTGATTGTAACTCCATAATATACCAAGCACCCCACGACGTCTTAATCTAGCTGAAATATGATTAATTTTACTCGTTTAATTTTAATGTTGTTTTTATCATTTTATTCACAGAAATAATATCAGTAAAATTAACCTGCACTACTTCAATATTTATAATAGGTATTCGATATTAAATGTACACAAAATAAAGATCAATGACTACCATTTAGATATAATTTATTCTAACTGCGATTACTTTTTTATTATAGTTAATGTTGTGTGACTTGGCCGTACCAACACCAGTATGGTTGTTACAACAATTACATATAGGTAAACAAAATGTAGGTATCCATTAACGTATAAACATTCTTTATTTTCTTTTGTTCCGGTGATCGCTGAATCTTGCTGAATACACTTGAAGTCAACATTTATGAGGTGTACCCCATGAAGTACGGCCAAGCACACAACATTAACTATAATAAAAAAGTAATCGCAGTAAGGATCCTTAGACTTGGCACGACTTTGTTTAGATTTCATTACTTTTAAGAGATAAACAAGCAGCTTCTTCGACATTTGGCCTGTTCTTACAGAATGTTTTTGGTGGGATTAATTTTACTCGTTTAATTTTAATGTTGTTTTTATCATTTTATTCACAGAAATAATATCAGTAAAATTAACCTGCACTACTTCAATATTTATAATAGGTATTCGATGTTAAATGTACACAAAATAAAGATCAATGACTACCATTTAGAATAAATTATACACCCATACCTAATGAGTACGTTCCTCCAATGTATTTCGTAGTTAAAAAGTGACCCGCGCATATATTAACATTCATTCGATGTTAGTTAGCAATAATGGAGGAAAACATTATGTAAGAAAATTATATGTTTTCGGAAACAAAAACAAGGATCATAATAATTGATATATTTTTTTATGTGCTTACGTATATACGTCATGATTTTATTGATATCCATTATATCTCGTAATAAGTTTATACCTGACGATATATATATTTTTAAATGTTGTTTTGTTACAAATCAGAAATCACGAATTAAGTAGCATCGCAGTGTAATCCCAGTGGTAAGGAGTATGTACAACTTTTATAATATTTTCTAATATCTCAGGAAAGAGTAAACTAACGTAAACGAAGAACGTATGTGCGTCATAGCTTAAAAGTTAATGTTTGATAAGTATAAAAAATCTTAAGATTTTACAAAATTGTATTAAGCGTTTCTGATAAATAAATATAAAATAGTTACCTAAAGAAGGTAAACATATTTTTTTGTAGAAAAACTCCTTGCTTGATTTCCTTTGAATGTTTAATCGCGACAAACATGTTCAATGAACACAAATTGGCTTGGGTTACCATAATAACAAATATTTTGGCAATCTAAATTACGTATATTAACCTTCAGTGCTACTTAAATGCTTATTTTTGTTAGGCAAGGCTTTCTAATAAATTATGTATAAAGAAATACAAATAAAAACTTTTTACCTAATTATGATTTAACATAAGTAGGTACCAAAACAAAGATTGCAAACCGCAAAAAGTTAAAAAAGTAACGCTATCTCGTAAATAATAAAAGTTTGAAACTTACCTAATCTCTTGTGGAATGTTCACGTAAAACTTACAAAAATTTAATATAATGAACCAAACACTTCACTTTAGTTTCATCACTGAATAAAACCTTACATTGTCATTTGGTATTGATAATCCAATTATTTGATGTCCGTACAGCCGTTACAAAGTGGGCGCGTCCAGTTATGAAGAGATCTCCGAACCAACTGGATGATACCTCGAGTCTGAAATTGCCGCGCTATGGGATAGCCAACACCAGGTACCAAATATTTTTTCAGCTGCTTTTAAATTCTCATGCCCACAAGTAAGGTACAACAAAATAACATTTTATGAGTTTCAAATATAAATTATTATTCCATAGCTCCCTCAAATAACGTCGATTTGAATTCGTACGTGGAATGAGGGATACGGGTACGCTGTGAATTTGCAAATAAAAAGGTTTATTAACTTTGAGGTTGGCTTCCTGTTAGATTAGAAAAGACTACCTTGTGACAAAATTTTGATTAGCAAGCTGATGACTTTGAAAATGAAGGATGTCCTTTTGATGAAGTGGTTTTTACTCTAATGAAGTGTATTACAATATGTTTGTGTTCACGGAAGGTAATAATTGTCTTACTTAAGTTGGATATGCGAAAAAATAATATTTTCTTTTCATCCACCTTTTATTTCTTTAGTTTAAATAAGAAATGAAAATATAAATTACTTATAGCAATAATTAAGTACCTAATGAGTTTTCATAATTAGATACATTATATTGTTTATACACTCGAGAGCAATGAATCCAGGTCTCTGAATCCAAAAATCTCTCGATCCAAAAATGATAGCTCAATGAAATAAATTGTGTTTAATAGACAATTTAATACTCCTTCATTATAAGTAATAATATTTAAGCGGCACAAAATTTTATATACAAAATAAGACGTAAAAAATTTAAAGAAAAATTGCTGTTTTAAAAAATAATCAAAATGTAAAGCTATACCTAACTTAAAAAAAACACAAATATTTTATTGAATACTTATGCTTTGCATTACTTTCTCGAGCTTTCATTACAGCGTTTAAGAGATTGCTTTACACCAAGTTCCGCAAATGAAAATTTGATTTTTATGACATAAATTTTGCATTAACTAAGAAGTTTTACATCATTTAACCAGTATTTATTGGTCTTTCAAACACATTTTGTTTCATTAAGCTAGCATTCTTGTTTCGCGAAAGTTTTAGGATTAATATGTTAGTGACCCGTATTCTTTGCTCTCAAGTGTATTTTAGATAGACAGATACATTAACTGTACACGAGGAATGGATTTCAAAATCACATTCCTAACGTTATTTTCGTGGTATTGTCTTTAGGGAAAAAACAAAGTACTCGTATATAAAACTCATCGTGAACTCACAATAACAAAAACTCAATTTCATAACAAATCCCGTAACTTAGTTGGAAATATCTTATTTCAGAACTTTTTAATATCGTGAATATTGAGAGGGTGTAAGTTTTGTTTCATTAACATTGTTATTTTTAGCAAACACGTGGAGCTCCTTCTTTACTTCATAGCATTTGGAGATTGTAATGTATCCGGAAGCAAAACAAGCTTTAGGTATTTTAATTTTTCTATTACACAATTAGCTCTCTTATTCTGTTTATTGTTGATTACAGTGACAGCTATAGGAATAATGGAGTGTTAACTTAATTAATTGACCTTTGCTGCGACTGCAAATAACATTGCGCATTTTCTAGTTTCTATTTTTTTATAACCAAATTCGTCAACTCATTACCCACATGGAAGGAGTAGGAGGTGAGATTGCAATGAAACTAATAGGTCTTTACCTATGAAATTGCCGTTTTACAGTACTGGCCATTTCAATTAAAAATATTTTTTGTTTAGCTAAGAATTCTAATTTCAAATTAATTTCATTTTAAAAATATGGAATTCTTTTTCCAAAAACAGTCATTTGTTTATTGGTTAGTGTTACATTTTCATTGCATTTCAATCATTTTCGTCAACATGGATACGTTAAAAATTCGAGTAATTATGGAATATGAGTTCCGTCGTGGCAGCAACGCGGCACAAGCGGCTCGCAACATCAACGACGTGTACGGAGCTAACACTACAAACCAACGAACCACTAGTAATTGGTTTGCTCGCTTCCGTTCTGGAAATTTCGACCTGAAAAATGAACCCCGCGGTCGTCCGAAGACTTTGGTCGATGCAGACGAATTGAAGGCGATCGTGGAAGCTGATGATACTCAATCTACGGCTGAATTAGCAGCAGCTTTCGACGTTAGCATCAAAACAATATTGGTCCATTTGCGTCAAATTGGCAAGGTAAAAAAGCTTGACAAATGGGTGCCCCACGAACTCAATGATCGCCAGCGCCAAGTACGCGTCGAGACGTGCCCTGCATTGCTCAACAGACACACAAATGAAGGAATTTTGAACCGCATTGTCACCTGTGATGAAAAATGGATTCTGTTTGATAACCGTAAGCGCTCAGCAAGTTAGTTGGATCCTGGTTCAGCACCTAAACAATGCCCTAAACGAAAAGTTACCCCTAAAAAGGTGATGGTTACTGTTTGGTGGTCTGGCACCGGTGTGATTCATCACAGCTTCTTACCAAATGGGGAGAGTATTACTGCAGATGTGTACTGTGAAGAATTGAACACAATGATGGAGAAGCTGGCACGTCTCCGACCAGCATTGGTCAATCGCTCGTCTCCGTTGCTCCTGCACGACAACGCGCGACCTCATACCGCACAAATGACGGTCTCCAAGTTGCAAGAACTGGGGTTGGAAGCTCTCCCTCATCCACCGTACTCACCGGACCTTGCCCCTACAGACTACTACTTTTTCCAGAATTTGGATAACTTCTTGACTGGAAAAAAATTCAATAACCAAGAGGCAGTTCAAAACGCCTTTGAAGAATTTGTTGGCTCTCGTCCAGCTGATTTCTTTAAGAAGGGCATTAATAAACTGCCACTGCGTTGGCAAAGATGCATTGATTGTATGGGTAATTACTTCACTTAATACAAATAAAAATTATATGAAAAAAAATCGTTTGAATTTTTTCATACAAAACGGCAATTTCATAGGTAAAGACCTAATATTTCGAAATGGCATTCCAGGAAAAAAAATCGGGAAAAGTAAATTCCAACTACAGATTAATTCGTTATTCTATAAAAAATTATGGTATCTTTTAATAGTATTTACTTTCAAATATTTGCAAAGCTTAGTCGATATACATTAGAGTGGTAACTATTTACAATACTCGCTACTTCTGAATAAATAAAATAACTTGTTTTTTATCTCAACTACTATTTCTACATTTACAGTATTACTTCAATTTAATTCAAATTAAAAAGGCAATAAAATTATACAAACAAAAACTTCTCTTTCACAAGGTACAACGTAGACGATCCCGAATCGATTCTATCATTATAATATCAATAAAGCCTAAATAAATAATAACACGATTGATACAAGTATAAAGGACATCAATACAATGCGAGTACAACATCAAATAACACGTTCCGGATAGTTCTAGTGAAATCCATTTGGGTCTATGTTTACACCTGATTGGTGCAGATAATTATCGCTCAAAAGCTATTATGTTATCGTGTATGTGTGATTGTTACTCTCTAATAAATAATGTTGTCGTTCTTAAATGTAACTATTGGCAAATGAAAGGGTTTTACGTTTAATTAATGTCGAAACCACACAAAGGAAATCTCAACTTTTGAAATGAACGCTTATCACCCGATCGTAATTTATTTATTGACTCGCTATTTAGACTTCGTATTCTTTGAAGCGATAGTATTTTAAAACTGTATAAAGAAACCTTTGGAAATTTCTCAATTTACCTATTTTTTTACGAAAACTAGGTACCTATTGGAAATATATCGTCAGTGGAAAGGATAAAATGCTAAAGCGCCAATTTGGGCATATTGAGTTATATATACAGTTCGACTGCATTTTTTTTTCTGCGTCGATCTAGCTAGGTTTCGTAGCGATCTGAGCACTTTTTTGGCGCTTTAGCATTCCAAATTTTTGATAAAAACCTTTAAACATAGCCGGCAAAATGACTAAAGCGGCACTTTTTCGGGCTTTTATTAACAAAAGTCGCTTAAGAACTTTTTCTTTTACGCTTTTTTTTTGTTACTGTGACGTTAGCATTTTTTCGTTGATTTTAATTTTGATAGTTGTGCAGCGGTTAGCAAAAAATGCCTTTTGTGTTTCTATATAACTTTGTTCATTAGCAATTTTCCAACACTATGTTTTCAAACTGTATGGCGTTTTAGCAAAAGTTCGCTGAATAATATTATAAGTATGGATGTCGCTTTAGCAAAAATCACTTACTATTCCTCTTATCAATACTTACCATTTGTCAACGTTAGCAAAAATGATTAGTTTTATGTGATCAACAACATGATTAACTGGGCATTATTAAGAGACATTGAAGACGTACGCGCGTTTGCGGAGCGTACGCGTTATTTTTTCCACTTCCAACGTGATTAACGTGATTAACAACGGACATTATAAGTAGGGTCCGATCATTATTAATAACGCCCAAGAGCGACGGGAAAACTGACTAAACTTATGACTTGGACCGGGCAATATGAATAATTCCTTACTTGTAGCCGTGCAATATGATAAATTGGACCGCGGCCGTTGTCAAAAATTGATTTTAGATGATGGTAGAAAATGTAAATGCAAAAATAACTAACCAGTTACCTAACCAAAATGGGGCATCTCAACTCAGATAGATTAGGTTCAGGTTACTTTTTTTATGACAGCCCGAAAATCCGACACGAAAAGGTTAGGTTCATGAACAAAAATACTCAGTTCATCTTTTTTGTTACTTTTTCCATGATAGGGTGGGCACTGGGCATTATTCACAATAGGGAAAAGTGATAATCATGCAGTATTAATTACATTGTCCAATTGAGTCGGGCATTATTAATACACACCGACCATTATTAATAGTGACCGGACTTATCTAATTGCCTGTAACACCTATACGGGTTAAGCAAAATTATATTTATTCGTAGTTGACTTCAATTAGTTAAGAAGAGAAGACATTTTGTTAGTAGTATTTTTTGTTTAGTGAGTTCCAAAAAGAAAAAGGGTTGTCCGAAACTCATTAAACATAACACTTATCGCCTAAAGATTTACGTGGCATATGACTCATTTCGTCTAAAACTCTATTCAAACAATTTTAAGTTTCTCGCGAAGTTTTATTTCTTCGAAAATATGTTTAAAATATGTTTTCATAAGCACCGAAATGGGGCAACCCGTTTCTGATAGGTTATTTTTTATGACTAGGAACCCAAAATTAAGCAGAAGACACAGCAAAATGCAGGCACACACCGACACGGAGAAATCTAACCTGATTTAGATATTTTATTTTATGAAAACCCAGAAAACAGGTCTGTGACAGACGTTTAAAATATTATTAGTCCCTATCAAAATTTACGTACAAGATAAAACGATATAAGTTTAGTAAATTCTGCGATACCATTTTCGGCTATAAGATACTTTAGCCAAACATTATAATGCAATAGGTACGATTAGGAAAATAAATCTTATACAAAAAAAGGTAGACCCAAAAAATATTTTTCATTTGTTATAAAAGTTGATAACAGTTCCCTTACATCAATAAATTAGACGGTTAGCTATATTTTTTAAATTGATTTTTTCATATATGGGTGAATAAGCATTTTGTTTAACAAATGTTTTAAACAAATGCAGATTGAATCATACTGTTAGAATTTTTTTCCTGCAGCTTTTTTCTAGGATATGGTAATGTTTAGCAAAAGTTTCATGATTATCATTTGATAAAATCAGGTGGATTAGTATTTTCCGTTGGATGGTTAAGAGACTTTTGCTGTTTATTAGCATTTTATGATGAATTGGTTTTTCAAAGTATATAGAGTTTAGCATTTTTTTCCTGAATATGTTTTTCTTACTTTTCAGCGTCTTTTTGCTAAAGCGCCACTTATTTTAGTAACGGAAAGAGATAGACACTCAAAGTTATGCTGAATATTTAGACAAAAAATTAAATTATATTTTGTCTCTTTACAACATCTCTCTAACTCTAATAATATCAGAGATATAATTTTTTTTCGTAAAAAAAAAACTTTAAACTCGATTTCCCACAAATGCCATTTTGGCGCTTTAGCATTTTATCCTTTCCACTGACGATATTATTTCAATGATCCCAAGTACTTACGTAAGCGGATAAAACTAATCAAACGAAATCTTAAGTAGGCTTTGTTCCTATTATTCACCGTTCTTTTGTTATTTTGTTCGTGTTTATCTAAAGGTAACTATTCGGAGGTTTAAATGCTTAGATTACATAAAACATTATTATTTTTTTTCTGACTAAATATTGAGTGAGTTGCTGGCTGAGTAAATTTTAATTGTTTACACCTTATCCGACTAAATACAAATAATTACCCGTAGTGTAAATATTATAAACTTGTTGTTGTTAGCCCATATATGTCCCCACCGAGGGGCACGAGCCTACTCTCATACAGAGAGTGATTTGGCCGTAATCCACCACGCTGGCCAAGTGCGGTTTGGCGGATTTCACATACAACTTCGAATTTCGTCTTTGGTGTATGCAGGTTTCCTCTCGATGTTTTCCTTCACCGTTATAAAGTAACAACAGTTAAATTATTTTCATAGTGGTTTTAAACAAGCGAAAGTGCTAGCTTGTTATTCAAAAAGTCGTCATTTTACAAAGGCAAGTTTTAAGAATATATATACCTACTCTTTAATCAGAAAAACGCTGAAATTTGACAAAAGATTTGAACTGAATTTATTCCATTGGAACCGTTTCAAGTATTTGTTTTATTCAGACGAAATGTGCACACCTCTTCAATATAATGGATATTGGCTATAAATATACATATTTACAGACATTTTTATGGCGTATTTTATATCAATAGCATTAGAGGGTTTAATAAACACATTTTTATGAACAATCTTACCAATGAGGAAGGAATATAAGGAGTGGCCCCATTTTTTTCTTATACAAATGAGTTTATGAAAGCGTGCCAAGGTTGGCGCAAGTTTTTCATAGTTTTCTTGGTAGATTACCTGTCAAACTATAAGAAATTCCATACAAAAAGGTAGCCATTTTGCGTCCGACCAGGCACGCAGGGCCTGAAACAGAATAAGCATGGCGCCTCCTTATATATTCTATACTCAAAGAATCTTACGAACACAAATGCAAATGCAAGGTAATCCAATTTCCTAGCTACGAACTACTGGCTTGATGAAAAATCGATACTGATTTATCAAAACTAAACATGTTACCTCTCATTTCGCTTCAAATAAACAGGAAGACTGCAAACGAATGCTGAATTTTAAACAAGCTTGAGCCGTTTAATCAATCAATCTTTTACAAACGCAAACATTCGCCAACTCAAATGTTGATTGCACGTGTCTTTGCTAATTGAAATACAACTCCAAAGGCCTGAACTGTACGAATATCATGTTTTTATTAAAATTTCCATATGGAAATATATATTTTTTAATAGCCTTCACAAATTAAATCAATATGCTTTTAATAAATGAGGATTAGTAGGCAAAAATATGAAGGCAATATATTATTTTCGTTAAATATTCTATACCTTAGCATGATTAATGTTTTTCGTAGATTAAGCTTAAATATAACGTCTAAGATTTATGATTTATATTTAATAGCTGAGTATCTTTTTAAATAAATGGACGAATATTTTATCGGAGCCTTAAATAATAGAAGCTGCGATCTAATGATGATAACATGTTTCATTATCTCAGTTACGCCTTAATTACGTTCAGATAGATTTTTGTAATTATAAAAAATAACCCAAATCTTTTATACCCAACCTAATACTTAATCACATTTTACAAGTGTTACTTATTGGTACATTTAGTAAAAAAAATATGGGTTAAAAACTGAATTCATAATATTTTTTACTTGCAAATGATATAAAAACTCATTGAAACTCACAGGAAGACCTTTTCCAAACATCCTATCAGGTTTACTCTGAAGCTGGGATAATGAAAAGGGAAAATATGATGATGCCAAATACAAGGGCCACCTATTATACGACCGGCAAAGCTTTGTGTCTCTTTTTTAGAGATAACACCTGCGTTTTTATTTGGACTGAACTACTGGGATTTGGGACAACAGCGTTGCATTCGAATCGGTGTGATTTCATAGACTTTTTTAGGATGGAATTTGATGTTTTGGAAACATAATGCATTTTGAATTCTAAAAAAGCTAATCTGTCTGAAAAGTTGTATGTTTTGTCCATAATAATTATGGATGAATAAAAAGCTAAATACCTACATGAATAAAACACATAGGATCATCAAATCCTTAATTCAGAAACGACATAAAGTTGATTGAAAATAATGAATGGAAGCCTCAATCATTCGGCCAGCAACCAGCCCCCGCTGATATCTCAATGTCACGTCAATTATGAGGACTTAAATGACATTTCATTTTGCTTCGACTTCGTAACTTGAAAAGAAATATTTTTTTGTATGATTTTAAATTAAAATTGAACGAGTTTTAATACTTCGGACACAGAACCCTTAATATATCATAAAATTTCCAAAAAAGTCCCATTATCTGATTATATTGGCCACGGTAGTCCATTTGCGATAGCAAGACAAAGCTGTAATTAATTTCTTGTGTTGATAAGTGAAAAATAAAGGTACTCTTGAAAACAAAAGCCATAATTTTAATAAAGTCACAATTCCATCGCAATACTATCTCAGTATTATGGCCAAAAATGTAAACAATTTCAAACTGAATAAATACTAGCCTCTTTGCGCATACTCAGACAATGACATGTTTATGTAATCATGTTATATTATGGTCCTAAAGTCCTATTTTAAGTACTTACTGTATGAAAGTTATGAGTCTTCGTAAGTATTGGAAAAGGCAATCACATGGATCGATGGCGAGAGGCCTAGAATATTTTAATGATGCATAAAAATATTTTATTTTCATGATTACCATTGCGATGAATCATTGAAAATATACTTCTGCTATTTAAGTTCTTATATTATTATAATCATCACATAAAAGAGAAAGTTAACTTATAGGTCAGTTTTTTAGAAAAACATAAACATTTTAATGACTCAAAAATATAATGAAATACGATCCAAAACTTTATTTTTGCACTTTAAACATGACGTTCACTTTGAAGTTATCATTAAAATCGGATAATATGCTATTAATTCACTTTCCTTATCTGTACGGACAATTTAATTAACTTTTCTTTTGCAAAAGAGTAATTAACTTGAGCGGATCTGGCTTTTATATTACACGTAGTAAAATTTTATTGCATGTTACTGAGTAAGGAATACAAAGGACACAGACTTGTCAGCTTAAAATATAGGGATGTGCTTGTTTTGGTATTGGTCATCTGTCATCAGGGGATGGGCTGATAACCAGTCACTATAACATGTGTATTAACTTTTACATTCCAAATATTAGTGTAAAGTCAATTATAACTCGTAACATTTTTACCTTAGTTTTTTTATATATTTATATACGCTTTTTATAGCGTAACTACCGTTGTGGTTTATGCCAATGTCATGTGAAGTAGAGCTCAACTTCACCTGTCATTTTTTAAGCTTACAAAATACAAAATCAGAGAGGATGCAGATATTAAAAAAAAATTATAAATAGTACAACAAAAAAATAATAGACAAAGCTAGCTACAAAAACCTTATTTGTTTCTTTTAAAAGTGAAAATCAGATCAGAACCACTAAACTCCTGAGAGTATTTTTGAAATCTTCTTTTGATAAATGGGTAATAAAATAAAAAATAATAGACAAAGCTAGCTACAAAAACCTTATTTGTTTCTTTTAAAAGTGAAAATCAGATCAGAACCACTAAACTCCTGAGAGTATTTTTGAAATCTTCTTTTGATAAATGGGTACAATTAAAAGTTTTTAATTATCACCTACACTCCGATACGCGAGTACGTGACCCTGCACATTTTAATCAAGAGTATCTACCCGATTCCATCGCCCCACCCCATACCTTATTACTCGAAGAAATAAAGACATAAACCATCGATCGAGCTCTAAGGTCAACGATTATAAATGAGTCCTAGGAAATACATTTTTAAACAAAGGTTGGACATTGCACTGCGTAACGTTTTTAGCGATGTCCGATGAAGGTCAAACTACTAAAATAACAGTGTTTTATTTATATTGCAATGTGAAATCAATCTTTTTTTTTAGTTTCGATGAACAAGCTTTATGAAAATGGATCTGACTTTATGTACTATTCTTGGTAAGTATCGTATGAAATTGAGCAAATTAACACCACGCAAGAATTATAAGCAGCGTTGTAACTTATGTTGTGTACCTCCAATACACCATTTTTATAGCGGTTGAACGTTCGCTTCTGTCGTTTGATGTCGTACCGATTCAATTGTCCGGTATATGTGGCATTTGTCACTTGAAACTTTAAACCGCAGTGGTGGTTCAATCGCTAATGTTTTAAAACCTTTATCATCGTGAAATCTATCCCTGGGTGATGTTAAGATAGTTTTTCTTTTAAGTAACTTAAACTTAGAACAAAATCTCGAGAATGCTCGTATTTTTGTACAACATTGTCACACAAATTCCGCAATGTCATTTGTTGAGAAAATCCTTTGCATTACGTGAGAAGCATATGAAATGGAATTATATTGATTTATATATACGTAGATATACGTAGGTAAGTACAACTGGGACCTATAACGTGCTAATACATAGTATAGGCTAGGACCTCATCTGCATTCTGAGGTGATAGTGGTTTAGCATGTACTTGTAAGGCATCATCAATAAGGCTCTCACACAAATCACAAATGGCTCACTATAGGTACGTAGTAAAATTCATTCGAACAAAAGAATGTAAACATTGTCTAGTTTTAAAAATAGAATGCGTAATGGGACCGAGTGAATATTTGAATTGTTGTATGTATCGATATGTATGCGAAAGGCCAAGGTTGACCTTTCTCTGAGAGAAATTGGGAAATCGAAGATTAAATGAGCGTAACTGCTGTAATTCAAGGTCGTTAAGTGGCGAATGTGGCAATGTATCGAAAGGTATCATTAAACGGACAGAATTCTAGCAAACCGTGCTTACATACTCGTACTTCCAAGAAATTCCAAAGGAGAGCCAGTACCAGTGAGCCATCTTGCAAAAATATTAAGTATATCACTAAATCTGTGTGGCATCTGTAAAGATTCCAAATTGTGCATCATATTTGAAACAATAGGAAACGAATACATTTAATTTAGGAACCATACAATAGCTCATTTAGGTTTCCAAATTTAGATCAACATTATCTTAGGACCTAATTCGTTAGCGTATTCTATTACCTCACTCAAATTAATAAGTCTTATCTTATGTCTAGTCTATAATTAGACACAAAAGAGATACTGAATACGTTAAAAATAGCAAATACGTAATTTTCTATTATTAATTATAATGACATGTCTTTAAATCGCTCACTGCATTTGACTACGTATTTATAAATTAGAATAAGTTCCATATTTTAACATGCCTTTACAAGCGTTCAATGCGTTTCCGCCATTATCACTTAAATATTAACACAATAGAGTCGATTTTAACACCAATATTCAGTCGATGAAAATATAATTCAGGTGACGATATGGAAAAGTTTTTGGTCCTTAATTTATACGTACCAAAAATGCTTTTTCATATCAGATTAATAGCTTGATTTATGAAACCAATCTCCATCATCTTACATAGTTGTTTAATGACCGTCTGCACTTAATAATTAATACACGTGACTAAGTAATTGTAATAAAAAATCCACTTGACTCAATTATCATTTAAGAATCATAAATAATCCATTTAAAGGGAATTACAATTATTGAATTATCACACAATTGGAATCGTGCGAAATTATTCTACTTTTTTATATCAACGTGTCTTTTTCTTGCTACCTAGCTATATATAATAACTGGAATCTACAACTTAGAATAACTGACATTTGTAATAAAGTCTATATTTGTAGAATACTTGAGTGCGTCCGCAATTTTGTACCTACGTATTTATTGTCATATTTTGGAAAACTCAGACAGCAAATGCCGTATGTGTTATCTGGATGGATGTTTAGCCTAGAAATGTTGTAGGTATTTTAAGTCTTTTATGTGTGACTATTAGCCATAGGCACAAATATTGAAGTATATAATGTTTGTAGGATAGGATATCCGTCTCTTATAGCTACCAAAGCAAACCGACTGGGCACAATTGATTAGAAACGTCTATTACACCGCCTCTTACTGTATTGTCGTCAATCTATTCAGTGTAAATTGGCTGTATATCTGCGGTTATGTAGAGTATTATGTGTTCTATTAGGTACCTATCTAACTAAGTTTGAGTATATGTTGAATTTTATGGAGATTATTGAAAATTTCATATTATGAACAAATCTTCGATGGTAGAATATTTTCTGTCATGACTTTTCTTTATGTCTTTGATAAAGTTTCTTTTTCATACGCTCACATTTCGCAATAATATTAAATAAATAGAAGTTACCACTATCAATTTATTTTCTTATAACTGTTCCAAATATATTATAACACCTATGTATTTTCTCCTTCCTTACTTTGTCGTTGACTAACCACGCCACTCATATCATTGAACGATATACGCACGAACGAATCAAAAGGACTAGTGATGTAGAACTGTAACCATGGAAACCAATCTATTAAGTTGAGAGTTATTTATTTTTATTTCACTCAGTATTAATAAAAGTCAGAAATATTTTATTTTTATGTAGCCATGTACTTGGCTGTATTTTTAAGAGTTTCCTGCCAGTTAAATATCAACAAATCCGTGTTTTGTTGGGTTTAGGTAACTAAATTGACCTGCCTTGTAATTTCGTATAACGAAAAAAGGTCTCGTCGCAAAATGAGAGTAAATCGACAAAAACGAGTTTATCCAATTTCTTTTGTCCCATCTCTTTAAAAAAGTCTCTTCAACAATTTGTTGTGGTATTTTTGACAGCACATCAGGGTAATATTATAAGTTTGTATACCAAAATAAGTCCTTTTGTCCGTAATATACTACATCTATAGTAATAGAAGAAGTCTGTTCTCGTATTCATTAACGTTTACTAGGAAACGGAGTGGAATCGGAGTATATACTTACCCTATTAATGCTATCATTTCACTATGAAGTCACGGCAAAGCGTCATCGCTAATCTGATCTAGATGACATCCATTTATTGGGCTATTTAGTTGTATCTTAATTAATGTTAAGATTAACTAATAATTTTAAATAAATAATTTTATTAGTTGACAATTTCAAAAATAATTATGTATTAAAAATAATTACTACCTACTTACATTTTGTTATCCTAGCGCAAACTCGACCGACATAGAAGTTTAATTAAGGCCGGTTTCAAAAATATTATTTTCCTTCTACGCATTTTTGTAGAGAAGAAGTTCTTATTTATAAAAATGACTTTTCATTCTCCCATCTTTTATATCTCATACATACATCTCGTATATAACAAAACACAAATTCCGTTATTCGAATATCTATTTTCATATAAAAAAGGTGTCAAATATCGGTTCTGATTCAAAACGACAGTTGTTATTTGATATTTTGATGTTTGTATCTACTACATACGCAGATGAGTGCCTTTTTATCATAATAAAAAAGACCCACCTAATGTTATTATTTTTTTGTTTTATGACAGAGATGTGTGGAGAAGCATGGGAGAGGCTTTTGCCCAGCAGTGGGACAATATAGGCTAATAAAAAAAAAAAAAAAATGACGTTTTAAACCATAATGCGCTTATAATTTTGATTAACTGAAAAGCAGGATGGGTGCTTTTTATTATCTTCTGTTTATTGTCCGTTTTTATGAGTGGTTTTTAAAACTCTAGGTCTTAATACCGGAGATATTGTACTGTATACAATGGGTACCAAATTTTTTTGGTAGAAACATATCATCGCTACTGAGTGACAAAAAGACAAATGGGATTTTTTAAGCTAGGTATAATAAAGATTGAAAGATTAGGAGTCAATTTGCGTGCAGAAATTACTTTAAAATTGTGTATAGGTATAATATTGAAATATAAATAATCTACATCCATCATATTTTCATCGTCTTGCGGTCTATAATTTTGAATCGCAGAATATTTTTAACTGAGTATACGTGATAAACTATTTCACGTGTCTTATTTCTTTTAAAAGGGTATTTTTAGTTCATTCCCTTAAATCTTAGTAGAAACCAAATCTAGTCGAACATTTATTCTACTTTAGCAGCAGTGACAAGGGTCGCGTATTTCACGGCTTTAGTTTGGCAAAGAATGTATGAATTGAAATCCTTCCGGTTTGTTATTAAAATAAATTGGTTTAGGTGATTTTGTATCATTATTTTTTTATAAGTACAAAAAGAAATCTATATACCTACATATAATAAAACTTGCAAAGTGCTTTGCTAACAGTAACGTAATTTTTCTTCTTTCATGAAGTAGATAGCTTTATTAAACAAAGTTACACTAAAATTTTACATTCTTTCCTCTGATTTTTACATTGCATTGCATTTCAACATCATCGGTAATACACATGATATTAACGCTGGTCCATTCGTAGCTGATAGTCAACATGTCAAAAGACAATTTTATAGGGGTCTACCTCACCTCTCGAAAAGTTTACTACTGACAAATTGCAATACAACGAGACCTCAGTCTTAGATACAAAACTTACAAACTTTAACTAAATATTGAACGTTTCTCCAATAAACCGCATCAGTTAACGTTACCGAGAAACTTTGCTATTATATTATAACTTACATGAATGTAACGTGTTTAACTGGGGCGTAATAATAAGGCAGTAAACCACGTTTTATATTAAATGCAATTTGTTATCATAAATTCTAAGTTAATTCGTTGTTAATGATGCAATATTGTGTTCTATAGACTATTTTCTGTTTATTTTTATTTCTTTTCGAATATACGTACAAGCAATGAAACGGTAGAAGTTTTAGACAAATAACTTAACGTTTATTTTGATATACCCAGTGTCACTCTCACAGTAAATACAAATCTAACGACACCTCTCAAGCTAAATTGCATCAAGCCGTTTAGGCTGTAGGGCGTGCCAAATAATAATACATACAATCCAATACAAACATACATACTTACTCTCGAAAAACAAAACCCTCCTTCTCTGGCGCAGTCGGCTAAAAATAGCTTATCAACTTTTATAAAAAGCCTTGGTTAACAATCCCTGAAATTTATTTACAAATGTATCATAAGAATGAAACATAAAAATGCTTTTACATTTTAAGCTTTTGCTCGTAAAACACTCGTATTTTACACAGATGTTATAGTAAATATAATACTTTTGATGCCGTGTTGATAGTACCTAAACATAGTGAATGATTCGAACAGGTACAAGGAAATACAAAAATATCAAATGTTCATCCCAGGTAATTCTTGAGGGGTTCGCTAAAAGTAGCAAACAAAATAAAAGCGATGAAGAAAAAATACGATTTCGGAGATTGTAAGTAAAAAGCGATCTTTATTACAAATGTTCGTAGGTATTCAAATCAATACCTATACGCTTCAAGCATATAACCACTGTTTAAATAATCCAAGCCTATACGTATAATAACGGTTGAGTTTCAATTTCAATATAGGAAGTGCCATTTTTTCTTGTATCACGTCGGTATTTACATAACAATGTCTAGAAAAACGTTCCATTATATTAATTTCGTAACTTCTTACAAAAATACACGTAATTTCCGATAGAAATAATCAAAACACATTTGCTATTAACCTTAATGAAGTAACCACATAACAGGTGGATACAAACCACATGAATTTAATAAAGAAGCATATAACCGACCCCACCACCTTAGTTTGAAACTCAGAAAGAGGAAGAGAGTAGCAAATGATTACCTTAATTTATTCACAGGAACAGCTTTTAGTCACAGCCTGTGACTTATCACAGGCTGTTGTTTAAGTAGGTACGAGTAAGTACTTTAAATATTTACACCATAATGTACATACCTACCTATTTTGGAACGTCACTTTTGATAAGGATTTATTGTTACTTTGAAATCGCGCATAACAGCGTACCTACCTATGTTATATGAACGTATCTATGTTGTACATATTTTTCGAATAGGTACTTTTAATACACGTAGGTACTTTGAAAACTTTTTGGTTTCGATAAAATTAAATTTAAAAAACGCCATCTCTTTAAAAAATGCAAAATTTTGGTGACGGGAAGACTTACAAATAACAGTTTTACACCCTTGGAAAACTTTGGTTTCATGCTGCACACTGTGGCGCTACATTTTCCTTTGACTTCACTGCCATCTCTCTATTTCCACATGAACCATGTTGTTGGTAAAACGAAGGTTGAAAAACCTCGGGAAACCTGCAACTGTTTTGGTTAAGTTCTTTATAGATTCAATAGATGTCTCTGTTTTTTTCCTATTAAAAAGGCTTTTTTAGCTTTTTTAGCTTTTTTATTATTATTATCACAATATATCTTCATGAAGGGTTATTTTTTTAGGTTTATATTATTTACAAATGATGTTAAGTGCTATCACGTTATGTCTAATATAATAATACAATAAAAAAATTCTCCTGCGATATTTATGGACAACTTTATATACTCCATACTGTACCATACAAGAAACGAAATATAATACATAGGTACCTATTGACTTACTAATTTTCTTTTTTTCTATGCGTTCATAAATTCAAGTAATTGCAGAACACAGCATAATTACCAAGTAGACACGTTCAGTGCAACATAATATGTAAAACCCATCGATGGAAACTGTTTGGCATATTGTATTACTCTAAGTGTGTTTATGAATATTGTATTATTGTCAGCTGTTTGTTTCCTGAATAAAGAAAATAAAAAAATAATAATCTTAAGATAGACTAAACATACTTATTTATACAAATCGATGCGCGATGAATACGTAACCGAAACACGAATATAGGAGATTCAACTTTAGCTTTCAATTCAATTAGAAAAGAACTTACCAAACTACACAGACTATTTACCTTTATCCCTAATTGTGACATTCAAATAGAAACAGTCAATAAACACGAATCCCTAATTTGGGCCTCGAAAAGTTCAAAATTAATTTTGAATGCATGGCCGAGTTTCTGGAGAAATTTCTGGAACATAACCAAAATATCATTATGAGGGCACGTGTTGTTATAAATAGGTTCTATCGAAACCTCAGAGTTAATAAGAATCCATACCGTTATACAACTTAGTTATTATTCTATTTATATATACTGACATACTGTTTAGTATACTGTTCAAATACAAGAATATCTTAAAATTATTTTTGTTATCAATTCGATGATCCTTCCTTCCCAAATAATACATTTAGTCAACGAAATTGTGGTATAATTTAAAAATTGTTATTCTTTTCTCAAGTAAACATTTTTCTATTTCTGAAATGACTAAGTATTAAAGCTTACGTAATTATTCAGTAACGTATTGTTCTGTCCTTTTTGTAATATTTGCTAAAGAATCAGCTACACCCTACGCTTAATGCTTCATTTTTTTTTTGCTGTAAGACCTTAATACGTTAATTTTGTTTCAGTATAAGTACATAAAATAGCAGTACATAGGTACCAAGCTATATTACCTTCGCCTCAAATCTTATCACTGACTTCTATCTTGTTACCGCAGGTCTGTCTATGAAGCACTTGAAATTAGCTAATCGAAGAGATAATCTCATAATAATCTGTCTACGGCAGCCCCTCAGGTATTTGAATGTCTGATGCTTCAAATGCTGGCGTAGATTTAACATTCTGATTCAACCGTCGTAACATGATCATGACAGGAAAATGATGCTCTACTACAATTTGAAACTAACTTTTTGCTTTTCTCAGTTTGCTTTAATCGTATAAATTATGTTGTTTTTAATGCTATCTAAACACCAAAGCCGCCAGCATGCCGCCGGGCTAGATTGACGACTTTACGTCATACGAATTGTACGCAGCAGATGTTGGGGCTGGTTGTTAAATGAAAGGCTTCAAGTAGTGGAACGAAGGAACTGGGTTTTATTCACTTTAGTTTTTTACACACAATAGTTAGCGCACGTAGGTACGGAGCAGGGAGAGTAAGAAGAGAGTGTTGCTACATAAAAGATACAAAATTACTTTCTGTTGGTGTTGCCAACACGAATGGCAGCTGTCAAACAAGCCGGCGGCTTTGGTGTGTAGATACCATAATATGTCAATAAAATCACTTACTTCTCTTACTTACTTACTTACGTACCACTTACGAGTACTTGTAAAATGTTAAGTAGTGATCAAAAAGTGAGAATTCGATGTAAAAGTTGTTACTGCCATTTAGGAGTACTTAAACATATTCTTTTACTTGGTGCCTTGTGCCAGTGATCACAGTACCGGCAGAACAGGGGCTACAGTACCAAATCGATTTGTTTAAATTTTCAAGATTTTATCAATCAGTGTTTTTCTCTTGGTACTCTTACACACGTAAAATAAAGTTTTCATGGGATTCGATCAATTATTTAAAAAAGTTTTCTCTAGATAATACCTATCAAAAGTTTTCCCTAGTAGGCGAAAGGGGATGTTGACTTAAGAAGATTTACGAATTCACTTACAACCAGAATCGCGATCCTAAACTAATATTGGAAAGCAATTTTGATGACATACCAATAGATTGTAGAATTGAACTTTATTTATTTGAACTGTTAGGTACTTATTCGTATTATTATTTCTGACTCTTACCGGCTTTATGGATCTTCTGAAGGATTTTTCGGTTTAAACGACTCAGTACCCTTTTACGTAAATATTTTGATTATGAAGGATCTAGTAGATGTATTTTTTAGAGATTCGTCAGACCGTATTAGTGAAAGTTCATATTTTTATTAATTTTCTTCAACTGTTTGCTTCTTTTCAGATTTTACAGAATCTATCACATTCGAGAATCTTAATAACTGGCGAAACTATGTCTTTTTGGAAGAAAATACTTTTATGACAGTATTTTATAAGAATGAAAAAAATATACATTTCTAATCTGTTTAACTTTAAGTGGTATTCCTTTATTAGTCTAAAGGAAGTGAATCACAGGTTAACCTCATGCATTCCACCCGACCTCGTAGACTTTGGCCACCGCTGTGAATTATATTGGTTTAGAAGACATAAGTCTAGACCTCGGCGACGCAGCTGGAGCTAAGTTATTGCAACCTACTTTATATAGGCTACTACAACGAAAAGCAGGCTATGTAAAGGCTTTAGCCATTATACATCTAGATACGCTATGTAATGGATAAAGTTATACATCTAGTACTTATAAATATAACTGCAGGTTAAAGTTTTTTGGGAGTAATAAACTGTAGATTACTTGATTTAGTCGATTAGACGAGAGCTCAGATTGTGTTAAACTTAAAAAGATCGTAGAACAATACCAGGCCATAGAAATAAGTGCATTAACAGTAGGCGTCTGTGTACGCACCAATGTCTTATGACCCCTATTGCTTACCTACAACATGCTACTAAAGAAATAAGAACCAAATAATTTAGAGTTTTCTAGGCACCCAACGTAAAGCCGCAATAGAAATGTACATGAACATTTAGATAAGTAATGCTAAAACAAATACTAAGTTAAGTATTAAGAAAGAGATAATATATGATAATAATATTTAAACGAGCGCCTAAAAGCAATTTTGCTAGAGCTAGTAGTTTTGGGCACTGAATATTATAACGATATGACATCAAAGAAATCACCTACAGAGATAAAAGTGAAAGAGAAAAGAAGAATCGATAGACCTACTATATAGCATAGATCAATAATTTCATATACCTATCTAATTATGTTATATTTTTATAGAATATAGGTACTCATTTAAAGACGAGTAAGATTCGTGAAGACATTTGAAAGACGGCAAAAGATATTCCATACATTCTGGAGATTAATATACCTACCTATAAATAACAAATAATATACTAAAGAAATCTTACATATTAGAAGTAATGAAAGATTTATATCTCGAAGAGAATTCAACAGTATTTGCGGATGGCGCGGTGATAATAATTCATAATCCAAACTATATTCAGAAATACATATTTCGGCAACCTGACATCGGCGGTATTATCGCAGTTTGGGCACAGAATAGGTAGGAGTAGGTTCTAAGTTTGGTTTCCAATTTCAGATCTTCTAACACTGCTCATATTTTAATGAGCCAATAGGCAGAGCACTACTAAGCACAGACAGTATAAAATAAATACATAAAGATGGAATCGAAACAAATCTGGGTTTTCAAAGATAATATATTATGTCATGTAGATAAGGGCTTAGCTTGTAAGTCTTTCAATAAGAAATCTCCTCTTTTTTGGCTCAATTTGTTCGAAAGTCTGAAAAAATTCAGTCATTATTTGAATCATATTAGACTTTCAAATAATATTAAAACACTTTTCTTATTTACTAAAAACTAAAATTATACGTGGGTGGAGCTTGAGGCCGAAAATCTGGGCGGAGGAGTAGTCCTTTGCCCATCAGTGGGACACTAATGGCTAGATTAGATTAGAGAAATACATAATTATGATATAATAGGTACTTCTTTAAGTGTTTATTCCATAAAGTACGTAAGAATTTACTATTATAGGAGGTGAAGGCCTCATTAGAAAATACTAGGCAAGATTTCTTATATTTCTTTCCTATATAAGTAACTTCCTTCAACGCGGGAATAAGGTTCTTGAAAGAATGTGCACATAAATCATGAATACGTACAAAGATATGGCAAAACGATATTAGTATTTATTAATATTTTCTCTATTTATTTTATCTAGTTATTAAAGCAATAACCAAAAAATACCGAACAATTTTGCTGCATTGATACCTGAAGAGTTAATCAAAAAGCGAAAAATAGAGTGAAAATTTGAAACTTTCCAAGCCTATTGGGAAGAAGATTGGAAACGCTAAGCCAAACATCCTGTGCCATAGGATATTGCTCGCCAGAAATGAAAAATATTTGGGAACGTATTTGGTAGCTGAAAAACATGGATTTGAGGAGCTTTGCACAAATCAAATCACTGTGCAAGAATCATGCCTGGCGTGATTTTCAATACATTACATACCTACATAACAAAAATTAAAAATTTAAAAAACCCCCGACTATAAAAAGTAACAAATAAAATAAATATTATTTTGTCAACTGAACATCGCATTGTATTTAATACAAATTGATAACTTTCATACAAACTTTATTTCGTCGTGGGACCGCATTCTATTATTTTTTTTAATTTTGATATCTCATTATGATTACTTAAGATAGGTATATATTTTTGCGTACCTACCTAGCTACTTAGCGGTCCCCCGACAAAATAAAGTTTGTATGAAAGTTATCAATTTGTATTAAATATAATGCGATGTTCAGTTGACAAAATAATATTTAGTTTATTTGTTACTTTTTATAGTCGGGGGTTTTTTAAATTTTTAATTTAATTTTTATTTCAAAGTTTTTAAACCTTTATTATAATAATTATTATAAGCTCCTCCTGTTGTCGACATTGCATTATATTACGAATTAAACACTGATCAAAACGAATCCAAACACGACATATCTGCTGTTACTTTTTTGAAGAATGGATGGAGTGCTGGAAATCCTGGCTCCAGCATCAGCTCCTCCTGTTGCTACCATTGCGTTACATTAAGAATTAAACACTGATCAAAACGAATCCAAACACGACATATCTGCTGTTACTTTTTTGAAGAATGGTTGGAGTGCTGGAAATCCTGGCTCCAGCATCAGCTCCATCTGTTGTCACTATTGCATTATATTACGAATTAAACACTGATCAAAACGAATCCAAACACGATATATCTGCTGTTATATTGGATCTACAACCCTACCACAGCGGATAAAAGAACTGATAACCTTGAAACGGCTGAACCGATTTGCATATTATATGTCTAAGAACACTCCCAGGAATACCAGATTTAATTTAAAAAAAACCGCATCCAAATCCGTCCACGCGTTTAGGAGCTACAGTGCCACAGACACACACACACACAGACAGACATCGACGTCAAACTTATAACACCCCTCTTTTGGCGTCGGGGGTTAAAAAGCAGTTTTTTAAGTTAGTTAAATTACATTTTTAATTAGGTGCTAAAGTCACTTTGGATTTTAAATAAGAGTCCAGTTTGTGCTTTGAATAAGCACTACGAAATTAAAGAAGTACAACTAACGAAAACGAAAATAAAACAAATCGCGAAACAAGTCGTGAAACGATCAAAAGAACAACACCCGTTAAGATCTTTACCTAAGCCATTTATTCTTACATCGGTACTAAGTAACGTTGGGCGCTTAAGCTAAGTGCCGTTTGGTTCGATTCCGATGAATCTGGTGTCCGGTTTATCGAACCCATCGTAAATAAAATCCGGACCATTTTGCGGTTTTCGAACAAATAATCGTTCGTTCTCTTTTCCAATACAGAGTAATTAGTGAAACTAGAGATGAAATTAATGGTCACGCTTTTTACTTATCACTTTTTATTCGTACTTACATAACTGTTGTGCTGGTGTGATGTAAGTTTCAAATAGGTATAGTATCAACATTCGCGTTTTTTATCTTAAGTTAATGAAATTTAACCAATAGATAGATAGGTAAGTACCTAATATATTTCAGCACCGTACTATAATCAAATGCATGAGATTTATATGAAGTGTTTAAGATAAATCCAGGGGCTAAAGAATAAGAAAGTAAGTTATGTAATCTACCTACTTGCATGATTTTTTTGAGATTTGTAATAAAAACAAGAAAAGTTATTTCTGACATAAGAAGTTTAATGAATCTGACCCTTTAATATAGACATTTTAATATACCTACCTTTAAATAAAATTAAAATAAATACATTTTCCGTCCTTTCTTATTACTGTACTTTGCATTTTTGTAATGAAAACCGCAAATAAAAGAAGGCTTTTTGGAGAGTGGGCTTAAATATTTTAAATGGCACTCAATATCTGATATCCGATATATGGGATGTTTACTCGATGTCTGGGTATGCAAATTCAATCAACAAATCTGAAACAAAATAAAATAAAAACATTGTTGAAATGAAGACCACATTTAATTCTCTGCTACTGACATTTTAATTTACATCAATAACTCTTGCCACGTTACAATTATCTATTTACTCGCTAGTGTTTGCAACTAACTCCATATGTCTAGTATGACAGGACCTATTTGATGTATAGACAAAGGTAGCTAATTTATTGATTCAGCTTTTAAATATTTGACTACATATAAAGTTATTGTTTGACCGATCAATGGGAAAGTTTTAAGTTGTCCGTTTTTGTATATGTACCAATGATTAACTGAGTTATACAGAGCCTGTATTGTTCGGCTTCTGTCACAAACGAATTGTTCATGACACGACATATATATATTTATCAAATAAATTGGATTTCTTCAAATACAAGATAAAATTTACGTAGACTAGGCCCATTTTATTTTCAGTGCGTTTATACACAATGCGCGTCTATATTAAATAGCTATAGCAATATCATGAATTTGCTACACAAAACAACGTACAGCGAAATAAGAACATTTGTAGGCAACAAAAGTTGACGTTCACCCGCTTCATAACGTAGGAAACAATAAAAGACAACGCTCGCTGGCGAGAAATTTAAATAAAACCATATTGCTCACGGAATTGTCACAAAAACATAAATGTTATTTTTATTTTCATCTTATATCACATGGATCGTGAAGTCGGAATTACGGACGAATATTCTTTTCAATTTGCTGAATTACTCGTCATATAACGATTTACAATGTCAAAGCTTATTTTCGTAGACAGAATTTGTATGACTAAAGCGGACTTTTATTTATAAAATGACAGTAGGACAGAAGGTATCGATTTTTCGCTTGGTTTGATGATTACACTAACCTTCTTTTCACCTCAATTATTACTTTAATGAAGCACAAATGTTTTACTCTATTTTATGACCGTAAGCAGCAGTAACGAATAATAAACTTAAGCAATGAATGAAGTATGCCGTGACAACGTCTAATAATTTCTATAGCACAAAACTCAAGTAAAACTTGTTCGTTTTCCTCGCTAGTCCACATAATAGTTAATTGAATTACCCCAAACTATTTCTCCCGGCCATGTCCGTTAGATTATAGCGAACGTTGTTTCAGACAATATTGTTATTAGATTATATGCCTAACAAAATCAGGAGCGTTGAGTACCTAACTATTTACGACATTGCTTTCAACTAACAGAAATACTTCGGTGAAAGTTGGTTGATCAGGTGCTTCGGGTGTCAATTGATGATTTTCAGGAAAATGAAACATACTTACAAAAAAAAAGATCAAAGTTTTTTTACACATGTTGTACGTTTTACACATATCGCACAAAGTCATTGGGATATTTATATACTTATTAAAAAAAACTGACAGAAACAGTGTCTCTCAAAGATTTTTATCTAACTTCGATTTGATAAAACTACCTTGAGTTATACGCCCTCGCTGCTCAAAGTTTCTCCCGCCTTCTTAAAACCCTACTTACTACTACTTTGGGGAAGATCTGGGCTCTAGTATATTTGTAAAAGTAAAAATAAGTATATGAGTAAGTGATACCTGCCCAAATATCTAAAGTTATGGACCTACAAAATGTTGTTTTTATTCAACCTTTGTCACAAAATTTAATAACTCTAACAACAAAGCCCGGTACAACAAGATTATGATACTGTTAATTAAACCAACAAAACTTTATAAACTAGATCAAATATTTTTACAAAGAGATTTACTCAGATAGCCCCCGACTTCGTTTACCGAAACTGATTAAGTTAAAGTAATCCCAAAAGTGGATTAATTAAATTATGATTAAATTAAAGTACTTATCTTTACCCATCTAAAAATTTTATATTCAAAAAGTTTTCTCTATGTACATTATAATTTAATATACCGTAATCTTTTAGAATACCTAAGTACCCTTAAGTGCGAGAGCTCGAGTGAAAATTGCAATAGATAACTTTATGCTTACTTGAATCATTGTCGATTTTCAATAACATGAACTTTACGAAGGTACCTACCTAATAAAATATCACGGATCTGAAACAATACAAAAAACTATACTTACCTACCGAACAAACTTTGTAACAATATATTTTTTTTATCTCATATCAATCAGACATTATATACCTATGCGCTCTTGTTACATTCACAACCCTTGCCTATTTCATGTCAAAATGCCTCAATAGTCTAATACATGTAAATGGTTTGATTGTTCCATAGATTATTCAAATAAATCAATTACTTATTGACAGCTCAATCGATACTACCCGTTACCTTTGATTGGGCTTTAGTGCATTGCATATTGACAGACCACATTAAATGCTAGGCATCAGTTGATCCATTACACATACGTGCAGCTCAGAATTAATAGGAATTGGAATGCTGAGAGATATACATAATTCTCTTTGAAAATTTCGTGTTGAATATTTTGTTACTAACGCCGGGTTAAAAAATAAATAAGTAGTCACTCATTCCTAACTTATATTTACGTGTTAAGGTAGCAAAGGAGATGTTCTCCTTTCATTATAAATTGAACCCTGAAATTACTCATATACCGTACCTAAGATTGCATTGTTTTTATTATTTGTGTACTTAAAAGCTTGTATAGAAGCTTGATTATCTGTGATCTATTCAGATAGAACTTTTAACATTTTATTTAGTCATCTTTCATAAAAATAAATTATCGATACAAACATATCATACCAGAAATCAAAAGCAAACTATCACGAACAATTCTCATCACATAACCAAAGTAACAGTTCGAGTGAACCGAAATTAATTATCCTAAAATTCGTACCCCAATGCTTTGCCAAGTAATATATTGGACAACGGCTATGATAGTTGTACGTTCCCTTTGAATCATCTTGCTATTGGTATTTAGCTTTGATTCCAAGGGTGTTCTAAACTAAACAAGGAAGCTCACTGTGTTTGTTCGCAAACAGACCACTGCCCAAACAATAGCGCCGAAACATTATCACAAACGTAATGTGTAGTTATGGACGCTACACTGGAACTATTTCTATTATTTAATATACCAATTAATTCTTGGAAGGAAAGGATTCCATTCAAACTATAAATTTAGAATCTTCGACTGTAATAAAGACCGATCTTGTACAATAATAGGGTTTTCATTTACAATCTATTTTGCTGCAATGTTCTATTCTGGTATTTACATTTAATTATAACATGTACAAGTAGAAAATAATACTTACTTATTTGATTTGGAATAGGTACCCTGGAGAAGCCCGTCCATTGACATGGAGCAAGACGAGTGGAGATTCGACGTAAAATTAAACAATAGGATTGCATAAAATGTCTACTCTGCATACCTGCTAAATAATATTTAATCAGTTCTCACTCTAGCAACCTAAAACTAGGTATTGACTGAATATAAATCAATGAGGATAAACTAAGAGTATGGCGCTGGCAGGCGTTATTTAAAGAGTTGAATTACATAGTTAAACGCGAGGAATTTACACTTTAGTTGTGAGTTAATGCTTTGGTATTTGACCATAGCTACTGATCAAAATTTCAGCCCTGTAGATACCGGAACCATAAATTTTCAATACAAAAACTGCTCCCGCTACTTGTTTTTACCATGTTTACGTTACACGAGTAATGTGTCTTCTTTTCTCGGTCCTTTTTATGTCGACACTGGTTTGTGGTGCTCATTTTTAAATGCCGCGTTTTTGTAATGCTTTATGACTTTACTTATTCAGAGTATTTTGTGTATAAAAGGTTGGTGGCTGTTTTGTTAATCTCTTTCATTTTGTTCTTTATAAATGCGCCGAGTATTGATATAAAATCTTAAAATCATGTCACTGGATATTTAATTTTAAAAAGAGGCAAGTCGAAATCTTTGCTATTTCACTATTTCATTCAAATAAAATATTTGTTTATTTGTACTTATACAATCAACGTTCTGGCGAATAAAGTCTCCTCTTTGTGAACAAGGCAGGATAGTTTCAAAGAAATCTCTAAGTTCATCTGAACAATTATTCTTTCTGCTCTAAATTTGCTTTTTTTTTTTGCAAAACAGCGTTTCAATCAGGCTTGATTTTCCTGGTTCTTTATACTTTGAAGTACTATTATTACATTTTATTGCGAAAAAAGTATTACTGCAATTTCCAATTCTCCATCTTTGCATCTTTATACCAATCCTATGCGGTTTCTGTCTCCGCTTTATTATAACGAGAAAATATTTAGTGGCGGCGTGCCAAAAGGGTTGGGAGGTCAAACAGTGTATCGTCATTCAGTAATAAGGTTATATTCGCATCTGGCAACTGGCAAAAGTCAGTGAAAACGGCAACTAAGTACATCTGTGTACGTGAGCGTGGCCTTAACGAAATTACATGGGTTCAGCTCGCTCCGGGTTTAATGGTAACAAAACCAGCGAGGCATGAACGATCCTCATATAAGCCGTGCAAAAAACTATATTGCGTTGCGAAGCTTCCCCGGTCGGTTGGTACAATAATTTTCGTTGATCGTTAATTTAGCCCTAATAGCGTCATGTATTAAACACTAGTTTCTTGCTATATCATCCAGAACAAAGCTTTATCCCGTAGTAATAAATTCTTATAAAACATAAAGTATCAGAGCAATGTACATTCCGCAGGCTAAAATAAAAGTCAAGACTATGACTTTGGTGAAAATTAAATGTATTTCTAATGAAACTAGTGTAAATAAAAATTACTCGTAGCCTGATATCATTTAACTGCATTTATACGGAATTCCATATATTTTGTTATTACAAGATACCTATTCACCAAAGTAGCTTAAAACGCTTGAAAGCTGTTACCATCTCATTATATAGGTATCCAAGTGGTTATAACCACGTGGGAAAGATAAGGTAAGACGGTGAATGCAATACAATTATTTAAATAAATACGTCTAGTTACGCCATGCGGAATGGAATAGACATTAGGTTAATTAAATTCAAACAGCCTAAAGGCAAAGCTGGGTATATGTGTACAACTGCGAGAGAACTCTATTCATTTATATCTACCATGATTGTCCATGATTATCATTCAAATGTATAAGTCAGCGTTTTAAATGAACAAATTAAAACGTTACAATCTAAAATTATCAACGGTTGTTTGTATTTAGTCGGTTTACGGCCATTGCCAATATACAAAGACAGATAGCCATCCGTACATATCTGTCACGTAGCTGTCACTTTTAATTTTTCCTTCAGAAGAATCCCATAGATTTTTTGACAGCGGTAAGTTTATAGGGACGAAAAATTCTAAGATAGATAACTATTTATGTCTCCAGTAGGGCGAAACCAGAGATAGATAGAATAATGGGAATGGTGGTTATATTTTAATGTAAGTAGTATAATAGTAACTTTCAATGTGGTATAATGAGTAAAATTGGCTGGCAGGTTCGGCTCGCAGACAGGCTCCTTCATTATCACTTCAACTAGTGACTTTAATAAGAACGTGCCTCTGGCTATCGGTGCGCGTTCCAGTACTTGGTTTCTTGCCAGATTTAAATTACCTGTCTTTTAATAGGATAAATAAATAAAAAATACTGATATAGTTTTTTAAATAAAAGATAAAATTATAAATGACTACAAGTTAAAAAAGAGAACGCATATTGTCATCATAATACCTTCGAAAACTTACATAATATCTTAATAAAATATTACAGTCTTTATGTTATTCTGATTTGCAATCTAAATATTTTAAACTTTGATTAAAATCTGTTTAATAGTTTTTGCGTGAAACAGTATCAAACATCTTCACATTCACATCCATCCAGCCATTAGCACAAATATTGGCATTTATACTATTATTTGAAAGTAGTATAGTAGGTTTATAATATAAATGTTAGTACAAGTTATAAAGGGTGGTAAAAATCCGTGAATAAAGAGGTTAACAAAAACGAGGAAAAGGCTTTCTCACATTGAAAATATTTCCTTTAATTTCTAAGAAAGGGTCGCCTAATGGATTTAATATGACACATTAAAATAACATTTACATAATTTGAAACATATTTCCTTGTTGCTTGCTACTGACATCTTTTTGAACCTTTATTATAACTTGAAATTCTTGTTAGTTTATTTACCTATATTAGAATGAAATAACGTCATATTTATTACAACCAGTCCCTTTGAAGCTACGTAAATTGACATTTTTATAAGTACTAAAATAAAATAAACATTTTGTATATTGAAATTTAACACTCTTGTGGACCCTTTAACTCTTTGTTTTAAGTAAGAAAATGTTAACAGTGTTACAATTTTAAAGAATACAATATGTTTCTTCACGCTTAACTGGAACGTACTGCGGAGTTAAAGCTGTCAAAGCATCAAGCGCTGCCCTGCGCTGTAATTCTATGGCGCTGCAGTTTGAATGCTCTTTTCTTATAGACGGTACTCTTGTTACTTTCATAGTCTTCTATCGTTTTAATTCTAACATCATTTGTTTAAAGAACCTTTTGGATAAGTTTATTCAAAGTCTGTGTAGACGTTTAGAAACTGTTGGTTCATGAATTATGAATAAGCAACCGTAGTTTTTTTATTAATAGGTACAAAAGTACCTGTTTTCATAATTTCCAAGTTCATTTAGCTGAACAAATATACATTGTGACAATTTTTGTAAGAGACACGGATATTCATACAGAATCAAAGAAAATCAAATATTGATAAAGCAAATAATTAAGTTCCATGTTCCTATTACAATCGTAATGAAAATTTGTATATGGCCATGAAACACAACGTGCAAAAAAGAATATTTTATTACTTCACGTGAATTTTTACAAAATTTAAAATAAAATAATATACTTAAATTACTAAAGTACTGCCAAGAAATTAACAATTAGAAACCGAGAGTGACTGAATTAATCATTCCAGCGCAAACAGCCCAGGAAATTTTGAATAAGCCATCTTTAAAGAAGAATTACCCCCTAATTAGGGGTTAGTATTTTAAACCGGAACGGACCCTTAATTTAAAGGTAGGCGGACGACATAATCAAATCTTCCCTTGTCAATTTGATGCGCCTTTTAAAAAGACGACACGTGGCCATTGAAATTCTAAATTCATTTGTAATAATTTTATTTTCTACACATGTACATTGATTACATAATAAAATGCTTGATTTTATTAACACACTAGCGGCTGCCACCGACTTCGTACGCATTTATCATCATATCTTGGAAATAATTAAAGCCTAAGTGCTATTCTATTAAAATAAGCTGCCATATTGGCAAGTTTCGTCTTAATTTAAGTATTCAGTAGTTTTTAAACGAATGGGTAACAAACATTCTCACATCCAATCGCCCATATCGGCACAAACGTTGACTTGACATTTATATGTATAATACTAGTAGGATTTAAGGAAAAACAAATATAAAAGCAGGAAAAAAACATGTAAGTACGAAAATATAATAAAATAAGACTTATAAAAATACTTGAAGCGTGCCACGCTGCTGTGGAAAGCTAGCGTACAATCCATAAACAAGATTTTTTGTCGGATTCGTCTAAATTATGAATCCAGCGGCTAAAATTTAGCTAATTTTTAGGTAAGATCATCTCAGAAAGTGACCGTGACTTTAACAAAAAAATATTCCGTAAACTAAACTTAGATTACAATATAATAAGTATTTTCCCAAGCAAATATAATACTTAAGTTATTCAAAATTAAATCTATCTTCAGTTGAGCGCCTCGGTTTATGCAGTACTATTCGTCTCGCATCGCCTCCATTAGCGTAATTAAGAGGAGTGCTTCTTAGTTCTCTATCTTAGTTTCTACTTAAGTATACTGACTTACAACACTAGGAAATGCTTAAGGTGGGAAGTAGTTTGCATAACACAATATTAAAGATGCTAACTTAGCATAAATTCTTGAATTTAATCAGCTGCGTAGAGTGAATATGGAACTTTGAATATAATTTGAACATTTTATTTTAATCCAGTAGGTACTTTGATAGGAGTTAAAAACACAGATTTTGAATACGACTGGTACCATCCATAGATGCTGATTCCAATCAGTATTTACGAGTACATTGCCCAATTATAATAAAACCATGATGCTCTGTCTTGTCAAACATACAAATAAGTGCGTCGTTGTTCTACGATATCGCTGAAGCGATGGAAGCGATGCGATGTCAGCGTACAATGAAGCTGAACGCATCATCACGCGAGACTCACATTTTCATTGTGCAATAAATTACATCACGCAATAACCTGCAAACGATGTAAATAAAATAACGTCTGAAAATATATCATCATTATCAATCAGCCTGTTGTAGTCCGCTGCTGGACATTTTCACGCCACTGAGATCGATATGTATAACGAATATATATATTTCCATCGTATTTTACAGTACCATGTGTCTAATACTCTATAGCAACTACCCTTTTACCGGTTTGTTAAAATACGCTTACTCCATTTCCTATCCCGCCTTCCAATTCAATTCCGAAAGAACTGTCCCTTATTTTCATTCAATTTCCGAAATGATTGTCCCTTGTTAGATGTAATCGTAACATAATAATCCGATAAGGACTCTTAAAAGTGGAATAGGAAACTACTATCTGATGCTAGAGGTATTCAATACTATTCCTTAGTCCTAGCCTAACAGATCGCGGCGTTAAGATATCTAAAGACATTGAATTTTAAAGCTTATTACTTTGCAGGATCTTTGTAGGAAACTACTTAGGATCTTTGATACAGTACCTAAACAAGCTTACAGAAATAGGGTAGGACAGATCCTATTTGGAAATTCAGATTGGGGCAAGTTTTCCCACTCTCTTTTCAAAACTTGTTTGTTTATTGATAAAAAATAACTAAAAATATTTATTTAATGACCGGTAGAAGTAAGTTATATAGGTTCATAGGTACATTTAAAAAAGCAAGCGATTCACTTGCTTTATTAATATTATTGAAAATTCGTCTAAAATCATAACTTTCTTGAGGCAAATTAAATTACTTTCTATTGCATTCAAAGCAAACCGGTGTTTGGACGGTATAGACGGTCGTTTGCAAACAATCATTGAAGTGACGACGCGACACGTTCATAAACGCGACAGACGTACTGTCACCACCAACCATCAACTATTCAAGCTACATTCTAGCAGTATATGAGAGATGAAATGGAAAGGAAGTTTTGCTACAGTCAAAGTTATCTATGCGCTTTGCTCTGTGAGATTGTCACTGCATAAATTTGGCATTAAGTACATTTTATGATAATTATAGTCTCTTTAGCTTTTTAGTTTTTAGATTGCATTTTTTATTTCAATAATTTAATAAATAAAATATGAAAACGGCACAATATTCTACAAAAGATTAACTCCACAATTTTATAATGCTCCGTATAGTCATACTTACTTGACTTTCTCCTCCAAATAAATAAAAATACGTATTTTTATTTACATAAGATTCTTGATAGGATAATTTTAAGTTAACCTAAATAAATCTTAACCCGATTTTCAAAACTAGGTGAACGTATTAATTTAGCTACTTACACTAATTGAAATAGCTAGGCAAAGGCTCGGTTTACTAATTTACTTACATTTCTAAGGTCTAGAAGCAATAAAAGCCTTCTGTACAATTAACCCTGTTAGTATATAACAAGTTAAGAACATTTTTGCTATTGAATATTAATTACTTAATTCGTTTTAAGACCAGTGATGCATATATTTCCCATAATTTTATCCAAAATTATTCATTAATGATTGAAATTTGTTATGCAAATTATTTAAAACAGAAATGCAATTTGAAAAACTATCCAATAGTTGCACGAGTAATCGATAAAGCAATTACTAAATACGAAATGAAGCCCATGTAACTGCAACTAGCAGGTAAAACGGTGATCAAATTATTATCCAACTAAATGAAGAGTTGCTAATGAGTCAAACTAAATAACCCATCAATTGGACTCTCAATTTTACTGCCATAACCGCAGTAATGCTTTCAACATTAACCGAAATGAGTTCTTGATTTAAATGTTAATGAACTGTTTAATTACGGCTCTATTTGTTGAGATGATTCGATTTTGGAGGCTAGTCAGTCAAAAATTAGCAATGAAATATAACGTAGTGTTAGGAAGAAACAAATAGCGATTTATTTTCGAACTACTTTATAATTAATTTGGTTTCTATCAACTGTATATCCAAATTTTTCAAATAAATGACTTTTATTGTTATAATTTTCTTACTACTGATATTGATTTGTACTTAGGCTGGTTATGTTTTTTAATAGTTTTTATAGTGATTTCAAACGAGATAAATGCTTCGCTCACTTACTATGTACACTTAACTATGTACATTAAACATTCCTCTAATTTTTTCACCAAGAATAATATTCAACTCCGTCAGAATGTCTATAGTAAACAAAGACATTAAAAACAAAAGTGCAACATAAAAGTAGCAAAAATGATAAAACTTTCACAAATATTACGGTAAAATAAAAATAACATAACAAAAATATCAAGAGAATTATACGTAAAATAACTCAAGAGAAATAGCAGTTGGAAACAGTAATAAATCGATAAGAAATTAGTTTTCAGCGACAGAGGACTCATCCATGGAAAATTAATTGCGATCGGATTACCATAGTTCGTGGAGTGAACTGTTTGAGTTATTGCACTTGTAAGTTGGAGGACTTTAGCTTCATAGCAGGTGCACGGCGACGGCTGACTAACTTTTACAAAGGTTGAAATTATCGGGGATTTTCTCTAGTTTCTATTTCACAGTTCTATTTTGGTACTTACTTTAGTATTTCAAGTGACCTTTCAATATAATCATGTAATTATTATTTCATTGAAAAAATCCCTACATTTTTACAAGCAATTTTTGTTCCAAAATAGATGCTTAGGTTCATGTTAGTTTTATTCATGGAATGAGGAAAACATTGTAATAGGAAATAACGAAAATCATTACTTGTATTTTCTAATTTTGCAAAATTCCATTAATTAGTTGTATTCGATGCATTTATTAGCTAAACCACACAAGATAATTTGGTTTCAATGGACTGCAAAAACTCAAAGCTCGAATTACAAATTTAATATGAATATGTTTAGTGTCCGTTTAAATTAATGCGAATAATGAACTGCATTTTACTAAAATGTATAAATGAATAAGCGCCAAACTAAATTTGAAATAGATCGTACTTTATTTTAAAATTGTCCACTTATTTAAAAGAGATTATTTTGTCACTAAATAGTGTATAATTAGTCGCATAAATCTTCATTGTGATTATAGCTTTAATTTTGTTCGAATTGAGTTGAATTTTCGATGAAACATTTAATTTAAAGCCCGTATTTTGATAAAGTATTTATTGAACTAATCCAACACAAACGCAAAAGTCAACATCATAAAAACAACATAACGTTGTTATCTAAAGAAATAGAATTCGTAACGTGAAAACATTCGACGTAGTCACATAAAGAGCCGTTCAGTCCTAAAGAAGGGTATTGATGATAATTCCCCTTTATGTGCAATAGAAGAACGGAACAGCTATATAGAAACTGGTACTCGTATTGACTCAGAATAACATCTGCTACCTTGGACCGTTCGATCGAAAAATTGGAAGTCTACAGTTCCTGCGTTCTGAAAAATTCGAAAGTAAATTTCTTATCGTATATTACACTGAAAATTAAATTTCGGGTCAAAAAGATCGTTTCAAATATTCAACATTTCCGGTCTTCATTATTCTCATCATAATTATTTTAATCTTTTATCTTTCAATTAACCTTTTATTACAATTCAACAATATCAAAGCTGAAAGTGTGATCAAATCATATTGTGGTAATTATAATGCCTTTGATACATAAATGATTTGAATCATTAATTGGAGGTTAGGTAGAACAATTGTAATATCTGAGTAAAATTAAATACCAAAGCGAACAAAATGCAGAATGTTTTGATTGCTATTGTTTAAACTTCTTGATTTCACCGCTAAAAAATACCTTCATTTATAAGTACGCTTTATCTTAAGCGTCATTCAGAATTAAATTTGCTAAAATATTTAAATATAATTATAATAACTGTAGAGTTTACAATTTAGGTTTGATCGAAATAATAATAAATTATTTAAGATATAAAAATAAAGTTTTTGAGTTGGCACAAAGTAACAGTGGTTTTAGTATCAAAATTAGTACCGTAGACTTTTAGCTGTAGAGTAGAATAACCATTTTACGAATTTAGAAGATTTTTTTGGGTGAAATAAAAAACAAGTGACATGTCTAAATACTGATCTGTGGACTTCACGTCAGTACAGGGTGTTCCTTCAGGTAATGTATAAAAAGAAAGTTCGCATTAATGTCAGGACCTGGCAATTTATCTTGGCGTAATTCGAGTAAAACGCTTATTGGCTGTCGTAGCCCACGCGAAGATAACATGATTTATATCCATCTACTAATTATTTTCTAGATACTATGCCTACCATGCACTATTCCGCGTGTTTTCGCCAAGCCATATTTTTCACGTACCAATACAGTAGCTAGATATTCTTCGTTTTCTGTCCGGCTAAATCATGATGAGACCGTAGAAAAGTATTACTAAAATATCTATACGTATTTATTGATACAATAATACAGTAAAATATTGCAAAATTGAAAATGACGTATGCTTTTGGTCGGCTGAATGTAATATCGATAAATTTTTCCGAAGTAACTAAATAGGAGTAAAATATTAAAAGTAACTACCTGTACATCTTTATTTATTTTTTTGGTAGCCTAATATGTCCCACTGCTGGGCAAAGGCCTCCCCCGCATTCCTCCCTACCTCCGGTAGCCTCTGGCCAGCTTGCCAAGTATGCATCCAGATCGTCGCGCCATCTCCTCGTAGGCCGACCTCTACCTCTGTGGCCGTCGAGCGGCAACCAGTCGTCAGAAATTTTGGCCCATCGATCCGAGTGCATACGGCAAACATGTCCAGCCCCCCTTATGCCATCTATTTTATTACAATACTGATAATTATTTAACATAGGATTTACGACCTTTAACATTGGCCACTTAAGGAGGACTTGTATTCCATAAATTAATCCCATTAACAAAAATATACGAAATGCACTACGAGTACATACATGAATAAAGTGTGAAATGACGCGTTCAAACGGTAGTGTCGGGGTAAGCTCGCCACAATTATGCACTCCAAAAACCGCATTGCAGCTCCTGTCACTCCACGCTGTTTAGTTTGGCGAAATATGGCCGCTGCGTAAGGACGCATGAGAGCACTGAGATTTTTGTGTGTCAAACTCTGAAAGTAGGCTGCAAGTTTCATGTTTTTAAAAGAATTTTAAGGAAACCGTACTTATGAATCCTCAATTTTAATAACGTTCTGTTTTTCAAAAAGGGTAAACATTTATGATCATTAAATAGATTTGTTTCAAAGTATGCCACGTGGCGAATTAATTAAAAAAGGAAACCTTACTGAAAAAACACTTGTTATTTTAAAGTTACTTACTTATAGTATCATCAAAAGTTTCTAGAGTCTATCGGAGTGATCTAACTCTATAAGGGATCATTATTATACCAACAAGAGATTGTTTCTCAATAAGATTTTGGTACATCGTTAAACCATGCTGTTATTTTTTACAGTCCTACAAGGTCAAATATCATGTACAAACAACAATAAAATTCGCTGCCAACACAACAGTAATGGCAGCAGAAACCAACTTTATAGCATTCAGGCCGGATTTCCGAAGCTTCATAAATGGTCTGCCGCAATATCTAAATGTTGTCGTGTTTTATAATGTCGTATGACAAAATTGTAAAGACTATTTTAGAACTGCCAACTGAGTTGAATTCTCAATCGACTGTTTGGCTGCATTTTAATAATTTTGAAATGTAAATGCATTTTCTCAAGCGTTGTATTGTTGATATCTTCCGGATTGATATTTGATTAAGGATAAATTTTGATTTATTTCTTGTGCCGCTCGTCAATAATTTGAATAAATACTTAATCTACTTTTAATTTAAACTCTGTTGAAACCAAATCTGAGTTTGACCTCAATCGCGATGTTTATACGCAATTTGGTGATAATTTTCTGCAATCGAAAGCAACCGGAAAAAACAATCTAAAATTTATCACTTATAAACGCCAATCGTTAGTTTTATTGTTTCCTTTCTTGGACCTTGGCGAATTGCCATACATTATGTCACCAGAATTTGCGTACAAATAGGCTCCCTTGATTCACAGCTCATTATTCCGTTCACATTATGAATAAATATTGTAATATTTGAGGAATAAATCATTCTTTATAACTTCGATTATGAAACATCAAAAAGCTCCATCAAAAAGTCTTACGAAATTATCATAATGGTTGTAGGAGTTTTTCCATAAAACTAAGGAAATTCGATTTAAACAGGCATAAAAAAAGAAAGATATTTTTTTAAATACTGCATTAAAATCCAACAGCAAATTCAATTTTTATTTTTAATATACCTACGTAAGTATCATTATTTCTAAATGAATAAGTTGGTGTCTACCACATACCAAAAGTACAAATGCATAGCAATTTTAAAAAACATTTTCAAAACCATTTTCGTCTGATATCGCTTTTTTTAAACAATGCAATGAGCCCTCAATATCGATGCGCATCGTCGATGGCAGGCTGTACCGCTGAATGGTCGAAGCGACTGATACACCAGCTAATTATAATATAAGGTTGGCGCAACGTGAACGTATCTACATTTTTATTGAAAAAATGTACATTAAAGTCCAAAGTTCCTTTTTGGTGTTAAGCCGCCGTAATCTAATGTGCAAAACACATCTATTATATATTAACAATTGAATTGATGGTTTGTTGCGTCCTCTAACGAAACCGCAGTATGTGATTCAACACCGTCGTGGCTCAAACACAAACGCGTAATTGCTCTAGGAGTGGATAAAAGTCGGATTACATATCAAATAAAAACCGGACACAATTCAAACAAAGAAACATATTTTACTGATATTTTGGTAATAAAAATAAGTTGTTTCTGTACACATGACAATATTAGTAGGTATTAACTATTGTATGTAGTTTTTCTTAAACCGCCAATATACTTACCTACGTAAAGGACTATAATGTAATATCTAATATTACGTTACCTAGAAACGAGACTTAATGTAACGACCAAACGTTTAACCTTTTTAATAACAATATCGTAGAGGGAACGCTACGTTTACAACAAAAGGTTTTCCCTTTAATTTTTCTATATGGAATAAGGACGAGATAGAGCTAATGATCGGGGATTTCCTCATTCTGTAACCTTTTTGCTAAGGTTTTTTCCTAAAAAGGAAGAATTAAATATTTAGCTTTCTTTTCGCCGCAAAGCGTATTCTAGGGTACTCGTGCATATTTGATTTTCGTAACTAGTAAGCTAGCTTGAGGGGCGAGGCAGCCCTGACTGGTCGTAGACAGGTATTGTGGGGTAGGCAATTAACTTTTCAGATGGATCTTCCACGAGGCTTGGAGTAGAGCAATATTGTGGCAATATGCTCGGTGTATCTAAAGCCAAATCCTCTATTTGAAACACTCAATTTACATACCAATTTTCAATCAGTCTTTTATCTACTAGGAATGCAAAACTTGATTTCCCTTCTCGATTTCCTATGCCCGAATTTGTTTTTATTATTGATCTTCATGTATTACTTCTCCTAAAAGAGATTCCCTCTTTAGAGGTTATATCGTATCTGGAGATTAAATGGAATAAGGCGGAAAATAGATCGGAATCGCGTGACTCTATTAAATAAATCGTCTTACAATAGATGATGATGATCACTATTTATAATATTATTATCACGTCATTAGTTCTTTAATTAAGTAAAATTATTATGTACATTATGTAGTTGGCAACAGCAATGTCAAAACTTGTACAGTTAGCGCACTCCGACGGCTTCAACAATACCTATTCAAGAACATCAAAAGCGATTACTATGATGTAATGTGTTCAAAACTTTGCTCTCTAAATCATCTGTGAATGTCGAAACTATACCCAAAATTAGTAGAGAATTAGAAACAATGCAGACAGCTGCGAATCTAATTTCATAGTTTGTCCTTTTTCCGATTGACAACCTAAGTAACATCGTAATATGGTCGGATAAGTTTTGTAGCGATCCGATACCGCAATATAAATATAATTATGTTTCTTAAATATATTATTTTGTTTTCAATGCCGAGATAACTATGTTAAAATATGCTTTATATTTTTAATATAGTATACATACAATGCTGTAGACATATTGAACTTTTATTAAATAGCACCGTACTCTTCATTATCACGCCGCATAATTCAGTTTCAATAGAATACAGACAGTTACAGGAAAACTCAATTAAGCGTACACTCTGATGTCAGCTCACAGAATATCACAGTAATTATGAAAGACCTTGATAAAATACTGCATATTTAATAAATTAACCCTCTCTACTACTGGCGGTTACACAGCTACCTATTTAGCTGAATGCAGACTCGTACCAGCACTTACTACCTCGTTATCCATGTTATAGACTACGAACGTACTAGAAGCTTACAATAACTCCGATCTACACAAGTACAGTTCCAATGGGTTCATTACGAGTTCCAACTAACGAACATTGTCTCGTATTCCCGAGCGATCGACTCTTGTTTAGCAAACTGGCCTGATAGTTAGAAAGGAAACCAGAGACAAGAAATGTTCTAGTTACAAACAATTGACAGGTGGTTAAGTACGGTTTACATTTAGTTGTACGATTTGTTTCTTGATTAGTTGTTACATTTGTAGACATCGATGTAATACAGTAAAACATATAGGTACCTTATTTATTTTACGGTTTTTCGTATTAGTTGTTGACTAGCTCCAAAGCTAGAAATGGTTTTATCTTACCCCCTTTCAGATCAGACAGTGTCAATAGCATCATTCCTGATTTATGTAGAGGTTACATACAAAAGTATGATATTGGCTATTTTATTTTAAAGTAAAATATTGCGAAATTCAATTAACAAGGTCGGATAAACAAATCAATAAAAATCCACCAAAAAGTATTTCACTTTTACAACATTATGAACTCAGCTTTTATCCCGTACATAAGGCAACTCAAACTCACTGCCAAATGATATTACAGACCATCTCTCAAATAATTACAAAGTTATCTCTTTTCGAAGTGATAATGTTCGGAGAATAAAAGCCGGGAAGTAATAAAATACTGCCAATGGATATTACTTAATACTCGTGGGTTTCCTCGATAAAGACCTTATTCTTATACCTACCTATCACGTTACATTGCTTTAATGCGATGACCAATTTTCGTTGAATTATTTGCGCGCAATAAAGCAAGTCAATTATAGATATTTTGTCGCTAAACGAATGCTGTTTCAGCCAATATAGTACCTATTATTTAATAATGTCAACATGATTTCATAAATTACATTTGTTGCGATCGGTCTGCATGAACTGTCATACGACCAATGAAATAACCTGATTGTAGATCTTTAATTTCTTAAATTACAAACGAAATTGCGCTTTACATATAAGTGATTGTGGCTTAGTTTTTCTTGTTGTTCTAATCTCAAACAGATTTGATATGAACATGTGAACAATCGTAAGCGGTAGACCTGCAACTTTTAACGTCAAACCGCAACCGCACCTCAACCGCTAGTAAGTAAAAGTGTTGTATGCGGGTAAAAGGTAAACCAAAGTACTCAAAAAGTTCAATGAACTATTAGCAATACTGCGTATAAAGAAAAAAAAAATTGTTTCAATAAAAGGTTTGTATCACAGTCATCAGTCTACCTATCGGAAGCTTTAAGTGACACATCGACAGTTCACAATTGATGGATTCCAACGTTCACAAAATAGAACTTTGAACAAGATGTCCCTCGGCTCCCAAATACGATTTTTCCCGTCAAGTAACGTCACTCTTTATATGAACAGGTTGGAGCCTGTGAAATATTGAATAATGCAACTGTGTGAGTGACTCAAGGTGACCTGTCAATAAAATGAATGATATACTTACTATAAAAGGTTCAGGCGAATTTATTAAAATTTGGCGTGACTGATTCGTCGAAGTTCAGACACCTTTATCTCAGCTTACTTAATAAAATGTAAGTTCTATAAAACAAATTAATAAAACAAACAGGTGAGTAATTTCTATTTTTTAAGAAAATTATTTGCTACACTTAATTTCCTTTTTATACAAAATTCAGTGTTTAAAACATTTAACTAAACCTAAGTTGCGGCTTGTCCACATATTTTCAGGCCACATAATTGAGTGTTCCGGACACGTTTGGGCGTAGTAAATAGTCAAAGCTATGTAGGAAACCCAAACCCGCCTAATGATCTGGAACGTGCCAAAGTGAACGACATTAGACCATCAAATCACAGCGAGCAATCCTGCATTCCCTGGGGACTGAAACATGTCGACACTTACCGTACGTCTTAACACAATAATGCACCGTCCCTTTCACATGTACGTACCTTAAAGACAAGGATAGAATTGCGACTGTTTGACTAATTCACTCGTCGTAAATTGAGTGTTTTGGGTCTCTGTTTATTTACGCTACCTTTTGTAGTTCGGCTTTGACTTTCTACAATGAACGATTTACAGGAAATGTCCAGGAAGTTTGCAGAATAAAACGAGTTATTTAACTTTCGTCTTTAGTTTACCTGTTTATGCAGCTTTAATTTCATTCGAAATTCAAATTTCGAAATAAATGTACGTCAACGTTAAAATTTCGAAAAACAAATGCAATTAAAATCTATTTTCATTACAAAAGTTATGATGTTGATCAATGAGTTTATAATATAACGTTTTTTTTTCTCAATTACTTAAGTGTTATTGTTACGAGTGACTTCGTTATTTTGGTATATCAACGCAAAATCTTTAACAGTTTAGACTTACAATTCCTGTTAACTATAAAATACGAATGTTAAGCGTTTTCTTACTCATAATCCAAACGGCTATATTGAAGCCGAAAACTAGACGAAGAATGGACGTTTTTAACTCTTTCACGAAAAAACCACTGACCATATTGTTATGAAACTTTACAATATCGTAGCTTACATCCCAAAGTAACACATAGGATATATTATTTTAAGATATTGCATAAGTTTTCAAAGATATGATCAAAAAGCGTGGGAAGTCACGGGCGGTCGTTAGCATGTTACATTTTCCCCGAGTTTGGTTGTACGAGTACTATCTATCCCATTACTGCTAATGTCACGAACAGCATGACTCGTCAAATATAATACGACGCAGGTGATACTTGGTGAAAGAGTGTCATTTTCCTGCGGTTTATTTCAAATCAGCTTTTTCCTGTGACTGTGCCTCTTATTTAAACAGGCTACGGTTACATTTCTTTACATTACGAATATACTTTAAAAAAACGTTATTATATACTAACAAAAAATATTTTGAGTATGATATACGTATTTTATCACAGAATTTGTTATCGAATTGAGTACGTATTGAATTTGATCACTCAAGCAATACACGGCGACTCTAGAAAACTACAGATTTACTTATTTTCCGTTTTAGGAGAAATATTTTACAGTACAAAGGATAGAGCGGAAAATATAGTGCCATTGGAAACTCATACATGTACTACAGCGAGCATTTCTTGGATATTGGCGATATCGTAAAATTTATTTTATTCTATACTCCTCAGTGCATCAAGGCACAATGCACCGGCCGCATTCAACCACCTGCATTATTTTCATAGCACATCCGTGCCTCTAACGATCGCTCTCCTTCCATATATTAAAAATAGTTCCAAGTTTTTCTTTACAACGGGCATGGTTTTTATTCAAAAGTAAAATTGCGTTGCTTCTGATTTTTGAACATGTTCTATAGGTAGCAAAAAGCGCCACGTTTATTTTATGCTTTCCTGGAAAACACACGTTTTTATTCAACAGCCTCGGTATCAAATATATATATGTTCAAATCCTAGGTGGATTTAGTTTTGTTTACTGCTGCGTTTTTGGGAAACATTTTTATATCCCGTTCTAACTTTGATCATAACAACACCGTTTTAAAAATATTTTTGTACCAAAAAGTAAATTTACCGCGAATGGTATCTAGTGACTTACTTTGTTGCAAGCTAATGACAAAACATAAACTGCAGAGCTTCGTTTTTTAAGTTATGAATTCTTTATTGTAAAGAACATGAATAGTAACTTATAAATAAATCCTCATATGGAACAATATAAAAATTTCAACACTTTAAAATGACACGATAGTAAAATAATCATGTTCTGACAACCAGAAGCGTACGAATGTTTCAAGACATTTATTATTTTCTTGATCCGTTTACTCGAACAACATACTCAGTTTGCCGGCCTATTTTTGGGATGTGCGGAGATTCCTGCTCCTGAAACCGGTACGTATTATTTTGTATCATTGTTTTACGTTCATCAAAGCCTAAATTAGTTTAGCTCAAAAGTAACACGACATTCATTGACTGTTAGGCGGTACGAAGTTCGGGGCCCGCCATGAACAATACAGAACAGCTGCTGTTATCCCCTCTATTCTCAAACCCGACCTTCATCGGTATACCTGCAGTCCCTAAAGATCCAAGATCAAGTTTTCAAGTTTGTAATAGTTGTTCTTTTTAAAATATGACTTTTGACTAATATAAATCAATGAAAACTCCAAAAAATTAATAATTGTTTATAATAATTTTAGGCCCAAAAAACGATGGAGTGACGACCTACGCTCATTTAGGGACGATTGGTGGGAAGCAGCTAATAATAGGAGTGTTTGGAGAGGCATGGGAGAGGCTTTTGCCCAGCAGTGGGACGAATTAGGCAAAAAAAAAAAATTTAAAAAAAATTGAGAGCGCGAAGAAATTTTTTTTTACATTTTTCTATATACTATTAAAAACATATTTTCAAGGTTTATATTAAGATTCATTGACTGGCCCTGGATTCCGAGGTATAAACCTTACGGCACTCTACTATAGCATTTCGTAGCATTGTGTTATAGTAAAGCAAACTTTTAGACATCTTTCATATTAAATATTCATTTTTGGTATAACAAGGAAAATGGCGTTAATAAAATTATTTTACAGTAAATACCTGGTAATGAAACCATACTTGTCTATAAGGATTTATAAAGAATTATATAAGTACGTAAAATTATTTAAAGTAAATAACAAGTACCTATCAAGAAAAAATATTATGATCAAGTATTTCGGTTACCTTCTCGATTATTGTGTGCCTCCGCGCTCTTATAAAAATAAGTACTTATCTACTCGTCTGTTTTTGATGTCGATACTTCCAAATAAATAAGATTGATGGCTCCACTTCGGAATCCGGGGAAATTTTTGTTTGCCTACATTTTGCCTCGATATAATGGTACCGTTAACACAACTCTTTTGTCAGGAGCTCAGCTTAGTATCTCTTGAAGTTCTTTTTACTTTTTATTGATTTGTTGTAGGCACTTAATTTTGTTTATTTTTTGTGGAGACAGGTTCTTAGTACTTGTCTTAGAATAGTTTATAATAACGTTAGAGATAGAGGAGAGAGGACTCAGCAGTGGGACAAATAAGATTAGTATTTTAGTACTTATATTAATAAGAGATAAAAGAGAGAGAGAGATAAATATTAAAGTCTTTTATTACACAAAAAGCAAGTAGCTACTTGCTAATACTTTTGATGAATTCCTTTACGGGTTGCATTTAGCTAAATGCAACCCGTTTTACATCAAAAGGATTATTATGAAACTGTTAACTTTGTAGAAACAATTTTCGTCTTGTAGCAACAATAATGACTCAGTCATTACGAGATTAAACAATAAAATGCTAACAACGTCTAGACTAGACAAAACTTAAGATTATGAAACCAGTGTGACGACGAAACTTAACTTTGAAGCAGTGTTACTACTTTGAAAATTAATAAAAGGTCTTACTTAAAATAAGCAATATTACAAGAATTATGAACCATTTTTAGAATTTACAGGCTTCATAGTCAGTAGCAAAAAAACAAAAAAGCCAGATTTATAATTGAAGGTTTATTTCAATTATGAACCAAACTAAGTTAGACTGAAAACAAAATACAATGTCAGCTCTTACTTATTAATCTACGGCTTAATTGGTTTTTAAATGAAATTGTGGACTACAAAATGCACCGCGGAATAATAAACTACTGCAGTTTTTAGCCAATCTGTAAACAAAATGCTTCCGGAAAACCATTTATACAGTAAAACAGCCATGATGATGCAATTTTAAAGCAATTTATATGTTAAAATTCTAGAAACTTCCATTAAAAACAATAAATATTACAAAATAATATTTGTTACGGAATTAACTAGGATTTTAATTTAAATGACTTCGCAATTAAGACACCATTTTATTTCTAAGTGGATTCAAGATTTCGTTAAAAAAAAGTTTTTTGAAGTTAAATTACATTTACTAAATGAAAAAAAGGTAAAACACAATTCCTTTGTTTACTTTACTTTCCGATTCCGTATTTATTTTTATAAGTTTGTTTAAATTATCACATACAAACAGTTGCATGACATTTTACCAATTCGTAAAAAAGTTACGAAAAAATTTACTTTTTATGAATTCACTCCAGTTATTTTTGGAACAGGTAGAGGTACAGGTACGTAAAAAGAACGCTGGAATCATCAGAAGGGATGAGTTTGCGCATAGGTACACTTGCGCACGAAATTACTAGAAGTTATTTATTGTTTTATTCTTATGGGTTTTTGTTAAGTTCTTTTATTTTTTTCTTAGGTATCGGAAGACGGTAAGAAATTCGGAATCTTTTGAGCTTTAAACAATGCGAGTCACTGTACACTGAGAACATTTTGTGGCCGCTTCGGTCCGTTTCAGACTTTGTTTAAAATTTTCGGCTGCGTTATTATCGGCTTCGCTCTTTATAAAACATTGTTTTAATCTCTTTTCTGTGTAAAACCATGAACGTAATTAAACACGTTTTAATGTGCAATGGTATTTTAGAACAAAAGTCACATGTCAGACTCAAAAATCGTCTAATGCGCAACTTGACAGCCAGCGTTCTTTTTACGTGGCGCGACCTATTTCTTTAAAACAATGTTAATTTTTTTATCAAGCAAGCGAGGAATTACCGATAATCCTTTACCTAATAAAACATTATTTTTGTTCTCTTTTTGGAATAAAAAATACGTAGACATTCAGTGCACTAAATTAAATATAGAAGGTTCCAGAAACCGATTGGATAATCATAAAAAGGCCAATCATCTAAATGAACAACATTTAAATTAATTGTATACCTTGATAACAAACTTTTGTTTTGAGTAGAGTTATTTCCACCTGAGCAAACCCAATGAACTAAAGTTTTGAGTAACTAATACAGGGAAAATAGAGTGCGAAACCATTCGGTTTTGTACCACTTTTCATTCTAAAACTTTACCTGCTTTGGGTACGAACCTCAGAGTTTCAAAATGTTGTAATAGAGGTGAATCTATTTTATTTTAAAATAACAATATGTAGGAAAACATTCTGAAGAATGTACCTTGTTTGTTAATTTTGTTCATTAAGGTAAAAGCACCTATTACCGCGGTATGCAAAACTGGCACCTATTTCGGAGGTATGCGATATTTTCTTGTTTTAATTAAATTGTAATAACTTTAGCGCAATATTAAGAAGGGCAAGTTATAACCTGTAGCGTTATGCATCAATCCACGGCGCGTGCGGGTTGTACCTTAGTGTGAACAAGACAAAAACAATCAGTTTGTGCGACGCCAACGCAAGAGGAGGTCGTCTCCATACAATTGGGAGCCAATTCACGTAAGTGGACACAGATTTTCGTAATGATTTATTTTTAAGAAAACTCGTTAATACGTGCTATGGGTGTTAATTACTTGATTTAGTGATCTATTAAGATTATTTTGATGTACTATTTATTAAGAAATATTATTTCTAACTATTTAAAATAATTAAAAATAAAATTCGCCGAATTAGGTGCCTAAAATTTATGGTAGAATCTAATGCCGCGGTAACCCTCGGTAATAGATAAATTTAGAGTCCAAATATTTTGCTCGTTATATTAAAAGTAATTGTTTTATTATGAAGTAATAAACTATATTCTAAACGTCAAGAATAACTCATACGAAAAATCTATTTCGGATGCATATAAAATCTAGTACAACTCCTTGTTTTTTATAAAAAACAGCAGTAGTTAGAATGTTGTTTTGTACTGGGTGTCAAAATGGCGCGAAAATATTTGCATTTTTGATTCGACAAAAAAATAACATTTAGTATATTAAATTGTTAGTGCTATTTTCATAGAATAGTTTTATATTAAATTTGATATCTGTTTAAGCTATGTAGCATCAAAATTATATTTTATTATTAGTTTTTTATGGATCGGAATTAGATTTTATTTTTATAAGTGTAACCTCTATTTCCGCGGTATACCTCGGCAATACATTCTTTGAGAACCTATTACCGAGTGTCAGTACTCGGAAATAGAGTTTTCATAGAATCTATTACCGAGTGATATGACAGCTGATTTTACAATTTAGGGTTCCGCAAACGAATAGTCAGGAGCTGTTTTCTAAAACCACATGTCACTGGCGACTGACAAATGACTATCGCGCTATGCTATTTTTCTGTTGAGGATTAGACAAATAAAAAGACCAATTTTAAGTTCAAGTTTGCGTTTTATCTGTTAAGGAAGTATGAAATAAGTTAATTTTTCTTTTCAGAAACTATGGAGAAAAAACGAAAAACTACACTGATGCAGATCTAGAATCTGCTCTAAAGTTGATTCAGGATGGTGCAAGTGTATTTCCTGTCACAAAAGATCAGTTGCTTGATACTGTAGCCGAATTAGTCAAAAATTTAGACCGCCCCAATCCTTTTAACAATGAAAAAAAAAATTGTTCTTATTTCATTCGCTAGTAAGTTTATCTTTTATTATTAAAGTTGATCTCAATGAAAATCCTTTTCATTTTTTTTTAAACCTATTATACTAACTTATTTCATACGGAACCATTATAACAACTAGGCATTTATTTTTATCAGCACTCGGTATTAGGAGACAGATACCGCGGAATTAGATTTATTGCCTCGGAAATAGAGGATTTCGTATTGCTGACTTAAAATAGAAATAATAAAATAATGCTTCATATTAGACAAAAAGGAAACATATATTTACATTGTCAAAAGTCTATAAAATGCAAAAAAGAAAACAAATTGGTCCAAGATAGTATGAACTATAAAATATTGCACTCCAAAGTCAAATTCCCCTGAAATACCGCGGTAATAGGTGCTTTTACCTTATTTATTAATTTTAACCATATATCTCTACGTGGTTATTCATTCAAATTTTTTTTTATCCCATTTAATACTAATAGACTCTAGTCATAATCATATTTTACTCTTAACAGTAAAATGGTTTTAATATTCGTGGTTTCCTAAGTGATATTTTTGTGAACTTGTTCGCAAATATAGCAGTGTACTTGTAAAATTACAAGTGTCACTCAAACCCGAACTAGTTCCGTGAAAAAAACGAGCAAACGGAAAATAAAAAGTGTAATTTTCAACTTATCACAGAAAAAGTTTGAAAATGAGCTACGCCACCGCTGTGTTGTGCATCAAGTTTTCCATCAACACTTCAATCTCAACTTTGAAGAGACATCGCGTCATGTTTCAAAGCTTTACTGGTTTCATCAACTATTTTGTTCCCAACTTGGTGACATTGCTTTGAATTTCGACCGAGGACATTTTTGTGGACTGCTTAATTGCTTTTTCAAAATAAGGGTAAGTAAGTACAAATGCTTGACTAGGTAATACAATGATTGCCAAAACTCCGTCAAAAATGAATTCAAAAAAAGAAAACAACACGATATTTAATGGATGAAATATTGCTGTTTTCTCATTTTTTTATCACGCAAGTACAATTTTTTTTGCAACTGACTGTAGCGTCGACTCTACAGTCAGTTGCAAAAAAAACTTGTTAAATAAAAAGTTTTTCATAAATAATTGCACTTGAATTGGTGCCATTAATCAAGAAAAAATACTAATAATAAGTAACTTTAACTCAAAAGATATATTATAACTACTAAAGTTCGTTCGCTAACCCCAGATTATAACATAAAAGAAGATTATTCAAACCAAGACATCCGAGCCAAAACCCACAGATGTAACCTAAGGCTTAGTAATTGTAATATTTTCAGTCCAAAACTGCTCAGATAGTCTACAGTGTTCGCCGTCTGAAGTAGAGAGTGACGTGAACATTGTGCGTCGCTGCCGCTCGCTCCCAACTCCCGACTCCCGTTTCCAGTCAGTGCCACTCAGCCTCTCGGCGAAGTATACCGTCTCATTGACGGACACGGCCGAACGTCCCCGAACGCCGGACGGCCGAAGTGTGGAGTGCAGTGAAGGTTTAAAGTGCACTTTGTTAATTCATATCACCACCCGCCGGCGAATGAAACTCTGCCAACTTTGATTGTGTTAAAAATGTAAGTAATTGTGATTTGTGGCCGCTGTTAATGAGAGCCGGAAACTTTTTATAGTCGGGATTTTTTATTGACGCCTCTTAAATATAAAAAAATTGAAACTTTTTAAATTTGAATGTACTCGAAATATATTTACAATGTTGCGACATTTGGTGATTTTTTGGCACTCTAATTGTTATTTAATTTAATTTGCGGGTATTTCCGGATTTAGAGCATATAAATTTATTTTTAAAAGTGATGCATGTGGCTAGTTAACCATGATATAAGTTGAGAACCTAGTATAGAGTTCAAACAAAATTTGCCAAGCCAAAAATCATGAATAAAAATATCGTTAGACGCAAACTCTATTTTTTTTCTTGTATTATAAAATTTTAAAGAGAAGATTAGTAAATGAATACAAAAATAGGATATCTTATTACCTAATAACATTAGTTTTAATAAGTACCTGTAAAGAAAGAAATTAATTTTATCATGGATTTTCAACGGTATGACGCCGCACGACTAAATATTAACGATCTTAAATATGTAACTATTGATTAATAACCTTAAACTAATTTAAAAAATATTCACATGGAAAAACGCCTCCAAAATTAAACGAAGAAAAATTATCCTTTTATGGATTGATTCGCATTTAATTTTTGTAATATATTTTTTTATAGTTTTTAGTTTGTATTTCGGGTCCAAACGCAGTGTTACGCACCAGCAATCGAACCGCACCCGGTTTGACATTCGATTCGGCGACAAGCCCACGCTTAAGTTCAAATGCTTGGCAGAATCCAATGACAATCGCGGAAGCATCCCTGACCAATTAAGCTGACCAAATTGTAGACGATAAGCGCTTCCATAGGTATTAGCCAATTTTATTTTAGTTTGCCAGGTTCTCTGCTAGATTTCCCATTGTTAATTAATTGAGGGATTTCTGAAAGATTTAAACATCATCGCTACCAAAAATGTCATTCACCTACAGAAATCGGTTAACGATTTTCGGACGTAGGCGTTGGCCCATTAGCTAATCTAAAAGCTCATCACTTTTTACGTCTTTTATCATTTTTATTTTTCAGCTTATGTTTTGAAATGTTAAACAATAAATATTTCTTAATATAAAGCAATTTGATGACAAAGCTACTTTTCATTTATGAAATTTACTTACGAGTAAACAAAATAATGAGAATCTACTCACAGTATTTCCTCAAACGTAATAACCTTTTCATGTTTATCCAACAAGGTAAATAGACATCAAATAACAATTTATTATTTTCTTTTATATTTTATATGAAGAACTTATGTCATCTTCTTTCCTACTGTTTACAGTTTATTGCATTTTTCTTAAATTTCATATAAGGATAGGTTTCGCCGTGGTTTCACACACAGCCGCCCCGTCAACGTTTCAATAAAATTGATATTAGAGGTAGAAAAGATTTTCGTATGATTTTTATTTCTCTTCTTTCTTTGTTTCATTCCGATGATTGTCATAAAAACTTTCACGAATTCACATTTTAAATTAACTCTGAAACTATTTGTTATCGGACAATGTCAATACCATAAAACTAGCGTTTTTATGAAGTTATCACTATTATACGCTCTCTCTGTCCACAAATAAACTAAAATATATTCGTAATTTGGAATTGTGAGACCCTAAAATAGGAAACGGACTGTGGCTTGTCGGAATCGAAACCCGCATGTAGTACCTACCGAACAAGGTTAATTATACATAGTTAAAGATTTTGTCAAAGAGTTTATTAGAGAGAGACGACAATAACAGGATAACAATCTTTGTCACTGAAACTGCAAGAGAATGTCAGAGATAAACTTATAAGAAAGCCACTCGTGGTAGTAAATCCACATCAACAGCCCACAAAAGATCCACTCATCATAATTTGGGAGCCACTACATTAACTACTGAAAAATAATACTTCATACCCACTCAGTTAATGGCAAAACCGTGTTAGCTTTTCAAAAAAGTATCACTTTTTTGCCACCGATATTTCGAGACCTACCAAAAACAGAAATAAAAATTCTTCCTTGTTATTATGAAAAATATTCATTCTGTAATTTATTTCTAGGGAGAAAATTGTTCAGTCGATTCAGTGCTATCTAATTTGTAATTTGATTAACATGTGATTTCCTGTAACGCAAATAAAAAAGGCCTCGTACCTATTTTATTTAAACAGGGCCTTGATTCTGTAAGTTAAAATAGCCGTGGATATCGTGTCGGTATACTGTCGACGGCAATTTTTGACACATTTGGTATTCTGTAAAAAAATGGCTTGGCTTGATTGGGATCAATGGGGCCACCATGAAGCCACTGAGCCATGGTTGCAAATTTTGGTATTCCGCAAAACTCGTTTTTTGATACATTTTTGACATCGATGGCGCCATCGTGGGGCCACGGAGCCATCTTAGCAAATTTTGGTATTCCCGTAATCAGTGGCTTCATGATGTCGCATCAAAACCGTATTCCCTAATTTATTTGACGTTTTTTTCAATGGCTGTCAACTGTCAAAACTGCATTTGAGCAGACACTGCTATTTTAGCAAAGTCCTTTCAATGTCTCTTCACATTTTATATAGACTCGATAAAAAAACACTTAATGTTTCTTTGAATAACAATTCATATCTAGGAGAAAGAAGGTAAAGAAGGAAAAAAAACCTATTCCGATATGTCGTGTGTGTGTCATGTTTGATTTTATATACGTTTGGATTACTCTATCTCCTGCTGCAGTTTTTTCATTGTGTTGGTGTTTACCTACGGACTTTGAATCTTCCTCCTTGTGGACCTTTGCCTGTATACGTTTTGTAGTTATGTAAATACCGTAAACAACACAAATTTCTTTTATATAGGTACTTATATAGATTATTATAAATGTGTAAAAATGTATAAGTATTTTAGAATAAAAGGCTATAGTATTTTGCAATATCTTCCTTTATTTAACACAGTTACTAGCTAGTTTATGAGAGACCCACGACGTACACATATTCAGATAAATAAAACTCAATTGCTTCTTGCAAAATGAAACTACTAAAACAAGACTACATTATAGTTAACAAGAATAAATTCCTATTAAATAATTTCTACATTCTACTCAAAGTTTAATACCTACAAGTAACATATTTGCTCTAAGATGTTTGTAAGCGATAAGTACCGTATTAATGTAGTTAATCATAACAAATTCTAATATATTAAATAAAACTCAAAAGGAGTTATAGCATTCTGAATGGGTTAATATTCAATACGTTTATTTGCACTATAGGTTTACATTAGGTCACGATAATAGTTTTAGATCAAACAAAATGTGACTACGGCGGCGGCGTCTATTAGTTGGTGTTAAGCCATGCAATGATATTTCTGAAAGCTTTGCAGCAAGCAACTCTATATCTTCTGCCTGAGACAATGTTATTTTAGCAGCTGCCTTCCTCCTGTTGCACTTGTCTTTTCTTTCTGATTTAATTTTTCTTATGAGTTTACTCTTATATTCGTTGTAATTCTGAAAAAGGAATAAATGTTGATCAGAGAGTAGTCTCAGGTTAGTAATCAAATCAAATCAAAAATTATTTATTCGTAGGTAACATTAAATTTACACTTGAATTCGTCACATTAATATCATATTGTATGAATAATCCTCACTAGTTTTTATGAGTACAGTCTGCCCCTACATTGTTCAGTAGCAGGGCGCATTCCTCTCAGAGCCTTTAAGCTAGACTGCGGCCCTCCTTCGTCCTTGTGCACCTTCCTAGTGCCAGGTCAGGGTGGGCCTCCGTATAATCTATCAAGATGTTACCTAAAACAATCAGGTTTTTATAGTAAGAATTGTCTTGAACATTTAAACAACGTAATGATTTGTAATAAAAAGACTAACTTACTTACTTACCAAAGCAGAAGTAATTTGTTTTTAAACAGTTTTTCTACAATTTCAGTCGAATCTTCCAAATTTCCAATGACTTTCACCGTCAAACATATGTCAACCAACAAAAAACATGCCACTTTTTTCTTCAAATATTGAATTAGCAGTAACATTCGGCTATACAGCCACTAAAAAGAACGAATGAAAAAAAAATCATTAAAAAATATGGGTATCAAACGTGTTTAAAAAAAAAAAAAAAAGTCACGATCGACAGGACAGCGGCACCGAAGTTTTAATTTTAGAGACTACCAAAATTTGCTTCAGTGGCTTCATGATGTCGTATCAAAACCGTATTCCCTAATTATTTGACGTTTCTTTCAATAGTTTTAATGGCTGCCAACTGTCAAAACTGCATCATAGCTTTTTGTGTTATTTTCTGAATTAATTCTGTTATTTATGTTTCTGCTACTTTTGTCTTCAGAGTTTTTTAAAATGGACAAAGCAGACGGTATAAACAGTAGACTTTTATGCTGCAGAACTCGGGAATGTGAAAACTGCTGTGTAAGTATATAATTTACATTCAACTACTAAAGATATATAGCATTATTTTAGCTACTATTGCGAAAAACAGCTTCATTAGGTACCTAACTTACTTGTTCTTTGTTTTAGGGGTGGAAGAGAGTCGTACGGTGACGATGCCATTGGTTACGTGCAACTGCGTCGCGAGTCTGGCGTCTGCACACTTAAATGCAAGATTTGTCCAGAACACAAAGTGAAAGCGGGTTCTTACAATGTGACAATGGTTGTAGACGAGAACAAAGAGGAAATTGTAAGCTGCCAATGTTTAGACTGCACAGCATCAGCTGGCGGTTGCAAACATGCTGTTGCTTTCCTAATGTGGTCTCACAGAAGAAGCGAGGAGCCTTCTTGCACAGAGGTGGAGTGCTATTAGAAGAAATCAAAACTTTCCCATGTTGGAACCACATTGAAGTTTGTAACAGTGGAACAACTTTGCAATAAAGAAGCTTTGACTTCAGACAGCAGTGCAAGTTCTGCTAAATGAGTACCTTCAAACAATAAAAGATAGAAAAGTAATGAACTGTGAATTAGTGCGCTGCAAATGTACCTAACAAATTTAAAAAAAGGATATTTGTGCGTTGCACATCCAGAATTTGAAAAAACAAAGAAAGTGGATGTTGTTCCAGTTATATTTAATGAACAATATTTAAATTATTTATTTATTTCACCTGAGTTATTTTGGAAAAAAAATATCTGTCCCATATTGTTCATAATCGTAATAATAATAGGTACCTATGTATTTGGTAACGGTACCATTATGGACCATACACCATTGTGTCTTCGCTAACTATTTAAGTAATTAAAATATTTTTAACTTCTTATTGTTTCCTTTTTACATAACACCATTCAGATAGGTATGTCAATATCATACAATAAATAACTATTGCTCATTGAAACCAAGTTAATTTATTCACTGACAGGACTAACTAATTTGAGTGCACATCCTAACAAGTAAAGATTGAAAAATTAGTTTGAAGTAGAGCACTTTCTACATTTCAGTGCCTATGAATTTGTTAGGTACTTACATACATACTAGGATATTATAGGGTAACTTAGTAATCTTGGGTCATTTAACTGTCTTCCAAAAGTAATAAACAAAGCTACCAATTCCTATCAAGGATTAGGTAGGTAGTTCATTAGAGAGATTTTTTATTAGAAAAATAATAAATGCTGGATTTATTTAACAAATAACATATATTTCAAATAACTAAAACTAAAGGTACATAGGTAGGTACATTTTAATGCCCATCATTTTCCTTATTTTATAAGAGAGTCCTGTGTGTTGATCAGAGCACAAGCTTTAACGATAACATCATCAAGTACTCGTAGAATGTTTTTGTTGATAACATGATATTGTTTTAACATGTGGAACTCTCTTAATCTCCTTATCACTCGTTCTATATGAATTCTTAAACTAGCTATAATTTTCGTTTGCCTTACTTCTTTTTTTGTTAGCTTTGACCCTGCTGGGACACTTGGTGGTCTAAGCAATTTAATTCCCTTTGCATTCAGTGTTTGCTCAACATGCTTAAATCCCCAGTCAGCTGGAACATAATTACCTGGACCTAATAAATCTAAAAAGTCACAATTTTGTAATATTGTAACATCAGTGGCCCATCTCCCAAAACCAGGTGAAATGTAATTGACCTATCCATTTAGAGTACATGAAATCAAATATTTTACTGTACCTATTACCTTTTTTATAATCAGACCAAGTAAGTGCTTGGAAAAGGGCTTTAGGTGGCTTATGAATATCAATTTCTAAACAATCAATTATACAGCTGACATTGTAAAAAATATGGCGAAATGAAATGGGTAGTGGCTTTTTAGTTGAAACTACATCTATATTCACAATATAACTTCATAGCACATTATCAATCAAGGGTATATTTTTTAAAAATAATTTACTAGCATATAACAGAGATAATCCAAAATTATCTTCAAGTTCTGAAAAAGTACTCCCTAATCATTTTTTTTTTTAAGACAAAGCAAAATATGTTCATGTGGTATACGGATACGTTTATGAATCAGGTGTACTAAAAAATATGAATCTTCAGAGATTCCAATGTACATCATAGGTTTTCTATGAATAAGGCGCAAAATATGCTGCAAACACTGTATTTTATGAATATCTTCGTTGGTTTCTGCTATGGTTGTACCCGAGTTGGAAACAATAGATGAAGAAGGTGCATATGATGATGAATCTGGCTGTTTTGGAACCTCTACATTTTCACTGTCTGATTTATCTTCATCAATAAACCCAATTCTCCTATTAATTCAGTAAGACCCCTTTTTGATGGCTTTATTACATTACTGCACTGTTCCATCTTAAATGGAGATGTGTAACTTGTAATAGTTGACAATTTATAAGGAGAAAGTGCGACATCTTTGGACACCATTGTTGTTGGTAAAGCTTTACTTCTATAATGCAATTTTTCCTTAAATTGGACTGCCTTTTCAGCTGTGATGTAAATTGATCGTTTTCGGTTGATGTAAATTGATCTTTTCTTGGTGGTGATTCTGTAAAGATAAAAAAATATAAATACTTACATATCATTATAAAATTATTTAGGAAGCTTGGCTAATACAGTCTGGCTTGACAACAACAATATCGCATAAGGACTTTATATTTCTCTGTCATGTCTATAGTTTTCAAAGAAATTGATTCACGAGTTTGAAGCACTTGTTTATTAACTTACACAGATAGTAGCATCTAGGTAGAAAAATAAACTAAGTATAATAGGCATACATAATGAAAAATCTCACATCGCTTTATTTTTGGATATGTAGGTAATATAGAAGTTCACATACCTGTCGTTATAGGAGTTTCAATAAAAATTTCAGGCGCACTTTCAATAGGTTGAGATTCTTCCTCTTTTCTAATGAGCTCTAGAAGCATTTCAGTTTTTGTCTTTTATGAATGTTCGCCGAGAAGTACTACTTTTATCAGACGTTATTTTCCGGCGATCTGGTTGGCAATCAGATTTAGAAGGCGTTGCTCCATCGATCAATGCATTTAAAAAAAAATTCCTTTTTATATTGACTATAGTTAGCAATATCTTGCTCCATCTGTAACAAAATAACAAAGTTATAAGCTAACCTCAAAACCACAACATACTTTAGTACCTTTTATCACTTTAGTACAATAATCTTTTATCTCTAGGTATGTTAACTTACATTGAAGTGGTCTTCACAGGAAAAAGTAGTTGATCTATAAGACATATTCCTAGGATCCATGCGGGCAAGCTGCAACCACTTTTTACGAATTTTCAAATTTTTTGGTAAACAGTTTTTCGGGTGATTGGAGAATTAGATTACACCACTTATAAAGTCATTTTTACACCACTTATAAAGTCATTTTAGTGGATAAATACACGAATAAACACAAAATAAACACCAACAAGTTATCACAAACAATGTCAAAACAACGCTGACAATGACAACTGACAGCGACTCAGTGTTGCCATACAACAAGAACTAAAAATCTGTACATTCGACAGTAAAATCCGTACAAATTCCGTACGTAAAATAAATCTGAAACTCCGTACGAAATCCGTACAATAAAAAAAAACAAATTCAATAGCAAGAATTATTTATACATGTCTTTATTAATTTTTTTAATCATATCATTATCAACATTCAAATCAAAACATGGCGTATTTCCTAACAATTGTTTAGTATGCAGAAGCGTATCGATTGTCTCTGTTGAGAGTTGATTTCGTTGTTTTGTTTTTATTAAGTTAATAGCAGAGAAAATACGCTCAACTGCTGCGCACACAGCAATACTTTATTCACTTTAAGAAAGAACAATGCGTATAAATGAGCGCGTTATGCCAAAACAATAACCACAACAACAATGGATTTATAATGTATCTCTTTCGTTCATTCATGTCAGTCGTGTATCATGCTCCCTCTGTCAGACGAAACGAAATATGTTGCGGTAATTCCCGATCATAGACAATCAGTTGTCATAGACAAGTTATTGTCTAGAATGGGGAATTACTTACTCAATAATATAATTTATGAGATGAGGGAAGTGAAAAACTATCGAAATCGACATAGATATTCACTTTTATTTTTGAAAGCGTGCTACATTTTATTTATAATGTGTTATAATTAAAAATCCGAACACAAATCCGTACGCCATTTCTCTCCGTACGTAATACCCCAAATTCCGTACGTGTACGGACAAATTCGTACATACGGCAACACTGCAACGACTCTATCTCATTCAAATATTTGGTAAGCAGTGACATTCGACTATACAGCCACTAAAAAGAACGAATGTAAAAATAAATCATTAAAAAATATGGGTATCAAACGTGTTAAAAAAAAAAGCAAAGTCACCATCGACAGGACAGCCACACCGAAGTTTTAATTTTAGAGACTACCAAAATTCAGTTCAGTGGCTTATCGGTGTCGGTGTCAATATCCTTACACTGAAAATAACAAGAAATTACAGAATCGAGGCCCAGTTCTATTGAATAGAACTATAATTTGTTAGTAGTACAGTTATCCAAAAGGTTGTTAAAGTAATTTGTTTATTTTATCTTCTTATAACAAAAACTGAAAAGAAGAAGCTAACAGTTTATTGACTAATAGTTCTACTCAAAAACTAGGATAAGTTTCATAAAATCATCCAATTAAGATACAAAAACATAACGAATAGTATTCTTCAAATCTCCGACAAATAAAGCGAGAGTTTCATTCACACATATGGATTTTCCGTGAATACATTTGCGTCGTTTTTTATACGGCTAACTTGGCAGATTGTATGACCGGCTCTGCATTTGAAATAAACCAAACCAAAACAGAAAACCAATAAATTACCGATATATGTATGTTTTTATTACGCATTCATTCCTTTCATTGGTCAACGAAGCATGATGCCTTATTTCAGCTTGTTAATTAACTAATGTACAAGAAGAATAACATTTTATAATACAAACATCTTTGTTCTGATATTTCTAAACCGTAAAAGTCTTTTACATATTCAGTACAACAACTTAAAACATAATTTTTATGCAATAATGTAATTTTCTTACTTTTCCTTCTTCTTTTCTATAATAATTTTAAAGAATATTTTATTCTCAAAGTCAAACCCAACCTTTAAATCCTATAAAATGTGCTTTAAACAAATTGAATAGAAATCGGTAAAGTGTAACGGTATCTATGCATCAGTGGTGACTCAATAGCATACTTGAAAGGCTTCTGGTTAGTATCAAACTGCCTTTATGCCTATTGAAAAGGTTTCAGGAAAAGCGTAAGAAATCCGGCGAAAACCTTTTACTTACAAAAGGGTTTATCTCAGAAACAATCTCTAAAAGCAATTACGCCAAATTCTACTTCCCGATAGACGTTTCGTGATTACGCCTTGCGTGAACCATTGACATGCCAATTTGTATAGTTACTTATCTCATTATACACTCATATATACGAGTAGTAGATGAAAGAATTGGTTAACGCCCGTTATTAATAACCTATCCTGATCCGTTTTTACCAAATCGAGATTGAAAAAACAAAACACAATTGTCACTTGTGTACCAAAAACATGTCAAGAACACAATTGTGTTTTGTTTTTTCAATCTCGATTTGGTAAAAAACGGATCAGGATAGGTTAATAATAACGGGCGTAAGTGTCAAAGGACTTAAATCAATTAACGCTACGTATTCGTAGCCAATGTACTACGAGCTACTACGCCGTAGGCTTATAATATTTTATTTCCCGTTACACAATAATTCAATATCAAGTTAATAATATTATTGTTATTTTTTATTATAACACAATATTTATATTATTTGTAACTAAAACTGAACGGAAACCTAAAAATGGACGCATATTATGTGGAATACCTCAGGTACTTCACATAATATGTAGATAACCAAATAAAAGTGTCTAAAATATTCATACACGAAGAAAACCCGAATTATTTTATTACACATGCCTCATTATTCTTTCTGGTCTTTATGTGTTGAGCACAACCTCAGACGTTCCAATTATTTAAGGTCTTATTAAACTTATTTTACCTGACACGTGTATGCGAAGGCCGTAGAATTTTCAAATGAAAAATTCAAGCTGATTCTCGCAACGGCTGAGTTTTTTTTTTTAAAGACCACAGCTTACATATTACATCATCAGATCTACTATAACATTTAAATAGTTTATTTTATGTTCAATTTTATTGATGTCCACATACAAGAGTAACACTTTCATTAAAAAAAAAACAAGTTACTTACTAGAACTTTCATGTCCATAATAATCAGATAATAAGTAATTATCTTTGGAATAATAAGAGTCAAAATATGTTTTAACGCCTTCTTCGATAGTAAGTATCTGGTATTATTGCTTACTCTGCTTGACGTATTAAAAATAGATAGGTAAAGATAGCTAATAATAAAAAAATATCTAATTTTTCGATATGTAATAACTTATGGTTGAAACGATGGAGCGACGACCTACGCTCATTCAGGGAAGATTGGTGGGAAGCAGCTAATAACAGGAGTGTTTGGAGAGGCATGGGAGAGGCTTTTGCCCAGCAGTGGGACGAAATAGGCTAAAAAAAATAATAACTTATAACAGATATTAGCCTGTAAAACTCAATGAAAGATACTGAGTGTCCGTTCCACCATCTAGAGATAAAATTTAACTGACAGATAAATAGACATACTATTTCATAAAACTTGACGTATTAGACAGAGACAGGTATAAAATATCTACTAGATACATTTTATCTGTGGATGATGAAACAGACCTGTGTAAAAAAAACATATCCTGCTTAATACAGGTGAAATGAAGATCATTCGTTATGCAAATTACATCGCGGTTGCGGTAAAGGCGAAGACCTTCACAAGAGACCGAGAAATGTAATCTATCATTTTGTTCCGCTTACTTATTCCGATGAGACAAATGAATTAAGAGGAAAGAGAGTGTCGTTATATGATGCGCATTGTCTTGGACACTAATAAACAAAGTTACTTATGTAATAGGGATAATGACAATCATTTTTAAGTCAGTCAGATTATCTAAAAACATCGGACACGTATTTTTTTCTCTTCAACTCAAAATGACAAAGATTCACTGGGTAACGTCACGCCTAAGTACAATTTTTTGTTAGAAGTGACGTCAATAACCCGTAACTTTGATGCTCTATATCTTCGTACTTATTTATGTATTTGATCAGGAAAAAATGTGTTTCCAATATTTTTCAATAGCCCAAAAGACGAACTAAATATAGAATGCCATTTTTTAATATAGTCATTATCGCTGTTAAATCCCTATAAAGGTGTTTGCAGATAAATCGATTGATCAGTCGATACCTTTTGTATTTTGTACTATCGGTAGACGTCGACTAATCCATTACAATATCGACGATGACGTAAGTTCGAATGCAATAAGCTGGAAACCAGTCATGTAGAAAAATCCTCATATTTATATCCAAAACAGCTTAAATAGCAATTAACCATATTTAACAGTACGGATGATCGACAATTTCCTAATTAATGAATTCCTATAATAATTAATTACACGTAATCGAAAATTACATAGAGCTATATTAAATTTCTAATCAGTCGAATACGCTTAATTATGTTAGCCTGACTGGGTTTTGAATATTCAAATTTAATTTAAAACAATGATTATTAAATACTCGATTTAATCATTAAAGAAGATTAGGTTATTGACCTCCAAAATTATGTAAATTTGAAATTTTCTCTCGAATAACTTTTAGTACAAAGTGCCTAAATTGAAAAATTAAAGAAGGGAAAGAATGCTATTCGTCTGAATTTCTTAAATTTGTTGAGAGTTTAAATCTTGTGGAAATATTTTAGGGTTCCATTGTCCTCACTGATGTAGAACTGATGTAGTATTTTTCCATTAGTGATTAAAACTGGCCATAGTTTTTTATATATTCTATAAACTTGTCTTTACAAATACATTTATTCATCACTTAAAATCAAACACGTTGCATATAAATTACCTTAAGGTACGTCTTGTAGCGCTTGAACATGTCTTGTGTGTTAACATCTAAAAATCTTATTTTAAACTGAAATTTAAAAACCTTTGAAACAAGAGCTGTGACTTTTAACTCAATTTTATTATTTACTTAAATAAAATAATAAAAACTTGGTACTAGACTGGACTACATAATTGTATCAAATTTTATAACATTGTTAACTATAATCTGTTCTAAATTTGCGTAGAATTTCAATAACGTTAGATGTTGGCTTTATGTTTTACACATAGTTTCGGGGGTCAGACGACAAACATTTATACAACTTTGCGCATTGTTCTTCTGTGCACGTCTGAGACGCAAATTCTGTGACAAGCATATTTCTACTCGTAATTTCCCTAATGTCTTGACCTATTTTTAAAGTGGTAATTCTGTATTAAATAGCTTTCAAATAGATGCATCTTGTATTTACATTGAAAACAGCTGTTTTTTTTCAAAAGCCGTCTACTAATGGGCCGAAACTTAAAACTGGTCTGATGACGAAACACTCTACAGTCAATCTTTGTAGATCATGTATTCTCTAGTACCTACTGAACTAGACTATGAGACATTACTACTTATGTGTAAAGACATATTAATTGTTGCTATAATATGATGAAGAGGCTCCTGACTCTTGGAGCTCGAGGTACTGTTCGTAGATAAATCACGACTCACGAGTAATATAAGGTCTCTTAGCAGTTTTTTCTAATTTTTAAAGCCACTAAGATGCTGTTCGTGGAACGATAAACCAATAAACCCTGTCACGGCATATACAGACATATATATATATATATATGTTTCTCTCAGTCTTTTTAAAACCATATAAAAGGTCTTTTTTTATTCAACCAAAATTTAAAAAATAAATGCCAACAAATCCAATGAAAAAATAAACTTCATCAAAAATACATTTGACAAAGATGAGAATCCACTGGAGATAGTACAACAACTTAGAAAAGGCTCACAAAAGATTTTGGAACAAACAAAACTTGTTCAAGTTTCTTTCGGTGATCAAAGATGACCCTGATCATTGTTCGATCTTTTGTATTAGTCTTATTCCTCTGAGAGACGTTCTTTTTGCCCTTTTCTACGCTTTTTATCCTTGTCATGGACCTTATAAGTGTCGAATGATGCGAAGATGAAGTGAAGGATGCGTGTTTGAAGTGTTTACACTTATATTTCGGTCTTTTTTCCAACAGATTGTAGTAAGACAATTTGTCAGATATTTTTAACACCGTTATAGCCAACTTAAATAATATTATGTTAAGTCTTTGTTACGTTATTTAAATGTCATAATTTGGAGAATCTTATACAGCAAATTAAAAGCTAAAATTCATCTCCTTCTTGAGTATCTTTGAGGTTCGATAAAGAGTAATGACCCGACTTAATAAGACTGTCTTGTCCCGAACTTGCTGCGACGGATCATTACCCTTCTTAGAGATACTTAAATAGTGGCTCGAGCTATCGAGTGATAACATTTTAATTTCGTAGTCTTTGTTAGTTATTCCATAATTTGATGTGATACACTGAATGCTGTTTTAGTCTATGGCAAAAATCTAGGTTGATAATGACACCTAGAACAACCTTCAAAGAACTATGGGTCTACGGCAAAATACAAATACGGCAAACATTTCCAGTTTCCCATACTAGTTAAGGCCGATTTATAATTATTCGATAAATCGGGCAGTTTGTACCGTTAAAAAATGCTAAACTTAATCGAAATCTGTAAAAATAAAAGATTACTATGAAACTTCGAATGATTTTGACAACATCGAAAGCTCATAAATTTATTCAGTTGCGTTCATTGTCTCGTGAAATAGATAGAGATCCTAATAAAGTAACTAGAGCAACCACAGAACCTAATTTGATAAACACAATCCTGCCTCTTGGTGGTTAGTTTAACCAACAACCACTCAATTACGTCAATAAATCTGTCCACTTATTAACATCGATTAGGAGGAAACAAAACCAAAAATACGTACATTATATTTTGTTTGCTGTGTGAACGTTGTATCTTCGTAAGTACTCGTAGTATGGAACGACGTATAAGTACTTAAGATAATAACGTGTCATAAGAAAATCTTTGTATTTTTTTACTGTACGTAGTAGTTAATAGGGTAGTATACTAAATCCAGAAAATTAAGTTATCAATGAATTACCAGCCAGTTCCTCTCTCACCCAACGTTTTCATACGACAGACATTGATTTATATATTGCGGGTTATAAAGTATAGTGTGATTTTATACAAGAGGAAATACTAGGTTGGACTCGCTGAGCATATTACCTACGTCAGAGTTTGCAACACGCGTAAAGCGTATCAAATGAAAAGCAATCAAAGTATTTGCTTTGACAGTACTAATTGGTATCAGAGTCGCGATGCACTGAAGCCGTGTTGCTGGTTGAGCAAACACCATGTTATAAATATTTTATAAGTCTACCAATATGTCTACATGTGATTGCCTGTAAATATTTAACATCACCGACGTGTGAAAAGGAATCCTGAAAGTGAATTAGAATAGTAGCTGAATTTAAGATATTCAATGGTACATTCATCAGCAATTTACTTATTCATTGTGGTGACGAATCGTGGCGAAGGGCAAACACGACTTTCTACTTAAAAACAATTGCTAAATAAAAGTCTGATTGATATATTTGATATTTATAGACCGGCATTACGTTGGAGTAGGCTTTATCTATTGAAAATAATAAAAGAAAAGTAGCTCATTTTAAAACTCAAGTATCCCGAAATAGTTAAAAGAAACCAGATATGGCTTCAAACTGACTTTGTTTTTTATGAATGCATCAACAGTTTCGCTCCCCCACAAAATCAATAACATTTCAATTGTAGCGAAAGAAAAGGAACTCGTCCAAATCAAACGACTCTCCAATTTATACGCAGAAAGGTTTGTTTGAATCGAAATCAAAAAACAGAATCCGAAATGAGCTCTTATAAAATTGTTTCGTTTATTCAGAAGGGACTTAGATAACTCAATAAGCTTAAGGTAGTCCATTTTGTTGATATTCGACGGGCTATCTCTCAGTAGGCACGCAATTCACTTGTACTTGCTTTCTTTTATTTTCTCATGACTTTATTGTTCTGCTTCCCTGCTTATTTGATTCGGTCTCCAGAGATTCCAAGTAATTTAGTTGAAGAAGAAACGGACATTAGTTGAGTAATAGCTACCTCAATAATGGTGGCTATTTAAATCTTAAGCGTGTTTGTTAGCGAAAAAAATAAAATGCCTTTTATTTTTATTAAGGTTTTCAACTTCCACGCCATTTTTAAGGGCTCAATAACAGAAGCAAGTAATGAGAAATAAAAACACGTCGTCTCGTCACCCGTAGTATTACATTAAGCAAGGGTTAACACATAAAACGTGGCATACGCTCATACCTAAACAACTTTGGGTAACAAAATTATTTTCTTTTATAGGTTTCGGTACTACAACCCTTGATTAAGGCTGTTTGTTCAAGGGCTAGGTACTTACTGTCGATCTCTATTTCGTACAAGATATAACGCTGTTAAATTTGAGAGGCGCTCCATCGAACTATCTTTAGGGCACCCGTGGGATATTACAATGGTTTGGATATTATGATAATGTTAGTAGGTAACGTTAGAGTGTGTTAGAGTCTAGATCGATGATGCTAGCTCGGCTTGTACACACCTTGTTAACATAAAATTACGTATTACATTGTGTAATCCTCTACCAAAGGTTGTATTTACACTGTTTATTTGATGTTACAAATTGTTTAAACGACATCCTTCTATTCACATTACTATTAAGGCATCCGGAGTCACACAAGTGTAATACCGGTATAGAGACTCACTCGTACTAAATAAATTAATATTAAGGCCCAGAACACACGATGAAACGCAACTGAAACTGCTGGTTACTTTTGAGTTGCATCGAAGTTTCTGCTATAGACTTCTTTAGAAAACCACACACGACGAGGAAGTTTAAAAAGTTTCGTTTCAGTTTCACCGTGTGTTCTGGGTCTAAGAGACAATATTAAAGTTTTTATAGTAACATTTTTAATGTAAGTATTAAACATTTTCATTCATGTATGTATAGGTATTTAAGAATTACTCTCGCTGGTGGTAGCGTTATTAATATCATATTTTTATTTCATTTATTACGCTGTTTAGGCTTCAGTATTCACGCTAAGATCTATAAATTCGTAATTCTTATTCAAGTAACTTATTTAAACAATTCAAATTAATAATATTATAATAATAACCAATATAAGTTTTGTAATTCCGTCCCCTAAGCCCGAACATTTCTTATTCACAAACACGCACAAACCAATTAACTGGCGGGCGTTTAAATTATTTATCCAAATCTTAGGTAGTAATCTAAGTTGGTAAACTCCATTTGCTACTGATTATGAGGCGTCAAATATTTATAAAAGGGTAAGTGAGAACACTTAAGTAGACGGTACCTACTTACCATAGGCTGTTGGTAAAGTCGATAGTCTAAAATCAGTTTTAGATAAACTAACTATAACTTTACGTACCTACATATAAGCTAAGAAAAACTCAATTCCATATGTAACCGTCGAAACATTAGGTACCTAATATAACTACTAAAAAGCGCATCTCAATAATTTGTCTTTTTTATTTTTTTTCGACTTGAAATACAAAACCTTAGAAAAGTGTTGAGAACACAGTAGTTTATAAAAAACGTGAGCCATAAAATAGCGATTAAGGAACGCTAGGCAAAATATTTTTCCAGAAAATATTGTACAACTTAATTAGTATACAGAAATTCTAGAGCAAACTCAACGTGTAGCGTCGTGTCCTAGACGTCGCTAGACACGGTAAAAAAAATGTGAGACTTTCTAGTCATTTAATTATGTCACGAGCTTTTCTAGTTTGAAAGTAAAATTAAATTACACTAACAAAATTTTCACAGAAAATGTTTCCTTAAGTAAGTAACTCTTTTTGTTGTTGAAAGGCGTATTGAATTCCGCTTCGTAGAAAAAAAACTGAATTCAGTTTTTATCGCGTCTATTTTATTAATTAACTTTTGTACCTAGAGGCGGCCAATCACTCTTACTTTAATACTAGGTGGTTTATTATGCATGTTTAAAACGGAAATAGTGCTAATCTAAGAATAAGTATCAAAAGTAGTATTTCTTTCTATTTTACTCCGTAAAATCCCTTTGCGTCCATAGTGGGACGTACACTTAGCCGGAAATTAGACAAAATGGTGATAGAAATTGGCTAGTTAGATATAAACTTTCAGCGTTACTTTTGTTTCACATTCATTCATTTTACGAGCCAGGCTTTTGTTGGTGGAATAAACACCATCTTCGTTTTCCTTCTGCCAACAATTTGACTTTTGATACGACGTCTTTTTTTTTCATTTTAACCTTTTATAAATCAACCTAACACATAAAAATAGGTACTAACGTGATGAATGTTATTTGTCATCAGGTAATGGCGTACGTACGTCGCCACCTGTGATGTGCCCTCTAATATGCAGTGTGGCGGCTTCTACTTCCTGTGTCTAGCGTTGTGCTGCATTCGGACAGAGTCTGGTAAGTGGCTTATAAAAAGTGTACCGTACTTATGTATTTTATTCCACAAAAATATGGAAACTGACAGACGATGCTCAGTTGGTTAATTCCTCTTGTTTTAAACACCGCCAAAATCACGCATCTGTATAACCCAACGAAATAGAAATTAATGTCGATCGTATAAATATTATATCGTTGATAGGCGTTTCTTCAAAAAGTTGGATTTAAAAAAGAAATAAAGGAGTGGAATTGCCAAAATTATTGAATTAAATATAATGTAAGTTGTAATATCACAATCGTGATGTAAACGAGAAACTCTTCCCCTTTACCGTAATATAGCAAACCTACCTTCTATCCCAGTCAATGCATTGCTACAAAAAGAAAAAAAAAACGTGAAAGATGTCCTAAGCATTACAGCTGCATTAAACTACTTACTGCAACTACACTGACTTGCTTTATAAATCAAATTGCATTGTCATTTCATCTGTATCCTTAATAAGACCACGTCATAATATGAACACAAGATTTCCGCTTTAATATCTAACTGAGAGTTACAACACATTGTTGCTAACGGGTATTACACGACCACATAAAGCATTCCCCGTCTCCATGGAAGGATAAATACGTGGATTAATAACTTGAATATGCAGTGTTATTTATGACTATGCTAAACACTAAGCATTCACATGTTATTATAAATATATTTTGAATTGGTTTGATTAAATTGTTGTAATAGTAATTTCATGTAAGAGAATAGTGTATCACTGTTTTCTTTTATCGGTAATAATGTGAATCAAATTATATCACGTTTGTTTAAGCGACGTCGTCATTGAGTTATCAAATATTTTATACAAATCTGCTCGTCGTACGTGTATGAAAGAGTATATCGTGACGCCAATCAAAGAAAATATGACTCGTAGGGCCCTGTACATTTCCTTACCGTTTCTTATTCTTGGCTTTACAGGTAGTAGAACTTTATAACGTTCAAAAATCGTACTAATGTTCCATTTTTGATTTGATTTGTAGATATGACTGATTTGATATGCACTAGAAAATAGGTAGGTACTCGTAATTCACTTAAATTTAGAACATACTTAAATATATTAACAAGTTTCTAAATATTTGCTACATAGTTAGATAGCACGAGACCTTATTAATATTAAACCGAAACTACCAACTTCAATATTTATAAAGGGAACGAAGTTTTGAGACCGCGTTTTAATGTGTAAAATTGATATTATAAATATGACGTTTTCTTCTTTATATTTTCACCCTCCGTTGTATCCGGATTCAATTCCAATCGTTGCAAAACCGTTGTTGAAAAACGTTCTTTTTAACAAACTAAAATTGAAAAAATTAAATGTGAGGCCGTGTTCTACTAGTCATGTTTGAATACAGATTTTTAATCCCGTAACAAGATTAAAACTTGACGATAACAAAAATATTCATAAGTTATAATATTAAAAGAAAACAGCAGATGACTGAGAGCTTATACTGAATAACAGCGATGGTAAATTTAACTTTTTTATTAGATAATGCCCCAAAAGTTTAGTTTTGCGAAAAGTAAGAAAACGAGATTACGAGATCAAGACAAAGCCACATTATAAACAAAATATTGAATAGGTTCTTTGAAAAAAACATCAAATAAGATCATCTTATCAATAAGTTTAAGATTCTTTTAAACTAAACAAATACCATAATTTCGACTTGATTTTGAGATATTACAGATAATATATTGTTTATTAAATGTGCCGCTATAAAAAAAATCACAAAAAAGAAACAACTTCAAAACGGAAACTAAAAAGTATAAAATAAATTAACTTCTACAGAAAATTTCGTGTTTATAAGTGATTAAAAGAAACATAAACAATTAAATAATTATGTCTTTATAATTTTTGAAGACACAACTACCAATCAATATTGGATTTAGTGTAAAATGTATAAAAATGTAAAAAAAATCGAAAATTAAAAAAAAAACATTGTTCTTCCATTAAGTCTTCGTAGGTGGCGCGAAAACTAGATGAGGACGCGGTGTTGATGCTAGAAGTGGCCATTTTATTATCATCGTTGTCGTCACTTTCATCATCTTTTGAATCAGAATCATCATTCCCTACGTAAGTCTATAAATCAACATACGTAACCGCGTGCGAAAGACTCTTTCATGAATGAAACGATAAATATCCCTAGTACTTTCGAGCGTAAGTGTACCCATGCGCGAACACGTGACTTTCATTTGTTTCTGAAGTTCTTCTTACGTTGAAATGAAATGAAATGAAAATCATTTAATCTTGTAGGTTTTGACAACACTTAAGACGGGTAATTTTTTAAAGTTAATGCTAGATTCGCAAGAGTGCAGTTTTCCCCAGAGAAGAACCTAGCAAGAAACTCTGTAGGGTTGCTCTTTTTAATTTAAGTTTTACAAATCTCAGGCATACACAGAAACATATAATAAAATTAATATTTCAAAACAGCTATAGTAGGGCAAGTAAATGGGAAACAGAGAATTGAAAGGCTTAGTTTGATGGGTTCCGCATGACATGACCGGCCATCACAGCAGCACCTTCACACAGGTCTCAACGCATGTGCCAGCCATCAGCCCCTTCCACCCACATATTTTAGGGAAGTAGGAGACCCGACACACAGCGCCACCACTGCAACGGCGTAAGCGAGCATGACATGTCACACGTTTCGCCTTACGGCTGTTGTGTACTTACGTTGTACAGCCTTACGTTGCGCGACCTATACCTAGGAAGTCTACATCAGTTAGATTAAAAAATTACACGTGCCTTTTCTTTTCTCGCTTTAACTAAAACTCACAAGGATACATTATGTTAAAATTCCTCGTAACGACAAAAGACAGTTCCCCGGAAATTTGATGCTCTTTATCTTTGTTTTGATTGAAAATATGTGTTCAATAAAACAGACGAACTCTCTCTATTGTACTGCCATATTGCAAATACTTATACAAAATCGAAACCAAAAACTTTTGGATGTATAAATTATAATTTATCGAGAAGACTGACCTAAATTCAAAACTTCGTCGTCACTTTAATAAAACAAGATATCAAATATTTCAATCAAATGCTACTTTAAGTTGCCAACTGTGATGTCAGTTAAGTAGGTCATAAGATCGTCATTTATGCATTTAAAAACTGGCTGTTTTATATTATTTGATAGCCGTATTGTAAAAGTTGTAAAACATCTAGTTTTAAATAATAAAAATCGCCTTACCAAGTTTATTATTGACTACCTAACACTGGTTTCAAACACATATGAGCTAGTTATAGCATTTAAAACGTTAGTAACGAAGAAAAATATTTAACAAAAAAAAATAATGAGGTTTTTATGCGTATATTTCATGTTATTACAATAATTGAGCTGATCAAACCTAGGTACTATCCATTTATAAATTATCACCTAAAACTCATCAAAACCTAAATGTAACCTTCATTCTCAGAACCTCTACGCTTCTCTGAAGAATACAGCACTAATGTCAGAAGGCGTCGAAGCGATGAAAAGGACGGCCTCGCCTTGTCCAGGGAGATATTCAAAAACATCACGAAGCATCTCCGAGAAAACATCAGACGCGAGGGAGCGACTGACAAGAACGATCATTTGTTACACGGTGGGTATCGATTCCTTTGCGCCCATGTGGTGCTGTATCATGTCGGATAAAAAGTGAGTGAAATAAATGGATAAAATGTGGATTCGATTTTATGTGAAAAGCGAGGTTTGAGTAGACCTTTCAGGATATATTTTTTAACAAAACGTATCTGAAAATAATAAGATACATATAATACGTATTTGTAAATATGATAACGCTTTTGAACAGAAGCTAAAATAAATGTGCGTAAAAAGATTTCTCTATATGAAATAAATCACATAATCTATTGCGAGACGATTTTATTTTTGCCATTTGGATATGGGCTTTGTACTAAAAAATATTAATCATCATGAACCATGTAAAGGACCTACTAAGGTAGGTACTTACTTTAGGTATAGAAAAGAAAGAAAAGAAAAAAGAATATTTGTATTGTATTGTATATATCATATCCACCTTCGTTTATTTAAATGAACTTCAGTATTCATATCTATAAAGAAGGTAAGTCTGAGGACATAATAATTACAATGAACCCAAAGTCAAGAGCCATTAACATTTAAATGGACTCGTGCTGCTTAAACAACCTAAACGTATAAAATGTCGTTCATAAGAGGGTACACCTGTGCGCTTATGATTTTATTTTTTCTTGCACGTGTAAGCACGCTTGAAGATATTCACTTTTATTTGAAAAACTGTGCACAACGGAATTAAATTTCTAAAAGTTTTAAATGTTGTAATAATCTATATAAATAAAAATGAATTGTTGTTCGTTAGTCTGATTAAAACTCGAGAACAGCTGGGCCGATTGAGCTGATTTTGGTTTTAAAATGTTTGTCGTAGTCCAGGGTAGGTCTAAACGGTGAGAAAAATTCGATTAATTGCCGGGAAAGCCCTAAAACAGACCTTTTCTTTTTCCCATACAAATGTTTTCTCACTAAAATGTAGAGTCAATTTGAACTTTATTCCTACACAATAAAGTTCATTCTAAGGCGGGACAAAGTTCGCCGGGACAGCTAGTAAATAATGTAAAATAGTTATTTTAATGGCAAAAAAACTAACAGATACTGACTACTGACTTATTCAAAGTTTCATGAAAATTCTTTAAACACACATTCCGCCTTTTTCTGATTTTTGACAATGAGAATGACTGTTATTAGGTGTAACCTTACCTTAACTGGGTGTAAGACTGTTATTAACTCAGCAAATCAGGTAAAATCAGATAATAATAAAATAAATCAGGCAAAGGTACCAAATTATTGAATAACGCATTGAATTCTTAAGCTACGCTTTTCCCATAGGTAAGGTAGAAGAGTCCAGGCAATATGTCCCGTACCAGGGATACCACCACCACGAGCACCACTGGGGGCCATACTTCGAAGAAGAGAAAGTCTCGTTTGTGGTGGCCCACGTCGGCTCCGAAGCACTACTCAACTGCAGAGTATCGATGCTGAAAGATAAAACGGTAAATACCTCTAATGTATTTTTAAGTAGCATTCGCAAGCTACATTTTCCGTAGCAGTCGTTAAACCAAGTGAGGGCTTCAAAGATTTAAAGACTCTAAAATTGTAGGCCGCTGTTTCCTTCAAAACTGTGGTTTCAGGCAGCGAAACAACCGTAATACTTACACGAACTCTACTTACGTATTTATCTAATATTTTTCCTGGTATTTATTTCGGATTGTATTTCGGTGTCCTTTTACACTATTTTAAATAAAATTGAAATTATTTTCCAGAAATATGTATATTTGGACTTGATTTGGAAACTAAATAACCATTATTTATTTAACTAGGTAATGTGGTTACGGAACACAACGGATTCTGCTCAGCTGCTCACAGTAGGCCCAGCCACTTACGCTGGAGACAGCAGAATATCAGTTAAATACCAGTACCCAAACAATTGGAGGCTAAGCATGAACCCTGTTAGGGGTGGCGACGCCGGCCTCTACATGTGTCAAATATCTACTCATCCCCCGAGAACGATATTTGCCAATTTAACCGTATTACGTAAGTAAATTAAACGTTATTATTAATTGAGGTATCTAAAATATCATATGGAGCAAATGTCTCATTAATTTCTACTTAATTGAAGGTTATTAATTCCGAAATAATAACATAAATACCATGTTATTAAGTAACGGAATTAAATCGTTATCGATTTCCCATTGATTACCTATTCAAACGTAACCTCCAACAAGCGACCTAACCAAATGTTGTGCTTCTAATTTATTCACACAACATATCGATTAATCCTGTCAATCTATTGTCAAGACCCTCTTTGTTACAGCTCCACTAATATCTATAAACGGTGATCAAACCCACGAAATGAAAGATAGATTCTACAAAGCAGGTAGTTCGATAAAACTGTCGTGCATCATATCAGATGAATATTTAAGTTCAGTGCCAACAAAACCGTCGATTACGTCGACAACAACGTCAACAACCCCGAAGACAACTACAACGCAAATGACAACTCGAATGAGTACAATCTTCAACAGAATAGATGTAATGTTGAATAAAAGTTGGAGTGTAGAGACTACGACCTTGACTTCAACAGTTAGTATTAGCACTACTACGAAAAGACCAGAAGTAATGACTACTAGAATGAAGACTACAGCAGCACCAACAAATCCACCTGTTATTAATAATGTGTATGGTCTATCGTGGAAGAAACAAGGGAAGGATTTCTTTGATAATATTACTTGGAGAAATATGAGGTAAGGGTTATACTATTGTTTTTTAAAGTACTAATGCCAATTCAACTTGGGAAAGTTATATTTGCATTGCAATCTATGCTCCTAAATTAGCTTGTAAAAATCGATGCGAGCGTCGCAACTAGTGCGGTTAGTAATGAGTAAACAATTCAGTTAATTAGCGATATTATAGTGAGCATACACAACTAGAGCTAACTCTATAACCAGACCCTCACATAATACTAAAATTGGTTTTAAAAGTATCTACTCAAAATTGTTTTTACATTTCAGTTCTTCAATAAGTGTAACATCAGCGTCACAAAATGACAGTGGAACCTACACTTGCTATTTACAAAATCATTCGCAGGTCACTGTAAATGTTCATGTACTTATTGGTAAGTCAGAAACAAATCATTTACATTTTACTCTTCTTCAAAGTATTGCATAGAGATTTGCACGTTTATTAATTTTATATATAATTTATATATCACATTCGTACTTTATCCACTATAAAATAATGAAAAGATACTTCGCTTAGAAAATACGGAAGTCCTTTTATAAGGAAGGTCTCATTTAAATTGAGACATGAGATAATTATCTCCGTCATTGACATTATAAAATTTTGAATAATTTACCAAAATTTAATGAAGCTGATGATGTAAAAGCTAATCATATTTTTATTCAACAACATCTATAAATTATTTTGTTTATTTAGTATCAAAGCTGGTATAATTCTCATTAGCCAATGGGAGTATAAATGAATGCTTAATTTATTTTATGTTTGTAATCATAGCGACAACAAACATTTGAGTAGGCTCACACAATATTTTATGTGTAGGTAGGTACTTTTATGAAAAGTCTTACCTGCACGTTCCTTCAGTAATGTTCTTTGTGATACATTTCTAAATTGCTTTTGTTTAGCAACATTTAAGTACTTGTTTGTCTGTATACATGTCTATGTAATTTTAACCAGATAATGTTACAAACACAAAAAGTTTTGCTATTTTATAATTTACATTGAAACTTCTTCAAATATTTTTTGATATACCTATAATATAAAAGTGAGGTCGATCAATATTATCGATCTCTGAATCAAGTCATGCTAAAATACTACAGGATTCCTGACTTCCGATTTCCCATTGAAAAAATCAGTACCTACTAATTAGTACCCGATTTCCATCTCTGTCTATCGCCGTTAACACCAATGAGTCAAACAGAGATAAAAATAATAACCCTCATATATTGAATTAAGTTTTATGCAGTGGATAATGTACTCACGTATATCTCCTTTCAAGCAGGTGAGAACCAAGCAGCAGTTCACCATGACACGTGGAACAAAGGAACTTTATATTGGCAACCACAGAATCTTACTCTAGTCTCTGTCATAGCATTACTGTTATTTTTTACTTGAAGTGATAGTTTTTAAATGGAAAACCGAAATTGCATTCGGAATTGTTTTAAAAGTCTGGATTTATGTGAACTCTTACGTAGAGCAGTTGAACTGCCTGCGCATTTTTTTTTTGTGACATGGAAATGAATGCGCGTTCTTCGGATAACTTGTGATTACAGTGCGGTTTCTTTTTATGCCACTACTGCACCGCGCCGCTCAATTGCTAATGTGTAAAAGCCTTTAAACAGTTGTTCATAAAAATAATCATAAATAAAATATTTTACGCAGCTCGTAAATCTATAGCATTGATATTATCTACATATTTGTTTTCAAAATTGGAAGGATGAATAATTGCGTACCTATCTTATTTAAATTCGGAATACTTAGAAAGATCTGTGGATGACAAGTTTGAGCGAATTTCATTAGCATAAACAAAAATAAAGCTGTCAAAGGGTCTTAGGTGCGGTCTGGAGGCGATCGACGACCTTTCCTCTAAAGAATAGCCTAGTTCGAATTACTTTGAACAAAGTTTGGAGCAGCCCCTAATTCTTGTTGCTTGCAAGTACGCAAGCGTTGGAAGCGAAACTCGCTGTGAGCACCACAACTATTTCCCGTAATTTTCAGTATACTGAACACTGATTGTACAATATTCTATATTCAGTAACAAAGATCAGAATTGTCCTCCAGTTTGACGTACTACGGTCCAAAATCTGAAAAAAATTACAAATAATACATCAACTTAAGTCTCCACAGAACAATTCTTCATTTAGTAACATTAATCATATAATTAATTATAAATTAAGAAACTTTTGACCATTGTAATAAAAATGTAGAGTTTGTTATTGTTATATATATTATTTCTTGAAACTGCAAATGTGTTGAAAATAGAAAGTACTTAAATAAGGTTTTTGGTATCAGTAATAGATTTTTATTATCTGCCAAATTTAACCGCATACAGAATTGATTATCGTATTATAAACCATTTAAATGATAAGTAAGTGTTAATATAACTATTATGTAGACTGTACAGAGTTCTAATATATTATTATTAAAACGTTATTTTTAAATAAACAAATAATGTACGGATTCGGAGTCGTAAAGTAACGATATCTTAGAGTAAATACAATAAATAAGTGTAACTTAAATGTATTTTACTGATAAATCTGTACATAGGACAATGTATTCGTTCCCAGCACAGTAGTATTTATTTGTTTATAAATAAGATCTGAATTGGCAAAGCCATATGTTGTTCTTACTTGTAATAAATTTTTGAGATATTAATTATTATACCTTGAGAAAGATTTTACTTACCTAATTATGTAATTAGTATAAGTTCTTAATTTTCTTTCATTTGTGATATTTGGTTCTTACTTTTATTCTACTCTCAAGGTTAAAAGCTTTCATTGTATATTTTTCAAAAGAAATGTTATATTTTTAGCTACTAAATATTCTCAGGGCAAAAAATGTGTTTCCACTTTTGTTAGAAATACACGTTCTGTAAACAGAAGACTATGTTATATTGACTGTAAAACTTATAAAATAAATATACCTACCTTAATATCTAATAAATAACATCGTACAATTGTTGTTTTTTTTTTTTACTTTGCCACTTCCTAGGTCACATGAAGATAATATTCTGCTGGCACTAAGGACGAAATCAAAAAGCCTGGCTATTCATCACTTGTTTAAAATCACTGTCATGTCAAAACTAGTAAACTATATTTTATCCCTACTTATTATTATTTTTTTAGTTTATTATAAAATAAAATAAAAATCTGTGGACGGTAATAAAAAAGTATGACGTGGACAGAAAATAAAAGTATAAAACTCACAGAATGGATTATGTTGAAATTAAAATGTACAATTATATTTTTCCTATATTCCGTAAAATATACCTTTTAAAAAGTGCACGAAAGAAGATAAATATATCATCCTCAAAGAAAGTGAGAAGGAAGACCGACGAAGTAGAAAATGAATTATACAGCTGACTACAAACGGTAATAAAGATCCCTCAACCTTCGATGTTTCTATTAACAATAAAGGCGTGTCCTTTCCCATAGGAGACATCGCTCCATGAAAATTGCCCCATGAACTGTGAACGTCGTTTACGATGTGTCGGAAATTCTGAAAAATATGAGATTACGTTCGAGTATCTTCAAGGGGGAAGATTGTCTTGATTTTTCCCCCTCACATAAAGTAATTCCAATTTGATAGTAACTGTAATTATTGTAATCAGCAAAGTCTTAAACTTTTAATTAGTACTTGCTTTAATATCCACAAAATTTTTAAAAACCTGCTTTTTAGGTACCCAACCAGTAACTATTTAGTAATTTGTGTGTGAGCAAACTAGATAATTAAAATAAAGTAGAGTTTGCATGTGTAGCTACAAAACCGCTTGGAATTTCTAAGAGTTTATCCTAATTGAGGGATTTTCAGCGCGTTTTAGCTTTAAAAGCATTAATTTTAATTTAGGCATAATTTCCATAATTAGCAAAAACATAACTCAACGTAGTCTAACCTCTTTTCAATTCAAGTTCAGATTGAAATGACACCTAAATCCTCCATTAATAATTCCCGCGGTTTGAGAAATTATAATGTTGTCTCTAAGGAGAAAATGTAATGGACGTCGAATAATCCTTTTGAAGAGATACACGTGCATTTAGTATTCACTTAGCTAGGTCACAGAGCTAAAATAACAGCTTACAGAGATGACATATTCAGATTTTACGCTTATGTAAACTCAAAGTTGTCATGCGAAGAAAATTTAGGAAATGAAAATTATATACGGTACGATATTTTAGGGGCGCATTCATGCAAAAAAGTTTTGCCGGTGCCGATCGGCGTTGTGTTTTACGTGCTGGCTTTTCTGACAGCATGCAACATGTCTTAATACATTATGCTAATCGTTGCCGATAACCACCTTTCTACCAAAACAGCGTAATGGTGAGGCCTGAAGAGACGTAGAAGTACTTGATGACAATATTTACTTTGTAAAACTTTGATAAAGGATGAGGTGAGTGTAAAAAGCTACATAAAGGGTTATACTGTTAACAAAAAGCGTGACGACGACGACGGATTCAGTGCAGCAATTTTTTTTTATTAAAACCGTTTAAAGATAAACTCAAGTAACACAATTGTAGTCTACTCTATCTTCTTGGTTCTTTTTATTCAGATAAACAGAAACAATCTAATTTACATTTTGCAATGACACGCAATTAAAGGCTCTATATATTTGCCGATGTCAATAATGAGCTCCTATAATTGGCACTGTTTGTGTCTATAATAGCTTATTATTATTCGCTAGATAAAATGAAGCTTCTTATAATTTCGTTCAATTAATTACATTTTCCTCTTGAAACCTTTCACAATTTATTCACATGATTAGGTGAAATGGATATTTAATACACGCGATTATATTCAGAGTTTCGCTCGTTTACGTTAAAAATACAAACTCATATTCCGGCATATTATTTCTGGCATGATTTGACGTAATGGAGCAAGACTTTTTAATAAAATAACAGTGTGGATTTCGCGAAAGTCAATGTTTGTGTCAGAAAAATGTATTTGAAAGGAAATATCAACATTTTGACGGTAAAATAATGATTCCCATTATTTATTTCAACCTATTTAGGTACAAACCTGAATGTTAAGCGGATTAGAAGCTATTTGATAATTAGATTTACGGTTAGGCACATACAATTAATAACAGATAATACCCCTAATTACTAAAGTGTTTAATTTAATTACCGATACTGACTAGATTTGGTACCTAATTTATTTTGTTAATTTAATTCTACGTATATGGTCTACAATACATAACTTTTTCAACACGATATATTCATAAAGAAAAGTTTTACCAGTTTTGCTTTGAGCGTTTGCTATTTGATACTTACCTGATAAAAAAACGGGAATAGCGATGAGCGATTGACTCGCGATTTTGCCGCAGTTCCACATCAAATGTCAAACCCACGTCAAACCATAACCGCGCCGCAACCGCAAGTGTACAAAATCACAGGGTACAAATACAAAATCTATATTAATAATAACTTTAAATCTGCGCAGCGTTTACTTAAAAATGCATAGTTGGGTAAGTACACGGAAAATGTTCTTACAGATTATTTAATTATGATTGATTACCACAAACACGTCTTAATTATTCATTCCATCTTCATTTTGAACAAGTTTGTATATATCTGATGTATTATTGCCAGGATTTAGTTGAACATTGAATATTTATCACTCGCTGTCACTTTGTTCATGAATAGTCATTAGTTAACTGTGTGTTTTACATATATTACGAAATATAACAAGGAAGCTTCCAGAATAATTTGAATAGGCATGTCGCAAGTTATCCTTTAAGATGATAAGTTTCAAGTCGAAACTATAAATTAAATTCGGAATATTCCATCGATAGGTACTTTTGGAAACATGCCAAACCCTACATAATATTTATTTTAAGCTTTGGATAGTAACAAGCTATATCATTATACGTACATTAATTTAATTTATTGACAAAATATAGCTGTCAAATAATTTAATATGTTTTGTAATGTCTCGGATTTCAGCCTTCAGTTGTTTAATAAGTAAACACAAGTCCGTGTTTAAGAAGTCTTTTTAAATAGAAAGATGAAAACAACTTATCTCAGTACAAATATTAGGTATTTTACTTTATGAAACGAATATCCAATTTCCTCAGGAGGAAAAGCTTAAAATCAAACAACTGAATATGCAAAAAATAGAATCTCTATAGGTTTTTTAGGAAGCGAGTGTGGTTTCATCGGCCGTTATTCATGAGTTCCATTTTTTCCTAAAATAGCTCAGCTATCGTTATTGTGTATTTGGACGTGAGGGATTGGCACGGAAAAAATTGGTTCTTCAGCGGTTTTCATAGAATCGCTCTTACTTTGATTTGATAGTATAAAAATGCATTTGGTTCATAGCCAAAGTTTTTTGTTGTATAGGTGCTTTTTGAGATAGACGGGTGTCCAGCTATGCTTATTTTTTTTCCTGATTCCTATTAAGCAATAATCTTAAAAACAATATTTGTCTAAGTATAAAAATATTACTTATAAATCCCGCATTTTGTATTTGACTTTTAACTAACAAAAATGTAGAAAAGTAGATTATTTTCCAGGAAGAAGTATATTCATTATAAAAAACTTCAAGCGCGATAATCCTCTTTATAATTTCCGCCAGCGACAAGTTTATTTTATCAATTTGTGTCTTAAACTTTTGAATAAGGATAATTTTTGATCCACGTGTTCCCGGCCTTGATCTCTTCCCACGTTTCAACTTCAGAATTCCTGGTTTACCTAAGTAATTACGCGTGTTTCTATTATATACTATAGATATACTATAGAATAATTTATGAAATAACAATTTCGAGTAAAATTCAATTCAATTTAATTTCAATCGATTCAATTTTCAAGTATCATTTTTTTTTTATTATACTTTATTAGCACAGTTTTGGTAGTTACTTGAATTTTCTTAAATAGTGAAAAAGAACTGATGGTTCGTTAGAATAGTCTTCCTTATTTTTATAGTTAATCAATAACTGATTTACCAATTTCAACGATTGCATAATCTGATGAGAAGCCCTAGAAAATTAAACAAACTTTGTATTTAATGTGGCCTCAAGAAAAGTATGAAATATGAATACGCTTAGCAAACATTTATGGATGGTTTTTTCAAGGTTTCGTAGTTATGAGAAAAGGAAGCAAACATGTAAAGAATGTAAACAGCAAATAAGAGTTTCAGATTCATAAACCCGCTTTAAATTGAAAGATTTATGGTAGCTGTGCATAAGAAAATATACAATCTTGTTTTTAGGTCATCCACAGGCCACTTTATATGGGAAAATATTATTCACCTCACGCCATGCATAACCCATCACTATGTGAGAGGAAAACTTTCATTCCGATATTTTTCTTTCGGTTTATCGAAAAAGAAAAGTCAGACTTACCGCAATTGATTACTTCTATTACTTTCGACTTGGATTTGTAACACGTAATACGTATTCTTGTCTGAAATATGAGAAGCCTTATCAAAGGCTTACAGGATAAAAGTAAGTGATTGGTGTTACTATTTGAAAAGTATATACAGGGAGTTTTCTAATCTGATGCAATAATGCAATAACAATAGGTAATATATTACCTAGTCGAGTACGGTACCTAGAGTATCATGAGTCTTATAAGACTCATATTAACCAACAAATTTATTTTTCCTTTGCATTTGTGCAAAAAACTTACCTAGTTAGGTAACTATGGCACGAAATAAAGAAAATTTTTCATGTACAGAATTTTCTTTATTTTGTGCTACTTTTATTGTAACACTTTCTTTTTTTTACCTCTCTTTTATTGTAACACTTGAAACATATCTCCATTTAGTAAGAGGCAGTGTAACTTACAATAAAAATATTCAAGGGACTCGCACTTTATCCTGTCACAAACTAAGTTACCTTTCCTCCCCCAAAAACTTTGGGTGCTTCATTTGACATTCATATGACATAAGGCTCTATCAACTTGTTTTAGTGAAATATGTAGACGTGGGGGAACTTTATACGTTCATCTTCTACGCCCCATGTGAGTAATATGGGGTCGAAACAATGCATATTTAGATTATAGCGGAACATTCTTCGCTAATTTCCTTATCATATTGTAATAGCGACCGTTAGCGATTTTATACGAATTCATTTTTATCGCGGAAGATATCCAACAATAAAATATAAATTACGTGCTATTCTTATATCTAAGCTAGAATTTCTATGGAGCAAGTATCAATCGAGTTTGAATAAGTAACACGCTGTATATCAAAGAGATGTTAAATTTTCCACTTAATGAAATTAAATCCAGAGTCGATTTGCTCCAAACTTAAACGAATTTCAAGTTATTATGAAACAACTTGAATCAGCGAGAGTTTGTTTACTTTAAATCGTTTTCAGTTATTGTTTACCGCTTTAATACCTACCGTTTGCCTTTTCTGGATTAAACTGATATTCTGCTTCAATTATTTTGCTGGTATTGTTTTATCGTATCCTTCATTTCAATTTATGATTTGTTTCTTTCGTAATATTATATCAAAACTTGGTGTGAAAAACGATGGTTGAATTTCTAAAATTGATTTCAGATTTTTAGCGCGCAAAAATTAATTATTCGTAAACCCGCGGCAAACCTAACTAAAATATTGGATACTTATTTAAATTAATATATTGCATTTTATATTTAATAAATTTATCATGTAGAGAAAGAAAAGAACTTGACAACCCACTATCCCGAAAGGATTTCCGAAGTCTTTCTATCAAAGACAATACAAAAATAACGAAACTCTAAGTAAAGTAATTTTGGTCAAGTGGCAGCGTTACCCGTGTGTAGGTAAGTGTGTTAAGAAGCTCTAAGACAAAAGGTATTGAATGTTCGTCCTCTCCATGTCGATTGAAGAGGGCAATTGGATGTTCTGTTCGACAGAATTCTCTATCTATCTAATAGATTACTCTATTTCGACGAATTCGCCTTTTACGGCTCTTAATAGAGGAAAAACGAAAAAGTGTCCTTTGCGAATTTGTGAGGAATGTCATAAATAGAGATATTTTCTTGTTAAGGTTAATTTAGTAAAAATGAGATTATATTGGTATTTATGGGTCGGTATTAAATTCCTATGTATTACTTGGAAATAAAAGAAATTGGATATATAACAAGTAGTAATTCTTTTGTCGGTCTGGTTTTGTGTTGGCATAGGCAGCAATATCATAATAGTTGATAAAAATCTGGGTCCGACTAATAAGAACTTGGTGTCACTAGGGGCACACGTTAAATGTTTAAATCTGTTAGCTTATGATTTCTCTTCAAGCGAAATAATTAATCTATTGTACCTACATTGAAAACTACGTACCGACCTACTAAATACTTATAAAATATTATTATACACAAACATTGTGCCATTAACCTGTTCTGGTATTAGTTTGAAAATGTTTCCTCGTGCGAAAAAGCTTTTATAATATATTCCAAGTAATACACAATTATTTCAATAATTGAAAACCTATGAGAATATACAGAACATTATATGTTTCCCATTGTTCCACCTCCGTGTGCCAAATTTATTTTATTTGTAAAGGCGTAACCAGAACAGTAAATGTAGGTAATAAACAGAATATTGTAATTTTGTAGGTAATATTAAAATTGATCAAATGGTTGTAAACAACTTCCTTAACCATAGAGATCACACTTAATTTTATTTACAAAGTATGATAACCTAACTTATCTAAAAAGTAACAAAGGTACTAGATTAGGTTTATTAATTAATCTCCGTACTAACTTAGCCTCAACTCAGTATAATCACTTTTGAAGTCCATTAAGTTTTGAGGGAATAAAAATACTGACCAGTAAATTAAAGTTAACATTTTTTAAACAAGTTTTAAAAGTGCTTTAATCCGTACAACAGTTTTCTACGGCAGGCGCCACGAACTTAGCCCCGATAAGTTTTTAAATCCATTATTCTCTTATAAGACCCTCAAAATTAGGTTGTGGAAAAAGCAAGAGCGTTTCGATTACATGAGTTTTTGAAAGTGGTTTTGTTTATTAATAACATCAATACATTATTTGAATAATAACGCCTTATCATCCAGGCAGTCCAACCTTTAATATCATTATCATAATAGCAACTGTAAAACATATTTTTTTAAATAAATGCCCATTGATTTTGCACCCAAACGTTGATTTCATTATAGAAGCGTTATACAGTGCAATGGGGTGGATAGCTGTCAATACGAATCTATGTTCCCTATTTACGTTTTAAAAGCACAAATAATTTAGCTGTATCTTTCTATTTTCTCTCCATCTGGCTTTGCCTTTCCCCTGTCGTTTCGCTTGTCATTATCAGTAAAGAGCTTAAACTAAGGAATACAAAGTCAACCTTTGGTCCTAGACTCATAAACTTAGTACTTGCAGCCGCTGAAAGCGTCCAGATGCGCTTGACATAGCGGCTTCAGCGATGCAAATTAATTGCTACAAAGCTCTACGTACATTAGTAAACTACTTGGTTGTGGCAAACACCGCAACGCCTCATTTTGATTAATTATGGGGTTAATGCCTTAATGCTTAGATCAGAAAGATTGTCATGTAGTTCTTATAGAAAACTGTCAGCTAAATGTAGTAATATAAAACTTTCGAAGGAGGTACTTCTAACACTTTTCCTTCGCAAGAATCCTTAGTATCAACATTTATGGTAGGTATCTTAGATTGTAAGTACCTAAAAGATTTTTCCATAGTAGGTATGCCTTTTGAAACGTTTGTTCTGTTTGAGTAAGGGCAAAATTCTGATAACTAAGTCAGTCTGGTTCTTATTTTGGTTGCAAGTTGTTTCTATTGGTGTTAATGTTATGCGTAGTCGTTTAGAATAGTCGTGATCGTAGCAGCCTCATCAGTTGCTAAATTATCAGAATTGAAGACCGAAACCACATTATCCTTTATAAGACATACCAAGGGAGCTCAAATTGTATTGAGTTTCAACCCGGGTTTCATTTCTCGTTTTTCACTTAAGAATCATACTTGATAAAGGTCAGTCCAAGTTAGTAATTTAATGCCTTTTTCCTGTTAAATAAATCATGAGATGACCCGATTCTTTTCCCTCTGTCTGTACAAAACGTTAATCCCAAAGGGTTGCTCATTTACGTAAATTGTTCAATGTTGCTTTTGTGAGGAAAATCATTCATTTTCATCATTCGTTACGCAGTTCAAGCCACATATCGTTGGGTTTATTTAACCTGGAAAGTTCATTTAAGTTATACAGGGTTTGGCTTATCTAGGGTTTGAAAAATTGGTTTATACCTATTTAAGTTGTTGACGGCAATATTAGATAAGCGGTGTTGCGAAAGAAATCGATTCCCAATCAGCTTATTATGATTGTACTCAGTCGTTCAATTAATCTGCACTTAATTATACCGAAACAAATCTCTAGAAATGTTTTGAATGCAAATTATTTTTTTAAATCTCAGTAGCTATATTTTAAGTTAGATCCACTTGATATTAAAAAAGATAACCTTCATAAACGTCTCTATAAAATGGCTGCCAGCATTTTAGAAGTCAGTTTTCGTAATTTATTAGAGAAGTTGAAAAACTTTTTGGGTCACGTAAAGATATCAGTGTGACAAAGTTAGACTTGAAAGTTAAATCCAACAATGTTTGACCACATATTGAAGCTCGGGTTTTCAAAAGGCGAACTAAAATAAACGATCACAGCTTGGCAACAGTAATCTGAAAACTCGATGTAGCCAGAAAGAGTTTCGCATTTGAAGCCTTTTGCTAGATAGTGTTTACAAACGTCGCCGCTGCACCGTGCTGAAAAGTTTGCACTTTAGGCATCCATTTGTTTAGTACAAAGTCTTTAAAATATTTATTCATTTAGCCTTTTAAATTGTTAAAGTTAAACACAATATCAACTAGAATTATGTTTGCATCAATAACATTTTGGAATTTACTTCATAAGCTTCCGAGAAGCACTATCATTTACTAGACTGCTAGATTGGAAACTGAGGTCTGTAGCCAACCGATAATGTTCCACTGCGTTGGTCAAGGAATATCGTAATTCAGGATTTCGATTTGATTTCGGACTACGATTGTATCCGATTTCAGAACGGTCCAGTGAACTTCTGCTCGCTCCACCCACCTGTGGGGTAATCAAAGAGGTCGAAGTGCGCCTACCAATAAAGCCGAGATATCGAAATTCCTGGAGGATTGCCCAAACGAAGAGACGCCAAGAATATACCTCAAACAACCCGTTTAATAACACATCATAAACAGATTCGGAAGTTATTGTTTTAGATATCTTGTAGTGATATTTCAATAAGTTATAGTTTCAGATTGCTTAAAAGTAAGTTGTGGATTCTATTTACCGGTTTGATCATGTATACTTATAGGTAATTTCAAAATAACTGCAATTCAATCAGAATGAAGCCTTGTTTATAAGTAATAAAATAAAAACCACTCAAAATAAAACAAAAGCTGTATGGAGTGTTATCAATTCTGAGACCGGCCGAACCAAACTATGCGGTAATAATATAACTTTAAAGTGTAATAATAGAATATTGTCAAACAGTACAGATGTAGCAAAGGAATTCAATACCTTTTTTATTAATATACCTTTGAAAACTACGGAAAGTCTTCAGTCTTCCCCGGTATTATCCATAGATCTAGTAAAAAAGTACATCCCCGTCTGTATCACTGACTTTAAGTTTAGGCACGTTACCCCACTACAGATTATTAAAAACTTCAAACAATTAAACGTAAAAAACACTGAAGATTTGTGGGGTATGTCTGTAAAAGTATGCAGTTCAATAGTAGATGTAATGGCACCATATTTAGCACATGCGTTTAACTTAGCAGTAGATAATGGTGAGTTTCCTGATTTAATGAAACTAAGTAAAGTCGTACCGTTGCACAAATCAGGTGACCAACAAGATCCTGGTAACTACAGACCTGTGTCAATATTGCCGGTACTCAGTAAGGTTTTCGAAAAGATTATGCTCAATCAAATGCTTTCACACTTTAATTTTAATAACATCTTACATAGCCAGCAATTTGGCTTCACCAGGGGCCGCTCGACAACTGACGCTGGTGTTGCCTTAATAAAACATATCTTTGAGGCATTTGAGGAGCGTCAGGATGCCGTGGGGGTCTTTTGTGATTTGTCGAAGGCATTTGATTGTGTAGATCATGAAACTCTATTATTAAAGCTTCATCATTACGGTATTCGTAATAAAGGTCTTTGTCTATTGGAATCGTATCTTAGTAACAGATTCCAATCTGTTCAAGTAAATGGTATGAAGTCACAAGGATCTTTGGTAAAGATAGGCGTTCCACAAGGTTCCATATTAGGACCTTTTTTATTTCTAGCTTATATTAATGATTTGCCCCACATGGTTAAGCGAAAATTGTATTGTTTGCTGATGATACATCTTTAATTTTTAAAGTCGACAGGCGTGCCGTTAACTACGACTATGTAAATGATGTTCTTCGGCAGGTTCATGATTGGTTTACAATCAACAACCTTGTGTTAAATGCGAAAAAAACCAAATGCATTAAATTTAGCTTACCGGGCGTAGTATCGCGTAATAATAGTCATGTTATATTAAATAATGAAAAACTAGACTTTGTGGAACAGACAGTTTTCTTAGGGATTACAATCGACCAGAAGATACAATGGAGTCCCCATATTGGATCGCTATCTGGGAGGCTGAGCTCTGCAGCGTACGCCGTCAAAAAAATTAAGGAACTGACGGACATACCTACCGCAAGACTTGTTTATTTCAGCTATTTTCACAGTCTTATGTCCTACGGCCTGCTGCTGTGGGGTCGTGCCGCTGATATAGGTTCAATATTTGTTTTACAAAAAAGAGCTATAAGATCAATCTACGGACTCCGCTGTCGTGAATCCCTAAGGGAACTGTTCAAAACAATTAATATTATGACGGTGCCATGTCAATACATTTATGCAAACATTATGTATGTCAGACATAATCTACAATTATTTCAAACAAATAGTCAGCTGCATAACTTTAACACTAGGAATAGGAACAAATTAGTGTCAAACTGTTCTAGACTTGCAAAAATTAATAAATCATTTATGGGGCTCTGCGTGCAATACTATAATAAAATTCCCCAAGAAATTTTAGCATACTCAGAAAATAAATTTAAGTCTTTCATTAAAACCTGTCTATGCAAAAAGGCTTATTACAGATTAGATGAATATTTAAATGACCACCTTGCATGGAGTGTGGGGCGTACTGACCAGCTCCACAGGAATAGCTAATAACTGCAAAATTTGTTTGATTGTCAATGTTGCTGTGTTTATTACTTTGTTTAAATATTTTGCTCGTGTATTGTTTAAGTATTGTTTGTATTGTTTTGTTATCATTCTTAAAAGTTGTTGATTTGTTAAATGTTGTTTTGTAATGTTATTTTTGATACTGCAGCGCTTAATTAAGCTAATCATCGGGTTCAATAGTGTAACATGTCATGCTCGCTTGCGCCGCTGCAGCGGTGGCGCTGTGTGTCGGGTCTCCTACTTCCCTAAAATATGTGGAAGGGGTTGATGGCTGGCACATGCGTTGAGGCCTGTGTGAAGGTGCTGCTGTGGCGGCTGGTCATGTTATGCGGCTTCAACCTAGCTAAGAGCTTTACTTTTTAGCTATCTATTTACATCTTGTGGTTTGTTTGAATGCTGCAGGATCAAAGATTCATTTAGAGTCAATAATTGTTATAATGTAAATATGTAAACTGTAAGAATTGTAAAACTTTATTTGAAAAGAGCAACCCCACAGAGTTTCTTGCTAGGTTCTTCTCTGGGGGAAACTGCGCTTTGCGAATCTAGCACTAGCTTAAAAAAAGTATATTATAATAAGTAATGTAACGGTTTCAAGAGCATTTTTTGTGCCTATGAAATAAATATATTTTGACTTTGACTTTGAAAATGAGCGAAACAAAAGAAACTAAAACTCATGGCGGTGCTCAGTTCGTACTTATTCACAAACGAACATGTAATACAAAAGTCGCGATATGTCAAATAAACAAATGTACTCGTAATTGTATCTTTACAAATAATAAATAGTTTAACATTAAGAAAAATGTTTTATATCCTCAAGGGGAATCAATAGTAGCCTCCCACAAAGAAATCCTGAGTTGCAACATTACCAAGCTATTTACTAGCCAGATCAAATTGAGCTCGACAAGTTCAAAGAGTTCATAATATTACCACAGACTTCTGTCTTTACCTTAAAACCTCTCTTTTATTTAACGTTTTACATTTTCCTTCAGAATTCTTCTTTTACATTTTTCTTCTCGTCGATGGATTTATAAAATGTAGATTCGTATCTGATTTTATAAGTGCACTCAATTGTTTACATTTTGTACTCGTAAGATAGTTTTTAAATATTTTAGTATGTCTCAATAGCAGATTGCAAATGGAATATTGGCAAAAGTAACAACGCTTGAAAATAAATGTAGCTATTCATAATTCGCAATTCAGGTTTAACAAATCATTATTGTTCTAAATATGAATAAGGAAATTTTGTGAGAACATGGTTTCGTACTTTGCAAGGTAAAAGGTTTCGAATTATATTACAATCAACTGCTAATAACATTTTTTCCATCCGGAAATTTGTAGCTTTGTACGAAAATAGAATTTTATCGTTCCTGACACAAGTCAAGTTAACAATTATTACGGGAAAAAAATATAAGTTATTTTTACATTGCCATTTGTATAGGTATTTTAGGTTTTAGACTTTAGACTTTATTTTAATAAATTTTTCAAATACCTACCTATTATATTGACTTTTCTTTCAATCAGTTACACATAGGTACATTCAAAAAATACTAGATAAAGAACACATACGGTAGGTAAGTGCGTAAAGAGCTCGGCACAGTTAGCTTAATATCCAAAACACTGTTCATTACAAATACCTAAACATTTAAACTTCGAACATTAATCCACTGACGAAAAGCAATTTCTTAGTAAACTTAAGTTAAATCTTTTACATTTTCGTTTTTACCTCCACAAAGTATTTGTATAAAAACTGTTTTTGTTTCATTTGTTCCACGCTGATTATTTGTCTGGCGTCGAAGATAACGAGGCCTCTTTCAAGGTGCCTCATTTCCCTGTAGGTTTCTTATTTTTAATTTTAGGCCTCGAATACGCTTAGGGATAATTACCACCACTCGCTCAGGCATTTCAATTTTACAGAAGTATTATGCGCAAAAAATGAGGTGTTTTAGATAAACGACTGGAAAGTTTAAGTTATCATGTTTATTCCTACAGAATGTATTATGAAATACTAGAAAGTGTTGAAAAGGCCTATAAATAATCTTCCTACATATAGGTCTTACGTATTGCAGTATTCTTTATTGAAAACATCGAATGACGGTAATTAATTTATACACAATTTTAAGACTATTTAGTTTTAATTGCTTATAGGCTTTCTATAAAACTTGTCAATAAGTTAAAAGTCTAAAGCCCAAATACAAGTTAGAAGCCTATGAGAATCATATAGGAGTACTTAAGCAAGAAAAAAAAACATATGGAAAAAAGCCATGAAAGTAATTCTCGAGCCCCAACAAAAGGGCTAATGGCAGATTCTACTTATCCCGCATTTCGGGACGAGAGATTGACATTCCAGACGAGATTGCTTAGAATTAAGTGTACTGACGTGACTTCTAATATTCCTCTTAAAATATATAACGCCAGTGTTATCTTGCTATTTTCATAAGGAAACTTTCCTTCTCTGATCAGTGATCATGTCAGATGCCATTCTTGTACGGCAGCTAATTTTTTTTTCTAATAACTTTTGGAGGAAAATAAAAGAAATCTCTGTTGAGTTCCACCAGGTTTACCTTTTTACTAATCTACTATTTAACCTTTTTTTAATTATTATTACAACTATAATTGTTGTTGGTTAAGTATTTAACTTATCTTTGTACCTACCTAGACAAAACATAGACAGACAAACCTTTATAACGTGACTTTTTAACTTTTGCCTATTAAATTATGAATTAATTTTTCTAGTTTAAAAACGGCCATATCACCAAACTGTACATACAATCTAACTAAATTTAAATTATTGGCGGTAGTACATACCTATAAACATTATACTTTGACAGTTAACCTAAGTATTAACGAGGGGAAATTCCAAGTTGGCTAACTTAAATTAGCAAAACCAGATAAACAAGCAGACGAGTGATTATGATATACGGTACCTAAACCAACATGTAAGCCGAGTGGTCTAGCATATCCGTAAACGACCAATCAATGCAAATGTATCTCACCACGTGTTTGAGTATCACTAATTATCGGTCATCGGCTAGCCATCTCGATTATCCCAGTTAGGTTTCTCTTCATATATTCAATCACATGTACCTATAGGTACATACGAGTATATAGGTACATATTTCAAATAGCCACGATTTCTGTATACCTATATTAAATGACATATCTATTTTATTACGTTTTTTTTTTCTTTTTCTTAACCTGATTACATTTCTGACTTTGTCATTTTATTCTCGTATCTAATGTAAGATATTGGGTAAGATGGAGCTACCCAAACCTATCTTACCAAGATATTCGACCGATGAACAACGTGTGCTATTGACACCAACCCCAAAACTTTCACAGGGATCAACAACCGAAAATCTAGTTTGCGTGGGTTGATACCTACGAAACCTACAGATGTCGAATTTAAATATCAAAATTTCAATCACCACGCTTTGTTGTATGCGTAGTACCTAATCGAAATACAGATATTAATACTAGTTGTTGTCTCTACTCATGCTAATTTTACCAGCGTTTTAATCAAAATATTTGAAATATAGCAAACATTTCAAATGTTACTAATTCAAACGATAGATTAAATATTATTTGTTTTCATAAGTGGCAGAATAAATGAAATTGTATTTTCAAAATTAGATTTCACTAACAATCATATTGCTGCCGCCACCGCCGGTGAATGCATTTAAAAGTTTTTTTTTTTGAAGATTTTTTTTTTGGTTTCAGACGGACGCCATTTTATTTTACCACAAAACGAAATCGTGTCTTATCTGTTATCGGCAGCATAAGAAACGGTTTTTTGAAGTCCACCAAGTAAAGCGAAGAAAGTTTACCTCTAACTGAGATTACTATCTTAAATGGAATCCACTAATTTATTTCATTGAAAATTCTTGGCATGTTTTTAAAAAGGATTTTAAGATTTACGATAAGAAATTCTTAAGAAATTCCTATCTAAAGCTAAAAATTCGCTAAAATCATTTTTGAACAGATCTTCATAAATATAGTTTAGAAGGTACTTGTCACAACTTGGAATGCTGAAAATTTGTGTTACTGAAAGCTGAAATAGATATTTATATTATGAGTACCTACATTGAATTTGCAAAAAAGAAATAACAGAAGCTCAAACAGAAAATATTGCGCTTACTATATCAGTAAGTAGCTTATAACTTTATGCTAAAGCTATAGTAACATCAAACAAGATAAAAATACTCATATCACGGATTCCACTAAGTAAAATCAATATTTAGAGACATAAGTATATCGGCAAAGACTTTACTGGAGCTCCAATCTCAATTTCTTTAAAACATAGCAATGGCTGAGTTTCCATCTGAAAGTTGCCGCGACAGTATTTCTAAATGAAATGCTTTGACCTAGTTGCTCCAAGAGCGAGACTAGCATTGCTAAGCAGTGATCGATTTCAAAAAGACATCGGGTCAAGAAAACAAAATATTTTTCAAATGTCTAACTTAAGTTTTGAACTGACACGTGGATTTATGAGGTTATGTCTTTTAGGAAATAATAAAATATTTTTTTATAAACCGGAAGTTGATGAATATTTTTGGTTTTCTTCGGTCGCCTACGTTTGGTTTTATAAAGAGGATCTTCAAAAGATTTTTTATATCAGGAATAAACACGTTTCAAGTCACTTAATCGTATAAATCAATACTACAAACCTAATTATAGAATAACTAACCACAAACAGCTCCATAATAAAAGCATCGCTTTTTGTTTAAGCAAACAATAATGTTGTTCTAGTTTGTACCTGTTTTGCTTAGCACACAAAGCTTGTCTCTAATCTGAGTTTATACCTCGCATGCCTAATTTATTCATGAATTCATATCGAACACTTTGAGTAATTAAATCCTACTTACTCGATAGCTTAACTTCACCTACAGACACTAGTGTCGATATCAGGCTTTATATAAAACTCAACAGTATTGTATAAAAAGAGTAAAATAAACAAGGTACGATATGCACGATTACTTTCGCTCACTTCTGTAAATATTTCTCATATTATGTAGAAATTATTATTTTATTAAAGCTCACTGAGATACGAAAAAAAAATGTAGAAATAGTATGTAATTGAGGAAAAGTAAACAATTATACGGGAAACGTTAGGTTAGGAGTTAACAAGTACGAAACGCCATCACTAAAAAACAAAAGTTCAAAAATTTAAACACTACTGCAAATAATTGATACAATCAATAAAAGATAAGAACGACTGAAAATTTCTAAAACAAAGACGTGACGCCGATCATAATAATACTCATATTTCATCGTTTTGAGATACAGTTAAAGAAAACATTGTTAACGATTGAGATAAATACGAAATCTATTACATAAAGAACTTATACTTAGATAAATAATTCATATAGAGTATACTTGAGTTAATGCTGTACTTGATGCTCGGAATTCTCGATCCATCTTTCAAGAGCACGCAACTGAAGGGCAAGGTTGTTAATTTTGCATCAAATCCATGTTTTCTTAACAAACTCCTTTAATATTCCGAACTGGAATTGTACCTACAAAACTTTTACTCGTGTTTGATTTTGTTTATATTATGGGGTACAACGTTTACCGCTGTTTTGCTGACAAACAAGTAAATATTTGAGGTTATTTCTATTTTGAAATTCGTAAGGGATGGCCAAGCTGGTCAAAATCACACAATGCTATGAAAATTACGATGTTGACCGGTGTTTATTTGTAAAGTACAAATATTTAAATGCAACGGTTATGACTCTTTTGATGAATAAAATTTATTCATCTAAGTTTTTGACTGTTATTTTAAAAGAGGGGCATGGACCTGCAGAGTCCAACTACTCTAAACTACGTATAATAATTTTTACTGTGATTTTAAACAAGATAAATGAACCCACAGATGTCTCCAGTACGAACAAAATTCCTGACGAAAATACTGTAAGGTAAATTGTGCTATTCTTATTTGAAATTATTTCTATCTTGCGTATCTTATCTGAAATTAAGAACATTTGTGGAGGAAAATACGAAATTCTGCGAGTACCGGGAACGTTTCAGAACAGATAAAGTGCAATAAGAAGTGACGTCTTCCGGAGAATTCTCAAGGGGCTAGAACGGTGACGAGGAAGCTAGTCCCAGTACAAATGCGTAGACGTCGCAACTTATTCCATTATCCGTTAAAATGTGGAGGAAAAAATCTATAAATATGCTTCTAAAGATATCACCAAACACACTAACAACTGGTTTCACGATAGGTATTATTTATAAACAGTAAAATAAAAGTTGTTTTCGTAAAATTATTTCGTACGATTTCATAAATGAGTATCGGCCCAGATGAACATTTGCCATCAAATGATGTTTATTGAATACATAAATTCGTGTAACATCTACCTAATTTTACTCGTTATTTTTACAGACAACAAATATTGGAATATGTTCAAATACTACGCGTTCTTAGATAAATAACATAATTTAGTTTATGTTCTCAACATTAACGTACACCCTTCTAGGACACAAACTGGAGAGAAGTAATACCTATCAAAAATATCTTTACGAAAAGGGAGTCATTAATAATAACGAATACCATTACCTAAGGAAACATGAAAATTCAGTAAACAGAGAAAGGGCGTCTTAAATAATTAGAATAAATTGTGCTCATTACGAAGTTTGCAGGAAACTGGCGCATGCTGAACATGTACAAATTCATACATCAAGCACATGAAGTTATAAAGAAAAATACAAGAATGATGGGTTCTGCTCTGAACATGCTTACGGGTATAAAGGAAATATTTTAGAAAACGAGGATAAAAGTATATTTTAATAATTTAGCTTTTATAAACCCCTTTAGCTAATACCTAGTCGTTTAGGATTATAAAATAATGTGGTATTAAGTTTTAAATCTATTCTTTTATTTAAATATATAGACCGAGGTTTTTTGAGTTCAATATGGAAATTCGATAATTTGGAACTAAATAAGTAGGTATCCATTTTAAAAATTTTGTGAATACGGTTAACTATTAAATGTGTATATTTCTAAGAAGATATTTTCAAAGTCTTAAGTCATAAATCGACTTAAATTCAGTACAAAACCACATTTGTAGACTATTTTCATAGACTTTTTCAAATCTTTTCCATTCTCAGTTACATTTCTATGGTTTTGGCAGGACTAAGTTTTTCTTTTATAACTGTCCGTTCTGAGTTCATTTTATTTCAGCTTGCAACTGCAAAAAGTAATATGCTAACTGAAATAAGTGAAAAAAATAATTTGATACTTTCAAAAGTTTTTCAACAACTTTATCGCTGGCACTGGTTTTCGCTTTACTAATAAAAAAGGTGTCAAAAATATGTTTTACGTAGTTTTAAGTAATTAAAGAAGAGCATTACTTCAAGCCAAAAGTTTCTTAGTGTTGTCTAATTAGTACCAACTCTGCAATGCGACAAGCAGTAGTTACAGTATTTACCTAATAAATAGATTTTACACCTTCTTCCGAATGACGCACATTACCAGACGAAATTCAAACGCTGTCGTGTGTTGTTTACTTGAATTTTGGAAAACATACTAAAAAGTGTTTTTTATAATTATTTTTTTATGAATTTTACGGTCGAGCTTATTTTTGATGTTTGGTCAAAAATAAGTATTGGAAATTGTGAATTGGAAAACCGCTTGGAGATCGCGTAGTGTGGTTAGCTTTAGGTATAAATACATATAAATTAAACACATACATATTATATGTATTTCAAATATACAAAGACTCGTTTCTTTCATATACCTAATTATCTAAATCAAAAAGCCCCAAATAAAAATGATCTCAGCTTACCTTCAAAAGTATCTTGTTTACGTAATAAGTTTAGTTAAATATTTATTCATGTCTATTTCTTATTTATTATATTTACCTACTTAACTTATTTACTGAATCACAAGGACGACAAATTTGTTTTACTACATTTAATATATGCTAATAAAATATAATATGTATTTACGCATAAACTGAAGTACTGCTATAAGCCAGTATTAAAATAATACTATTTGATGGCTTACTTTTAATTATAGCTAATACAGTTGTATTAATTAATGTTTATTGACGGTGTATTAAAATACATGTTATGATATAAAATCACATTGCACAAATATGTAATTAATTTAATATTTAATATTCAAACGGAATTTTTAGGGGCTATTATTCTTTAGGTATAAACAAAATCTAAGTTATCTTCACTTTAGACTGAATTCACAAACTTGAATACTTACCTTGGCCTTTCCCTTTGACGCTATTGTTCGTTCACATTCCGATAACGCCACCAGAACTCAAAGATTACCACATCCAAAGCAATATCAGGCCTGTTTTGTCAATATAAACAATAAATTCCTATTGAGTACTTCAGAATCGACACCCAGTAAAGTTCTTTAGCTGTGTAATGAACGAACTTGCGCCGACGAAAGGGTTAAAGCAGTAAAGTCGCGACTTTGTTATGAAGAAAATTGGTTATTCATTGCAAAGGTTCGTGCTGACTTTGGGAATTAATATTGGCAGTATTGGGAAAAGTTTACGCTTCCAATATTTTGCATGGAGTCATTGAGTTTGTTTGATTGTTGATAATTCAAACCAAAGCTATGTACACGTGTCTGTTTGGTACACGTGTCACATAGAAGTTCAAAACAACTTTAAATTAACGAAGCTTTAAGTAGGTATACATGATTATTTATGATGAACAATAGAAAAGGATACCTATGCATTTACTATGATACAAACAACTTTTACTATGGGACAAGTTAAAAATTCCGATAACATTTTCCTCTATTTTTATCAGCCCAGTTGCAAATATTAAAATTTAATATTTATAATGAAAAATCAGAAGAAAAAGCTAAAAACCATTTCTATAAAACTTGGGTTGTGACTTGTGATTGTGAAGTCATTCTTATGGATTTCCAATCCGATCAGACTAGATATAAGAATAAAGTATGTGATGATGTTAGTTCACTATTCGAACATTTAGAACTAGCTAAGTCCCAGACAGACGGTTTAACTATCTAATTTCAGTCTAGTGGCCATGTTTGGGCGTCCTAAGTTAAAATGAGAAGTTGGAATGAGAAAATCGTAGTGTACGCCACAAAAGGAGTTGAAAATTTAAATTAAATGGCAATAGGTAAAACTTTGCTTCTATCATACATAAGTTTGAACTTTGATACATATCTATATTAATATATTTAATATCTTTCTAAGCAATCAAGTAACACAACACAAGTTACACACATGAGTGGAATTGTGTTGGGCTTGGAAAACCAAGACAAAATCGGATTTAAAAAAATCCTCATAAAAAGACTACGTGTTTTATGAAACATGCGGAGACAAAGTAAAATTTCCTCTAATCCATTTAAACATGATAAAGCGTTGACCTTAGATTAACATAATGGATAAAGTTAAAAGGGACTGAGAAATACGTTATCTATGGGCGAGGGGTAAAAAGGATGCAAAGAGATTTCCCTTTTTTTGTGGACGCGGGTTAAACTATTGTATTTTTGAACAAAGGAATCCAATTCAAATAAAAAGATGTATTCACTCCTTTTACTTAAAGTTTTTCGACGCCCCTTATTTGTATTCAATCATCCTTTTGAGGTATCTCACAGGTATTGTGTTCATACGAAATTGAATACTGAAACCCTAGCCACGAGATATTAATAGACCATTATTTTAGAGTTCGTGCCGGATTCAGTGAACACGGATTGTAGTAAGGTAAATTACTAGAGAAGTCGGATTTTTAACCTTAAGCAAAATATTGATGTAAAAGAGGTATACGTTTTTAAAGAATTCTCAGTGCTTGAGTAAGCAATAAGTACATAGCTTTAATCATAGCTTATAAAACAAACACGACTTATATTTTCATTGTAAATAGGAAGTCCTTACATAACATATAAAATCTGCTTTTTGCGCTATGATAGTATAATCTTACCTCCGCTGGGTTGCAGCTATCCACAATAATTGGATTTTCAGTCTATTACGACCATTTTCCGTCTGTCCGAGCCTTTTCTAACCCGCCTGAGCCATGAAATCGCTCTTTGCACACTATTCTCGCAATCTATCCATTCTTAGTTCTTGCTTGAAGTCAAGTAAGTCCTGAAACCCTTTTTCTTTGTATGAGATATACATACCTAGATGGATGTTGTAATGTATTGGTTATTTTAAGGGGATAGCAATAAATGATTGTACAACAAGTATTATTTTAATTCGTTATTCATAATTTTTTAAGTTCACCTATGTACACAAAGCTATGAACGTGTAAATGTAATGCAGTATTTTTATTCATTTCTATTTGCTTCCCCAAATAAACATAAAAATACAGGGAGTCGAAAGTTGTCGATCCATACATGATTTCTGACTTGTAACATCAATAGAAGTGCGATCGTAAATATCCCGGATATGGAAAAATCGGCGAACGACGCGACGTAGCGACAAAGATACTAGCGTGCCTAGCAATAAAGCTTATCCACAGCCCGTGAAGTGGCAGAAAATCCAATCCGGAGCTGTAGTCACGAAACGCTAGTAATTCAATAAATCCCCAATGAAAGGGATCACACTTTTTCTCACTCGACATAATATCGCATTGAAGCTGTCATAAAAACGGCCCATCTATCTGACGTGGATGTATGGACCGCAATAATTCATGTCAGTATTCATTCGTGTCAAACAAATCGTAAAATGTGTTTCCATTCCGCTATTTGTGAGTGCCCATCATCGGTTTTTAGAGTAGTTTTGTAACTGCTTTTTTATAATATGTAGTTTTCAATATCTGTGATTTATATGCGGTTTTGCCGAACCTGACTCGTTGGGAATGTATATCATGAGTATTCAGTGAGAGATTGAGCTCTATAAGTTCTTAGCACAAGCGGCTAAAGCGCGTCCATGGATTGACGTTTGTTATGGAACCCGAGCACGGCCCTTGCTCAAACACGAATGTCATTCATCAAACGTCAAACGAAGAGAGCTACGTTATTACGTAAAAGCTATAGATATTTTATAAGTAAAATACATTTTCTCATAACACCAAGATAAAGTCACTGACTTCTATTTCTAAGGTACCTACTTCTGTATAATTTCGAACGACTAATTTAATTAGGAATCCAAAAATATTTAATGCCATTTCAGATCTATATCTTCTTTTCCATATGCATGGTATCTTAACTACAAAGTTATTTATAAAGTACCCATATAATTTAAATCTTCACAAAACTAGTTCAATCCGTAAGTCTAACAATTTATCTTCGATCTACTGCAAGTGATACTAGGACCTCCCTAAATGTAAATGATCTTTCCTTCTACAAGTATTTACAACTTTATTCCCCATAAAGTAATGTTGATTTTTAAATACCACAATACATACTGAACTTTGATCCTTTTAACTTCTTTATTTTGTAATAATAAATACCGTCTTGATTATTGTGTATACAATCACGACAAAAGCGCTTTAATTTACAGTAAACATTGTAAAGCGTAATTGTTTGGGTAGCAAACTGAAATATTGGATTTCCATACGTTACATTGATGCTTATGTGTATTTTCCTTTCTGCATTAATTAAACTCAATGTTCGTAACTTAATTCCATATTCAATTAATTTAAGGGCAAGTTTTCAAATTGGCCAATGAATAAGAATTTAAATGTAACGTACCTACGTGTGTCATATAAAAATAAAGCCAAGCATGAAGTCTTTTTGCGAAATGTCACAAGAAAAACCGTTTCTTATGATGAAAATCCAAAGGCTGTGCAAAACGTATCACGTTAACATCACCCGTAATCCCTGTATATGAGGAGACTGAATCCATCGCCGTCTTGTCTTGCTAACCACTATTAGAAAAGAGCGGGCCTACCTTCATGAATAATTTATTTGCGGATTGCCTTTCGTACGTGGTCTTGACGAATGGCGGTAGAATCAATAAAGCTTGTGTAAGTGTAGTCACTATCAGGATAGCCACCAACATGCCTCACTAAATCTTATCCCAACAATTTCCTAATCCATTATTTGATACTGATTTCGCTCCAAAAACTTTCTGTGATAAAACTGAATGGCGCGAAAAGAAAATAAAACTTAGACTTCATAAAAAAAGAGTTTGAGTGAAAAATGGTGATTGAGAAAGTTTTTCAGTTATTAAGGGCCGTGATGGCCTTATCGACGCGACTCGTGAAAGGGATACGCCAAAAAACTTGGCAAATAACAGAATCAAATGGCACTTGAACACAAATTGTTGTCAAGGTTCAAATGGCACTTTAAGAGGGCATTCAAAACATTCAACTCCATATTCTTAGGGAATTAACTAAGTAAATAAAACGGTCCGTAACAATTCAGACGATCACTTCGGTGAGGACATTTACTGAAGAGTACTTAAAACTTTGCTGAGCCTTCCCTCTGTCGCTCCAAGCCATTCCCCCTTGTTTCTCGGATTGCGGACGAGGCGTTAACCACCTCAGAGATTTATGAAAGTGGCTTGTCTTTTTAAGGCACTCAAGGCCAAAGGGGAGTTATTATCTATGTTCACCGTCGTTTTAATTTTGTTTCTCTTTTCATTCTGTTGCTTTTAAATTAAACCACCAAAGTTTGCGCTAAGTGTTAGGTAAATAATTATAAGCGAAAGAGCGGAGCAGGTCGGGGTTTGTTATTGTTTCTTTTGTGAATATAGCCGTTTGTGTAAGACGTTTTCGTTTGTAAAGGTAATGTCGCCGACTCTACAAAGCAAAGGCGGATAAAAGAAAAGACAAGTACGTACGCCTGACAAAACAGCAGCCCGACACAGCTTTCAAAATGTGCATCTCAATCAAAATCAAACAGACAAACTAAACATGCGCTCGACGTACAAACTTGCTAAATCAACAGCGAACCTGTGCATTAACAAAACGAAACAATTTCATTGAAAAACAATAGTTAATTGTTTTCAGACTTTCGCTCTTGCAGTTTCAGCAGATAGTTTGACATTTCTGACAATTTATCTGGAGCACTGGAAACATCTGGAGATAACATTTATTCTGGACAACTTATCGGTGGAACTTTTTTATAGTGATAAAATTTAGATTTTTGCTATAATCTCATTTGCCTTTGAAATAGCTGAATGAGAATTTGTATTACCTGTATGTATCAGGTGTAAAGCAATTATTCACGTATCTCGCAGAGTTTAGGCTTATCTCAAATTAATTTAAACTTTACGTTGCTCATGCATATGAATCAGTACGGCGGTGTGACTGTAATCACTTGAATGACGGGGAATGTGACGTGATTCGATATAGAATGAGCGATTGCTCGTTACTAAAGCCCGTCATCGCGTTTAATCATATTCTTGTACTCGTAAGAAGCTTCATTGATTAGTTTATTAATTATTCCGGCATCGACATGTCCTTGTTTTTATAGGATTTTTATTGAGAGAAAATTAGACAATATAAAACCTTTTGAAAAGTAGGTACCTATGTTAATATGTTTGCAACAATACAGCTTAATAAATGATAGGTAGGTACATATTTTTAATATTACTTTAATATAATATCACAAGGGCACCCAGTGTCCGTCTGACCCTAAAAAGACTTTGGTAAATACTCGTATATTACAGCGGTTAATAGAGAGAAAGTATCCCAAGAGATATTTTATTGACAAAAAATAATCTTACGATGTTTTTCTCTTATCTATATTTAACCAAAGACTTATTTTTTCTGTGAAAGGATCAGAAGGACTAAGCCCAACCTTGTGAAAAATCTGTTAGCATCAATCTCGAGCCAGCATGCGGGCTGATCCCCTTCATATTAAGGGCTAAATATATTTACTAGCTTATTGGAGGTCTCATTAGACACAGAATATAGACATAAAGTATAATCTTCCGAAAAAAGCCTGGCTTTATTTCTTTAATGTTACTTATATACGTCTCTTACTAATTGCTGACCAAATTTTTTCTTTGATTTGTTATCTACGACGACGACGGTATTTTTTGCCTTGTTTATTTTTGGAGTTCGTAAGTTTTACACAATTTTAATTTAGAAAAACCTAAATAAATTAATAAGGTCATGTTTAATCCACTGCACCAGATCTATAATAAGTTATGAAAACTATCGGGCACAAGGCAAGAAATGTCTAGTCTCGAAGAATAGCTTACTTTTATAAAGGTAAGTGACTGAAAAGTCTATAGTAAAAAACTGAAAACCAAATCATATCCTCGGGAATTATTGGCACCCTTCCAGCTCAAAGGATCTAGAACCCTTTGTTTTTGATGGTCTTTGTCAATATTGACCAAGCAGAGTGTTTGGCTTTGCGAAGAGTCATTGACATCTTTCTGTCGTGAAACCATTTGATTCCATCGGAATAACATCTGCGGATAATCAATTTATCTTTACTTTGTCACTTGTGTATCTACTTTGAGAACTTAGAAATATATTGTTGGTTCGCATTTGTTGTCATCATATCTTGACATAGGCACTAGGTAGGTAACTTTTATATCTTAAAATTGGCACATGATATTGCCTCATGATATACTTAGCCAAATATTTTGTTAAGTGGTTTTTGCGTGAAAGTGGTAACAATTATACATCTTCATAAGAACATTATTTTTAGGTTTAAAAATGTATCGTAAATATTTTGATAAACGTTAACCTACGCAGTTTATCCTTTTTCTTTTACATCTGGATTGGCGGTCTGATGACAGTCGTTCCGTGTTAAAACGGGTATCTTACAAATCCCCCAGATTAGGAAGCAAACCCGGCGGGTATCTTTGGTGGGTAGAAACACCCGATCGATAGAGTTGCGAGAGGTCTGTGACTTTTATCCCGGACAATTTATATAGCTTAATTACTCATGGTGACACTGCCTCAAAGTTTGTCGTAAAAAGAAACAATTAATACGTAAGGCATGCCCCAAAAAAGGCAATTGGACGTTAATATTTGTGCTGAGCAAACTTTCCTTTGGTCGCATTTTTTCTTCTTTTTTCTTGAGGAGACAAAATGTTTAGTTAGTTGCCCGATCACGTATTGCCGAGGCCTATAAGTACTTTCTCTCACTATTTAAGTGCGTGTTCTTTGTGCCGCCTCATTATTTATCTGACGTATTGGAGTTTTAGCTAGAGTTGCTTTTTCAAACAAGTTTTGTGTGAAGCCATAATATAATATGAGTTGGCTTTATATTTTCACTGAATGACGTCTATTATTCAAGATATTGTGTAAAAAATAGTACCAATATTCGTTGGACACGTACATACTGCATTCATTAATTATTCTATTAGGTACATTTGTATATCATGCTTGCTTACGCCACTGCAGTGGTGGCGCTGTGTGTCGGGTCGCTTACTTCCCTAAAATATGTGGAAGAGGTTGATGGCTGGCACATGCGTTGAGACCTGTGTGAAGGTGCTGCTGTGGTGGCTGGTCATGTTATGCGGTTTTTATCAAGCTAAGCTTTTTACTTTTTAAGTGCCTATTAACATCTTTTGGCTTATTTTGGATGCTGCAGAGATAAAAAATTATGTAAAACAAACTACTAGTACTGTGATATTCATGTAAATTACTCTGATAACAAGTTAAGTCAACATGTAATTGTATATAAGAGTCTCGATTTAAAAAAAGATATATTGCATATAACGTAGGGCCCTGTGCCGAAGGTTTCTTGCCGTCTCCTTCCTCTCGGCTATACAGGTAGTGAACCGGCAGTAGTTTTAGATAAAAAAGTGACATCAAAAAAGTGTAATGAATTTTGCCTATTTTTGAATAAAACACTTTTCATTTTCATATACAATATCCAATTAATTAGGTAATTTTCATAAACAAAACCAAAACGGGCCTATAATTTTAAATAAAGAACACAAATTTAAAACCATAGATATTGTAAATACATACTTAATTGCGTATTGAAATGCAAACAACCAAATATACCAGAACAGTAAAATTCACAGTTCGAGATAATTTCAATTAATAGTGCAATGCCCAACCATACCAAATATATAGTGAAGTCTACTATTACAGAAGCATCAATTTCGAAGGCCCGTTCAATTTCTGTACCCATAAAATCCTTGAATCAGAGTGCTGATATATTGAAACTGACTGAGCCATTCTACCTCTGAATTTAATACTGCTTACAATTATTACATCTCGGTTTCGACTGAATCAGTTTCCAACGTGTTTATTTCATTGACGCTAGCAGCTAGTTGCAGGAAATTTCAATTAACCAACTGCATAGTACCAATATAATAGCTGTCACTGTCATCATCATAAATTAGATTAAGAGGGCTCGATGTTTAATGAAAAATCAGCAAAAAAGCCTTGCAAGTAGGGGTTAACCAAAAATCTCGTCATAGAAATTAAGACGCGAACCGCATGTTTAAAAACTTCAACAAAACGAGAAGGTGTAACAATCCTTTTAGAAATTAAAGCGGTTTTTATGCGAAAAGTTTCAGTTTTCACGAGAGAGTGGAGAGAGTTGTAACCGTGCTGGGACAAAGCCTGAGTTTCGAGTCAAGAGTCCTTTAGTGGCACGAATGCAGCCTGCAGTTTATACGGAGGACCGGTGTAACTCTATTACGGTACTCTACCGGTACAATACCTTAAAGTGCGAATAAATGCATGTTTAATTATATTTTGTATCAGTTTTGAAGCGGCTGTATTGAGTAAATTAAAATATTGAAATTATTTTTTGAAAGAAAGAAAGAAGTAGCTAAAAATTTAAAGCTATAATTTAAATTATTAATATTTTGAGCAACATAATACAATCAGATTTAATGTATGCTAGTAGGTAGGTACCTATTTAAATGATCAAGTACACGATAATAAACGGACCTTAGAATATTTTAACGTACTTAAATACGTAATGGCACTATATAACCTTAATAAAAATAACAAAACAAAATCCAACCAACAACCGTTAGAGCGCAAATTATTATCTAGTTAATAAAAGTAATGGAAGACCCCGAAATTCATAATAGGTTATAAAACTGAATAATGGGACCTAGGCTTTACAAAGAGGGAAAGTTTGCGAGATAGAAGCAATTAAGGCTTGATGTTATAAAAGCCAACATGACTTTAACTTTTTACTTCGAAACTCACAAACTTAGTTTACCCACAGAGCTCATGTTTTTATTTTGAACCGGTAATATAGCAAATATTTAAAATAGACCGACTCCTTGTTGCAGAAAACATAATTAACGCTACCTTAATAAATATACAACTGAGCACAATTAATCGTTAATGAGCGGAAGTCAAAATCATTCAGTAAATGTAAATGGGTGCATTTACGAATTGAAAATTATTGCTTCCACGATAGACGGTTTACTTAAACTCGAAACGCCAGGTGGGCTACATAGGGCGCGATACCGATATTACTTCAAACCGCGTGCCGACTCAATCACTAGTGATCCCTGACATTGCAGACGAAGGCGCGTTTGCGGAGCGTACGCGTTTTGACAGATAGTCCAAGAGCCTGAGAGCCCTATCTTCCTCATGTTCGGAAAGCTGAATGGTCTTCTAATAATAATAAGTCAAGGTCAGGTTAGTAATGTAGTCTGAACTTTCTTAAATTCATACATTTTTAGATTTTTCAAAGAAATAACTAAAATCTAAGATCAACTTGCTTTTGACGCAAATAAAAATAGTCATTTATTATTTAGTAATTAAGTCTTATATGGCTACTAGTTTACGCAAAATCATTGAAAAAAACACAATATTTTGCTATGTTGCGTACCATCGCTCTTTCCTGCTACTACACCACTCCTATCTGTAATGTGTCAAAACGCGTGCAAAACGCGCACGTTTTGGTAGCGCCAAAAAAAGGCGTACGCTCCGCAAACGCGCCTTCGTCTGCAATGTCTCTAAGATTGCACAATGAAATCATTGTGGCCAATCTTCGTCAAATATCTAGGCTTTCCTATTATGGAGCAAAAGCCTCCTCACAAGTCTTTAGCTATAAACGCTTTTACATGGTTAGCTTGTGGTTAGTACAGTTGGGTCGTTCAATTTGGGGGCTTTTCAGTCCAATCAGCAATTCCAGTATTGGTAAGCAACACCATCGTCTTAGTGTTCCAAATGCGGTGAACTCACTAAGTACATACCTTGAATTTCATTTTAGAATTATTGCTGTGACGTGCTATTAATATAATATATATTTTTTAAATTTAAGTACTTAGTTGTCAAAGAGTTATACACACGTTATACAAAACTTTGTGGCAGGTAAGTACCTGCTTGGTAGCAACAACCTATAAATTGAAGTAATCATTTAGCAGGTAACTGAAATGCTGTTTAAAATTCTACGTCCGGGAATAAATAAGTTTCATTATCTCACTTTAGGTCTAACAAAAAATCACCTTCTACATTAAAATCCAGACAGTGAAAAAACGTAAATAAGTCCCTTGGAGCCCAGATTTATTTTTCTTAAGCTAGAAATAAAGCGTACTTTTTGACCTAAAAATGTGTTTTCTTTGACTTGTCAAGGCATAGGTTCTCTCGACGAAAAACTCAGGTATTCGTGTATAAAATGAGACAAAACTAGGTTTTTAATTTAAACTTTCTTTTTTTATTTTTTTCTGGGAAACTGCAAACAATGCCATGATAAGTTATTTTAGAAAATACTCGAACGTGTTACTTGGAACGAGGTTGGATGTCCAAACTGAAAATAATTACTGCTCACAAAATCGAGGTCGCTCGACATCTACATTTCAGATTTCTCCCTTTTAGAGATATAATATCACGGAAACTTACAAGCCAGGCTTTGGTTACATTTAAACTAAGTATCAGTTTCGAAATCCGTGAGCAAAGTAGAAATTTCAATAAAATATCTTACTATTTGTACTCTACTCTATCTATCGAAATTATTACTATCTTAAATATCGTAATTAAAACTAGCTTACTAAAGTTGCGACCGTAACTTAAAACATATTTGTATTAATATTTTACCTTATTTATAAATAATGCGTATGAAATGAATTTAGGAATGTATTGCGATGTGGGTAGTTACCAGTAAAGATTTTACGAAACAGCTCTCTCGCGACATAAGGCTGATTCCACCGTTTCGTTCAGATTTGCCATCCAGACCAAAAACTCATATGATTTTAACAGTTAGCTAAAATGTTTAAATTGAAAAAGTTCACGTGTAAGTAAAGCTAAAAGACGCATCTTTCATTTAATCGCTAAATTAATTAAATAAAAAAAACCCTGAACAAAAACATTTCAAAATCTCATTACACTCCTCATCCAGATACCCACCCTGAGTTTTCTGAGATACTTTAGTACACTTTCCTACGGTAAATGTTCAGGTTTTTTGTACCTGAATATCAAGTTACACTATTACAATTAATAATTAATAAATAAACATTAATAATTCATAGCGCAATATATAAAGAATCGCACTTAAAATTTTGTCAAACGAAAAACTTCATTCTCTTCCATGAAAATTGCAATCAACATTATAATGTGTTCCCAACCCTCTTTCTACTTTTGCCCACGCCCACGTCTCCCGCGCCCCTCTGTCTGCCTAAACAATTTACCGAGAAAGACCACGCGCAGCCACACAAAAAAATATTTCCGATTTAAGTTCTGAAAATCGCTTTTGTCACAGGTTCGTACACATTACATTCCATTGCATTTCTAAGTAAGCTCATGATCAAATTAATTTTATTTTAGATAAAATTATAGCTTGTATGTGGGTGTTTTTATATTATACCTATTAAGGTCATTGCACTTTTAGTTTCGAAATAAATCGAGAAATTCTTCCTAAATTTCATTCCTTTCCAATTCATTACATTCCATTCCCTCCAATTTTTTGGCGGAGGGGAATGAAAGGTTTTGGAAGTTAATGAAATAGTTTTACGGGTAGTAAAGCAGTAATATAAAACACTAATAAAGATCATGTTTTCGGTATTAACTGACGTTTTTTGTAAAAATAACATTATTAATAAAACGTTACCTACCTTAATGAGTATTGTCGTCAGGGTCCATAAAAGGTACTGTCAAATAATGTAATAACATCTTGTAAAACCTATGGTGTGCAAAATAAAGAATTTGAATTTGAATTTAAATTTTTATATTAAGCAACTACATAACTTTTTCAACTTATGTTATTCAAAAAATACCAACCTATCTAGGTACCTATTTACTTAACGAAATTCAGATTGAAATGTTAATGGTTGGCCTTATTGTTATTTTTTATAGTCTTACAGACCGCAAATTAATATGAAAAAAATTTCTGGCAGTACATTTTGCTTAGATTTTGACACGAGTATTTTTTAGGGTTTATGTGTGTGCGGATCTCGAGTACGTGATAGATAAGACAAGTCAGCGAGCGTGAAAATATTCCTGCATCGATATGGTTCCGCTGCATCAGCAATCACCAGCGTCTTAGTATATAAGCGTAGCTTCAAGTCATTACTATTGTCCAGTTGCCTAGAGTCATATCACTATGTAACCTTAAATATAATTTCTGCAACAACGCTGTGCCATCTTATTGTCAACTATTTTCTGCCGGGCCGCCGCAGTGGTGACCGCCGCCGATTGAACACGCAACTTCGCTACTTTGAAGATGGATCTCAAGACAATGCAAGCACCTCATCGAGGCAATCTAGTTTCTGCTTTCCATCAGCGGGTCTCACCGACTCTGGATCAAGAAGTGATTCACTATGTACGTAGTTTCGGCCAAGTACAATACCAGCATCTGGACCCGGCGCTGCAACAACTAGCTACTTTAACGATTAATTCAACTTTTTTTTATGATTGACGACGACTCCGAAAAAAAATTTGAGAAATATTGAGATGAATTTTTGCAATTGACACAAGCAGGTTCCTCAGTAAGCAAGAAATACGCACGAAGCAGCACAAATGGACGAACATCGAAACAGGGTCAAGTTTACAATGAATCATTTTACATTGAAATTTTACTACAATTATTGAAATTAAGACTATCACTTGGACAAACTTCGCATTGTTATGGCCACGACACGCACCATTTTTGGAGAGAATAACAAAGGAAAAGGCTCGTCGTTAGATTCGCAGTAATTTTTAGTTTTTGGCAGCAAGAAGTCAGAAGTTCCTTGCACTGCCGTATTTGCGGTATTTTGTACCAGACTCTGCATTGCAATAACGTGAAACAATGAAACACATTAAGAACGCTTGGTGCCCATGAGCAGGATTTGATAACCGCCAGTGTATGCAGCCCACGACTGTAAGAGAAACGCTCGAGCGTGGAAGTACTGCTGATGTTTATTGAATTAATTTAAAGAATTTGAAGATTTTTTTATGATGAGACTGCGCAATGACCACGATGATGTCCACAACGCAACGCTCTGCAGTTATTGGTTGTGAAGAAATATTGATTAATGGTAAACGCTTTAGTTTCCTTCGATTACTCTGGAAGAATCATGGGTGCAGCTATTCAGCGAAGAAAAGAGCAACAAGCGAGGTTTTAGCGGCATTTAGAAGTCCTGTTTTCATTTTCTTTTCCAAAGGGGGGAGTACTGTGCGGTCCTCGAGTACGTGATAGATAAGACAAGTCAGCGAGCGTGAAAATATTCCTGCATCGATATGGTTCCGCTGCATCAGCAATCACGTAGCTTAACACGTCCGCACAAATCATCGCGCGGCCAGCGTCTTGCAGCGTAGCTCCAAGTCATCACTATGTCCAGTTGCCTAGAGTCATATCACCATGTAACTCCAAATATAAGATGTACAATTTCGCCGCGCCGTTATAATTGTCACCTATTATGCAGGTCGCCACAATGTGAGTTTCTAGTTTAGGTGTTTATACTTTTAGAAGTCTATTGAAATGTTCCTAAGACGTAAAAAAAAATTGTGTTCATTTTGACACATACGATTTCCATGAATAAGTACGTTTATGAAGAAAAAGTTTGATATTTTAATAAATTTTATAATACTGACTAATATTTTTTAATACCTTCCAAACAACATCATTACACTCTCACGATATTTCATTACATTCCATTGCCTCATTACACTCCAACGATTTCCTCGAAAACTATAAAAAAAATTAATACGTCCAAACTAGTTTACTACATCTAGACGATATACGCATCTTTTTAGCTTACCGATTTTCGAAACCGATATAAAAAAAAATATTTCGTGGAATGGTCGAAATTTGCACGAAACGGTGGAATCAGCCATAAAATTCTTTGCGCCATAAAAAAGATCCCTCGTGCAGTTTTTCACATTTTCTCAAATTTTCCTAGCGACAAGCGAGAAGTGTTAAAAAGAATTTAGTGTCACTGTGGTCTCACATAAATTTTGCTCTTTAGGGATTATCCACTAAGCTGCATTATTTTTTCCACATAATTACATTGTTAGGAGAAATAAAGAGCGAGTGCGGTAAACCAGGTTTATATTTATGTCGGGATTAGCATTCGCTAATGACAGTTAAGCCTTCTCGACTTCCTGAACCTTATTTCATAAGCGCCTTTAAATTATATTATAAGCCCTCTTTTTACGGCCGTATTATACAAAGTGGGCCGGAAATAAAATATAAGGCAAAGGGTAATGATTCTAACAGAAAGGGACTTAATTTTATAAAATATTATCTCTTACACAAAGTCGTAAAATAAGGGAGAGGATGCTTCCATTTCGTTTAATTTTTATAATACACCATCGCCTTAGGATACGACTAGGTATATTTCTGAACCAGACTCAAGAACAAGCAAAATCCTTTTTTTGGGCCAATGTTAGATAATTATTATTAATATAAAAACTTGTGCAATGTTTATATGACACACATTTGGAATATGGTACTACCTGGGCGGTACTATGATAGTTTACGGAACTTTTTAGCTTAAATAAAAACCAAATTATATTTGTGTTTAAATGTAAGTAAAAAAAATAAAGTTAACGAAGAATAAGTTGCAAATATGTTTTATTTTTTTTATATACACAGTTTATTGGGTTGAAAATAATAGAGGATTATTTTCCCTCCCTTAGTAAAGGTTTTTACCATTATTTCAAGACTTTTATCGTTCAGGAATTACCCTCCATATTTAATACTGACTTGAATAAGATTAAAACATCATATGAGTTAGTGGAACAATGTTTTCTCGTTAATTCAATGCTATTATGTATGTAAATCGCTGAACAACAAGTTAATTTAAGTGTCTTAACCACATTCTCTGCATATTCATACGGGATATTCTAGCTCGTCACTGCGAGTGTATGAATAACAATAAGAAAATATGTAAAACTTTATGAAATTGACTTTATGATATCAATTACTAACTCTTTTTTTAAATAGATATTTGAAAAAGAACATGCTTTGTATTTTTAGGTGAAATCTATTTAAGCGCAAAAATAATAATAATCTAAAAAGTTTCTGATTTTTTGAACATTTGCATAATTATAACGCTTTTCTTAATTTGTTTGATTAGATAGATCTTAACTTCGTACCTAATAATTTTACTATAGTAGTTAAAATTGCCTTAACCGTAAGTTAAGATAATAAAGTTGAACTAAACGGTATCAAATTCCTAAAAGTAGCTGATAATTAAACTTGTTATAAAATATATGGACTAAAATACTTACCTACACGTAACTTTATAAATTACATAGATATTAAAACTCTAGGAATGTAATGAGGTACTTAGTTGAAAGTAAAACACTTTTACATTCCTAAGGGTGCCTTTTAGGGGTTAGTGGTCTTTTGCTTATATTAAAACGAGACTTCAAAGATAATGTGGATATAAAACTCATCTAAAAGACAGCCCAACGATCCGATTCTTTAAAACTTTAACAAAATTACAGCAATTTAAGAGACTTCCCCTCTGTAAATGGTTTCTGCTTCTGGCGAAACAGCTTATCAAATGATTGTCTAACCGCTCAAAGGCCGATAGCAATTATGATAAACGACAAGATATTATCCAATGATTCCTCTTCACACAGCTAATAGAGTAAGAGCCCACGACGGCCAGACCTTCGTTATTTTATAAAAGCTGAAAGTTTCTCTGTGTATGTCTCCAACACAGGTAAGAACCACCAGCGACTATGAAGTTTGGATTGTGGTTACTTGGACAGGTAACAGGTAGTAAAGGTGTATAAAATAGTACCTTAAATTCCTTAAAGTATAAAGTTCAATTTTTTTATATTTTCTTCAAGATAACTTTAAAAATCACGTTATTTAATGCCGGACACTTTTAACAGTTGCTACCCCCTGCCAGACACACCTAAACTGCAAAAAATTATAATTATACTTTCGTCATAGTATAAAAGCTGAATTTTATATATGTTACTTGAGGACTTATTAAAAAATGTTACTTCAATAGCCGGACAGTTTTAATGGTTTTTACACCTTGCCAGACACATTGAAAGTCCGCTGTAGGTGCGAGCGCGAGGTAACAACAGAGAAACAAAGAACATAGTTTACAAAAATGTACTACAGTAATAAGGCCTCTTATTTTTAGCTTCCTACATTATTACCTATACTACTTACATTAAGTTAGTACTTCCTACGCAGACGATGTTGCGGATGTCAATAATGACGATCTCCCATACTAACTTTCATCCCTTATTACCACCCCCTAAAGCCTTTTTTCGCGACAAAATATAGCCTATGTCCTTTCTCAAGGTCTAGACAACCTCTCTACCAAATTTCATTGAAATCGGTTCAGTAGTTTAGGCGTGAAAGCGTAACAGACAGACAGAGTTACTTTCGCATTTATAATATTGGTATGGAAAGTATGGATTTTGTATAACATTGCTATGAACGTAATAAAATTATTTTTATATTGAATGTCTTAAAAGATCGCAGTAGACTAAGCGCTCTATCTCACTCACAGTCGCTTGAACAGTTCTGTTGTTACCTCGCGCTCGCACCTACAGCGGACTTTCAATGTGTCTGGCAAGGTGTAAAAACCATTAAAACTGTCCGGCTATTGAAGTAACATTTTTTAATAAGTCCTCAAGTAACATATATAAAATTCAGCTTTTATACTATGACGAAAGTATAATTATAATTTTTTGCAGTTTAGGTGTGTCTGGCAGGGGGTAGCAACTGTTAAAAGTGTCCGGCATTAAATAACGTGATTTTTAAAGTTATCTTGAAGAAAATATAAAAAAATTGAACTTTATACTTTAAGGAATTTAAGGTACTATTTTATACACCTTTACTACCTGTTACCTGTCCAAGTAACCATAATCCAAACTTCATAGTCGCTGGTCGTTCTTACCTGTGTTGGAGACATACACAGAGAAACTTTCAGCTTTTATAAAATAACGAAGGTCTGGCCGTCGTGGGCTCTTAGACTATAAGCGAGGCAAGTGAAAACGATTATACTTTTTTTGTTTCAAGCACTAAAATAACAAATCACGTTCATTTCCTAAACATAATTATTTTAAAGAAACCAAAATTTCAGTAAATATTACAACAGAATGGAGGTGAAATGTGAAATTAAGTGACACAAAATTACTAAGACCTAGCAGCCCTATTTCCTGCGAGATTCAACTGAAAGTCCGTAATTGGCATGAGGCAGGTCGTACACAGGATGCTCTCAAAGCTTTTATAATAACTGAGAGAACCAAGAAATTTCAAAATAATTTCACCTTATTTTTCTGAAGGGGAAAAGAATGTTGACAAAATAAACATATTTTTTGCCGAGATCAACACTGACCGTAGATTTGAGACACCTTGTATAATTGTTTATACACCTTGTAATACACCTTGTAAAATTAGAAGCAGCAGAGTCAACCGGGTGTTGAGATCACAAATTTGTATTCCTGACTCACAATAAAGTTCATTTAAATATAAATGCGACAAGACCTTTACCCAGTAAATGTTGTTACTCGTATAAACTCTGTCGTAATTTTTTACGACGAACCCGAAAATAACGTGAAGTATTTAAACAAGCTTTAGTAGCAAAATATAATGAGAGCATTAAAATTTCAAATTTTTTGGCGGTGTTGAAGAACTTCTAACAGGCTTTGTAGCCTAGCAGATCGTAGCCAGAGCTCATTCAAATGAGGGCACTTTAAAAATCATGTTCGAAACATTTATTTCTTTGTTTTACCATGATGTGATCTAAATGCTTTTGAAAATCACACCCTTCCTTTAGGATTCATCCGTTTCCACCCTGAATAACTCGATTTCGCGCTCAGCTAGCGGAGGAAGTGACGCAGATGCATATCAATTGTACGAGGCTACCCCTTACCCAACGAATCTTTTACTGACATGAACCTTCCTACAGAAACCGAGCCGAAACGTAGCCGAAAACAAATGAAAAGGCAACGAATGTTTTGAACATACCTAAAGTTGCAAGTACATAAAATGTCGCTTTTTGGTGTACACCTCTGAGACTAGTGCCAATCGATAGAGAAACTAATTACAAACAACAAATACTGATTGCAAAAAAGTCGTAAACGATATACTTTTTGAGATAATTCAGTTTGAAGTTTCCAAAGAAAAAAAATAATTTTCTCTACTTTTTTGGCAATTATGTAAAAAAATATGTGGCTAATGATAAACACTACTTGTCGTAAATAATATAAGGCTATTTATGTGAGATATTTCATACTAAAACACTGAAAAAAAGTACAGTTGCCTTGTTTAAGTACACCTAATTAACTTGTTTGGAGCAGATTTTGACTGGTGCTGTTGAATCCTAATTATCGGCCGCAAAATCTATTGAAATTACTAAAGTCATCAATATTCAGATAAGAAAAGAAGCCAATTCTTGCTCCGTTAAAGTTATTTTTCAATACCTGGGTACCAATTCTCTTAAATTAAGTTAAGCGACCATACTATAACCAACAGATAAATATTCTACAGCAATAGGTCACAAATTTGGTATTCTCTTATGTGCCACGAAATAGTCGATTAGTAGTCTCTAGAGGGCTTTGTCATTCATTTGTCTTTGCGAATGATTTAGTTGTCGATGTTGCCAATATTTAATAAAATTATTGTTCGAAGAAATTGATCAACCGATTGATAGATTTTTTTCGACCTAGAATAAGCTTAGACATACTTTAAAATACAGAATATTTATTTCTATAAGATTTACATGCATTTTTTGCATAAATTGCACGTTAATTTTCGAAAAAACACCGAAATAGTGTTTGGGTGACCGAACGACTGAACGACTGAACGACGGACGACCGAACGAAATGCCATTAGAGAACAACTGTCAAATAGCGAAGAGAATACCGTTTGGAACTGCCACTCATGTGACATTGCGGAGTAGAATACCAAATAAAGCGTAAAGTAATAAAATGTACGGCCGATCGCTGTCCACTGTCAAATTATCTGTTAAGAGAATACCAAAATGTGTCATTTCATACAATTCACATTCTAGAGAGACACCATTTTTCATTTGGTAATTAAGAGAATACGGGCCCTGGTGCCCAATCTGCGTATACAATTAGTAAGCCATCCATCGCTAGTAGTATCGAAAAATAATTAGGCTATTAAGTGTTACTGACTAGTATGTAATAAATACAAAAATAACTACAAAAAATGTCGTTTGCATAAATCTACATATATTTTTTGCTTAGGTATCTATTATAAAAATACCTAAGCATACTTTTAAAAAGATCACGCTTTGAAAAAAAGGGCAAGACGTTATAATTATGTATATGCAGGTGGTTTGTAAAATCAAGCCGTATCTGATATCTAGAGATCCTGTTGTTGCACTGAGTGCCGACCGTTGTGGTCACCGAACTGTAAAAACATTTTCAGCGCTAAGCTGTTTCTGAATTTAAGAGTTTTATAGGTACTTACCTACATCAATAAAGATTTGTTACTCTTATTTTATATCTATTGTGTAACAAATTTACTCTAAAAAAATGATTTATTTTACATCTTCAATTTTAAATATACTCACAAATGCTTTCGCAATCTTTTTATTGGTAATTTAAATAGATTTCGGTCGATAATTAAGATTCAACAGCACCAGTCAAAATCTGCTCCGAAAAAAATTGTTAGGTGTACTTAAACAAGGGTTGGAGGTTCGGAGTGAAGATTCAACCTGCAAATTACCAGTTACAAATAAGAAAATACCGACAAACATATGTATTTATAAAAATGAAATATCTCAGTAAATTAATTAGGTATAACTAGATACTTACCAGCCAAAATGTGCAAACCGGTCGCCTATTAACTCGCTGATCAAGCTATCAAGCTATGAAATAACTTTTTACATTGTTTATTTTAGTTGTAAACATTGTAATGTATGAAGAACAGGCAATGAGGAACGATTATAAGGAGTGGCCCCATTTTTTTTCATATACAAATGAGTTTATGACAGCGTGCCAAGGTTGCGCCAAGTTTTCTTATAGTTTTCTTGGTAGATGACCTGTCAAACATTAAATAGTACCACACAAAAAGTAGCCATTTTGCGCCAGACCAGGCACGTAGATCTAGACGGTATGGCTCCACCTTATATATTATATACTCAAAGGGAACGGGCATGACGTGACACCATTCACCAATGATATTGACAGTGACAATGTCAATTTTTTAATTAATAAACAGCCAGCTTCAAAGAAGTTTTCACTGTTTTTTTCGAAAATTTTCATGAAATTTATGCAAATAAATGCATTTCAATGTTGTAGAAATAAATATTCTGTATTTTAAAGGATATCCTAGCTTAAATAAACCATTATTATTTCTTAGAACATACATGATAGTTTTTACTAACAGCAGTTTTTCTTAGGTAGGTTTTGTCACGTTTTAATAGGCAACCCGATAAATCCTTGCTTCTGCGATTCGACTGCGATGCGATTGCTTTTGGTAAAAATACCAATTTGTCACAATATAAGTCAATCGCAAAAGAAAAGCAAATGGATCGCAAACGGAAAGCAAACGGAAAGCAAATGCAAAGCTTAAATTAGCAGACTTGCCCCCCTGTACTTTTTTTTCAGTGTTTAGTATGAAATATCTCACATAAGTAGCCTTTTATTATTTACGACAAGCAGTATTTATCATTAGCCACATATTTTTTTACATAATTGCCAAAAACTTTGAAAAAAAAAAATTTTTTCTTTGGAAACTTCAAACTGAATTATCTCAAAAAGTATATCGTTTACGACTTTTTTGCAATCAGTATTTGTTGTTTGTAATTAGTTTCTCTATCGATCTAGTACACCAAAAAGCGACATTTTATGTACTTGCAACTTTAGGTATGTTCGGCTCAATACAAAAATATTCGTTGGCTTTTAAGCACGGCAACGACCCACGGCTTCTGAAATTAGCCAACTTGTTAAGATCCTTTTCATGTTTTACTTAAATTAAAGACGAAAAATGTTTTAGTTTTGTTCTTGAAATTCATAAAATTCTCTTAACTTTATCATCTTTTGGGAGCACTTGAAAAGTTTGACTTTTGTATGCAGTCTACTACGAGAAACAAGATTTGTGAATTATATTCGCTAATCTTGTGAATTAGACCAAGTGTTTCGTTTTATTAAAGCTTATGCAAGCATGCAACCAAACCTTTCACATTTAATCAATTGTTTAATGCTTTTGTAATCCAACTGTTATTTTGGGACTTTTGTATTTCAGCGTTATATTATATTATTTATAACAGTCGTTTATACGAAAGTAAGAAACATCACAAACAAGAAATAATCCTCTAGAAAAGCTCACAGTATTATCAAGACCTAGAAAAATATACTTCTACCCATCTGTGCGTAAAAACAGTTTCTTCTGCACGGTAAATTCGACCAATTACCAGAACGTGGCGAGCCATTTGTCACAGGGCGAAAAAACTCCGTCGGCCACCCGTCAGTCCATCTGTCCGCCTTGGGACCTACGTCAAAACCCCGTCGACTGACAGATCGTATTTATAACTCCAGTGCAACCAAAGCCTTTAAAAAATGTTCACTCGTTTTTTCCCAAGCTTTTAAGCAAAAGGAATGTTAGAAAACTTCAACAGAACAATTTCCCGAAAACACCCGTGACAAAATTATGTACCTACCTATCGATTAAATTTTACTTTCAACTGAAAATGTTGTTACGTTAATATTAAATCTTAATTAATTGAGATGTGTCGTATCGTGACGTTATATTAACGGGAGATAAGTAATAAGTTTGTAATTAAAATGGCTCTAGATTATATAATAATAATTATAGTGTTCATTTATCAATAAATTAAACACGTTAGTTTTAATCTGCGCATATTTTCTAGCTGAAATTTTTGACAATGATAATTATATTGTGATCTCTTAGTCTCCTCTTCAAAATCTGCTACGTAATTAACTTCCTTTTTCATTTCTTAAAAGTCGGGCTTCCATCGGTAAAACAAACAATCGTCCTTTATTCCGACGTCGTCGAGAAAAGAATAGGTACTCTCTTAATCCTGGCATTCAAAGCCTATTGATCCTAAACTGAATATTCAGCAAGCACAGAGGTGTTCCATTTACGAGCCTGTTACATAGACATGATATAGGTATCTGCTAAGGTATCTGGGAATAATAGGAGTAAGTACCTAAGCGCGCTATATTTTAGTCTGAAGAGTGTCCTATTTTAATGAATGAAAAATAATGATATTCTGTTACCGTGTGTTATTTAAACCAATAAAAAACCAATACCTACCTATTATATATGTGTATATTATTTACTACAACTTTTTACTAAGTATTTGACTAATTTTGTAGTTTCTGTACGAAATAAGAGTTGCATTGTGGTACCTATGATATTTTGAAATGAAATATATAATAACATTGATTTATGGCACGTACCTACGGCACTAAAAAAAATATTGTATTGTGAAGGTCTACTAGCTGAAAGATACGAAAAAGTATTTTTGGGTTATTTTCGCTGTATTCTTCTTTCCCAGAAAATATTTTCGTTCAGAACAAACCTGGGCCCGTCCCAATATTCCGGCAAACTCGGCCGCATAGGTACAACCTATTTTTTTCGCAAACCAATTCTCACTCACTTTTCTTTTTCGTGACCAGACTAACAAGGGATTTTAAATATTGCGTTTACGTTGAAAATCCGTGTTTTAAAAAGTCGGTGGAAAAAATATCGTTGAAGCGCTTGCCTCGACTAATACTTATACCTGTACTTCGTATTAGATATTTAGAATTTCTAAATGAATTTCGTAACATTTGTTAAAACAATACTCTAAACCCGTTTATTTAATTTTTCAAATCAATCAACTATTTAATAAAACGTGGTTGACTCCACGCGTAAAAGCTAAATATATTTATACAAAGTCTTACACAAAACACATTTTATTACCTCGCCAATAATACCGATAAAGAGATTTCATTTCCACAAAACAAGTAGAAGTGAACAAACACTTCTGGGAGATACGTTAGAAACCCATTTCGTCGGGTAATTCAATTTTAATAAGCCTTCGAAGTGCCAACTTACATTATCAAGTCACATTGCGACGCTTTTCTTCACCCCTCATTGTCTACTCGCTTCAAAAGAATACTCATTATGAAAAAAACCTTGGGATTTTGTCGCGGAGGCCTTTTGTAAAGATGTTTTGGTTAGCCAACGTTTAGATTATCTGAGATATGATTGACAACTTTTAATACAATCTGTAGATCAACTGTTTGAAAGATCATCACTTTTACGCCCAAACAAAGTAGCGAAGACTGGAGTGCATCGGTGACTCCAATAAATCGGTCAATTCTATAAAAAAATATTATGAAAATCCAGCCCAACCTTTTAAATGAATACCTGTCAACGGTGTAATTTCCAAACAACCCCGGCAGCGTTGATTTGTATTTATTTTGAGTACACTAGAGTACAGTTTACTGGTTTGGTGTCTTTTCACGTCACCTCACTGACATGATCATTTTTCTTAATGCTTTTGATTCTTCATCTCTTCTTCACATTCCTAAGTAAAATATCTGAAACGCTCACTAAGAGCTTTAAATGATCAAATTATAATTCCGTATAGTTTAATTAAACAACGATTCATTAAGTCTACGATCGTATTGAGATGGTATGGTATGTAGGTACTTCAAGATCGAAATTCCCATCTCCTAAAGATAATGTTTATTTTCCATATTTCTCATAATATGGTTCTTAATTAGGTACCTATTATTAAGCTCTGTTTATGGAGAATGATGGCTGCTAATAAATAATCGCGCGAAGTAATTAGCGGGCCTATAAATTTTTAAAAGGAATTTGTTGTGTCGATAATGTATAAGATGGTACTTAGTTTAGTTTATCCTAGATTTTCTTTAATACCTATTTCCTTATTTTATTTATTATTAGGAAATATATAATTATAAGAAGCTGTTTCTTTAATAAAATAATTAATGCTACTTATTTGTCTTTATTTCAGTCTATAGTTTTTTTACTATAATTACAATAACCCACAAAGCAGCAGAGTCACTATTTGAGATTTTACAATATTGCAACTTTTTGACTGATTTTTTATCCTACTCATACTTCAAAGGGTTGCTAAAAAAAACTGTAGTAAATAAGAACGTTATTTAAATATTTTTTTAACAGTATCCTGATAAAAGTATATATTCATATAATGTTATCAAACATCGTAGTTATATGTAATTTCTTTTTGGTCATTCATGTTTCGCAGAAGTATAAATTATGAAGTATTTAACTGCATGAAAGTACATATTTATTTAATGTCTATGGGAAAGAGGAGTCTGATATGCAGTATATTTAAATTTTGACTACAGATTTATTTACTGATATAGTGGGTTGCAGAACAAATTTTATTTTAGAAAGTCGCAAAAGAAGCGTAAGTAAAAGTAACGAAAACGAATGTTAATTTTGCGATTACTAAAACAAATCGTTTAACATATATGTATTCTCTTTTTATACGTGAACACTCAAAGGATTTATATTTTGTAGACTTTTAGATCACTATAAGTTAAAAAAGGTTCCAAAGTAAAGGTAAAAAGGCATTTACCTGTAGTACCTACACACCAACCTGGTACCTAAAAAAAAAAAAATATCAACGAAAATGTTGGCGTAAGTATCCGGGCCGGTGGTTTTGGTGCGGTGGTGCTGCGTAGATACCATTTTCGAGAGTTCTACAACTAAATGTTTATTTAAATACATACCTATCAACTTCGGTAAAAACCATGTCTGAATAATTATATTTTTAACTTCTTGCACATACAAATAGGTACATTTTAAGCTTGTAAGTCTGTACAGGAGTGAACGATATTGAACACCAATTGAACAGAGTCCAAGTTCCGTTTGTTCGGAACCTATAAGTGCAGCCACGAGAGGAGCGGACTGGCAACATACTACTACTCTTGAAAAAAAATGAGGAATACACGTCAAATTGAGTATCAAAGCATATAGAACTCACCCGCCACTACTGTCTTCGTCGGATGGTCTAGCCTGAATGAACAATGTGACAAAGTTTTGTTAATCGCTTTACAATTTTCGTAGCTAGTACGCGAAAGGGATGAAGCACTTTAAAGAAGGTATGCATACTTATATTTAATTACTATTTCATCTCATATCTCAGCCTTTAGGATAATTGTAAGCGAGTAAATTGGCCGAACCGTATCATTTAAACTATCATTTGTCAGTTGCCAAAATAAAGAAGTGACAATGCAACTCGTAGCTAGTTACAATGATAATTAAAGTATTTTTTTTAATTATCAAAATTTTAAATAAGATTCATATTTTATTAATGAAACATTAATGCCTTTTTGAAACTGGCTGTTTATTATGTTGTATTTACCATTCAGCTTGCCCGCTAGTGGTATAGCCAAAACTTCGTGTTCTCCAAAGATAAAACCCACTGGTAATGCAATCCGACGACGCGCAATTGCACTGAACGAGTCAACAAAACGAGATTATACGATTGGAACACTCGGATACCCTGGTACGTATCAAATACCGGATAAATATTGAGAAAAATAGCATTAAAACCATTGCATACTATTTAAGTAAAATATACCTCCTTTTTTCATTCATTTTTCCTGTGATTTTCAATCTGTTACATATGAATTAATAATGTTAACAATACTAACGATTACCAAATAGCTGTCACTGCCATTGTCAAAAGTCGCGATTTTAGTTCTAACTGGCCAGTTGGCATGGTTGGTTTGGTAGTGCCTGCTTGCCACGCCGAAAGCTGTGGGTTCGATATCCGCAAGAGACACACATTTCGCTGTGGTAAACAGAACTGTAAGTAAATGTTATACAACTGGAGGTCCGTAAAAAAGACCTTTTTGTTTATATTTAGTTTTAAAAGTGTCGGGAAAAAGCAGCACTTTTTATCTTCAAAGTGAAAACTCAAGATAGCACTTAATGAACGTATTTAAGTATTGTTTCACCAAGTCTTTGTTATTTTGTCCAACTAGAGACTAACAATGCTCATTATATTCTTAACAACGTTGTTCAGTTTTATCAACATTATTCACTCACTCAAATTAATTTGAATTAGAACTAGAACACAAGATAAATTCAGTTGTTTTTTAAAATATTATTCAAACGTGAATTTTCCTCTTTAACATTTATTCCTATCCTCTCTGAGTACCTTTAACCAAAAAAGTATTTTCACACAATCATAAATAAACACCAATTACTTTAACAAAGACGGTCAAATTCACAAGACGCTCTCATTCTCCATATAGTGAAAAAGGTAATAACAAAACTGGAATTCCGGTACTTAGAACATGAAGACAACCATTAACCGCTTTTTGAGAAAGCAAGAAAATTTGCCACACAAATACTTTCTTGGTTGAAAGTAGGCGTACCTAATGCTTCCGGTCTCTATTATTCGCGGGCTCGTTAGTCTTGAAAGCACTCTACAAAAGCGTTTGGTACATGCCTATGTGAATTATTCAAATATATTCATATGTTAGATGGTATACCATGAAATGTGTAAAGCCGCGCATACATTTACAGCTAACTAGCATGAAATTATTTCGCGATCAAAGGATACGGTATGTTGATTTGTGAAATATGAATTTTATAAGCGTATTATCCCTTATAGAGTAGGCTGAATAAAATAAACTTCTTATATTTACCCTCTAGACCCTACACTATCAAACCTTGTCCAATAAAATGTGTACATGTTTGGCTTGAATGTAACAAAGTATGTTTTAGGTAACAAGAACCTAACAAGCAAAACATACTTGTAAATTCTTTACAAAGGATAGTGTCAATAACAAAACAAAATTGATGTATCTAACGGAACTACTAGCACATAGCTCATTAATTTATATAAAGGAAAATTGTGTCAATGATGTGTAAGAATCCAATCCATCGTACGAATAAATTATAGCCGTGAAATTGCCACTTTTCAGTCCAATTGACATCGTCGGGACATAATTATGTGACTGGCATAATGATACTTGATAGCTTTAACGTGAAATAAAAATTTGAAAATGGAAAATATTAATTGCTCGTTACTGAAAATCTAGAATTTTTACACCGAAACAAAGAATACAAGGAAAATGTTTTGTGATAAGTCAGTTTCCTGTTTATCCACGAACAATCTTCAAAACTTTTTAAGTAGCCGTGCAAAACAATTTAATATTGTAATAAATATAATTAATCATATTAAATATCAATTTGTTAAGCTTGATTAAATTCGAAACAGGAAGCAGACTTTAATAACATTTCTCATAAAATCGAAACATTAAAATGTTCCTGTCATCGAAAGATGTCGCCGCTAAAGATGAATGAAACGAAGAGATTCTTGTGTCCTCAAACTTTGGGATGATTTCTAATTATAATTTCACAATCAATGACGCCCAAGAAAAAAATTACTTAAGCTGCTTTCATCAAAGGAATCTAACAAATTCATGGCAACCAGAAGTTCCATTCAGTTTTGCTCGGGAATTCTTAACAAGAATCTAATACAACTAAAAAAAAATACGTTAATTACTTTTTAATGCTAGTCTGAAAGAGATTCAGAAGGATAAAACAGTTTTTCTTTTTCTTTTAAAAGCACGCTCATTTAGTTTTTAGAGAAAGCGTAGGTAGCCATGGAAACAGTACCTCTACAATTCTACATCCATTCAAAGGTGAGTGTTAAAACTTTTTACGGAAATTGGTACCTCTATACAAGTAGTGGAGAATGCGCTCGTACGACGTTAACGATTGTAATGGCGCGAGAATGGGAGTTCCTTTACGAAACTCGCTTTAAATTTCTTGTACGATTTAATTAAATTAAGAGTACATTCGGCAAAACTACGCAACGTTAAACTTCCAATTAGTGCAGCCTCGTCTAACCGAGTCGCAACACTACAAACATAAAATGTACTCGTTAATCACAAAACTCATTTGAATATTCAAAGCAATTAAATCCGCGGCTGACGTGCGAGTCCCGGGACTTTAATTTTCTTTCTAACGTAATATACGAGGAACTTCCAAAGATTTTATGAAGCGGGAAGCCTTTAATTCGCTTTCGAGTACTTACAAATGCGAGGCCCGCAATTTGCATACTGAATTTTAAACAAAATAGAGGCCGTATTTAGTTGAGCATCTGCTTTTGAATCATCGTCTACGTGATCTTTAAATGGGATCAGCTGTTATTATTTGCTGTCTTTAACTTTGTAGAAGACATTTTAGGTCTAGTTACAAAATTATATCAACGTAGCGATGCCTCTTAAAAATTATACTACGGAAATTTATATTTTACTGTACTTTAATTATATTCTCATATTCTTCAAATGAACATACTCATCCTGATATTATTCAATGTGAAAATGTTTGCTTAAAGTATGAACTGCAGCTTCTTTTCAGCTTTCTTATATAAAGTTGGATATTCTGATTCGGAAAAGTTTGAAACCCAACACTCAAGGCTGGAGTATAAGTTAGCATTTGAAACGACTGACGATGCTAGGTTGAATCACGAGATTTTTCCCCCAAGTGTACCTTTAGTTTATTTATTTTGAATGATATATATAAACTTGATAAACCGTTATTCTGAAGTATTTTTTAATTCTCGCAGGTGTGATGTTTCAGATACTATATAAGTTATCAAAAACAAATACTCAAATTATTTAGTCTGAATTCGACATTTTGTAAATGACACCATAAGCTTTTGCATCAATAAACGATTCACGAATTAACATTCAACAAAAACATTAAAGTGAACCAACGAGAGTTAGATGGATGTATCAAGTAAACGTACATTTGGGTGATTTATACATTTGTGGGACGAGGCAAATGGCCTTCCAAGTACGGGCACTAGGAAAAAGAAGAAAAATTAGTTTCCGACTTTATCGCGTGTTAAATCGGCTATCCGTTGCAAGACCGCCACCACCGCCGGATTAATCCAGCTTGCATGAAAGAAAAGTCTTTTTATCTCATCTAGTTTATCGATAATTGAGAGGGAAGGAAATGTTTTTACTGCAAAAGTTTTATTAGACGGACGAGATCTTATTTCAAAATTCTAGATAGCTTACTTGTTTTCTAAATAGGAAGCTAGTTTAAGTAAAAAAATTGGTATAATTTATTTGAACGATGGTATTTTATTTTATGTATACCCACTTGAGGATATCTTATAACTTCCTGTTTTAAAAGAACCTTAAATTAACAAAAGTTTCAATAATAATATATATTTCTAATCAATTAATAGTATTTATAAATAAACAACATATAACCAACAACAAACGTTAAAAGCAAAAACTGAATTCCATCAACCACAATTCGAAAAGGGATTTTATTTTAATTCAACCCGTATCGTTCGATTCAATGAGCTTGGTCATTAATTATACTGTATTACCTTTTAGAGAGCAAATCCTATGGGAAGACTTCGATTACCGACCACAGAGATAAATCCTGATGCCATTTGTTGCGTACTACGGTATTCAAAGTCACTCTAAATTCGCTAAACGAGTTTATTACAGCTTATCAATTTTCTGCACTACTATGTATTTTTAGCAAGATACAAATGATAACCACAGCAGCCGCGTCTTTAATTCTCATATTAATTTTGCAGATGCACAACTTTTGAATTGTAGTTTGATAACCTACTAGTGAATAAGTAGGTAAATGAACAACCTCAATCTTCTACGCCACGTACAGAATCAAATTGCTTACATGAAATAGGTACTAATTTTAGCTGTTACCCACGCCATGCTGCAACGAAAATTTTATAGATTATAATAATTATTAGACTTTTAAGTAAATGAGTAAATCGGATTTCAATTCTTTGTATCAACTGCTACATGAAAAAGTGCCATTTTAGAGGTAGAAATTATAGTAGATTCCTTTACCAGCGCAGCGTCGCGTATTCGCTTACCTCGGCAAAAAAGGTAATAAAATCCTGACCCACGCATTTCAAATGTAAATCTAGCCGGTCCGCTCTCAGACGCTTAAACATTTATTTACTCCATTCGGCTCAAGTTCACCCCGGATTTATACTTGATTATTTGAAGTTCGGTTTAATTTGAGGTGATTTTATGTAGCCGAATATTTTTTATTTGAAATTGTGTACCTATTATGGAAATTGAAATGAACGTCTTCTTCGGTTTTAATAAAAATAATATCATGAATGTAATATTTTTTATAATTTATAAATTACCTATATTTGCGGAGATTGTGTCATTACCAACATACACAACACAAATATTGACTTTATTGTTTCAAATAAAGTATCTATTACGTAAACATAATATTCTACACAAATAAAAAAACGGTCTTTAGGTAAAATTAGTAGTATTACCTAATATACAAGAAGATAAGGGAGATAAGCGTATAAACCAGAATTTTAAGCCTTCAGTGAAACGGTTACCACATTAATTAAAAATGAAAAGTACGTAAGTAGGTATTATAAGTAGGTCGCTGGTTGTTAAACGGATTTAGCAAAGTTTTCAACAGCGGGGATCACAAATAAATAAGGGTCCTAAGTTGGAATTCCCTAAAAGTAACGTTTATTAACCCATAATTGCATTTAGCAACTTAGAGCCGAGACGAAAAAGAAAAGTGAAATAACGCCAAAAACAATTTGCAAGTCCCATTAGCAAGAAACTTCGTCTATAATTTCATATTTAATTTGTTTGGTCGGTAATTTATGTATCAAATTTGATGTAAGATTTATAATCACGGCCTTGCTTAACTTAAGCGTTAGTTATTAATATTAAAACGGGCTTATAGCAGTTATAGTGAATATTGAGGGATAGTCCTGAATTCAGAGAGTAGTAAATTTAGCCGAAATCTGTGAGCAGTTTTAAACCCGATTACACCGAAATCGTGTTGAATATTTTTCATACTTGTTAATAGTTTCGCCCACAAACTGTCAATCATACGTCCGTAGTAAAAAAAATAATTATACTGAATCAATACCTAACATCTGTAGAAGGTATCATTTGACAAGAAATTTTAAAATATAGTTTATATTATGTACTTTGTTGTTTACAAAACGTTAATTTAAATTAACGCAACCCATGAATTAAGTGATGAGGTTTAAAATAAATAACCACATTTGAACTTCAACTGATATGTAAATATTTTGGTTTCATATTAATGAACTTCTGTTAAATAGTAATAATCTCGATATGCAATTTTCAGGTCAGTGAATCATATGAAATAAAACTGTGTATAATAATATGCCTTTATTTATCTTATATATATGAATGTATGAATATTTCGTGTGGTAAAATAAATGAATTTATTTATTTATTGTTGAATTATATAATGTTAAAATACAAAAATTAATCAAGCTAAGTTCCTTACTTTTAAATTAAATAACATTGATTCAATCATTCAATTAATATTGAGCAACTAAGAAATATTTTTATTTCATTCTACTCTCACTCACTCATTCGCCCCTACTACCTTAAAAAAATGTTTATTACTTTCTACTGTGAACTGTGAACGGACGTGTTTTGCTTTAATAGTGAAATTAAATAGAAAATAAAATTCTATTAAAGTGTTTATTAGTTTTCTTGGTCCTTAACCTTCTCCCAATAGGTTATGGGCCCAGTAAACGCTTAAGCAGTGAAACTCTGAACTATATAATAAGTCTTATTTGAACAATATAAAAACCGAGTGTTTAAAAACGGACCGTTGGAATTCCTTTGTGACAATGGAAAATAATTTGAAATCTAAACGGAACATAAAACCTTTTGACGGTGATAAATATAGTGTTTGGAAGTTTCGTATCCGTTCGTTGTTGAGCGAAATAGATGTAATAAGTGCGATCGACGATGAGCCTAAACCGGAATGTGATGTGTGGCAGAAAAGTAACCGAATAGCAAAAAGTGTGATTGTAGAGTATCTAGGCGATTCTTATCTTTGTTTCGCAAAAGATAACGCGACTGCAAAAGAAATCTTAAGTAGCTTAGATAATTTATACGAGCGAAAAAGTGTTGCTACTCAGTTAGCGTTAAGAAAGAAACTATTAATGCTCAAACTACAAGGTGATACTACTCTGACGAAACACTTCACAGTTTTTGACGATTTAATTACTGAATTACTAGCGGCTGGTGCTAAGCTCGAAGAGACGGACAAAGTTGCCCACTTATTTCTTTCCCTACCCTCATCGTACGATGGTGTTATTACGGCGATAGAAACATTGTCCGAAGACAGTTTGACCTTGTCATTTGTAAAAACGCGGCTACTTGACCACGAAGTAAAATTAAAAAGTGAATCTAATGACACAAGTGGCAAAGTTCTTCATGTTGAGACAAATAATGATAACTTCAAGCGACGTCGACTCGACAATAATACACAACAAGTTAATTTTCAAGGCAATAAAACAAATGCCACAAAATTTAATAACTACCGACATAGAAATAATAATAATTTTACCACTTCTCAAAAAAAAAAAACTATCTCGAAATGTAATCATTGCGGACGCAAAGGTCATATTAAAAAGGATTGCTACTACTTCAAAAGGATGATTCAAGATAAAAAGGATGTTGACAACAAACGAACTAGAACTGTACAAGCTGTTGCGCTTACCCCACAAAATGAAGCTGTGTCATCAAATGACTTTCAAGGATTTGCATTCATGGCTGGTCACCGTGAACAAGAAAAATCCACTGAAAATGAAATTTCTTTCATATTGGATTCTGGCGCATCTGATAATTTAACTAACAGGGAAGATTTACTTCTTGACTGTGTTGATTTAAATCCCCCACTTAAAATTTCGGTTGCTAAACATGGTGAATTTATTACAGCGACGAAACGAGGCTCAATGCAGGTAACTGGCAACATGGGCGTCCCTGGAGTTTTGAAGGATGTTCTTTTCTGTGCTGACGTACCGTATAACTTACTGTCGGTATCCAAGCTACAGAAGACGGGAGTGACCATTACCTTTAAGGACTCTGGTGCACAAATATTTACAGCTGATGGTAAGATACTCATGACCGGTAAGTCTATTAACAACTTGACCTATATACATTTTGTAGCTTGTGCTAAGATGAATCGCTCTGATTCCCATAGTGCTGATAATAGTAAAAATGATTATGAACTGTGGCATCAGCGTTTGGGTCACATTAGTAAAAGCAAATTTTTAGAATTAAAACATAAAAATATGACCGCTGATCCAAAGCAAATTGAAAAGGTAATACCAAATTATAAGTTGTGTGAATCATGCATTTATGGGAAGCAGTCGCGATTACCATTCAACCGAGTTAAAGACAAAAGTCATGTAAATCGACCATTATATATTGTTCATTCGGATGTTTGTGGACCTATAACTCCTTCGACGGTAGATAATAAAAATTATTTTGTTTTGTTCGTCGACCAGTTCACTCATTACTGTGTAACATATTTATTAACACATAAATCAGATGTTTTTGAGGCATTTAAAGATTTCGTTGCAAAAAGTGAAACAAAGTTTAATACAAAGCTAGTAAATTTGTATAGTGACAACGGTGGGGAGTACTTATCAAAAGAAATGAAGGAATATTGTGTAGAGAAGGGAATCTCTTATCATCTTACTGTCCCGCGAACGCCACAACAAAATGGTGTTTCTGAACGCATGGTTAGAACTATCACTGAAAAGGCTCGCACCATTTTAAATGGAGCTAAATTAGATAAATGTTTCTGGGGTGAAGCTGTTCTAACAGCTACTTATTTAATCAATTTAACGCCAACAAAAGCCTTAAAAGATTCCCATACACCTTTTGAACTATGGCATAACAAGAAACCTCAAATTAAATATTTAAAAGTTTTCGGCTCCACAGTTTATGTACACGATAAAACCAGACAAGGAAAATTTGATCAAAAGTCTTGGAAAGGTGTACTAGTAGGCTTTGAACCAAACGGATACAAAGTCTGGAACCCACAATGCGGAAGGTACGTACTTGTCAGAGATGTAGTAGTGGATGAAACTAACTACTTAGAATCCAGGCCCGTGCACGTGCCTGAAGGGATTGTTGAAAAATCCCATGACATAACTGATAAAAATGTATCCAAATCAGTGTCAAATCCACCTTTTAATCTTGACAGTACGAAATCAGATAGTTTTACTGAATCTGATGTAACGCCACCTAAAATCCGCAAAGTTTCAAATCAACTAGATAATTCACTTCATAATGAAATAGATCCTAAATCTGATAGTGTTGATTCTGTAGAGATAGTAAGCAATAATGAAAACACAGGTACTAATGAACTAAGGAGGAGTGATAGGTTAAAAGGTCGTGTTCCAAAATCATATAAACAAGTCGAATCTGCATATGATTATTTATTATGCGCTGAATCTATTTTAAATCCAGTCCCTCAAACGTTTAATGAAATTAAAAATAGACCTGATAGGCACCAGTGGGAGGCAGCTGTAAAGGAGGAATTAAATTCTCTTGCTGTTAATAAAACGTGGACTTTAGTGCCAATTCCACACAATAAGAATATTGTTGATTGTAAGTGGATATTTAATATAAAGAATGATGAATTTGGTAATCCTGTTCGTTATAAAGCACGTTTAGTTGCTAGAGGTTTTAGTCAGGAATATCTTTCCGATTATAAAGAAACCTTTGCACCTGTAGCAAGAATAGCTAGCTTTAGATTCTTAATTAGTTTTGCCAATCAATTTAATTTGTTAATACATCACATGGACGTAAAAACTGCATTTTTAAACGGTTTATTAAAAGAAGATATTTACATGAGAGTTCCAGAAGGTGTAGAAAGCAAAGGTGATTATGTGTGTAAATTAAATAAAGCTTTATATGGCCTAAAGCAGGCAGCACGATGCTGGTTTGAGCTGTTCGAGCAATCGCTTAAAATTATAGGATTTCAAAGTTCATCTGTTGATAGATGTATATACTTTTTGAACAAAGGCGATGTTAATAAAAATATATATGTTGTCCTGTATGTAGACGATTTGGTAATCGTGTGTGGTGATACAAATACTCTCAATAACTTCAAATTGTATTTAAAAGATAATTTCGAAATGAAAGATCTTAATGAGATAAAACTATTCTTAGGTATTAAAATAACTAGGCACGACAATGAAATTACTCTAGATCAAAGTACATACATTTAATCTGTTTTAAATAAATTTGGCATGCAGGAGTGTAACCCTGTTACAACCCCGATGGAAAGTAAACTTAATTTTGAGGCTTTAAACTCTGAAACAAAATATAATGCACCATGTAGAAATGTAATTGGTTGCTTAATGTATTTAATGTTATGTACTCGCCCAGATCTGTGTACGAGTGTTAATATATTAAGTAGGTACACCAATAAAAATAATCAGGAACTGTGGCAGTGTCTTAAAAGGGTACTAAGATATTTAAAAGGTACTATTGATTTAAAGTTGACATACACTAAGTGTGAGTTTAATAATGTGCTATGTGGGTTTGTGGATTCCGATTGGGGAGGTGGTGATGCTAATGATAGAAGAAGTACATCAGGTTACTTGTTTAAAATGTTTGATAACAACACTATAACGTGGAATACTAAAAGACAAGCATCAGTAGCTGCTTCATCAACTGAAGCAGAGTACATGGCACTTTATGAAGCGGTTCGTGAAGCTTTATGGTTAAAATCTCTTGCCAGTAGTATTGACATAAATATATCAAGTCCAATTGCAATCTATGAAGATAATCACGGTTGTATAAGCATTGCTAACAATCCCACAAACCACAAACGTTCAAAGCACATTGATATAAAGTACCACTTCTCTAGAGAACAAATAGAGAAAAATGTAATCAAATTACATTATGTCCCCACAGGTCAGCAGCTGGCAGATGCACTGACTAAGCCCTTACCTGCAGTTACGTTCCGAGCCTTACGCAATGAAATTGGTCTAAAATGATTATTGTAACTAAGATAATTATGTGATTTGTTAATTGAAATAATTATATAAGCTGGTCTGGTTAGGTTTTTGCTGGGTTTTTCCCTAACCCGTGCAACAAATGTTGGACCAAATTAATCAATTGCTCCCAGTAATCACTTTGAAATTAAACACGATCCGTATTAGTTATGTAGAGTAAGCTTGCTGATTGTTTAAATTGTATAAATATGAGTATCAAATACAATGCAGATGTAATTTAAGGATTAATTTTTGAGGGGGCGTGTTGAATTATATAATGTTAAAATACAAAAATTAATCAAGCTAAGTTCCTTACTTTTAAATTAAATAACATTGATTCAATCATTCAATTAATATTGAGCAACTAAGAAATATTTTTATTTCATTCTACTCTCACTCACTCATTCGCCCCTACTACCTTAAAATTTTTTTTATTACTTTCTACTGTGAACTGTGAACGGACGTGTTTTGCTTTAATAGTGAAATTAAATAGAAAATAAAATTCTATTAAAGTGTTTATTAGTTTTCTTGGTCCTTAACCTTCTCCCAATATTTATAGCCCAAACAAATTGTGTTTGACCAGGTATTTTGAATATTAATCCATAAAGTTGAGTTTTAATGCGGCTATATTGATGGTTTCCGTACAAATACTACATTACCACTTTTTTTATCGAACGCAATATCGCTGCAGGGTATCAAACCACCCAAAAAATTTGACTCGTTGTTAGCCTACATTTCTAAATATTGTATCTACCTCCTATAAAGTAACGTCATATAAGTAGCCCAAGTAACATCGTATAAGTGTCTAGCTTCCTCAAAACAGAATGTTACAAATCAACTCAGATGGCATATAACATAATTATGATACAGCTAATAGCTTCCAGTTGAGGAGTATAGGTGTGGATAGCTAACAATAGTATTAATTCTAGTCAGTCGCATTAGCACCGGGTCAATGAGTAGAGTAAATTGATTGAGTTCGTTTCCTATATGTTTCGACAATACACCTACCTAAGGAAGGAAGCGAGTTCCTAACGAACCATTTAAGATAAGAACACACGGTTCTTGGTTCAAGTGAACTTTTGTTACTTTTAAGTGCCTTTTGTAACAAAGTACTTCAGTTTATCCGACATTCGTCTTTATCTCCGCCTTTTAATCAGCGTGTACTTATTAGCATGAGTCCACATTAATTTATCACAGGCTTTATTAAAATTTTGTAAATTAAATCCCATTTACGCTGTGCCTACGTAATAATAGGATAGTATATTTATAAATAAATATTATTTGCAATAAAGTTACATATAAGATCGTGGTAATTTGAATGGATATGTTTACGTATTGTCGGAGTAGCTGTATGCGTGTAGCTGACGCAATAATTGGTGGGAACACACTTTTGGCCCGCAAACCGACCGTGGCGGGCCCCGTCCGTACGTGACGTGACCTTCCCTATTTGTTCTGTGTCAAACACAGTAGCACGACTAGTGCATTCATCCCTCGTTTTTACACAACCGTGAACCGACGGACCAATTTAGATTTGTTAAAAGCTAACGTACACTCTAAAAAGTTTCGCGGAAATTGCCACGTTCTCCCGCGGTTCTACGCAACCAAAGCTAAAAACGTATTTCAACTTTGAAATTTAACATTTCATTTCAATGGGATGCTTTATAACATTTTTTAGTATAAAATTAGGTTTGTAGCGAGTTCAATCCTGAAATATATAAATTGCCCTTAGGACTCGGTGAAATAAATTAAGGAAAGTAATGAAAATAAAATTGTTCTCTTTTTATCTGTGCCACAACAATATTTCATCACGTATTACAATTATTCAGCAAATTAAAGTCCGTTAAACTAAGCCGCGTTGGGGAGCACTGAAATATGTAAAGCAATTCACGAGTGTCACCACAGTACACCTCATTTGCAATAAATTGGAAGCCGCTTTTAAATCCACTTTGTTTTATAAAAGAGTCTGCGCAATTTATTACCGTTTGTATTTATTGGCGGAGAATATATCATCTCTTGAAAAAATATCGTGACAACCATATCGGCAGGTAAATAATAATTTTGTTTACAGTTTCGTCTTGTGGCCGAAATATTAGGTTGGGGAAAAAGTTTCTTCGTATTTTATATGAAAATTCAAAAAGTTTTTTTTTATAGTTTATTTACATTTGACTAAAGTATGTAGGTGCCATTTTGTTCCATAACTTTTTGCCATCTTGTTGGTAGTGACATGATCCCATTGCTGTAAAAATTTTGAGGCTTCTGATCGAAAAACTGCGACAAGTGGTTTTGGCAGTCCTCTCGTGATGTTAACCTGACACTGCCTAAGGAATTCTGCAGAGACAGAAACAGATGAAAATCTGAAGGTGCAAGGTCAGGACTATACGGCGGATGCATTAATACCTCCCAGCCAAACTCTCGTAATTTTTGCTGAGTGGCTAAAGATGTGTGAGGTCTAGCGTTGTCATGGTGAAAAACCACACCCCTTCTGTTGATCAATTCTGGCCGCTTTCTCTCAATTTTTTGCTTCAATCTCATCAATTGTTCGCAATACAGTTCTGAATCGATGGTCCTGCCTGGCGGTAACAGCTCATAATGAATGATGCCCTTCCAATCCCACCATACACACAGCATTACCTTGTTGCGAGTTAACCCGGGTTTTGCCACAGTCTGTGAAGGTTGACCGGCCTTTGACCACGATCTTTTTCGCACGTTCTTGTCGTATGTGATCCACTTTTCATCACCAGTTATCAGCTTTTTCAAAAATGGTTCGGTTTCATTACGTCGTAATAAAGAATCACAAATGAGTACACGGTTCATTAGGTTTCTTTCAGTGAGCTCATGAGGCACCCAAATATCGAGCTTTTTAGTGTACCCAGCTTTATTCAAATGAGTCAAAACCGTTTTGTGGTCAATTGCCAGTTCTTCAGCTACATCGTAACTACTAATATGCCGATCTTGCTCCACTTTTTCAAAAATGGCATCAATTTTGTCCGTAACAGGGCGACCAGAGCGAGATGCATCTTTGATATCAAAATTTCCGGCTTGAAAACGCTTAAACCAAACTTGCGCTACTCTCACAGATACTGCATTAGGTCCATAAACATCACAAATTTTTTTCGCGGCTTAAGTTGCATTTTACCTTTTTTATAGTAAAATTTTAAAATGTATCGAATTTCTTCTTTAGATTCACTCATTTTAACAACAACAATAACAAATGAAAATCACACAAATTCCTAATTTGAATTTGGAAGTGCCTTCTTTAAAATTAAAACTTTTTAATGATACCAAAACCAGCCAGATACAAATGGTATAGCCAAAGAGATTTTAATACAAGTTCATACATACTATATGAGAAAAGACTTTTTCCCCAACCTATTAATTATGATTAACATTTATTCACGATTTCCACAAATATTTTAAAAAGCTCATGTCTAAAAATTGTATTGAGTATTTGAAACGAATTAAATGTTAGTAATTTTAACTGTACACTGAACTCATGAATTACCATAATAGTATACACCTACTTAATTTCACTAAAAACATTATATTGTTACTTTACAAATAGACTTCAAAACACAACTTACTACACTTCTGGACACCTAAACCGAGCCACCTAGTATGATTGGTTTCTATCGCCCATATCTTAAAAAAAACATATGAATGACCAAAAAGTTTTTATGCAGTTATGTAGCTGAAAGGTTTATCGCCTAGTTGATGTGCATTTCGTTCTAAATTTGAACTTAAGAAATGAGTTAATGACCCGAGTCAACCTGAGTGTTGATTTGGCTTAACAACTGAAAAAGTAATTTGTTGGAATTAAAAAAAAAGATGGTTTTAAACAAAAAATCTTTTTATTCATTAATTGTATTGCCTTATTTAATATCTTGTATTGCCTCCCAAAGCATTAATAATGACATTCATGCGATTTGGCATCGAATTTATGAGTGTAAAAATTGCATATTGACGAGTGTTTTTACTTTCTTCTTTAATTGCAATTTTTAGTTCCCTTATTGTTTTTGGGGCTGGATGACGAGACCGAACACGTCTTTTCAACTCGTCCCATAAGTGCTCGGTCGGATTTATGTAGGGACTTCTGGATGGCCACTCAATTACAGTAATGTTGTGGTCTTGTATGAAACTTGCGACGCTTTCGTGATGTGTGTGCTCTGGCGTTATCCTGTATAAAAATGAAGTCTGAGCCTGGAAATTTGGCATAAGGTACTACATGAAGCTCCAAACATTGGCGTATACAGTGTTCAGCATTTAAAGATGACATCCGAGGCCCAGACACAAACTCAAAAGCAGTTTTGCCTTCGGTGGAAATGCCACGCCAGATGATCCACGACCTACCGCCATTACTTACTCACTCTTATATGCAACACTGTACAAAATGTCTCCCGGCCTGCGATAGACCTTTCTCCTTCCATTATTGCCATAAAGCATGATTTTTGTCTCATCAGTAAAAAGCACCTGACCCCACTGTCCTTGCATCCAGCGTGAATGTTGGCGCGCAAACTTAAGGCGCGACATTCGATGAGTTCGCTCTAGTTTGGGCCCATTGGCTGGCTAATGCGGTCTTAATCCACCTTCTACAAGCCTTCTTCTCACAGTACGAGCACTAACATTTACTCCATGGAGGTCTCGAAGCTATTCCTGGATCTGAACCGAAGTGAGGTGACGATTTCAGAAACTGGCCGTCATCATAAATCCATTCTGTCGCAACGTTGTTACCCAAAATCGTGTTCTACCTGAACGGTGGTCATATCTTCTAGTCTCTAGGAACCTGTGGTACACTCTTTGTACAGCTGCCTGTCTTATGTGAAGTTGTATGCTGAAGTTTCTCTGGCTTAAACCAAACTAAAGGAGCGCCACAGATTGAGCAGCTACTTCAGGCAAAGTATCCACATTTTTAACATGAAAACAGTATAAAAATTAACGATAACCACTAACAGAACTTTTTCAATCCACAGTAACAAAAGAATCACTAATTAAAGCTCGTATTTTAAAGTTTCAGTATTGTTATGGGATTGTACGTAATGAACAACTACTGCTCTTCCTTTGTTTTTTGCGATTACAATATCAAATTAAGAACGAAATGCACATCAACTAGACGATAAACCTATCAACTACAAAACTGCATAAAAACTTTTTGGTCATTCATATGTTTTTTTTAAGATATGGGCGATAGAAACCAATCATACTAGGTGGCTCGGTTTAGGTGTCCAGAAGTGTATTATAAAAGTGTTAAATTATCCCAAAAGTTTTACCCAGTTTGAATATTGGACCAATAACTAGAGGACAAAAGCCTTGTTGGAATTCAAATAATGGACAACCGATAGGTGGTGGCATTTATATCGAAAATACCTTTCAAAATATTATCAATTTAGGTCCTAAAATCTAAACTGGAGAAGGTAATTTAAAGTTATTATAAATGGTTTTCAAATTCAATTTTTCTATTTTTACAACCGCTACGATCCCGTATTATGATAAAAATTGGTGAGCAAAGTTCTATAATATGATGCAAACTATGCGATAACTAAAATTTCCATATATAGCGGTGCACTATGCACTTAGAAGTACTAAACTATCCTAAGGGCCACTTGTACCATTTTACATTTAAGTTCATCTTAAATAAAATTAGCTAAAACTAATTAACTCGCTAATTTTGATTACGCTAATTACATTTAGGCCTTTCTTGTACCACACCATTTGAGATGATATTTAACTAATTCCGTTTATAATTTGTTGCTTTTTTCTGACACTTACAGATAAGTTAAAAGAGAGATAGCGCTCTAAGAAATACAGTCGTGCTGTCTCTTTTTATTTTTTATCCTACATCTAAAAATGGCCTAAAAATAGATCCTCTCTGTCAATGTCATTGTCAGTTCGATTGTTGTTGAAATAAATCTTCATCCATTTTGCGGCAGATAGAAATGAATGACAATAGCTGAGTCAGCTGATGAGATTCCGCCATTTTGAACTAGATAATTATGATTAGGCTACCTTAATTGGCCATCAAGGAGCATTTAAGTTTGACAGCTTACTAATCACGATTAACGCTTGGAACAAGACAAGTTTTACGCTTAAATAAAAAGTTGTATTTAAACACATTTTTAATTTTGATTAGCCCGATGGTACAAGTGGCCCTAAGAGATTAAAAATAAATGATTTGATTTAAGCAATTATTTATTAGCCACAAAGAGTGAAATGATGACCGTTTATAACAAGGGTTCAATTGCTTTCTGCTTGTAATGGAGCCATTCGATGTTAACGACATTATTTTCTCATTTCTACCGAATTCTCGGTTGTAGAGATGAGCTTAGGAACCAAGTACGATATTAAAAGTTCTTTGAACCAACTCCATGTTATTCTTATGTAGTACTTCCACTTCCACAAGAATTAAATTAACAATTTAAATTCTTCTTCTTTATCGAGCAAACTTTAAGATATTATTTTGTGAAAGTATGTAAAACTTTACCGTATTTAAATCAACTTTATGCAATATAAATACTAATTTACAAACACAACAAAAAACTCCTTGATACTAGAGCTATAAATGATAATAAACTTCCTGAGGGCAACTTAAGACGAGTTTTTTGGATTCACTTACAAACTTTAAATATGTATGTAAATACTGCTGGATAGAGACAGGAATGATCGAAGATAAATATGCCAACCAAAGTAAAAAAAGAAATGAATAAAGATTTTTTTTTGCCACACTATAGCTTGTTAAGCGTTATTTTTTATATAGCACTATCCCCCTTATTTGTTTACCTATAATCTTAGAATAAACTCAGATAAATGACGTTTCGCTTATAGAAAATACGTCAAAAAATTACATTAGTCCTAGAATTATATTTAAATAAGGGTGTAAGGGCGTTTTGTAATAAAGTACACGTGGAATAAGTACAAATATCTAAACACTGCACTGGCCTCTACCTACTCTATAAATTACTAACTCTATGTTCTGTCATTCTTTGACTGAAATGTTATGTGAAAAGTATTTTTCTAACAAAACATTGTTGAATCTCTTGGTTGCTTTTCGTTTTACCTGCATCCATTTCCAATACAGACAAACTAGTATTTAAAGTAACAGTTATTTTATAACTTTTACTCGAGCCAGCTCTAGTTGGTTAGATCTTCGACCTGCGATCCATCTTACCGCTACTGTATCGACATTGTTACTCTATTGACGTTATGGATTGGAACCCTTGACACCGCTTGCCCTGCGCCACAAGTTATGGCTTTAATATTGCTAACACTCGAGGTTTATAGTTATCCGGACTGTGTGATAGGATCGTAATGGTTGAGCATTCATCTTCAAGAATGGCGGGATTTCGATATTCTTTAGACAGTTTGTATAGTTAGCGTCGTAGCGTGTTCAAAGTTGTGATTTTCTAATTATATGTAGTTCCTAAACTCCACTTTTTATTATTATAGTAAATTGATTATTATTTTGATTGCAATACGGCTGCAGTTGACGTGTTTTACGAAACGCAATTTAGGCGATTGACCCGACATTTCAAATCATACGTCAAACCGCGACGAAGCCGCAAACACAAGTGTGTAGTAGTATAAAAACAAAGCTACATAGGAAGCTTCAATTTTCATTTAAAATCGTTTCCAGAAACTTATTAAAAATAGCTGAATCTGTTAAATATTTTCTTTTGGTTTTCTAGAATAAGACAACTCACAAAAATATACAGCCAAATTCGACATAGGTACCTCTTTACATTTAGTAATATTTATCTTAGAATTTAGATCTATTTACTAAGCTCATACTAAGATTTATCTATTAAGTACCCGTCTGAATATGAAAGGCAGCTAAACGAATTCAGGATATATAAGTGTCCTTGAATCACGGTTTTGGCATATGTCACGTTTCAGAGTAATCCCTAGACAGACCCAAGATGTGGGTAAATTGTCCTGAACATAATCTATTCGCATAAAAATGAGTATATTGAAAACTTTATTTTCGCTAAAGTGCATTCATATAGTAGATAACAATTTCCTACCAATTTAATTTTAAAAGTCTGTATTTTAGATTTATCAAGTCAGTCATTATATCTTTATGATTTAACAGTTTATTGTAAGATGATAGTACATAGAGACAGAAAAAAAGAGAAGTATGTAAGTATATTATTTAAACTATAAAACTAGTTTTTGGCCGATATTTTGTCAAATCTATTTGAACTGTTTTTTTATGAATCTACGAGTAAATTGCCATCAAATGTTTAACTTGTGATGCCAAATTTGTTGCCCCTTTTATTTGCATGTAGCCATGCACCACGTATGAAATTACACCTAGGTAGTATTACCTAGTGATTTTCCAACGCAGTCTATGCAAATGAAGTAGAGTTCAATACTATTGAATATGTATGCGATATCGTTACTCTATTTTGCCTTGCATAACCCCGTAGCAAGAGCTCTTTTAAAATATTTGCATTTAATTACTTTTCGTTTTGTAAATATCGACGCCGCTTTTGATATTTGTAGGTAATTATGTGTTTGAATAAATTACGTAGGTAACAACACTTTATGAAACACAATTTTCGTTTTTTGTTTCTTATGAAGGGTATAAAAACCTCAAATAGAAAAAGAAATTACATGGAGGACATTTAATTTTCCTTGTACGGTAAACTGAGGATTAGGCGTCCGTCGTCATAAACCCCCAGATGGCTCATAAGTCCATAGCTAGATATATCCCCAAGATTGTCAGGTCACTAATTTTATATGGTACAAACGCAAAAAACAAGGTGTTAAAAGAAACCAGGAGTGTTTTTGTTTGCGCATTTTGTAAGTAAATTCTTTGTGACGAAAACACTGTCAAATAAATATCTATCGATTTCTCTCTCCTATAAATAAATACAAATCAATGCAGGTAGATTTTAAAATATTGGCATTGGTGTTTATTTAAGAGGTTTTGACAGTGATTTTATACGAAAGGAATTTCCAGACTTCAAACGGTGTAAAATAGGTATTTGAAACGCTTAAACAACTTACTTATTTAACATTCTCCGTCTTCCAAAGCTGTGTAAAATAACGTGCATTTTTTATTATTCCATAATCATTGATTATTCAAAATATTTATTGAACTATTTGTAACGAGAAAATATTAGACATTCTTCAGTAATAAATTCGAGAACATTGCTGATACATTGTTATTGTTTTGCATCTTTACTTACTGTTTAGGGTTGATCATAAATTGCGGACACACTCGTCCTCTAACTTGTCATATTCGGCTTCACTATTAATTACAATTTTGGCCTCCGCTCATGCATACTATTGCCAACTTGGGGGTTATCTCAGAGTGAGCAAATGAATGGAAATGACCTTATTTAACTTTACTGTGGTTACCTCTCTATCGCGGTTCTCATTTACGAATACAGTAGATTAATCAACAAACTTTTTCAGCGTAATGATATTATAATCTATATTTTGCATTGAGTTTAGCTTTGATGTATAAAACTCTTCTCTTAGTTAGATTATTAATATTGTGAATATTATAAATTCAAAGTAGTTACTGATTCAAAGTAATATCCTATTTATTAGGTTCCATAACTAAGATATTTTATGCAACGGCGATAAAACTACACACATGTAAACCTGTAAACGTGACGGGGGTTTATGATCTCTCATTCAGCCCGCACCGGTCTTTATCACATGCAACCTAGGACAGATGTAAGCGTACGAAGAAGTCACAAAGTCTTCACGGCGCGTATTTTAGGACAACCTTGGGACCTCTTGGTTTGACTCTTAAGTGCCAGGTTTTATGAACTGCCAATCCTCAGAGGTGATTCGATAGAAAAGTAGTACAACCACTACTAGCGCACAACCAAACGAATTCAAAACAAATATATCTTTACTTTATCAGTGTGTATGTTCACCCACAATGAAATATGCAAAAGCAATGCTAGATTCCTTATTTCCCTCGCCTCATTCCAATTCTATCTCCACTTGGAGCTGGACTAAATTTCACAAACACGTTCCGAAATTCGCGGAGAATTAAACAAGTTTTGCAAGCTTTGCATACCTAATTATTGTCAATTTACAAAATGTTACTGTTACATCGTATTTAAACACCTGGATATTATTTTAAATACCTCGAAATAATATTTAGACTGTCCGTGCAAAAATGCCAAGTACCATCGATCATTGTTTTGGTGAAAATCTTATTTTGGTAAGCCACCTGCGCGGAACGTTTTTCCGTATTGGACCGGTAGTTTGGAAAACTACTGTTTTATCTTTATTAAACTATGACACTACTTTTTATAAGCTTCAGCAGCACTATGAACCTTATCACTTTAACACATCTATTGGATCCTTTGTAGGTACTTTTTGCACGAAATTTAACATCTTAAAACGTTCTCAAACCATGCTCAAACCTCACTAAGCTAGAGTTGTAAACAAGTTGACAAATCATATTTCACTAGCTATAATGATAGATACTTGAAAGCCACAATAAACTAAGTTGTTCCGAATATCTCCTTTGGAACTAATTTTGGTTTCCGAATAAACTTGCTTGGCCATCTAGCATCTGTCATTCAAAGAGATAATCTGAATGAAACTAGTCAACTGCGGACGGAGTTAGAAGTTACTTATCCATAATTTCTACTGGTAAATGTATAGACAGGCGCTGTGACAAGCTTGCTTCCGTTGGATGAACGAAAGTTTGTTTATCTGCAAAGCTGGCTTTAATGGTCGTGTTCTATGATTTATCTATTTGATATTGACAGTTATTTATACATCAACTCCAAGGTTCGTTTTAAAATCACCATAATCATTCTGTTCCAAAACTAACCGACAAATAGCAAAATTCTGAAAATACATCCGTAAATTATCCCGTAAATATTAAAGCCAGCAATCGTCATTTCAAAATAGATAACACGCAACTCGTAAATAAAATGCCATATTCAAATGTGTTTAATTGTAAGTCCATAAATCTATTTCGCAAAATTGAAAAAGGCAAAATTGATATTTACGAAAAACGTTCCAATTAATCTGCATTTGAATATCGTTGAACAATTTGTAAATTTTTATTTATGAAACTGTGGGACTGACTGTTGATTGGAATAGCAATTTTGTTGTCATTTGAGTTGAGAACAACATTGCAGTTTTTGTGATTGGTTCACATTCATTTCTCATCGCTCATCGATAAAATACTGAAGTAAGTACTATATATATATATATTGAAAGCAAAACTGTTTATTTATTTTTGGAAATTTCTAAACTTACAATTTCATTACTGTTTTCAAAAACATACATAGCTACTTATTATATCCTATGATACGTACTCGTAATCAAATGTTTAGAACCCTACAGACGAAAGTCATTCTGACCCTTGAAAACCTTTTTTGCTCCAAAAAAATAACCGTGACAATGGAACGTCACAAATTACGTCAAATTACTCACACAGCTACGGCAATTACTTGTCACATTTCACACAAAGCATTATATTTTTAAAATTTTAGCTTTTGTCACTGTGGGTAGGGTACGTTTTAAATTTATTTAACGGGGAAAACAGTTAAAAAACTCTGACCATTACGTATTTGTTTAAGGACAATGCTGATAAGAAAATCAATATCGGGAGACAGAATAAAATCAAAGTCGCATCAAAGGGAGGCTTCTGTGAAAGGACCCATTAGTCAAAGCTAGCTTTTAAACTCTGTAAGCGACGTGATTTATACCCGTGGACGTTGATTTTACTCTTTTGCTTTTGCCATCTATTTTGAAATGTTGCGCACATTCCATTTGGCGGTGGAAGCGAGAAAATGAAAATAACCAGAGTGGATATTAATCTTGTTCAGGCAGAAGGTTCTGTACATAATGCGAGGTTTCTTCATTGACCTCACAATACGTATTTTGCATGGTGTAACAATTGGCAACTAACTAAATCAATAATTCTTTTGATTAACGTTTTGTTGAAACTGTTTGATTGTTTCATTCTAATTCGTGACTGCATAGCAGGCACCGGACGCGCCAAAACCACAACTGCTTTAATAAAGAGCTGTTGCCACATCCGAATACACTAAGACCGCACCGGAATAACATTTGGTCAAATTGCTGCCGAAAATGCATCAATATTCTGTTTCGGTTAATTTAAATACTAATATTGGTAAATCGAATTATTTAAAATATATATTGTATCTATTTAATTATTATGGTATTGTTTCGTTTAACCAAAATTGAATTGAAACAGTTTATTCATACAATAGAAACATCCGGATTGGTTTAACTGAAATTAGGTTAACAAAACTTTTAAACAATACATTTAGCTAGAGAAAAGAACATTGTCCATAAACGTGTTTAAAACAACGTTGCAAAACAAAAACTTCTTAAGTCACAGAAAGTCAGGCACAGTGCCAAAAAGCTGGCACCATTATGCGGTGGCATAGTTACCCCTATTCTGCACAAAGCACTCACTCACTTAGTTTCACAAATAGTCTATCTATAAAAAAAATTCTTCAAAAACTTGGCCTGGTAAAGTTTTAAAAAACCTATTTGTATTCAATTTTTCTGTGACCTAAAAACTAAGCTAAACTGTACGGTTGTCCAGCGTCCAACTTACGGAACCCTGAAACGAGAAATATTTGCTCAATAAGTTTCAAAGGTGACTTCTGTAGTTATAAATTGCAAATTCTATTTTGTTGTGTGCTTAACTGAATAAAAAAATATAACTTTAAGTAAACGCAATAAATTCAGTTTTTGATGTACCTAAGTAGTAGTTAAAACAAGAATTCACTTGTTTTGCCAATATTATACCAGAAGGGATCATATTTTTGAGTAACTATTTATTATAGTATATTAAGGTACCTACTTATTATCAGATTTTTGTGCCATAACATTGTATAATGGTGTACCATTATACCTATAGTACAGCAATACTAGGACAGTTCTTACAACAATGACTATGTCGTACCATAATAGTGATTAGGACATAGTACCTAAGTGCGAATGCAACATAAACTTCTTGAAAGGCTGGGAAATAAAATAGTAAGTTCTTTCATAAATATACCTAGACACCTAGACAACTATTGTAACTTAGTTCACCCGAACTTTAATTAGAACCGAACCAATTAGGTACTTCAGGTAATTTGACAACGGCCTCCTTTGACTTTTTCCCGAAAAAACTAAAATTACGAGTACAATGAAAATTACTGAGAAATTTAAGTTTAGATTTCAGACACCGTTAACGATTTTAATTTCAAATACGAGCTAGCTAGGTCTATTCATTAAAAGTTTGAATTTTAATTAGCTCGGACCTTAAAATATTTAAATTTGAAGCATTTTAATACTGCTCAAAACCCATACTTGATGCGCTCAAAAGCGCTAAAGATTTGAAAAGAAAATTTAGACCTAACCTCTCTTGCAAACAAATACGTAAAACCACAATGTTTTTATAACTTTACCAGCGCTTTATCTACTACGTGGAATGAATACTTCAACTGGAATTAACATCACTAAAATTATGAATCACTTGTTTGTTCGAAAACCTTTTGTCGCAAACGACAAAATAATGAATTTTTTATCGTACCGCCCTCTGGACAAAAAGTGTTATTGTTTGCGAGACGAAAAGCGAATGCGGGCTGTTCCCGAAAACGGTTTTTAAAAGCCACGTAGGTAATATTTTACTTTGCTACAGAGGACTTTAAAAATATTGATAGTGGGGCCGTCAGTTTGGAGCACATGGTGGTTTTATTGAGTATAGCAGTTGGTGCATATGTGTGCCCTAAAAGTTGTAACAGTAGGTCATTGCAGATTTTACTGTAAACCCAATTGACAAATTGGACGCCGTCAGTTTTATCAGATCGTCAAATCAATCCAGCGTGTGAATTCATTCGTAATAACGGTGAAGCTGTGTAATTTTGATTGAATCGAATTGGACTCCAGAAATGCGGAAATTGCAAAACGTTAATAAAAATTGGGATAAAGTACTTAGAAACTTTGTTCTGTTGAATAAATTAATCTATATACTTGCGACGCCAATACGAAAAGGATGACCTAACCTAACCTAAATGCACGAATTGAGATACAAAATTTTATAAAAAAATTGGAATTGTTCAATAATTACTTTTAATCTAATTATGATAAGTACTTAAGGTTAATAATTGAAAAAAGAAACTGTAGATTTCTTATTTTGACCAAAAACTACCATCTAGTTTAATCTGTTCATTTAATCAAAAGGCTTTCCGAGGAGAAACACCTAATTCAATAGAGCACTTAAAAAGTTGCGATGAAATATTAAAATTTAACCCTTAATTAGGAGATTCCTTGTCGAAATCTCAAGCAATTTCGTTGTTGACTAAATAAGTAATAAAGGTAAACGAGGTCTTATAGCGTATAATCTTGGCAAGGGCAAATTAAATTTAACGTCATTCAAGATGAGTCTATGTAATCTTTAATCAGAGGCGGCCGTTAAGTCGGCGACGTATACCGTACCTGACATTCATCGCTAATTCAAGGGTACCATTCTTATAATGAAATTTCCCTTTAATAGTCCACGAAATTGAGACAAGGTGAAACTGCGAAATCCTCGCTAATGGCGCGTAACCACGTAACCTAATGTCGGGCTGCGAACGGTTGCCTCTACGCACGCTCGGCGCGCTCACATCCCCACACCTCGAACGGTTAAATTTCGCGTAAGAGGCCGCGAATTACATGCATTGCAGTGACTACGCGATAAAAGCCACTCTGCGACGAAAAAGAAATAAAATTGGGGATTACGATCGTGACAAAAAATTAACAAGCCGCCCTTTTTTGCGGGGAGCAAATTGGAAATGTAGGCCCATAGAGGTATTTCTGTGTTCTATTTTCTTTTAGAGCTACCGCAGGGATACAAATATTGTGTACCCACGTATACGTGTGACTACATACCAACGGAATATACCTAGGGCTAAGATATTATACTTGACATTTTTATTCCACTAAAAATAAACGAATAAGTATCACTAGTTTTTTTTTATATTGTCATCATTATTGACCTGCATTCAATAAACATTCCAAAAGTGTGTCTCTGCATTTTAATAAAAAAGGAAAATGTAGATACTTGTGTATTTTACAAACAAATAAAATTACTTACTTATGCTATCTACACACCAAAGCCGCCGGCATGCCGCCGGAGTAGGCCGGCGGCTTTTCGTCATATGAATGTCAGCTGGCTTTGGTGTGTAGACAGCATAACTTTTATTTCATAGCAAATTAATTGCTAACCATTAAGAACATACTGTAGTTTTTGGACGTAAATATTGTGTTCTAATAAGTAGGTAAATAATTAATCCGGAGATAACCACTAAAATTAGTAGATGATTTGACTGCAATCCTAGTGATTAACTGGCGTCAATTATGCATAATTGTTGCCATTTAGACTAGACATAAATCAACAAACATGCTAATTAACGCATCATTGATAAGCCCGCTGCGGTATTGTTATTAGATTGTCAAACGTTACTTGTTCATTGTTATGATTGTTTTAGGAACTGAACTAGAAAACATTTTCGTATTTTACATTTGATATCAAAAAGGAAGCTTCTCTCAATTATTTATTTTTATGTTTAGTAGGTTTTCGCTTTTAGCATCCCTCGAACACTATTCGAATCAACTTCCCTGAAATATTAAAATTGCTATGCAATAAAAATAGTAACATATGAGGGACCAGCATAAATCAAAAGTAAATGTCGTCGTGGGCAAAAGCAAGCCAATTTCCTTGTAGAGAGAAAACTGCCGCGATGGCCCGTCGAGGCGAATCAGGCTATACGTTACTATGCAGCGAGAAATACCATCGGTATGGTTTCCCTACTCGGGTAAACGAAATTACATCGCCCGCCTTTTACCCACCGACTTGTATCTACGAATTCCGTCAAACAACGCATTGAATGTTTTAATAAAATCTGCTATTTCGAGAATTCTTGTGGTTTATACATCATCGTTATTGTGTTATTTATTGTGCACATGTTAATATGCAGTTTACGAATAACATCTTGATACCTTTGTTTGTCCTTATTTCGATAACAAAGCAATTACCTACCCAGTTAAACCAACCCAAGACTTTCCCAATGCTTTCCCAAAAAGGCTACGATGGTTATAGTCAGTATCTTCTATTTATGAAAGTCTTTCATTATTTGTAACAAGCATGATACTCGTATGTACCTATACAATGACGCTCTCAACTTACGCAAAACTAAATGCACTAAGCAAGAATAGGGACTCCGTTCACATGCAATGTTTAGACAAAGCTTGTAACTTTATTACGTATACAATGCAAGGCTTTTAGTCCGTACAGGTCGCGCCACGTAAAAAGAACCCTAGCTGACAGCTGCGCATTAGACGATTTTTGAGTCTGACGTTTAACATTTGTTCTAAAATACCATCGCACAATGGAAAGAAAAATATTATTAGTAGTATTAGTAGGGTGGAATATAAATTTTAAAAAATACACAACTACAAATCAATATTGGATTAAAAAAATATATTGTTCTTCCATTAAGTCTTCATGGGTGGCGTGAAAACCAGATGAGGACGCTGTGTTGATGCCAGAAGTGGCCATTTTATTGTCATCATTGTAGTTACTTTCATCATCTTTTGAATCAGAATCGTCATCCCCTACGTTAGTCTATAAGTCAAGATATTACGTAATCGCTTGCGAAAGACTCTTTCAAGAATGAAACAATAAATAGCCCTAGTACCTTCGTGCGTAAGTGTACCTTACGCGACCTATACCTCATAGTCATTGTCCTAGAAAAAGAGTATTTTTCTAGACTTTTTAATAAATTAGTTTATAGAAAAAAACTATTACGTATCATTTTTAATTCAAATGTGGTCAGATTTTCTAAAAAACAGAAACATTAAAAGTACCCATGCCAAATAAATCTTTATCCAAAACTGGGATCAAACAGTGTAAATAAGTGAGAAGAACATTATTTTAAAAATAAATCTTATGCCAACGCACTTACTTCACGATGAGCGCACTCCTATGTATTAGCAGCCGGCGCATTTTTGCTCTCATATTCCACGTTTAAACAAAAGTACCAGAACACAAAAATATGGTGCAAATGTAGAATTTTAATGCCTTTATTAAGTTTGTGCTAGCGAAGTTTGTTGGAACAAGCTCATTCTTAATTTAACTCTTCAAAAAAGTAATTTGTGGGAAGTTATCGTTTTGAGTGCCTTTTTGGTTTAGTTTTCAGTTTTAATTGCGTTTAAATCCTTTAGAGAAAATTTTAATAAAGGTAATTCTGTGCCATGTGGCCGAGGAATTTCATTATTTTTACATAGTTTATTGCTAACTAACGCTAGAGTCAAGAAAAGCTAAAATAGGACCTACCTATGTATTAAGACTAAAAAGATGTTGTACTCGTAGTGTTGTCTAATCTAATCAAATTTAGCCACTTGTGTCCCACTGCTGGGCAAAGGCCTCTCTCCTCATCCGCCATGACTTTCTGTCTCAAGCTTCCTTTCTTTGTAGTAGCGTATCTTCAAATAATCACAAAAGTCTTTTAAATATTTATCGAAGTGTTTATAACGTACAATCAAATTTAATTACAACACAAATAGTTTTTTATAATATGAAAAAAAAATCTTGGTTATTCAAATTTTTTATAGTAGAAACTATTTTAGTGCTTTAACTCGAAAGGAAAGATTTGCAAAGGATAACTTCTCGTTTAATAGACCGAAATGAGTATTTTAAATTACTTTCAAATGTTCGCTGGTAATAACCATTCGTGGTCGCCGCCAGCTCTTTCCCGACTCTTTGTACAATTAACGAATCAGAACTTTTACTATATCCCTTTGAATCCACGAGCTGCTTTTTCTAAATGGCTTTAATTTTTTATTAATTTAATGCACCGTGTTCACAAAATTAGCTCATATAAAAATCTGTTTTAACGAATGGCATTTTCATTTGGAAAACAACCAAGTTAATACCACCTAAAAGCCTTTGAAGCTTAGACCTAAATCCACCTTGAGGTTTTCACACTATCCCCTTAAATAACGTGTGAAAATTAAGTCAGGGCTACTGGCCTTTAATTTAAGAGAGATAATGTTTTGTAGACTTTACTTTTCGCCAATCTACTGAAACATGCAGCAAGAAAAAGTATATAACAAATATGTAATACATCAGATTACAGCACAGGTCATTTTGATACCATCGTTCAAACGATATGTTTTCTTAATATAAATTGTAAACATAGATGTATTATAGTTATCTTAGTAATAAAAAGAATACATATTCATATATCATTCTCATTCTACGTGGGTCGATATAGGATTCAATACGGAAACGGTATTTCCTATCACATGCACGACAAACAAACTGCGAGGCAGCCGAAGCTGGGCAGCTTCCTTTCTATACTTATTGGCTCTTTTGAAGCCGGTGATTGAAGCCAACTTCCAAACTTATGTTCAATTTTAGCTCTTGTTTTCACAGCTCTATAACCCAACCAGCAAAATTGTCCTGGAATCCAGTTTTCTAATGCTAAATGGACTTATATAGCTCCGATTATGGGTTTGATGTGTGCTACTGCGCTTTTAACAGTTTTAATAAATGCCGTTTTGACTTCAGTATGTTTAATCCTATAATTTGAACTTATATCGGTATATAGAAACAATTTCATGGCTACTTCAGGATTAGCACTCCTATAAAAGCTGTGAACAAAACTAATTGCACTTAGGAGAAATAATCCTGTAGCTCAGACTTATATGCGCCTATAAGATAACATATCAGGAGCACTTTAATCTTAAATTCCTCTAGAAGCATTTACCAGGAGTATATACACTTAAGTGCAATCGCTCCTTTTACTTATACTTATATCCTCATATAAGCTAATATTTTATGGTCAATATAAGTAACTTCAATTTTAAGTATTGAAAACCATTTATATTTTTGTCTGATTTTAGAAGCGATTTTATATCTACGATTCAACGATTAATAAAATCATTAACATTATATATCACGCAAGAAAATAAGATGTTTTTATATAGAATTATCATAGGCCGTTATAATCTTACGTACATTTACAAAGGCATTTCAGAGTAGTGTTATAGTCTCAGTAATCTTAAACAATCCTGGCCAAAACTCTTATAAGATAATTTGTGCTTAAAACGACCTATATAAGCAAAAACACGCTTTATATAGTTTTGCAAATTCTGGTATAGGATTTGACATCAGCTATGAAGATTGCAACTAGTGTTGCCGCTCGATAGGCCACTATCGATAGCCTATCGATAGGTCGAAAAACATGTACCCTATCTATAGCACAATCGATACTATCGATAGTATTGCTCTCCGATATTGAATACACAATCGATAGTGATCTTTTCTTCGATAGTATTGCATTCAGTAAGCAGGTATAATGGGTGGTAGATTCGAAATTGCTGGCCAACTGACTGACCATACTTACTTTATATTCGTCCGTCATACATTCTACCACCCATTATACGTGATCATGTCATATATTCTACCACCCATTATGCCTGCTTACTGAATGCAATACTATCGAAAAAATTATCACTATCGATTGTGCAAAACTATCTATATATATATATATATATATATTATTAACTATATTGTGTATTCAATATCGGAGAGCAATAGTATCGATTGTGCTATCGATAGGGTACATGTTTTTGACGTTTAACAATCAATTGTAAAACTATCGATTTTTCGACAACACTAATTGCAACTAAGATTGGTAACAATATGGCGTCGGTTTTTGGGTTTGAGCACATGCCAATATAAAACTAATATTACTTATATTGGTGCTAAATCAGACTTGACAATGCTCACCGAAAAAATGGCACCTATTTATGATATTTTTATAGAAAACTATTAAATAATAAAATGCCAATAAGTTAGATACGAGAGGCGCTTTGAAAATTTAATTAAAAACATGCCAAAATATTCAGTAAATTCACATTCCCCTACGAATTTACAACAGACTAACAACAGAAATCTTTTGATTTTGTACTATGGCGGACAGTTAAATAAAATAAAATTATGTAGTATTCATATAAATACTCAGTAAAGCAGTTTAACAATTTCTAGATTGACAGAACACAATCTGACAGATCACAAAATGTGAGCTTATAGTAGGATTGCGAGGCTCAAATTCATCTCACTTTTTCCTATAACTTACTTATATTGGGATTTGCAGGACTAATTGAATTTACGTAATTCTATTACAGTAGCAATATAGGAGTAAACGGTATTGAAGCAGTCTAATATAAACAAGATATAAGTAAAAGTGTACTTATAAAGTGGGCCCTTTTCCGGGTTTATATGTGGATGTAAGTCTCATATAGTCCTAGGAAAATTGATCCTGAAGAGAGATTAAAAACCACTTTTTGCTAGTTGGGAAATATACTACTTTGCTACAAACAAGTCCAATTAAAAGGAATACTGGGATATTTTATTTACATGTTCCAACGTTTATTAAATTTAATTAAAAGTTCGGAAAGGAAACAATTGTTGTAGGGTAATATTAAATAAAGTTACTTATTTTGTTTGTTTTAATTAGTCACGTTATGTTTTACCTGGTTAACACATGTTACCTACTCTTATTATTAATGGTAATGAAAAAACTTACTAACTAGATAGAAGAAAACAAGTGTAACTTCTAACGCTTGTTACTAGTTAAGATGAGTAGAACTAATCAAATTAAAAGTTGTATTCGGACGCCTTTGTTACCGTCGTTACTTTAGCCTATTAATAGGTCTTGAAAATAATAGGCCCTTATTTTTTACTGGAAAACTATTCAATCTATAATCACTGATATTCAAATAAAATGGTCTTTTTAAAACAAATGAAAAAACTTATAATATAAAAAATATACGCTCTTTGATATCATATACCTATTAATTATTTGTATCTCCATTATTCAGAGTCTGAATTTCAGTCTTATCAACTTTACCATAATTATTTAAAAGGATACCTTCAATATCCGTTTCCCAGAAGTGGATAGAAATAGATTGACTGTATCTTCAAGCATACCTATGTAGGATGTAAGTGTTGATGTGTTACCAAACTCCCACAACCTTTGACAGAAAATATTGAATCGGTTCTAAAATAAACTTTCAGGAAATACGAAGCAATAGAAGATGAATAAGGTAGCTCCAACCAAATGTTGTGTCCCTGAGACATGTATTAGATTTCCAATACCCCGGATACTAGAAAACTTTTCTGCAAAATTTAGCAACCGTATGCAACTCCTTTGAGGGTAAGATATTTCTTCCCTTTTCCCGAATTGTCAAAGCAATTTTCTTGGTCGCTACTACATCGGAAAAATGATGACGAAAACAATAAAGCGAGATTACTATCTGCATACGAATATCATTGAAATGAAATAAGTTTAGTAAAAATTTTATAGTCTTCCAATGTGTTTGACAACTTTTGAAGAAATATACCCGTACATTTACGACGAGTACTACCTCAGATAGTTTTCGATTGAAAGCAAGTTGTGAAAGAGATCATACAAGCAATCGGTCTATTAATTTAAGGTAAAATAAAGATTTTATACATGTTGAACAACTTGGCCTAAATATGGAACTACAAAGATGTAAATTCCAAATAATTCTGCGAATTCAAAATATAACCAAAGATGTCTGCAATGCGATTAATCACACAATAACATGGGATTCAGTAACATCCGCTAATTAATTGCTAATTAGCTAGATTTCTTGACATCTCCGAAGAGTTGGTAGAAAAACTTTGTCTATCGATTGTATGCGTACCGGAAAAGTTTTGGCGTACTAATTAAACTTGGGACTTTCTCGCGCGAAATTCGCTGTTCATTTGCCATCTTTTGGTAAATAAAAGAAAGGGTAGGAAAAATCTCTCTTGGCTACTAATTAGTTGGCAGTACTTTTCAGTACTTTAGTATTATGTCGAGAGCTCGTTTTTTGTTACGTTTCATTAAATTCTCAATATCCGCATGCATTTTGTTTGCCTCAACTGTGAATGTTTAATACAGTCGATAATATGTTTGTGAACGAAATATAAAAATGTATGCTTTCATTTTTCTTATGCAACAATATCATTTAAAAAATATTACCACGGGTGACAAGGTACTTACTATTCGAATAAAATTCTTAATTTTAAAAGCGTTTTTGAATTATTTTTTTATCATGAACAAAAAAGTTAGATGGTAAACTAGTTTATTTATCATCGCTCTTTGTACCCAAATCACAATTAACTCTAATTTTGTCGACCAACACTTGTTATTGGCACAAAGTTGGGAGTGATCCGTATTCATTAAGCCTAAATCAATCAATAACTTTGCGGGTCCCCTAAAAAAGAGTCTGTTATTCATTATTAACAAACAATTGATTAATGGGGACAAGATGAATGAAGGGTAACCTCGTGAAGGTTACAACTAATTTCAAGGGAGGCTCTGTCGCCACTCCGTCCCCTGTCTGTTTGATAAATTGATGTCCGACCACGTGATGTATTAATATCAACCTAAACACTGTGTAAACCTACCCCTCCTTTATCTTCCGGGTTCTTCTGAATAAAACCGGATTTCTTGTGTAAAACTTAGGTAGCCACAAAACCGGTTAATACGGCTCATTTTTCTCGGCTATTTTAGCGGTAAAGAAGCTCGTTTGTTTTGTTTAGAGGAACTTTATTACGTTTGTTTTTACTTATTTTTGGTTCATCGCATTTAATTATTAGTATTTATAGTATTATTTTAATGAAACTTTACAAATACCTGCGTTATTTGTTTTCTTTTTTTATTTGTTGTTTGTATCGAACCGTACGAAGGAAAATAAACTTATAAGATTATTCAATGAAAACATCGTCTTTACCTTTTATAGTATAACCTACCAAGGAATGTGAAAATATATGTATTTTCATTCAATACAAATTACCATTTTCGCTCTCTCGCAGCATATACAAACAACTCGATATATTCCTAATAATATTCTTGACATGTAATTCGCTGATAACCTTAGAGCAATGTAGTCGAATTTAATCTGATGGGTGTAGGATCCGTGCTACCTAAACAGGCAGGTAGCACAATAGAGTTCCCTGTACCGCACCAATTTGCATGTGAGTACGACACTATTACTACGAAATTCGCTTGCAGAACACAGAATGTAACTTTAGACGCTAAAATGCATGCAAGTTACAAATTAAATTTTCAAAATACTGCACGTTTGAGGTCAGATACGGTGTGTTCACGAGATTTAGCAAAGCTTTATTTCGAGATAAATTTATATGGAACTAATTGTTATGTATTTAGTTAACAAAGGATTTGTGTAGTTTAATTTTAGCCCTGTGTAGTTTATACAAAGTTCCAAATTCAAACTCTTGCGTAGGTTAACTTTTTACTTCCTCAAAGGCTAAGTTTTGGGAAAGAAAACTATTTTATTTTGCTCTAAACTGCCCAAGCTATCTACGCACGTCATTATAGGTAGTTTATCTCCCTTTCATAAAAAACTATGGCTTCCCTAAACAAACTTTTAACCCTTTTTTCACTCCCTTTAAGTGTGGTTAGTAGGATCAAACTTCCATAATGTCATCCCTGAGGAAGTTATAACTATGAATACCAATTTTACTATTTAGTATAAAACAAATTTTTGCATGTATAATATTAGAGTTTGAATTAAAACGATAAAAACGACGGACCTTGTACTGGGGAGGAAAACACTTTTATTTATATAAATTAACACAGTTAATTAGCACATGACCTCGAGACCAGTGTTAAGAAACAGCTATCACAATTGGACACATTATAACTTTTCTCTTAAACCCCCGTTTCCTGTTTACACGCTAAAGCTAACAGCGAATTCATATTCTTACTTTTCACTTACAATAAGCAAGACAAACGACTGCCAACTAAGTCCCCTTGAAGCTAATTTCATTTGGACAGTTGACAGTCCGAGTCTCAGAGTTACCGCGGCGGCCTTTTGTCCGAATAATGATTGTCTAGGATTACGGACCCTGCTATTCGGACTCCACTGATGCTGACAGAGTGCCGAAGAAGCGGGCAAAGGGGTGGCATACCATTCACTAATATAACTCACTATCTTTTGTGTCAAAGTTCGCCATAGTTATTGAAATATTTCGTATTTAATATCAATATTTAAACCTATGGAAAGTCTTTTGGCCTTTTACCGTTCTTTTTAATTCTATTAAAACAATTCCGTCATGAATTCACAGTCAACTCTTAATTAACAAACAAAAGGAAGTGCATTTTATTGCAATGTAGTATTAATTTCACATTTAAAAAGTATCCTTTATAGGTGTCTCGTAACTTGTGTAATATTTGTATAAACTTAAGCTATAAATGCATCCACGAACTATCGGCTTCGAGTTAAGTAACACTGAAGTTTCGTTATTGAGTCGTAACCTAACTTTGTCTATTCTAAACCATATTCACTTCGAAGTTCTTGTAAAGCGAGCGAAGCTGAAAATACTTACTCCTACGTAGGTCATTGTAGGTTTATAACTCGTATTACCTATATGTATTCAAAATTGATTTGTGAAAGAGTTGTGTTGGGATCGTAGCAAGTGGAAGAGGTCTCTGCCTACCCCAATGGGAGAGAGGCGTGACGAATATGTATTTATGTATGTATGTATTAATTACTAAAAACTGTACGCATTTGAAATGATTTAGAACTTCTTATACGACGACACGCCGACTTTATTCGTCGTCTGCATTGTTGTTTTTTTTTATAAACGAACTATTAGAAACGTTCACAGGCAAAAATCCATAAACTGGATCCATCAATAATCCATTGCATGAAGCGTAATAAATTGCATGATAAAGAGAGTCGTCAGAGGCTGAAAATATTTCTTGCATTCCAGCAGTAAGTTGTCGAGACCACGGTTGACCTATTGATAAATTGTTCTGGTTCCTTGGTACTAAAACTTTAGAATCTGCAGGCACAGTTTTGGTATTATGAATTACTGGGGAAAATTCCGTTGTAAGTGTCATAAAACTGACGCAATTTGTAAAAGCTTTGTAATGATTTTTCGTACCTATCTTAAAATGTTTTATGTTGCTATAGACAACAAAAGTAAGCACGTAGTTTTATTTTGTTACTAAATCTAAACATCCTATGTTTTTGATTAAAAATGCTATTTATAGCCTGAAAAGGTAGTTATTACAATATCCACTATGGTTGTCATCGACTATGTGATGAAGTGTGTACAATTCCCTCAGAAGATTACCTAATGATATACAAGATAAATTCTATTAAAATATCCAAAGCTAAACCGTTAATCTGTCTCTGTCAAATGTCAATGCGAATTGGGAGACAGAAAAGTGTAATAACAAAGTTAAGCTTCTGCTTATAGTTGGCTCGACTCGTCTCGTGCCGTTTGCTGCCTAATTTAAAAGTTTGTTTACAAGGATTTTATTTGGATGGAGAATCTAGAATACAAGTTACCTATTTAATTAAATTTAAACGTGTACATAATGTAATTACAGTTTTTGTGTGAATCGGAACCTATTGTGAAATTGCATTACCTGCCTACAACATTATTGATTTATTTATTTGTCGAGGTACAGAATATCTAATTACGAAATAAATTAAATATACATGTAGTTGTAATGTATTATAAAGTATGGTTGTCAAATTGGTTCTGGATTAATACCGATCAATCGACTCTTGCGGCTGATAGAAAGTTATTCACACAAGTAAATATTAATCGCAATGATTGAAAAAAAATCTTTAAATAGGGGCCTATATAACTAAATCTGCCATGACAAAATACTTTATACCAAACTTATTAACGTCGCAGCTGGCTAATGTTCTCATATATCTCAAGAACATAATTTTTTGCCAAATTGAATTCCAAAATGTAATTTAAATAAGAGTAAAAAGAAATATGAAATTGCTTCGCAAATAAAATCCGTTTAGCGCGTATGTGAGGGCATAATAAAACTGAGCTTAGAAATGTTATACAAAATTGAGTATGCTCATTAAAATGGAGTTCTTTTTAAATAGTGTGCGTTCCCTTTGAGAGGCCACATCGTGAAACCATAAGTTCGTATACACCAAGATTTAGTAGGAGTTTAGAAAGAATTGTAGCCGGAAGAATAAATTTGTAGGTGTTACAGATCGAAAGCTACAGCTCCAAAAATGTGGCCTCTCACACGAACAATGTCAGTTTTCATATTACTGAATCTGGGCAGTTTCAACGATTATGATAAATGGGAATATTTAGTAGGTATTCCGTAGTACTAATGAATATAAAAAACAACTATTCTTGGTTAATGCAAAAAAAGTTATTCCAACGTGTAAGTGGCCTCTCACACCGCACGGTCTGAAAATTTGCTTCGGCCCTACAAATTACATCTTCAAGTATTATTTCTTCAGCTTGCTACCAATTTTAGTAGGACTTTAGACAGAATTGTAGCCGGAAGAATAAATTTGTAGGTGTTACAGATCGAAAGCTACAGCTCCAAGAATGTGGCCTCTCACACCGCACACTCAACAAAATTGTTTTCGTGTTTTCTTCAAGTAGAGCAGAGTAATATTAAGTGAGATACAACCGAAATTTAGTAGGAATTTGTACTAAAAACTGGTACATCTTTCAGGTTTATAAATTGTTTCCTTTCTTCATAAAACCAAAATTTGTTGTTTGAGGTTATGTGCGGCCGAAATATTCAAATTGGGTGACCACACTTTCAAAAAAAATACGGAAGTTTATTGTGTTTAGAAGGTGAGAATAAGCTAATATTTACTTAAAAGAAGGTTTCTGCCACAGATTATGTAAAAATAGCTTTAAGAATTGAAACAAAGTTATTTATTCACATTTTAAACATACATATATTGTCGTCAATTACAGCGATTTTCCCTGTGTTTCGGCTTTATACCCCCGTTCCGTTACACCCTATTTATTCAACCATATTTATTTGTTTTAAATTCGTTTTTGAGGTATACTTAATATCTACGCCATATCATAATTTTCTAAGAAATTTTATTTACCTCATACTGGTAACTGCCCGCGACTTCGTACGCATTTAACGTCATATATTGGAAAATTTACTCAATATCTTAAAATAATATAGCCGATGTGTTAATCTGGTGTATAAACTATAATGTTGCTAAGTTTCATCACAATCTTTTCAGTAGTTTTTGTGTGAAAGAGTACCAAACATCCATCCATCGGCACAAACATTGACATTTATAATATTAGGTAAGTATGAGAGTAGGCTCGTGCCCCTGTAGTGGGGACGTTAAAAGAGCTGATAATGATAGTAGGATAAAAAATAGCTGAAAAAATCCTACGGGACCAGGGACCAATGACAAGTTCACTTGCCCCTGGTCTCGATTTTCTCAACCTTTTAAATACTTAGGTCGTGACTAAATAAAGTTAAGGTAAGTACTTAGATAAATAACTTTGTTTCAATTCTTAAAGCTATTTTTACATAATCTGTGGCAGAAACCTTCTTTTAAGTAAATATTAGCTTATTCTCACCTTCTACACACAATAAACTTCCGTATTTTTTTTGAAAGTGTGGTCACCCAATTTGAATATTTCGGCCGCACATAACCTCAAACAACAAATTTTGGTTTTATGAAGAAAGGAAACAATTTATAAACCTGAAAGATGTACCAGTTTTTAGTACAAATTCCTACTAAATTTTGGTTGTATCTCACTTAATATTACTCTGCTCTACTTGAAGAAAACACGAAAACAATTTTGTTGAGTGTGCGGTGTGAGAGGCCACATTCTTGGAGCTGTAGCTTTCGATCTGTAACACCTACAAATTTATTCTTCCGGCTACAATTCTGTCTAAAGTCCTACTAAAATTGGTAGCAAGCTAAAGAAATAATACTTGAAGATGTAATTTGTAGGGCCGAAGCAAATTTTCAGACCGTGCGGTGTGAGAGGCCACTTACACGTTGGAATAACTTTTTTTGCATTAACCTAGAATAGTTGTTTTTTATATTCATTAGTACTACGGAATACCTACTAAATATTCCCATTCATCATAATCGTTGAAACTGCCCAGATTCAGTAATATGAAAACTGACATTGTTCGTGTGAGAGGCCACATTTTTGGAGCTGTAGCTTTCGATCTGTAACACCTACAAATTTATTCTTCCGGCTACAATTCTTTCTAAACTCCTACTAAATCTTGGTGTATACGAACTTATGGTTTTACGATGTGGCCTCTCAAAGGGAACGCACACCATTTTTGCGACATATTTTGTACTACTCATGTTTATTTCTTCAAGACGCAAGGCGATTATGAGCATTCCCAAGACATTTTCATTTGTCAAAGGTATGTATGTTATGCTCCATTTAGCATGTACGTAGATATATGTATAAATGTAGATGGGCCGCCAAATGAATGTGAGATAACACCCACACGGGTAGAAACATTTCTGTTGTATTGTTTTCTTAAGAGCGCCATTAAAAGTGGCACGAATTCCAAGATAAAAGTTAAATAGCGATACTTAAAATGATTTTTTATATTTTTTCAAAATTCTGATGAATGTGGATAGATTGAAAGAGGTTTGTTTTAGAATTAAGCCGGAATACTTTCTTAAAATTACACTCTTGGGAAAATAGTGTGTCCGATACATAAGTTGGATTGTACTTATAATAAATACTCCTATTTATTAATTTCTTAATCATGTAATTAACAACCCTTAAATTAACTTCCTACTTACCCGTAGCTGTGAATACGTATCTAATTACTTGTTTTAAGCTTGATATAAGGTATGACACAAATATCAACGTGCTTCGTTTCAAACTCTGAAAAGCTTATAAAACGCATCTATAAAACTGTCACAACTGTTCGGATCCTTTGAAAATGTAAATTGGATTGGTAGATTAACATCCAAAAAGATTGAACCCTATCAGCATTCTCCTCTAGCCGAGCCAATTTTACGTGACGTTAGCAAATTCCCAATTCACCAGCAAAAGAATTAAATTAACAACACAACCGCGTACGAAATCCGATAACTGGCCATAAATAAAGGCCTTCGTCCACTCAGTCATCCCACATAATTTATTTTTTCGTCCGCAAAGGTACATACCGATTAGCCTCTCCACTGATATCTAACACGTCCACATACAATGATCTATTGTTGGACGCATTCTTCGGAAAAATTACGTCGAACAAAGAAAACGTCGATACGCCAGTGTTTCCCAATTTGTCTTTTGCATTGTTCGTTTCTGACAGCCAATTTGTTACGAGTCGATTGTATGTTCTATCGATATGAGTATTGGGTGTCATCGTAATTTGCCCCGTCATTATATCTCGGGAATCATGGCTGGATTATGGCGTGATCGAAAGTCAATAAGCTACTAATATTGGATATTTTCTTCAGAGATATTATGAGTGTTAGATTAGTTTCTCGTTCGCAGACATCTTTGAACAAGACGAAATGCCTAAGAACATCGTGGTTGAATGTAAGTTTTATATTAATTAGTAAAATGTTGGGATGGATTCTACTTTCGTATCCAACCTTTCTGTTAATCCCGTGGGGGTTTCATATTACAAGCGTTTTCCTAAACCTTTGCCGCTATTCACGTATATATGTAATATACATGAGTAAGTTGATATGCCTTTTGCTCCATCCATCCCTTTTGCATCCAAAGACACCTTCGCTCATTAATCTTCGTGGCATGCACGTTACGAGTGCTGCTCACGTCCCCCATCAGAGTCGTTTTCTGATAAGGGATACACAAAGGTCTTAATGAACAAACGAAATGCCAGATAGGTAGTGAACTATCCGTGAAATTCTTGCGGCTACTGTCTCACTCAGTCTATATATCACGCTTAGTTATCTAAGCACTGACGTTGATGGATGCCTTCCTAAACAAACTCGAGTCAGACTGAGAACAGCTAAGTTACATCATTTACTAAATTAATACGTTCCTTGTTTTAAAAGAAGGGTTTCCAGGCATTCAAGTGAACTGCGCTTGGTTCAATGGTACAAAAGTCAGAAAAATAAAAGGTACCTACTCGAGACGAGGATAATGACCTCGATAATGACCTAGCCGCTCGTCAACCTATGATCGTCAATTTTCATTTAAAAGAACTTCGCGGTGATTCTAAAGAGCCCAGAAATTTCGCGCCCCCAATCCATTACACGGAAGTTTTTAGGTCATAAAACAAAGTTTTGGGTTTCCAAGCTTCTTTGTGCAAGTGAAAAATGTGAACAAACGGGAATCCTATTATTGTAGAAACAGCGGGAACAAGCTTTTATTTTCTAACTGGTTAGGGGAAAAAATGCTAGAAAGCGCTATTAGAATAAGCTATTACTTTATTTACATAATGTTTTTAATTTCAAGAAGAAACCGACTAAAATTATTATAATACCTACTTACGCAAACATTGCGAAAACGAAAATCTTTTCCTTGGTGATAATTAGGACTGGCGGGTACTTACAGTAAAACGTATTTGTTTAGGTTAATATTAAAGTAAATTCTGGACATTAGATATTCATCTTACAATAAAGAACAACAAAACTAAAATATACCTTAAGTTACGGGTCACATGGATTACACTTGAAGTGATTTTATTTTGCAAAATATTAACTGAGGACATTGTAAACAAGCTACAGTTTTCGTAATTAAAAGAAATTATTCGCAAAATAAGGATTAGTAATAAAACACGCTAGTATCACTCGAATACCCTCACACTTTATGAGCCATTTGTTAAGCGTTGCAATATCATAAGCGTTGAAGAAGGGTTTGTTTTAGTCATGATCTTCTTACATAGCGTATCACAAAAATGTAGGAATTACGTGGTACCTAATAATTATGTAACGATTTTTAAAGTTAAATATTAAATAAGCAATTATGAAATGGTTACTTTTAAAGAGAAAGATAAGTTACAACTCAATAGCGTTCGAAACTCGATACAAAACTATAAATTATATCAAAATAAACAAAACCCTTGACAAAATGTCTCAAAACATTAAGCAACCTCAAAAAGCAACTTAATATTCACTGGGTCTGTATTAAACGGGATTTTCCTCGCATTTTTCACTAGGACAATAAGTTGGATGTTATTAATAACGTTAAAAAAGACACAGTATGGCTACATATTTCACTCTTAAGTATACATTAAAATGTAAACAAGCCTCTGGCGACGATCTTCTTTGCAGTTATTTTAATAAACGACGCGACGAGATTTTGCTCACTGGATTTTTTTAGTAGTTAGGAAACTTTAGTCTGGGTTCTTGGAAGTGGCAGCGTAATATTAAAATATTAAATGACATTTTTAAAGCTTTGGAAATACAGATGATCGTGTTAACAGCAAATATTTCATTGCCTCATAATATTTTCAGCATTCGAAAACTTTTTACGTGTAACTATGATGAATGAATAGTTTCTACTTACTTTTAAATATATATCCAAGTTATTTTATTATTTAGGCTAGAATTCCAAACGTTTGAGTCGAAAAACTTATTAAGGATCCTTCAACCTAAGATATTAATAGCACTGAAACACAACGCTTATATTTAACACAAATCTTCGCAAATTCTATACAAAAGAAAATCACATACGTTAAACTCACAGCATCTCAAGCAATCTTCGTAAACAATGAAAAGTTTATCTAGATAATAGAAAGTACTCTACACAACAAAGAAATAGGAAATGTAACCATTGCAGCGTTGTATGTGTCTAGTAACGAGCGAAATTCCGTTGTATACAAATTGCAGTGACGTTAAGCGAAATGGCTTAAGAAAGGAGCCAAGTTTTCAAGCAATCCGGATAAATACTTTGGTACGGATAACATTGTGTTCGTGTGAACAACATACTTTTTAACAAAGATGTATTTTCGTTTGGCAAATGTTTTAGGTTAGTTTTTATTAATGTCTGGCTCTAATGGATATTGACAATCATTTTGGCTTAGATCAAAGTTTGTTAATTTGGTAATTAGTAAAATTGAAGCCTATTGAAGTTGTCTTCGCTTGTCCGGTAAAAATCAAAAGTATTTCAATAACTTAACAATACCATACTTCGAAAGCCCTTACACACATTTAATGAGATCTTTGTTTAAATAACTCAATGAGTACTACCAAATACACTTTACACACAATAAGTAGGCAACCAAAAGTACAAAATACTACAATATTAGTACCTAGTAGTTTCCGAATATTAGAAGTTTTATTAATATTAGTAGTTTCCGAATCCAATATTTAAATTACAATTAATTTCCGCCATCATTTTAAAATTATAGCTATTTAAACAACGGTTTTAGCTCATGTTATTTTTAGTCCCCCGGGAGCCACCTCACAAATACTCGTATGGGTAAATACAAAAGACAACTCTACATCTGTCCGTTCCCACGATTACTTATTTATATTGAAACTACACAAAGGAATGTCCCGTATAGGTACAAAATAAACAAAATATCTATTTTCCGGCGAAATGACCGTGGATTAAGGGTTTTGGAACCAGGGTGTCCACTTCGTTAATAAGGATTACCGAGTTAATTCCAAGACCAGGCAAAGCCCTGTTGTATGTTTTTTCGCCTTCCCAAACTTTCACTACATGTGTAATGAGATTAGTTCTTAGTGTAGGAAATGTTTTTCCTTCAATAGGTTTCCTAATCTTTAAAGGATAGCCAAGCATTCATATTTTCATCGCTCTTTAAAGGTTTATGTAATCTCATAAGATTACATATCCTTCGATGTTATTTGTAACTTATCGTCACACTCGTAAAAGAAACTCAACGTTTTTTTCTTCTTAAACTTTAGGTAGGTACTATATGACGTAAAATAACAAAGGGTCTAGATTGAAACTACGCAACCTTGTTTTATAAAATACCTAATGGATTGATTTTCGAAATATTTTTTTACAACAATTACAACAAATTATTTTCAAAATATAAGTACCTACTTACTTAGGTACTTACATAATTATTTATCCCATGTCATGTACAAGATGTACTGCATTCTAAATGTACTTAATAGAGCATCGAACCTAAATGGTATAGTAAAAATTTTCGGTATCACTTAGGCTACACATCCCCTTTTCGAGCTAGTATGGAAAAAAAAAGTTGGCGGCCACTGATGAAACTTACGTCAATCGATAGAAAAAAATATTATAAAATGATAGTATTTTGAATAATTGCCAAAAGTGATATACTTTCGGAGATATAGTACCTACTTTGAAAATGAAAAAAATCACCACCATCTTGCACCAGTTCGTCACTACAGTCTTTTCGTTTTCCGATGATGTTCGTGACAGCTCTGATTTCCGTGTCATGCATATCTCTTCAAAGTAGGTAATGAAAAATAAATTGATGCAATGAACTGGTGCAAGAAGGTGGTGATTTTTTTCATTTTCAAAGTCTTATATCTCGGAAAGTATATCACTTTTGACAATTATCCAAAATAATATTGTTTTATAATATTTTTCTCTATCGATTGACGTAAGTTTCATCAGTGGCCGCCAACTTTTTTTTCCATACTAACTCGAATAGGGGATGTTTAGCCTAATTGATACCCTTTTTTTTACTATACCAGTCTCCATACAAATATGTTCCATTCCATTTTACACAAGTACAAAAGTTGAGGCCTTTGATTGATAACCAGTGTCATTTGCAGCGACTACGCCAGCCTGTCATTTGTTATTCTTTCAGCACGCGATACAATATCCCCCTTTGTTTTATACTCTTATTCAGTGTCTCTCATAAAAATGGCATCAACATATCCATCACTTCTTGTCTAATAAACATGAATAATAATCAGTTTCTTTATGCTTTCTTAGTGAAAGTGATTGGACTATAAAGAGGCAGTTGCTTTATTTATTAGAGGAATATTGCCATGAGATCATTTTGGCTCCAATACCAGACATTGTTTTGGATTCGATCCAGTTACTATTGGTTTGGCATATTTAATCAGAGTTGATACGAAATGGATAATAAATGGAGTAACATAGATTTATTTGCATCTGCTACGGAATGGAAGTTCATTTCAGAACTATGATTTATGAAAAGACATTACTTTTTGCCACTAACTGGCATTATTTTATAATTTCCTCTAAAAAACTTTAGTCAATTAGAAGCATACGAAAAAGGTCCAAAACATTTGTCACGAAATAATTCTAGTGCTATCACGACTGCAATAATTACCTCATATAATTTATGACTGCATACTTACATCCGTGCACATAAATATTTGTCTACGCTCCGAGCATGTTCCTGATCTAATGGTTACTGCAAACACAAAGCTAACGAGCAAGAAAACGAATACGGTTGATATGATAAATTCCTCCCTCCTTTGCAGGTGACGGTGAAACAGTTTCAACGAATCAATACGCCATTAACAACACTCAATCTGAAACCCTCTTGTCACATTTTCCTTATAAACTCTTAAGATGGATAACACGTTTAGAATACAGGAAATTGTCGACCTCGGAAGTCAATGGTCGTAAGTGGAGGACATAAAATCTTCGCCATGAAGCCATAAAGAGGGCAATTTCTTGTCTACGAGAGAGCATCGCCTCTGTGTTAGCTCTATTGCAGAACGTGTACTGAATAACGATAGACGCACTCGTCTGATGGTAAAAAGTCTGTTTATAGAAGAAAAATTTGGCCAACGGGTCTGTTATTATATTTTACGATGTTGAGTCGCGTCGCGTACGCTTACCCGATATGGTGTTGGAACTGCCACTTCATTATCATTTGTCGTTGTCGTTATACTAAAAGTTAATGTGAATATAGGGTCTTACAATTCTACGACATTACATATTAAAGGTACTTTTTCCGGTTGATCATACAAAAAAATTAGAACTCGGTCAGCAAAATGAACGAACAACATATCTACAATTACTCATAATAACATTTTTAACATTATTTTGATAAGTAGCTTTAGTAAATATGTAATATTCAAATAATGTACAGAGTGCTCTATTTATTTTGGCTAATAAAATAATACCCAAGAATAATTTGAAATCATTAAATGCTTTCACATATAAAATACCTGGAGTTCAATTTACCTAGATACTTAAAATTCGAATAAGGAATTGGTCTTTCGAAGCGATCCAATAAAAGTCTTTGCAAATTGATCGCAGAAAGCGTCTCGTATTTCAAAGCATGCGTCTACGAGGTGAATGCACATGCACTGAACAAATTACCTACTTCCAGGCACTAAGCAAATAAAAAAATCACCTCTATTCACATGAAAAGAAAGCTTCTTTTTCTTTCATGACTTGCAAACGAGAAAGCGTTTGATCTAGCAATATAGATGTCTGCTTTTAAAGTAAGTCTTCAATCCGGGCTTACCTATAACGTAATACTACTAACGCGTATTACAAATATAACTGGGTATCAAAAGTAGATAATATAACTTGTAGAACCTGTTTCTAGTTAACAGTTAACAAACCTGTTTGTTTGAATTGCTCGTGCGCCATTAAAGAAGGATGTTCTGGCTTACATACATCGCTTTAGGCAATGATTGAGACAGGGCTGCGTACGCAAATGCCTCCTTCCTCTTCCTATTGCCTGCAAACACTACACCAGACTGCACCTGTACCACAAATATCTAACCGTCCACGTAACAATCAACTCTCCGAAAACAATCGCAAAATAGTTTTCGCGTTCAAATCTATTATAAACGACTATTTGTTACGGAAATAAATGCATTTCTTCTCGAAATGTACGTGAGCAGTGTATAAACTAAGCTCGCCCCTGTTCTATGATGAAGTATTTATCGAAAAATGTTCCGTTCGAAAATGGTTTCGTCTATAAGCCACTGAAAATTTCAAAATACTTCAGACAGAATTTTCAACCTGGGTTTTAAGAAGTATATAGAATAAAAAATACGGATGCTATGTTCGAAAAATACTTTATTGTATAACGTACTTTATTGTATAAAAAATATGAAATTCTCAGACGTGGCAAACATTTAACTGAATGCTTTTGAATGAGTTGCCTTTAATAAGCTACCGATCTTTGTAAGAGCCTGTATTTACGGAGATCAATCACTAACTCGATGGAAAGACTCATGCTGGCATAAATTTACCAACACAACTTGTTAACCTACCAAACAACAGCTTTAAAGCAAGGTCAAAGTCACAAACATTTACGAAAATGATTTCCACGTGACAAATATTTGGTACCAAAACTGGAAACGGTGGAACGATCTGATCCGGTGTACGTGCCAGGCGTGACGTCACGTCCACAGCATTACTGCCCGAATGACTGTGGCGTTACGAGTCTTTCACTCCGCCACGTTAAAAATGGCCCCTTCAGCTATTCTTTCACCATTATTCACAGAGCACAATCCTTCGGGTGTTAAGTACCCTTTTAATGCTCCCGTTAAGGGTGCCAGTACTCATGTCATTGTATTGCCCGTTATCGTATCTTTATAACGGTATATAGCCGGGCTGATATTGTCATTTGACAACCCCTGTTTGGATTTTTACGACCAAAAGGTACTCCAGATGTAGGAACCAGGTTTACCTCTACACAAATATTGATTTGTTGGTGAACGTGATTTGCGATGCTAAACTGACTTAGCAAGTTAAATTAAGCGACGACGCTTAAACAGTTACAAAGTATAGCTTTTTAAATGAAACAACTTTTTTCTGATGGATATTTAACCTACGCGCGTAGATAAGATAACTTTTCCTCGAAATTGATGAGGAAAGTTATAAAATATGTCAAAAGCACAAAATTTTATGAGTTTTCATTCATGTTTGAGGATTTTAATTATTTTTTATTTTCAAAATACCTGTCTATTTCTTGATCCATCATTACAAGTGATAGATTTAGAATAAAATTTAATGGATCAACCGAATTAGAACTTATTAATAGGTCCCCCTTGTATTTCGGAAAGTATTCTTATCAAAGAAAAAATAAAAAACAGATTTTATCAAAAAGTGTAATAACATTTCCAAGCGACGATTCGTAAAAATTGACCAATAATAAACGGCGACGGTTATTACGACCCACAATAGCTCAGCTGTTAAATTTTACCAAAATTATTCGGTTTTCAACCGCCGAGTCATTAGCAAACATTTGTCATTTGCAAACTCGGCTTGACGTTTATCGCTCTACAATTGATGAGCGGATGTTAGGCCTCGTAATCAATTGTCCCCAGAGGATGATTGTGGGAATTCCGAACCAAATTATACAATCATAATTTCCTTCTAAGTATCAACCAATAAGAAAAGACCAAATGCGCCTCGTTTAAAATTACAGCTGAGTCAGACTGACTATGCTTTTATAGCCGTTTGGTTTTCAATATCTTTCGCTTCTACTTTTAGCTAATTAGCATTTTATGAAACGTTAAAAAGGTACATTATTTAAAAATAGATTATACCAACCAACATTTTAAAATAGTACTTCTATAGAATTACACAAGTTAATTTGGTTTCCAAATTTTGATTAACTTTTCTACAAATATTTTTGCAAAATTTGTATAAAAATCTTCCAAAATATTTGATAATAAGGCTGCGTTTAGAGGCTGGATATTGAAATCGTTTGTAGCGTGAAAAGGGCGTCTTCTGGGATTATCTTTTTTTTCGTTACTCTACTGCCGCCCACATCGTACAAAATTAATACTACCAATATCTGGGGAGTTTACCGCTAGGCACATATTATGAAGATATTTGACGGAGCAGAAGGCACGCGGAGATTTCAACCTCATTTCATCAACTTGTTTGCTTTACGTTTTAATCTGCTGATAGGTACTTACAAAATGATACTAAAAACTAGTTGCAAAACCGTGAACATAGGAAACAGAATAGAACAGAATAGAATCGTACCATCTTCAGGTTTTTGATAATGAAAGTGTTGATAATGTGTTTAATGGTAAATAAGTTTTTCTGCAACGAGAGGTAAATTAATAACACAGTAAGTTTCACAGCACCTTGTAATAAAACTTTATTTCATAGAATAGACAGCGAGTACATAACGCTAACGAAAGCAGTTTCCTTCGATACAGGTAAGTAATAAAATTAAGGAACTATTAAAAAGTTTACAGCGAGCAGATTCAATCTTAAGTTTTTTATAGCAGAGCTTTGATGAAGATAATGAACTATTAAGAGCTAGTGAACTAGAGCTAGTGAACTAATGAACTACGGATTGTAAACTGTACTACGTCTGTAAAAACAAAGAAAGGTAGCTAGCTCATATGAGTCACTATGTAAAAGTATTCCTTTATTACCGTAAGTACTTACCTACCCACTTTCTTAATCCCACTAACATTGTATCTGCATTTATGCGGGAGGATGGGTGGATAGATATTAGGTTAGGTTATTGTTTCACGTCAAAATCACTGAACAGATTTTAATGAAACTTTGAAGCCTGGCATGTCACAGAAGGATGCACTCATTACAAATGTCACCATAAACCAGCTCAGTGTATTAAAAAAATAAAAATGTAATATGAAATGATGATAACAATAATCTCAGTTTTAACAAGCCGAATTAACAATATTATCAAAAGCAAATAATACTTAGCATAAGTCCTGAGAATAACATAAGTCAAAAAATCAGGACTCCGCATTCAAAGTAACAACATAACTTTTAAAGCCTGTCACATAACTTTGCAAGACTATAACCTGCAATAAGTTAATTTGAAACCTAACACTATTCACCTTTATAAGAGTCGAGTCTCAATTACAATATTGCAGGTTACAAACCTACCGAATGCAAGAGTATCCGGATCTCGGGTCCGAATCAGTTATAGCGGTGAGATATTTGATATTGGTAGTTTGGTACGCTTGACTGGTTCGGTCCATCGATGTAGGTAACAGATACTATGTATTTCCGAAGGATAAACCATCTTTATTTTATTAAAGTCTACCCGGCAGATGTTAACGGAAGTACCTATTCATGAAAAAAGTATTATTGACTACAATCTTTCGGGTTTTATTAAAAAAAAGAAATTATTTATAGAAAAAAGCAGCGAGTTGGTGTATCTTCTGATTCTCTACGCTTTGTTTATGTTTTTGTATTTATGAATGGATTTTAAGGTTTGTGCAAAGGGTAGACCTTTTTAAAACCAAATAAAGTAAATTCATTATTTGCTATTGTCCCAATAAACTAAAAAAATAGCCGCTTCACATTTTTGTTCTAACCAACCAATGTTTGCTTATACACCTATTGTGTTATTTCCTAATAATTATTTCGTTCCTATTGTTTACGCTATTCAGACAAAGCGTGCATAGATAACAAACAAACACACTACAGATCTAGTGAAGATGAAGATAATTCAATTATACAATTCTGAGTTTGAAGTTACTTTATAATATTACGGACAGCGAAGTGTGTGAGTAGCAAACAATGCAGTAGTGGTGTCGGGTAATCGATTTACAAATCGATTAAAAAACTATACTAAAATACCGAATTCAATAATGGTACTATAAATCGATGACATCGATTTTAGTCAATTGATAAATAAATTGATAAATCGATTGATTGAAAAAATCAATAACTGTAGATATACTAATCGATTATTCAGACATGACATTAACGATTTTACTTAACTATGAATTTCTTACTCCTCTTCTTATTATTTATTATAATAAAGCGTATTTTCAAAATGCATGATATAATTGATTAATTGAGAAATATTTTAATTGATTAATTTATAATCGATTATTAAGCAACACTAATGCAGGCAGAGACTGTATAGGGCAGTAGCTTTGTGGTTCACAATGCAATGTTGCGCACAGATAGCTGCAACACGACTTAATAAGAATTTCCTCTTGTTTGCTACATTTGAATGGCAGCGAGAAGATATACCTAAGCTAAGCTTGAAAATTAATTTTGAAGAAACATACGCTGAACCTCCGAGCTTTGTTCATACGTAAACTAAATAAACAGCATTTCTATTCTATTGTTTTTTCATTTTAAAAGGTAGTAATACTTAGTTTGAAATAAAATTTAAAACCTTGCAATTACCATAAATGTAATTAAAAGCAGCAATTAAAGTAGTTAAACTTATCTAGGTTTCAGATTCCCTCTATATATTTTATATCAAAATTTATTCTTCGAAACCTAATAATTCATTCAAGGTTACATAATAAGGATATTCAAAAGATAGTTAGGAGCTGGGCAGTCTGGAGTCCTGACCTTATCCGTTCAAATGGAGTAGAAAATACGCCAATCATGAACACGGAGGCTACCTTCGATTTTTTATTAAAACTGAACCCTGATTTTGACGTGAGATTTATTATTATCTTCAATGAAACGGCAGATTTATTAGGAATAATTTAAAAACTAGTATTCTTGAATAGAGATCTGAATAATAAACTTGGTAGGGATTGATAATAAAATTACCTACTAATTTCAGTTACCTAAAGAACCATCGTCGGCGTAACATTACCTAGGTAGATATAATTTAAGTTATTCCCGAAGAGAAGAGGAAGATGCTAAAAATAACAAACAAAAATATTATTATCATGCTTATCGAAAACATATCGCAGTATCGGGCATTCTGATCAAGCGAGTATTGCCACAAAATACGTGACAAGACTTTTCACGCCTAATTTTCAAAAGGAGCAGATGAAAATTGCTTGTAAAAGAGAGACGGGGACTGACAATAATCGAGAGTTTCAACAAATATTTGCTTCGGAATCGAGAAGCAAATACAATCGCTGCGGCACAGCCAGGAAAGACAAACATTGGAGCTAAAAATAGGATCGCCTCTATTTGATAGAAAATAAACGTCTAGTTTATTAATTGCCTATTATTAAACTTAATTGGTCATTTTGTAGTATTTTTCCACTAGTGTTGGTAAAATTACTTTGTCTTAATCTCGAAATGGTAAATCTAGAGTTAAACACCTACATCATTTAGGAGAACAGTAACTTCAAGTACAAACATTGCGCGGTAAATTTAGTGACGTGTACAACCACGAACTGACAATAAACTTCAACTATTAAACACACATCTTTCGTACGTGGAACATTCCTTTGTATGAACGCTACAGAGAATCCTTGAAAACTACTGTTACCTAGTAGAAAAGTAAAGCAACTGCTTTTTAGGCCATCAATGCAATCCACGTTTTTAAGAGCACTTAATGAGCGAGCACGCTGTATTCGTAGGAGCATTTACACAGGTCATAAATGTACCAGCGTGGTATCAGCGAAATAGGTTTATATTTTATTTCTCAAAAAAGAGGTGGCTTTTTTCTTACAGAAAAAAACACAAATTGTGTTCTCATAAAGCGTAAATAAACCGAATTATTTCTGCGTGGATTATTGGGATTATTCAATCTAATATCGGCTTGGGGTATTCTTTTATAGGTATATGTGTATTATGTATTTTATAAATATGACAGAAAAACATGTTAAAATAAATTAAAACCAAATTAGAACAAAACTAAAGCCGTGCAACTAAGTTTAAATGGATACGAGTGTTATTATATGCTTTTCATGTAACATACGGATATCATACTTGTACGTGTTTATTACAGGGTATTTAGTATAAAATGTATTCACAATTTTATGTATTTTATGTAATTCTAGAAGCTGAGATCAAACATATTTCTCTAATTTGGAGTTGAAACAGCCTCCGTATATTAGGTATTATTACTAACCTAATCAGAATTTAATGAGGGTAATCATATTAGAGGTAATTGTATCTGCCTGTAATTTCGTCTAATTGAAAATTAATGTAATAACATTAATTATTGTGTCATCATGTATAATCTCTTTGGACGTCAGGCTGGGTTTCGCTGTGCATAATTTTAAAAGGCTATAAGTTTACATTATTAATTGAGTAAAATTGAAATCAAACGCTCATTGTTAGCAGGACAAAATTGGCTGAATCAAGTATGCATTTATTGTATGAGGTGTCTCCTAATTAAATGCAAAATAACTAAGTTAAGTAGGTCATTTGACTAGTGATTATATACAACATATACATTGGTATTTTATTATTTTAGGTAGGTACAATTCATACAAAATATAAATTTTCATTAGATATTGCACCTAATTAGAAAACGTTCTTTAAACTCTAGACCACCTCTAAATATAGGTACATACAATACTCCGAGGTGAGTCTGAGACAATAAAATAAGTTTATTTAGTAGGTACGTAAAATATTATGCATAGGAGATATGGATATAGCCGCCCGGTTTTCCTGCGTAGCAGAATCATGGCAAAGTTTAAAGTAGACAAAAAGTTTGTCGGTCCGCTAATGTTGCCCTGATACCCTTGATTAATTTATTGAAAACTCAAAGATACTATAATTGCGCCAAACTTTTAGTGAACATAAAAGGGAAAGAAAACTAATATCTTTCAATTACTGCGTACAAGTCACGTCGGAAAGCAATAGGAAAGCAGTAAGAGCAAGGAATTCACAGTTCGTAAAGCTCAACATTTCCTTTTGATGGCTTTTATAAATTCCCTATACCTCTGTTATTGCCGATAAAGAAGCTTCGCGGTTATTGAACCGACGTAATGTTCTTATTATACAATCTCTGTGTTTTATATCTTAAAAGTAATGTACTAGGAACAATGTCGTCTTGTCTGTATTATTGCTGTTTATATCAATATGAAAAACTGTTCAAATTCTAACTGAAATTGAAAATTGGATGTTGTTACTAGCCAATAACAGAAGATAGTTATTAATCAAACATTGTGCTATCTTTTTCTTATTGTTTAAAAGATTTTTTTTAACAATACTAGGTGATAAAATGTTAGCTTTAATGACCTTTCCTATAATCAAGAGTTTTGACAACAAAAATGCATAAAACAGAATACCTACCTATAATATTTGTATTTTAGCAATAATTTGAACAAACGTATAACCGACCACTGATGCAGGTTCTTCGTTAGAAATAGATCATCAATTTGCAAATACGACAGATAAAATTTAGAACCAAATTTCCTTCAGCTATCAAAGCCATCATCTACCAAACTTTGGATCAAACTCGATTCTAAACCGAATGTGTGAAACTTCTAACGAGTTCAATGAGCTAATTGCGGATCCAGGGCATTTTCTCAGACTCGCTAACGACGTTCTGCAATTTATACGGCTTATCTCTATAGGTCTAACGATCATCTTCATTTAACTCAGTGATATGGAATTTAAAACAAATGAATTCACATAAATTAGATCAAAAACTTCGTCGTGGATCAATTCTGTTAAAAACTTGATATTTTCCAGTGCTTTTGTGAAGCAATATCGACAGCAGGCGCGTGTAATACATTTGTACACGCTACACACATGCCAACATTACATTGAGTTTACATTTCGACGTCTAAGACCCAGAACACACGGTGAAACGCAAATGCAACGCAACTGAAACTGCTAGTTACTTTTGAGTTGCATCGCAGTTTCTGCTATAGACTTTCTTAGAAAACCACACACACACACACGACGCAACTAAAACTAAACGTTTCAAACTAGTTGCGTCGTGTGTGTCGTCGTGTGTAAGGAAGAGTTCTAAGGAGAAGTTTCAGTTGCGTGGCAGTTGCGTTTCACCGTGTGTTTTGACGCTAATATAGACTCAATCTCAAAAGCTACCAAACTACAAGACAAACCGCGGCAAAACCCAAGTCTTATTCAAGTTATAAATAATCTATGTTTATAACCCGTATCGCGTCCGTTAACGTCAAGCCATAATTGTTTTTATTGAGCAAATTTAACTGCAATCCACCCCCAATGGGATCCCGGATAAATCAACGGTATTTATTGTCTAGCTGATGTTCTGTTAATGTGGAAACAACCTGGCATAATACCAAATATTCTTTATAACTTTTTTTATGGAATTTCTTCTCCGTATTACATTTTATGAGTAAATAGGTTTCTTAATTTGGTTTTATATGTTGCTCATAAATGTAGCAATAGTGAATAACTAATGAAATCGCTTTCTTTTCATTTTACTGAATAATATGCGTCTTTTTACTTATTTTACTAATGTCTACTTACATAAAGAAATAAATCTCATTCTCAAAGAAAAATCTAATGTAATTTTCTACAGGCTTCTAGGTACGAGTACAATTAACAGAACTAATTTAAGTATTTTACTAAAATATTAAGCTTATATTCATCAAAAAATATATTCCAAGATTACATATTAAGTAGATGGAAAATTGGATTTAATAGGTATTTTGCTTTTCAGTTTTTTTTTTTATTACAATCAGAAAACCCTGCTTATATGGAGGAACCTGATAGCCGTAGTGGTGGTTCTAATATATAGTACAACATATAATTACCTTCGTTATATGTATTATGTAGATATATGAAAATTTTGATGATACAATATTAGATCAGCAGTCGTTTAAGCGAGCGTGAAAATGCGTGTTATCCTGGCGCAAGTAATCTACATCATTGTTCTTAAATTGTAAAGGATTAACGAGCCATTTCATACGAAGATTATTTATCTTCTTATTCTGTTAGCCAATATAAAGGCAAATATTAGAAGTAATTCATTTCATAACCTTCCACAAAGAACAGCTGAGGAAACAGTTACAGCGATCCTGCGACGCGTGAAAAACGACCTCATATACCAGAACGACTTCCAACATTGGTCAACAGGCCTACGTCACTCATAAATGCCAGCTGCGCTGAGACATTTCCTATCTCTCGCTTCAAAAAATCCACCTGACCTACTTTCGTGCTTACAAAATATCTTAATCTTAAACTAACCTCCTACAACATTTTCTTTTCACTAGTGAGCTCGACTTAAGACTCCAGTTAAAACACTGGCCTTGAGTAAAAGTTAATCAAACGTGAATTTCACTTACTGGCCAGAGGTCGTTCGTTTTGAAGGACCATTACATTGGCGATGGAGTGACCCATCAATTTAGCTTCACGCCGACCGCACGCGGTCAACGGGACTGTGGCCGACATGTGAAACGTTTTATTACGGTTCAGGAAAAACCGTTACAATAACGTTGCTCGAGAGCGTTTTACTAAAAGCAAAAACTTCCTTTACAACTCTCTGCCACTCACAAAATATCGACGGCCACTGCATTTCAATCAAAGACAAATTAAATTCCAAGTTGGAATTTCAATTAATTAATGGTACTGTCTACAATGCAACTACCCTCAGAACAATTTCAAAAGAGCAGCAAAGTCTTTCAATTGAAGGCGATTTCAAAGGAACAATGGGTCTCGCTGTTTAATAAATGCCTCCGATTCAAATTTGGATGGCAACAGATGGCGCGCGTGATCGCCGTTCGCTCGGAGCGTGAATAATTTCCGTCACAACATTCCCCCCAAATAATTCCATTCGTTATGTTCCACAAGAGCGCCATCACAAATAAATTGAAAAGTCGACAGGAGACCTTCGGTGTGCCCTAGACGCTATTAACGAGAAACTCGGTCGCACACAGCGCTATAATCCACACGTTGAACCTCATAAAAGTAATATTATTTTGATTGAAAATCACTTCCTTGGCGATGGTAGGCATTTATTTTATATCGGCGCTGCTGGAAAACTTTAATCGTTCAAAACAATCACTTTTCTTAAAAGGAAATATGAAAGGCGATAAATGTAGGTATCATTTTACAATGAAAAAAGGTAAGAGTACTTTTAAATGCTTATCAAATGAAAGTTTGTAAAAAAAAGTTTGATTTGAAAGAAACCTTTTAAAAGCATTTCACATGGCAAACCTTGAAACTATTAGCTACAGTAGTACGTTATGTTACGAGTAAACTATTAGCTACAGTACGTTACGAGTGAAACTGTACACTTTATATAATCCCATTGTAAGACCACACTGTAACAGGGAAGCCAACGAATAACTTTCGTAATTGCTGTTGAAAATGGAAGCGCCTTTATTTGAGCACCGTTTTGAATGCATTCGGATATTCTGAATGATACACTTCTATTTGCATTTCAATAGGATCAGAATTTAAACGGATGAATGCCGCTTTGGAAACTTATCTATGGATCCTTAACAAAGATCTATTTAAGAATGGATTGTTTCATACCTTAGTAGGTTTGTATTCATCGCAAAAATAAACTCAAAATGTCGTATTTTCTGTAGATGGATATTTCTTGTACTTATCTTCTCAGTTACAAAGAAATACGTAGAGTCAAGTGAAAGTCTACTTTTACAATTATAATTTTCATAATATTTTATGTCAAATGCAATAAAATGCTCTTGTGTAAGGTTTGATGAACCTTTGACTGTACCGTGATATGATTTGTATTTTCACAATCGTACGTAAAACAAACAGGCTTCAAATTCAATTAGATTTTCATAAACTTTTTACGAGTCATTGTTTCGCAAAACGTTTCAGTGGCTGCGTAATTATTCTATTATACCCACGGTACCAATAACAATTAAATGTACCCTTGGGGTAGATTACAAGAACATTGTTAGTTTCTGACAGGGGTGAGATGAACTATACTAGTTCACTTATCTATATTTTCTGTGGATTCGCCTTTTTACCCGACAACGGCGAAGCCAAAAGGAAGGGTATTGATTTTCTCGGTGCCAGTTTTGTCAATTATAATAACAATTACAAGTATTATGTTGCCTGTGCCACTGTAGCTGATAATAAGTTATTCAAAATCTTTGCTACTATTTGCATGATGTGAATTGTTCAGATAATTGATTAGAAATGAAGAACATTTCAATGTAACTATTTGACCCTTAGGTATTATTTTAGTCAAATCTTCTTATGTTCGCAGCAAAGTTATGTTTCTACAGTTGGTCGACCGGCGGCGATATTTGGTTCACATATTTAAAAAAAATATTTGTTTACGTAAGACTTAACAAATGAGAGTGCTTTTTTGCGTAGTTTATCAAGTTTTACGCTATTTTTACACGGGTATCGCGAAAAAGAGTAATAAAAATAAACCGATATTTTTTTCATTTCACGTATTCGAGTTTTAGTCTCGTTTCACAGTGGATTCACTCCATACATCACTTTGTTAGTTATCTGTTTAGGTGGTTGACATTGATAAATGTTTGAGTGAACGTGGAGTTTAGTTGTAAAGAGGATTCCAAAACCTTCCTTTGTAAAGGTGAATTTAATAGACAACGTTAAAAAGACTTTATGTGTTATACTTGTTGTTTTTTTTATACACGTGGATCATATGACCTTCATTATGGCATTGATCTTTCTTGTTCACAACATTATGTACTTACTTACTTCCCCTTAGTAGGTACATAATACATTTTTACATGAAGTGATTTTCCTAATTTAGACATTTTTGACTCATTGGTATTATTGAGATAAGTGTCAAAGAAAGATGGAAAATAATAAAAGAGAATCATAACGAAGAAATAATTAATCCTAATTCATAGGTACCTCTTAAATTGTAACTTGAAAACGTTATGTAAATCAGAATTCGCGAGGAAGCACGTTTAATTTCCGAATGCCCCTACTCTTTTGTGACAAGAGCGGAGGGCCATTTGAATTGAGAGTATTTTGGATAATAAAAGAATCATCCACTCAACTCCAAACGCACACACAATGGATACGAAAAGTCAGATTGTCGGAAATACTTGGTGACGTAACCCTCGGTTTTGAGACTTGTAACTAATAAGAAGAGATGTTTTATTATATGTTAGTTACGTAAGCAATTCAGAAATTAAACTAACAGCTCCTTACCTGACTTTCTTCAGCTGAATTGTTTTTTTTTTCATGTTATTTATTTCATATAGGTACCTATCATATGTAACTATGTATTATTATTACATGATAATTAACTATGCGTCGTTTAAGGTACGATACCTAATTGATAATGAATTGCCAATCAATATCAGCCGGACCTTTGATCTACTAAACTACAATTAATTATGAAGGACCGTCCAATGGGTTTGCAATGTGGCGAGACCCTCCATATTTCCACTCCTACTATTTACAAACGAAATGAATAAGAAATGAAAAAGCGAATCAATAAAACAAACCCGTACCTACCATTGTTTTATTTCGTTTTCTGACGTAAGGGAACCATCGATAAATATTTATCAACAATTTTGGGTCGGTCCTGTTTCCTGTCGTCTCATTTGCATCAATAAGATTTCTATTATCCTTTGAATTTCATTACTGGTTTCTATGGGCGAAACGAAACAATGAACGTAATCTGAAGGGAATATTCAAATTAAATTGTTTATATTGGAAAATGTTAGACTGGAACAAAATTAAAGAGGCTATGGTATGAGACTAAGTATAAGATACAGTTAGTAAAACAATTCACGCTATTGTTTTGTTACATTAGTAACCTACGAGGATTAGATTATTAACTTTTTGCTATAAACCTATATAGATAGGTAAGTAGTTATACCTTTATCTTTATTATCGTTATAGGCATAAAAATCTAAAAGGCTCGTTTCCACTCGTCGGGCGTTGGATTCGGATACTTTCCAGTGGTGGGTGAAATATAAAAAAAAGATTTTTAAACTTGTCGGATATAATTATCTTATACAGCGTTAGATATAAATAAAAACTTAATCCGAGGCACGCGTTGTAAGATAACCGGAAAAGTGAATGAAAAATTTATTTATTTTCATTTTCATATGTACTCGTACTTACTTCCCATCCTTTCTGATCCTATTTATTTACAAACCACCTATCTTTTCCTAGTTATCTTGAGCCTTCCGTTTCCTTGTAAGTGAACATTTTTATATAAACCCATTGTTTACGATACATTTATTTGAACTCACGAGGAAAAGATGTTATAGGTACCATTATGCTTTCCATTACCTTCTCTCGACCCAAAGTAGTTTGATGTTGAAAGAATCGCTTCATAAATACATTTGACACTGAAAGTGAATAATTATAATCAAAGTATAGGTAGGTATAAATTCTATTTTCCGCCTTATCATTTTCAATAAATATTTAGTATTATAACAATTAGGTATAATTATACTTTGGTAACATCATCTGTACACGTGTATTATGATTATTCGCGTTTGATTAACGTTTCTATACAAATAGGTAATTACATACTCTATCCACCCAAATAAACAGTAATTGGAACTGAAATTATCCTCGGATTAATCTCATTCGACAGTCAGGTACTTATTACTAAGTTTTACGAGAAATCGTTAGATTATTTCGATTATTATACAGGCTGTTGACAACAATGTGTAATAAAAATAAAGTATAATAATCTGCTTTTCCCTAGAGACGTTGAAATACCTACTTTGAACGTTTTTTTTACAACATAATTTTCCTGATCGGTTTATTTTTTTGACAAGGAAAAATGATTTTTTTGTCTTAAGTTTCTTTAAGAAAATTGTACAGTTTCATAGGTAGATTACGTGGGGAGTCTTTTTTTATCCATAAATTTAAATGCCATATTTTTGTTTGACATAATGATTTTTAAACATAAGTATTAGATGCACTAATATTAATTGCAATACTTTATTTAATCCATAATTATTGTTTCACCGATTATTTTTTTGTCATAATCATAATATTGCAAGGTATAACTTTTGAATGCCATAACATTTATTTCTAATAATCGTCATAATATGTACTAAATCAAACGACTATAATATTTTTTATTATAAATAATATGGAATATGTGTTAGGTAGTAGGTACTATTATGAATGAATTTACAAATTGATAAGACGACAGCAGGCAGCGCGGTGGCGAGACACGGCGGCAGGGGGGTCCGGGGGCGCAGCCCCCGAGGGGGCGCCCGCAATAAAAAAAGGTACACCAACCAGAACGGCTAGGATAGGTTAGGTTAGGTTAGAACATGATTTTACATCCCTGCTTGCTGCATGCCTGCTTGCATGCTGCATGCCTGCTGCATGCCTGCTTGCATGCCTGCTTGCATGCCTGCTTTGCATGCCTGCTTGCATGCTGCATGTTCATCAGGATCATGTAAATATTATCATGTAGGTGATACCATCAGTAGGTTGTAGGTTGTAGGTTATAGGTTATATATATTTATGTCACGTAGTCATTTTGTTTAAAGTAAATATAGCTTTTAAATATTAGTGCATTTGTTATATTCTGGCAAACATACTTATGTCACGAAATAATATGTCTTATGAGTTTGATGGCAAATAAAACCATATAGATGACGATATTATGGCAAATTAAATTATAGAATAAAAAAATATGATACTTAAATTTATGGGAAACATTAGTGATTCGATTACGTGACTTTATTCTCGCGAGGAAGTTCATAAACACCCTGTATTTCAGAAACAAAACTAGCTAACATAACTCCCGTTTTAAGATGAGTTATCGAAGTCTATTAAGAATAGTTATTCTAACATTATGAGCTCTTTCACAGATCGGACAAAGCTTTTATTACAGACTGTTTATAACCCTCATGTCGTGTACACGGACCATAACTTTATAGTGACGCCATAAAGCTGATTATGCATCTTCGGGGAGTTTCCTACTACGTGACGATGATACTTTGTTAAGAGTTCAGATGCCAAGGGTCGTCAATTCACAATGTCATTACTTACAAAGTTTTACATTTATTTTGAATTTATTGTTGCTATAATCACAGTTTAAAGATGTCTAAGATATATTAGGTTTGATGATGGGTTTATTCTACTGACTTAATATTAGGTATATGTAAGTAATTATATGAACACGCCTTGACATTATTTAAAATTCTACAAAGCAATAGTCAAGCAATACCTAATGTTACATTCATAAGCGAGTTCGACATTGCATCTGCGTGATTTATATCCTTTCCAAGAAAAATGAAAGAAACACGACACCTGACAGAACGGAAGCCCCAGTGTATTCAATTTTAAAATGAAAGCATCATATTTTCCGCGTGACATGTAAGTATTCGCATAAAACTGTGAGCTAGAATAAGGGAAACAAAAGATCTAAAGCCGGTTTCCGTAAGAGGTTTTTGAAATGCTCGAGTCGTGACGAAGGTAGTGTGATAAGGAAATATGAATGGTGGTAAAAGAGTCACGAGTTGAGGCGCAGATTTTAAAAATATAGGCTTTTGATATACGCCTCCGTGAAGCAACAACGTGAGGGGATTTGCTTCGGATGTTATAAGCTAGCTCTGGTTGCCTACTACTAGTTTATCGACGGTTACATCGACACTGGTTGATATTCAACATCCATAAACTAAATATGGTATACGAGTCTATTACCTACTGTTACTTATTTATGAACGAACAGTACAACTTCAATATAGTAGATAATTGCATTGATGTGATTTCTGTATGACTGAGTTTAAGAATCAACAAATTGAAATTGATCTCGGGTTTGCTCTACTCAATGAAAATTCATTTGGATGAGTTAATGAAAATGAAATATTTTTTTTTATCATTACTTATCATTGGTTATTAATTCTTTTATTACTACATAATTTCAAAATCTATCTGTTTAAGGTCTAGATTACTGTGTGTTTTCCATGGCACACCATCTAAATCCGTAGATCTATAAATACGGAATCTTTAAATTTGAGAGTGGTACCAAATTAATTAAATACCTACATTTAATAGAAACATTTACTTAGTAAATATTATGTAGGTATATAAGAAACTTCATCTAGAAGTTAGGCTATCAACAAAATTAACTTCAGAAAGTCTTTACATCGATAAACGATCTTCTAGAAACTAAACTAGACTCTTGAAATCACTCTAACAAATATCAAGTTCTGGTGGTTCGGTTAAAAACTTTTACAACTAGGTAAGTAGATACGTTTAAACTTGTTCAATTCCAACGTTAGGAATAGAGGTGATACTTAAAGTTGGGTAGTTATCAACTTAACTTTTTCCGTCAGTATGATAAGGATAGGACGAACTCGTTCCCAGTTGACAAGATAAGTTGAGTTCGTTTCTAGTTGTCATAACTCAGATCTGGGGCCCAAGTCTACTAATATAAAATTGCCTCAGTTGTATGCTGTTGGTATTCCGCTAAACAATGACTCAAAACTGATTACGACCAAATGTGTCAAAAATGCCATTGACACTCTACCGACACACAACTGTCAATTTTGTAAATTAGCAGACTTGGGCCCATGTTAATTAAATGGAGATTCCTGTGGTACCTTTTAGAAATAGTCTTTGAAAAAAAGGTGGATTTAACACATGACACATGGGAACTTGGTGTAAGAGATATCAGCTCTAAAAAGTATTAAAGATGGACACTCGTATCGCTCTGACAATTTGTTACAATCAACAATCAATTATAATATTATTATTATTTTTTGTTGGTACATCTTTAAAGATCTCGGATCCATAGGGACCTTTAAAGATGTACTAACAAATAATAATAATATTATAGTTGATTATTATTATTATTAAAGTCAATTTATATTGTATAGGTAGGTATAGCTGATAGGAACACATATCCATTAACAACAGGAATCTAAAAGTGCATTACACGACCGTCAACATTTCAACAATGCACTAACAAAGTTTTCAATTAGTGAAGACGAGGAGAACAGAGAAGCAAGGAACTTGATAAAATTACAACATACGGGATAAGGCAAACCTAAGGATATTTTCAACTATACTACGTTATTTTCATATGCATAAGGAAGCATGGAATCCTGTCATAAAATCTTACACGTCATAAACCAGAACACTTGAAGACGGATTGCGTTGCTGTACAGTATCATATCTTGTTTCCTATATTGCTTCCCACGGCAATAAAGCTAGTAAGCATCCAAGCAATGGGTCATAAATTTATTGGTATTTTTAATTTTATATTGCCATTTTAAGTGGTCCTAGGTAATACCTACTGGCTAATATATGTATAACTAGAATGTATAGACATTATATTTGTCACAATAATTGAATGTATTTCGTGAAGGAACGGAAAACTTAAACTTTGAGTAACGTTACGGTAATTTAATTCCATTACTTTTTCAGAAGACATTATTTTTTACGCAGAAATGTGACGACTGCCAACACCGAGCACAATAATTGACTGATGCTGTCATCGTCAACGGTTTCATCTCCTGTACGTTTCACTCTTTCTACCTGATTTTCCTCATTCACTTTAGCATTCTCACGCCTCTGAATAATGAAAGAGAACTGCATCTGCGGTATTTATTACACTTAAATGTGTTAAAATAGAACTCCTTTTAATTTGTTTGCAAGCAAATTAATAAGCATTCATTGAAGGCATCGTCTACTCGTTAACAATGCGGTCGTTTCCATATTTACTGTTCTCCCGTCCGCACTGCACTTTGAAGTAACTCAAACTCGCATTATTCAACGGTTCGCGTCTCGTCGCCGCATTTTGTGGTGGCTTTATACACTTTCCACACTTTCCAAAGTATCCGGTTACAATAGGCAGCTCTATACGTACCTAAACCAATATCGTTATGCAATGTTCCTTGAATGTGATGCTATCTTATCTCGTGTTTTAGTTTAGATTGTAAAGTGGATTCACACTTTACGTGTTCCTGCTCTTTAAAATTTTTGTCAAAATTTGTTTCACAATACGGAAACTCTGTAGTTATGCATTTAGCTTTGTTCTTAACAAGGCAAAATTCACACAAATTAATTAAGTTTTCTTGAAGAAAGCTAACATTCCTACAAGTTGTACGGAGCATATGCAAATTATTTCTCGACTTGCTATTTGGGAAAATGTTCTACAGAATAATGATAAATATACATACGTAACTCTGTTAAGGAATCTTTATGTTATAATTAGCAATCAAAACGTCACCATTTCGAGTCGTAGTTATACCACGAGTCGTAATTCAGTGAGGCATTCCCAAAATGAGTCCAACTCATCAAGTTCCCTCAGGGGCCGTCAAACCAGCATCGTCGTATCCGATTGATATTCGTGCTGCATGCTGAAACAAAACCAATCGACCATGCCACCGAATACTTCCCCTGTGAGTTGCCAGCCTAATTCATCGTTCAACCTAGTAATCTGTGGTCGGTAATATTGTAAACGTCTATAGTGAAATATGGTTCTTTATGGAGGGGTCTTAATCAACCTAATCGTATGGAAAATCTGCTCCCATTTTAATGATACTCGTACTTCATAAAAATGTACTCTAAATTCCTATTTCACTAGAAAAAAAGAGTATAGGTAATCCTTCACCTATATTTCTTTTACGAGTTAAACTGTTACCGAAAATTCCAAAATCGGAAACTAGAATTCAAACTGCAACAATATTGTTGGGGATAGGCGAAAAATATTCGTATATTTTTAAATTATACAAAAGCGACCCGAGGCACGACATTTTAAGGTACGGTAGGTGCGCCGTCGCCTTGCTTCAAAGAACACGTTCGCAACCGACGTGAATTTTATTCCACGCATCCGTTTTCGTCGAATTGAAAAGGCACATTTCACCACATCGACCACATTGCTCATATTTTAAGCTATTTTTCACAATCTACAGTGATAAAACGTAATTTTATTCAATTTCAAACGTACTATTCAAAAATGTGACGCTGAGCATAAAAATTCACGGAAATAGAACGCTCTTTAATCATTTTCAATTTGTTTCAATTAAATGGTATTTCACGCGTGCTTCAATTAAATTTAAAAAGATGCAACTTACTTTTTACTTGTCTAATTAACGTTCGGTACTTTCACCGTATCATTTGGTACAAAGGACGTATTAAGATTCTATGAAGAGGTCACCGTTAATCCGGAACAAATGCTAAAATGAAGAGATTTCGCATAATTACTGAACTTCTTTCCAAATTCCATTAAATTCTCATCGAATCCGACCAATCAAAAGGGAATTATAAGTTATTCCTTCCCCTCGAATCTTGTTTAAGTAGCAATTACTAAAACGAGCTTCCTTCCTTAAGACCGGCATACAAAAATATGACCAAAAATAAAATTGCAAGCAAAATTAATTTCCCACAAAAGTCGATGGACTTTAATAGGTAGGTATCAAAATAAAAAAATGAAAACAAATTAAACAATCGTGATATTATAGCATAAACGAGCCTCGAAGGAAATTGGAAAATTTTCCATTAAAGTAAATCAACAAAGCTTTAATAGTAAAAAAGTCGAGAAACGAAACGTCAAAGCGAGAGCTGCAGGCTTCTAATTTGTGAGTTGGCAGGAAGCAGAGCAATTATTGGAAAACTAACGTTATAATTAATTGGTCCATTTGAACGCTTTGCAGCTGGACGGTTACAGAGCTAGCCATTTACTTCAGATAAACGTTAATTAACGAAGGAATCGAGCATTTTCTAAAATACTATCTGAACACATACCCGTAGGTTCCCCGGTTCATTAATTCCGTTTGCTACAGTAAAAGACAACATTTTCATTTCAGACAATATTACATTCTATTCGTATTCGTTGTTTCTTTTGGGAACCATTAGGTACTATCAACGTTCTTTACTTTTGTTACTTTTGAGAAACATCTGAATTTGTTATACTATAAACTAACAAACTACTAAATATTTATTTTAATTTTTTTTTCAGCATACGAAACGTGATATTTATTATATTTTAAGTCACATCAAGAGAATCAAATGAAACATATTTTTAAAATAAATTACGATTCCAACGCGCGTAGGGCTAGGACTAGAGCGCACTAAATTAAGCGCACAAGAGGCGAAATTAAAATCTGCGGTTACGTTCGCGAGTGCTCCGGGCGCTAATAAACTTGTGTGAGTACGTTTCTACAGAGACATTGCCAGGGGTTCCGTGGGCCGTTTCCCATTCAACTGTTCAAACCCGGCATTTTACAACTTTGAAAACTGAAATTATGAAAAACTGCGAGAAAGATTTGGATACCGAGATCGAAATTGCTGTTTAAAATGCTATATTCCTTAATAATTCAGGTATATTCTTACAGAAGTTAAAATACTAAATACGATCCTGGCTAAAACACTCTAAAGCATGCCTCTCATAAATGGACGGAAAATGAATATAATTTGTATTCACACCTTAGTTCATTACAATTTGTACATTTGTTTTGTAATTTACAAAACAAATGTATGTCATTTTATTTATCTCCAACTGAAAACAAATTTATAAATGTTGGGAAATAATCACTCGTATATATACTCGCAGGTGTATACAATTAAACCTTAATGTATCGCTTTGCTGGCTTGAACGTTAAAGATTTTTTAATAATTCGTATGGTAAGCCCCTTTGTCTAATTACGGTTTGCTAAGAATAGCTTTTCTTACTTCACTGCAATTTCCAAGCGATTTGACTTGCATTTAACGCAGTATTGCCTCCTTTGAGGTAGCATAGTATACATCTTTTATGTAGTTGAGTCTGAAAATACCTTAATTGCTAGTTTAACGCTACCCATTTGAAGTCGAGTATTTAGGGTACTGAAAATAAGTAGACTGATTTAATATCAACAATTGTGATAATTTATATGTATGCTTTTTTTGTGTTGTTTTGGTTTATTCTTTTGTTTTGTTACTGTATGTTATTTAAACTAGATTTTCTTATCAATTTTTATGATACTTATTTCAGGTTTATAGCGACGAAAAATTCTAAGACAGATAACTATTTCTGTTTTCAGTAGAGCAAAACCAGAGATAGATAGATTACGTAATAGGGAATGAGTGTAAGTATTTGCGTGGAAAACCATGTAATGTATAGATAGGCCTTTATGAAGCACCAATAAAAGCATGAACCTCGAACCAACCAGATTTCGGTTCAATTTCCGAATGAACTCTTGTATCTTCATTCATTCGCAATAGAAGTTCCTATTTCATGGCATCAATAAGGTTGCTAGGGTTAAAACCCCTAAATTATTAAAAGAGTAAAATAAAGCAGAGTCCGTAAAATATCACTTAAATAACATCCCACCAAAAACAAAAATGTAAAATTCCAAGTCTCGCTGTGTTTTCCTTTCACAGTAAAAAGTTATGAGATCAAATGTCAAACCAAGTCGTATGTACGTATTGCGGTGGTTTTGATATACGCCACCTTTATTTTTCTATAATAAATACCTACAAAGATTTGGCAATCGCATGAAAACAACAAATCACTTTACTAGGTCCCTAGAAATTATGAGCGTGTGCTTCTCCCAAAACAAGTGTGTTGCCTTGGCTTGATTGACAAATTTACAGGCCTGACATTCCTATCTTATATCAATATAGATAGTATGAGACTAAAGTTTTAACAGCAAACTGGTGATCAAACCCGAAGAAGATTTCGTAATAGGTAGACTGCAACAGATAGCATAGAGACGGTTGGTTAGCCATGTAATCGGTAAGTCATGCGATTGCCAAGTCATTGTAGGTATTTATTATAGAAAAATAAAGGTGGCGTATATCAAAACCACCGCAATACGTACATACGACTTGGTTTGACATTTGATCTCATAACTTTTTACTGTGAAAGGAAAACACAGCGAGACTTGGAATTTTACATTTTTGTTTTTGGTGGGATCTCACTTCTTTTTGTAAATAATCCATCTTTTCACCGGCTCCTTTAAGATTTGCTGTACCTACATCAGCAACTGATTTTTAAAGCCCACTCCCTATCCCTTTTGCCCTTTCGTAGAGGCTTTGTTGTTATGAACTTAGACAAGTCCGGGCGGTAAATATTTCTGAGTCGATTATCAGACCTAGTTACTATCTAGTATCAAAGTACTCGTCAAGACAAATCAAACGAGCCCAAACTCGATGGAGTTGCGTCATTTAATTGCGGAGTTCCTACGGCCACCTTCCAGCTCCATCATCAGACCCTGGTTACCATCAAGCATGAAAGTACTTATCAAGACAAATCAAACAAGCCCAAACTCGATGGGTTTGCGTCATTTAATTACGGAGTTCCTACGGCCACCTTTCAGCTCCATCATCAGACCCTGGTTACAATCAAGCATGAAAGTACTCGTCAAGACAAATCAAACGAGCCCAAACTCGATGGGTTTGCGTCATTTAATTACGGAGTTCCTACGGTCACCTTCCAACTCCATCATCAGACCCTGGTTACCATCAAGTATGAAAGTACTCATCAAGACAAATCAAACGAGCCCAAACTCGATGGGTTTGCGTCATTTAATTACGGAGTTCCTACGGAAACCTTCCAGCTCCATCATCAGACCCTGGTTACTATCAAGCATGAAAGTACTCGTCAAGACAAATCAAACGAGCCCAAACTCGATGGGTTTGCGTCATTTAATTACGGAGTTCCTACGGTCACCTTCCAACTCCATCATCAGACCCTGGTTACTATCAAGCATGAAAGTACTCGTCAAGACAAATCAAACGAGCCCAAACTCGATGGGGTTGCGTCATTTAATTACGGAGTTCCTACGGCCACCTTCCAGCTCCATCATCAGACCCTGGTTACCATCAAGCATGAAAGTACTTATCAAGACAAATCAAACAAGCCCAAACTCGATGGGTTTGCGTCATTTAATTACGGAGTTCCTACGGCCACCTTTCAGCTCCATCATCAGACCCTGGTTACAATCAAGCATGAAAGTACTCGTCAAGACAAATCAAACGAGCCCAAACTCGATGGGTTTGCGTCATTTAATTACGGAGTTCCTACGGTCACCTTCCAACTCCATCATCAGACCCTGGTTACCATCAAGTATGAAAGTACTCATCAAGACAAATCAAACGAGCCCAAACTCGATGGGTTTGCGTCATTTAATTACGGAGTTCCTACGGAAACCTTCCAGCTCCATCATCAGACCCTGGTTACTATCAAGCATGAAAGTACTCGTCAAGACAAATCAAACGAGCCCAAACTCGATGGGGTTGCGTCATTTAATTACGGAGTTCCTACGGCCACCTTTCAGCTCCATCATCAGACCCTGGTTACCATCAAGCATGAAAGTACTCATCAAGACAAATCAAACGAGCCCAAACTCGATGGGTTTGCGTCATTTAATTACGGAGTTCCTACGGCCACCTTTCAGCTCCATCATCAGACCCTGGTTACAATCAAGCATGAAAGTACTCGTCAAGACAAATCAAACGAGCCCAAACTCGATGGGTTTGCGTCATTTAATTACGGGGTTCCTACGGTCACCTTCCAACTCCATCATCAGACCCTGGTTACCATCAAGTATGAAAGTACTCATCAAGACAAATCAAACGAGCCCAAACTCGATGGGTTCGCGTCATTTAATTACGGAGTTCCTACGGAAACCTTCCAGCTCCATCATCAGACCCTGGTTACTATCAAGCATGAAAGTACTCGTCAAGACAAATCAAACGAGCCCAAACTCGATGGGGTTGCGTCATTTAATTACGGAGTTCCTACGGCCACCTTCCAGCTCCATCATCAGACCCTGGTTACTATCAAGCATGAAAGTACTCGTCAAGAAAAATCAAACGAGCCCAAACTCGATGGGGTTGCGTCATTTAATTACGGAGTTCCTACGGCCACCTTCCAGCTCCATCATCAGACCCTGGTTACCATCAAGCATGAAAGTACTCATCAAGACAAATCAAACGAGCCCAAACTCGATGGGTTTGCGTCATTTAATTACGGAGTTCTTACGGCCACCTTCCAGCTCCATCATCAGACCCTGGTTACAATCAAGCATGAAAGTACTCGTCAAGACAAATCAAACGAGCCCAAACTCGATGGGTTTGCGTCATTTAATTACGGAGTTCCTACGGCCACCTTCCAGCTCCATCATCAGACCCTGGTTACCATCAAGTATGAATGTAATTCTCAAGATAAATCAAACGAGCCCAAACTCAATAAGGTCGCGTCATTTAATTACGGAGTTCCTATGGCCACCTTCCAGCTCTATCGCCAGATCAGTTACATCAGCTCCATGTTACCATATTATTGCATTATCACGCGATATACATAATGCATGCAAAATTTCAGCTCAATTGGAAACCGGGAAGTGTGTCAAATTTAACTTGCAAGATTTGATTACAGACAACGCGACAGGTAAAAACTTGTCACGCGCCTAAGTAACCTCGGTCGTATTAACAAACTTATTTTTGCGACTCTGAAAATGAGTTTCAGTGAAGTTTTGTATAAAGATTTAGTTTACCAACCGCAAATAAAAAGAAGCGATTTACTTATTATTGCAGTTAAAAATTAATATTTTTTAAGTTTTTCCTGAATTTACTCCGTATAAAAGCACTACCCTCCAAATTGCAAGGTTATGGGTTTGCTAGAAGTACCTTAGAATTTTGATGATCGGTCAGTGAGTCAGTGAGTCAGTGAGTGTCAAAAGTAGTGAACTTTGACTGGCGGTAACTTTTAAACTATTGATAATAATTGTACGAAATTTGGTACAATAGCTAGTTATAGTATATACTCTCGATTGTTAAAAAAATTGGCTTCTAGCTTTATCCACTAGTAAGCTACAGGGGGGTCAAAAGGGCCTTGAATTGCTTCGAGAAAAGGATGGTACGGCCGTTTTTTTTGGCTCGACTTGGCGGGGGCACGGCCGTGCCCCCAGATTCCCTCTTTTAATATCAATAGACAAGGAATAATGCAATCCTTCTTATAAAAATTGACCTTCCAAAAGCAATGGCTCCGAATCCATTAAACATTTTAGTGAATACTCATTTTGTGTTGAAATAAAAGAGATTTAAGGTGTTTTCGTCGTCGGGAGCACTATTTTCTCGACAGCATAAATCGCAGGCGCCTTCAGCATTCGGTTATAGCCAGTGCCGCCAAAACATTCGCAATTCGACTTCCTTAAATCTCTTTCGGTAAGTTGAGCTCGGCGTCTAATTTATTGTCGTATTGGTACACGTGCCGAGCATCTGTGAAATCGTCACCCCAAATGTGATTTGATTATACTGCATGCATTATATTGGGGAAACCGCAAAGCCGATGTGTTGTTCGCAGCCTGAATTGAATTTCGTCTTTCGAAAAAATAAACGAATGTAACTGGATATCTTTAATGTAAACCTTGCGTCTATGTCGTATTTCGTCGTTTACGCATACAATACTAAATTGTATTCTTAAATGGGTTCTTTCAGTAGATACTGTGACATACTTTAAATAAACTTTCCAAACTTCATCATAATGTAAGTAGTAAGTAAGTTGAACGGAGTGATTCCACTTCGTTTCAGATTTCAATTTCCTTACATGCCAAACCCCGACATGGAGGCAAGTATCTAAAGGAGGTCAAATCTAAAGATTGTCTAGGTGACTTTTAATTTTGTGACACAAATACTAATAATTAGATTCAAAGCTACATATTACATAAGAATATATTATTTAGAGAATTATTTGCGTGTGGATAAGTTTTTCAGGTCTATTTGTTTCCTCTCGTCTTTTGCAGTATCAGTGTTTATATGTAAGTCATCCAAATATTTATTAATTCATCAACTACAAAATGTATGTAAAATTATTCAGCTAGTTACAAGTAGTCTAGACTAAATTTGTTCAAATATGGTTACTTAGTACACGAAAAAGTAATTTGCTTCATCCTCAGCTGATCTTCACAAACTTCTTAACAAGAACTCTCATCAAATTATGAAATCCTGTCTAGACCTTCCGGTGTAATTGCCTACTTAGGAATACTTGATAAAGCCAAGAACAGCTTAACTATGTGAGAGTATGGCGAGCGAGACACTTGCCACTTGACTTGCGGTTGGAGCACTTAAGTTGCGTATTTCGCTGAAATCACGTCACAGCACTTTTCATGCTCTCTATAAGTTACAGTGTATGAAAATCTAGTGAATTATTACCGAGTAAAATGAGCATTTAATAGACGTCCTCCTCAAAGAGCGTAAGCTTTTAATTCCAAAAACCTGTCAGCCCTTTGTACAGACGCGGGGTTAACCCTTCATTCACTGTCCGTCATATTTTCTCTTATGAATAGAAAGCGTGGAGCCTTAATATTTTCACGCATACATAGTTTGAGTGGGTCTTTGTTCGAGTTCAGTTACTGAAAATTGCTTTCCGGGCAGTCTCTGAAATTTGTATGTTAACCTTAGCAAGGAATACTGGATTTCGCAGTGTATCAAGGTATCAACATTCCAGACTGGAATTTTGACGTAAAGGTAGGTCAAGAGTACTAAAATATCATGTTTCCATAGAAAGGTGATTTTATATACTCCCTATTGTAATATACCATAGATAAATTTTTCATTTTCTCTCTAAGAATAAGCGAAAACCTTGTCTAGCTTATCTTCCACGACCTTCAGTTTTTGTAGAAATAACTTCTCATTTAACATACGTACTTAGAAACAAAAAAAAAGATTTTTAAAATGTCTCGAGTTGTCATATCACCATTGTCAATGTGTAAAAATCTCCAAAATATCGGAAAGGGTCGCGTCCCTTGAAACCCTCTATCGTGAAAGTTGGCAGCGTTCGGTGATACGTGAAGTAAAGACATGGTCGCGGTCTCTGGTGTAAAGTAAAAACCCAAAAGTTGTGCCACAAACATGGTTTCAACATTCGTAAAGTTGTACAAAATGTTGCGATTTGCCGTCGGCGACGGCGAAGAGGTAATCGATGGTAAATATTTGAGCGCAAGGCATAAATTTCGTCAAAATTGTTGGTTTTGAAAACAGTTTTATATTCGCCGTTTAGAATGATCCCTCTCTGAGTTATTATTGCAAAAAAATATTGCGTTCGTTTTTAAAATGTTCGGATGTTATTTTTGTTTAAAAAATTGACGGTAACGTTTCAAGTTTTCAATTGTTTTATTTTAAATTAACAAAGGTAGAAAACACAAATAATCAATCCATCGTGTACTTTCCTTTCAAATGTCTTTAAGGCTTTCTAACGAAAATAATTTCAGAAGCTGACACAACTTCAAACAATTTTCAACGCAAAATATCCACACTCTGAAGTGAAGGGTTTATTAAAATTATAATTTAAGTCTAGAGCGGTGTGTGCTATCAAAAACTGACCTTTCAGAATAATTAAACTTGTTTTACGGAAACCGGAGTTTGGAAGTTCTCTAACCTGTTGTTCCCAGTGGCCACATTGTTATTTATGTACCCTTTCCAACGGTAGACGCGTGACCGTTCGTTTTCCACCAATAGATACGTTTACCACAATTTTCCCTTGAGTATTATAAAATGAGAACGTGTTTTCAGTGGTGTTTAAAATCCAAGGTCTTCAAATAAAAATAAAAATATCAAAACTGATTTACAAAATACAATATAATTTGCACATCTTTATCAACAAAAATTTGACTAAAAATGAATCTTAACTTACTTCCGAACTAACCAAATCTTTGAAATAGTGAATAAATGTTAAAACAACAATTTGTTGCATTTTCAATTCCAACGTGAATTTCAAATTATTCTCGGAAACACGAAAACACTTTTGCGGTAGATTAAAATCTTTAGAAACAAAAGTTTAACCGGTCTATCAAGAAATTAATGTTGGGTTTGAAAATGAAACTTGTTTTAAGACGATGGTCCAATTACACCGCGTCCGTGAGCTGTCTTCGTGATGAATTAAGGAAACACAAATTGACGGCCCAAAAACAACATCAACATAAATCATGAGCTCTTGAACATTTTCTAATTTGTGCGCGTACTTATTGCTACAGTTTGGAGTTCTGTCTTGGAGTACATTGTGCTGATGAGGAAAGACCAAGCATTAGACAAATCTAAAAATATAAGGCCTGATGAAATTATGAAGACAATAAGTTACGGAAACTGCAATATAGGTGATATCTAGTATCGTAGCAAGAAACTTTAAAAAAACTCAGTACAATAAGGACACAATGCGCAACAACAGAAAGCTTTCTCTATATTTAGTTTAAACTCTATACGTAGATTCCTACGAATACTGATAGGTATCTTGTATACTTAAAAATTAAAGATCTCGGTAGAATTTTAAATAAGAACGTTACAAATCTAAGAGGTAACATAAATCAACAAACACAGAAGGTTGGGTTAAAATGCACATCAATCCACCTCGAAGGGACGAGCCCGGAAGGGATTATCGCGAAAATGATATAAGTCCACGTTTCATTAGTGACATTAGCGGGCTAGTCCCAAGGTAATATGATAACAATACATTATGCCGGGACATCCTCTGTCCCATGTCGCTGATTCAACCGCAGGTTTGTTACACATGTAATTTGCGCTTTTGCTTTTTGGTCAAAGGTTTTTAATATACAATGTAACATTTTCTTCCATTTTCACATCTACCTCTAGATAAATTATACCCGAAATTTTAAGCTTTGAGTTTTTAAAGATTTTATTACTTAAATGACATCACAATAATAAAGAACTTTATCTTTTAAGGTTAGTTTGTACTTACATTTGCTAATAGCGAAACCAGCCTTAGCTTCGAAATCATTTGTTTCATTCTATGACGTAAAATCCCCTGTAAAGGGACAAATCCGCAAGATCATGGCTACAGTTAAAATTAATATTGTACAGAGTAATCTACTTAAAATTCAAGACGATGGTAAGGTGTTGTTAGAACTAAATATTACGCAAATTTTCTTATAGCTTAGCTCGGAAAAGCGGCCGCGGGTGTACACAGAAATTGAATTAACCAAATCCCTTTGACGGAGTTCGTGTTTGTCGGCAACTCGGTTAAACTGTGAATTATTAACAGGCCGTTTTGCTGTTACTACTTTCTCCTGTGCAACTGTTGCGCTGTTTTATTTTACATCACTTTTCAATTTGTATTTTGTTTGTTGCATATAGTTTTGCTGTCCAGTTTATCTAAGCTTGATTTGTTTCATGCTGCGGACTAAGCAACGCAGTTTGAGTGTTGGGTATTTCTTTCGTCCAAATATTTTGAAAATTTTTAAGGTCTTTTGCACGGGGTGTAAATTCTATAAGGTATGTTAAACGCTATATCTTAAAATACGTAATTCATTTTAACGCTTACTAAAAAAAGCATAATAGCTTTTTCATCTAGTTTTATTGATAGAACATAAGTCACAATGCCGAATTACTAAAAACCGCCTCCTTCCTATGGGGCACGGGGTGCGTAAAGGCACAAGATTATCGACACAATGAATCTGTAGACGGCGCTAAAGATTTATAACGTGCGGAGTGCGGTAGAGTGAGGTACTTGTGTCTTATCTCCTGTCTGCGGTGGAACAATTCTCTCCGCGCGTGATATATACGTGACAGAATAGGTACACCATATCTCTCGTGATTATGATGTCCTGGTACTTTTCATTACTTTCGTCATAATATTGTTGTGTTTAATGCTGTTTGCTTTGACCAAGTATATTACAGAAATAGGTACTTACTTTAAATACTGTGTGCTATGTGGTAATTTTGATCTCTTTTTTAATTATTTTATTACACCACTACAATTTCAGAATAGGATATGATTATATGTATATTTGTTTAATTTGTGTTTATAATAAAACACATATTGTAACAGATTTTCATTTTTGAGTAACAATTAATTCTTCAAACGTATTTGTGCTCCGATACAACATTTTTACATTTCAACGAAATTTAAATAAACTTTGCGAGTGCAAAGCGTATTTCAGTAAAATGTATCCCTAACTACGCTCTCTGGCTTCAAACAAGCTGCAAGACAAATAACTGCACTTTCTCTGCCCTCCGATTGCTCGGGGCGCGGGCCGCGACAGCGTCATTTGTAATTTCTACTCGCAAACTAAACGTAAATCTCTATCTGACTTTTTTATTTCTGCTGACTACATTTCTAGCTGAAAAGAAAATCGAAAAGCTGACTTAGCAATATACATTTATTTATAAGTTCAACAAACTTTTAATTAAAAGTCCTCTATTTCCACAACTCGTGGAATACGTAGCAAACTTATCTTTAGTATAAAGAGCAAAATATAACTCTCACGACAAAAGACAAATGTTCCGTGTTTAGGTCTAAATAACTTTTGTTTGGGGCGCTACGCTCGCTGTTTTAATTCGTGAAATTAATTCCACCTTCCTGTTATGATGAGTTGACTGATTATGTTTAAGTTTTAATGAGAGTATGCGAGGCGTTCCGTTTGCCAACGCACTCATGTTGTGCCTATTTTATCATGGATCTTAATAATTTTAAGTAGGTAGCAAATCATTGCCACGTACTAGGCTCGGAAATATTGCTGCGTAGCAGTTTGCTACGGCGCAAAGAAATATGCTGAGTAAGTAAATTAAAAAAAACTAGAAATAGAACCCAAGTGTAAATATGACAGATCATTTTCAAAAGTCAAGCGTACCATTTTGATCACTGGAAGTGAAAAACTGATCAGGCATAAGTATTAATCGCATATCGTATTTCTGAGAAAAATTAATTCGCAATGATCATAGGACAACGACTATACTACGAACATGATAGAATATACATCAACTGGTATACAATACCATTTAAAATACCAAATATTTGTTGCAACCATTTTACTTAACCTCGTCATTCTCTACAATAAAACTTAATTAGTTTGTGCGTAGCTTTAATGTGATAATCCATACAACCCTACCAACCTCATTATTTATTTCCAAAAAGCAAGATACATTAAATGGGTGTTTACTGGAGCCCTCGGTTAAACCTGAAGCCTGTACTAACTAGGGGACACCGTTTCTCAAGACTTGCAAGTTATAGCTTGGTTGGTTAATTTTGAAAAGAAAGAAACAAACATAGATTATTATTTAAAATTTTTGAATTTCTTAATTTAGGTTGATCTTTATTTGAATCAACATCAACAAGTAGGTAAGGTGTGTTTTGTGTAAGTATATGTATTTGTGTGTGTGTGTGTGTACGTATGGATGCTCGTGTGTTTTTATTTAGGTATGTATAAAGGTAATCAAATGTTTTGTACTTATCTAAAATTCCTACAATTTCTGATAAGGTTTCAGTTCCTTGACCTTCATCGTTTTAATCTCCATATCAACATGGCCTGAAGCAATCAAATCTTTCGTCGGTAAATATGTCCAATTCGAAACTATACGCCCTTTTGTAAATGGGAATCCTTCTGGTATAGCATCAGGTAGAACTGTCATGTTGTACATCTCATACACGCCCTAGAACAAAGGTTACAAGTAGGTAAAGATCAAATAACACAATAAGTTCCAATAACCACCATGTTCACGCATTTTAACTAGGAATAAGGTACTAGCTTGGCATGAAAGTGATATCAGACGATTCATTTTTCACTCGAAGTGTCACATCTGACCGTGATCTGACCACGGAGTGAAAGAAAAAGCCAAATTAATTCAATGGTAAACCAGATCTGTTCACTCGGCATCTTTCTTTGCACTCAGAATAAATGAAAAATACGTGAAATCAACAGTATTGTCAATCAACAGTATATTTATAAAAGCGGAAGATTAAATGACCTGTTTTAACGTTTTCAGTTACTTATTAAAAAACAAACCTCGAATAAATATGGCAAAAAAACCGGACGGACCCAGCAAAGTCTTAGTAATAAGGTTCCATTTTTTACCTTTGGCAACGAACACCTAAAAACAAAACAATGTGTTACCGGTAGATATGGACAAGGTTTCGCTAGCTTTCCTTGTTTTAGAGCAGCGCCAAAGAATAAATCTTTGTTAATCAAATCGCATACTTTCATATGCATCTCGACAAAACTACGCTGGTATCGGTTACTTAGGAACTCGTAGAAATAGAATGATATCTGAAAGTAGAAGGTATAATTTTCATTATTTCGTTGGGTTAAATTCATGTTTATCAATCAGATACCACAGCTTTAGATATCAAAAACATATGAAAAAAAGTGGAGGGTACCTATAATGAAGAGAAAAAGACCAACGAGGATAATATTATTTAAATGTTATACCTACTAATTCATAAAACGAATAAATTTTTAATTACCTACGTATTTAACAGTAAATATATAATATTTACTTGTTTCATAACACTTGCTTGATATCTGTTATCCATTTGTAACTTTATATCTAAAAACATGTTCATATAATAAACTGGATTTCTTCTACTAAACCTGAATGTAGTCATATTTATATAATTGATGTATCTTTTATCGTAAAACTGTATGAATGGTCGTTCCACACTGATGTACTTCACCTGGGAATTATAAATAAACTTGTTAACCTGTACAATGTGCTCGTAGAGACCGACTAGGATATAATTACAGTCAAACTATGCAATTTCTTTTATGTAACAATAATGTTACTGGCATAAGAAAATACCACGACATACTTAAATGCTAATAGGTACCATGATTTGTTTGAAACGTAATCAAATAAGACATTTTCAGATATACATCTGTAATTTTTATTTGAGACAAATTATACTAAATAATCTTATGCACCTACCCACGGGGGTACTTAGAACATACATAAATTAATTTATGTATGTTCTAAGTAAAAAAAAAATATTTAGGTAAAAAAATAAAGGCTATATACATATTTTACTAACCCTTTTTTCCCCTTTTGCAAAGAATACCCTGTTATCAAATACACAAATATAGTATAACAAAGCAATAATTATCGCATATTTTGGACACATTTTTAAATTAATTTGAACTCGAAACGAAATGCATCAAAAACAGACAAAAACGCTTTTAAGTGTTGGTAACTAATTTTGTACTTGTAAGAAGATATTTTTTTAACGGCAGAAATGTGTCGATAGATGTGATAATATTTGAATTGCTGTTCTTTCACGGAAAAACTTTATTAAACTTTACAATAATGAAGCTTATAAGCTTTCAGAATCACACATACATCGGAATAAAATAGATATTATGTAAGTTTTACAAATTAACACGATAAATGATGACACACGGGCTGACGCAAAATAATAAAATTGTAAAAACAGATCTACATAGCATAGGTATATATTGAATGTATTCTATCATAAACGTAAATGGTGCATGGAAAGAATAATAATTTCTATAAGGCCATATTTATTCCAATAACACAGTAACGACTACTGCGTACATTAGCATTTCCTGTCGTTATAGGGATGTACTTATAGTATTTACATCTTAACTGCCAATAAGTACCCCTTGTTCAAAATCACACCATTATTGAATAACCCGATTAAATACAATGGTACTGCTTTCAATGGCTCAGTACGAAACTTATGACACGCGCTGATTATACAAGTTGACTATACAATTGAGTGATTAAACTGAAAAAATACGCATGTCATTGTTTCACATCACATGAATCATTCAATATCTAAAGCTATAACAAAAGCAAATATAATGAGTAGCCATCTCTATCTTATTAAGGATAATCAACTTATCGTTTATTTTTGACGTCACGAGCGACGTCTAGTGACTCGATATTACGGACTGCATGCACGAAAAATATGACGTCATTGTCCCGTGACGCTCATTGTCCCATTCCGCAAGCGAGAGCGCGGCACGAACGAGAGGGAGGCATCATCGGCTCTCGCGATCGGCTAAGTTCGAATGCGTGTTTGAAGTTGTCATTGTCACGTCAAACTACCGTGCGTAAACCGACTTCGCAGACAACCATTTTTTTTATTTATGTTTATGTGAGATCTTTATGTGATATGTACCTACCTTTCTTAGTTTGTTTAAAGAACTCACAAATTTACTAGCTGAACAGAAGTCATACACATTAGGTCAATGTCCTCTTCATTCAGATAAAACCCAGTAAAGCTAAAGTTTAGGTGGTAATAGTTTGTACAACCACCCTGTATGAAGTGGAATTAGTTTCACTTGCTGTTGTAATGACTTGACTGATAATGTTTAAGTTTCAATGAGAGTATATGCGGCGATCTATTTGTGCCTATTTCATTGATCTTAATAATTTCAAGTAGGTATGATTTTTCGGAAATATTGCTGCGTAGCAGTTTGCTACGGCGGCGTAGCAAAGAAGAATGCTGATTAAGAAAATGCAAAAACTAGAAATGTATCAGAAAAAACTTATATGACAGATCATTTTTGAAAGACACGCTTACCATCTTTGTCGCCGGAAGCGAAAATCTGATCAGGCACAAATAGATTTATACTCAGACATACGTTATGCGATTCTCGAGAATCGTAGAACTGCGACTAGACTACGAATATGATGGAATATAATATGTCAACTGGAACTAGTACCATGAATATCTTAAATGTCAGAGGTAAGTTGCAACCATTTAACTTTGTGGTTGTTTTGGTGGACTTATCCTCGTTTATCTCTACAAAAAAAAAATAAGTTTGTGCGTATCTTTATTAATGTGTTAATCCTTACAACCCCACCAACCAGATTTTCTACTTATCTAAAGGCCCGTTACACCACTTAAATATAATCTGACAGATATTTTTCCCTGACACTGTTTAAAACGTCATGTTTCTATTGAAATAGACATAGCTTTATCTGTCAATTTTTTATCTGCAAGTGAGGAAATGGGCCCTAAAACATCTTATTCCTACAATTTCTCATAAGGTTTCCGTTCCTTGACCTTCATCGTTTTAATCTCCATATCAACATGGCCCGAACCGATAAAATCTTTCGTCGGTAAATATGTCCAATTCCCAAATATACGCCCTTTTGTAAATGGAAATCCTTCTGGTATAGCATCAGGTAGAACCGTCATGTTGTACATCTCATACACTCCCTAGAACAAAGGTAACATTTAAGTAAAGTTCTCTATCGAAAATAATACAAAAGTTCCAATAACCACCATGTCCATGCATTTAAACTAGGAATGAGGTGCTAGCTTGGCATTAAGGTGCTATGAGACGATTCATTTTTCATTCATTCGAAGTGTCACATCTGACCACGGAGTGCAAGAAAAGTGCTAAATGAATTCAAAAGTTAACCGATCCAACATTATTGGATCTGTTCATTCGGCATCTTATATTCGCACTTCGAATTAACGAAAAATGGGACAAAATGGACAGTCTGTATACATTTATAAAATAATGAAAAAAAAACACTTCGATATGGCCAAAAAAAACGGACGGACGCAGTGAAACAATAATATTTTATTATAAAATTCCGTTCTTTTTCTTTTTGCAACGAAAATCTAAAAAGAAAACAATGTATTACCGGTGGATATGGACAAGGTTTAGCTAGCTTTCCTTGTTTTATAGCAGCGCCAAAGAATAAATCTTTGTGAATCAAATCGCATGCTTTCATATGCATCTCGACAAAACTACGCTGGTATCGGTTACTGAGGAACTCGTAGAAATAGAATGATATCTGAAAGTGGAAAATATAATTTTCATTACAACAACCATTCATTTTACAACAGTTACAGACAAGGATTATCTTGTATGAATATTAATTCATGTTTATCGACCACGAAGTTTGGGTAAGGCAATTAAGGCAATTATCCTTGTACTATGTAAAATATTGTACCTTATGTGATACTGAATAAAGCACTTCTATTCTCTTTAATTATCAGAAACTTTGGAAAGAAAAGTGAATGGTGAAACGGAAAGAGAAAGACCAAAGAGGATAATATAAGTACCTAAAAAGGAAGAAATACAATTTGTGGCATATAAGGAAATCGAGCAGAACGCGACAAATAGATCCGAAAGGCGTAGAGTCTACTGACCAGAGCAGAAGTTAGAGAGTCAGACAGAGATTGCAGAAAGTACCTACACGTTATATTGATTACTAAAACAAATAAAACTTTAATTACCTACGCGTTAATTTTTAACCGTGGGTCCTACATGTAGGTACAATCTTAACTTTTTTCTTAACACTTACTTTCAATCTGTTATCCAGTACCATTTTTGTGTCTAAAATCATATTCATATAATAAACTGGATTCCTTCTACTAAACCTAAATGTAGTCATATTTATAAAATTGATGTATCTTTTATCGTAAAACTGTATGACTGGTCTTTCCACACTGATGTACTTTACCTGGGAATTATAAATAAACTTGTTAGTCGTCCGACTAGGGTCTCACTACAATGAAGCTTTAAAATTATTTTTTTGTAACCATAGTGTTATAATGACAATATCATATTGTTTGACACGTAATTAACACCGTACATAAAATACTATTCAAGACAAAGTGTTCAAAATTATTTTATACTCACGTGGTACTTAGAACATACATACCCAACAAACAAATACGTCGTATAAGTCTCGACTTGTACGACCTAAAGTTGGATAGCAGTCTTACAATGGTAATGAGATGACGACCAGGTCCTATAGATGTCTTTAATGCAACTAATTAGTCGTGCGACGAATATGTCATAGTAAACTGGTATTAGCAACGTTGGGGAGACTAAACGATACGACGTTATATTACAGTCATAGCTAAAACGTTTGTACGACAACGCAATAGTCATACTAACGTTATAGTCCAATAAACGTTTTGAACACACCAAATTATGTTTTTGGAAAACCTTTGTACGACATTTATACAACGTGGTTGTTATATAGACGTTTTCGTAGTGCCGTTTATATAACAATCAGTACCTTGTTTTACAGCGGTCAATTAAATACTCTTAAATGACTGGGTTGTTTATTGACGACTCAAATATAACCTTTATATTACATGATGTCCGTTTAAAGTCATGCCCTGACTTTAATCAAACTTGCAGTCGCATTTAAGTCAGGTTTTGACTTTATAATGATTAGACGGCCATATTTACGGAAGTTTGATGAATTTTTCCTACGAAAATGGAATCAAAACAACAAAAAGGTTCCGTATCAATATTTATTTTATTACAATAAACCATATTTTCAGAAATGTTTAAATGTATTAACCGCACTGCACTATGAAGTGTTCTTTCCTGAAATAGATTTACAAATAAGTAATAAATTTTGGTGAATATTGACAATACGAAAAGGGTTTTTAATGTTTTTGAGGAACTCTAATAGCTAGCTGTCATGGCGACCGTCATCATCATCATCAGGTCGTACAGAGGTAAGTGTGCGACAAAAGCAACATGTCTGACATTTTTAGAAAAAAAACTATTTTTGTTAATGAAAATATAATGATTATAACACATAATTACGAGGGGGCATGAAAATCTGAATAGTATTCACATAGGTATATTATCATAAAACTTCAGTTCCCAGTCAAACTAAATAGCATGAGAGACAGATAAAGTAAGCAAGATATGAAAATTAAATAACACTCACCTTTTTATTTCCTTGTAGTATTATTTTACACTAAATTAAATCTTCGAACCACTGCAAACACGTTGCGACGAACATTAATATGAATAAGTCGTACAGGTGTTGTCACTTGACTCAAACAAAACGTTTTAGTCATTCAATAACACCTGAACGGCCACAATACAACAAACGAGTCGTTGTAAGGTTAGGATGCGACTACTGCGCGACGAAAGTGGTTATCACATAACATTTGTACGACTGTTGAATGACGTTAACGAAGTTGGCTCGAGCTTTCTGTATGACCACTATACGACCATTTAGGTCGTATAACTGGGGCCATTTTCGCGTTGAGTAAACGTTATTATAACGTTAGTATGACTTTATTATAGCGATGTATGGTATTCAGATAACGTTTACTTAACCTTTATACGACGTTAAATTGTTACTTGGGATAGGTACATTACTTAGAATACTTATATATAAATAAATGCTATGTTTTACTTGCCCTTTTCTCCTCTTTTGCAGCTGATATCGCCTTATCTAATATACAAATATAATATAACAAAGCAATCATTATAGCACAAATTGTACAAATTTTCATATTGATATGGACTCGAAACGTAATGCTTCAAAAACAGACAAATATCCTTTATGTGTGTTGTATTGTATTGTACACTAATTTTGTATTGGTATTTTGTAAACGGCAGTGATGTGCCGACAGTTTAAAAAATTTCAATTGCTGTTTGTTGGTTGTTAGTCTTTCACACAAAAACTTTTTACGCCAGAATAATACACACGTTATATTATTGTAAGATATTATGTAAGTTTTCCAAGGTACGTATTCAATGAATACAGCAGACGGGCAGACGCTAGTAAATGAATAAAATTGTCGAAAAATTACTGTGCATATCATATCTACAGTACATTGAATCATAAACGTAAATGGTCTATGGAAAGATAATAGTAATTTATAATTAAGGCTATAGCCTAACTATAGTTATTCTGATAATACAGTGACACTGTAGATTAGCATTTCCTCTCATTATAGAGATGTACTCGTACTCATATGTACTTACATCCTAATTGGCAATACCTCTCGCTTAAAATTACTCATAGTACATATAAGCCAATTACTGAGTACCAAAATTATAACAGGCGTTCATTTAACTAGTTGATTTTATGTTATGATATTCTCGAGGATCGTGGAACTACGACTACACTACGAACATGATGGAATATAGTGTGTCAACTGGGATACAATACCTATATGTATCAAATGTCAACAGCTCGTTGCAACCATTTTATTTACTGAAATGAAATGAAAATGAAATGAAAAATCATTTAATCCTGTAGGTTTTGACAACACTTAGGACGGGTCATTTTTAAAGTTAATGCTAGATTCGCAAGAGTGCAGTTTTCCCTAGAGAAGAACCTAGCAAGAAACTCTATAGGGTTGCTCTTTTCAATTTAAGTTTTACAAATCTCAGGCATTATCTAAAACATCTACCTAATTCTTACAATTTCTCATAAGGTTTCCGTTCTTTGACCTTCATCGTCTTAAGCTCCATATCGACATATCCTGAACAAATTAAATCTTTCGTCGGTAAATATGTTAAATTCGCCATTATACGCCCTTTTGTAAATAGAAATCCTTCTGGTATAGCATCAGGTAGAACCGTCATGTTGTACATCTTATACACTCTCTAGAACAAAGGTAACATGTCGGTAAAGATCGAATTACACAAAAAGTTCCAATAACCACTTTAAAATAGGAATAAAATAATAAAAAATATGATAGCATGGCATTAGGAAGAATTATAACAAAAGCATTATTTAAATTCATTTAAGGCAGAAAAATCATATTATTTAGGTTTTGGGGTTTTCATTTTCATCAAAAATCAGACCTCGAATAAGTAAGTACTGCCATAAAATACATCTATTTGGATGGATGACCAGCGCAGTCTTAGTAATAGGGTTCCGTGTTTTACCTTTTGGTCCAAAACTCAACGAAAACAATGTATTACCGGTAGATATGGACAAGGTTTCGCTAGCTTTCCTTGTTTTAGAGCAGCGCCAAAGAATAAATCTTTGTGAATCAAATCGCATATTTTCATATGCATCTCGACAAAACTACGCTGGTATCGGTTACTTAAGAACTCGTAGAAATAAAATACCTGAAAGTGGAAAATATAATTTTTATTATAACGGCATGCACTTCACAACAGTCGAGTGTTTAAAGATGCTGTTGGCGACATCCATGTTTATCGACCACAACAACTTTACCATAGACATATGAAAGGAAAAATGAAGAGTAAAATGAAGATAGAAAGACCAACCAGGGTAATATACCTATAAACCAAACAAAGGACGAAATACAGTTTATGTTGTATCAGGAAATCAAATAGAAAGCGAGAAATAGACGAGCAGAAGTTAAAAACGAGAGGTTTACACAGAGATGGCAGAGAGTACACACACGTTGTTGTTGTTAGCCCATATACGTATGTCCCCACCGAGGAGCACGAGCCTACTCTCATACAGAGAGTGATTAGGCCGTAATCCACCATACACGTAATACTTACTTACCATAGAAATTATTTAGAAATCTGTTAAACTGACTCGTAAAACAAATAATTACCTACGTATCAGTTTTTAACCATACCTACATGTACGATGTTTACTTCTTTCTTAATACTTACCAGTACTCTGTTATCCACTAATATTTTTGTTTCGAAACTAAGATTCACATAAAACATTGGATTTCTTCTTCCAAACCTGAAGTTATCAAATGTACGGAATCTACATATTTCTTATCGGAATACTGTATGAACGGTCGTTCCACACTGATGTACTTTATCTGTGGATTACAAAAAGATTTGTTAGCCCGCAATTTGCTGGTAGAGTAGGCTCTCACTACAGGTGAAACTATGAAATTTCTTTTTTGAAGCAATATGTTACTATCTACTCTCGAAAATAGTGTTCGAGACAATATTACAGAAATATAAATTAAGTAGGTACATAAATAAATAAAAGATTTATATTTTACTTGCCCTTTTCTCATCTTTTGCAGCGAATACTGTCTTAGCAAATAAAAAATAATAATAAAACAAAATAATAATAATCGCACATTTTGGACAAATCTTCATTTTGAATTGAACTTGAAAAAAATAAAAAAGCTCTTTATTACATTGGACACCAATTTTGTATTTGTATTTTGTAAACGGCAATATTTGTGTCAATTCATGTAAGAATGTTTGGATAGCTGTTTGTTTGTTACTATTCCACACTAATGAACAATAACAGCTAGCAACAGAATAACAAATATGTAGCTTTTACATATTATTTTTTGATATTATTGTGTAAGGTTTTCAAGATATTACGATAAATGATTACAAAGTCCACGAGCGGATACCAGTAAACAAATAAAGTTATTAATAAATAATTATAATTATGTACGCAGCATATAATATTTATAGTATACGTCTAGTACATTGTTAAACGTAAATGGTGCATGGAAATATAATACCTAGTAATTACTATTTAAGGTCATATTTACTCCAATAATACAGTTACTTTTACTACTATGTAGATAAGCATTACCTCTCATTATAAAGATGTACTTGTAGGTATTTTTGGTAGTTCCTAATTGACAATTCCTCTAGTTTAAAATTACTCATTGTATGCCAAAATTTAATACAAATCAATGACTGAGTACCAAAATTATAGCAGGCGTTCATTAAACAACTTGATTACCTACATTTATGATTGAATTATTAAATTTAAACTAGAGGCATTCACTAGTTGTAAATATAATAATTATTAAAATAAACGTACGTATGTCATCGTTTTATTTTCACATCACATACCTAAATCAATCAATATCCTGCAAAAATGATCAATAGCTAGTCTTCTCTATTTTATCATTGGACAATCAACTTATCGTTTATTTTTTTATGTTGTTATATTACAAAGATGAACTTTATAACTAATAGTTATAATATTTTGATGTTATCCACCCAACACCCTTAGTCTCAATTCGTATGACCGCGATGTTAGTTTTCAAATTCACGTGGTATAAATACGTATGGCTAAGTAACCTGTGATTACGTTATGTAAACTATTTACGGCGGTTCCCTATAATCAAAGACAGATAGCTATCCGAGACCGGCAGTGGACCGGCAGTACTTAACTGTCACGTAGCTGTCATTTTTGATTTATATTTCAGAAGAATCCCATACATTTTTTGACAGCTGTAAGTTTATAGGAACGAAAAATTCTAAGATAGATAACTATGTATTTCTATCTCCAGTAGCGGAAAACCATAGATAGATTATTGGGAATAGCCGTTAGTAATCTGTGGTATAGGTATGTATTCATTTGTTTAAAGTACTTAGATATTTAGTAGCTAAACTAAAGTCATGCACCTCAGGTCAATGTCCTCGTAATTCAGAATATAACTACGGTGGTGTCTTAGACGGCTCAAGTTTAGAAGATAGTGGTTTGTACGAACACCGTGTATGATAACACTAACACATTCTATTAAGAAGTTTATAATTCTATGCAATGCATATAATTTAATATCCAGTTAGCAAGTGAAAAGTTTGTAGTACTTCATTATAAAGTTAGACACAGCAGCTCTTTAAACTTTACTAAGATTTCAGTGTAGTCTTTGCAAATGTTTTAATGTTAATTTATCGTTGTGATATGACTACTTATTTTGCTTTTCATATAACTACGAGTCAATCTAAAGTATCTACTAAGTACATTCTTACTCCAAATTACATGGAGAAGTTATTTAAATGATATAAAACACACATGTGAATGTATCTTTCCGTAACTGAATAAATACAAACATCCGCGTTTCAATGTTATTAGTGGTTGCTTCTATTTGAATAAAGTCAAAACTAAATTAAATATGACACATGTATAAAATATTTTATTTTCCATCTTCATGCTCCTTAAAAGGGAATATAGTGTGGTGGTTTCCCACTTTGCCTTCCACACCGCAGTACCACAGCCGATGTTACTCGCCCGTGGATATCTGGTCTGGAGCCATACAGAGAATATGTCTCTTCAGCCTCCAGCCAGTACTGATGCCACTGCTGCCTGACACCAGGGGAATGCTTATTTAGTGGCGGCATTTACTCGCCACGTTACAAGATAGATAAGCTCAAGCTCAAACCAGCTAGAAGAGCTACTAACGGACATGAACCAGGTTTTTGAGGAATTTGGTTTGAAAATCAATGTGGCAAAAACCAAAACACTTGTAGCGTCAAAATCAATAGCCAGGCATAGACAGATTAAAATAAATTCCACAGTATTAGAGCAGGTTAAACAATTTAAATATCTGGGCAGTCTTATTACCAGCGACTCAAGATGTACACCTGATATAATTGCTAGGATAGCGATGGCCAAGCAAGCTTTTAATAATAAAAAGTACCTTTTCAAAGCCCGCATAGCAAGAACAATCCGAAAAAAGCTTATAAAGGTGTATATCTGGAGTATCGCTCTATATAGCAGCGAAACGTGGACAATGAATAAAAAGGATAGAGAAAGACTGGAGGCATTTGAGATGTGGTGTTGGCGAAGAATGGAGAGGATAAGTTGGACTGAAAAGAAGAGAAATGAGGAGGTATTACAGATTGTGGGAGAAAAGAGAAGTTTACTAAAATCTATTGAGAACAGAAGAGGAAAGATGCTAGGACATTTGATACGACATGATTCCTTCATAAAAAACATCATAGAAGGAAAAATTGAAGGGAAAAGGAAGAGAGGAAGACCCAGACGGACGTTCCTAGAACAGGTGAAGAAAAAGGCGGGTGTCATGTCGTATCAAGATGTTAAAAAGAAGGCAGAAAATAGGGAGGGATGGAAGAGGCTCCACCGACAAGAGCTTAGCTCTTAAATAAGAAGAGAAGAAGAAGATAAAATATTTATTTATGTAGGTACACCAAAAATGTTTTTGTATACATAAGTCAGAGCACAAAAAAAAGGTAACACACAAACACTGCTACAATTCCCTCGCACGTCGTATTTATTTAAAAACAAGTCGGAAGCTGGTGCATTCGCTCTGCAATTTCATTTCGCATCTTTTTTGCGTAGTACACTCAGCAACCCACGGACATCGGGCTGTAAGATACAAACTGTCTTGAAAAATTCACAACTACTCCTCTTTCTTTATAACAACTTTAACGAAACATGAATTTTGTTTTAACAGAATGCGAGTTTGCAATTTTTGCATCGAGTAGGAAACAAACCTCGTTCTTTCGTATTTTCACTTCAGTTTATTTGATGTTTTAGAAAAGTTTCCGGAACTTGCTAAAATGTTTTGTAGAATGAAATGGAAAATGTGCAAAATTTTTGAATGACATTGTACTAAATGCTAGAACAACTAGTGACACCTAAAAAACTTCATAGGTATGAAGTCTCCAACTACTTATATACTTATCTACTAATCGACGATGAAATATTTTTTGAAAATTAATTGAAGATTAAGTAAGTAGTAAAGGAACCTTCTATCTTCCTACGAATTACTAAAGCAATTAAGAAATTTTTTTTCTTCGAATTTTGTCTAGATTTGTTGTTTGACACAAACAGTCAGTGGCACGTTTCCGTTTCAAAAACGTCAAAGGCACTACTTTAACATCACCTTTACAAATTCTATAAAGATAAAGGCTAAAAAAGAGATATCTTTCAAAAATTGCAAGCAGCAACATTTCTGACCCAAATCCAAACAAGTACCTACCTACCTAGTTACAGTTCCACTTCTATTTGAACAAAGAACCTCGACCTGTTTTTGTTGAAATTATCTCAGCTTACAAAGTAGATAGCACTATACGTCGGAGGAACATAAAACTATGTGCATTCAACTCAAAGATATCTCAAGACGCTGCATTTCTTACAAGGCCATAACATTAAACTGAATTGTAAATCTAGAAACAACGTGTAATCGACATACTTAGCCAAATTCTTTAAAGTGGTAAAATATACGAAATTTTAAAATACTAAAGAAATACTTAGCTACGCTAAATAGTGAGAAACAAGTCGAAATTATTATCGCTACGTTGAAACGTCGCTTTTAAAAGGTGGGGAATTTAACCAACTGAAATCAATTTGTCATGTAATTTAACTTCTCTTTTACGATAAACAAATGAAAACAGATCCAAATTACACACAAATCAAACGGTAATCTGGTTTCTTTTTAAGGAAATCATTTCTAAACCTACTTATATTTAACATTCACGTGAAAAAATATAATATAAAATAAAAAAGAGCATTATTTATGAGTTGTTGGTGTAAAGGGTATTATTATATTTAACATTTGTGAAGCGCGATGTCACACGCATTTTATACAAATTACAGTCTCTCGACACTCCACAGAACTGGAACAAATATCGTCTTGTACTTATACAGCGGAAAAGTATGAAAGGGCGGAAAATTCTTTGAAATTCCCTTACGAAGTTCGTATTTTCTGATGAAAAGCCTAAATATTTTATATTCATGCAAAAGATCTGTATTCGTAATTATTTCACTGCCTAGCATTAGCATTCACCTAAAACTTCGTTTGGTTATCTTATAAAACAAGATTATGTGGAGAGTAACGTTAAAATTACCTTAAAAATAAAATCTTATAAGTTATTTAAATCGACTTTATCGAAACTAAACAACTGTGTAAACAACAAACAAAAAAGCAATAATTTATTGGATCGAATAAAATCACTGAACATTAAATTAGTTACACGCCCAACAAAACAATCATTTGAAAGAGGAATTCCAACCGTTTCATAATTGTTAATCATCGGTCGGTTAAATACAATTTACAATACGAGGACACTTTGTTAATAATTTCATTAAATGGCGGAGTCAGGCGGGCGTTTACACTTTCCTAAGTTGTAACAAGGAGCTAACAATGTCTATGAATGAACAATGAACTTCGGTCGGAAATTGAGGCCATTTCGGACAACTTTCGTATGCGGAGATAGAGCAAAGTAATGATATCGATAAGTACATAGTATATTCTCTCTTTAGTATAAAGTTGAGTTTATCAAAAGTGATATGACCAGTATATATGAATATACCTACCTTCACTCACAAAGTAAATGATATTTTGCGAAAAATTGCAACGTTATCTTGACTTTTCAAACCCCTGTTCATTTTATAAGCAAAAAGGTTATTTTTTGTAAATAATTTATTAGATTGGTACCTTCTCGCAAAGATCTACACTGCATAAACTTTCCATTCAAAATTAACTATTTTTCTAAATCCCTTATAACAATAGATTTCAAAATACCTACCTCTTCATTGCACACAACGTTCAATAACTTCTCCATTATTCTATAAGTTTTCCAATTGTAATATCTTTAAGCTACATAATAAAAAAAGATATTCCTTTAAATTCTTAAGGTCGATCTTTTAAACTAATTATTCGGGAATAAAATTTATCAAACCTCTCCTAGCCCAAAGGGTGCAATTTTTTATTAAGATTTCCTAAACTTTTTTCATTAAATTCTTCAAAGTATTTGGGAAGTTTTACCCGTTCTAAAGGCTAATAAAAAAGATTTTCCAGTTTTTCGCGTTGATAATATTTATTTAAACCCTTTTTGAATATTATTACCTACTCCATTTTTATATTCGTTTTTTATTTCTTGCTTATTTAACTGTTTAGTGCAATAATTAGATACCTACTTATTATTATTTTTTAATAATGATGTAAATTTTCCAAGAATCTTGATACTTCGTAAAAAGACAAAATCTACTTATAAGCTCTCGCATCCCTCAGACATATATTTTTACAAGAACATTGTTTGAAAATTTTAAATTACAACTCAGAACTCATCGTCAAATTAAAATTTACAATTATTCTTCATCTCCATGAGTTAGAGGTAGGGTATTTAGAAAACGATAAATATGTAAATAACATTTAATCGGTTTACATTGTACGCTGGGTCTGTCACATGTGGCTGATTCAATCCGAATGGATCAGAGCACCGGGGCTCGTGTTGTTGCGTGTTGCCATCCCATTAAGATAAGCCAGTCCAAACGAGATGTAGCTTAGGATTAATGGAGGGAAACAAAGTGTCTACAAAACCAGACTGGTACAAAAAATTACACGCGCATTAAACGCGTAGCAAAATGATGAGCAAATGTTTGAGAATCTCGCTGAAATTATGAAGGCACCCTTTTAATGGCGTGTGTATTACGAAAGTGTTCTTGCTTCTAGTTTTAGCTTTACTGAGTCGAATGTGTTATCTATTAAATGTACGTAACCGTAAAAATCGTGTTTCTATCATAAACTAGGAATTTCATTTAAAAGTAGGTAGTTATTATGTTTAATATTTTCTTTGAAATCGTAAGTGTATTCCATATGCCAAACAAATTACAGTTTGTAACATCTTTATTGGTAATAAGGCAAAATTACGGCATCCATAACCACAAAAAACATAAATTTACATCTTTCTTCGTGATATTTTATAGACACGCACCTCGGAGATATCTTTTTGCGATCCAATTTAGAAAGTATTGCTTTCACACAGCGCCTTTCTTTCGTCAGCCTGACAACATGTTCTCCCTTTCTATTGTGTAATTAAATCAAGTTAAGATTCGTAAAAGCAGAATCTTGTGACATAATCTGTTGCCATGTTACATTGATCAACAAAGGGTGAGGGTGGGAAGTACTTTGAACGAATTAAATGTCGAATAATAGGAACCCAATTATTATTTTACAAGAGAAAAGACTCTTTACAAATGTTTTTGAAAACGAAATTGTGTTATATTTTAGTAAAATGCGTAGGTACATCGGAATTTTTTATTGTCTGTACCTAAAGGCTTTTAAATGAAATCGGTTTATGTACAAAACAAACATCGAGACACGCCGGAAGCGTGTCAGGCCAATTCAAAGACAAAGCGCCACAGTGTTCTTTACACGAACCACTTGGTACTACTTTTCACCCTCCCATAACTCAAAAGTTCTTTAACGTAAAGACATAAAACTACGCATGTTCAATCTTATCCATAACGACACGAAGAAGCCCAAATTTCATGAAGATAGCTCAAACGGTTTTGAAGATATGAAGGTCCAAAAATCGCAAAATATGGTATTGACTCACTGATTAAAGTAGCAAAACCTAACCTACTTCCAGATGACCTAGAAGGTTGAGATTTGGAATTCAGCTCTATAATTACATTTGACCGTAGGAAAAAATCCAAAACTTTAAAAAAGCCAATTTTTATTGTTATCCCCATACAAAAAACTTGCAATACACACTAAAAGTGGTATAAAAAAATATACAATTATTTTAGATTTAATTTAATAACAAGGACATGACTTGATACATAAAGATAGATTATAATGAACAAAAAAAAAAAATAATAATAAGAAATAAAATGTATTCACATAGGATCGAACCTCCGACCCGAAGACCTCTTACTTACCGCATAACTATTGCGCCAACCATAACTTTTGATAGTACTACGAAATTTTGATCTGCTTATTCAAAGTATCTAATCTGTCACTCCAGCCAATCAAACAAAAAACAAGCGATATAATGACTTAAAATGCGAACGAACCAAAGTATGCTCTTAGCGGCGCTCACTCGCGCCAGCGTCTTCGTTATGCCCGGTTGTCTAGAAAAAACTTGCCTATTAGATTGCGTTTTATGCTGCGTCTTTCATTAGATTTATTTGAAGATAGATTATAATGAACAAAAATAAAATAAAAATAAGAAGTAAAATGTATCCACGTAGGATCGAACCACCACCGACCCGAAGACCTCAGGTCGTGTATCCTCTTACTTGGCGCTTAACTATTGCGCCAACCATAACTGTTGATAGTATTACGAAATTTAGATCTGCTTATTTGATACTCTGATCTAAATTGATAGTATTACGAAATTTAGATCTGCTTATTTGATACTCTGATCTAAATTATAAACGTTAAGTGTATGTATGTATATTCATTGTATGTATGTAATGTAACATATCGCCACATATTATCGCAGAAACGTAGACTGGTACGGATTTAAATTTTATAGATGGCGTTACGTGGTAGTGATTTATAGTGGTAAATGTATCAGAAAAGTAATAAAAAATTAAAACTCATTAAATTAACAGTTATCGAGACACAATTTATATTTAACAAAAAAGAAAAAAGTTGAAAAATTGAATTCGTTCATGTGGGATCAAACCACCAACCTAAAAATATCGAAAGAAACATTTTACCATGACGCTTACCATTAGGCCAGCTAACACTATGCCCATGGAGTTGAAATTTAGAACTAGTTAGTATTGATTGACTGACTATTTAAAGTAGCTAATCTTAACCTATTTGGAAATGACCTAGAAGGATGAAAGGGGTTTGAAGATTTTAGTGTGGAGAGTGCTCTACAACTTTTTTTTTTTTTTCCGAAAGTGGCGGCAGTCAATGAAACCTTCATTAATCTATAGTTCAGGTCAAAACAAATAGAAAAAATAGATGAAAAAAGAAAATGATAAAGCGTCACGTTTCCGAGATATAGGCTGTCAAAGATAGACTAGTGGCGCCAGTAACTATTGGAACATGAAAAACTGTGTTTTGGTGTTATTAAATGGCACATATTGTATTGGAAATTGATACTAGCAGTTAAATAAAGTATCCTGGCTTATTTTAGCAACGCCCCTCCCTCCCACCAAGATGCTCAGACTACTTATAATTTTTATTATTTTAGGTATAAATATGGTGGTATAGTGGTTGAAAAATAAGAGTTTTTGAAGCAACTTATGTCAACCAACTCCCAAAAGCATGGCCCCCTCAAATACTCCTTACCGTTTATTTTGTTACTGCGCTGCTCTGCATACGTGCTAAATGGAGTACCGAAGGAAGGGCGGGACGTGGCTGTGCGAGGAAGATACGCATCTCGAGCTATGCTACGTATCTCGATAATATAAAAAAACATAGCTTTGCTCGATAGCACGCATCCATAGCCCGCATCTATAGCACGAATCCATAGCACACATCTATAGCACACATCTATAGCACACATCTATAGCACGCATCTATAGCACGCATCCATAGCACGCATCCATAGCACGCATCCATAGCACGCATCCTTCTATGTGAAAAACATAGCTTAGCTGAATCCATTTCTACAAAACAATGAATATTATTGGTGGATTTCAAACGCATTCGTAGCAACGTAGCATAGCACATCTCTGGTGGAAAAGCACACTAATCTCGGAAACGTGACGCTTTATCAATTTTTTTTCATCTACTTATATTTTCGATTTGTATTGACTTGAACTATCGATTAATGCAGGTTTCTTAGACTGCTGCCATTTTTGTGGAAAAAGTTACCATACACATGTTTAGGTAGGACATTATATTCAAACCCCTTTGGAATCCAGCTCGGTAATTACGAGTAAGCAAAGGAAAAAAACATTTGCTTACTTTAGGTATTTATACAACCCGTTCACTATAAGTTTGCCGCTGTTGTCTCACTCACTCAGTCCTAGTTCCAGTGAGAAAACGCTACACTGACGTCATTAGCAGCAAACTTACGTTGTACTTGTATAGTGCGTTTTTAAGAATATTTATGAAACGCACGCACTCTACGACGCAGCGGAAAAGCAAAAAAAAGAACTAAATCTTACTACTTGAATAGTTCTCTGTACAAAAAGTAATGATATCCCACCAAAAACATAAATGTGAAAAAGGGTGGCCAATTCAATATGAAAATTATGTTGAGAGCTTTGCCGTAAAAAGTATGGAGATCTAAATAAGCGCCAATTCATAGGTATGCAAAATAGAAATATGTATTTTTATAGGAAAACAAATAATGCCTATTATGAACAAGTATTAATAAACTCTATTTCTTTTCTTTGTTGGTTAACTTAAAACAATTGCTGTTATTAAAAAAAAATAAGATCTTAAAGGAGGTTAGTTTTATTTGGCCAGTTTTCATCAGAATTAAAATATCGAATAAGTTTATAAATAAAATGACTGATTTAATGAAAACTGGCCAAATAAAACTAACCTCCTTTAAGATCTTATTTTTTTTTAATAACAGTAATTGTTTTAAGTTATCCAACAAAGCAAAGAAATAGAGTTTATTAATACTTGTTCATAATAGGCATTATTTTTTCCTATAAAAATACATATTTCTATTTTGCATACCTATGAATTGGCGCTCATTTAGATCTCCATACTTTTTACGGCAAAGCTCTCAACATAATTTTCATATTGAATTGGACACCCTTTTTCACATTTATGTTTTTGGTGGGATATATAACCATACTATATTTACTATAAGTACTGGGTGTAACAGAAAGAGGGTATAAAGACAAAACACAGCGATAGTCCTCATGAAACTGAACAACTTTCCCCAAGAAACATGGGGCGTAAGTCGAAAAAAAAAAGTTCACCTTCCCATACAAAATGTCCGATCAGCTGATCGAGTAGGTAAGTACCTACCTATGGGCGATCAACATTTTTTTTTCGAGTTACGACCTATGTTCCTTGGGGAATTTTTTTCAGTTTCATGAGGACTATCGCTGTGTTTTCGCTTTATACCCCCTTTCTGTTACACCCTGTATTTACATATAAATTCTCGAAAATATCCATTTAAGGTAAACGCTAGTAATCTCGTCAGTGTCCGAGAACTCGTCAGGTTTCAAAAAACTGACAATAACTTAATAAATACTACATTTACCAAAAATATTTGAATTGGCAATTATTTTTGGAAGTATTCCCAACATTTCAAATAGCAACACACAGTTACAAGTGTAATAGCGTCGCCATAATAAGCGTCTAAAGTTGAGTGTTCCGAAAAAGTGTTATTTTTCTGATTTTTAGCCACCAAAAGTAACAGTTCCCGTTCTACTTTCGATCTTAAGTTTTGCGAACTGTGTCAGGTATTTGATGTAAGCGACTGTGTTGTAATATAGTTTATATATCATTTTAACGGTATAACCTATAAAATAGGCTCTAATTATTATTATTATATTTATTTTAACGGCTGACAGGTACTGGTACCGTCAAAACCATGATTGTCCCAAGTATCGTCATACTCAGACGAGTATCAGGACATGCATGTAAAGTTGTCTCTATTCTCGTCATATTTGAACATTAACACATGCAGTGCTGATTTTTCTTTTATTTTGTATCTACGTGACTGCGCCAAAATGAGGGTTACCTATGTTTTTCGAGATTTATGTATGTAAGTACGGATGTGTGTGTATGTATAGTTCATTAGCACCCTCTATAGCCTAGACGGGTCGATAGATTTAAACTTGAAATTGTCATAAGATTTGTATGTTCTGTGAGTAAGAGTGAGATAGAGTATTTCAAAATAAAATAAAATCGATTCCATATATCTATTTTTATTCCTAATAAAAGTGAGGTGTTAAAAAAAATAAACGTTGTCAATTCATCAGCAGTGTAAGGGTTAACTTCTAGCATTAAAACTAATGAGTATCTAGTAACACTGACAGGAACAGCATCGTATCGCCGAGTACTAGGACACCTTTGAAAAATACATCACGATAATTATGAACTTTGTGACCTAAGATATAGAGTTCATATTAGCGATGACAAAATGACGAGTATTGGGACGGCTTTGACGAGTATCAGGACATTTCAGCCGAGTAATGGTACATTTCGACCTTTTTTCAGTATTTTAATTATTATAATTTTTTCACAATTGATAATAATTAATTATTGTATTTGACAGAAAGCCAAATAATCAATCTTTAACCTCGTGGCATTAGATTTTTCCTACATATTCTAGTTTTAGCGTGGCAGAGCTCCAAAGTCAAGGATTTTCGAAAAACGACGAGTAATGGTACTTTTACCTTAGTAGGTAATTTTCAGTTCATAAAACCTCAACATCATTCCTAACTTTAGTTTAAAAACTTTAAGACAAGAATACAACGACTTAACACACTAGCATATCTATTATATAAAGAGCTTCCTAACGACATACACTTCAATAAAATTGTGTTGTGCACACGGGCTCTTACATTTTCTTTTCAATTAAAATGCAAATTTGGAAGAATAACTCAGTGAGGGAACTTTTATGCCCTCATTAACAGAGGGCCTTTTTATAGTCCTGCCATGGTGCTAATACCAACTGCTCGTAATTACCTTTATGTAATAGCTTGTTGAAAATTATAACTCGAATACACATTTTCCATATTTTACAAAATGCTTTTATTTGACAGGTTAAATTAATTGAAAATTATTTCATCTTAAAAGTGTTATTTTAGTACCTACGTAACTTTGATCAAAAAGCTAATGTTTTGAAATTAATTAATGAATTTTTTTTGCAAAGTTCGATTATTCCTTCATGAAATTAATCATTTTAGCTAGACAAAAGATACATACATATAGATTGCCGACTCTTTCACAAAATGGGGAAATAGAATTCGTCACTTAAATCTTGGATGATTTCATTCCTTTGGAGGCCTTTGTCGAGACGCCAATACAAATTGATTTATTGACTCTCGCCTTTTGAATAATACAGTAGCAGATGCCTTTAAATTACAAGGACCTTTGAGATTACTGATAACTTGCAATCTGTAATGTAATTTGTGAATCGGTAATTTTCGCTTTTGAAGTACCTAGTATTATTTACTTTGCAGTCAAGTTTAGATTATTGTAGACATTTCAAGTTTAAAAAAAAGGCCAATGTGGTTCAATTTTAAAGAAACTAAAGTATTTTTTAAATCTTACTTTAAATATATTATATCAATAATATAAAACGAATAGTAAGTACCTGCCCAAGCATACTTAGACAATCGGTTACACACTTTGAGAACTAATTTAATGAAGATGACAAAACTTGGCAATTTGTGATGTTATTTTAACATGGTGCTAAACAAACGACGATTATCTAAAGTTTAATTGAAACGCCCAAAAGCTATTTAAGCTTTTACCTTCAGATACGCAAACCGTAAATTTTATTAACATTGTTGAAATTTCTAGATATTTTGCAAACATTCTCCAGGCCTTAGACTCATTACACACTTTGTATGCTATTAAAAATTATAAAACTTCACACCTAAACTACCAGTACTTAGAAATAAAACTATAAATTAAATGGTGATATTTTGGAAGTTCCTTTTTACCTAATAAGTTGTAATGATGAAAAAGTTACTAAGTACAAGTTCGATAATGGAGACGTACCTAACAGTTCTTACTCATGAAAGTCAAAGATTGAAACATTTTAAGTATAAGTATTACCTAGAATTTGACTTTGATCAGTGCTAACAACGACAGGAATTGAATTAACATAAGTAATTACGTTAAATCTATTTTCATCAACAGGAGAAACTGACAGCTAACATTCTATTTAAAAATAAGTATAATGAAGAGATCAGAATATTTTTGTGTCTATTTCAAATGCACGATTTTCAAGCTACTCGTATTTTTCCAGTTGCCATACCTACTTCAGCACCTACTTATTAAAATATTAACGTTATGTAAATGTAAGTCAATATAAATCAGGGTTTAATCTGTTTACTTTTCAATCTCGGCGAGTACATAAAATAGTCGTAAAACCATGGTCCATCAATTCTTTGCCCACGGTTTACGGCCTCACCTGACCCAAACAGAAAAAATACGAACAGGCGAATATAAAATCACATCAAGAATATTTTCGTTCTTTATTATTTGTAATAACATGGCCATAAGCATTTTTTATAACATCTTTTTATTTGGAATAACATAGTGAACATGCCTCATTCATTTCCGAACCTGCTGCGCCTACAATTCACGTTTCGACTGATATTGCATTCGAAAATAACAAACGATTTCAATGAAAAAGTATGAGAAAATTCTCAGATACATTTGTTTGGAATTTTCCATAGCGTATGCATTCCGGATGTTTATAGAGTTTCTTCAAAGCAATGTTACGGATGAAACGTTCGTAGCGATGAAACTGTTTCTGCCTGAAACACTCCAATTTGTGCAAATACAACAACAATGGAATCTACTTTCTGTTTATTACTCGTTTTATGACGGTGCCAAAAGGGCAGCCGGCCAACAGATGGTTTTCAATGGCTGAAGGTCTAATAAGGACACTAAAATTTTATCGTATTTTCCCACAAAATAAGACAGTTGCGTATTTTGATTTTATGGAAAAAATAACAATATGTAACACTTGTACTTTTTCGTAACAGAAGAAAAATAAGTCACAAATAAAAAAAAAACAATACGGTAACGCTGATCGAGCCATAAGAAAAATTATCATAAAAAAATTAATAGTCTATTCCGCTTCGTACTTTTATAAAACGTTTGTAATCCCTTGTATCGACGTCTCGATAATGTCGCAGTTTGCAACAACAACGACCAGGCATATACGACAGCCTTTCATGGAACAAATGAAAGCTCCATGACGCAGCAGGAAGCAAGAAGCTAAGTTCTCATATTCAACACCTGAGTTGTACTTACAGGAGTAACCATTATACATAACCGATACTTAATAAATATAACTGACTTCTACGTAGAGAACGTATATTTTGATCTTGACATAATTCTGATAAATCCCAAATTCAGTATCAAAGGACCTACTCCATAGAACAGATATGTTCTACAATCCCAAATCCATAGGTATTTTAATAGAACGTACCCTATGTATTATTATATAAGTCCATATTAGAATATTAGAAATAATATTATAAAACTACTGATTACAAACTATTGATGTTCAGTGGAAAAGACATAAACAAATGTTATTTATATTTAACATCCTCATGAAGTTCTGATATGTGCAATGCTCAGTCCACATCAACCCTTTATATTTTGTTTGGCCAATCCGAAGAGTTTAGTTGAGCCGTTTAGTTATGCGGCGCGCGCGTTCGAGTTGGCCTAAGTTACTTGTGTGGTGTGGAGAAACTTGTGTCTGAGTAAGTTGGCCAACTTATGCACGTGTCGCGGTAAAACAACGCGAGTGTTTTAATTCGTTTATATTCCCAAGCGGCAACACAGGAATAATTTTCAATTGTTCATTTGCATGACGCCTACCCCGCTTTGTTCGTTTATAAAAGTCGTTGGGAACTTGAATTAACTTCTGCTTCCTACTTTTGTTTTGAGTCGTTTCTTGTTCGCTACGTTTTTGTTTCCACAAGGAATGGGGTCTATATGTAATACGATACTGAGAGACCGGTGGGTTATTATCAAAAATTACTGCGGTAGGTAAAAGTTTATAACTCTTTCTGTGTAATTTCATTACATTGTTTAGTTATAATAACTTAAAGTAGGTATATGATTTCTAGAATATTAGTTCATATTACATCCGTTGAACTCTACATAAACACAATTCTAGCATTCAGTAAGGTAAATCGCCAGCGCTAGAAATTATGACCCCCATTCAATCACAGAATATACAAAGACAACCTAATACCAACGAGACAAATTCCAAATTTGTTCAGCAAACTATATGAGTGGGGCTGGCAACACAAATACTAATTCTGCAGACAATACAAGGCTCAAATTAGTACAACATACGGCTATTTATGAGTGAGTATTACCATGTTCCTGCGCTATTCACCAATATTTCACGTAATAACCACGCAATGTACGTCGTTTAGCACTGACTTTATTGGTTTGTTTAACCCAAAGTGATTTCAAAATTGGATTTTATGAACGGGCTTTTAGTAGAGACTGACGTGCGCAAAATTTTAGGGCTTTACATGATTGAAAGTGGCTTAAATTAGCTAAATAAATTGTACCATTTAAGTACATACTTATACTACAAAATACGTTAATTGTGAAATACTTTACCTATCTTAAACATATGAGCAATAGCCGATTAGGTAGATGTTATATGTTATAATAACTTTTATTTACTCAAAGACACTTATTCTTTCTGAATTGGGAGAAAGTCTAGATTTCCCTTGGGTATGTAATACTGATAAAAGTGCGTTCACAAGTACAAGTGTATAGAAAGTTTTACAATCCCGAGGGAGGAGAACTTCTTCGCAAATAGATTATCGTCCTTTTCCCCTCGACCACAATATTACGGTTATAATACATTCTGTACGTAGGTACCTAATTTCTGGAATGGTATTGCTATCTATTTTTTACGATATTGACGATTACTGCCTCGGGGTTAGTTTACTTTTTAAAAGGATAATAAACATATCGAAATATCTTTGTTAAAACGGGAAGGCTATTTTTATGTAAGTATTTATGTATTCTCGAATAATAAATTCAATGAATATCCATTGTTTTGTATGTCTTTAGGTTGCCAATATTTACGGCCTTTAACTTTAACTAGTCTAATATTTATTCCATAAAAGTAATGTTATCTTTCTGAATTATTAAACATATCAATTTATTATTCAATTTTGCTGCATTACATAAAATATTAAAACACACTACAGATTTTATCATTTCGCTAGCAAAGAGTAAGCTGATAGGTATTATATTATTAAACAAACAAAAGCACGTTATAAAAGCAGTTAAAATCATAATTACGAGTTAGAAAATTTGTTAATACTTTTCATAAATGTAATTAAACGTTAAGCTAATGTTTAAGGGTCAGAAGATTAAATCTAAATGACTGGTATAAAATTATGAATGGAACATAATTTTGTTAAACAAAATGAACGTAAAATTAATGTAGGTATAATTAATGTACCTAGCCTCATAATATTATTCCTAACAATAGGAAATACATACTAGCGTTGCGTTTGGTCAACAAACAAAACATTCAGACTAATTCAACCAAATTATTTAAATAAGGCTGATATTGGAAACCGGGTACACCACAGCGTGTATTCATCAAACTGGGAAAAAAGGTCCAACTTCTACATTTTCTTTACAATACCAAAAGGTCCTATCTAACGGAAAATCTTTTCAATTACAAATCTGAACCTTACACTCAAACAGTTACATGCCAAATTCAATCGAACTATTTCATTATGATCAATAAACACATAGGGCTTGATCTAAGCTCGTATTTAACAAAAGCTCTATGAAAGTTGGACTTTGAAAGGATTTTATACAAAGCCGGCTATATTTCAAAGCTTATATGAGGCCCCTGGCTTCACCTTGGATATCTTTGCGTTTCATCTTCATTTTATTCCGGCTCAAAAGATTTTTGAGGAAAATAAAAAACGGCGCTGTCTACGACAAGACATTTTGGTTTCTGTACTTGTAAGTTTTATACCCTTCTTTATATGTAAGGTAAGTTTACTTCTTTATACATTGAATAAACATTATAATATTATGTTCATTGGAATCACAGTCGGCAGAGGGTGAAGATTCAATTTCGCGTTCAAACCGCATCGCTCGGTGTATGTAATAAAATTGGCTGTTGAAAGGATAACATGTGTTATTGCGAGTTTCCTGTTAGCTTTATACTGTGGCGAATCACAAACAACCAGGTAAAATGGAGATCGAGAGAGAGAGAGATGGGGGTAGGCATCGATTTGACTATTGGAAGTAACATAATATTAAACCACGGGGCGCCTTAAATATTTAGAACGCCAATCAATCAAATCACGAATTAATGCCTTAATTCACCATTGATATTCTGTAAATTCAGAAAGGAAGAATATTTGCATTCAAAGTCGTTCTTATTATAAACTTTTAAACAAAAAAGTGACTATTTGATAATTTTTATAAAGAGTCAACACCTGAAAATGATCGCATAATATACAAAACTTCGCAGATAAATGCTGGAAATGAAATTAAAAACAGGAGTAATTTATTAAAAGTATAAATTATATTCTTGGTTTATCTGCAGAGTATCTCTGTGCGAATATTTATTGCAGTCAAGTTTACTACTGCGATAAATTAAGCTTATCCTTTGGGAATCTGCACTACTAACGTAGTTGAATTAAATACAGGTCTATTTCTAGAGCATGGCCTTTAATTAACATGTTTTACTAATTAAGTTCTCTTTACAAGATGTCTTCATGGTGTGATTTTATTATTTTAATAAGTAGGTATTTTTAAATGACGATTTCTGTGGATGTATTCTGTAAGGACTTAGTAGTAAATTTAAAGTATTTTGAGACATTTAAATTCTTGATTTAAAGATATGTTAATTAATTATGATGGTGGCTGGCTAAAAAGGTTTCTGAAACTTGTAATAATATCTTGGCGCATCCCTAACTCACTTCTCGTATAGATACTAAGAAAAGTCGCATACTCATCACAAAATTGTGCCATTTATCACAGTCATTTATAACGAAATTATAAGACTCACTCATTTTCAACCGTAGAAATCACATACGGGTTCATTAAAAGTTTCGAAAAGCTGCGCAATACTGCTTTATTATGCGCACATAATCCTCAATATAAAATGAGAAATAACAGAATTTATTGGAAAAACGTAGAACTTAACGTCTACCCAAATACCCTGTGTTACGGGATGAAATGGATATCTTGTTTTGTTTATTGCTATATCTCTTGACACTTTTTTTAACTTTTATTTAGAAAGAGGTAATTTACCTTAGAATTTTCGATGTTAACTATAATATTTTCCTCGAATATTTACCTGGCTGAACGGCCGGTGAAACCGGAACGTTAAAAAGAGAACAGCCGCAAAAAATACGAAACCTCTTTTAACCACTTCGTTTTAGAGATCTTTTGGGCAAAGTCGGGGCCGTTAAAAAGATAGATTGGCCTGTTAAATGAACGCGCTGTTAGCTGACAGTGTATTTTTCTTTCTAATCTGACCGATTTAGGAGAAAACCGCTAAAACGGATCGGGTTTTAATGATTTGTTCATTAAAACTGCTTTACTTGCAGCATGTTTGCCAATAACGTTTATGTTGTCGGATTCACAGCAGGGAAACTAATTCCTCAACTAATTAAGCGTCAAACTGTCCACTAACCTGATAGATAGGTATACGAGTAGAAACAGCTACGCTACGTCGACGCCATGGCACACGCTACGTGACGGGATGAGCTATTAACTTCTTATTGGCTTATTCTCGCTTAAGACAAAAGCGAAAAACCTAGAAGTAGGGCTGTAGACAATTTACGACCAGCATATTGCGTTATAAAAAATGATAGCGGTTTTCTCGGTGCGCAGACTCATTTGCCGCTTATCACCCTACCGTCTGATATCGCTGCGACCGTAAAAGGAAGCTAGTTGACGAGATATATATACTTAGGCTTATCTGCCACGATGACGAGGAAATACTTCATAATATTCAGCCAAACGCTCCCAGGGATGTATTGAGATACTGAAGTTAAGATATTTCTGATAGATAACTTACTGCATTTATGTAAACTTTTTCTGATGATGATTTAGCGTGTAAAATAAAATCTCGCATGCTTGTATCTACAAAACTCATTCCAAAGAAAGGAATAATCCAAATTTTACTTAACTTAAACCCTATCTGGCTTCATGAAGGTCCTTTATTCATTTATAACCTAACCTTCCTTCGGCAGCAAAAAAATCAAAAAAAACATCAAAAAAAAAGAGCAAAAAAACAAAAATGTAAAATTTCAAGTCTCGCTGTGTTTTCCTTTCACAGTAAAAAGTTATGAGATCAAATGTCAAACCAAGTCGTATGTATAGCGGTGGTTTTGACATACGCCACCTTTATTTTTCTATAATAAATACCTACAAAGATTTGGCAATCGCATGAAAACAACAAATCACTTTACTAGGTCCCTAGAAATTATGAGCGTGTGCTTCTCCCAAAACAAGTGTGACGCCTTGACTTGACAAATTGACAGGCCTTACATTCCTATCTTATATCAATATTGATAATATGAGACTAAAGTTTTAACAGCAAACTGGTGATCAAACCCGAAGAAGATTTCGTAATTGGTAGACTGCAACAGATAGCATAGAGACGGTTGGTTAGCCATGTAATCGGAAAGTAAGTCATGCGATAGCCAAGTCATTGTAGGTATTTATTATAGAAAAATAAAGGTGGCGTATATCAAAACCACCGCTATACATACGACTTGGTTTGACATTTGATCTCATAACTTTTTACTGTGGAAGGAAAACACAGCGAGACTTGCAATTTTGCATTTTTGTTTTTGGTGGGATCTCACTTCTTTTTGTAAGTAATCCTTCTTTTCTTCGGCTCCAGTAAGATTTGCTGTACCTACATCAGCAACTGCTTTTTTAAAGCCCACTCCCTATCCCTTTTGCCCTTTCGTAGAGGCTTTGTTATTATGAACTAAGACAAGTCCGGACGGTAAATATTTCTGAGGCGATTATCAGACCTAGTTACTATCTATTATCAAAGTACTCGTCAAGACGAATCAAACGGGCCCAAACTCGATAGGGTTGCGACGTTTAATTACGGAGTTCCTATGGCCATCTTCCAACTTCATCATCATACCCTGGTTACCATCAAGCATGAAAGTACTCGTCAAGACAAATCAAACGAGCCCAAACTCGATGGGGTTGTGTCATTTAATTACGGAGTTCCTACGGCCATCTTCCAGCTCCATCATCAGACCCTGATAACCATCAAGTATGAAAGTACTTGTAAAGACAAATCTAACGAGCCCAAACTCGATGGGGTTGTGTCATTTAATTACGGAGTTCCTATGGCCACCTTCCAGCTCCATCATCAGACCCTGATTACCATCAAGCATGAAAGTACTCGTCAAGACAAATCAAACGAGCCCAAACTCGATAGGGTTGCGTTACTTAATTACTGAGTTCCTACGGCCACCTTCCAGCTCCATCATCAGATCCTGGTTAACATCAAGTATGAATGTACTTCTCAAGACAAATCAAACGAGCCTAAACTCGATAAGGTTGCGTCATTTAATTACGGAGCTTCTATGGCCACCTTCCAGCTCCTTCGTCAGATCAGCTCCATGTTACCATAATATTGCATTATCTATCACGCGATATACATATTATTATTATGCATGCAAAATTTCAGCTCGATTGGAAACCGGAAAGTGTGTCAAATTTAACTTGCAAGATTTGATTACAGACAACGCGACAGGTAAAAGCTTGTCACGCGCCAAAGTAACCTCGGTCGTATTAACAAACTTATTTTTTGCGGCTCTGAAAATGAGTCTCAGAGAAGTTTTGTATAAAGATTTAGTTTACCAATCGCAAATAAAAAGAAGCGATTTACTTATTATTGCAGTTAAAAATTAATATTTTTTAAGTTTTTCCTGAATTTACTCAGTATAAAAACACTACCCTCCAAATTGCAAGGTTATGGGTTTGCTAGAAACCTTAGAATTTTGATGATCGGTTAGTGAGTCAGTGAGTCAGTGAGTGTCAAAAGTAGTGAACTTTGACTGGCGGTAACTTTTAAACTATTGATAATAATTGTACGAAATTTGGTACAATAGCTAGTTATAGTATATACTCTCGATTGTTAAAAAAAAATGGTTTCTAGCTTTATCCACTAGTAAGCTACAGGGGGGTCAAAAGGGCCTTGAATTGCTTCGAGAAAAGGATGGTACGGCCGTTTTTTTTGGCTCGACTTGGCGGGGGCACGGCCTTGCCTCCAGATTGCTATATGGCGTTCTAAAATTAATATATTCAAAACCATATATTACAATTTTAGAGTCGAGTTTATAACGCCATTGGAATATATTCAGCAATGAAATTCAATATTCACCCACCGTAGATGGTTTACGAGCACAAATTACTCAAGACTCAAGAAGTTTCTCTAACAGATGAACTTTACAGACGATAAATTTGCAGATAACGATGTTGAAGATTAGCACAATCAAACTCTGTCTCTAAGGGTGACTAATTTTACACTCCCTTACACGTAATAGATTATATTACGGTCTTTATATATTAATAATCACTTTCCTACATTTATATTTTGGGCTTTGTTTATTTTTAGAGCTTCAAAATATAATTGTTACACAGAAACCGAATGTTTATGGACATAGACGTTTTTGATCATTAAAGATACCTATCTAATTTTTGATAGAAAGATTAGTTTTTTGATAGAAAAGTAAAGACAGCACTCCAGCAAATAAACGATGATATGATTCGTAATAAGGTAGGTATAATTATAATATGTTATGGCGTGTCTTTCATTTTATTTTTGAATCTGATCTAATCGTTGCGCAATGCGAAGACGCACGTAAAGGTTTATTCTATGAACAAGGCCAACGATCCATAAAATAAGTAATTTGCACCACACATTACCCCGAAATAAGGTTAATTACACACGCCGTTTGAGTAGCAAAATTGCTGTCCTTTATAACGAGTACCTAACCTACCCCAGATATTTAATAAGCTCGCAGCAATTTGTGCATAAAATTATCATTACGTATTTTTGTGGAGCTAAGGAATCCGCAAAAACCTTCGCGGCACATTTTAGAGAGGGCTTTGTGCCGAGATTTAGATTTGGGGTCCTAAAATAACAACCTGCCTCGGACCAGCCGCCTTCCATACGCTCTAACGCCAATCAGGTGTACTTTGCTGATAAAGAAAATTTCTTTTACAAAAAAGTACAATTTAAGAAAACAAAGAATAAGTTTTTTAATCTACTATACATAGACCAATAGATTCATATTAGAGGCAATGTCTTAAAATACAGACTATACAACAACCCATCAATTTCGACAATTCCAAACTAATCCTAACTAAACCGGTAGTAAATAAAAACATTAAATTATTTATTGCTTTATTTAGTGTTCGGCACAATTCATGTTTATATGAGCCCCTACAAATTAAACGGCAGTAAACGTTCCAATGGCGTACGCTTTTGGAGATACAATATTATTGCTATGCAGATATAGTTTACCTCAAAGTCATTAAGTATTTAATTAACTATCAATTGTAGAAAAAGTAATTAAATTCAAAGCTTACCCATTAAACTCTACTAAAAAACAGAAGAAAGCAGACCGATATTTAAAGAATACATAATTTTAACTGCTTTTACTTCAATCAACTGTTAATATACGCCACGTATCGCTAGCAGATCGGATTTCATAAAGCGTACCCCTACGAGTTCTATATTACACAAAAATTAACATTAATGTCGTTACCTACTTACTTTGACACGTTATAAAGCACCTAAGAAATTCTAACGCAGCCGTCACAGCCCTAAATAAACAATTTACATGCAAATGCCACGTGATCTTATTTGCAGATACAAAATCTCGTTTTTGATTTAATATGCTTCCTCCACCTTCTGGAAGAGAGCTGAATACTTAGATCGTTCGTACTTTTAACATAATATTGAATGAGGGTAAATACATTCGCATTATTCTGGATACTTTAAGAGATTATGAGTATATTTGCAAGATTTTTGAAAGATTTTAAAAATAAAGTTGTTTTAATACTACCGTAGAGTAGATGGGAATTAAAGTTTCTCATACGTATCCAAATGTATTCAGGTATTTCTAAATACTAATAGTATGTGGTTATCAACAAAGTTTACATTGTAATTTCATTTATAATCTCATTTATACATTATGATTGTTTCATAGAGTTATTTCGATTATGCACATTTAATTTTAATCTTTTAACACGAGTTTATTAGGTATTTGAAAGTTTTGAAATATGCAGCCAATTTTTAGCATAATTATTAACAACTACTGGCAGTAAAATCGTGTCTAGGCCATAGTAGCACTGGTTGTACTCTCAACACTTTACCACCCCCTAAACCTAGATACTTACCTAAAGTATCTTTTCATCCTACATTCGGGTCCTCAAACGAAAAGTGCAGTAAGCTACTGAATCGTGGACGACAGAAGATGGCAGCCTTAAGACCACTTTATGGGCTCTCTAAAGTGCACTACCGCATAAAGACACATTTCGCACTACGAAACTCTTTTTCTGTGTAATACTTATAATGTTACTAGAGGTTTTCTACGACTTAGTACAAATTTTATCAGTATAACTTGATGAATTTAATATAAAGCATTTGTCTTACGCTTAAAGTGCAAGCTACAATAATGTAAAGGTACCTCAGCGTGAAAAAGTAACAAACATCCGCCTATATTCGTATATCCGTTAATCCATCCATCATCACAAAGAGTGTCATGTAATATTCGTAGATTAAAAATAATAGGAGTGAGGAAATATTTTTTTATAAAAAATATATGTTCATTCGCTGTATTCGGAGAAATAAAAAATACAAGATATGATTTCAATTTATAATGGTACATTTTGTTTCCACGAATTGAACTTGAACTAACTCACTCATAAAAACATAGAGCACTTTAACATTTTCAAATTTAATCCACATGGATAATTTCTCCTTTTATCTGTACCGCGAAAAGTTCACAAAACCCCATTTATTATTTTCGAACCTTTGCATAATAGTGAAATAATTTATTAGGAAATACGTAGCCAAGCGTTCGGTTTAGGAAGCGTACAAAGGCAGTGTAGGCTGACCCTTACCTTTGTTCTTGTGGTCGGAGCGGCATTGGCAGAGGCACGATCACTCCCCAATTCTGATCACTGGATACAAAGTTGGCTGTAAACGCCATAACTAGGGTAACTAGTACCCCTTGAGATCAGCATATCAAAGCACTCGCAACCAACGTTGTACCAGCCACCCAGCTAGCGTAAAAGATCAGAATTGCGCCCTGACTTTGATCGTAATATTTTACCGGCCACCGCTCAACGCTTTTTGTTCCACTCCGCTTGAGGTTTGTAAGCCTTAGAGAATTTAATAACATCCAGCCTACAACAAATGTTTCGGGTTTCTGATTTAAGATGATCCAGTTTTCTTTAGGTATGACGTCGACCGCAGATTATTGGGTTAAGATTACCTAAATAGGATTACCTATTATTAATTTAAATAGCTAGGAAAATGTAACAAAGCAATAAAATAATAACAAATGCGAAAGAACTATTCAGTAGTACACAATACAAAAGTATTAAATTCAGCTCTGGCGGAACTGATAATATAGCCTGAATAAAAGTAACGTGGGAAAAATGTGATTAAATCAGATTAAAGCAATTAATATAACACTTCGTGCTTACATGAGCACGTGCCGTTATATACCTAGATAGGCTATAGTAGGCTTATAGAGGTATTTTCTGAGGTCAATATTAGCTTTACCGTTTTACTTGATTTGAAGCAAAAAGGTAATTTATTTCCAAATGATTAGATCGAGTTAAAACAACCCTAACTTGTTTTATCTGATACAGAAAACAGCTCGTTCTTTCAACAATTTAACCAACTACATATTAATCAAAGTTTCTTGAACAATAAACTTTAATTAACTGAAGAACATCAATAGTTCGAGAAATAGGTAAGTATATTTTATTATTCCTTATGAAAAATAATTTATTTATTTATTTATTTATAAGGAACACCAACAGTACATATATAAAACAATCCATACAAAGATTTCACTGTTCAGTACTGACACATATACCACTTACAGGTGTACACAACATTTACAATTTACACGCACAAATTTACTTTACAATGGATAATAAAGTACCGGCACAATTGATATTTAATTGAATTTGAATTTAAAAGAAAAGAAAATAGGATTACAACACATATAAATAGGTACATTAAAAAGAAGAAAGTGATGTCTTTCGAAGTGAGAATAATTTATGATTTGTGTAACATCTAGGAATTGTAATATTTAATTATTTTTGATTTGAATGAGCTTAAAGAGTCGCAAAATTTATCCAAATTTGGAATTAGTGCACTTAGCCTGTTATAATTTGAGCAGATTGAAAAAAAATATAATTATTTTGTTTCCTAACAAAGCTCATCATTTAATCAGGTAATTTTTTTATTGCATTAATTAATTCATAGTATGTGTATGTCGTAGTAGGTTTTTGTATTTCAAACAAAATAATATCACTTTAATTAGATAATAGTTCGGTATACCAATTCTACGCAACAGCAAACACATCAAGCATAATTTCCCGCACAAAAACACGAAGAGAACAATATGGGTCGAGGAAATTCGTAAATCTCATTAGCAGCTTGGGAAATGAAAGTTTATTTAATGTGTTAAGTGCTGTTAATTGCGCTATAAATAAAGTTGTAGCTTGATCGGGGAACCGTTCGAAGAAAGCACTTGGTATTTATTTTAATTAATCTCTATTGAAAATTAAGACTTAGGTAGATACTTTTATAATTAAGATGAGCTTACTTAACCATTAAAATTTATTTACTCTTTGTTTTTAATACAAAATTATATTTAGGATTGATTCAATGTTATTGACTGGTTCTTTACAAGTGTGTAAAGTGTCATTAAATAATCACCGCCTAAATTGAATTTTCTGATTTTTAAATAGAACCCGCATGAAAAAATACCTTTTATTTAGGTACCTCCTATACCCAGTTAAAAAGATTCCATCTAAAATAGAAACAACAAGTTCTAACCACCCACAAGGAAACAAGGTAATTCTCTTAGTTTAATTACAGCAATTATTTGGTAAGTGCTTCTGGTGATAAGTCAGTAGTACTCGTAAAGTTAAAACGAGCAACAACTAGCTTCAGTTAAGTACGTTGCTTTAGTATACCTGAATACAGCGAAAAGCATTTCAGCTTCCGGTTGATTTTAATTTTGTGGAAAATAATAAACTTGTTTACATTTTTATATACGAGGTTAAAATGTAAGTACCTAACTTTTATTGGCACTACGCAAGAGCCACGTAGCTAGCTAGCTAACATTGTGGTTTTCGAAAAAAGGAAGACAGGTATTTAATGGATAAACACCTTTAAAACATTTTTCCATACCTTAAAGAGAGGAGGGTAGAAACTTTTAATTTTCAGCGTCAGTATGTGGAATTTACATGAATTTAATAAGAATACGTAACGATAAACTACTGGTAGTTATTCAGTTGTTATTCTTTCGTTATACCGAGTAGTTTTTTCTTTTACACGTGTTTTTGTCAATCTAAATTTTACGGCTCCGAAAACCACAACTTCTAGATAAAACTGATTCGAGGGTCATTAGACCGCTTTGACTGCGACAGTCGCGAGATAAGAACGCCATGTAATTTATTACGTAGTAAAATTCTTTTTATTTGTGCGTCCAGGCTTGGACGTACCACTTTTTCTTTCATTTTCTTAGATTTCTAGTCGCCTCTCAATACTAAAAGCTTCGTGAGGTTTCCTGTTAAAAGAATTTCAATAATAAGACCTGATTTATTGAAGGATGTTCTGGGACTTATGATCATGTAGATTTTAAAAAGAGTTCGATCACTATAATATAAGCTAAGATATGAAATCGTAATGATTTAATGATCATCATCATGTCAGCTTATGGACGTTCACTGCTGAATAAAGCCTCACCCAAGGATGTCGACAACCACCGGTCATGCGCTGCGCACATCCAACAATATTCTAATATTTTTTTATGTATTTCGTAAGAAGGTAAAAGTTACTCGTTACATAGACTCTACATAACATTTCTGTTTTGGAAAATATTTTCCACCAACCACTTCATTTTCACATTCTACCATTTAAAGGTATTAAACACTACACAATCAGCAATATTTGCTTCAAGTTCGTAGCTCCAATAACTCAGAAGATAATCCCATGGCGCGAGAACTACTCTTATCCTTTCTTATTTACGATGGACTTAGTGAGTTTCTATTGTGAGCGTTGGACGGAACGCGGCAATCGAGGGGTTTAAAGAAATATCACGACGCAAAGGCATTCCATCCCCAGTTCACTGAATTGTATTCTCAATTGGACTGGAAAGTACTAAACTAGATGTTACAGAGAGAAACTTGGCAAATAGATAAGACGTTTTATGCCGGAACTGCACTAAATGAGTCAACATACTTGATCACAGAGGAAACGTCTGTAATCACAGGCGTTTGATGTTGGAGATTTGATTGATACCTGAGTACATGTGCTGTAGTAGGTAATATTGATATAACAGGTAATTTCTACGTCAAATTAGTAGTGTTTGGTAATGGTTCCGGGTAAGATTTCCACAACCGATCCTCGCCAAAAACCAACAATCTTGTCTAGGCAATCTAAAACGGCCAACTATGCTCCAATATATAATTTAAAGCAAGCGGTGGTTGCCGCATATTACGTAAATTTTCAACGTCGTCGAACCGAATAAACGCTGAAATGAAAGTGCTTTTCCGCTCACAAAATCTGTTTGCCTTCGTAATAGAGAAAGCGATGAAGTTCGTTTTACATTATCAAAATGTTTATAGGACCTACCTTCCGACAAAATCAGCACTTACAATTAGAAGTTTAAAATTCTGTAAAAAGCTAAATACCTACTTAAAATCATATCGTAAGATGCACTAAAGTTTTACATCCAAGCAACAAGCAAAACAAATATTCAGTCATTGTTAGTCAAATGCCATTAAAAGAAGAACAAAAAACAAAACACTGATAAAGCTTAGGTCAACTGTAAATAAAGTGAGGCATTTTAGTTGCGTCAAAATTAAGCGCTTAAATCCAAAATCGTTTCATAGTTTTAGTAACATGGTTTTGCCGAACACGCATGTGGGGCGCAAGGCTGTCACGTACAGCGCTTTGCTCATTTGTCAACACTGTGATATAACAGGTTAGCTAGCTAACCACCAACGACACGTCGTTTGCATACGTTCCTATCTAACTTGATTGTTCTATGGTGCAGTCGAATATGATTAAATTATAGTTCAGTTTCGTAACGTACTTTGTGGAAAATGGAAAATAATGTGATATTTAATTTAAAACAGTTATTTTATTATTTATAGAGCGGATATGAGGAAAAAGCTAACACCATGTTTTTATTAAAATATTTCAATAAGTCTTTAAATATCCCATTGCTGCCCATGATCAGATCTTATGCCTTATAATTAAAGCTTACAATATACATCTAAAATAATTTAGACCACTTTTCTAACAAAGAACCGACTATCAAAGTACATAGCCATATCAGGTTTTCATCTACAAAAAGGTAATTTTTCCATACTAGTAAATAGCATAATTATCTCGTTAACTGCGTAATATGGAACCAAATAAACCGTATATTTTCCAACTTCAAAAGCTTTTACGCACTATAGTGAGAGCCGCAACCACGGCTTGGCGTTTATTTGGAACTCGCACTCAGCTTGCGCTCAAAAGTAAATGCTTCATTCATACATAAGGAATTTCGAACCGCCGAGGCATTCCAACCGTCAGTGCATAAAAGCCCTTAAAGCTTTAGTATTCGTACGTCCGTCCAAACTCAATACAACTATGTGATTGATCGGTTTGTTTTCGCTCATTCGTTCACATTTTGTTTGCAGTACGTGAATCTATTCATAAATTCATTCGGAAGCGCTTTTGTATTTTAAATCCAGCTTTTTGGCCGATTTATGTTTTAGATAAAGTTATTAACGAATGCTATTATTTTTGCTGGAATTGGTTTTTCGAAACCTGAAAACAAATGTTTGCTTTCTATGTAGTTGTGGGTAAATCAACTAACTGATGGATGTGTGATGGATGATGGATGCGCATATGGAAATTAATGTTTACTTATACCTACTTACCAAAACGTAAAAAGTACACTTTTCCCACAAAAGCATTAAATATCACCTTATTAAGCAGAATAAGAAAAATCAAAAGTCTTCAATTGAGATGAATGAAAAACATGTTTCTTGCAAGGACTCGCATTTGAAGCCACAGCGTATTCAAGTGTTTTCTAAGAAAACGCTCTTGTAGGATGAAAGCCCCTTATTTTATCACCTCAAATCTTGGCTATAAGAACCATTGGCTTTGTATGAAATACAAAAGGATGTCCGCGAGCTTTTTAGGCAAGTGATAAACGGAGGCTGTGTGGGGTGGGGCAATAGTGGTGTAAATGTAACAGTTACCTAATCGTATTACAACGTATTGGTATTAATTATTTACTACATTCATAAATGTTACATTAGATACTTAAGTGGAATGTAAATTGAGCTTAACTGTATTGATGTCAGTAGGTAAGTTCAGAAAAAAAAGCTATAAATGAAAAAGATTTTCTATTACTCAGTGATCAGTGAAAAAGCATTTCCTTTAAAAAAAAGCATATTTGATTTTACTACAAAATATTAAAACGAGTAATAATAGTTGAGCAGATCAGTTACATGAAATAAAATAATTCAAATTATTTTTTTGTTAATTTATGCAAAAAATATATTTTGTATTCGCATATTCGTTTCAATATTAAATTGTGTTGTGGCGTTCACTTCCTTAGTAGGGAGTTTGTCGACAACACTACCGTAAAATGTATTGCCAATGTGTTTGAGATTAACGCGGCAGCCATTAATTTGTTGTGCTAAGTGGCCACTACTGTTTAGTAAAACTATGCGGTGAACTCTCGTCTGCTCCAATAATTTACGATATGTTGCCAACATCGCTCATTCTTACTAACTCACTTGCTCTTTTGTGCGTACAATGCAGTATAAGTTTTCGTTTATTTTTTGCTTCGTGTTGCGTCGTTTCTTTAGAATATTGCTTAAGAGGTTTGCAGCTGAGAATAGCAATGAATAAATTCTTTTTTTTTCCATATCGCCAAAAATGAAGCATGCGTCGTTTTATTTTGTGCGAGTAATTTTTAAAATACATGAAACATTTTCAACTCAACATTTCAAGTGCAGTCTGCTATAGAATAACAACGTTGCCATTAATTAAACGACAGAAAACCTCTGATACGTTGTGAAATATTAAAATGTGTTTACTTTCATTCTGCTTCTATAAACATGCCAAAACTGCGAGCGGACGACAAGCTTTAAATTTAAAATAATTTATAAGTAATTACTTGTTTTGTTTGCCGTCATCATACTACGTGGAGAATACAAACAGTGGCATGAGGACCAATTAAAAAGAATCTGAAACCAACACATGAACTTTAATTTTATAGTCCCTACAATTGACATAACTACGGCATCAATCACTTGTTTAACGGTAAACTGATTTGTCCAACTCTGTTTTCTGCTATGTTGTTTCTGTCGGGCACTTTTCCTATTGAATTTACATGCACCAAGCGCTTTCCATGCCTGTCGCTTCATGCATATGGATGGCGTTATGCAAACTGCAACTCTGCGTTACATTGAATAAAAATATCCCAAAATGTGATATTTCGTCAGCTTTACAGAAGTTATTTTTGTATGTTATTAATCAGGAATTTGAGTCAAAAGCTTTTGAGAAAAAACAATCAAGAGGCATCGTATTTTTTTTCATTAATACGCCTCACTAACGGCTTTTGTAATTTTGTGTTGAAAGATAAAGTGAGATCGCTTTTTCCTCCTTATTTTATAAAATAAAACACTGTTTTATTCATTGGAAATTGACTTCTCTGTGTTTGGATTACGATCAAATTAAATTACCTAAACCAACAATTGCCAGCGCTCGGCAACACGAAATGTTCTACAAAGTGCACGGTTAAAGTATCAGCGTACAACACTGGACTTTAGGAACCGTTCACAAAACGTGAACCAGATAGCTTTTAGTTAGTTCCTAAATTCCAACTTTAATCTAATTTCCACGTTAAACTACCAATTCCAATATTTAGTCGTCATTTATAACCTAGCTTTATTAATCATGTCATGAATATTAAATAATTTCACCGATTAACGTGGACATTTAAATAAGCTTCGTGAACGAGTATCACTTTAAGGAAATTTTTTGCAAAAGAAGAGTTCAATAGAAGTTAGCTGACGCTATTGTAACAGCCACCTTACAACATCCAAGTTGCAGACGGCAAATATTTTCGCTCAAGTTCCAACTGCGACCGGTTGGTTCTAATCTTAATTTACAGTTGCAAGTAGTTTGTTCACAAGTTGGTCGGCGCCAAGCTTGGCTTACAGGTGAACTGCACAACAACTTGAATCCCCGCTTCTTCGCGTTCCTGCTTTATTACCTTTGACGAAGCACATTGCGTTAGCTTAAAGATAGCTTCAAGTTTTAAGTGATATTTACTAAGTATGTACCAAGTATTAGTAAGACTAATGAAGGCGTACGGTAAACTATACTGGAAATCACGTCTTTACTAATACTAAGCTAATACGTAGAACAAGCTACTAAGTTTACTTACCTACAGTCCTATGTATGCTAACTATTGTCAATTGAATTTATTGTGCTATGTTGTTATTAGATTTTTACAAAATGTTTGTTGTTGTTGCTAGTTTTATAAGATTTTTGATTTCGCAATTATCATGATAACGGAGTAAATAAGTAGGAGTATGAATGGCACCTAGATGATATAATGTGTCACACTGATTGAATACGTAAAATATCATACATAATTCAAAGCGAACTATGATTCAGATAATACACAACACAGGTAATGCATTTCTAATGCAGTTTACGTGTATGAACCCGAACCTAACTTAAATTCAAAATAATGTTCATTTAATGAAAATTCAACGGTATCGCTTTAAAATAATCTCTTACGCCTTATCCTTTTATTATGCTTAGTCTAATTGCTCATTATAAACGAATGAGCATCTTGCTAACTTTAACCTTTCAAAGGATAACTCGCCAAATCGTAATCCAAATAGAATACTGGTTCACTGAAAAGGAAAGTATTCCTTACTAACAACAATTTGAATATCAAATAGCTCTTGGGCTTCTACTCAAGTGCTTTTAGTAAAGTAAAACGCGTTGTAAGCAGTGACACAGCTAGGCCTCGATTTACCCTAAACTTACACGTTTTTACTGAATATATTCTCAAACCCTCGATCGAAAATATCATAGCATCTGCCTACCAAAAGAAGAAATATTATAGTTCTCAGAATGACAAAATATTACACGAATCAGTGAACAGGCGATAAATCTGGTTTTGTTTGACACACAAGAAGATTTTCATACATGTTCGCTTATTCCTTGTTAAGATATTACGATTCGTAATTAAGGATTTCAAGATTTGATTATGGACAGCCATTTTAATCTATTACTCTTAATATTTTTCTCAAAATAGTGTTCAGTCTAGGCTCATTTGATTAGCTGGTATTGAATTAGACAAATAATCTTTTTCCGTTTTTGGTATTATTTTTGATAAAACGTTGAAAAGTCAACCCCGTCACTTCAATGAAAAACAACGTTACGCCTAGAAGAATGACTTCAACAGAAACAAAAAGTTGATGGAGTCGTTGACTGAAAACTTCAGATACGGATGACTGAAACCAGAAAAAAGGCGGCCAAGTAACTATTGTTGGCGTCTCGCCAGAGCTAGAGATAAAGTTAATCATATTTAAAGCTAACTGCCACTAAATAAAAAGCATGTGAGTGAACAGAGAACCATTAATAAAAAGCTCCGTCCAAAAGCGGACAATTCATCCAACTCTTCTGTTATGAACTCATGATAAAAACAACTTCTAGTTAGATAAAATTTTAGACAGTTTTAATTATTCGGGAAGCAGGAAACTTAGTTCGTTGGACTAGCGGAACCAGTCAAGTGTGGTGCTTTCTACGAAGATTAATTTTTCACAACTCTACCCTCCTCACGAATCGGTGTTCGGATTTCTTATCGAACCTTTGAACCAATCTCATTCGAATCTGAATTACAAAGTTTAAACTACGTTTTAAAATCAGCCAACATAAATTCCCACGAGTAAATCAATCAGAAAACACAACTAAGGTAATAATTTCACGACTACCGCACGTAATTTAATTTACTGTCACTCAGATTGGTGGTTTATAATTTCACAGTTAGGTTGGAGTAGTTGTACAAACTCAAAGTTCGTCAAAGGGATTCGACTAATTTGATTTCAGTGTTCGGCCGCCGCAGGGGTTGTGTCTATTGGACATACGACAAGAATTTACGAAGCAACTATGCGGTTTACCTTTAGCACATACAGCCTAGAGTGTGATGTAAAGTGCCCTTTTGTCCGAAAAAGACCAAATCATCGCCTTACTTTCCTTCCATGTTGTTGATAGCAAAGAATCCGGTCATCCGACCGTTTTAAGGGTCTCTTTATTATTATACTCGCATCGGAAGCTCTTTTCGCATAAGTGTTTTATGAACGCCTAAATTCCAGTAAGTAAGCATTCATTTTTTGAAACCTTTACTGGAAAACAAATTTTCTGAGAAAACAGTTTATTTACCTTACGTCACACATTGTAGACATGATTCAAGTACCTAGATATAAAGCTTTCACTAATGAAAAGGTTCCAAGAAACTTCTCTGTCCCCCCAATACCTGATTAATGGATCTACTAACAGGCAGTATTTAGGTACCTACTAAATACATGCATCAGTTTTAATTTCTTATTTGACTTTAAGTTAAAGCAGTCACAGGAAATAAGATGCTTTAGAAATAAACTACTTCCACCCCAGTGCTACTCAAACATTTCGTTTTACGAACGTCATACGCCCGTTATTAATAACCTATCCTGATCCGTTTTTTACCAAATCGAGATTGAAAAAACAAAACACAATTGTGTTCTTGACATGTTTTTGGTACACAAGTGACAATTGTGTTTTGTTTTTTCAATCTCGATTTGGTAAAAACGGATCAGGATAGGTTATTAATAACGGGCGTAAGTCGCTTTTCAATAATACTAGTATTAAAACTGGTTTTAAACAGTTATTTTATTAAATAAAAGAACATAGAGAAGAATCACGTCTGGTTCGTGACGCACGGGCGCCTTTAGACGAAATTTTAATAGATAAAACCGAAAGTATAAATTCAATAACCCTTAAAAGGCCGAGTCCGCTATCCAATTTCGTAACTCTGTGCTCAACAATCAACAAATTAGCAACGATGTTTAACATTACTCCGGTTGGAGGTTAGTCAGCTTCCCAAACATTATTAAATTTTAGACCCAAATTATGTTCTCAAATTTTTACCCGTACAATTTGGTAAAGCGTTTTCCGAGCCGCTTCCTTTAAAATGTTAATGTATTTGTAGCTTTTATAAATAATGAATATTAAAAATGTTCGCTTGAGAATATTTGATTTCATTTACATCGTCGTAATATTTAATTCAAATTCTCAGGTCACATGAGCTTTATTCCTGTCAAGGAACCGGCAGCGTCGACTCTTTGAATGACTAATTGGGCCTTTGAGCAGGACTATCTTGGCAGCGCCAAACTTCTATATAAGACTTACATTTTGCATTCCAGGTTAAATTAATGTGAAAAATATTCGCCAGATTAAATTTCTTCAAACTAAGAAAACTTTAAGATTAGGTAGTGGATAACTACTATAGGTTCTACTGATTATGTTAAAACGATATATCTAGGAACTTATTACGTATCTCAATCTCTTAGACATTTATTTTTCTCTTTTTTAAGATTTTCTGTAAATCAAAGTGACGAAATAAGTAAAGCTAGCTTAATATATCAAAGAAACTATTTACATAATTTTTTTATGCTTATCTCTATTTAATTGAGTTAAAATTTGTTTGAAAATTGTCTGATATTTTATTGGTATTTTTCAAAATTCAGCATAAACATTTTGGTCCCACTTTTAGTAGTAAATGTAAATAAAGCTAGACTATCTCATGCACTTGACTCCAGAAGCTTCAGCCTATGAATAAACCATCAGGGGAATGCGGAACTCATGTCAAGTAGGTACGTGTGATGGACGAGTCATTGTGCCTGATCTCTTGATGGATGACATTACCATGCTTTTTGGTTATAAACTACTTATGTGGATAGACACACTAAATTAACATACTTCCTTACATAATTTACCGTAGGACAGAATCCCGGAGTAATGAAATGGACCCATTTAGCTTGGGATTTTAAATGATAAATAATAAATTAGATACTGACATGTACGTACGTACATACCTACTAAGTAGTTTATATTAAGTTTAAACCATGCACGCTCTTTTGAATTTGAATAAACATCAATTTCAATCAAATGTAGGTAATGGCATAAAAAACAAACAATTTAAAATCTAAATTACAAAACGATCTTCTCAACTCGATAACAATATTCAAATAACTTTTCAGCAAGCAATAAACTTTCAATTTGCAACGGATTTTGTAGGTGTTGGTCTAGAAACGAGTGTACAACCTTCAACGCAGACTCTTCCCGCGCCGAAAATGTCACTAAACCAATAACATTGAAGATATTGAAGAACTGTGAGTCACAACTTGAGGTAAAGGGTGTACATCGAGTTAATTCGAGTTTTCCTAGAAATCTATTTCACGGGAGCGTAGCGGAAAGCAATTAATTAAATTGGTTTGCTAGAAGTGTATCGGGTATAGTTTCGCTCCCTAGTTCGAAAATAGGTGTACCTCTATAAGCAGAAAGCAAGTTATTTCTCAGATTAACTTTCATTTATTAAGATAAGTATAATATACTTAGGTGTATATCAAAAACAAGAAAGTAATTAATTTGCTTTCACGCACTTACCTAAACGAGTTTTACAAACCGACGTGTGATATAAAGAATTATAATAGGTAACTACTTATATGAGAATGTCACTCACAATCATCATTCCACATATCTACTGTGTACGGTCCAATGGCGAACATGAACACAAAATTGAGTGGACTGGGGACCAGTATCACAATAACCCCGCTTAATCTCCAAGGTTAGCTTTGTGGTCCGGCAATTTGGTTTATTTCCGAGAATATCTTGATAAATGTTCGACTATGGCCTTAACTGCCTATAGACTCTCACAACCTCCTATCGAATGTGTACTGAAAGCTTTAGATGACCTCTTTATATCGTTACCATTTTATTTCGAAATTCCTTCAACGTATTTGAAGGTTTAATGAAATGAAATTGAGTAAAATAATATTGAGTTCATCTAAATTGCTTATCGATTTTTGTGAAAAACAGCCTCCTTTTTGGTTCATAATATGGAGGCACGTTCGGTACTTGCAATAGATTTTTATCTACATGACGGACGACAGTGTAATTTGAGTTACACTTGTATATTATAAAATTATTTGAATATTATTATTTCATTTAAATATTTATTGGTAATCTAGATCACAATTATTAGATAGCCATATTGGATTCCTATTTAATTTAACAACATGCATTTTATATTTAAAAATACTATAATATTGCAACTAGAATATCCATAAAGAAGTTTCGATAAAATTCAAATCATTTACGTAGCTTTCAGCTATGAAAGTCGACGGAGATTACTTTTACCTTGATATAGACTATTGATTAATGGACCCGCCGTACCTGGCTATAAAAATATATAGGTAAATGAAAGGTACAGGGGCAGATCTAGGTAGTAAATCTGATTTTATAGAGGTTGGACTCCGCAATACAGCCAGTAATCAATGTTGAATAGTTTAGAAACCTTAGAATGTTGTGTATTTATTTAGAAGACTGTTTTTACAGGGTTGGCTGAATTATTTAAGAAGGTACTTTTTCGTTTGGTTTACAAATAAACAAAACATACATAAGCTTAAAAGATATAATACTTTTCTATTTATTTTCGCAGAAACCTGATCTCGTTACTAAAACAGCAGAATATCTTTTCTATATTTCAAATTACTATTCTCTCCACCGTTCCTTTTTTTCTAGACAAAAAGGGGAAGCTGAATTCACTATAATTGGTTCTCGACACAAATACGCAATAAGTTACCCACGAAACTTTATGCTTCCTTCGTGTTCCGCATACGGTCCGCAATGCTATGACGCTTCGAGGCAAATCGGGTGCTATCACCCTCCCATAACTTTGATACAGGTCGACTGGACCAACGGCATAGCGATCCCATGGAAGGCCCTTACGGGTCAATGGGACAGATATCGCATTTGTGATCAGTTCTACTATACGTCCCAATCGATTTCTGATCGGATTCAAGTTAAGATGTGGATTTCAATCTAAATTTACCTTTTTAATTGCAAATGCTATCCATTTACCTAACTTTAAGTAAGTATTTTCGTAAATAAAAGATCCTATTTGCTTGGCTAAGTCTAAAAAGAAAGTATGAGATATATTTCTATGCGGCTTCTTTTTGTAAAGAAGAAGAATTTGCTTCATATTTTCTCATAAATTTTGGAGCCTATCTGACTCATTTAATCTTATAAATTCCCCTTATAATTCCAAGATACTCTCAGTTATAATGAGAAGATTAAAAATTCTGGCTTCTGTGAGTAATTGCTTAAACACTCAAACAAAATTTTCTTGAGGCGAACCGCCGCCGCCGCCGCTGCCGCCGCTGTCCGAAAAGTTTTTACAGAGAAAAACGTGATTTTATAAAAATGCACTTGGTACGGGTTCTCGAACTTTACTAGAACAAAAGTTATGCTAAAATGTAAAAAAAAATCTCTATTAATAGCCTTCTTCGTACCTACATTTCTTTATATTATGTAATTTAGAGATAATATCTGAGTATAATTGTTAGTAATACGTTTTTGTTATTTGTTAGTAAGTTAATTGTTAGTAATAATATAAGTTCTCAGAAAATGAAGTACTTATTTATTTGAATTCTTCAAGCTACAACTCACAATAGTGGTGTATTCAAGAATTTTCATAAAGCATAAGAAGGTAACATATTATGGATTTTAATCGTGAGCCTAGATTTTTTAAGATAATAAAATAGAAGCCGATTAAAACATTCGCTTCTTTTAATAAGTATAAAATTAAAGTAGTTGGCATTAAAGCCTCATTTGCGAAATGAAAAAAGTTACACACTGGTCGAAGTTCATCATTCCATCGGGGATCAAAAACTTTACAAACAAATTGCCACAAAATTCGAAGGGAAGCCATTTCCGATAATCGGGAAAATTTATTCGGATTCCAAACGTCTACCTATTTAGTAGAGTTCCCGACTAACCTCCGTGAACAATCAAAATGATTTAGATGCCGGTACTCGCCGTTATCCCAGAATTCCAAGATATTTAAATAAAATCCGCTTATTTATTTGTCAATAAGTCAGCCATTTTAAGAAGATATTTCCGTCACATTCTTTAGAAAATTTGTAGCAGGCAAATACCTACATTAAGAATTGTTTTTAAGGTGGATTTTTTCAAATTCCTTGTCAAGGGTTGTTTTTGTTTTTGTTACCTATATTGAAGCTGAAAATCATTTTTATTTTGTTTTTATTATCAAGACTAGGTTAGATACGAGTACCTAGATTGATTACTACCTCTAGATTAATTTAATATATTCAAAGTCTAACTTATAGATTTAAACACTAGTTTTCTGTCCAATTTCTAAAGTAAATCGTTTAAATTGCAATTGGGTTACCCAAAATATTAAGTGGTGTTATATTTTAAGCCATTTTCTGGTCCTATGAGCCGTCCGAGCGAAAGTTGAATGTCTAGTTCGGAATATCGGGGTTTTACATTTTAATTAAAATTTAATCGCATTATTTAGTTGTGTTTATGCACTGAACGTATGAAAACCTGGTATGATATAACAGACCACCAGTGTACTCATAATTTAAACAACAAGTTACATAGTTTTAAACATTTAAATTAGGTACCCCAGCAATTGATTTTATTCGTGTCGGGTTATTAGTCTAAAAAGTGTTAGATAAAAATGTTTATTTATCTGCTGTAAGGAATTAGGTATTATACGTACGTACATTTTAATAAAATCTAGAGCTTCTAAGGAATAAGTAATATGATCATCCGAGGAAGTGACTAAAAAAACCCTCATTGCAAAATTTTCACGATTGATAGTCAAAGCTTGTTTGAACATTGGGCCCAGAACGACCTTTTGAGGAACCATCGTTCTGTGAGTGTAGTTCACATCACGTATTGTTGAGCACGGGATCACAATGAACAGATCCCGCGGGAGGTTTCCTCAACTCTTGCCATAGAATACAAATTAGTCCTACTCTGTACACGATTTGAAAGTTTAAGGTGGTCCCAACTCGAAATCCCTGAACGACAGATTGATACACGAAACTAATGATCGTCCAAAAAACTTTTTGGACTAATAAAACGAAAATACTACCAAAACACACATTACTACGAAACGTTTATGTTCAACACAACCATTTGATTTAAAATGCTACACGATATAGCTACTTGCTAGATATTGCGCCATCAAAAGTGCGATTTAGAATTCCTTTACGGTAGCATGCTGTCGAAGCAGAAAACAGTTTTATCGTTGATACTTTCCTTCTAAGTCTCAAACGCATGCTTCTGTCCCATTTACATCAACGCCAAACTTGGTAGAGGGAAAGAGAGGCAGATACTTTTGAGACGAGTACCAGCTGGAAGTTTTTGAAATTTTCGCAATGAAGACGGGGTATGTAGCAAGTAGCAACGAACTACAGTTAGTTACTCCCTCGGCATCTAAAGTTGTGTGTAAGTTCGTTCATGCATTCCCGTCTCTCCATAGGGTAGCGTCATTGAAACTTGGTATGAGATAAAATTGCTCTGGTTTACGCTGCTCGCAAATACGAAATTGTACACTTTAGTGAACTTTTAAAATGCTTTCCAAACTTTTCTTCACATAAAATATGCTTCAGGTCTTGGTTAAATTTATGAAAGAGTTGAAAAAGGAAAGTTTTCACAACACTCACTATAAATAACAAGTTGATGTAAGCGTGGCTCCAACTTAAACCCTAACAAATAATCTTCTAGACGATTAGTTTATGATATTCCATGTCTTTCCGCTCAATTGAGCTATCTCAATATCTGATGTTTCACACTTGACCGCTTTCTGACGGGATGGACGTCACTTTATGTTAATTATCTAATCCAATAACAGTACACAAAATCGAAGCTTGATCCAGGTTAATAGAATGCCTATATTCATGTAAAGTTATTATACATTGATAACTTAATCTATAAGTAGATGAGCACTTATGAGTATTGTGTAGATTTTTAACTATTTATCTAGATTCTAATTCTAATCTTAGATTTTTAGGATTCTATTAACTATCCTACCTACCTGTTTGCGTGTTCTTTATGAAGAGTTTGTTTAAATACCTATAACATGCTGCTAACTTCTTTTCTATTTGGTACTCTAAAGTGTATCATAAACTGTAATATTAAGTACGTTGTCTCACATAACGAAATTATACGTCAGTAAGCTCAGTTCACTCATTATGAAGTAAGTAGTAAGAATTATTCAGTTGAGGGAGTTTGTGTTTAGCTGTCCAGTGGTTGAACAAGGGACGGTGTACAGTAGATGCGGGATGCCCCAGTTGGCGCACCAGTCGTGCGTCTTCCTGCCAAGCTCTTATGAGTTAATGTTATTATTGTTATTGTTTCTGGCTGCTGCAACCACTAACGGTCGAAGCACTAAATTCTCGTTGGTGTCTGTGGCTTTAAAATACTACAGTAGTATTTGACAGTTCTTATTTTCTTCAAAACAGCGAGTAAATTATGAAGTTTCTAGCCACTTTACGAGCACTTATTGAGAGAATGGAGATGGTTGGCCAAGTCAAGTAGCTTTCATATTATGTGAGCTATTTGTGACATGCTAGATTTTTTACATTAATTTGGTATCCATGACTTTATATTACAAAATTATTTTCAGGAAAAATCTCCACGTAAATCTGAAATAAAATTACTTCTCAAAACACCTTAAATAGTTAACGAAGTAAATTGGACAGGAAACGTATTAAGAAGTAAATCAAACACAAATTAACCAGAGCCAAGTCGAAACGGAACCCCTAGAGGTTTGGAAAGCGATCAACGTGGTAAATTTATGACATAAACAGTCACAATTTTGTGTGCAGCAGTTTGCGCCACAAAAGCAGTAAATTGCTTCAGGCCACAGTGGGCAACAGGCATTATGTATTGTAACTGCAGTTGAGCATTTGTGCACTCTTTTGTGCCAATATTTATTGATAAAGCAGTTAAATATCAATGCAACTCACGTTCAGAGGGTATACGTTTCCGAATAAATAAAAAAACTGTTTGTAATTTTTAAGACAAAATCATGCATAAAAATATCCTTCAGTTAATACCTATTAGAACCTTAAGTGCTCTTTATTTGCAACTAAGTAATATTGTTACCTACCTTATGCAGTTTTATTACAGGAACAAAACACTGTTCTCAGAAGGATGTACCTACTCGTAAATATCATTTTTCATGCTTTATTTTTACACAACCACTTGTGAACACAAACAATGAAAAGAATATAAAAATAGAGGTGCGAATATGCATGCAATTCGAAGAAAAGTATCTCAAGAAAAGACATTTTTGCAGTTAAAATATCTGCCCCGAGGCGATGAGATTCCCTAGAACATCCGGGCATAGTTCGTACATTCCGCGCCGCTTGCGGCCGGCATATCATTGCACTAAACTTCAAAAAAGGTTCACCATGTTTTATTTAAACATTAATAAGAAAAGAAACTTTGTTTTTGTTCTTTTCCTTTCAATATTAGATTAGATAGCTGTCTGTAATTATTTCACTTTTTATACTTTATTTATTTTAATACTCAACTAACACACCAACCAACCAAAAAAGCAACAACCAACCAATTAAATTATAGGGTTCAAAACATAAACCTAATACTTTTGTCCCAATTTTCCACATAAAGACAGTCACCCTACCAAGCAATATAACTTTGAGCGTGCACCAGGTCGTCCCACTTCGTACACAACCTAAGACCAACTCTGTTAATAGGAATAATCATTTACCGCTCCCGAAAGTTCGCTTGATAGCGATGGTGACTATTTGGCTACTTGGATTGAATTCTGATAGATGTACGACTACCGAGATACCCAGTAGCTATAATGCATCTATATGTTTGAGCGTGCACCAGGTCGTCCCACTTCGTACACAACCTAAGACCAACTCTGTTAATAGGAATAATCATTTACCGCTCCCGAAAGTTCGCTTGATAGCGATGGTGACTATTTGGCTACTTGGATTGAATTCTGATAGATGTACGACTACCGAGATACCCAGTAGCTATAATGCATCTATATGTTAATTACGTTACTGGCTTAGAACAGAACTTTGGTCATAAGTTTGCGGAACATTGGAACTTCAAGTCAAAAATCACAACATGACACATGCGACTTTTATTTATTTACCTATTTAATGTCCTAATCTCATCACCTTCCAAGAATCATGAGTACAGTAATGGTACAAAGTATGCCAAACTCTTACGTACGTACATAGCACTCAATCACGAACTTGTTCTATACAACTAACTTGTTCATTTTGTCAACACGGGACTAGATAACTATGTATTTTGCAGACATACAGATTTGTCATAGCCACGAAATACTTGTGTTCCCACATAAAATTCGTAACTTTTTTAATCCGTCTTCATCCTGCCGATTATTTATTCCGGAAACATTTTATTCCAAAGTCTATCCGTAGGGAAACGCCAGAGCGGGTTTTGAACGCGAATGAATGTAAGTTTTGACAGAAGACGAATCACAAAAAGAAGTTACAAAATAACTTCGACTACCTGTTCAAGTTTATGTAACTTATCTATAATAAATGATTTTCTTAGTGAAGGTACTATCACTTTGTTTTCAGGATATACGACTTTATAGAACTGACAAACTGCAGCGGCGTAAACAGGAAAAGTTTTTTCCTTCATTTGTTTCATTTTTTTTCTTTCTTTATTTAGGTGATTTTGCACAACAGCATGCGTGCATTAACTATTCACGCTGTTGGACATAATGTGGTTTCATATTTGAGGTTATGTAACCGCTGGGACCTAAGGCTTCTCTTTTACCAATATATTTGGAAATACTTAAAAAAGCCCAACTAGCAAGTGGAGGGTCCCTGGTCTCTGCCTACCCCTGTGGAAGAGAGGCGTGACGTGACAGATATGTATGTTTTAAAACAGGACCGTAGTAAGTACACCCATAACCACCAAACAAAATTCCAGTTATTATCATGCAGCTGCATACTGAGGAAGACATTAAAGATAAATTCATCTGATAAAACAAATTTATTGGCTGATCGAACGTACAACCGGAATCACGCATTAATCTTTGGTTGTATATAGGTACGTTGATTTTACATTATTTTTTGTAATTGCATACCAAACATTAATCTATAGGTACATACCTACACATTTGAGTAAGCGAAATAATAATGACAATACGTTTTAAAAGTCATTTACTGCAACAAATTACTATGTTTGATACCTAAATAAGATAACGCTGCATCAATACCTGCGCTTATAACTCACTTCTAAATAATGTAAAACAATCGAGAACAGAACAACCTTTACAATATCGTTCCGATATTATTATGTTATAATTAAATAAAACACCTTTATGTAAAACTTGATGTGATCTCGGCTGTATCTACTTACTTTTTATAGTTAAGTATTTAAGTACTTGGTGATCAAAATCGTTTTTTCTGAAATCGTAGATTCATCATTAATTCAATGATCTTTTCCTTGGTTTTGTTTAAAATAAACACAACTCTTATTACGTAGTCCCCAGGAGGAATTGGTATTGGAAAGTTTTTCGGTGGAATTTCAAAATCCTTTAAATGATATGTATTCTGAAAACAGAGTAATAAGTAATTAGGATAAAATGAAGCTATCTGGAAGCTGAAGGTCACTATCCCGACTCCTTGTGTGCCAGCTATTATTAATCCTTCCAATAGTTATATTTTAGCCGCCTGTGTTTTGTTAGAGTTAAATGCATAAGAAAGAAGTAGGTAACTTCACTTTTGTCGTATATCGGATCCACTTTTCATTGGTTAACCATTTTTATATAATTTTCAAATCAAAACCAAATCTAATAACTTTACCTATACCTAGTACAAAATGCTCTAGCACTACGGCTCTGATAGATAACAAGATCCGACACACTATAAAACAGAATGACTTCTTACCGACGGGACAGGACAGTGATGAGGAATATCCGAATATTTCTCAATCCAATCTTTAGCCCAAGGAACTTGTAAAAGTTCGCATATCTTGAATTCCAAACTAAAAAGTTCAATGCTCCGTTTGGCGTTAAGGCCGTCAATAATTATCTGAAAATTTGCATTTTTAAAACAATTTAATATTTATTAAATAAGAAAATAAATGGACCTGCAGCTAGTGTTGTTTACTTACCGAAACGTTATTTTCGAGGTATACCAGAGAAGTAGCATTACAAGAAGTTAAGTACGGGGAGTTGCGTTTAGTCCGATATGTGAATATGCTGATGTCTTTAATGTACTTCGGGTTTGAATACGCAACTTTAGCGGCTTCTTGACGAAAGCTTGCCTGGATAGAATTAAATATGAAAACAAGTAAAAGAAGGAGAAATATTTTTAGGCGACATCCGCCCAATCCAAACTACTGTTACAAAATCACCTACTTACACCGCCGTTTTTCTGGTTGGCTACAGTCAAATCAAATTAACAAATAAACGCCAAAAAAAAAAGTTCAAAAGTTGCATATCTCTATGTCAAAACATAAGTTACCACTTAGATACAATTGCTATGAATGAGAGTGCGCTATTTATAGCGCCACACATTACTATGATTGTAATATCAAAAATGCTTCATAAACGTTAATATAATATTATAATTATGTTTAACAAAACTTACCTGGGAATGGCAATCATTTTGCAATAAAATAAATATTATCAGTGCAGTAACGCACCGCATTGCTAAGCCAACAGATTTATTATAGGTATAATAAGCATGGATGCCGAAAACCTCAAACATTGTTAATATATCCTGTGTAATCAAAATACTGATCCATATCATAAAGAATTACCTACAATGGTAATGATAGCCATTTATGTTTTTTGTTTTTTGTGATATACATAGCATACAGTCAATGCGAATATTGTGGCAGATGTTGATAGAGGTATTGTTTAGTGACTATATATTTGAGAGTAAAAATTATGTTTGTACCTAATGGGGCATTGAATGGGTTATAAATACTTAAGTAAACAAAGATTAGGTACCTAAGACTGCTTTGACTGCAAACGTTCGTGTCTAGGGAATTAGCGCCAGAATTGAGGAATCGATTCGAGATCCTAATGGAAGACCAGACCATTGTTTGAGGCTAATGTATTCATGAGAGCCGTCAACACTACAATCACCGAGACGGCCCATGCAATTAGTCACCAAGAATGACGATTCCATCGCCCTTTCTGCAGGATTAACGCAAGGAGGTCCGATTGGCTCCAGTCCAAAATAAATTGGATCGTGTCCAAGTCACGCGACAAACGCCTTGTTTGGAACACTTAATTAGCAAATTTTAACAATTAACTTTTGTTTACGATACAACAACAAAAAGTCCTTCTTGCATTTTTATTCGTAGCCATTTTTGTCTAAAGATAAAAATACAACTCCCAAGTCTTAAGCGCCCAACCCAAACAAATGTGAATTTTATTTATTTACGTAAGTATAAAGCACTTTTACTGCAGTTAATAAATGTTTTCAAACTAAACTCTCGTCTTAACATCCGAAATGGATGCAGATGACTTTAAGTCCACAAAAAATAGTCACCCGCTTTCAGCACTGCGCAAGAAGAAAGCCAAGATCTTTATAGTTTTAGAATCCCATCATAAATTATGAGAGGAAACGAACCCGGCATTTCACAAAGTATATCTCGTATGTGCGGAGTTTCTTGAAATAAAACGTCATTTCCATTCACATGTTATACGTGAGTCTTCGCTGATCTCGGATAACGTATTCAGTATGCGGACCCTACATATTAAATGTAGGAAACAAACGCCCTTGTTTGGTAGGTATATGAATTGAAGAGGAACTTATTTGGGTATCAGAAAAAGGAACACAACGAAGACAGCAGCACTTATTCTGAATCGAATAACCTTCGCATACAATATAACCTTATAAACAATGTAAAACTATTCATTTATTTGATTCTTACAAATTTGCATTTAGAAACTGTTTCCTAAGTAATCTACATGCTCACAATTCGTAGCTACATAGATCACTGAAACTTAACATAATATATGCTTAGAATTCGCAATAGACCCTAGCATGAAACGCAGCTGTCAGTACTGTTACATTATACATACACAGTGTGTCGGTCCAGTATTCAGTTTTGGTGAATAGTCCGACCTACATGCATCATGTAACGAGTAGGTACTGTCCAGTTCTGTTGTGCATGATGACAAGTGCCTTTAGTTTACTTATTCACACTGTATTTTGAGGTTTGACACAGTTAGAGCTTTGATCTACCTAGCTAGAGCAATAAGATTAGCTTATAATTGCAGTGCCTTTGTGCCATCTACTGTTGAAATAGAGATATCTCACTTATCTGAGAATATGAATCTCATTTTGATGATATAGTTGCATTACCCGCCGATATCGTTAAAAACTTCTATTAAATCTTATATTACAGCCTACAAGAATGTTATTAGTCCTAAATTATTTCGTAAAAAAATTTGTGTTTCAATCTTATGACGTCTTTAGCTAAAACTAAACGTTGTCGACTGTGTAAAGAAAACTTAAAGAATCAGCAGCGGCCAAAGATTTCTAAGGCAATTTAGTAAAGTGCACTTTAATACTGGTCCAAATCCGAAACGGGGGCGTATTATTCAGCCTGATTTACGTCCGCAACCTCAACACGGAATCTTTAGACCTTTTAGAAGCGAACTTAGGTTTCATTGATCTTTTTTCCCAATGTGCGAGTACGTGCCTCTTCACAGCTCATTTAAATAACCGTGGTTTAGGGTGAGTACCTACATGTACTCAGATTAAATTACCCCAAAGAAAAATATCAGTTTTCTATTCTAAAAGCTTCTGGGTGTTAAATTAATTGAGGGATGGGTTAGGGTCTAGTTCAGTACCTGACATTCTAGGCTTTGCGATGGGAATTATCTCTATTTTAGGCCTTGTTATTTGAGCACGATTTTTAACGCATTTTTCTCTTGGCATTGATTAGTGTCTTATAGGTACTTATATTATATTAAATTATATTATACATTAACTACAAATTACGTAGGTATAGTCACAAAAGCCTTTACCCAGCTACAAATCTTACAGCGTAGATAATTACTTTACTCACCTATATTAAAAGATGTTATAGTATAACAAAATTTTTTTGTACTCGTAACAAGAGAAAAGGGTCTTATGGTCTTCTAAATTCTTATTTTTCTAAGAAAAAAGACTGCTATATTTTCTGTTTCCTCATCAGATTCCGGAACCTCGAATAACTTCCTGTCGCAATAAACTAGAGTGCAGATTAAAAGTGACTCCCGAGAAAAACGGTACACGCCTACCATGTTGTTACGCACGACGGCCCCAGGGAGACCCGTCAGCTATAGCCATAACGTTTCCTTATCAAGACAACACAGACGGTACCATAAGAGTTACTTTCTCACACAGAAAACCTTAACAAAACTTTACATTTCTCCTCTACTAGAAAAAAAATATTTCGCTAAAGGAAACGAGGAATTTGAATGCAAAACCTGACCACTTCTTGATAAGAATATAAACCGACTTTTATCAGATTATATCTAGAATAATTCACATTCATGGTAGGTAAACGCATTACAATTGTTTTGTCTCGCGTTCTACTTTACCCTACCAGTTTGTTTCCGAATAAAAATCTGTTGAATAACACATCTCGAGAAATAAGTTCGAGATAAAAAGCAGGGAGTACAAAAATAAAATATGTTAGTTATTTCCTATCCTAGTTGCGACAAGACGGTACATTGCTATATTTTATTTCGTAGTTTGAGAAGGAACGGCTATTTAACCTCACTTAATCCGTAAGCAAACCTTTGCGCTGCTGGCTCGATTTTACACGCACGATAAACCTGCAAAAGGATTTTTGTCCGGATGCTGTTACCAGATTTTTTAGGGTTCCGTCGGCACTCCGCACGGCCATAAATCGTCAACGCCGTACGTATTCGATCCGTTTTATAGACATACTTTTTTAATGGCTGCACCCACTCTAAGTTTTATAACTTCTCGCAGCGTCAAATTAGCGGCTTACGAGTATGTAAAATTTTATCAGCAATGTTGAATACTTTGTTCGCCGGTATTCTTTACCAAAGCACTGAGATCATAATTCTTTTGCGCATTAAAACCTTTAGGAATCACGCAAAATGAGGCGATAAAATATTCCCAACTCGTTTTTCACTGATATTTCTGTTTCTGTTCTAGATTCTTTAAAGATTAATGTGAATTCCGTGCTGGGACCGAAGGAAAAAACTTATAAAAATAAATATCCATTTCAATTGTGGTAATACCTTTCGTCAAAATAATTTTGATATCAACGGAGTTATTGGCAGACATATAAACTACTATAATACTAAATGCTATAAAAATAAGATTTAGGTTAATAACTAGATATAAAGAGTAAACAATAATATAAAGCAATATCAAAAACCCTTTGCCTATTGTACCTATTGCATTTCTCCATCATTCCTTTTATTAATCTCAAAAAAAAATCTGAATTGGCCTCCATACTGATAGAAAAATACGGTCACCGACTGATTACTTTCTACCCAATATAGGAATTAAAATTTTGCATCCTTCTAATACATCAAGTTTATATGTAAGCCAAAAATAATTTTAAATACAAACAATAAGAACCCTTTTTCAGTAAAATAACGAAAAAAGGTACCGTATACAAACAAAAGTAGCTGAGATATAAAACCGTATGAAAATATAAAGGTTTCCAAACCGGGTAATTATGTTGTTTCGCATCAGCTGACAGAGGCCGGAACCCAATATGTAACACGGGTCCATGAAAATTCATTTAAACGCAGACTGTAACATAATCTTTTGGGAAAAAAGTATAACGTTCCCTTGGGTGGGTGTTACGGATGACCATTATGTCTTGTTACGATATTTTATGCGTGGGGAAAATAATAATTATAACAAATCATTGTTATTACAAAATGAAAAATGAGAACCTTGTAAACAATTTGTTATTGCGACCTATGTTATAATATAACCTACACCTACGGGGGAATATGAGAAATGACAAAAAAATGAACTCGCATTCTTACTCAGGCTTCATGTTGACTTGTTCTTTAAATAATGTTTGTTTAGGGCGGTACGTCCTCAGTCAACTATGTAGGTACTATTGTAAATAATAAACGATCTTCTGAACCCAAATCAATCTTTTACAACACTCAAAATCTGTGCTCTTATCAGGTGACACATTTTCGTGACCTAGAATAAAAATGAGTAGTTAATTAAAGTAATTGAAAACCTTTGCTACTTCGTGTCCATTTTTACACCCAGTTTGTTAAGGGAATTTGCTAAGCTGTGCTCGTAACCATTTACCCAAATAAAACCCAGAGGCACTATCCGTGCCTTCATACTGACCCCGTAAAAGGCAGCCACATAATATGAACTTGCCAATTAAGCTTACTTTACTCGGCTAGAAATAGCAACCTAATGAAAATATTTCTGACTAAACAATCCCGAGATATAACCCTCTGCTTTTCTCTTTAAACGATAGGTATACAATTTAAAAGGTCGTGGCCTTGTTATTTGATAGAGAAATATAAACAAAATTGTTTGTAAGTAGGTACAAGTCCGTACAATATTTTTCTTTGGGAAATTAAGTCATAAACTGTTTTTATGTAAAATACAATTTCACGTTTATTGCCGAAATAAAGGACTAAAGATATTACTAAGAAGGCCAAATAATGCTATTAAAGAATTATTAGGTCTGCCCAGCCCAACTTCGCGCAGTAGCGACGGCCGGCGCGGCGGCGGCGCGGCGGTGGTGTAGGTAAGTGCGGTAAGTGCGCAGAGTTCAGCTAGATTATTAAACAAATCCTGTTTAAAACTAAGTAGTTACCAAGTTCCTACTTAGACAAAGCGTAAAAATGTTGGTACGAGTACGTCCAGCTAGATTATTATTAATATTATTATCTTAGAATTTTAGTTCAAGGAGATTAAAATAATTAGTGTTGCTTGAATTGTATTTTAGTACTTACTTTGGGAAAGTAAGTGTATCATTAAAAGGATTAAAAGCAATGAGTCAAGAAAAATAATAAAGTACTTAAGATCTTCTTAAGTATTGAATGAAGTGAGTTCGCTTCATTCAAACGAAAATACTTACTTCAAAGCATACCGAATTACTAGCATGATTTAATAAAAGTCGTTAACTTTAAATATTGGTTTGCGTGTAATTATGATTTTTCCTAACTTACTTTTGACTTAGATACTTAGGTACTACGTTTTAAACTTTCTCGTAGTTTTGAACCCCAAAGAAGGTTTGTTAACCTAAAAATATGATTTTGGTACCGTTTTGGGAAAATCGTTATCATTTACATTAAAATCAGGCTTTGTTAGATGCATTAACTGAAATATTGATGTCACTACAGCTAAAATTGTAGCTGAACATTTCAAAAGCCATTTCAATAAATCCGACTTTCCGGAAAACAATTACGAAATGAATTTGCTCTTTATAAAATACAGTATTTTAACCTCTCGCAATAACTTACGTTCTGAAACTTGATTTGTAGGCACTTGGGAATGTTTTCTAGTTTAAATTGTAGCTTTTGAAACCAGATTTTAGTATACGTAGTGATTTTGAATCTTTTATCCAAACTGTACAAAGATTCTATCAATGATCCTTAAAATCTTTTTTAAATAATCATGGGTCAAAATATTGGTTAAAATTGGGCGAAGGAAGACAATTTATGTTTCCATAGTAAAGTTATTTATCATAGTAAAGATGGATCGTCTAAGCTAGGGAAATTATCTGTTTTTTCAACATATGTTACTTGAGATAAGTTTTTTGAGATAGATTGTGCTCTTTTTATATCTATTTAAACTTCAAAATCACCCTGTATTACAGACATAGGGGCGCGATGCCGCACGGTACGAGAGGCCATCTAACATTCACGTCAAACACATTCGGTCAGTTGTCAGCAACTGCTGATGCTGCTTGTTTGGGAGATTTATTTATTTGACCGTGAGGCCGACGTGTCTGATGTTATAAAATAATCTATCAAAATCATAACTAGGTACGTAGGTACCAACACAAATTACACATTTTGACGTAGTTGTAGAATCACGAAAAAATAATTATGATCTGATAAACGTAATAATAAAAATAACACGATTACATTTATTATTATCTACCTACTGTATATTTTACTCATCGCCCAGTAGTGTGTCTCTCACATAAAATGAAAGGACTAGAGAGCTAGTCCTAATTTTTAAAATAGTCAATCTCCTTTCAGCTTGAGTTTTAAAAGCAGAACAAACCGCACTACTGTTTGAACACAGTTCTCCATATTAATGGACCCTTAAGTGCTAAGATTAGATACAGGTTAACTGACCAATGTGTACTATTGTGCACTAATTGGTTCCGGATCTGAGCTTAAACGTTGTTAATGCAAAACAGAGCGTCGAAGCAATTCACTTGCTTTATTGTTAGGTGTAGTTTCACAGTTAGGAAACACTATAAAAGGGACGATAACTGTTTGGCTTTGTTAGGAAATATCGTCAATCATAAACGGAAATAAACAATTTGCCTTCCTCTCAGTCACATATTTTTCTTCTCATTTAAGAACAATGTTCTATTTTCCACCTTTCGTATTATGTCCTCTGACACAAAACTTGTGATGCAATAAACCAAAGCTTTTACAAACACAGCATGCCCATAGCTGTGTGTGTGCATAGTGCTTATGGGCACTATTAAATCTGTGAAGGGCACAAAAGACTGTCTTTCGAAAAGAGTAGAAATTAGGACTGAATTTCTTAAAGATAAGTAAGCACTAAGCTTCATCAGGTCAGTTCAGCACAATAGCTGCTTTCCGTTAAATTACTGTAATTAATTTCATCTTCTTGCCCTTCGAATATTAATCTTCTCTTAGTTTTGTGCAAAAACATTTACTATCCGAAGTGACCGACTATTTTCGAGTGTGCGATAAAAAAATATACGACGGTATTCACGAAGCTCTTCGTCAAAAATATTATACCAGTTGGGATACTTCTCCTATCGCTTCAATCTATATTTTCCCTATTATATGGACGCCAACATGCACCATTCCATTTTTCTATCTTTACGAGTTGGTTTAGTAGGTATTCATTTAGGTTTTTCGAGCTCAGCCTCGCAATTCCTTTCGTCAAAACTGTATAAATATAAAGCAATGCCCGGAAAAAAGAAACGTATGACTTCGCCAGGAGTTCATTAAATATTTTGACTGTTATTTTAAGCCCGTTGTTGATTTAGTAAGCTTTTTTATTAATTTGACGATTGAACAATGCCTACTGCAGGAAAATTCACAATAACTTATTCCATATACTAGCCAACTTGGTATTGATTGGCATTCACTATTGCTCCCCAGGTGACTATTCGGACAGTTCTAAATTGCGATGCTGAAAATATTCGCACAGAATGAAAGGCACAGTGAGAAAATTTATGCCTAGACCTTTATGTATCATTGATGAGGATATAGTTGGAGTATTACATACTTATAAATACTGCATTATCATCGTCAAATAAGCCTTTTTTAAAGACTTCCACTCGTCTCAATTTCAATTATTACAATGCCACAAAAACAAATCAATTATAGTATTACGCGAACATTTCAATAATGAAATCTTTAAGAAAACAATTGCAACAATAATCTAGAAATTACTATTCAACCTGCGAACGTGACAAATCGTCTTCGAAAGAAAGTGTAAGAAGGAATTCAATAAGTGATCATCGACAATAATTCATAGATGTTGTTCGTAATAGAACGGAAATTGAATACAAAACTCAATTACCATTACCATAAATAATATTTAGTCGGGCGTGCCTTCTCTAATGAAATCAATAGACCTCGAATTGATTTACCAAAGGGTTCCCTTTAATGCCATCTGTATCAAACTGTGACCAGCATAAATTAATGTACGAAGCCTGTATACAAGCATCCCGAGCATTTATCAAATATTAAACAGTTATCATTACTCACTTCTGTTCCCCTCCAGTGAAGGATATGAAAGCTAAATTGTATAACGACTTCTACAACCTCACAGAACATTTGCGTAATGAATATTACCTAAGTCATTTCGTTGTTCCATCATACTAAAAAGAACAAAATAAAACGATAAAAATGTTTTTACCACCTTGGACTTTTTTACTACTTCGCTACTGTGATCTCATTTAGATACGTAGGTAATGAGTAAGTACGTACAATATTTCTAAAAGCGCTATAATTAAGTAAGTAGCTCTAGCTCTAAGAAAAATAAACGTAAGAAAGATTTTATTCATTAAGAAATGGTTCTTATCTTAGCTTTCAGTTCTGTTATTAACATACCTACTTATACACACATAGGTATTACTCGTAGATTTTACTACCTTTAGTAAGCGGATTTGTTCGTAAATCGTAATACCTGGTATAGATATAAACTTTTGAAATATACGGTCAGAAACTGTGCTCCATTCGAGCACCAGAAGCTATTTCCCTGATACTGCTTAGAGGTGCATGACTGGCCTTACTTTAAGCAACTCCATACCTGGCGAAGTGCCAGTGTTTGTAAGAAGTTCTCCCGAACAAAAGGTACCCTATAAAGTTTTGTAGAAGTGTTCCGCTTTGCTCACAAAACGAATTCCCTATCACAGACGCACGGAAAGTTCCACATGGTCCGCGGATTTCACATTTTATAGATGCTGACCATAATGTATTCCAGATGTAGGTAGGTTTGAAAGGTAAGGTAAGTTAAGGTAATTAAGTAAGTAAGAAATCTAATAATAATTACAACAAATGTTTGCGAAAAGGGGTCATTGACGTGAGTCACTGATCACTGTTTTCAACAATAAAAAAATTACCTATCTATTGACAGGTAAGTACCAAATTAAGAAGCTGCGCGCCCCCGCGCCGGTATGCAAATGTATCTGCCAATCTTACACCTAAATAAGAAGTGACACGAATAATCAAATTTATTTCAGACATATTAACTTTAATAAGACGGTAGAAAATTTTCGTCCCAAGATTTAAATAGCCCCGTCATGGAAATAATGGAAGGACTGAATATTAATACCGAGGACTTGAATGGCAGCTCATCTTTGCATTGCAAAGAGATTTAGTACCTTCAAATTGAGTCCCTTGGGAATTAGAGCGGCGTTGGTGGAGAGCGGGGGCTGAGCCAGTAACGTCGGAAATTATTTTGGCAATTGTTTGTAGTAATAGTTTACGCCTCAATGCACATAGCTTGAAATGCCGCTAAAATTTATAATTTATCAATGAAGTCCGTATAACAAATCTCCCTACACACGATCGTTTTGGTAAGCTTCAGTATACAAGTAAATATTCTTCCTTTTTGCTATGTAATCATGAAACGGCGTAAACCACGTACTTTTTTTATGCGTACCATTATGAATTTCCACTGGTAGAGAAACTTCTTCATTTTTCTTATATTAGCTAGAAAAACGTAAGGCAAATGCGGAAAATGTTTACCTAAAAGACCAATATAATTTGGAGAAAAACGCTAGATACAGAAAGTACAGAGTAAACGTGCAGACCCGCACATAATAATAAACAAGAGGGCAGGCCGTCGGCGATGAATAATGGACGAATAAATCCTAATTCAGTGCATTACATTACAACATGGCCTACCCTGCTGATGATAATCCTGATTTATGAACAATACACTGTAATTGTATCTACGAACTGTTGCTAAGTAGTTTCTGTGTTTCACTTATGTGCACAGTGAAACAAGATTACTAATAGAAACCATAACTTTCTATACTTTTGATATAGACGCTTAGTTAAATTAATGAACCAATAAGCAATTTATGTAAGTACCTAAGTAGTTACTTAATCCACAAAAAGTCTAGCTTACTCTTTTATTTTACCTACTTTGTATAAAATACCTAGGTACTTGTATTTTATGCAATGCGTATTACATTAAAACGTATTGTTAACACAGTTAACGCAGTCTAACCACACACATTATACAAATCGCTTTACTTACATACTTAAATACAATAAACAATAGTTACGAAACAGGTGTTTTAGGTCAAATCACTTTCAGTTCATCGTCCTATAAATACGAGTTCTTGAATTCGAAAATTTTACGTACATATATATTATCCTCGAAAGACCGAAATTAAATCAAAAGCATGACGTAATTATGACCGAAGGTACTTTTAAAAGAACCAATTTTTTATAGTGCCTAACGCCGAACACTTCAAGATAGGATTTCGTCATGTTAAAAGTATCCAATCAGTCTCATATTAACAGGAGCTCTATATTATGATGGATAAAAGTTATTTTCGTAAAAGTCTAATTTTTTTTTATTGTTCTTTAGAAAGTACTTAAGGTTGATTCTACTACAAAATAATTTTTTTAAATAAATTATTTTAAATTAACTGGCAAGTGTTTTTGACATATTATTTATGTGTTCGGATATACCTTATTGCTCTCACATTTTTTGACATTCGTCGAAAATGTAAGTCGCATGGTTTATAATTACGATCAAGGTTCGAATTGGTCCCTTTTAAAGTGCAACAGGGCTCTATAAAGTAAAATGAAATTATTTCAAATCAATTTCAAAATATTCATGAAGGTAGGTATTAGTATTCCAGCACAAGAGTTAACCTTTATTAAACAATAAAAAAATAGTAGGTTACTATTTACTAGGTTTGTAAATGCATCTAACATTGGCAATTTATAATAGGCATTATGTGAAGAAAAATACCTACCTTATTTTGAAGTTACTTAGCTATAAATTTAATAAATGCAAAAAGACAGTTTCAATTTTAATGTATAAAACAGGGAGTTTGGGGGCTACCATTTGTCTTTACGTTCCTTGAGTAGCATAAAAGTTGGGAGCACTGTGTTAGTGCTTTTAGGTCGCCGCCGCCACACAAACACCAACGTTGTTTAGTTATCAAACACTAAGTTTTATTTACTGCAGTATTCCCAAAAAGTTCATAGGTAGAAAATAAAGGACCAACACAAATACTCGCCCAAAATGTTTAGTTTTAAATCTAATGAATAACGAGATTTAGAAGTGTTCTAAAACAAATCTGTGTTTTATTATTACAACATGGGTTTTATCATTTAATCCTTTTAGCTTAGAACTTTCTAACTTTTTTCCAACCTTTCCAAACAATTCTAGGGATGTGATGCGAGTATTCTTTCGGCGTTCTCACGAAAAAACAAATTGAAAAACATTAAAATTTTTATTAAGAATGGGCAACTATAGATACGACCTGCCAAATCTAGACTTAGAAATTTAATTGTAAAATCGTCGACCATCAGAGTTGAGATACAAATCCCTTTGTTCTAAAGTTAATGATAGTAAACTGCTCGGACCTGTTGTCAGCCTCAAGCCAAGCCAAACTAGTGCCTTTAAACTTTGTCGATCAAAACTTTATCAATTGCTCGCGACGTCAACGGCAAATAGCAAACGTAAATAATAAATGTTACTTAGATAACTTTATTCAATAGTACGCAAAACTATATTCGTAGATATAAAAGTACAAAAAGACATACCTAATCTCTGAAAGAAAATAACCTTCAAAATAGCTCACAACAAAACAGACGGATTCGAATCGTACCTATGTAACGCCTTCTTATTTTTCTCAGGCGGGTTTAGAATCAAATATTAGTTCACCGTATGTACCTATACACTTGTATATAGTAAAAAGCTGTCCCTTTTTATTCACAAAACCTATTGAACAAGTTAGGCTAGATAGAACATAACATCCGAGCCCCCGAAATCCTCTCCGTCCCTTGCAAGTATTGTGAAAACCGAGTATGAATCACATCGGCAAAACGTAACGCATAAACATCTGGGTCCGTAATAAAGCTTTTACGATGGTGAAAGTCAGTACGGTTCGCTGTAGAACCTACCCGAGCCTTCGTCATATTTGTAGATTGCAGTTATGAAACAAACTAACTATGAAATATAAATAACTGAGGGTGCTGAAACAAGATTAAAATAGATAAGTATCTACTTATCTAAGCATAATAATATCTTCCAACTATACTCATACAATTTTAAAATGAAATCTAAATACGATCAGTTTAAATAACAAAGTATACTAATCAACTTTTTACGGCCATTTTATTTCACATAAGACCACATAATTTAGATATATTTACTCTACGTGACTTAAACTCTAGGTATTCTAGGCCGTAAGTTACATTGTATGAAGAACTAGTGTCCAACTGAGCCGCTGAATAAGATCCAACGATCTGCCATTGTCCTCTGACGCCTTATTAAAGTACCCTTCGCAAGCCATTTCAACTGAATGTCAATAACCAGACAAAAGAAAACATCAAGTGACTTCTACTCGAGTGATGCTTTAACAATGTCTTAACTTAGAAGATTTCTCAGTCGGGTTCCGAATTGAGCACTGACGTTCATCATGTCTCAAACTTTACTCATGTTAACGCATCACTGCTCAACTAACCTTAATCCCAAATCTAAATTAATAGGTTACCTGTTACCTCTCGGTGTTACCTGCATGTGTACGTAGGTACCAACTTATCGTATATTTTCAGTATTAACCAAGTTGTTCTCCACGTACCTACTTGTTAATGTCTTGTAAGTTTTTCAGGTTATTACAGGCAGGTATTTACGAGTATTATTTACCGGCACGCACCTTAAAACGGAACTGCGAACATCACGCGCTTGTATTTTATGGCAAAATATAAAAACGTCTCCCGGCTGAAACAAAACGACTTCACATAAAATTTTAACATGTTTTATACATCAAATCACTGTTGTCGAATGACCTTTAAATATCTTTTAACACATATTTTTTCATTTTTACACCTTCAAACTTATTAAACGTATTTTTATTTTAACAAAATAAAAATGCCAGTGTAGAGAGTGCGGGAATACACACAAATATGTGATAGGTATATTTGTGAGATATACGATATTATACCTACGATATCTACATATCGTATTGTAACATAGATACAGTCTCATAAAATAGATAGGAAACAATATGAAGCAAATATTATCAGCAGGGGCCTTCATAACCACCATTTATATCTTCATCGAAACCGAGCGACCACATAAAAGGACGTCACATGAATCGCTTCATCCGTCAAGATTAGATCGCCACCACGTCACTACCGCTAGACTTTTTCGTAGCAGGAAATAACTTTTTTATTTAATACCTTCCTAGTTTCGCAATCAGATGTTGCTCTACCTATTGGTAAACAATTATCGCTCAATCGAACAATATTATTCTTACTGGAAAAATTACTATACTCGTATCATTCAACTCCAACCAAAATCCATTAAGGGAAGCTTCCTCGAGGGATCAAAGTATTTGCTTTTAAAAAAGAAACTTAATCTTAAGACGTCAGTTATAATCTACGGAATTTGTTAGAACATTTTTCCTCGTAAAATAATTGAACTGAAAATTGTGTACGTTAATCAAGCGACCTTGAGAGAATTATTAATTTACCCTGTCAACGCCAAACGCGTTTAGATCTGCAACATAAACACGACAGAAAGGCAAACAATGGAACTCGATGAAAGTCTCGACTCGACTCCTATAAACAGAATAACAAAACAAGGCTAATCCTAAGAAACCCTGCAGCGCTGGAAAAATTCAAGTCGCGAAAACTTTCTTCCAAGTAATAAGTAAAACGATCAAGCGACATAAATTCCGCAAAGAAACCGCATTTTATATCCAATATCCGAACATTAATACAGATTTACCGGGACTATAACATATTGGAATACTTTTAAAAAGGCTCGGAAAGTTCTTGAGCTGTAATGCTCCCACCCTTGTTTACCTTGATAAAGGTGAGCATAGCAGATTTCTACCTTTTCACTTATATTGACGAAAACAACCATAGAAACATACTTACTTTTAAACAGGTAAAGATATTAAAATAAAACTACTTATATTGACACCTAAATAACAGGTTAAGTACTTAACTTTGAGTTTTATACAATAGCGCTATTCACAAGATAGACAAGTAGTAAATAAAATATGAAAAAGAAAGTTTCGTAATATTATCTCGTTTACACAGTAGACACACCCACTCTTGAAAAACTCTATTACCAACTTGCTTTCCAGATAAATAATGAATAATTAGGTACCTAACTAAAATCCCTAAGATCCCTAGAATAACGAGTATCTAAAAGGCTCCAATATCTATTTTAAAAACAAGTTCATTTTAATCATGTAGGTACCTACGTAACGCATTTTTATTCAATTTCCTTTTACTAAATATTTATAAAACGTCCTACTTTTGCGTAAACTTGTACCGATTCTAAATAGAATGACAAGTTGCGACACCGTCTTGTTACAATTGAAATAGGGCAACTGGGTTAGCTTTCTTTGAAACTCAATCAAATCGTTCAAGACAATTGGTGTGAACACAAGATATATAAAATTACAGCAAAATACGTTTTTTTTAATTTAAAAAGTACTCAAAATGGACGATGGTAAAATAAGGAATCGGGGTAGTGTCAGTGAAATGTTTAGGACATTCGAAAAAAGTTTGGGTTTCAAAAACGATATCAAGTGGGATAATTTCATCCTAATTGTTCTTTATCACATATTAGGCGTTTACTGGAGTTATCACTACGCTTTTCCTGTGAAATGGCAGACATTGGTTTTTGGTAAGTAGCTTTAGTTTCAAAGAGTTGCTGTTTACTTGAAAGGTTTTTTTAAAGACCGCAAATTAGGTACCTAGTTGTAACTTTCCTTTAACGTGCAAAAATATCTTAAAATTTTAAAAAAGTACCTTCAACCAATGTTCCAATTTTGGATAAATATCTTGAATTTAAGTTTGTCAACTTTCCCCGAGAAACACCTAAGGGGATCATAAAAAGAGCGATTTATCAAACCTTGAGTTGTTTAATTGTTGAAAATTAGTTCAGTTTTCAGGGATGTTTAGGTATCTCTATACACCTTTTACAAATGGATCAGAACAAATGCGTAGCATAATGTTCACGACTAGCTTTTTCCTTGTTGTAATAATAGCACTGTGTCTGTTTTAGCTGCCATAATGTACGTGGCGAGCGGATTCGGTGTAACTGGAGGGGCTCACAGACTCTGGACACATAAAGCTTACAAAGCCTCAGTCCCGTTGCAACTATTTCTTCTCATGTGCTATTCCAGCGCTGGACAGGTAAATCTCAAAATGTATCTATGTAGAAACTGAAATGCCACGTGAATTTTCTGTGTGTCTTTATTTTAAAGTCTTTGTATGATAGAGCAGTAAAAATCCAAAATAAACGAAAGATAAGAAACAAGACGAAAACAAAAAAAAAGGACTCAAAATGAAGAAGAAGAAATGATTCGATTCGATTAGGATTTACTGTTGGTCAGACATGTTAAGTTTAATAAAGTAAGGAATAATGTTTTAAAAGTTAAAGTTTAACTGTTATTTCAGAATTCACTACTTCAATGGGTACGAGACCATAGAGTCCATCACAAATTTAGTGACACAGACGCAGACCCACATAATGCTAATAGAGGATTGTTTTTCTCACACATCGGTTGGCTCATGATGAAGAAGAACGACGAGGTGCTAAAACAAGGAAAAAAAATTGACATGAGCGATATTGAAAATGACCCAATACTCAAAGTTTATAACAAGTTAGTTGAATGAAATAAACAATGCAAATTATTATTTACTAAATGAGTGCGTTATCGTATTTCTTTAACTTAATTTATTTCTGCAGTTATTTCAACTATTTCAAATTATTATTCTGCTACATTTTACCCACAATGATTGGAGTATGGATGTGGGGAGAAGATTGGAAGTGCGCCGTAGCTTGGCAATGCTTCATCAGATATCTCACTGTATTTCACAGCGAACTTACTGTCAACAGTCTTGCGCATACTTTTGGATATAAACCATACAACAAGTACGTATGTCAAAGTATATTTAATTTATTTTTATATTATTGGGCAACATTTAAATGACATAATTAATTATGCAATATTTCCAGGTCGATAATGCCGGCAGAAAATCGTTTCGTCTCTACCTGCAGTCTTGGCGAAGGTTGGCACAACTACCATCACGCTTTTCCCTTCGATTACAAAGCAGCCGAACATTTCGATATCTTCAATTTAGGTGCTAAATTTATTCATTTCTTTGGCAAAATGGGCTGGGCTTACGACTTAAGAGAAGCTACTCCTGATATGATAAATTCTATAGCACAAAGAATGGGTGACGGTACACCTGTACACTTTCCTATTAAAAATTTTATCGACCGTGCGTCTGGATAGACACCCAAAATTAAAAAAATATAATAAAATTGATAATAAATATTGTTGTTTAAGAAAAGATGAAGAGATTTCAGATTTCAATTAAGATAATAAATAAAATTCAAATCATTCGACTGTAACCTTATTGCTTTCCTTGTCTTCCTGGCCTGGGATAACAGAAACCAGAAACTTGATTTTTTTTTGTTGGTGAATGAATATCATCTATGACTTACTGTCATTGTATAAAGCCACATGGCCACGCAGCACTTATGACAATTTATTGAGTTTTTTCGATTTAATTTTATTTGTATGTTTTGTGATTTTTGACTGTATGAGCAATATAAAACAATAACGTTTTTTAATCTATTGTACAATATTTTATGAAAAATCTTTCATCCATTACTCTTGATAATTTTGAAAGGATTCGTTAAAATATCATAAATGCCTCTAGTCGATATAACAAAACCCGAAATTATCAACTTCCTTATCGAAAATTATACTAAAACAGCGAGACTACGTATAAGATGGAATACTTTGAATGAAGCTAAACTGAGACAAGCTGCGACTTTCACTTCAGAAGAAAAAGGGTTTTTCGAGGCCGATGTGAAGAAGACGATTATGCAAGGAGGCATGGCTGCCATAACTAGAGATCACATCTCGTCAAATAGAAATAGACGTAAAAAGCCACTGCGTGATGGCCGCTACGTTCCCGGTATCTCAGATCTCAGAAAAGACCACTCAATACCAAATGTTGGGCTCGGTACCACCGAGCAAGATCCTAGGCTTGCAAGACCAGATAATGATCTTTCCTTTGACCCAATAATGCGTCCAGTTGATCCTAAACATAAGAAGATTATTTACAAAGGCATACCAGATAACGGCCGAGAAGTATATTTAGCTTGCAGACGACGTATTAGCCCTGAAGAAAAGTACTACTTTCAGGAAAGCGGTGGGTGGCAATATGGGTGGAGGATGAAAGACAGCTACTTTGGACGCCAAGGCGGATCAGCTCTAGGTCGCGTTTATGTTTTAACTCGCGGTACGAAGAGTCGTACAGGCTCTCAGCCAGATCCTCATTATTACAAAGTTTCTGATCTACCAGGAGTGTCCAAGTGTACATCAATTTAATTTAAAATATTTTTGAGTATGATGTTGGAGTATTTCCACGTTTTGGTGTAATTCCTTATGAAAGTTATTTTATTATTATTATTCTAATCTCAAAATTGCATGAAAAACCAGTCAGATTCCTTATCATAAATAAAATTATTTTTAGTTATGTACTACAAATACCTTTTTTATTTAGTAGAACATGCTTGATGAACTATAATAGCAATTATTATTAGACAAAACATTGGAGGCACGTGTCAAACTTTATTGCACAACTCTACTAAAATAGAGGTAGAATAACTTGAAGTTTTTCGATGGCAAGGTAGGGTTAACGAATAGTATTTGAAAAGTAAATTAACCCTATACCTACCGGAGCAAACGACGGGTAATGGCCACAGGGGGCAAAACTTTTATCATCTACTCGCCGGTCGCTGGTCGCAGTCGGGCGTTTAAAACTTTTATTTTACTCCTAAGCGATGTTGCTGGGCTCAACGTTGAGCCTTACCCGAGCCCCTGATACCAACAACCAAACAATTATCATCGTACTTGGAATATTATACGGCCCAAAGGTACTTGAACCCGTCTTCTAAGTAGCTTTTCATGTAGATATATGCTTAGGTATGAGTTGTCTGGGTAGACACCTAGAAAACTTTATTCAAATAGCTAAACAAACATTGCAGACTGATTTATTATATGTTTATGTTCCTTGAAGTAACATATAGGTACCTGCGTAACTTTATTTTCGGAGTTGGTTATGTAATAGAGCCGGTCTCTCCTCCTTTTCTATCTTCGAGGATCTTTAGAAATACCTTACATTTGATCAATCGTACAAATATTAGTCAAAATTGGCAATATTCAAAATTAGTAGTTAATTATAAGAAGGTAGTATTGGCTTATTTTGGATTTAATATTGGCTCTTATGTAGTTTCAATTAAAGATCAAAAGCTTGATTGACATGATTCTAATTGAAATATCTAATTTGTGCTATTGAAATTGTAAACATAATTGCAAGTAAACAATACGATTAAATTCTCAATAATAGGACAATGTAATAGAATCACGTGAGTATGACGAACCTTAGTGTGCTTTTCCACCAGAGATGTGCTATGCTACGTTGCTACGGATGCGTTTGAAATCCACCAATCATATTCATTGTAGCACATAGCATAGCACCGCTGGAAACAGATTCAGCTATGTTTTTTTGTATGGATGGATGCGTGCTATAGATTTGTACTATGGATGCGTGCCGCTTCCTTATTATCGATACGTAGCATAGCTCAAGATGCGCATCTTCGTAGCGCATCTTCCTCGCACAGCTACATAGCTCAGCATTGGTGGAAAGTGTCACATAGTTTCATAGCGCAGCTTCGTAGCTTTGCTACATAGCACATCCTTGGTGGAAAGGCACCCTTACTGATAACTGTTGTAAATGGATTAAACATTATTGACTTCGCCCAACCTACGACTTATAATGCAGTAAATTTGTACTGTAAATGATCCTCGTAGGAAAGTTTTGGGGTAGTTCTGATTTTTTCATTCTATATGTTTTTTGGGGTGCTTAATCCGAATCTGAGGTTTGCGGACAAAATTTCGTGACGCAACATTAAAAAAAAACAGCAAAGTCCGTTGTTTTTCTTCATTTTTCGTTTTTTTTTGCTTAAAGCTCGAAAACTATTAACTTTTGGTAAATGGTTTGTTTACAGAAATTAAAGTACTTGAAATTCTCTACAGATACCAGTATTTAGTTTTGTTTTCAGACCAATCGTTCGGTTTCTAGAGCGAGTTGAAAATTGTAAATTTTTAGCAGTTTAACGAGCAACAAAGAGACCCAAGTGAGTGGGGATGGCAAAAAACTAGTAGCGGTCTTGTGCCAGTACCAACTACTTTGGACCCTGCACCAAACTCAATACTCCGGTACATTTCATGTAAATGTAAAAAGGGCTGTCAACGCAATTGTGGATGCAGGAAGGCGGGACTCCATTGTTCCCCAATATGCACATCATGCGAAGGAAAGTATAACAATGTTGAGCCCCCTGAAGACAGCTCTGACATAGACGTAGAAGAAACTGAAGAAAGAGAGAGAGGTATGTTGGATCTCACAAGTTATTTTGTAGTCATTTATCTCTCCTTGATATATGATATGTGTCTCACCTCTTTTTATTTTCCAGGAGAACGACTCCAGACGCTGACGATGGAGCAATCAGACCCTAAGCCAGGACCCGATGCCACCGAAGAACCTCAGTACGATGCGGAGGGTATGTTTAATCTCACAATCTATTTTGCAATCTTCATCTGTTCTTGATAAATTACTTAACTTTAAACTTTTTTTTTCCAGAACAAGCAGAACCAGAACACATCATTATGGAAGAACCTCAGCCAGGGCCTTCCAAAAGACAACGGCTCATATAAATTTTGCATATTATAATTAACATAAGTACCGAGATTTTAGGTTTTATTTTGTTACGAGTTCTACCTACCTACTGAATTTGCATAATTTTTGCCTTTTTTCTTTTTAATTACTTGTGTGGAAGACCAGGTGACATTTATCAAATGACAGCATCCATAAAAATTAAGTATTAAAATGTAAAAAGTGGGTTTTGCATAAACTGCTAAAAATTTAAAATTTTCAACTCGCTCTAGAAACCGAACGATTGGTCTGAAAACAAAACTAAATACTGGTATCTATAGAGAATTTCAAGTACTTTAATTTCTGTAAACAAACCATTTACCAAAAGTTAATATTTTTTGAGTTTTAAGCAAAAAAAACGAAAAATGAAGAAAAAAAACGGATTTTGCTGTTTTTTTTTAATGTTGCGTCACGAAATTTTGTCCGCAAACCTCAGATTCGGATTAAGCACCCCAAAAAACATATAGAATGAAAAAATCAGAACTACCCCAAAACTTTCCTAGCAAAAATACTATTTGACTGAATTATTAAGAAAAGCTACTACTTTCCTTCATATACCTATGACTTAGGAAAAGCTACTCCTGCTAGCTTAGCATGGCACTCCGTCACAAGACGTTGTCATGCGTTTGTCACGCTTACGTCTCTGTCTATAGTTTTAAATGTGATAAGGACAGCATGCGTGAGATAATTGTCGCGGCACGCCATGCTAAGCCCCCTGATATGACAAATTCTATAGCACACGGAATGGGCGACTAATACCTCTATACACTTTGTTTAATTATAAATGAACCGTTCATGCACAAAAATGAAAAAAAAAATATTTAAAAAAATTAAGATAATAGGTACCTACTTGTTATTTTTGAATTTAAGAGATGTCAGATTTGAATAAATATTGAATAAAATTCTAGTCAATCGATTGTAACGTACTTACTTACCTACTTTGGTAATGTAGATTTTAGGATTGTAACCAATGATATTATATTATAGGGTCAATGAGAGAATGCGTTCCTGACAGGTGGTGATTGACTTGCCGATATAACTTTGAGGCGGCTCTCAATTTACGATAAAAAAATGTTTTTGTCTATTCGCCCAATTAACAAGTAACAAGCTATAAAAACTACATTATTATGTCAAATTATGAACAATCACGTTAAATTTGCACTTCGAATTACAATTAAAGTTAAGAAAACAATAATTATCAAAAAATATACTGCGCTGCTACAAGGTTTTGGCAGCCATTAATTTTTTTTAATGGTGTGACAAAAATAGCGGTCAAAATTAACGAAAAGTAACGATTAACGGCTATGTCTATCAAATTAATAGTTTAAAAAAATAAAAAATGCGCTTTTAGCACGCAGTAAAAATTATTCGAAAAAGACATTCGAAAGAAATCGTGGAGCGTTTATAAGTATGTACAATCCTTTCTCTTTTTGGACAAAACGCTCCACGTTTTCTTCCGAAAGCCCGAAATGTATTATTATTTTTAGTGCGTGCAGTTATTTTCGAAATCTGTTTTTTTTTTTTTGCTAGAACTGGCCGAAAATATGTTATCTAATCTTGTTTATGTAGTGTAGAGCGTGCTAAAATATTATACATACATACATACCTACTCTCGAAAAACATAACTCTCCTTCTGATTTGGCGCAGTCGGGTAAAAATTGCAAACGAGAATAACGAACCACATTGTGATATTAATTTCTAGTAGGTAATAAAAAATATCAGTTACTTAAGGTTACATCACTAGTCACATGTGTCAGGAACGCATTCTCTCGTTGACCCTATATAGGTTGTAATTGATTGTAACGATGAGCGTAGTGATTGCTCTTTGACCCCACCTACTGCTTTCCATAACCTAATAAAAACTCAGATATTTTTTGTTGCGATGGATCCATGCAACTTGTCTGTCTGATTAAGGATTAATGGCCGGTTTACATTATTCCAGTCCAGTGATCTAGCGAGATTCCAGTCCAGTGCTGGACTAGATCTGTAACGTCTACATTATTCCAGTTATTTAGAAGCCTTTGAAGTGTGAACACTACAGTGTCAATGATTTCAAGAAGAGATCAGTTTCGAAAATGTTTCAAACGTGTCCAATCACTCTTGCTACAAGAAGTTATGATAATGAGGTGATAATGAGGTTGATAAGGAACTAAACAAAAAGGAATGGATTTGGGTGAGAAATTGGATCAGCGAAAGAGATCAAAAAGGAGGGTCAGTAATGCTTTTGCAACAACTGAAGGTCTAATTCGAGCTCAATTCGAGGTCTGATTCTGATGTGACAGCTCATAACATAAGCCACATACTTGCCAGAGACTTGCCACCTCCTTGCCACGCATGACAATGTGACAATTTGCAATTTTCTAGTTATATGGATTTTGTGATTTATTTTTGCTTTAAGTATTTGCTTTGTGCTACTTGACTATATGCAATATTAAACTTTTAAGTTTTCGGTCTATTTTACAATATTTTAATAAAGATCTTTTATCTGTCCTTGATAATTTTGAAAGTTCGTCAAACAATCATAATGCCTCTAGTCGATATAACAAAACCAGAAATTATCAACTTCCTTGTTGAAAATTACAATAAAACAGCGAAACTACGTTTAAGATGGAATACTTTGAATGAAGCTAAACTGAAACAAGCTGCTACTTTCACTTCAAAAGAAAAAGGGATTATCGAGGCCGATGTGAAGAAGGCGATAATGGCTGAAGGCATGGCTGCCATAACTAGAGATCACGTCTCGTCAAATAGAAATAGACGTAAAAAGCCACTGCGTGATGGCCGCTACGTTCCCGGTATCTCAGATCTCAGAAAAGACCACTCAATACCAAATGTTGGGCTCGGTACCACCGAGCAAGATCCTAGGCTTGCAAGACCAGATAATGATCTTTCCTTTGACCCAATAATGCGTCCAGTTGATCCTAAACATAAGAAGATTATTTACAAAGGCATACCAGATAACGGCCGAGAAGTATATTTAGCTTGCAGACGACGTATTAGCCCTGAAGAAAAGTACTACTTTCAGGAAAGCGGTGGGTGGCAATATGGGTGGAGGATGAAAGACAGCTACTTTGGACGCCAAGGCGGATCAGCTCTAGGTCGCGTTTATGTTTTAACTTGCGGCACGAAGAGTCGTACAGGCCCTCACCCGGATCCGAGTCATTACAAGGATTCTGATCCACCAGGAGTGTCCAAGTGTACATCAATTTAGGTAAAAATATTTTAACAATGAAGTTGGGGTAGTTCCACGTTTTTAGTATAGGTAACTGAAAAAGTTACATTGCTTAATAACGTTAACTATAATACGATATGATAACTATAATTACAATTATTATATGATTAATTAGTATGTAGTAGTAGCTAAGTAACATTTAAGTACGGTTAAATACTATTAACCACTACTACATACTAACTACGTAGGTACCTACTTGCCACTTACTACTTACTTTTTAATTTACTTAGTACTATTTATGATTGATTACCTACTATAGGTAATAGCAATTAGTCAAAAACATTGAGGCACGTGTCAAGGTAGAAATAGGTAGGTATAAATAAAGTGTATTGTAGTAAACAATCAAACAATACAGAACAGCTTAAGCGACGAAGGTTTTCGATGACAATTTATAGTTCCTTACTGAAGTGAGTAATACTTACCACATTATACTATTGAAGTGGTTCAAAATGCATACCTAGCGAACACACTGTTTCCGGGCGTCTGGCCGATCTAGGTCTGGTAGGTACTCGACTGAAACAGAAGAGAACATGACGTTCAGACTAATCTACACCGAATCATCGGCATTATTTCCTTCACTTAATACCTACTTAAATTACATTACAAAAACATGCAGGCCAGATAAGGCCAGATATTGAAGACAATAGTAAGTAGGTAGGTGGTACCTACCCATTTCTTTCTTAACTGAGTGGTTCCCACATAAATCAAGTTAAATCTCTCCTGTGTCGTCGGAACGACGGGAAGCTCGTAAAATAAAAGTTCCTAACGATAGAAGTTCTGAAACCCATCGCAAGTAGGTAGCTGCTGGATCCCCAGTGAAGAATTTGGAGTTCACGGCCGAATGAAAATCTTGATAATACCTGCTTTACCTACTTAGATTAACTTTAGTGCTTAGATTAGTACCTACTTTTTATTTTTATCTTATCAAACACTTCAGCCATTAAATAGGTATATTATTATATTAATTGTTACGTTAATTTTGATGAATAAGCCCCTTCATTCGCACATAGTTTTTAAATATCGAAATAACAATTTATAAACAATCTAATGTTTGAGTCCGCTGGATTAAGTATTATTTGTATTTATCAATGCTGTCTGAGTTATTGATAAAACAAAAATACTGCTTGCTCAATAAAAATGTAAAAAAAATTCAAAACTTTTATTTCTATATCCCGCCCAAACAACAACAAACATAACTTCGGCATTTTTTACACGCATTTTCCACAAGAAATTGCAATGGAAATTGCTATTGCTATTTCATTCATTCCAGCGAATAAAATATATATCTAGCCTGTTGTCACTTTTGACGCGTTTCACTGCAACAGATGTCACAATGCGCTTTTTATGTGTGGTTTGAACTCAAACGTTATTTTAACGCGGGACAGCGCTATACATTTGAGTAGTTTTTTCTTTTGCACTTAAATATGACAGTCGGTGTTTTGTTTTAAATCCATTGTAATAAACGCATAAAAAAAGAGGCGAATCCAGCAAAAATATCAAAAAACACCTGTAAAATATCGTGACTAGCGTTTGAAAATAATTCTAATAACCATGTTTTAAATATTAATTTGTGTGCTAGTGAGTAGAATCTCAACCTATTGAGAGCGTTGCGAATAGTCGATACCGTTACTCGTCATTTATGAATGTGGGAATTTTCAACAGAGTTAACAACAAGGCAAGTTGTTTTTCTTTGTATATCTCACAGGACGTGTTATTTGTTTATAGTCTAATACATTTTCTGTCTGACTGTTTTACACAGTCATTTTATTACACCTTTGCTTGTAAAAGAAAATAATAGAGTCATCAGTGTAAGTATACCTGATTGTAAACAAACATTTAAGTGATGACTATGCGTGGCTCACAGTATATAGTAGACAGAAAAAATACTGAGTCATATTAAATGTGTGGTAGATCATCATGTTTTCTTAGTTAATTGAGTTTATTTTGAGACCTTAGTACCTTGTACCCACAATGTACTCATACTACTAACATAATGATAGCAGTTCTCTAAAAGTTAAGTGTAGTTGTAATAATGATTAGGTATTTATTTATTTTCAGTCCAGCGATCCTGACAGCATGTATTCCGAGTGGAGTTCATTGCCCTTAGAGGGAGGGGGGAGGGGTGTTTTAGGAGCAGTGGGTGGACGTGACGTGGTACTTGCTGTGGTGAGACAACTCGCTTCACATGAACCCAGCCCGCTCAATACTGATGCTGAGGTAAGAATCTGATGCCAGTTTTGTAATTTGATCCCTGGAATAAAACATTTGAGGATTGAGTTTTGGGCCTGGGCATTTTAACTTTAAGCCATTATCAGAAGCATAGATCTTAATTTATATTGTGTTAGAATGTCAAGTCAAGAAAATAGCTTCAAAAATATTGTGAAGAATTGGTTCATTGTATACAATCAGACAATCATTAGACATATCTTAGGCCAGTAAACTGACAATAAAATTATAAATTGTGTATTTACTATTTATTCACATATTAACAACAAGTTTGGGTTCAACAGGTGGAATGGGTCCTAGAAGTAATACGCTTTGGTCTATCCCTGCCTCTACAAGAGCATGAAGCACTACGGGACTGTGTCCGTGTATGTTGTTCGTGGCTGTCCCCCCTCCTGCCGCCCGCACCCCCCGCGCAGCCCCCTCCACCCGCCGTGCCCCCGCCGGTAGCCGCTGCCCCAGCACGATATGCTAGAAAAATATTAAAACATCTGCATAACTTGTTTGTGCCAAGACCTAATGAAAGTAAGTCATTTTATTATTTATTTGGCTTGTCTCTTATGTATATTTATTGTGTATTAATAAACAATAGGATTGGTTGCAATAGCACAAATATGGGGTATTATAATTGACTTGAAAATCAGACATAATATCAATATATTTACTAACTACCTATATAGCTATCCTGAATAAGAGAACTATTGCATTAGCATTGCAGTAATATACCTATATATTACTGTACTGTAGTACTGTAGAATTATTGTCATGACACTAGTGGGCATCTTTTAGCTTATTCAGTAGCCAGTTTTAACAGACTGTCGCTATTGCAACAAACCTCTATACTATACAATCCAGCACTATTTTCTGCACTTGCACAAACTTCTGAATTAACAGCTTCGTATTTTCTTTTCCAAGCACTCACATTCATATATCAGCTGGAGATGGGTAAGTGGTGCACTTTAGGACTAATCAGCTTGTATTATACTGCTTGCTTTAACAATGCAATTGGCGACATGCAAGATGTTTACTTAATTAACTTTATTAAAATTAAGAGTAGCACCTTTATGAAGTATTTTAGAAGCGAAAAGGTTATGTGAAATCTAAAGTTTTAAAATATTAAATTGGCGAATTAATTTATCTGTTTCCATACTTACCTACATTGATATAATGACAATGATTCACTTTATATATCATGTTTTCTACTATTTGAAATTTCATTTGAGGATTCAACAAGGTTACGTGTTACTGAAGTTATATTTATCTGAAAGTTTCATTCCAAGTAGCTAATATGTAGTAAGTGAAACTACTTACTCCAAAATTATATGCTGCTCATAGCTAACAATTTGCTTATTTAATAAAATAAATACACAAATAAATACAACATTGTCTTGTTTAATAGGTGGGGACCTAATCAGCAAGCAAGCAGTACTATGCCACCGCGTTCTTCGTCTCGCCCGTAATCTCGCTGGTAATGCGAACTTGGGCGCTAGTGAATGGAGGTCCTTACTCCTACTCCTGCTGTCAGCCGCGTCAGCTCTCCTCTCTCCCCCAGCCCCGCATCATTCAGCTGCTGAACAGCTGTGTGAAAGAGTGCTTTGTGTGCTCTTTGAAGTTTGGATATTGGCATGTCACAGGTGAGAAAGAGATTAATGTATTCTGTATTTTGGAAATCTCTTTAAGCCAATGATATGCTCCTTTTAGACTCTTACGTTTCTTATTACCAAGTACCTAAACGTGTTTTATAGGTGTTTCCCATCGCCACCACTTTGGCGTACATTACGGGAGCAATGTATCAGATGGCGACATCGTGCTCCACTCACAGAGCAATGGACTCGGGCTTCCCTCTGCCTTACAGCGCGGCTTTTAAAGCACATGTATGGACCGTTGTTCCCTGCGATGCCGATTAGTAAGTACTTGTATAACTTATTTCTGATGATTATTGTTATTATGCATTTGCCATTCACTAAAGGTGCACTGAATGATAATGGCTTAGAAACAAAGTTTGTATAAGCTACAAAAATCGATATCTTGTCACTAACTCAACGCAATAGTGGACTATCCTATACACATGACGGGACTAAATCACGTTGTTATTACTTTTCCAGGTGAAGAAGACGCAAACCTAATCCCAGCAGATATGAGTGCAGAAGCGGTGATGCAAAGCTGGTACAGAATCCTACATACTATTGGGAATCCTGTAGATCTATGCCGCCCGCAAGTTATCAGTCAGACCCCTGATTTTCTTCAGGTAAGTTAAATAGTGTAATTTACTTAAATTTGATTTAGCATATAGCGTCAAGATGCTCTGCCTCTTACCCATCCGGGTATGGGTAAGAGGTGTTGTGAGTATGTAAAAATTCTTAAACCACGGAGCCTTTATCTGTTACATAAAATCCTAAGATTCAGTCGCATGAAATCCATTTAAAAGCATTATACACAAAAAAATCTACAATAAAATACCCGATGTTATCACATACATTTATTGACCTATTATACAGGGTATAACAGAAAGGGGGTATAAAGCCGAAACACAGCGATAGTCCTCATGAAACTGAACAACTTTCTCCAAGGAACATGGGTCGTAGTCGAAAAAAAAAATTGCCTCCCCATACAAAATATCCGATCAGCTGATCGAGTAAGTATGGGCGATCCAAAAATTTTTTTTCGAGTTACTATACGACCCATGTTCCCTGGGGGAAAGTTGTTCAGTTTTATGAGGATAGTCCTGCTGTGTTTCAGCTTTATACCGCCTTTTGTTTACACCTAGAATATTATTAACTTACCTACTTATTTCTACAGTACTCAATCACCCAAGAAGATGGTGCTCGTGACCCAAGTCAGCATCCCTGTCTGCAAGCATTACCTTCAATCTTTCACAAAGCTATGAAGGGAATCGCTGCCCATGTTGACGCTTTCCTTGGTAAGTCCTTTGAAAATATACTGGTAGATTTTTTGCGAGTTTTGAGTTGATATTAACTGGGTAAAAGTTATACACCATTGAGTATATGACTCAATAGGTATGTTATTGTGTTCAAGAGTTGTTTTTTTTTTTATACACTTTAGTGTTTTGATTGATTTTAGTTTGTGTGTGTTTTTGTTTGATTTTTGGGTTTAGCACGTTTTTGTTGAAAGGCAAAAGCCGCTCTTGAATTGAGGTACAAATGTTTTGTACCTGTCACCAAAGCTGCAAGCTTTCTTCTAATTTAATTATTATATTTAAAATTTATTTTGCACAAGCGCTATATTGCACATATTATTATTACTTGAAATGGTTTGGACTCATACTTTTGTATCATACGAACCTAAAGTAGATGAAATGGGTACTTGTTACACAAAAATAAACCTTTTCTTGCAACTATACGACTTGTAATTTCAATCACGCAAACAAATTACAAATGTTGGCAAAACTGTTGGTAAATATGAAAAATAATAGGGATGTTTAAACTGTGAAATAAAAGAAGGCAAAAAATTCTGTAAAAATAATCAGTTCAAAGCAAGTAAGTTTGAACGTCCCTATAAATAAGCTATTATGTTTCAACGATACGAGCTAGTAGTGCAGAGAATTTATTTTTTAAATATCTACAGTTTAAATAAATATTTAACATCATAATCATGTCTTTGTCACACTTAAATGCAAACATTTTCATTTTTTTACCGTAAAATCCGTCACGTGCTAGATTGATATTTGTGTATCGTGCTAACACGTCTTAGAATTGGCGAAAAAGGACATGCACCATACTCGCATACGTGTCATAATCGCGTACAAATAGTGGCATACTAGCTCGTGTGGTTGAAGGCAGTAGTACGGTAGCGCTAAGGTCCGTGGGGTGCGGGGTAGGGCGCGGGGCGGAGCGGTGGTGGGTGTGGGAGGGCGCGGACGCGGCGCCCGACGACGGCGACGTCACGCCGCCCGCGCATCGCCGCCTCGCCAAGTCCTTCAGCGTCTCCACCAGCAAGCCCAGGGATAAGCAGCACGAGAGAAGTATTATTATGTTTATTATGCAACCTTTTTATTTAATTTATCTTTAAAGAGTTACATTGAAATCATTTTTCACACCACCATAAATTAGGACAATTTTTTTCTTTGTGTATGTACTTCATCTTTACATAATAATAAAATCGTAGAGGTCGAATGTCTGTACAAATGAAAAAAATGCTTAAAACGAAGTCAGGGGGATGTAAATAAAAGGAAAATACAAAAAAAAATTTTTTTTGAATTTCTTTTTTCTCTGACTGTTTGTCTGTTTGCACGGGCTAATCTCCGAAACGGCTGGAAGGATTTGAATGAAATTTTGCATGGTAATACCTCATATCCCTGGTCAACATCTTAGATAATTTTTATTCCGGAATATTAAAGGGTTCCCGTGGGATAGTTAAAAAACCATTGTTGAAAATCACAAAATCACGGAAAAGTCCATACATTGTTCGCAATTTTCCAGCGATAGGCTAAACCGATTTCCATTCGGTTTCCAGTAAAGTATTTGTTACATTTAGGAGAAGGTTTTAGTAGGTTAACCGTCTTTGAAAAAGGGAGGGTTATCAGTTTGACGTGTGTTGAATATCGTTAAGCTAAACCGATTTCCGCAAGGGTTTCAAAAAAGTAATTTGTTAATTTAGCAGAAGGTTTTAGTAGGTAAACCGACTATGAAAATTGGGGGAGGGGAAGGGTTATCAGTTTGACCTGCATGTTGTATACCAAATATCGTTAAGCTAAACCGATTTCCATGAGGTTTTCAGAAAAGTATTTTTGTTATATTTAGAAGGTTTTAATAGTTTAACCGTCTTAAAAATTATTATCACTTTCAGAAGTGTTTAACATAATATCGTCGTACTCAGCAAAACGTTTCAAGGACATATCAATGTAGAAATGTGCAATAGCGTTAAATCTATTAAATATATATGCAAATATGTGAATAAAGACAGTGACCAGGCCACGTTTGCTTTAAGACATACAGAAAATCACTACATTTAAGGCAGGCAGATATATTAGCTCCTCCGAGGCGGTATGGCGCATTTTGAGTTTTCCAATTCATGAAAGATCGCCACCAGTGACACATCTAGATATTCATATCGAGGGGGGACAAAGAATATATTTCAACCCTGATAATGTTGCAGAACGGTTAGAAACCCCAAGACAAACTACTTTGCTGGCATTCTTTCGGCTTTGTGAAATCGACGAATTCATATTATATTTTACTACTATAAAAAATAAAAGATAATATAACTTAAGTAGCCTAATTTTTATCCCGCTGTGATATTACCTGTAGTCCACGCGTGCGAAGCCGCGGGCAACAGCTAGTTTCTTCAATAAATCATATCGTTACTAAGTTTTTGAATTGTATATTTCTGATGAAGTATTAATTTTAATAGAGCTTTATATTTTTTCTCATTGAGAAATCAGCTCAGTCAAATTTTGCATGCTTATTTTGTGGTATTTGAAAATTAGAATGCACCTTGTAGTTGGACTAGGTATTTAGAATTTGCACATCACATAGGTATTATTTTCGTAGAAAACAGTATTTGTAATTTGCACAAATTAATGTTTTGTTTTATACATATAACGCATGCGCGATTTATTTCAGAAACAAAATTCTGCTGAATATCATTGAAATAATTCATTTTTTAAATTCCATTTGCTTTTCACGTTTACTTTCTAATACGTATTTTGTATGAATTGACTACTATAAAACAACTTACGGAATTCTCTAGGCACCCCACGGACCTCGCTGATCGGACTAACAAGCAGTCGGCCATCTAGTGTCGCGCCGACTACTCCACCAAACTCTATTACTTCACAAGGTAAATAAATAACATTACAAAACATACATAAATAGTACTTTTTGTGTTGAGCAGTGATACGTTGTCTTTTTCTGATGAAAAAAAATCTTGAATATCGATTTAGACTTGCCTTATCTAGCAAGTCCTGAAACAATATACCTACTTACTTCTTAGTCAAAAAACGTTAAGAAGTATAGAAATGTTGATCTATTGATGAATTTAATTCCCCAGTTGGCGAAACTGAGAAGCCCCCACTCACACCGTTACGTCCGAAAGTGAACTCAATATTCCATCTCTTCGGTGAATGGTTGTTTGAAGCCGCTCTGATTGGTACCACTCCACCTTACAATAATCAACGTGAGTTATTTTGTTTATTTTGACCATAGACGCAAAAGTTATGTATGATAGACAAAATATTTCTTTTTTTTTTTCAAGCATTATTTCAAGTTTCACTGTGTAATACCTATTTTTTATTGTTTTTACAGCGCGTTCAGAAACGACGCCACCTCCGCCGTCACTCTCAGATTCTCAATTTAAATTGAATATGCTCAGCTATCAACCAGGTAAGTGAAATAGGTAGCCATTTTGTAATTAAGCCATCCATAATGTTCAATCAGCTCACGAACTCGTAATCATAAGCTACTCGCATTGAACGTAAACGAGCATATTATATTTTACATTATTTTTTTCTAAAAACATTCGAATGTTTTCTTTCAGGTCGCGCAGAAGCTCTGGGTACTCTCTGCCGAGTGTTATGCTCGAAGCAATGTCGCGAAGAAGTACTAGCCCCGTACTTAGCTCGATGCTACGCGGCCATACATCGAGGTCTTCGAGACCCAGCCACCGCTGCCGCTGTTGTTTTGAATGCTGCTGATATATTTAGGTACATATTGCTTCGTCATTTGCATAAGTTACTATATGAAAACAGCGTGATTGCCGCATTACTCCAATAATGGTCGTTATCAGCAACTGTAATGACGCACAAGTGGGTAAAAATGTATGCAACAAGTTATTTGAATACATAAATATTGTTCTGCGATAACATGTGTAGTGGATCACTCGCAAAAGTATGTCTTCGCATTGAAAATTTCGAGTCAGATCTGCGTCTGCACCGTGCGTTGCTTATTGACGGTAATAGGGCAAGAATCCCTGTAATAGGTAGGTACATAAGTTAAGACACAGCGAATAAATATCACCCAAAAAACTTGATTATAGTATAATCGTAAAAACATGAATCCCTAAAATTATTCCAGATTGGACTTAGACGGTGTGTTAGTTCTCGTACCGGATTTCATCACAGCGTTGGACCGTATCTTATCTGAGCGGGAGCCAAAGTTGGACTGCGGATCCATAGACAAACGCGAACTACGTAAAGCGGCCATAAGCGCTTTGTTGTCTTTGGTGGCATTCCCTCATCATTACAAAGGATTGGCTGTTCCTGAGTTCCCTGGCTGTAATGAATAGTAAGTCGTATTTATTTTTGACTAGGTATTATTATTAGATATTCTCTTTCAAATCACTTTGTACTGATTAATGAAGTATAATAATGTCTATAGTCTTTGAGTTCGTCTCATAAAGCCAGACTTAGCAGAGGAATTCCTTAAATGTTATTTAAATTGTATACATCAGTTCATTACTAAGATTTTTTTTCTTATTTCCAGTGCGGGCATGACCCTAGGAGATTTCTCAAGAGGCAAACTCTCCCTTATCTGCGTGTCGGCAGTGCAAGTGGAATGGTCCGACGCATTGGCCGTCCCGTTACTAAGTGCTTTATACTTATGTGTGAGACATAACGCTCATGTTACTACGGGGAAGACTCATAGTGCACCTCCTGGCTCTACTATGTCACATAGTACTGATTATAAAGGTATGTGGTATTATTGAGTTAGTGATTTTTGAATACCAATCTTGATTGCGTTGTGTTTGTCCTAAGTAGCAAATATAATAAATCACAAACCGAAATATCTACATTGAAAAGAAAAGAAGCCATTTTTTTATTGCTACCTACTTAAGACAGACACTTTGCTAATACGGAATTACTTCTTTCAAACACGAACTTATAAAAATCCACCTTTACCACCATTACGCTACAGTAACTGCTAGCTACATACAATTGGTTTTAATTTGCAAAATTTTCACTCATCTGCAAGATATATCTGCATTTTTATATACATAAATAAACATACCAACATCTTGCACTTTTTACTCAGTATTCCAAAAACATGTACTTCAATATCTTACACAAGTTTAAACTCGTCGACACCGATTATGCCTTTGGACTCTTTTTAATCACCCAACTAAAACAGGCCCTATGGTGTATAAGGTTTGTGAAATGTACTCCCAGACACATAAATTGAGGTACTCTGCATTCATAGTTTCAATTCTCCAAAACAACTTGAAACTTGGAAACTGAAAATAAACAAAGCATTTTGGTCGTGTTAGATGCAGGGTGGTTCAATTGAAAGTACTAGGAGCGTAGAAGTCATAAAGCGACGTTTTATAGCACGTTCGGATAGCGGCAGTGCTACAGGCAGCGCCGACCATACGTCCTTGGAAGACTTCGCGGCCGATGTTAGAGACCTAGACCCGACATCGCCTGTTTTTGGTAACGCACCTTTTTATTTGCTTTTCTATTTTATTTTTGTAAATGCCTAAGTAAGCTACGTATAGTGTCGATCGAATTTATACAGTTGGTTTACAACAAGGTGAGTGATGGCGGCCATTTTGGTGACAAGACTAGAAAATGGCGGACTACTAAGTTTATATTAGTTTTTTCTTTGTTGTTGCAATAGAAGCTTATAGATTCCATTTCATTATGAATAGTCATAATGCTTTTCTTCTTGCACTCACAAGAATTTGTGCAAAAGTAGTTATTTTAAATATAATTTAGGGAGGTAGATGAATTGGAACATAATTTGCAAAAGCGACTATTAGCTCACTAACTAGCTTACCTAGTGATTAAAATCTAGTTATAATATCTTATTGTAATATAGAAAAGACTATTATTTGACCTACAAATTATTCAAACATAATATTTAGCTTTTTGATACAAATAAAATGTTTTTTTTTTAACTTCTTGTAAGGCAATTTTTCCAAAAATTTTAGGAGCAGCATTAGTAGTGAGAGCAACTTACCTCGTCTGCCATCGCCTTATTTCCTCGTGGAAAGGAGACTTGCAGGTCTCATTAGCAGCCCTAGAACTGCTCTCTGGGCTTGCAAAGCTTCATTCAGCTAAACCAGGTTTGTATTTCCTTCATAGATTTATAAGGAAACAATTTTATAGATTCAAAGTATCTTATTTAATGTATTTTACATAAAATATTATTTTTTCACGCTTTCTAGAATTTGTCATAGGTGAGTCTTAGATATTATAAAAAAACATTTAAAAACTATTACTTCGACAATCGTTCAAAAATAATTTTGCTCTTTCTCTGACAAGACAAGACAAGATCAGCATGAACCTTGCACTTACCAAATCCATTTCAATCAACAGAGGCAATAGAACGCAAGCGCGCCGTCCGTTGGATATGCGACTACATCACAGTGCAATGCAGCCGGCCGCCGCAAGCTCACTCGCGCGACCTTCACTCCTGTGTAGTTGCTGCGTACTCGTGCCTAGCTTCGTGGTTGTGCCCGGCGTTGTTGGCCGACCCTGACTGCTTGGCGACTTTGATGGAAGTCGTTGAACTGGGTATCTCTGGCAGTAAGAGTCAAGGTAGGACTAAGCAAACGTTAAAATCATTAAATCACAGTCGATATAGGTACTTTTTTATACAAAAAAAAATCACGTGTTATATGTTTTAGGGAAACCAGGAGAACCGCCAAAAATGAAGGATGAAAAGGAATTAAAGCCAGTATCGATGAGAGTGCGTGACGCGGCTGAATCGCTTCTAATGCTTATTCTTGAACAGGTATTTTGTTTCGAAATTCAAATTAATAACGATCCCGCTAATGGGAGTAATAAGACTGATTTTTATTCGGTATTTGAAAACTTTTTTTTATCAGGTTGGCAGTAACGACAATGGAAAAGCCTGGTGCCGATTAGACGAGCGTTGGTTGGCAGCATTAGGTCACGGTAGATTGAGGCACTACATCGCCGACGGAAATATCTTACTCTCGCTACTTGAAGAGCCTCTCGCTAACAGTCAAGAGCCGCAACCTACTTTGATCGGTAAGAATTTTCGTAAATAATATGACTGGTTTTAGTCGCACAATATCCAAATTTAAACAAAATCAAGACATTAGCAATGACTTTGGACGCTGACAAGATTTGTCGCGAGCTAAGGCGCTGTCTCCACGAGCGAGAGAATCGCGGCAATAATATCGCCGGATAGAGACGGCTCCACAGAGAGTGTATAGAAATACGTGGCACGATGATAATATAGCCGCAATTTTCTCGCTCGTGGAGAAAGCGCCTTAGATTTCAATGTACGTGTTGTCGCGTGCTCCAACCAAAGCCAAACAAACGTATTAAAGTTCCTAACATTGATATTTAGGTTCCATTTCACCACTCACATATACAATTTAAGTGACAGATAAATCTGTCTATTTCATAAAACATGACTTTTTGGACAGAGACAGGTATTTATTTATTTATTTATTTATTTATTTATTTATTTATTTATTTATTTATTAGATAGGTTTGCCAACAGGTTTACATCGTACTTAACATATAGAACATTTTATAATAAGTCTGACCCGATGTAGACCCAATTACAGGCAAACACAGCTTGCTAAAAAGTATTAGTCTTAATTTGCCGGAAATACCTAAATTAAAGTGATTTCTGATTCATTTAAAGACGTTAAAGAAGATTTAAAATTGTTTTAAATGACTATTGTCTTTTGGTTTTAAAATTGTACGCAGAGTTTTTAAATTTTGGAAGAGACATATTAAATATGTCAATACGGGTGGATCGATACCAGCTATTATATTCTCGGCACATCTGTCAGTAAAATTGTATCTGTAAGTAATGAAACGGGCCCATAACCTATTTCCTGCTGCGGTTATTAAAGCTGGTCGATCATTTGGTCAATGACTTCCGCAGTGATAATCCGGTGCGGCTGGGGCCGGTACGCGTGGTCGCTGAGCAGCCGCGGCGCGGCGCGGTGCGCGACCCGCGGCGTGGCGGCGTGCGCGCGCCCCGTCGACATCTGGGAGCCGCCGCCGCGCGCCAACCCCGTCTGCGTGCCGCTGCCCGCCGCGCCGCCTTGTGCCGTGTCAGTATACTATTTGCGTTGTGTTGTGTTATTGTGCATCACTGATCTCAAATACTATGGATTGCTGCCCCGACGTGACGTATGAACCAATGACGCCCAGAGATTAAGCAAGAATGCGTTTGCCATACACTTTGTTTTAGATTTCATTACGTAGGGGATCTTACACTTATCGGTGGAGAAACACGATTTATTTAAAACTTTTAAGTTTCGTTCTTTTTCACTATCCATCAAACAAAAACAAAGAGAAATGAACTGAAAGAGAATGAATGTGTTATATGAGTGGATAATCACAGCTTCGGCCTGAGACTCATGAGGGGATTTAACTCAGATGGGATATGTTACTCCTTGCGATTAGAATTTATTAGTTAACAGAGGACTTTAATGTCTGTCTGTAATGTATTTTGCAGGGATTCAGCGTTCCCAAGCTTAGACGCAGTGCTAAGACAGCTTAACGATCCAGAAGCTTCCACGCTATTCAAGCTGCTAGAACAACAAGCGGTTATTGAGAAACGAGTGAGGGAGAGTGAAGATAATGCGGTCCCCGAAGAGTATGTACCCCCGGAACCGGTGACTGAGTTCCAAACTGCGAGACTGTTCCTGTCGCATTTCGGGTATCTCAACATTGGAGGTGATAAAAAGGTAAATGGGATAAACATAATTGAGTACCGATTGTTAAGTAAAATAAAGGGAGCTAGACAATTAAATGTACTTCAGAAGACAGCGAGGCTATACTGTACCTTTAACAAGTACGTACAAAAATAATTCATCGTATTCCTGAATGAATAAATGAATGACAAAAACATCGAATGAATGAACGCCTGTCCAAACTTTTTTAGAGTCCGCAATTTTGTTTATTATGTTATCGTATCTTATCCGCGTAATAGAAAAGTTATAACAGTTCCCCTTTCTGTCCCCTAGGGCAGTCCTCCCCGCTTAATAGCCCTAGACGACTCCCTAGCCGGGTTCAGCTCAGCCGTGCGCCGCATCGACGCGTGCGGCAGCCGCGGCGCCGTGACCGCGCACGTGTTCTGCGTCCGCGCCGGCCAGACTAGCGCGCCCGACATTGTTGCCAATGCAAACAGCGTGCACACCGTGGCGCCCGGATTTATTAGGATGCTTAGGGGGTTTGTACATTTTCGCACAAGCTTTTTCTGGGAACCATTACTAAGACTCGGCTGTCCGTCTGTCTTTCCGTCCGTCCGTCCGTCACCAAGCTGCCTTTTCACAAATGATGTATTACCGTTGCCCCTTTGCGCGCAAGTCCGATTCTCACTTGGCCGGTTTTTTATTTACCTATTATATTAGTAACAACTAATAGTTTTCGACATAATGAGCCTTATTACCACTTGCTAAGAACTATTTTTGATAAGGCTGCGGCTATTCAGATTCGTGCACAGAGGTAATTTAATCATTATGATTTAAATTCCCTCAGTCTAGGCACCCCGGTGCGTGTGCGTGGCCACCCCGGCTGGACGGGCCACGTACAGACCAGCTACGACGCGCAACCCGACTACAACCAGACTAATCCACCGCCGACCGCAAACGGGGAAAAGGCGCCCTCACTCTACAATGGAAAGGAACAGGTAACAGGGCTAACCCACGATTCTGTTCATTTAATGTGCATGCGTTTAGCTATTAACTCGCGACCAACGGTGGTTTTGGTAATATAATTGCTCCCCTTGCCTATTGAGATAGATATGTAAGAACGATACGAGAAGTTAGTGTTATGCTGACATCACTTTCATTAGGTGGCACTACCCGAATATTGACTTCTGAATACTATTTTCATGTAATAGAGTTCCATATTTAACCTCTCACATCCCACTGACCCATTATAAACCCAGACACAATAGATTTTCTATTGTTCTTTTTTTTTCTGGGATGTGAAAGATTAACCAACCCATTATTTTCAGGTGCTATACTGGTCGGACTCGACCAATGAGATCGCGTTCGTAGTTCCATCAGGCCTGGATGGTGCTGACGATGATCGTCAGAACGAGAGCATGAAGTCTGATGTTGATGGATCTGTGATGTCTGTCAAGTATGTAGAAATTCACTTATTATGATTGAAGTTTGTTTATAGTCATTCTTCATAAAGTTATTCCAGTTACTCGTTTTATTCATGGCGGATAAAATGAGACGCATTGGTCAGCGATTAACCACTTTATTTCGAAATATTTTTATCATCTTACTACATATGAATTAACGATATAATATCTATATTTCAGAGGAGACAAATCAGGAGCAATGAACACATCATGTTGGGATGTTTCAAGCAACAGTTCCGGCGCTCCGTCTTACGAAAGAAGTATAAGCGAATCGGACAAGGGTGAGCGCGGCCGATCCAGTCTCAATGAGAAAGTCCGCGCGCTTTCCTTGGAGTTGGATAAACAGCCGACTGCTGGACTAACCGGTATGTTTAGATTTACTCGCATGTACTCGACAGAACGAGATAAATGAATCGATTTATTACCTCGTTACATTATAAAGACTAACTGTGAACAAAATATTCTTCTCTCACCGACAGGTAGCGGAAGAAGGAATAGAGATTTTACAACTAAGATCCTCATTATTTGGCTGGAAGACTTCGAAGATCACCTTAACCTGCCGATTGGTAAGTAATTTTAAACTAGTCACTACTACGCCAAGTTAAGGATCTATTTTGTAAATTCATAACGCACCATTAAACAAAAAAGGCAACAAGATGGATATACCACTATTGCGGTCTTTTCAGCAACTACTAACTATTCACAAAATTTTAGACGATTTACTTCGCTACTGCGAGACCGGTCTTCCATGGCGACGTCACGAGGTGACAACCCTGTGCGTGAGTGCACGCCGCAGCGGCCTGTTGCGCTTACGCATAGCGCCGTCCACGTGCGCGGGCGTGTTGGCGGACGGCGCGCAGATCTCGCCGCAGCTTCTGCCCGCGTGCTTGCGCCGTGCCGCGTTAGATGTCGCTAGGCGCAGCCGGCTTAATACTGACTTGTAAGTATTTTGCTTTATTCAGTTAAATCACGTATTGGGATGGATATCCTTCGCTACCTACATCTTTTAGAGTACTCGACGGAGGAACGATGTAATATATCCGAGGATTGTACACTTCCATATGTAAGACTAGAGGCTGCCCGCGACTTTGTACGCTTTTATCGTCATATCTCGGAAAAAAATCATGATATCTTCAAACAAACTAGTCTATGTGTTATTCTGATGTATAAACTACAATATTGCCAAGTTTCATCAAAATCCATTCAGTAGTTTTACGTGAAGATTAATAAACATCCACCCATCTATCGGCACAAACGTTGCTTATGTATTTCATATGTAGCTCTGAGTTAATGTAGACTTTTACAATTACAAATAGTACTTGTTCCGTAAAATGGAATCAACCACCTTGCAGATATCAACCGCCGCACGTTAGAAGGCGTCATCTAATCCAAGAACTGGCGCAGCAATACAAGAAAGATCTCTCCGAACCAGAATTATTAGAATCATTATTTCTAACACCTTCGTAAGCTTTTTAACACATTCCATTAATATAATCCACGACACGCTAATATTTGAATAGGTATAAGAAAAATATTTTATTCTAATTTAAGTAAGTTATTAAGCAATTGAATTATTTTAACAGTATTAAAATTTAATTGTTCACTGTACTGATTATTGTAACAATTTTATTATTATTTTATCCAAAATATATTATGACGACAATCTAAATTGTTATGAAGGTAGTTTACTCGCTTTAAATGTAATAAATTATACATTATATATAATCTATAATTATCTTTTATTGCTACGCAATACGTTACTGTAGGATTATAACTACTGATGTAGAACTGGAAGGCTGACTGCGAATCCATACTCTTTGCTTCTAAAGTCTGTATCAAACTTTTTATAGGTATATTTTTTACGTGTTTTTACTTTTAAACTGTCAAACGCAAAATTGGCATTAAAATTTTATCAACATTCTAATTTCAAATCTGCTAATCAATTCATTTGAAATTTTTCGAAAATATGTTTTCTTAAAAATTTACAATAAAAACGTTTTGCCAGTAGTGTTTTTGTAGGACTATACTATATTTATTACATTAACGTTGCGTATACGTGTTGAAGAAATTGGTTGATCAAAGATATGTTAATTAGCCAAGTGCCCGAGGAAGGTGGTTCGAGTACCTCTCAAGAAACCACCAATCAAATTGATGACTCGTACGAATATAAATCTGCGAGTGAACTTTTTGACCTTATGGCAAGGAATCAGAATTTTCAACCCGACGGTAAGTTTTCTCTTTTTTGTTTAGGTGCTCCGGCTTAACTTTAGATGTTAGATATCATCGAAGTAAACAATAGTTGCATTTGTTAAACTACTAAGAGTTTCGTTCGAGAGAGGAGTGAAAAGAACCCGATAATTCAATATGTATCTATGTGATAAGATAACCCATCCTTCCCCACTCGGTCCGCACGTAAATTCAGTGTATTCCTCTTTGCAGACGATGAAACCCTCACTACAAGAGATCTCATCCTTATTTACAAAAATCTTGATTTAGGGAACGAACTTATAAATAATGCTAATGAATTTAAAAGGAGAACGCCTAATCAATATGTAGAAACTGTAGTGTACGACGAACTTGAAACAGATTCGGAAATCAGTGAAATTTATAGCAACGAAGATATCCATAACGTCGTCTTGGTAAATAACGAAAGAATAGACCTTTTAAATAATCCACCTTCTTTAGAAAGCACTCTTTGTTCTAAATTCGGAAATCTAGACGTTATCCCACCACATTTAACAAATATTGATTTTCATAACCAATTCTTTAAAGAACAGTTAAAAAATCTTAATGCCATTTCCAAAGCTGATAAATGCCACGGCCAAGTATTGCCTACTTCACTTTTAGATTATATTTGCTGTAAGAGTTTAGAAGATAATTACACTTTTGATATGGACAATATAATTAACTATGTAACGCACACAATCGAACAACTGAAGCGTATCAGTAATGGAGACTTTCTTACTGACAAAGCTAAGGAGAAATGGAGAGAAGTTGTTGAAGGAAACGAGTTGACTCAAAGTGAGAGCAAAACATCTAAAGTTTTGGCTAATACGACAAGTATTCCGCTATATGTCGAACGAAAAGTAACTGGAGACGTTACCAAATGGGACGAACTAGTGCGCTCTGAAGTAGACGTCAGATCACTTTCAAAGATACTAGAAAACAAAATTATTGTTGAGGTGCCCAAGGTGATTTGTGGGTCATATAAACTGTTCAGCAAATGCTGCGATGACAATATAATTATTAGTTGTAAAAGAGAAAAGCCTATTGCGATTTTAGAGGAATGTGAACAGGCTAGAGTGGACGTTGTTTTAAAATTGAACCGTTCTGATTCTGGTCACGTGATAAGCAATATAAGTTCAGTGATGATTTTAAACCAACCTTCTGGTAATATAATTTCGTATTTTTCAAACACGTAGGCAGAAACTTGGCCTTCCTTTCGGAGCTGAGGGGTGAAGGAGGGTTTGTCTAAATTGATTATTATAGATCAAGCAATGTTGGATAACTGCATTTTTAATCAATTTATGTGCAACAATAAACGTCGATTTTGTGCAATTGAAGTAATATATACTCAAAATATTAGTAGGAGGTACACATCAGTTTCGTTTTAGGAAAGCCAAGTTTAAGAATAGAAAACACGTAATTGTACCTAGTTACTTATAATTTGGTATTATTCGTTTCAGAAAATGCTACTGACATATTACCTTTTTTGCACAAACAAAACAAAAAAGCAATTGCGGATCGAACTAACGATTCTGAAAATAAAAAGCAAACCGTAGTTGAAGAAGTACCAGATGAATACTCTCATGAAGAAAAAAAGCAAACTGAAAAAGATAGGAACACTGACTCGGAATACTATGATCCTGTTTCTTATAACTTCAACGAGTATTCGTTGCCACTGGAACAAGACATCGAAGAGACTAGTGAATCTGAATTTGACATCTACATGTTGGAACGCTACAAGCTAGCTGATTCTACAGCAAACAAAATGACAGATCAGCCACGATTTAATATGCAGACATTGCCCGAAGAAGTTTTCGAAGACAACGCCTACTCCATAAATACATCGTATAGCAAAAAGTCTCCGCCGCAAAGAAGGGTAAAGTCACCCTATGAAAACAAATCTCACATTTTAGAAGAGAGAAAACGGAATAAGTTGTTAGAAATAAAACGAAAACGAGAAAAAAAGAAATTGGCTATGACTGAAAGCAAAGTTAATAAGCACCGATTTGCTATGAAAGGAACTGTTACACCGCATACAACGAGTTCTATCACAAAACTACCTATTACTAACAAATCTTTTTACAATTCAATTTACGGCAAATCTTCACCGTCTGAAAGTAATTATGAACAATCCAAAGTTAAAGGACAGAGATCAAAGAAAAGTGCTTCATTAGATTCGTCTGAAAATGTTGACATCGATGACCCAGCACCTTCGAAAGCTGTTTGTGAAATAGATAAAACTCAAAAATATATAAATAAAACATTTTATTTAGATAACGCTGAAACAGAAGTTATGTATATGGAAAAGAAAAAGAAAGAAGCTATTGATTTACCAGATAGCAATTTAGATAGCCGATCAGCGGTATCGAATGATTTTAGTGGAATATCTGGAAAAGTGGACATGTATGTACCCGATCATCTTTTACTTTTTGACATTAATATTTGTTTAATTAACTAGAGGTACTTACTAATAATTCGAAAATATTTTCAGGTTGAAGGAACTATTAGAAAATGATGAACAAAGTGAAATCCGTTCAGACGTTGTATCATCCACGTACAATTCAGTACCCACGAATACACCAAAAGATGAGCCCCACGAAACGTCACCAGGGTTTGAAGGAGATGACCCGAAAACATCGGACACATCAGCTGACTTTCGCAAGAGCATTGACAAAATATATGAGTTGATAAAGAAACTTGGAAAAAATGAAGGAGTTGAAACCAAACTATGTAAAAGCAAATTCACTGCTGTTAATTCTGAAAGATCTGGTAATACTGGAGAAATTTCGTTAGCTCAATACAGTGATAGTGGAACCAGTCTTAAACATCTTGTGTCTTCGAACACTAGTATGTTTAGTTTCGACAAAAATCCGAACCCTGAATCATCAATGAATACTACAAGGGAAGACTTTTCTGAAAACCAACTACCGGCAGCAGTTGTACCTAAAGTAATAATAAATACAAAACCACAAGTTTTCAACGAAGATATATCAAAAAGAAAAAGAAGTTACAAACGTACCACATTATCCCCAGCTAAAGGAAACGAAAATCCGCTAAAAGCGATATCTCAATTGCTTCAAGAATTTGATAACGTTAAAAAAACTCGTAACAAAGCGAGTGACGCAAAGATAAACAAAAAACCAGAACCCAACGTTGCTGCGCCTAAAACCGAAATGCAACCAACTCTTAAAAAGACTACCAAACCTGATAACCGAACGAGGGATAGCGATCACCACATTGAAAAGTTTAACAAAACAAATACTAATAAAGAACGCAAATTCAAATCACCTCAACCTATGGAACAGTCTAAATATCCCCTCAATAGAACGGTCAAAAAAAAGGTGGTGGATATTGTTGATGAAATAAAAGAAGCACGAGGGGAAGCAGTGCGAGGACCTAAACTAACTTCCAGATTAAATTCACTTGCTCAACCTAAGAGAACGTACGTACAAGCTCAAATTGAAGACTTTCAAGCAAGGTACGGCAAGAATTTCGTGAGCGATCGATTGCAAAAACTGTCTTTGCCGACAGTTGTGACGGAAAGAATGACATCTCCGAGACAAAAGAAAAAGAGTGTAACGGATTCTGGGATAACGTCGTCCAGTTTTTCACCTTCTGCGCCTGCTGCTTTAGGTGTGTAAAGGTGAATTTTATTTACCAAAGTCCCTTGTCATTGAAGTAAAAAAGCACTTAGGTACTACCTAGTTATCTATCTTGATTGCAGAGAAGTACCCAAAGAAGCCATTTTGTAATAGCAGTTCCGCAGCTTGTTCGAACTCTGTGAATGAAACGTCCACTCAGCAATCCAATAGTGACGTGGTACATACCTTGTAAGTGGTTTCGAATCTCATTTTATTATTTGTTTTAAGGCACGTTGTGCGCCAAATAAATTAAGTCTTCAATAAGTTTTTTATTAACTTGGCAAATTACGAAAAGTAAAACTTTTTTGTGTTTTTTCTTAACAGAAAGAAAAAGATGGTAGCGGTTGAATCTTACGTAAGCAACCATTTTGGGACAGCAATGTCGGGAAACTCTGATGTGACTTCAGCCGGGCACAAATCCAAAGTCCCACTATTCCCCAACGACCTTGACTTATGTAAGATTTTAACGTAAATCTTTGCATTTCTTACTTAAGTTTTCACAATTTGTGATAAATATAACTAACTATGCAATTTGTTGCAGCTTCGGTAAGCTCATCGCTAGTCGACGAATCGTCGACCATCGGCAGTAAGCTGCATAACATCATTGATAACATCCATTACACGTTTCCTGCACCGCAACAGTACAAGAAACAATATTCAAGATATGATAAGGAACCTACTCCAGATAATTGTTGTGGGAAAAGTGCAAACGACAAGTGTACGGATACTGATTCGTGTAATCAAGGCGATGTTTGTACACACCATTGCATACCAGTGGACATAACTAAACCATCAAGACTTTTTAAACGAGATGAAATTATCGGTGACACTATTCCTGAAGAAAGCGACGTGCCACAGGAAAATGATGTGCGGCGAGAAAGTGACTCTTCTGTTTCAATATCGAGCGCTTTAAAAAGTAAAAATTCTAATAACGAGATAGTAAAATTGGAGAACGCATTATACCAATGCATCTCCTTAGGCACTTTCCCAAAGCGATTACGGTTAAAAAAATTAACTTTAACACCCAAGGAATCAATGCAACAAACATTATTATTACAATCAGGAGACACGAAAAACTCGCTTGTCCTGAAGTCAACTATCTCAAAAAAATTAAAAATTGAAGAAAATCACGACACTACCTTCAATAGTCTTTCAAATCTTACTAATGTTGTCCACTCAACATTTTTTGACCAATTTCCCATGCAAATATCTACTGTTGGATACAGTTTTGACGGTCAGAATCTGGCGTTTGATCCAAGTAAACAATTGAAGCAGATCGTTGAGGAGAAATCTATACCCTCTGTAATTATAGGCAATGATGCATCAAGGCTCAATAAAAGCCAAAGCACCAAAAGTGGTTTTGAAGAACTCCTACCAATTCAAGCATCCCAAGAGGACGTAAAAGAGTTAATAGCCATCTCCAGTGTCGTTACATTTAGTTCTACTTTGTTAAAACACCTTAATGAACCAACAACTCTTGAAAAGGAAATGAGTATAAACAAAAATATTTTCAATAAAACAACGGCTCGTAAGGATCCAACTATAAAACTTATGACTAAGTTAAACGAAGTTAAAGCAAAAGAAGACAATTACAAAGAAGCAACTATTTCTAAAGATAATGAAGAGACACTTGACGAATCTGCTGAAAAGGCAATCAATGTTGCAAAAGAGTGCATTAAGAAAACACCCGTAATAGAATATACTACATCTCTAGATATCTTAGCTGGGCTGCTTAGTGAGATACAGAACATTAGTACCCGTCAAACGGAAATCACAACAAAATCAGATTTTGGAGCTATCAAAGATAAGGAATTGAAAACAATTTTGAGAAGGGGCTCCAACTTTGGGAGTATGCATGACAGTTGTGACGTAATCTCCTTAACTTCCTTGGATAAAATGAGACAATTGGAATCTAACCCTAGCATTTACTCCATGTACAATATATCTAGCAATGGTGATTACAGAAGGCCATTGTTAAAGTATGAAGATAAAGAGGTAGATGCTGTTGGACCAAAACTAGAACTTGTTCACAGATGTACCAATGTACCATCGACTATTGTATCATTAACTAAAATTCCAACATTTGAGAACAGGTGTACTGACGTACCATCGTGTACTTTCCCAATTACTGTTACACATTCTACAAACATGACCAACTCCCTAGTTGGTATTATAAGCGAAACTTCGAGTCAAACAACCTTCACGTATGATGAGCATCCTTTACATTTTGACGCTTCATTAACATCGCTTACCAAGTTCATAAAACATCCAAAGAATGAACGTGTGTATGTCGCTCCACTAACCAATGATAATTTGTCGAACTTATGCGACAAATACATTGAGAACCAGCAGAGTAAGAAGATGCAATATATTGATAACGTCGAAAACCAAAGACTTCGACTTTCCCCTGGCAACAAAACGCTTAAAAAATACTGCTACGCTGATTCTGACTTCGATGCTACTATTAAAATGAAAAGAGACATTCTCGTGACAATGTATTCAGTGTTAGTGCTAACTGTGTTTGCTGCATTGTCTTTTCCAGAGTTATTATACAGAATCTAGGGATCTGTGATTTGTCGAAAGTTTAAATTGTTTGTGCCGTGGTATTTATTATTTTATTTATTCATTAATATAATTTACGTTTGTCAATATATGAAAGACAGTTCTAAAGATTGGTTTACTTTTTCTATCTATAGTGTGCGGGACTGTAGCTAATCACAGATATCACTGAACAACCCCTTTGCACCTATTGCTGGTTAATTAAACACTATTTAAAATATGGACTGTATTTATTACTATTTAAAACTATAACTATTATAGACCAGTTAAAAACTATAAAACACTATTACGAAATGACAAAAACTACTATTGAAAACGGAACGCACTTTAAACACTAAAAAACGGAACGCACTAATTTCAAAATTCGCGGGCTTTACTTTACTGAGTATCACTTGCACTGATAACACTATGAGAACTCACTATTATCACTTATTCACTTGTCTTCGAGTTATTTTCGCTTTCTTCTTCGCTTCGATCGCTTGATTGCTCGATTGAGACTGAATGAAAACTGATTGACAATTGCCGCTTCGGGCCGGCTTAAATACCCAATACACGGGGTCCCGAAAACACAAGATAATTCCCGAATCGGACTTCCTTTTCTAATCTGTATCTATCTCTGTCTTACATTGTCGCGTTCGGAAACTTCGATAACATTCTTCGGACTTCTCTTTCTAATAACTATTTCTGTCTCTGTTTTTCATATGTACTTGTGACTCTGGAATTGGCAGAATGTGTTCGGTGACGTGCGAAGTTTCTGGACGCCTCGCGTTTGACATTTGTTTGTTTTGACATTTCTATACTCGCGTGTTTTGTAGAATTTTCTTTTGCCGAAATATTATTCTAAACTATTCGATTTATGTATTTATGTGGATTTTAATATATGTTATAGAAAGTGGTATGTGCTATAGATATGAGGATGCCTTTTTACGCTGCTAGTGGTGGATTTTGGAAGGTTTGTCGCGAACATACTCCCGCCGTGCGGCGGTAGCGAAGTCAGCGCCGCATTTAAGTCCGTGGAGCGACAAACTTCTCACTATCTCTGTCACTGTTAGAACTATTAATTTCTGTAGGATAAAACTCCACCAGTAATCTGTATGTCAGCAGCACAAACTAATCCATCTTCTCCTGGGTGTACTTTCACTATTTTCCCTCTGTCCCAGGTTAGTCTAGGCATCGCCCGATCCACTATAAATTCTTCCTTCTTGTCTGCTATTTCTGATTTGTTACGCTCCCGCCGGTATGGCAATTCCAGCAAAAAGTTATTCTGCCATCTGTCGCGTTTCTTGCTCTTTACCGAGGTTCCCTCCCGCCGGTGTTTACATCGCATCAAATCCTGTTGGTCATTTTCTGTATCTTTTTTGCTTCTATACATTTTCTTCTGTGTACCGGGGAGAGATTGCACAGATTCTAGGCCTGTTCTGTTAACCTTCTTGTCGGGATCTATTTCCTGTTTTTCTTCTAATTTCTTCTCTATTTCTTGTAGCTTTTTCTTAGTTTTCTGTGATCTACTGTCTGTTTCCTGTAGACTCTTCTTTGTTTTCTGTAAGCTCTTATCTTCTTTTTTATCCGAATCGGTTCCATTTCTGTCTATTTTCATTTTCTCTTCTATAATATTTTGGCAGTAGTGCACTTGTCGTCCGATTCTTCTGGAACTTGCGCCATGGAGAACCCATCCTAATGGCGTGTGCGATGCAACTGGTTCACTATATTGACCTTTTCTCGTTACGTCTGCTATTAAGAGGTGCCAGTTGTCCTGTCCTAGAAGAATGGTTGGTTTTCCCTCATATAGTAGTCTGTCCTTAATGTCTTGTAGATGTTCGCACTCATGGACATCTTCTTCGTACACGGCTTGCGGCGCTAAGTGAAGTTTATTGATGGTTCTAACCTTGATTTCAAATTCTTTTTCGCCTTTCCCTTGTATACCGATGGTAACTCTCTTTGAAATTCCAGCATCTATCTTCGTACCCCCAACGGCTACAATCTTAAGTGGTTCTGTAGGTCCATGTGCTCCTATTTGCTTTGCTATCTCTGAATCTATTAGCGATACTGTTGAACCATCATCCAAAAGTGCGTAAACGTTTGCATATCCTTTTGGACCTGATATGCGCACTGGCAAAATCTTCAAAAACGTGTACTGCTCGCAAGACTTAGTTGATGTCACTCTAGCTGTGTCTGTTTTTTCTCCCTTCTGTGACACTGTTCTATTATGATGTAGAAGGGGATGATGAGTGCGAATACATCCGTCCACTTCACAACGTCGGAATCTGCATTTATGTAACGCTTTCTTATACTTTAGACAACGGAAACATAATCTGTACTGTTTGGCTAGTTCCCATCGTCCTTCACTGTCAGCCTTTTTAAACTTCGTACAGTCTTGAGTCCAATGGTTTATTTTCTGGCATATTGAGCATCGTTTCCCAGTCTTTTCTCGGTTTCTGTTCTGTGGTCTTCTATTTTTTACTATTCTCCTTGATTCTACATTAGTCTGAAAGGTGCAGTGATATGATCTGTTTCTATCTTCTCTTCTATCTTCACCTTTTATAATCTCTGGTGGAGCAAACTGACCACAGCGACTGGCTTCTCTTTCTATGAACCTTTTAAATGTCAGTAGGTCAGGTTCATCTACTGTTTGATTGTCTGTTGCGAAGTCATACCATCTGTATCTCAACGCAGGGGTCAACTTTTCTACAAGTGCTTTAATAATTTCCGGATTATAAAGATACTGTTTTCGCTGTAGCACTTGAAGCGTTGCCACACTATTCTGTACCTTACTCGCGAACAGGCAAATATCTCCTGGTGCGTCTGACACCTTTGGAATGTTTCGAAGTTGTTCAAGTTCTGAGAGTGCGATCGAATCTGGTCTCCCAAATCTGGTTTCCAAAGTTCTCAGAATCTCTTCCGGTTGAGCATTGGCTATCAAGAGGCAATTCACTGCTTCTTTCGCTTTTCCTTTTAGCGCTCTTCGGAGTCGTGCTGTATTCTCTACGTGGCTGAAGTAACTTGCGGTTTCTATATACGCAGCACGAAAGGCGAGCCAGTCCTGATGAGATCCGTTGAAATACGGCAACTCTCCTATGTATTTCGGAACCTCCCTACGCTGTCCCGATTGTGCTGCAAGTGCTATTGCGGAGGCTAATTCAGACAGATCAATCATATTCCCTGATGATTTCTGCAGCACTGGTTCCTTTTCTATTACTGGCTTCAGGTTTTCAGGTCTCATATTACTCGAACTATTGACTACCGGTGTGTCGACTGACATGGCCGCGGCGCTGAAAACTGGCTGTTTATAAGTAACGTCGCGGTGACATGTGGTAGCCTGTGACCCACTACTCATCGATGCCTTGATACATCTATTCACGGCGCCGTACACTGGCTGTTTCATATAAACGGCGTCGTTGTTAGGCACGATGTTTGGCGATCCTTCTATTACCGTCGCCTTAACTGGAACGTCCGATACTGGATACTGTTTGAAGTGGGCGTTGTGGTTAAGCGCGGTGTGGTGAAGAAAGCTACTCTCTGTACAGGTTGGAGCCTGTTTATCTGTTTCTCGAAGAGTAATACTGTTTTTCTTGAAGGTGCTCTGTTCCTGTTCTGTCTCCTTCACGAAGTCTGTATTTTCTACCCATTGTTGAATGCGGCTTCGATCTGTTTCCTCTGATACTATTGAACCGCATTCGTCATCATCGGAGTCCTCTAGTTCCTGTAATTTCTGTTTGATTAAGAGTGCTTCATGTTCAACATCGTTTAGCTCTATTTGTAGTTTCAGTCTTGCTTGAGTCTTTATCGATGCCTTACTAGAGCGTCTGGATCTTGCCGTGGAAGCTGTTCGTACTTCACTTAAACGTTCCTGGGACTCTATTTGGTGAGAAGCAGGTGGCATATCTATTAGTCGCGGTTCCAGTACCACCTCCTCTGACCTTACTTCCACCTCCATGGGTGCTGACATGACCTCCTGTTGTCCCCGACGTACGGTTCCAGATTGCGAACGAGTAACTGGCATTTTCACTATTTCACTTCACTGTTGGCGCTTATTGACTGGACTATAATCGTAATTCGACTGGACTATAAACACGGAACTGCACTATTTCACTTGTATTGATCCGGCTCGAAGGACCAAAATGTGCGGGACTGTAGCTAATCACAGATATCACTGAACAACCCCTTTGCACCTATTGCTGGTTAATTAAACACTATTTAAAATATGGACTGTATTTATTACTATTTAAAACTATAACTATTATAGACCAGTTAAAAACTATAAAACACTATTACGAAATGACAAAAACTACTATTGAAAACGGAACGCACTTTAAACACTAAAAAACGGAACGCACTAATTTCAAAATTCGCGGGCTTTACTTTACTGAGTATCACTTGCACTGATAACACTATGAGAACTCACTATTATCACTTATTCACTTGTCTTCGAGTTATTTTCGCTTTCTTCTTCGCTTCGATCGCTTGATTGCTCGATTGAGACTGAATGAAAACTGATTGACAATTGCCGCTTCGGGCCGGCTTAAATACCCAATACACGGGGTCCCGAAAACACAAGATAATTCCCGAATCGGACTTCCTTTTCTAATCTGTATCTATCTCTGTCTTACATTGTCGCGTTCGGAAACTTCGATAACATTCTTCGGACTTCTCTTTCTAATAACTATTTCTGTCTCTGTTTTTCATATGTACTTGTGACTCTGGAATTGGCAGAATGTGTTCGGTGACGTGCGAAGTTTCTGGACGCCTCGCGTTTGACATTTGTTTGTTTTGACATTTCTATACTCGCGTGTTTTGTAGAATTTTCTTTTGCCGAAATATTATTCTAAACTATTCGATTTATGTATTTATGTGGATTTTAATATATGTTATAGAAAGTGGTATGTGCTATAGATATGAGGATGCCTTTTTACGCTGCTAGTGGTGGATTTTGGAAGGTTTGTCGCGAACATATAGGTACCTACCTACCTACTACAATAGGCATGACGACTAAAAAAAATTTTTTAGTCTGTCACATAGATTATTTTAAAATAATCGACACGTATTTTTTCTATTTTCTCTTAAACCAAAAATGACAAAGTAAAGTTACACTGGGTTAAAGTTGCTCGTGACGTCACGTTTGAGTACGATTTTTACTCAATGGTGACGTAAAAACCCCCCACTCCGTAACTTTGATGCTCTGTGTCTTTGTATTTATTTATGTATTTGATCAGGTAAAAAATGTGTTTCAAATAGTTTTTAATAGCCTAAAAGACGGACTAATTATTTTTTGAATTTTTTTATGTAGTCATTATCCCTATTGTGGAGAAACAGGGAGCCCAGCAGTAGAGTAGGTAGTCCGTAGTTCCCATTTATTCTATATAACACTGGGATAAATAAGAAAAAACATTTCGCAAGTTTTCCGTATCTTGCTTTATCAAAATAGTTCTATAGAACAAGACTCAACCAAAAAAGTATTAGCGAAATGTGCCGTTTGCACTCGCTGAATGAATATCCTCTCGCAAAATGTGCGAATGTCACATTCCGCGAAAATGAAGTTTTTTAAATGGACCAATCTACACATTTACAACATCTTTTGCTATTTCTGGCATTTCGATATTTAGTAGTGATTACTTACTCTGTGATTTTGCATACATACCTATTTGCCTACCTACTAAGCAATGATATTATTTGCCACTAACCTTTTTGAACAAAATGCGTCAACGCAACTTTCTTTTTTCGTAGCCAAGAAAATAAATATATCGAATTTCAAACAATCGATTTGATTTGGAATAAGGAACATTGGGAACAAATTAATCTGGCTGTATGAGCAAAATGTTTAGGTCAAATTTAAATATGAAAAAAGCGGGACGACTGACAAAGTGTTGCCAATTTATTCATTTGTTAGAATCTCTGTAAAAATTTTACTTATTTTTGGGAGAATAATTAAAAAACAGTTGGCCATTACCTTAATAGCGAGAGATTTAAAACAAGATTGTTACCGGTGTTTATGCGCTTTTATAAAATACTAAAAAACAGATTTAAACAAGGATTTTAATTAACGTGTTTAGTGCATGGTTTAGTGTTTAACGTTGTTTTCATCCAGTAACACTGACTGACGTAGTCACTACGGTTGACAGTGACAGACAGACATAGAGTCCATTTCACGAAAGAAGTCCCCTAGCCGCGGCGCTGTATTTCATGTCAAAATTGATAATGTTGCCATTTATGAGTACAACATCTACCTATATTATGTTTATTTCACTTGTAATATCAAGTCGTCAGTCTTTCTATATTTAAGTCTTTGTTCTCATGAAAGTGACAATTTATGTTTTTTAATGAGAAATAAAATGTCTTTAAACTGACTGAATATCTTAAATAATATCATTTCCTGTATATTTCGACTGTTCTTGTCATTCCATGAGTAGGTTGATATGTATTTTGATAAAAATATCTACTTAGCTATATTTCTGTTATGTAAAAAGTGTATTTTTATTAAGATAACTAAGGAGTTTTCTACCTACTATCAGGGAAAAGGTCAGAAAATAGAGAAAATAGACCTGTCAAATTTAGTTCCACAAATATCCGGGGGTCCGGGGGACTTCTTTCAAAGAGTAGTTTCGTGAAAAGCACTCCACGCGCGGCACGCGCTTGCAATTTGCATGCAATGCAACAAATCAACAATAACATAACCCTAAGGGTTTTTTATTTAAATCCGTTAATAAGTTATTAGTGAATTAATTATACCATATATTAGCGTTCCATATTTTAAGTAATCAGTGTGTAGAATTATAAATTCATTAATTTATTATGAATAATATTAGGAAAAGTAAGATCCAAAAGGTAAGGTTAATGGATTGTCTGCATTATTTTGTTTTGATTTCTTAGATTTGTAAATATTCTTTTATTTTTATAATTCAAAACTAAGAGTAAGAGAAAATTTGTGTTATTTTACTTTTTACAGAAGAAAAATGTGGCCATCGAATTCGCTGCCGATAATTTAGATAATACAGCACCAGTAAAGAAAATTCTGTTTGATTTGTTGGACAAAAATCGTAAAGCATTAGCATTTTATTATCAGACTGTAAGGCCTAGACGTTCAGCTAAGGAAAACACTTATCACTCCTCGTTAACTGGTCATCCGTTGTATGCTTTTTCGGATGACTGGGATGGTGACCTGAGTTCTGGATACTTTGAACCATTTGCCTACAAAAGCTCTATGCCCAAAATAATAACGTCACCATGTTATATGGAAAGAAATGATCCAGTAACAGAGGCTATAAAGTTTAAAAAAGATTGGAGTAATGAATGCAGGAATCTTCGCAAGTTTGTTGGTAAGCTAGAAATCCCTTTGTGTGTCTTTCCTGTGCTTTCCTGCCATTTGAATTATAAATTACTAAATACTTTGTTTAAGTTGGGAGTTCGCTAATGGAAAGCTATGAAGAGCTGAATGAAGAAGTGATCCGTTGTCCAAAACATTTTGTGGACATGGCAGCTCACTTTGACAGTGACCCAGATCCTTATTTTGAAGAATCCTACAATTGGTATTATGCTGGCAATGGAAATATGCATCTGATTTGTATAGATTGGGTGGACTATTTACTGCATAGTGAATTTAGTACATTGCGTAAGTTTGCTTGATGTAACACCTACTTAAAATCTATTAATGTTTAATTAATTACTGCATAACGTTCTGTACTAAATATTTTATTTTTATTACAGATTTAACTCCTTTTTCTAAACAGCAAATGAGTTTGAAAACTTGTACAGCAAGCTTTGACTGTAAAGATAACATATTTGAAACAGTCTGCTCCCCAAACAACATTGTTGCTTTAAGAACAAAAAACAGGATAGTTATATTAAGAATTGTTAGTACCAATGATGAAATGATGTTGGAAAAGATAAAAGAAGTAGGTTCAGAATTACCATTTACCAGCATATCTTTTGATTTATATCATAAGAATATATTGTACATCACAAGTTTAAACAGTAAAGTCACTATATTGAATCTAGATCGAATCACTGGAAGGACTGTCCAATTAAGAGCTAAAACTAAAACTCTAGTAAATAATTGGAATGCTGTTATTACTTCTCAACGTGTCATTTATACACATGTTTCAAGAAATTGCATAAGTATTTATGATAAGAGGACTAACAAAGTTTGCAACTCTTGGTCAGCATTGAGAAACATCAGTGATCATTTGGATTGCAATGACATCACAGCAGCTGAGCAGTTTGAAGGTAGTCAGGCACTTTATTATGGTACAGATCACCATTTAATTTTGATGGATTTACGACACCAACACAAATCAAAACTTACCCCACTTGCAAGATGGACACATGGAATGCAGTGTGCACCTACATACATATCTTTATGCAATTTTGAGTTCAACAAAGAACTGCTATGCCTGTCCAGTCAATGGTGTGAAGACACTTGTGTGTTACCAAATTATAACATTGGTTTACTGCCAGGTGGTGAAATATCTGGTATAACATTACCTTTTAGACCACCAAGCCTTTTAGACACACTCAATGAAGCAAGAGAGAAATCACTTTGTTTTAATTTATACAACTCTATTGACAATAGAATATCTACTTCTGTGACTGGGCAACTACTTACAGAAAATGGAGAAAATTATATAATATTGACACAAAATGCTCTTGGCGATATATCAAGTCATATAATTTATCCTGAACACATGGAGTCTTTTGTAGAAGATGATGGCATACAACATTTGCATGAATGGAGCCAACTTTACAAGAATGATACAAAAGAATTTCAAGTGTCTGATGTTACTGATATATCTAGACTTTGGAGAAATTTAAATAAAATTCCATCGATTCACAGATTTGTAGACACTAAAATCGTATCCAAAGAACAATTGGATTTGCGCGAAAAGGAAGTCAATGATACCTTTGAAGATGGACACTTAGATAGTGGTCTTTTAGATCTCTGGTCAACAAATAATAACGAAACTGTTGGAGAGGACTCTTCATTGGCTATGCATTTATATTATTCCGATGAATCTCACAGTGATGAATAAAAGATCAATAAATATTGATAATAAGCAACTATATTTCCTATCTATTATAATGACTTGAGTTCATACGTTTCTACACACATCCAGTCTACATTGTCACAAACATTCGTTCATTACATATTTCATAAAACATAACAAATGTAGTAAGTTGTAATTTAAAACAATTTCTAGATTTTGTAAGTACTTAGCTCTGAGAAAAAATATTTGAAACTACAACTTTTCTACTCACATTTTTTAATGTAACAGGTTTTAGGAATCATCACAAAACAATAAATTTCATAGCTGCACCCCTAGACAAGTGGCTGTCTAAAAACGTATACGCTCATCGAATAGAATAAAAAATGTATGAAATTGACATTAGCTCACGAAATGATTTCATAGCAAGCGTAACGATTAGAAAATTCGTAGACAAGTGTCAATTAATTTTCTATTCGATCAAACAAAACGCATAGCCGTACGCTGTCCTCGGCCAAGTGGCACTTTTGACAACCCAAAACGCTCCGTGAGCGTTTTCTTTGTACGCTAGGTAGGCGAACGCCAACACCTCGTAGAATTCGCTACAAAATGGCGATTTGTATAAGCAGCTGATGGACATTCGTGTTATTTGTGATCGAATTCATTGATTTTTTTGTTAAAATGCATACGTTAAGATTATTGTGGGCTGCTCATAATGAAGAAGTGTGGCTCAGGCGTCAAAGAAGAAACGATTTTCGTCGTTGCTTGGAGAGAATTGCGGAGATGCCAGAGTTATTATTCAGGGAGCAATTTAGGTTAAATAAAAGTACATTTAGAAGACTTTGCATCGACCTAAGAACTTGCACTTCATTAAGAGGAACTCAATATTCGCGCCGCACACTTATTTGACAATTGATTTGACGTCTGCCGTCGAAGCGCTCGAACGCAACCATAGACAATTTTCGTTTTTTATCGTCTGAACGAATAGAATGAGCGTTAGCGTAGTTCGTGTAATCTTGGCTACCAATCTAATAACGTTATCGTTGTAGCGTTAACGTTTTTAGAATTAGAAATGTTACGAAGCGTTTGCCACTTGTCTAGGGGTGCTGATGTGATAGACAAAAAATGTTAGATTAGAATTAAGACTTTCTAAAAACAAAATTATGTAATAAAAACAAATGCATAAGATAGAAGATCATAAAGGAGCCTAATATACATTGTTCGACACATACATCTTGAAATTGTATGTACTAGAGCAGTGATTATTTAGGGTAGGAATAAGAGACTAATCCCACGACTGATTCCTCAAAGGTCATTTAAAATAAATGCCAAGTCACTTTTTATTAAACTAACCATTACGGCAACTTACGAAAAATAATTTAAATTGAACTTTCAGGATGGTGTTAAGTTAGTTGATAGAAAGGAGAGAAAAGAGATTTTCCAAAAAGTTACAAGTTACATAAACGTTGGTTCTTGATCAAAATCACAAGTCTTCATTTTGCTTTTAATCTGGCGGCCTTCGCATACCCGTGAACATGTGACTCAATATCCAAACTGCAATATTAATTTCTCATAACATTTTGTATATTAAACAATTAAAAAATATTTTTAACAAAATTCAAATCCTATTGTTTTTCATTCTATTAAGTCTGTCTTAATTCAGCAATAACTTCTACTTAAAATTCCATATGTATAACATTTTCCATTTGTCATTTACATTGGACATTGACTTAATAATGTAAGTTGTTTCAAAGAAGTTAAGCTAGTTTGTATAATAAAAAGCCTCTTCCAATGTAAATAAGTAATTTGTGGTGTAATCACTCACGACGCTAACGTCTTGTGAAGCTGCGGATCCAGCTGCTGGTGAGTGGCGTGTCGCCGCCTTTCGACTCCTTTTCTTTCTCCTCCATCTGTTCCATTAGTTTGCGTTGATTCTCACGGAACGCGGCGATGGGGTCTTCGAACTGACTGTAGTACGTGAGCACTTCACGGACGTCTATTACGTTCGACATAGATATTGCTGGAAACAATGATAAATTGTAGTAGAATTGAGGAAACATAACTTAAGTAAGCTTGCGACAATACAATCATACAGTGCACGTAAGTCGTGGCCATTTGGTAATAAAAACCGCGCGACCATATAAATTCATATTTTAGGGCGCGTCCAATTTTCGGCTAGACGAATGTTTCAGAAACATTAATCCTGATACCTCGAAAACGTAAGTAGTAAATAAAATAAAGGATCAACAAGCAAGACACTCAAAACTCACTTTGTAACAGATTCGCAAGATCCAACAGTGCTGTGTCATCATCAGCACCCTTCCATTTCTTCAAAATAAGGGCATTGTGTGGATGGAACTTTGTTGCCTGTTTATTCCAATCTACTACTATCACCTGTAAAGTTAAACAAATAAGAACAAGAAGTTCTTTTAAAGTGGATAGACAAGTATTTTCTTTTTATTTTGACCCACATTTTAAGTGAAAAGTTATTCTTTTTTTTGTCATACTCATACTACAGCTATAACTTATGAGAATTTTGTAAAGTAAATAAAGGACACAGACCTTTGATAGATCTCGATTTAACCCATCCAAGTTCTTTACATGGACCCCGTCAATGAAGTGAGTGGAGTCTCTGAAAAGCCTGTACGCAATGAATTTATTTTCTGGGTCAAGTTTGTCTATGACTGGCCAAATCATAAATGCATTCTCTGAAGTGAATACAATGACTTCATAGTCTGAGCTTGCAACTTGTTGTAGGAACTGATCAACACCTGGACGTTTTTTGAATCTGTAAAGAAAAAAAGGGCCAATACATTAAAACATTATAAAACAGTTTTATATCTCAAATATACTGGTTGGTTATGTGATATTGTAGAGTATTGACACACATAGGATGTATGATGTATGCTACTTAATATACTATTTTCATAATTTATGGACATCATTAACTTAGTAACTACATTACCAAAAAGCAGTTCTCAATCTTTGAATACTACAAAGATGATTATAGGGGTTTATAACAGTACCTAAGTTTGCAATTCTTTTGTAATCTTTTAAATTTATTAGTACAACAAATCACAACCATATAAGTAGTTAGTAAAAATTGTAAGGTCAACATACCTCCAGCCAGTTTGATAAGACCAATCAGGATGTACTAATAAGTCAGTGAATTCCAAAACTAAAGTGTATGTAGGTTGGTATGGTGGCGGCAATGGGTCAGGAAGCAGTTTCTCCCTTGAGGGTTCCTTTATCATCTGTTAATTAAAAATGATGTGTTTAAATTAATTTAATATTAATATTATTATGATAAATTTTAGTTGGTCGAATTTACTGGCCCTAGATTTGAAAATCGTTTTAGTCTTCAAGATACTTTAGAAATAGAACAGTTTATTACAAGCAGCAGTATAAAAAAATAACATTTTTACAGTATCTCTTCCAGAATATATTGACAATTGAACACCTAAGTACCTTTTCATAGAAGGTAAGCTCCTTCCAAGTCCTACTTAGATACTGTAATACGACTGGCATATTTGAAAATTCATCTTCAACTATGTCACCATTGTCGTCTCTCTTTGGAGCTCCCATCTCAATCACCATGCAGCTGCCCATTATCGTCATAGCCCCTCCAAACACTGCAAATCTAAAAACAGGGTTACAAATGGCTGAATTGTGCTAGCATTCTTATTAGATCCTACTAATATTATAATTATCAAAGTTTTGCTGATAAATGTAATGATAGTTTAAGTTAGTTTTATTTTTTCATGCAAAAATCAGCTTTAATTACCTAAAAAGTTAAAAGTTCAGTTAATACCAGATAAAAGTTTTGTATAATTATTTATTTACCCAATCTTCATTCGCCTCCAGCTCTTCTCATTCTCTTCAGCTTTTTCTTTATTTTCTTTCTCAAAATTTTCCTGCTCTTTCTGAACCTGTTGTGCATCATCTATTTTCATTTGTGCCTGAGGGAAAAAACGCCCCAAAATATCCACTTTCTCAGGTTCTTTGTTCTCATTATCTTTTTTGTCAGCTAGAAAATTTAAAATTATGTAGAGTTACTCTTATGAATAAGACAAGGAAGTAAGTAATAAGTAAATAAGCCTGTAAATCGTAAGATGAAAGGGTCAAAAATTACTTGAAAGGCTTCCAATAACTTCCAATACAATTTTGCAATTTTTTGGTAAAGCTTTTTAGATCACTTTCATATAGTGTGACAATGATTTAAGGAATTATCTACTACGACATGTTTAAGAGTAGATGTAAGAGTAAGACCAGAGAAGGTGAATACAAAAACTAACCTAACTTGCCATCGGCAGAATAAAACCGAACATTGGCTGAGAATAACCACATTTTTTGCCTTGAAAATTTTGTTGATTGTAGTTTTACAGTATTACAACAAACCGCTTTTGTTTGAAAAAGCACTTTTCTAAGGGACATTTCGCGTTTTTTCAGCAAAAAATACAATTTTTTAATTTTCTTTCATATGTATCTGTCAAAATCAAATGTCAGTCAGCTGAAACAAAGACAAGACAAGAGGTCACGAGCATAGATTATGCAAAAAGCAACAGTTATTGAAGTGATTGAAGAGGCATTGACGAAAGATTGTTCATATCCGTACAGAAGGATGGTGCTACTTGTCTGCTAGTGCTGATTTGCGAACGGAACGGCAGCCGGCCCCTTTTGATTTTGACGCACACTTAGACTGACAGTGACACTAAATAAAACAAACAAGCCGATTTTATTAATTAAATACTAAGAAAAATATTGTTGTTCTAAGCTAATTATGTAAAATAAATTATTATGACTGATATTTCTATAATAATTCCTGTTCATAATGGTGAAAAATGGATAAATAATTGTTTACTTTCAATAATAAACCAAACTATTCTCAAGCAAGACATAAAACTTGAATTAGTTGTGTTCAATGATGGAAGTACAGATGGAACTGAAGACTTATTGATAAAGTGGTCAAAATACTTCGCTGAACAGTCTATATCTTTTGTAATAGTTGGAAAACCGGTTTGCAAGGGTGTTGGTGCTGCCAAAAATGGAGCAGTTCAAAAAAGTACGGGAAATTTTTTATGTTTCCAAGATATTGATGACCAGATGAGATGCGATAGGGTGCAATCACAATTTGAAGTTGCTCTGAATAATACAAATGCTCTGATTGGAAGCAGAATACAACGAGACCCGCCTGAATCTACCCCTCGTTTAGTTCGATGGGCTAATCACTTAAGTCACAGTAAATTAAAAACTCAAGTATACACTTCCAATGGTCCTACAATACTTATGCCAACTTGGTTTTGTCACAGATCAGTATATGATAAAGTTGGTGGATTTGATGAATCTGGTCGGGGCACTCCAGAGGATTTGATATTTTTCTACAAACATTTAGATTTAGGAGGAGAAGTTTTAAGAGTAGATGAAGAATTACTTATTTACACATACCATGAGGCCGCAGCTACATTTTCAATATTAAGGGATACTATATGGCAAATACAATTACATAGACTTCAAAAAGATGTCTTATCCATTTGGAAACAATTTATGATTTGGAATGCAGGAAAAGCTGGCAGAAAAGTTGTAAGAGCACTAAATACAGAAAACCAAAAGAAAGTGGTAGCATTCTGTGATGTTGATGTTAAAAAAATTGGCCGTATAATAGAACTGTATTGTCCTATAAAAAGAACTGTAGATATAAAATTACCTGTAGTACATTTTACGAAAGCAGAACCACCTTTATTAATTTGCATGAAATTAGATCTGACAGGGGGTGAATTTGAAGAGAATCTCAAATCATTAAATCTCATAGAAGGGAAAGATTATATTTTATTTAATTAATTGCTAACATTTTAATTTGGAATCCTCAAAGTGAAGCACAAGACTGATTCGATGGGCACTCAGACTCTACAGGGAGTTTTATCCTGGAAAGTCTAAATATTAAGAATATAATGAGTACTGGTAAGGTGGCTTTCAGCACGACCAAGCGCAAAACCATCTCCACATTACGTCCAACACAAACCGGTGGCGTCGCGGGTATCTATCACAAGTACCTAGGTACAGACCCAAAGTCCATAGACCATTAGAGATCAATTACTGTATGCCTCCCCCATAGCGAGGGCCAGGATATTAGTCTTTCTCATATATTTGCGGATCTGTGATGTAAAATTGTAATACCTATAGAATTTAATTAAGACTCACGCTTCAGATTTTTGTTCAAAATTAAAATAATCTAATAAAGTTTTTATTTAATACAGGGTGTGTGATATTATTTACAAATAAATAATATAGGAATATAAATATTTAAATTTAATAGCTACCTACCTATGAAGGTACCTACTTACATCAAACAAGACAAGGAACTGGCCTATAGATAGTTAAACATTATAAAATTATAAAATATTTGCTAATTTTATAAATAAAAGTGTGTTACACTTTATGGTAAAATTCCCTTTTGTTATCCCCAATGTAACACGCTTTTATTTATATAATTAGCACTGTGATAAAAACGAGAAGATTTGATAATTACAGTGTAAGGTTTTGTGTTAAAAAATATACCTATAAGCACAAAGTAATTACGCAACTGGTGTGTTTTGGCCTTAAGACCCGATTGCCTTTAATTAATTATCGTTAAAGGTTACAATTAACTTATAAAGTATGATTTTCTTTTTGAGTTAATTTATTTCTAACTTTTAATTCATCTGTGGTTCATCTTATCAACAAATAATAAAAGTTTGTTTTTAAAAAAGGTTTTTTTTCTTTAATTTTATTTATTGTAGGTCACACTTGTACCGTCAATCTTACTCGTCAATCAATAATTTATCAAGTTTGTATTGTACTGTGGTGTTTATGGCAAAGCTTGAAAGTTGTGCTACTTGCCCTACTCCGTTTTGATTTTAAAATGGCAACATTAAAAAAAGATAAAACACCACCGCTAAGACCCTCAAATATGGGTCAAAATGTATCCTACAAAATAAGCAATGCAATGTATATCACATGAACGTATCTGACATGAGCAATGAGCATTGACCATGACGGTGTTGGTTGACTGACTTGACTTTGACGTTTAAACATAAATAAATTCTTTAATTTAATTTATTTGCTGAATTATTAACAATTTTGAGCCGAAATACACATTTTTTGGTGCTGTTTCGTTAATTAACTAGATAAGGGTTTCAAATTATGTTCATAAGTTTTTGAAAGCAGTCTGAGTAAATCAGTCATGGATGACACCAAGAAAGGGTCTCAGATCCCAAGTGTTGAAGAACTGAAGAACAAGGGAAACGAATGTGTTAAAGATGGAAAATTCATAGAAGCTGTTCTTCATTACACGCAGGCCATTAAAATGGACCCAAACAATTATGTTTTATATAGTAATCGCTCATTTGCATTCTTGAAAATGGACCAACATTATTTGTCTCTTCAAGATGCTAATGAGACAGTGAGGTTGCAACCCATGTGGGCCAAGGTAATCAATTAGGTACTTATTTTTTAATGCGTAGCTTTATTTAGCGATATTATCTTAAAATATGGGCAGAAACCCATTCTATTTTTTTTATCAATTTCTTTTCATACATTTAAATTGTAAATAGAGCAGGGAACAAGATAAAAAAGATTGTAGAACTTGTTTACTTAAGAGTCTATATAAACAAGTATTTTAAATACTAATTGTTCTTAAAATACTTAATTAACTTTAAGTCTTTGACAAAGACATAATGCATTAGTTTTTATCTCTGAAGGATAGGTACCTACTGAGATAGCATAACCTAATGATATGAACGCAAAGTAAATTTGCTGTGGTGTTAGGCCTGCAGTAAAAACTATTCGTATTTTGTGTAGGTGCTTACTCCTGCTCAATAATAAGTAATATAAATTCCTTTCAACCAACATTAATCTAAGATTAATGATAACAATAAAATTATCAATATTTTCAGGGTTACTTCCGAAGAGCTGAAGTTGAAGCTGCAAGTCAGTTGTATGATGAGGCCATCATATCATATACAAGGGCCTTACAACTAGAACCACACAATGCTAAACTTATGGAATCTATTAAAAATATCACTGATATGCAGAAAAAGAAAATTAAGGGTAATAGTTTTAAGGATAGCAATTTTAAGTTTCAATAATGTAGAATCTACTTAATTGATCAAGTACCTACCTTTAAAAACACATTATAAATTTCAACATTTTTGTCCATTGGCAATCTCCAGGTAGGTAATTTAGATGTGACTGGTATAAGTACACATTCCATAGTTTTTATTTTATTTTGCAGATAATCAAAATATAATATGGATTTGCACTTGTGTTGGACTTATTGTCGGAATAGCTGTTGTTATTTTAGACTATTGTTTGACAACAAATCCAACTTTGACTGTAAGTATGAATTACTGATGAATGTGAATTTTTAAAATAATTAAATAAGTACCTGTTTTAATTTAATGAAAAATATTTTTTACAGCATCCATTTAGCATGGTAGCATTTTCAATAGCTTTGTCGGCCCTGGGTTGGGCGATTGGCAAAGCCGCTACACTTATGAATACTTTGGATGCTGGGAAGTCTCTACAGCCTCCTGAAGACCTAGGTAATACATTTTATGTTACAATATTTCATTTGATTCTGGTCTCTAGAGCCTAGTTTTATAGGTGCCAGATGCCTGTCCTTGCCATTGTGATCCGTTATGCCAATTTAAGGGTGGTTGTCAACACAATGTAGATGTAAGTATTTTTGAATTGCAGGTGTCAATGACAACAAAGAAAAAGAAACTGTACCAGAGAAAAAGAAATATAGCAAGGCCCAAGCCAGACAGAGGTATAAACAGGGGAAAATATAGTAATTAGTATTTTTTTATTTTAATTTTATAGTGTTATAATATTAAACTAAGCTTGCATTTTGTGATTGCGTTGAGATAGGGTTTTTGAACTTTTATCTGGTTGGTGAGTCCAATTTGTGATTGTTTTTTTGTCTTCTTAAACAAGTACATATTTGCATTTTACAGTAGTTAATAATAAATAGATATTTTAATGGATCGGTGATAGGTGAAACAATGTTTTCAAATCTTTCTGAAAATTTAATCAAACTCTTGATTGTTTTGTACTTAGGTATAAATACATGTATGTATACATTTAATGATTACCTACATGTTATTTCAGAACTTTTAAAATAAATATTGATTACGAAATAACAATTTTGTTTGTTTTTGTGATTTAGTGAAATAAAATGATCACATAAAGGGGAAATACTTTATTGATCCTAGTGTAAAATGTATTTCGAAAATTGCATCAATACAATATATCCTTTGAATAAAATCTTGGTCTCTTACCTTATACTTAAAATAACCAACACTGAATCGATAATAAAAAAATCTGTACAACATAAGTTTACCTAACTAGCTTTACAAAATAACTGCTAAAGTTGGTGCCAAAAAAATTACAATGCTTGCAGTGTTGTAAGAACATATTTCTATCTATACATCTAATACTTTTCTTTACCAGTCTGTAGTAAAATTTTATTAACCTAGAGACAGTAGAATCAAAAAGCGGTAATTTTATTTAAACTGTATTGCTGCAGAGACAAAAAACACATGAGAATTCAACAAACTAGGTTGTTATAAAAGGCCATAAAGCGTCTTTCTTTTTTTTTCAAAAAATTGATGGTTGAAGCGTTCCTAATATTTCATAGTTACCTGCAATTAATTTGCGCGCAATATCACGTATTCTACGTAATATCAATGAATGAAATAAATGATTGCAAAATTGCACACATTTATAATATACATTTCAATATGTTCTTACAAAACGTGGAACACCCATGACGTCTAGTAATATATTGCCAATATGTCACTAAACAATGGGCCGTAAATATTGAATAACATTTACAATATAAAGCGAAAACAAAATGCGACATAAAATTAAGGAACAATTCTTTGAATTGCACCTCTGTAAACCAGTCTCCCGTGAATGCTTGTTCAAAACTTAACGTAGAGAAAACTAGTAGGCAAACATCATTCTAACAATTTGTTTTCAAAATGTACACAAAGATGTTAAAACAATTGATGCATCTAAAGAACTTAGAACAGTGTCTAAATTGAGACTTGGCCATGCCCTTATGTTTTAAAACAAAAATTCAATTTTGCAAACATTCACAGGATCTTAGGCTCTAATAACATACAGTAAGATAAGGTAACAGACTATTATGTAAATTAATTACACATCAATATTTATTTATTGTATTGTGGAGTTGCACTTTGGTGTTTAAAATTACCATCATTACACGAGATATGTCCTCAATCGCTATCTGAAATTGCCTTCTTCCGTCGTTTCGCTTGTTTCGGTTTGACAATTTCTTCTTCCTGAAAATAACAAACAAACATTTATTGAAAACTGATTTCATCTTTTAACGAAAAATTGCCTTTCCGACATGTATCAAATAATGTCCTCTGCTGTACAACTTAAATTAAATCTGTTTATTTATATTGCTATGGCTGGCAGGTCACTAAGGGATAACTAAGACCTCTATTCCACATCTGCATTTACAGGCACCTATGTAATTTTCATTTACATATTGTACAATTCTGTAAGTATTATCGTTCGGTTTTCCTCATAATGAATATTCCTTCCTCTCATCTATCTAATTGTTGGTGCAGAAAAACCAAAATATTTAATTTTGTGCTTTTTCGCATGAAGTCTGGTGACATTTGAATATCAACCTTGTATCGTAAGATTTAAGGATCGATTTAATTCGTAAAGTGCAGACATAATTTTGATTCGACATTTATTAGGCCTGTGCTGCAACAAGGCGTAACTCAACTCCAAAGTTCTATAATATACGATTGGGATATATTACCTCACTGTCTTCATTTGACGAATGTAGATTTTGGTTGATTGGTAATGAATTTGCAACTAATTTTCTAGCCCGTCTCGATATGGGTAATTCATCTTCCCACGCCAAAGAAAATAATTCGCTATATTGCCTCTGAAATAGAGAAAAGCAGTGTTATTTATTATATTTCATGTTTACGTAGGTATGTGTCACAAAATATGCTGAAGAAAAAGCTCTTTGTAACAGTAATTGTACCTACCTAATTAAATTTTGCCCACTTTATAGTAATCAGAAACTATGTTTTTGCTCATCATATCTCAGCCAGCAATGACAGAAATCTGATAAGATTTTTTATATTAGGTACATTGAAATAGATGTGTCATGTCCAAAGTTATGTGGTTAGTAGGTTTGTTACCTTTGTACTTAACATATAATAAAATATGAACTTACTCTTAAACTATCGCTACTATTCGATTGTGCTTGCTGCAATGCCTTCTGCATGCATTCCATATTGAAAATTGACATGTCATCTTGCTCTACACAGCAAACCCTCATTTGCTCTAAATGGGCCAGGACCTGTAATTAATAGCATTAACATTTATGTATCTATCTAATCATATATTTGAATAGTAGGTAATGTAAGATCTTAAGGAAAAAGAAACTTACCAATTCAGCAGAAGGTGGAGCATTAGGTGGAATACTGTGTTTTCCAGGCCTTTTCCGCTTATTTGGACTAGTCCCGGGATATCGCGTACTCAATAGTACAGACACTAAATCGCCTACTTTGTCTTCATAGTCTTGGCACCAATACATAAGCGTCGACATCACAAAAGTATCTTCTTCGTCAACTGCTCGGCAAAAAAGTTGCCTCATCACATCTGCAGTAGGCCTTTCTTGTTTCAGCATTAGAAGTACTGATGTCATAGCTTCTGCATGCTCTTTATGAACCAACTTAGGAATGATTGGTAACACATCTTCAACTGAGATATCATGTGCTGTCAACAATTGCCACAGGCAATACTGTTCGAAGGTTTCCCACCCTAAGCTCGTTGATAACATTGTAGTAATGTCATCAGATTTGAACATCATTAAATTCCCTTGCAGGGTCAGACAAACTAACCGTTGTAACTGCCCAGCATCTAATGTAGACACTATAGCGTGAAGTAGTCTTATATGATTCTGAGTTTGGTCTTTGAATTCTCTGTAAACATCTGGTATCAATAACGCTAAAACATTAGCATCGCTTTCTTGACATTTCTCAAAATCATCTGCAATACTCTCACCAATTTTCATTTCCAAGTAACTGCAATAATCTTTGTACAAATCAACTTTAAATTTTACATTTCTGCGTTTGGCTCCATCACGTTCTGCACGTCTATCTCTTTCATAACAGACTCTTAAATAAAACATGAGACTATACCCCACACTGTGAATTCCTTGTGATCGAATCTCTTTTAATGTTTCTAGTATCAGTTTTCGTTTCACGTCGCCTCCTGTCAGGCTACTAAATAAAGAGAATATTGGTGAATTCAGTGCAGTTTCAAGTTCAGTGAAGTTGGGATTGGCGCTCACTCGTAGTACTGGTGCTTCCTGTATAACTGCTACGAATAGATCGGCAAGAGCTGCGGCTGTCGGCGTAGTCGAGCTACAAGCGTTGAGTAGCGCAGTAGCGGCTGCGGAAGTGCGTTCATCCAACAGAGTTTCTGCTAAAGGTCGTAAGAGAATTGGCAAAGCAGCAGCTAATTCAGGGCGTTCGCGAGCGCGTACTTCCGACAGTGGTAGGTCATCATCGTCAGTGTCCTCCGCGATAATTGGAGGAGGATCATCTTCATCATCAGAAAAAGCTGGTTCTTCTGGACCAACTCTTGGTAATTCTTCATTGCCTTCTTCTTTTACACCTGAAACTCCTTCGCCGTTTCCGTTTGTACAAAACTCTTTGAAAGTTTCTCTTACTGTTGTACGCAACTCTCTATCTAGTTTAGGCGAGTCAAAGAGTGGATGCAGATTAGGCAACACCCTCTTTTCAATTATTTGTTGCAGAGAGTTAAATATTCCTTGTCTCACTTTATCAGAAAACTGGGGATAAAAATTTGGAATGATTCGACAGAGGAAATCCAGCAATGTGGCAGTGACTACTGGATGTGATCTCATAGAATGATGCATGACAAGAATAGCTGGCTCAATGTTCATGATATTGTCCTTTTCTGGATCATAAAACAACCAGTCATAAAATAATGCTAGCTTTGCATTTGATGCAGCTACACATGAAGTACAAGTTGTGAGTAACCATCCAATCACAGCCCATCTTGGAATGATATCAGAACAAAGCAGTTCATTTGTGGGATGTATGACACCAACAATAAATCGGATCATGTCACTTCTAAGGGACTGTGATTCAGGAGTTGCCAAATACTGGCGCTGGAACCATTCTTGATATTTCTTGTGATGACCAAATCTTACTTGAGATGTGAGAAACACTAGTTTCCTCTCCATTTCTGGTGTGAGTCTTGATTGTAAGTATCTCCGTGATGTTCTCGTTTGCAATAGTTGTAGAACACTTGTAAATGTGGGGCTTAGTGATTTTGGATTGTTTAAAATATCTTGCCACAATTGATTGAATTCAGGAATGCGTGCCACATTTTGAAGTAGTCGTACCAGATCTCTACCCAATGATAAAACATCAGAAAAACGTTCTCTAATAAGAGAAACTACAAAGTTCACTTCTTTTTGCCTCAATCCCATAAGCTGTGGCATGTTGTGATCTTCAATTAATCTCAAGTATGTGTACACAACCATACAAATAAGTACAGGAAATTTGTCTAGCCATGCTCGGTTTTCTATGAAAATGTCAAGAAGAGATTCTACTAAAAATATGTTTTTGGGAGTGATATCACCTCCAGATGCATATCGCATCAGATTCCAGCAGACATTGTCGACGCCTGTTACCGCCATTCTGATCATTTCTTTTATTAACCATAGTAGTTGGTTGCGAGTGGTGTCTTGAAACTTCAGATATCTTTCTAGGATCAAATTGGAGAGATTGTTTAGCACACAAGTAAAGCCATCTCTAGTGACTAAAGTTAGATCTCTGTAGCACTTTACTGCGTTGTGTGGTTCAGTAAGTATTGACATTAGCATGCCAAGGGACACTTCCTCATGATTCTTGCAGACTGCGTTATTGAGCGCATCATGCGCTTCTTTTTCACTACAGTCGGCCACTAATGATTGGAAGACATTGTATGCTCTCTCGTATCTCTGAAAAACAATAAGTTATACAACATTACTCATGAAAGTCACTTTGTAAATGATATCACTTGTGGGAACTTTGAAAATTCGCGCCACCAAACAAGTAGCGCCACTGTCGTCAATAAGAGAAATTATGGCCTTACATGGCCGACTAAACGATTCTTTGTTGAGAAACTGCAAGAATGGACACTTTACCTCTTCTATTTCATCCTTGTTTTCTATGGCGGTGGTCACAAACAGCTTGGGCGAAATAGATTTAGCCTGCTCCATATCTTGTATATTATTAAAACTACTTATTTTATTAAAATACTAGCGCAGGTTCTGGCCTGCATGGCTATCGAAGGCGAAAAATATTTATGAAGCAATACACAATCAAATAACATGAATGTGTGCGTGTATATGTCATCCGGATTTCGTCCGAGGGACAGCAAAAAAGTGAGAAGTGATTCCGCCAGGGTGCGTTTTGCGATTTGTTTTTTTTATACGTTCCGTTCCTTAAAGCTGTATCTTAGTTACACAACAAAAATACACATTTTAAGGCATAATTCACTATTTCATTAGAACTTATCATAAATTGTAACTACAATTAAAATGAAAAGAAATATTAAAATAATAGTATAATGCTGTCAAATTCATATATCGGATTATAGGACACATAATTTTATGCTTGAAATGGAACGCAAAAGCAATGCTACCAACATTACACAACTAACCGCGCGTTTTTAAAACGCTAGTGTGAAAAAACCTTAAAATCATAGACAAATAAGAACCAATGACCATAGAAAACAATTGGAAAACAGAATTTGGCGGCAGGCAGCCATTTTGTTTTGTCAAATCAAGTCGCGCGCGTGAATTTTGGCATTTTTTGGTGATAAATCATAAATTTGGTGGTTTTATTACAATAATTCTGATTACAAACGGAAAATAATACGCTCAATTATCGTAAAGGTGAGTTCACTACTTAAATAAATAAAAAACTAGACGTAAAATTTGTTATTGTATTGTACCGGCTAAAGAAATGGATTTGTTTTGTAATCGTTTTAATTAACTTGGACTGATAACAGTAGGTACTTCGTTTCAGTGCTAATTAAGAATGATGGATAATGATAATCAGAGAGAAAAAGAACGAGACCGTTCAAGACGTGGTGATAGACCATCACGATTCTCTGATGCCACGCGAGACCGTTCAGGGGATCGCTCAGAAGGCAAACGGTTATTCGTGTCAAATATTCCATATGAGTTTCGCTGGACGGAACTGAAGGATTTATTCAAGGAAAAGGTATGTTCATCAATTGTTTTTATAACTATTTTCCTATACCTACCTATAAGCTAGAGAAATAACCAAGAGATGCTTTTAATTTTAACCATCAACCGTTTCGTCAACCGGCAAACGATCTCTTCAACTTGTGAAAGTTAACCTGGCTGTGTGATATGTCATACAGTTAATACTACCTTATCTTCTGTATAACATTTTCAATGAAGGTGTACCATGGTATATGATAGCATCATAACATTTATCTAGGTACCTATAATAAAAACCGCCCTTAACATGACTCTCCGACCATGATTGTTTATTTGATTTTTAGGTGGGAGATGTAGCATATGTGGAGCTATTTAATGATGAAAATGGTAAACCTAGAGGGTGTGGAGTGGTGGAATTCTCTAACTCAGAAGCAATGAAGAAAGCGCTTTTTGTGATGCATAGATATGAACTGAATGGGAGAAAATTGGTACTGAAAGAAGAAACTGGTAAGATATTAATTGATTCAAATAACCTTTCCATGTTTTATTTTATAATTGGGAATATGACTAATAAGAAAAAATGATTTTGTCTTTTGGTGGGCTTTTAAGTATCTTTTAGTGTAGTATTGTAGGTAGGTATTCCAATCATGCAGAAGTAGCCAAGTCTAACTAAAGCCTATTTGTAGGAAATGAAAGAAACAGAATAAACAACACTTCAAGAACTGGAGGAGGAGGAGGTGGAAACAGAAATAACAGAGATGACAAAGATGGGTGGGTATATTTGTTACCTACACTATTATACTAAAACTTTAATCTATCAATATATTTTTTTATTAAAATACCTAAATAGCAAGAAATAAAGTAGAGCCTGTTGTATTACAGTTGGGTCACCAAACCGAGAGAGCCAGAGAATTTCAATACTTACGGACTTAGTCTACAGTTTCTTGAGTCCATCAATGTACAACCTCCACTAGTGAAGAAAGTATTTGTGGCAAACGTAAGTTAAAATATTAATTAATTCAAGTAATCACATGAATTTTTTGTTATAACTTAATTTGTGCTATTTCAGTTGGACTATAAAGCAGATCGCGATAAGATCAAAGAAGTCTTCAAAATGGCAGGAAAAGTGCGTAATATCGATCTGGCTGTGGACAAAGATGGAAACAGTCGCGGTTTTGCTGTAATAGAATATGATCACCCAGTTGAAGCAGTACAGGTAATTATTGTAAATAGATCATTTAATTATAACATCATTAAGGTCAAGGCGAGTTTTGCTAGGCACACAAAATCAATTGATTAGTAATTAATTACATTAGAAATTCAATTAGTCATAGGAATATGAAGTGTTAAAAATGTTAAACTATTTTTTATCGTTATTTCTAGGCTATATCAATGTTCGACAAACAAACGCTATATGAAAGGAGAATGACGGTGAGAATGGATAGAGGCACTGACAAAACCGAAGTCCGACTACCAGAAGGTTTAAAAGGAATTGGACTTGGCCTAGGACCTAAAGGAGAGCCCCTGAGGGATGTAGCTAGGAACTTACCACAGACTCAAAACACTACGAATATAAATCTGGCAACCACTGGCAATACAATTGGCGCTAGTGTCCTTGGAGCAGTGCCTGCTGCGACGGGAGTGGCTTTGAATGGGCTTGGAGCAGGGTTGTCAGCAAATACATTGAATACCGGCGCCTTGGGCGGTGGCTTAGGGCTACAGGTGATTGAAACTTTTAAAATTTTAATTTGCTTCTCCTGGGATGTCAACTAAATTATTGAATTGAATTATTATTCATTATTATTTCTCACATTTATTAGAATTAGAATTTTTAGAATTTGTTTATTGCAAGTCACAAGTTGGGTAAGGTGTTACAAAGTCATGTACATGTGACGCTCTGCAAGGGCACAGCAAACAAGAGGGCAAGTAGTTGCCAGTAACTTAAAACTTTATCTTAAAACTATTAGTAGATATTAGTAAATTATAATAAAGTACCATTAGTAAATTAAGAATATAACTTAAGTATAAGTAGTAGGTAACATTTTAATTTAGTTCTTATTGATTTTAAAATTTGTCTTCCAGGAATTCCGATATGTTATAATAAGATTTAGTTCGCAGTAAGGTTTTCAATTTTGATAAAAATGATTTTTAGTTAATTATTATTGAGTTATTTATTACATAGATCTGGACAATCTACATTTTCATTCTTCAGTGACTTATCTCAATTGACATTTCAGGCACTAGGTCTAACAGGATTGGGAGCTCTCCAGAATCAGCTACTCCAACAAGGCCTCACAGCAAATGACTTGGCCACAATGCTGACGGCACAAGCTCAAGCTGCTAATGTGAATAATGCTGGACTTAGCTTGGCCACCAATGATTTAACATCCAATGTGCTTGGTAACAATAGTTTGGCAAACAGTGTCTTAGGTGGGAATTCTTCTATGAGCAGTGGACCTTTGTCAGGTAAGATATTTATTTAATTTTTCTTTACATATTTAAATATCTCATAACATGAGTAAATGAATAATCATATGATATTGGATTAGATCATATCATGGGAAGAGATATATTTTGCTTTTGTCACACTATCTTTAGCATTTGGATTTACTTACATAGGGTGTCTTATGGCTGTGAAAATGAAAATGAAAAGTGTTTTATTCAAAAATAGGCAAAATTCATTACACTTTTTTGATGTCACTTTTTTTTATCTAAAACTACTGCCGGTTCACTACCTGTATATCCGAGAGGAAGAAGACGGCAAGAAACCTTCGGCACAGGGCCCTACGTTATGTGCAATATATCTTTTTTTTTAATCGAGACTCTTATATACAATTACATGTTGACTTAACTTGTTATCACAGTAATTTACATGAATATCACAGTACGAGTAGTTTTGTTTTACATAAATTTTTAACTCTGCAGCATCCAAAATAAACCAAAAGATGTTAATAGGCACTTAAAAAGTAAAAAGCTTAGCTTGATAAAAACCGCATAACATGACCAGCCACCACAGCAGCACCTTCACACAGGTCTCAACGCATGTGCCAGCCATCAACCCCTTCCACATATTTTAGGGAAGTAAGCGACCCGACACACAGCGCCACCACTGCAGTGGCGTAAGCAAGCTTGACATGTCACACGTTTCGCCTTGTAAAAGGTTTAGTTAAATGCCGCAGACCTAAAGATTTTTACATTTATTGTGATGTAATATGTGAAGGCTCTTAGTTAATTTTTCCTCAATTTGATGTAATGTTACTTGTGTATTACAGGTAACAGACAGCTTGGTGGCATGTCATCAGTTTCTAACCAATACTCCATGGGATCACGCGAGCAATCCGTCGTCCCACAAAACAATAGAGATAAGCCTTCCGACATGGTTGTTATCACTAATGTAAGTTTATATCATTTGAAACTTATTTTATCCTATTTTGTAGTTAATTTGATCTATTTATTGATAATGTAAACGTTCCTCAGCTTCCACAAACAGTGACTTGGCAACTTATCCGTGAAAAGTTCAGTGAATGTGGTGACGTGAAGTTTGCAGAGATGACAGCTCCTGATACGGCCATCGTCCGTTTCCACAAGGAATGGGATGCAGAACGAGCTATTAGTATCCTTTTAAAAAAAATCTTGAATTGAGTACTATATTTTAGATGCGATCATCAATAAATGCTCACAATGTTTATGTGATAAAATGCTTGTGATATTTCCTTAACTAGTTTACCAGAAATGTTTGACAGGACCCGCATTGACGGCAGGACCATCGATGTTCGTTTCTTCTGAGCAATTGGGTAAGTGGATCTTTCACATTTCTCGTTTCTAGGTGGTCTTTCGATAAGGGCTTCTGCAAATTTATCTGAATTCCTTAACCACGTTTATCCACTTTGATTTTCTTTAACCCCTTCTTAGATATTTGAGACAAGCAGACCTTGTTCCTGTCTTGAGTCTCGTTAGAATGAGTAGATTTTTCGAAAATCGCATTTTATTTATATTATAATTCAAACTACAGGCTTTGCGATACCGATAACTCGCTTCCAATGAGACAATTGTCTTTTTGCACCTGACTTATTCTTCCTGTTTCTATACGTCATAAAATTGAGGGTCTAAAACTGGTATATTCCAGTTCTTTTGATATCCATTCAGTCGTCTTCGCTGGAATTTTTCACAGGTCCCGATCGCTGTAACTTCAGGCACTAATCGCGACAAGTAGTAAACACTTGTTTTATACGTGTTTTATATGTTTAGGTGTTTAACACTACCTCGTTTTGAGCTGGAAACACTTTCCTTCCTTCTAAGCCAAACACTGCAGTCTGTCATTTTGTGTAACTAATAATGTTATCCATGCTTTCCAAACAAAACGAAAAATCTACTCATAATTTAAAATCGGAGGTCATTCGCTGATATCGTCCGATTATTCTAGTTTTGTATTATGCGAATGCAGGTATATCAGTGAATTGTATGTTTTTATTGATTTCAGGAATGTGTGGTATTGAAGTTGGTCTGTTTCGGGTTTGTATGACGCTCTGCTGCCTGGATAGAATACTTATTTCTTCTTGAATTTGATTTGTGGCTTGAATAATGTTTTGAATACTTCCTTCCGGTTGACGTTACTCTTATCGATGACGTTATGTATCTTTCGATTTAATTATTGTATTTTAGCTTAATTTAGCATAAGTGTCCCCTTTGATGTATAGTTCTGAGAAGCTTCAATAAAATTGATAAAGTGGAATAAAATATGTCAGTTGTCTCTTGGAATCCCCAGGTAATACACTTGGCTTCAAAAAAATCGCACCTTTTAAGAAATCTATTTTAAATATCTTTCAATCATATTTGTATTATGAAATATTAGTAATGTTCGGTATCATTTGAAAGGTAAGGAAACAGAGAATGCAAAAACAATAATTCATTCAATGTTTTTTATTGGAACTGAGAAAAATTTACAAAACAAGAAAAATCCTTAAAAAACCCTAATAAAATCTGATAATTTTTTCAAAACAAAGTTGCTTAAAACTAACCTAAAACCTAGTGTTACCCCCCCTAGCCCTAATGACGTCTTCCATGCGCTCCCTCATGGATCGCACCAACTTTAGGACCTCTTCTTGAGGGATTCTGTCCCATTCCTCAAAAACGGCGTCTTGGAGCTCCTGAAGAGTCGCGGGAGCGGGATCACGGGATCTAACCTTGCGTTTCAGCTGGTCCCAGAGGTGCTCTATCGGGTTCAGATCTGGACTTCTCGCTGGCCACTGCATGACAGGGATCCCAACCTCTTGAAGGTAGCCCTGCACAATTCCAGCAGTGTGCGCGCGAGCGTTATCGTGCATTAATGTCAACCCGTCGCCAATAAATCCAGCATAGGGGACCACATGTTCTTCCAGGATCTCTGTGATGTACCGGTGAGCAGTCATCGACCCTTGCCCGCGAGCACCGCCGGTCCGAGAGACGCAAGAAAGTTCAGTTTTGCCGTCGGCAGATATGCCGCCCCAGAATATGCAGGAACCGCCCCCGTATTCTACCGTCTCTTGGATGCAGGCTTGGGCAAAACGTTCCCATTGTCTTCTGTATACTCTTTTGCGTCTATCGTTGCAGAAAAGGCACACTCTCGTTTCGTCAGAGAAGAGAACAGCTCTCCATTGGTCCAGGTTCCAATTGACGTGGGCGCGAGCAAATTGCAGGCGTGCTCGCCGATGCGCTGCGGTTAATTTTGGACCCGTGGCAGGTCTTCTAGCCACAATATTTCTCTCCTTTAGTCTTCTTCTAACTGTAGAGACACTCACGGCCCTTCTACGAACTGCTTAAAGCTGCTGTTGCAACTCAACAGCATTAGAGAACCAACTTCTCAAAGACTTCGATACGACGAATCGGTCATCTCTCGCAGAAGTGCAGCGATTTCTACCAGACCCACGCCTTCGGACAAAGCCACCGATCTGCAGGAACCGCTGGTACACTCTTCGAACAGAAAAGCGACTCAAGTGCAATTGCCGAGCAACATCACACTGACGTAGTCCTGATTACAGTAGTGCGATAACTTGGGCGGCTTCAGCAGCAGTAGTGTCCATCTTCAAGGACGTTTTTCTGATGAAAGATATTCTTCTGTGTCTTCTTCGACTGTTGGTAGCAAATTTATCCCCCAATAAGCTGTATCGACCCCTTTATACCCCAAAAACAAAACAATACAAACAAAATTTGAAGAGGAGAATCAGTTCCATTGTCATTCACAGTGACTTAAAGTGTTTAAGCTTTTTCTTTAATCAAATGAAATGGATATTTTTTTAAAGAGTTTTTATAGGGCTCTCAAATGATACCAATATTGCTACGAATAACTGCTTGTCTTAAGGATTAACAGTGCATAAAGCCTATTTTTACGGACGTGCGATTTTTTTGAAGCCGAGTGTATATAAAGTTTCTATTAAAGTATTTCACTATGCAACGATGTAAAATCCGATGCCATTAGCTAAATTTCTTGGCTATCGTAATGTTTTGTATTATTTCCACGATTTTTTAGGATCCAGCGTAAGTAGTTTTTTTAATAGTCTTACATTACAAAAGGATTGCAATCCGAGAGAGGGAGTCAATAAAGGCGGATGTTAGTAACTTCGGTAAAAATATTTTACGTTTATTCTAGTTTCGCATTGCATGTAGGCGTTCGATGGATTTTTTGCCATTGCAACTCTATTACTTACCTTTTTTGATGCAATTAAATTTTACCACACAGTAATGATTTCAACCTTATCAACTTACACGGTAAATGTAATAAAATGGTAAGAAATATTTGATAATATGACAAGAGACTCCCGCTGGTAGCATATTCCTTTAGCTTTTTTTCGAGTTATTCTCGACTCAAGCATTGATATTTAATATAGTTCTAAAATTGTTAATGACTTATTAGTTGCTGTGGAGTTGTAGTCCATGCAAGGTTTATTATTTGCTTCAACGGAGACGATGTTCATGACATCCACTCTGTAAGAGGAGAATCTGATCACCATCTAGTGTGCTATGCCGCCTCGGGTCATGAAGAAAGTTCGTTTTGATCAAGCCCATTTGCTGAACTTGGAACTCAATTATCATCAATCTGTTTTGGAGATATTCATCGTAAGGATGTCCAATCTGATCAATCAGAAACATTTTCGCTTGTCATGTGGAGTCTCGCTTATCGGATACGAAGGTTTCTCTTGAAGATTCACTCCAGCATCCCTTCATACGTTGGTAAGTTCTGTAGCCATCGAAAATGGACTTTTGCTAGCTAATTGGTTATGCATGGGGTTTTCGTTAACTAATTTGATCAACAGGATTCCTTCACTTGGGTCGATACGGCGTGAAGTGATGATGACTGCGTGGTTTCCTTTTTGTAGATCATCGAGAAGGTATCGCACATTTCTGCGCTTTTTTATAATACACCATGGAATAGTTTAGAGGCGTGTTAACAGGCCGTACTACAAAATTCAACAGGTTGCTGCTATAGGGTAAAATATCATTTTGGGCAGAAGTTTTGGTTGAAGAGAACCATTATCTTATCTGTGGTTGGTGGGTGAAATCGGCAAGCTGCGGTCTTGCTATTTATTTGTAGTTAATGGATGATAAGAAATCTTAGTGATACATAGTGCTCTTTTTAGTTTGCTCAAAGGATTTTTATTCATAATTTAATATGATTACCATTTTCCTGTTATATTTCCTATAATTTTCGACCTATACTTACCGGTTTTAGAAAACTGAATTACATATAGTTCCTTGTATCGTTTATAAATAGCACATGTAAGTTCTAATCTGTTAAAAATATAAATAATTTTAATGGTTGTATTACAGGTATTTCCAATGGAAAAAAGGGTAAATTATGACAAATGATTGTATAATCATGATGCTTAAACAATGCATGGGAATATTGAAATGATATTGATTATCGACATGTTACAAAATAATAGAGGATCTTGATGAGAAGAACATAAAATAAACAAGATTATTTAGGTATGTTAAAAATAAATTTAACCTATACCTAAATTAGGCTCTTTAGATTGATCGTAACTTTGATAAAACTTATGACAGTTTAATCGTTTTAGGGACGCAAGATGATTGATATCGAAGCAGCACAGTAAACATCTGTACTGTTAGCTTGAGGTAAGAATTTTTTATACAATAGGTATTTAGATGAGTGACATTATGAAATGTATTAAAAGAAAAGCTGCTTCTAATAGGTCCACGTTCATGTTATATTCAATTGTTTCAGATGTGCTATGATCGAATTCTCGGTGATTGATTTTGCATGAATAAAAACCAGAAATGATAAGTAATTTGATTTTTTATTTTCATTAATCACTTCAAACCTATAACGTAGCGTAATTACCTAATTTAAATTTAAACACACTTTCATTTAGTGATCTATTTATCATACCTACGTAATTTTGTGCATTTTAACTAGTTAATGAAGTAGGTAAATATATGAAATTGAGTACTTTTAGTTACTAAGTGTAGCTGCCGAACTTATGCACTCATACCTCGAATTTTCAGAATTAAATTATAAATAGGCATCCTCAAAATGGTTACTATAAATTCTATAGAAGAAATTATTGAGGCACCGATGCATAGGTTGATTACGCCGCCAATTTTTACTGAAAAAAGAGATTCTCAACTTCATGTTTAGACCACAACAGCACTAGCGCAGCGGGCGGGCGAGAAAGCACCGGATAATCATAGTTTCATACATGTATAATGCTGAAATAGGTATTTTACACGGTGTGAACCAGAGATGTCCTCGCTCTCACCCGCTCGCGGTTTGGCTTTAGCATCAGACAAATATCACAACTCGTCATTTAATTTCTTAATTTCATATGAATCGAGCCTTACAACTTACATATTGCATCAGAGAAGCTGAAAATTATATTCCTTACGACTCTGACTTTTGGGAACGATGATATTCCAATCCTCAATCTGTTCATGTTGGACTGAGGTACAAAGTTTTCGTAATCTTTCTGATAAGTTGCAGAATCACATTTACTCATACATCCACAATCGCGGGAACTTCTAGGTAAATCTTTTGTGTCTTCAAATTTTCTCAAGGTCTTCTTCGAAGTTGACAAAGTAATGATTTGCTTTTTGAATTGTAAGACACATGTTAATTCGCCCATATTACATATACGTTCGTCTTCTGTAAGAAACAATACCTTATGAAGATTTTGTTCAATCAAGAAGGGCTTGCGTGTTTATTCTTTTAACGATATAGGTAGGTATATTTACCTAACGGTTTATAAAAATGAGGAACACAACCGCACAACTTTTTAATCATTTTTATCCTGCACTCCAGCATGCAGTGGCTGTAGGAATATATTTGATATCTTTGACTTATGGGCTCGTCTATAAATCTGAAATCATTTACATACGGAAAGAAGAAAGGTAAGGAGTTAATATGTAGATTCTCGAAAATAGGTGAATCTATTGAATATGAATAGACTGTAATCAAAGATTAAAATAAAGCTCTTAATTTTACTTAAAATTAGATGGCGTAATATGATTGTATTCGTTAACGAATGGTGAAATGATATAGGCAGGTTACCGATATCGATCTAACGCGTGGGAGTCCGGGCCGTAGGTTACAGGGTAGGTATTAATTGGGTTCGCGCATAAATAAACAGGTATCAAAATAAAAATACCTCTTGTATTGCGGAACATAGATGGCTTCTTTATAGATGTTTTCTCATTTGGAAAGTCATCATCTTACTTTCTCTTACCTGCATTTCCTAAGCTTTATTGACGATCCGCGTAACTCTTCGGATATTTTACTGCTCCATACTTGTAGGCCGAAGGACATAAAGCCTTTTAACGTGTGGGTGTATGAAGATGTCGTGCAGAGTATAGTATCGTCTGGGTTATGGATTATTACCTAGTTTATGAAAGGTGTTGTTATTGTCTGTTTTACTACCTACTAAATTAAGGGTCTGCGGTGGAGTGGGATGAAGATAGTTATTTAAGTACAGATATATATAGTGAGACCATTGTACCTATTACTCAGTATAACCATTTTATCTTCGTACGTAACTTCGTATGTCAATAGCAAATCAGATTATCTACTTTATTAAGGTTCGTTATTTCCATCGCATTTACAAATAAACAAGGAAGGAAAGTGATTCCGGTGGTCTCCTCGATTATTGGTCGCCTAAAGGCACGCTTATTGAATCAATGTGGATCTTAGCTATTATCGCATTCAGTCCCCTTTACTTAATATTGAGGCGTCCTTAACAAGTCCCTTGTTGGTTATAATATTATTCTGCGTAACTTACCTTATAAATATCACCATAATTCATAACTTGTGCGAAAAACTCTCCGTCTTGAACTGAAAGCTCTATGTTGGTTTTAGTGTATTTCAGAGAATCGTAATGCCATTTTCTGAAATTGTATTTAGTCTCAAGTCAGTTATACTTAAATTTGGTAAGACCAAGTAAAATATTACCTATACGTATAACACAATCAGGTCTCTTAATTAACAAACGAGGCAGTCATAAATAGTCACGTATTAGACGCCGAATAAGATTACGCAACTTTGATTCCGTTTCTTATTAAGACATCTACTGAATAAACAAAAGGAAGTCCCTTACAAAGGATTGTCGAAAGCGGCTACATTAGAGTTGATTACATGGCACAAGCCGAGTTCCGTCATCACCACATCTACTGACATCGGTAAATTGTTGTTTGTGGTCAACGAGCTGTCGTCGAACTTCTTGAACATCGCCATTGCTAAACTGGTGTAGTCTTTTGGGTCTATTAGCTGGGAAATTAAAGTAATAATATAGATTACACATGATGATATTGCAGCAATGTATTCTAATATTCTCACGAGTAGGTTCCTTTTAAGGCAGACACATGTTATCATATCTTCAATCTCACATAAACTCTAGTTTCATTGAAAAAGTCGTTAAACCAAACACTCCATTAAATCTATAGCTGATAATTTCGTTAATAATAATCAGACGAAGACGGCGATTTTATTTTATCAAAAACTTGAACAATCTTATTTGCTACGGGGGTTATTTGCAGCTAGGGACACTTACTGGTATCATTTCAGAAGTGGGCAGATCTAATAGTAACTCCAAGTTATCGATTCCTGCCGCCAATATTGAGTGTAGATACGAGTCTAGGTTCCTGCCTGTTCTGCTCGCAGTTTCACTACAATCAAAAAGTCAAAATCATATCTAAATTTGAGTGGCCTTTATTTAGAGTAGGTAGAATAATAGAAATAGACAAGTTACATTGAGACCTAGTTCTAAATAGTTTCAAACTTTCAGCACTTACTTGGAAACAATAGAAAAGGCGTCCGCGTCGGCTTTAAGGTTGTAATTAGGGCACAGAGTAAATGCGGGGTACGAAATATTCCAGTTAAAATAATCCATTTCAACGCTCATTACTGTAGGAGTTTCCTGAAAATAAAGCATTAGTAAAATCGTCGGACAAAATTGATCTCGAAGTTGAGTAAACACATGGATTCGAGTAATAAGTTAGTTAGTACTATCGTTATAAGTTAGCGCAAAACAGATTTTAGGAAAAAACAAGAAAAACAAATAAAATGGACAACTTTAGATAACTAAAAGCTTTTAATAAGAGGTCATTGGGGGCGTTAACATCAATTTTTGCCTGTATTTTTACAGTTCATGAGCCCCTCTTGTCTAACCTTTAAGAATAAATTAGTTTTATCCTTTTATCAACCGGAAAAAGGTAAGGTTATTCACTTGCTCTTCAAAAGCGTGCCTATTTTTTCTCATTCAAATATAATATTGAAGAAATAACTCATTTCCAAGAAAAACATTAAGTACCTACCTTACCTATAGTTTTTTTTCTCCGAAAACTTATGAAAGTAGATATTTAGTAAAAAGCATTTATTTCAACGAGTTAGTGACAAAATATAAATAAAGATCTACTTCAAGAAATTCTAGGCGTAAAAGTACATACCTGAGTAATATGATAAATTGGCTATACTTACGAAAAATCTTTGAAATTGCACCGCTAGCAAATAAAATATCATAATAATACTGCTCACAAAACCAGCTATCCAAAATAACCTGAAAAAAGTAATGTCTTACGTTACGTAAGTAGGTACGTTTCAGACAGACGACGCCACTTGTTAGTTTTGTCATATTACCTTTGATGCATCTAGGATGCAACAAGGACGTGCAATGCAGACAAGTGGCTCCGCTAGTTAGAATAACTGATGCTCACCAATTAGGGAAAGAGAATGACGAACTCACCTTTCAGAAGAAGAACTTTAAAGACCGACGGATTTAATCGTGTCTTCTGCTTGTCATATTATTTTCGCAAATTTTCATCAAGCCAGTGTCATTAAATTGTATCTACTTAGATGTTACATTAGGTACTATTTTATCGGTGAAATTTTCTAAAAAGCCTAGGCCATTATATTCTGCATAAAAAATCTACGTGCCTACCTTTCCAGCCAATGTATACCGTCACTCACAATGTAAGGAATACCATGTGTAGTAGAAGTACTAAGTTCACTTTTCAAATACATAATATTTTTTCTCTTCCTGAGCTGACTCGCATATTTGTCGTACCTTCGTTTTAAACGCTTCCTGCGTTCTCTCACTTCATTCTGTAGCAGAAGCGCCATTTTCTCCTATTTACCTGTCTGAAAATAAAAATGGAAATAAATAAGGTGCCTATTTATATTATTTTCAATCTTCATAAAAAAAAAAACGATAAAACATCTCTTATTCTTGCTTTTAATGCATGAGAAATGTGCTACTGCTTTCATGAAACGATTATTTCTTAAAATCTATATCTTAATTATTGGATATTTAAATATCATATATATGCAATATAGTATAATATATATTGCATATAGAATTTCAAAACTTTAACTCTGAAATAAACCTTAAGTAATTTACCTACTACTTAAATGGTATAGTAGAAATAGAAAACTCACGTCACGCTTAAACACAATCTTGTTTGAAAGTTAATCAGAACTTGACGTGTTTTCAGAGAAATTTCAGCTACGTAAGTAGGTACCACGTTTTTTATGAATAAGGAATCCACGGAGAGGACCATTTGGTACACGTATCATAAGTACCTACATTTATTTACTGTCATAAGAAGACTTAAAAAATTGCTTATTATTTTATTTCAGATATAAATCGTATATACTAGTTTATCATTCGGTAGGTACTTTTTGCTGTAATCGTGATATAATATCTTATTAAGCTAACCCATTATATTTTAACTATCACCAATTTTCTTAATTGCTCAAAATAAGTAAGTACCTATATAACAAAAACATACCTAATCCCTTGCGCTTACGTGCGCTGCCTCCGCTCCATGTATTCTTAAACCCATACAAGTTATTACTGCTAACAATTGAATAATTCTATCGAATGATTTGTAGATAACGAGCCAAGGTATTTTATTATTTAGTGTCTCCCCTTTTGTTATTCGTATAAATAACAAAAATGTTGCTCATTTTCTATACAAATGAACGTAATTTTGTATAGTTGTGTACGCCGATAGTCAGGAAATTGATTTCAAATTGAATCAAGTAAAAATCTTCTAGTTCCATAATTTGAGATTCTATGTTTTGAATTTCAAACTTTTACTTTAAATGTTGGAAATCATATAAAGATATCAACGTAGGTACGTAGGCAGGTTATACCTGAATAATGAAGCGATAATAACATTAACCATAATAAGTCCCAAATGGACTTAGAAATTAGCTAAATTAAAATAAGCTTTTAATTCTTCAATTGTCCTTAATGAAAGGTCTAATGGAGAGACTCTCAGTTTAATGAGCTCAGACGAATTTTGGATGAAAATTGGTTAATAAACGTACCTATTACTCTAAATGGGGTCGCCTTATTAAAATTAAAATAGCATACGTTTCTTGTCTGACCTTATTAAAGAGCCTTTCTTCTAATATTTGTATTAGGTATAGATATCTTTATGTATAAGTAGGTACTCATTAGACTGAATAGGCATATCCGGAAAGGAAAAAACAGAATTTTTCTCATTTGTTTCTATTCGCTACGTGCACGACAGTAGCGCCACCTAGCATGCGCAACTTTCCGGGATTATGCCAAATCATAACATATCAGTATTTTATTGCTTTCTAATAAATATAGTAAATAAAAGATAAATGGAAAGACGACAAGTGGTAATTTGAGAGGAATTTGTTAAAACAGTGCATAAAATAATGGACGTCATTATAAAAACTGGTTTTGAAAGTGTAGGTTCTAACCTCAAACTTTGTTGAAAGGAAATAAATTAGTTTTAGCACAACATGTAAGAAATGTTGAAGAGTTACGAAAGAATGGCAATAGTTATTTAATACGAGCCCACATCATTCGTCAAACATCGGTGACATTAACGCCCTATGTAACGAGTTTAAACGTAAGTACTCTGATAACCTTAAATAAGTAATTTTCAAACTGTCTCAAGGAAATGATAAAAGTTTATCATAGTAAATATTTTTTGACTCTTTATGCACTTGAAGGTCACGACGGTTCTCTTTCCGCACAGACTCTAGTATTTTATGATAGGTAACGTACCTATTTTAATTAACAATTATAATTTATTTATTACAGATCAATGATTCTCGTGTTGTCACTGGGGTAAAATGCAATTGTGTTTATAACCAGAGCTTTACTTTGTCACGCCTTAGAATGAAGTTTATTTTGTAGGAATAAAGTTAAAATTGACTCTACATTTTAGTAAGAAAACATTTGTATGGGAAAAAGAAAAGGTCTGTTTTAGGGCTTTCCCGGCAATTATTCGAATTTTTCTCACCGTTTAGACCTACCCTGGACTACGACAAACATTTTAAAACCAAAATCAGCTCAATCGGCCCAGCCGTTCTCGAGTTTTAATCAGACTAACGAACAACAATTCATTTTTATTTATTTACATTGACTTTAATTTCCCGGATTGTTGCGCATTTCTACCACGGCAAGCGCTGCGATCGCTTTACTATACCCCCACCATGTACTTCGCACGTAGCGAATAATGAAGCATTAAGCCCAGGCCGGTGCAGGTAGGTACCTACTTTAATTTCGGTTATTTAACCGAGAAATAAATAGAGGACGCAATGATAGTTCCTAAGAGAGATATTTCCAAGTTGTATCGTAAACTTGCACCTTCTCGAAGAAAGATACAAGCACAAGAGGTCAATCGGCATAATGTCGGTCCACGCATAACACGTGAATGTGATTTAACTTGGGAGCGATCTATTTGCCAGCCATAAAACCCACGAGACTCGTTGCAAACAAACGCAAACTTTATCAGAATGCCCGTGTTGTAGTCAAGAATGCCCTAATCGGCCATTTGCTAACGTTAAGCCCCTATTTATTATAGTAACTAGTCGGGCACTATCGCTTTCCGAGCGAGCCTGAGATCGTTCCGTGTTTCTTACTGGCCATTTGTCTGTACCCTCTTACTAATTCAACAAAACGCGAGCCCAGATAACAACTTCGTTTCGGAGATTGGCCATAGAATGCGTCGATCGGATCGGTTCCCACGGTACCGCTTTCCTTACAGCTACTCACTCCAGAGATCGCTCTATAAAAGTTCAGCTCTATGAATTGCTTTTGTGAGCTTATCGGTTCTAAGTACTTTCTAGACGACTACTTACTTACGGTACAGAAACCTTGCCGTATGTAAGATCGTTGAAACTTCGAGTATCGCGCGTGGGACGAATGAAATATTTCGGCGCTTAAGTACTACCTACCTGTACTTAAGTGGCATAGTCCCTATGTTCAAAATAAAGGTAACTTACACAGTTTACTGTTAAGTATATAATACTTATAATCTGTTTCAACTTTTCAATTACAATGTCGAGCAAGTTAAACAAAGACGGCGGCGCCTATCTTGTTCTAAGTAATCAATTTATAACTTCTTTACTAACTATTATTTAATATCTTGTGTTCAGACTTCAGTTTCATACGTAAGTTCTAGGAACTCATAAAATCACCTTAAAACCAGAAGCAAATCACTGATCATTAATTCAAATCCTATCGCGATATGATCCTTAGATGTACCTAATGTTTCAGTCTCATTTATAAGAGGACATTGTATAAATACTACAACATCTGAAGAAACATTGAACTAAAAGAGCTTTACAAGAGCCGAAATCGTTGACTTATTGTAAAGACTTTGACCAATTTCTAACCTTTGACCTGTTCGGTTCGTCTCGCTGAGCTCTATTACTTAGGTCCTCGTCGTGAATGATTGAATTCGGACTGGCTATATTTCAGGTCGCCTTTACACGCTGGTAACAAAGCACCTGCCAATTCTGGGAAGAATAAATAAAGGCGAATTGAACGAGTGAGACGAAGTTACAAGAGGTGTCGGCCCACTAGTGCTAGATCATTACTCTTTGTCGAACTTTGTTGGTCTTTCACCGCGATCTATCCAGGTATGGAGCCAGGGTCGGACAGACCTAACCCTAAGTACCTATTCATTGGTGCTCATGTAGCTTTTCTAATAAGGACTTGCAGACCCTTTTTATTCCACTTAATTAATATTAACCGTGTTGAAAAGAATGCGTGATGTTGACTGATATTGCACATTTTTTATGTTTACTCTAATATTGTGACAATATTATTGTCCAACTATTATGTAAAGCCTTCTCCCACGTTTCTCCATATACTCGTACGATAGGTACTTACTGACAGGATAGCGCCCATACATTCTCTTTGGATTTTCTTATGTCAGGTCTTCTAAATCCCGTCCTGTGCACCCGCCTCAATCTAGACCACGTCCAGGGATGTTGCATCGCAGAAGTTGTTTAAAGTTAAATAAGAACCGCGGGCCACTAGGCCCCGTAGCCAATGGCACACCGCATTTCATCTCAACAAAAATAAAAGCACTTTTTCACGAAGTCTGATGAAGTGTATTTTAACTTTAGTTTCTGAAGTTAATATTTCGTTCAACTAGCGTTGGCGGACAATGGGCTATAATATTTCCACAACAAGTGCACTGTCTACATTCACTGTCATACATTGTTTATTTGATTAGTATTCCATTGTCTAGGTACTACATTTTCTTGACATTCATGTAATACTAACCAACATAACCCGAGCCACGTGCACTGACCTTTTAAAACATTTTTTGACGAGACCGTCGAATTGTTTCCCAGATGTAATCTACAATGCACCAACCTGAAATAGCAGGTACGAGTATATGCAGTTTTCCATTGAAAAATGCTGCACCATTCTTAGTGGCATTACTAGGTTTGGAATGACTTGCATACCTAGCATAGGTATAGATAAGCGTTCTGAACTACGCAATGACTAACTGGAATACCTATACATTTGCCGCACTGCACTGCTAAGAATTAAAATTAGCTGCGAAACATTCCGCATAATTACATAATTATCATGTACCGACATAATTACCACACAGAGATTAGGTATATTTCTGTGTTTATAAACGCAATTAAGAAGAAACTTTTTAACTCAATAAACAGACGCGTCACGTCATCTTTTCACTTAAACTTATGATAAAGCAGTTTGTTATGAATTGACAAAGTTGCGCCCTCCTTAAAAGTTGAAGTCGCGAAAGTTAAATCAAGTATCAAGATTGTTTTTGTAAACTTAATTTTCCCTTTCCCGCTGGTAAAGACAGATTGCGGGAGGAGTTACAACTTTTTTGGAATTTGTTTAGGAGCGAGTTGTGAGCAAAGTTGTGTAGCGCGGTTGAACGGAAGCATAGCCTAGCACTAAGTGCCTAGTTAGATACGAGTGATTCGAAAACTGTCGCGATAACAGCGAGTTGGGCTTCAAGTGGCAAGTTTCGTTTATGTACTGTCTGTCTATTTTATTTACGTTTGTATGTAGAACCTGGTCAATCGCTACTGGAAATACTCACTTAACTTATAATACCTAAATCGTCAATTTATTCCAAAGCGAAACATTCCAGTAGCAAGTGGTTATATAGCTGTAGGTACCATTTAACAACCGACACGTAGACCTTATTAAGAAGTCAGGTCCTTGCTCCATCTGTTTCCCAGTTGTTTACCGCAAAATCAGTACAGGTAACTATGTAGCATTTGTTTAATATAGGAAAACTTTGGGTTAACAGCGGCGGGGTTCCATAAATCAAAATTATTGGCAAAGTTTGAAGCGAGTGAGACACCTGAGTTATTAATTTTGCGCATATTAAATAATTGTATAAACATTTTCTCATTAATTGTAAATGTGGATTGGGAATGAGATATTTTCATTAATTAGATAAGACTTTAAAAATTTTTTTTTTATATATTACTACGCGATCATTTAACACCTTCAAATAGTTACATAACGGTTCACTGATCAAACTACACCTTTTCATCTGTTTCTTTTCTTTTTGTTACCTTTTAGCTTCGAGGCGTTTAATATTAGATAATGCATCAAAAATATATTTAGACTCGTACAGATATACGTGCTTGGAGTACTTATATAGTGGCGTTGTGAATGTTAAAGCTTAACTGAGCGTTGCGATAAGAAGCAGCACGCAATCGCACTCACTAGTAAATCACCGCGAGCCTCTTGCACCGTGTTTCAACGACAATGAAGTTGGACGATAAAAGGAATCTCGTCTTGCCACAAACTTGCGCGCGATCCGAACCGCGTTGCAACTAAGCGCTGTAAATTTGGTAGAAAAATATTTCTTTCCTGAAGAAAAACAAAAGCGACCTCATCCTCGCTCTGAAATTTATGAGATGCGCCGCGGATTAAAAATGTTTGCCGTGCCCTCGGGCGCGGGCGCGGCTACGGCTTCATTACACCGTACTACGCGAAAATTCTGATTAATATTTACCTTACACTTCTTGCGGATTGTAGTTCATTAACCTTTTGTCTTGGCATGCCTCGTAATTAGGTCTGTTGAATAATTCAGACCGTCAGATCGGTTTTAATAAGTATTATTTTTACCTGAGCCACTACAATAACATTTCCATCGTGGAAGTTTGCGGAGGTCGCGGAGAAACTTGGAGACCAAGTGGTTGGAAGTGGAGACGGTAGAGGGGCAAACTTTTTACTTGTTATTTGTATTTAAAGTGGTTACTGGGAGGCTGTTAGTGGCTCGAAGGTAACGGCGGCTATCTGGGGGTAGGAGAGTGCCCTCTACAAAACAAAACTTTTACAATTTCAAAGTACACTAAACCATTCCTTATTTCCCCTTTCTATAATTTTATAAAATATATAGGTATACGTAGTGTATTCTTATCTTTAACTACCATGTTTATTAGCTCAAGTTGCTCTTAACACAAGGTACCCAATCGAATAAAACTCTGTCTATATACGTAGCATTATTTGGCCAGTAAAACTATTGTAAGTACCTACACTTGAAATCGAACAGAGAAGTGAGGACACAATACCTCGAAACGAATAAACGGGAAGACAAATAAACAGAAGAATTCTTACCTACATGTAAAACTATATGTATAAACTTCGGAACCATACAATATTACTTATTGGAAGATTAATAAAGTTGTGTAAGAAGATAAGTGAAAGGGAAATTCTTAGTAAAAATGTTTGTGTCGCGTCGTCTTATCATCAGCGCAGTTTTTAGATGACTTTTCTAGACTAACTTGTTATTTGTGTGGAATCAAACTTCATACATTACCTACTTCAGAAAAGTTTCCATTACGGCGAGTGCTTCCGTTGAGTAAATGGTGCAGCTCTTTTACTAAAACTTATGTACCATAGTAAAAGTGTTCGGTTTGCACTATCTATAGCAATAATATTTTTTACCTAACTACTACAATTTACATGTAGAATTTGGAAGTCTGGTTTCCTACCTTGGATAATGTAATGTTATAATGCAAGCGATCTTACTAAACAAGCTCTTTAGATAATAACATTATTATGAGTAAGATTATTTTGCTTCGTACAAAATCTCCAAGCGCTGAGTCGCGAAATTAATAAATGCTACTAGCGCGTTACTTACAAAACTTTATAATCATTTTATAAAATATTTAGGTATTCATTTTTAACGACTTGGATATAACTACCTATCAGTAAATTTACTTATATCTACATCAGAATGACTCATTTTTAAATACACTAACTATATCGTGAACGAATGTCGCGAGCGGAATTTATTTTTAAGTAAGATTAACAATAGGCGAAAACAGGTGTGTTACGAAAACGCTATGACTCGCTACGACCGTAGAAAAGTGCTACAACCGTAGCAAGGTGCTACAAGCGGAGTGAACTGCTATGCGTGGTCTCTTATAGGTATTTATTTTTTTATACTTGTTAGTACAGGTAGATGCTTTCTTTTTGTCTTTTCACATATTGGGTAGGTACTTACTTATATTTTTTCTATGAATCGTAAGCAGACTAATGACAAACAGATTAAAAATATTCGAACAATAAATTCCAATCAAAATATCTAGGTACTAATTAACATTGCTATATTATCATTATCTAATAGCATATTAATAGGAAAACAATGGTAGTGATTCAAGTGACTAATATCAGATACGCACGGAATTGATCGTTAATGTTGATTTATTGTCTCGTATTTTGCATGGCGTATCTTTTTTCGACTAGCGTTTCCATTGGAATAAAAAAGTGCCTTTCCGTGTAGGACGTATTTATTGATTAACATAATCGATACCTGTTTGCTTACATTACAAATGCCAGAGTTACTTTCTGTTTGTTTTATTTTGAGTGTATTATTTTGAGTGTTTTATTTCTAACAATGGTTTTTTTCTGACACAGGATAAATACTGTTCAAAACTCTGCTTTTTACTTCACTTGATATAGGAAAATAGATTGTTAGCTTAAACAACGTTTTCTGCTGTTAGTTAAAAAACATAAACTCTCGCTCACCGGTCTCTACAAATGTAAAAAAGAAACCCAAAGACTACTGAATGGATATTTTTCTAGATTTCAAAATGATATGTTCTTAGTGATTCAAGTAAAAGCTTTTAGTATAATTAAACGCGAACAAAAGTGTGGGCCAGCAAAAGTTAGTTTTTTATATAACAGTCATCGTAAGGAAGGACATGACACATTATTTATTGGGGAAAAATGCAAATTGACCGCGACAAAGCATTTCCGCGTGAGTGAAGCTGTGGGGAAAAGTTAGTGAGATATGAAATACATTTTATCTATTTAATGCAACTGAATTAAATCTTTATAAAAGCAGAATCATAAATATACCGCCAACATTAATTTGGTCAATTGAGGGAGTGAGATAGGTCGATTAATGAGCCAATAATTATTCACTAAGGGCCTTATCCTGTAGGCACTCACTCATTCGGGGTCCTGTATTATTAATTCTGTATCCAACCTTCATATAATACCAATAAATCCCGTGCGGGATTACTAAATAGGTTAACCTGTTCTTCATTGTACTATCTAGGGTTAAAATGAATCGAAGTCTGTCTTTTTGTTACTTTTGCTCTTTTAAATATTTATTTAAGGTTGGTTTAGGAATTTAATCAAGTGGAAATTAACAAAGTAAAAGTAATCCTTTTAATTGAGTTTAACTTAACTCGAGCCAAATAATTTGAATCGATTTTCTTTCTCGTTTTAATTTAAATTGTAACGGAACTCGTAATAAATCACAATGGTCTCTCTTTCAAGGATTATAAAATAATCCATATTTTACAATGATTTATTGCAGGTTCGGTCAGGATTTGAATAATACCCAATTACAGACTATACCTACGTGGTGTTAGAGTTATAAAGCTAGACTTTACCTTCATCATATACCAGCTAGTTCGGCATTTAATATTTATCTAAGCAGGTACTTTTGTATACCTTAAGAACTTATGTAATGTATACTTATATTTTTTAATGGATACTCTTTCTATTTATCAATATTACTTAGGTACCTATTGAATTTCAATGAAATATTGAATAAATTGGATTGAAACCATTGTACAATTATTTATTTTGAAATTATTCTTCATTACGTTTATTATTTGCTTTCAATACGTACTTAAAAAGGCCATAATACATTTTCTACAAACCTTTGAATAGTTTGGTTTCTACAATTTCACTTACCAAGAAATCATTTTATTTGCGCGCTTTGAACTCGCGGGAAAGATTTATTTTCACTAAAGCGACCTTTAACGGGAGCTTAGCAAATAAATTGCTGGTATGCGCAAGCCACTGCATTACATGCATCCTTACTATCATGTAAATGAAGACACATGTAAGCGAATATTCATGAATCAGAGGAGGTGTGCGCCGTGATACAAGCAGCCTTTGATATAGGGGTAAACCTAACAGTCCTTGAGTATCGCACTCGAATATCTAACAGCGGTTGTGTCTTATGTGCCTTTTCATATCTCTCACGTTACCTACTATCGATATCACATGATATTGCCGGGTTGTTGGCTTATACCTATAAAATACATACGTTAAATGAATACATATCTGGTTTCTACAAACGGTTTACTAAAGATCATTTTGACATTGTTTATAGGGATAATTTCGAACTTTGTTACTTCTTTCTTTATAGTGGTTTATGTTGGTCGGCAAATAACGACTATTCACAATTGCATTTACCTACACGGTACTTCACCACCATCTCTAACGAAACCTAGTTTCTCTTCAAAACTTAATTTAACTTAAATGAATATATTTCCAACTGGACATGAAAGTTTATATGAGCACGGTCGCAAAACAAGAACGTTCATTGAAGTTCGAAGTGTGTTTGTAGCTAACCGCTTGTACGCCCCTTCTGTACACAGGTCTCGTCGAACAAAGGGCGAAGGTTCCATACTTAGGTTGCTGACACTGCAAGCCAACAATCAAGGCTTTGTGAGCACTCTACACGGTGTCACCTAAAAATCACATGGATTCTAATTTTTGTGCGGACATGCCATTAGTATTCGTAATATTTATTGTACCTACGTGCATTAGGTGGGATTTCAGTTTAGGTTTTTATTCTATATTTTAAGAGTACATACTTAGTAACTTTTTAAAAATAATCTCCATGTTTATAACGCTTAGTTTATTCGTACAACATAATCAGAAACAACTTCGCCGCATAAACTACTGTTAATTGCACAACACCAGTTTTTAACACCAGTTTTTAACCCGCACTGTAGTCATCGGAAAACTGTTTATTTTAAATGCTATTCGGTGGAAATACTCCAACGGTTTTATTTCAGCTTCTGTAAATACACAAAACAAAAGGCAGTCCAGAGCGCTATTTGGAAATAACGTTATATTTTTCTCGCAAAGCTCTCATAATACTCTTGCTGGCAATTATAGGCCGTTAGAGACAATAATGGATCTATTGGGCAGCGTATCGAGGTTTGTATCTTAATTGCCAATGTGCGGAAATAAAATACGGTACACTCAGATTTAATAAAGAGACCTCAGACCCTGACCTTAATGTCGGCAACCTTCAATTGTGGTGTCTTAAAGTATTTAAAATAGGTTTTTCAAGTTTGGCAAATGGGTATTACAAAATACTGTACCTTCAAACACGATTCTTGATTCCTTCCTAAGTAGATGTTGCAAGTGTTTAGATAAGTAAATATGTTAACTCTAAACAAAAGACGTTTTTTAAATAAATCTAAAGACTAGAGAACGATATTAAAATCGGCAAGATTTTTCTGCTTTAGCTGACAATATGTATTAATGCTAGTTATTAATACTAGCTACGAGGACGTTACTAAGGTATTCTCAATATTTTCCGAGCAACTGTATTCGTATCTATTCTCGCACGCTTCCATAATCTCCCAGCTCCAAATTAATAAAGCTAATAATCTCCTTTTCGCCTACTTGTTTGATTGTCGGCAAAAAGCCTAATAACCTTGCCATTAATTTCAATTTGAAGTAAATTCTCACGAGGGCGTCGGAAGTATCGTAAAAATCTTAACACCTAAATGATCATTAAAGGTATATTTAATGTAAACTCGGCACTCTGATTAAAATGCTACAGCTCCAGGCAGTGCTTTTTTATCCGAGCTAAATTTTATTCATGAAATTTTTACGGACTGCTCAATCTATTACAGTACTTTTTAGCAATAAATGCGAATTTTTGAGAGGTGCTAACAAAATATAGCTCAGATAACGCGTAGTTTTATTAGGGGTTCGGATTGTCGGATATAAATGTTGTTAATGTAGATTAATATCTAACATTACCGACAGGCAATAAAACAAAATTTTAATGCTGCTTTGGGTGTATATAATCCAGGCATCGGGATAAACAAGGGAACATGACACAAAAGGAGTGCCACACACAATAGCGCTTTTCTCCTTTGGCCGTCCGACAAGCGTGTAGGCAATCGCTTTTGTAGCTAGTTTATGTGCTTTGTACTCGCAGGGCGTATTGGTTTATTGTGAACGATAATCCGAACGGGCTGATGTCGAAGGATCCGCTGCGCCCATCTGCCTCAATGACGTACATATCGTGTATTTAATTCATATATCTTGTTTTGCGAATGAACGTACTAAATTCACGAACAAAACGGTTTTTGTATAAGTATGCCATAGATTAAAATATACAAGCATTAAAAATTACTCGTACCACATTTGTAAGCTGAGCACATTATAATTTAACCGCGTCGAAAGTAGCCGTTACACAAATTTTATCAAACATTTCAAAAGCGGCTGAACCAAAATATTTTTTTCAATACAATCCAAAGCTTCAAAGTGATGTGAAGATGTTAACGTGGCGCTGCCGATTTTAAGGACTGTTATTACGGGCTTCGGTATACTTAATAGCGTTCATTTGCTGAAAAAAGAACTTCGAGGGGCTCTGATCTCGCTCTCCGGTGGAAAGCCCACTTAAACCCTCAGGCTGGTATCAAAGGACGAAGTTGTTCCATGTTCCTAAGCAGATCGTTCTTTATTCTTTGAACTACACCACAGGCAATTACTTTTGATAATACAGAAACAGTAAATACGCACTCGACTACTGTGTTCTAAAGCGGAAAATCTGTTTTGCGTCTTTGCATGGTCTTTGATCATGTATTCAGTCAAGATCGGTCGATGCAAATGTTGTAGTGCTTTTTTTGATTGTATTATCAGGTAATACTAAATAGATAAATACCCCTGTTACACAATGTAGGGGAAATATGTATCCAAATTGGCCTTATACCTTATTGGCCGGGGGCTGCCCAGCTGAGGCAGGCGGTAACTGGTCGATTAGTCGCGATGGACTATCCTACCGTCGAGAATCACCCCTGGCGCCCGCGTAGACGCCTATTAGCGCGTGGCTTATAACCGGTGACTGTGACTCCCCGTGTTGTGATCCGCACCTTTTCAAGCACGTGTGGAGTGTCCTCTCCACAGGCGCTGCATGCTTGGGACGCAATTTAGAAAACACGGACTTGCCCAGCATCCATGTTCTCCTCTCGAACTCTTCGACTGTACCCCAGGAATGACAAGTCATTACGTGTGGAGTCGATTTGGTTGTAAGGGCTGCCGACTTGTTCAGATTAAATCCTAATGTCGCCTACGGTACCCCATATCCGTTGCCTCCTCCGCCGACATACACCGTACCGAAACCCATCTTCTCCGCTGCTGTCACCGTTGAGGACTTCACTCGTAACCCATAATTATATGTGAGACAATCATGCAAAAAATGCCCATTTTTTTGTTGACCATAACAAAATTCGTTCGAGATTGGTAATGGACATAAAAAAGATTTTATTCCTATAAAATTTCATGTTGCCACTTCGATTCGAATTTTAACTGAATTAAAATACCTACCTATCGTTTTATTTATGTAGCAGTGTAATGCGTATACATACCTTCGTACAATACGCACTCGTTAATCCAGGGACCTATAAGTAGGACTCATAAAAGGAGGAGATAGGAATTAAAAAACAAAGACAGAAAATTTATTCTTAAAACTTTGCTTTCTCCACAAATAAACAGACAAAAAAGAGGGGAATGGGCCGAATGTTTCAAAGTAATTTTGTCTTTAAACTTTGCTTAACTTTTATATTTAGTAGTTGCTTTACCTCCTGCATTACCTATACTACGTAGTTTTAATGACTAAAGTACCTACTGATTTGAAAACTTACTTGTTATATATCGTATTTAATCAACTTTTTAATATAGTCGTAGGTAATGAGCTAGTGCGATGAAATAATGCAAATTTTCACAAATTGAGCTCAAATTAGTCGACATAATTAGTTCTCGGTTAAGATTAACTCTGCATCAGAAGTGGACATTCCTTAACTTTACTTTAGAAATTAAATAATGTTAAATAAAAATATTTACTTTATTAATATGTTGCAGAATATTTAGTGCAGTGCATTTACTTAAAGGAAAAAACGAAGCCTCTACGAATACTTTACGTTACCTACCTTTATTCATATCAATTAAGTATACACTTCTTCCTACGATGTTTAACAAACCCTTTAACCTTTCCCTGTTATTTCAATTACGTGTACATGTAACGTAAATTACCCACTTCTTACATGTTCACCTTGGGCGAAGCAAATAATGAAATCTCTACAAGACGAACTGTCTCAAGTTGCAGTACGAGATTACTGAGCTAATTTTAGCGTAAATCTGGCGAACTTGGTAGTCGACGTTGCCAGGTTTCGCATTCGTCACGGCTCACAGAGGCTAATCTATATGATAATGAACTCTGTACAGCTTGACTGTATACTGTCATGATTCCAATAACCAAGTATAGTCAAAGGAAGTTTCATTTCGACCTTAATTATCTATGCACATCCGGAATGGAGTGCAGCGAGCTGACGGTGAGGGTAATAAGGGGTCTCTAAGTAGGTAGGCTATTAGGGGTCAATGAGCTCTGCTCATCGCAGCTAGATAAATGACTCGATAAATTGATGGTGATATAAATAAGATATAGTGTATTACCTATATCATGTTCTTCAATCTATAAATTCAATCTAAAACTGCAGTGTCACATAAAAGTGAAAACATCACACGCGATGAAATCCTATTAGCAAGAGGCCATACTAGAGTTACATACACATGCTCACATTGCTCTTTTAACGACATGAGAAATTTGCTAATTCAGCACCGCCACGGTTGAACCAGTAAATTGTAATAAAATGAAAAGATAAACAATAGGTAGCTGCCGGCGTGCGTTCAAACATGAAATTGCTTTCGACAGTGTGCATATTCAGAGATTGACAGGCTTTAGGGGGATACGGGAGATAAGCTGCTCTCCCAAAGCGATAAAACAAACGTTTGATTTTCGATGAAAAGGTGACAAAAGGCAGGCAATAGAATGACAAAACTGTTCATAAAACCCACAAAAATACTATGACAATAAATGAGCGCCTAGTAGCTATTAATTTTAAAGTTAAATACCTATTTTAATTACTAACATCAAGTCGAAATTTCGCTGGTAATTAGTTTCGGGCTGCCGGGGTCAGGAAACTGAGAATTCCGTGCGGTCTAACAATGAAATATGAAAATCTTTCAAAAGGTTATTCACTTCATATAAATATATAAGGTTTCAGCAAAATTATACTAGTTTCACGTGTGAAAACCATAATTAAGACAACCAAAGATATAATTGTAAAATATAATAATGTTATGATTGCATAAAGTGATCACTTAGCTTTATTTGTTTAGTTGATTCGTGATAAGTTTAACAATAATCAAGGGAACGGAGTCGCTTCGCTAAATAAGCGTCTTTTGTTCGTACTGTAATAATATTTATTTATGTAAATTAGTGAGTAGAGTCGGGTGTTACAGCTTCATTCTAAGTAGGCATAATCAGTTTACAGCTACAGTTAGATGTGCCCTTATTTCCTTAATTGCTGAAATAGGATTTAATCAGAGCAAGAAGTCTCAAAAATCATAAGACTTTTTTTAAAGGTCATTTACGAGTAGGTGTGTTTCTAGATCACTCACGTTGTTTGGATAAACTAAAAATGTCCCAATTAAATAAATCTTCAAGAATACAAGCGTAACTAGTAGAGTAAAACGAGAAGGTAATTTAGGTATTATAGTTTAGTTAGTGTTTCTTTGATTTACAAATGTTTTATGTCCTAAGTTACAAAATCCCAAGAACCAAAAAGAATTTTAAAATCATCAAATAAAATAGTATTTTTATAAAGTAAAACTGGGTTTATTTACTTTAATAAGCTTTGGAGTCGCGCAATAAGTGCAGTAGCATTTTCCTTCTCAGCACTTTGTGTGTCGGATTCTAAAGAAATTCTTTGCTGCTTCCACTCTAACACCTGAAGGCAAAAATAAAACAATTTACTTTATCTTAATTAAATATAGTTGACATTAAATTCTGCTACCTTTACTCTTTTTAAATGTCATACAATAAAGGGCCTATTTTTAGTTGGGCTGGGCCTAACGAAAGGTATAATGAAAGGCGTGGTATGCTGGTTTTTAATTCAGTTTTCATATTGGAGAAAGATATGAAGTCAGATTTAATACTTTTCTGACTTGTACTAAATCTAGGTTCTAGCTAGACTTAAACCTTCTAAATTGGAATAATTTCTTACTAAGTAAGTTCAGAAATCATTGGGGAATGAAGGAGAATCATAATGAAATTAAACGGACGTACTTTTGAGCAAACTTCACAAGTCAACAACAAAAAATGTTTAAAACTTTTAAACGTTAGTTTTTATTAAACTTTCTTATGAATGTAAATTATAGGTAGTAGAAGCACAGTTAAAAACTATTAAGTCAACGAAATTAGGTATTGCCATTATCAATAGTTTTTATTGTTTTATATTGCTCATAAACAACATTCATCTCGTGGATTTTGGAACTGTAGCTTTAAAGGATTAAGCTATTATTATATGTGTGGTAATTTTGACTTTTTGGGTTGTACTATTAATAAAAGATTGGCATAATAGGTACCTATTTCAATCGTTAGTTTATTTCAGTTACTTACGTGTGACAGTGGCCGTTGATGTTTACCATGTAGGTATTCCACGTATGAGATAGATAGCCTAGATTGCCTCTGTACAAAGAGGTAACACACATGCATTGTGAGTATTAAATGTGATGGAAAAAATAAAAGGTCTTCGTTTCGCGCAAAGCAGTGACTTGAGGGACAAATGATATTTAGGTTACGATGCTTGTATACCTAAGAGAATGTAAGAACAGTGCGAGCAGAATAGCAGTTTAATAATGTTAGCACATTCAAACCTGCGTTGGAAGCGTAAACCCGACAAATAGGTAACAGCCCCGCACTGGCGACATTTGTATTCGTTACTGCGGCTCCGAGTAATCTATATGATAATAGAGCCCGGGCCACTGAGCACATAATTGTCTCTCACAATTGAATGCCACATTAACATTGCCCAGGCAAGTTTAGCGGCGATATGGTATTTGTTTCAGTTCAAATTACACGGCGATTACATGGCGGTTCCAGTGATGAAAGTTGAAACCCAATTTATCGTCTACAGTTGATTTACCTAATTCTGAAATTGAGGTAAAAGACGTACTGAATTCGCTTCTATCGTAATTACCTAACTTCTGAATCATTTTTAAGTCTTTCCTAGAAACCTGACTTCACAGTAATTTTAGATAGTTCTTGGTAATGGAGATAATTTGTTGATAGGATTTTGTTTATTCGCTTTTACTGATCAAAGCTTTGTTTTTCTTTGTTTGAAGTTTGCAAAGTACAAAAACGTGCTCGGAAACTACTAGCTTTATTTTCGACACTGTTTACTTCCAATTTTTTTGCTTTGCTTATTTGATAAAGCTGGACGATTTAATTTTAATTTCATTTGTAGTTGTAATAATTGGAAGTGCTTGACGTACGAAATTAGAATCAAGACAAACAGAGATGAGTTTGAACGAACGTACAATAAAAATTCACCGATAAAATTTGTGGTCTGATAACTGAATTGAAAGGAAAATGGGTTAACGTAGGCACTGTTCCAAATCAAAACTATCTCACTAAATATTCCGCTCCCAAAATTCGTGTTTCGTTCATTTGTGAAATTTCATGCTTGTGGTTTCTGTAACAGCTGACGGAATTTTGCTGTTTCGGACGTACGACAAAGTGAGATTAATAGTTCGACCTGCGACCAGATGTAACTAGGTCATGTTAGATCCTGCAGTCATCTTCTGAAATATGACTGACCATAATACTGCGGGAAACAGCGGTGTTTTAAACTTCGTTAAAATAACGACGACGACGCTCAAATTCTTTGAGGCGATGTTTCGTCTTACCGTATGGCTTCTACCCGCCTGGATGAGGTCATGAAGGTTTTGCTGGTTGAACCAAGTCCAAGTATGCTGAAAAAAGCAAACGTTTTTAAATTTTAGCATTTCTTTGTTTTTTTTAAACACTCCAACGTGCTCAGTTTGAACTATTTAAACCTTCTTGCTCTTCTTTCTCTTATTTAAAAAAATCTAATATTGTAACTAGAAGAATTTTAGTAGTTTTTAGTAGTTATTTAGTAGGTATTTTAAAACATTAAAAGTATCGTTAACTATTGTCTTAAATGGTTCTTAGAGCGCTAACTGTTACATTAAACTTTACTTTGTTGAAAAGTACCTATTAAATAAAAATAAAATACCAGTTCGCTCGTTACGCTCGTAATGTTTACACAAAAGCTCATTTAAACTAATAGCCAGTATTATAAAAAATGCAAGGAGAAAAAATAACGTTTTAAGTAAAATTATTAAGCATTTTATTTGAAAGAAGCAGTGCAAATAGCTGGCCGGAACCATTTGCGGTGCGGCAGTGCCGCCGGCGTACAATACAGTGACCTCCATTGTTCACTATAAACAAGATTTTATTAGAAACTTTCTCAATCCACTTCACATTTTAGCCTTTGCACTTCAGTATTTGTTCGATATTTGTGATAACTAACTTTATTAACTCCAATATTAATTGGCGTTAGTGTGGTTAAGTTATACCTATTGTGTTGGTTTTCTAGAATCTCAAAATGAAAATAAGTATTATGTACGAGACATACATCATAATGTAAGTTAAGTAAATCTTACTATATAATTCGCAATAGATAAATTATTTAGTGCATTGTCGAGGTACTCGTGTATAGATCTCTTAAAAACTTTCGAGACCCAGTTGAAGACGATCGACATACTACAAAAACTTTAGGCATTCGGGACCATGAATTATTCTGATGTTTTAGTAAACATTACCGAAAGAAGAACTTTAAGACCAAGGTTTACCGTCAAATAAAATATTCTTGGTGCGAATAAAATAAATTGCCGCCATTTTTCCAAGAATTGGAACTCACTTGCGGCCATTAGAGCAGAGTTGCCCGCTCACGATAAACGGCACTCTCCTTTGTGCTACAAACACGATTTTATTAAAACCCACTCTGTCCAAAGAAATGTTCCACACAAAATGTGTGCGCTTTTAAATTGTTTCCCATCCTAAAACATCTGGACAAAAGATTCTGGTTAATGTTAGAGAGCACACTTTAATCGGCTTACACGAATTATTACAGGTTGATACAAACGCCATTTCTATCTAGCTCTTTTCGAAATTCCTTTATTAATTTTATACTTAAATACCGTGTTCAAAAGGTCTATTGATTAAAACTTTTACAATCACAAGTTTGAGAAACAAGTATTCAGACGTGTTAGAAACCGCTTACAAGGACTTTAAATCAGAAGCGATGTGAGCAAATGCTTGTAATTTGAGTGTTAGGAGTTTACGACTTAATTTGAACTCGTAATCAGTAAGGAGCGGCATCGAGGCGGCTTTTCGCGACGAGATTACCACGCCAGAACAAATGACTGTCACATAAATTGTCGCATTTCGTTTCAAGACAAATTCACATCATAATCTCAGTTTCGGGTGGTTTCGGTACAGTTGATAACTTTTAAGTACCGACGACGACGTCTACGTTTAATAATATTAACTGAGTCGATGCAAATATGTTAACCAAAATAAATATAGGATGTCATATCGAGGAGGGTTGGCGTTCAACTACCATAAGAAAGATAAAAAAAATGTTTTTGAAGTCTTCATAAATTAGTTATAAGCCTTAGAAGTTTTTTAAGTAGGTATGTTGTTTATTTATCTGAGAGTAAATTGAACCTCCCATGGATTACCTAGCTCTAAGCTTATAGCTGTCTGTCGTCGAGAATCAGAGAAAGACACGATGTTTAGTGGATAAATAACTTAGCGGCCATTTCTGAAACTGTGGGTTAACCATACATTTAGAAATCTTATTTAAAATATTCCACTTTTTTTTATATTACACAGAGAATTTGATTAGTTGTAAATTAGGAAGCTTAGTGCTTCTTAAAGTGGTCTTACAAAGTCTTGGTAAACGAAAATTATTAATGTTTTCTTTGTAAAATTAGTATTGCTTGTGCTAATATTTTAGATTGTTTGGTTTTAACATAAAACCTACTTTCTTTTTATTTTTATTAACCCATTCTTTTATATAGATAATAATATATGAATTTGCTTGTAAAAATCTATAATTTTATTGAACTTGTCTATTTATTGACGGAAAAGTTTGTCAGAAGTAATAATAATAATAATAATAATAAATTCTCTTTATTTCTTCTCCACATAGTGAAATATTTTACAGTGTAGCAGGTAGGTAACAAAGAAGTAGGTAGGCACTAGTGGAGACTGATGCCCGAGATAGACGTTAGTCTGTGTTTCGGGATCATCAGAGCCCCAGATGTACTTCCCCGATGTCTTAAAGAAATTATTGTTGGTATAACAGAGTAGGGTTTCAGGAGGTATGTAACTATTAGTTTAAGTCTTACACACAAATATATAATATATACGTGTATATGTGCGTGTGTGTGTGTGTGTGTGTGTGTGTGTGTGTGATTGTGTGATTGTGTGTAAGTATATATTATGTCTCTATGTGCATGAGTGTGTTATCGTTAGCCGAGAATCATTTAGGTTGTGTGTTGTAGAAATAATTCAGTTTCGTAATACGATTTTGTGATGATCCATGCAGTCACTTTCCGCTTACATATGTGTTTTGTGAGTGGATAAATTCCTATTTGTCTGTTTAGTTGATTGTATAGATAAGGTCCCAAAAAAAGAAAGAATCTGTGACTTAGTTGGGTTCTGCAATTGACGGTGGGAATAACCTGTCTGTTGCGCCTAGCGTGTGTGTCTGGACAGAAAGGAGCGTGGGTATGTTGAAATAAGACTGTGCAGACAATGAATAGTTGGCGGACTGTTAAGACTTGACAATATTGGTATAGAAGATCTGTAGGATAGGAAAAGGGTTTAAAGGTTGCAACTTTTAGTACTGATCTCTGTGCTCTTTCGAGTTTGATTAGATGTGTCTTAGCCGCGCCACCCCAGGATGTAATGCAGTATGTTAAAAGTGACTGACACAGCGCAAGGTAGACCATTTTGAGGACGTGTGGTTCCGCAACTTGCCGTAGTTTCCTGAATATAAAAATTAGTTTCCGTACTTTGGAGGCCAGGTAGTCAATGTGTGTTGAAAAACGTAGCTTATCATCAATGACCACTCCTAGATATTTTATAGAAGATGTTTTAGTTAATTTAGTACATGTGCAGGTTGATCCATCAGTATGAGGGTGTTTGCTATGTGCTTTGATAGACATATGGGTGGTATTGTCCTGTGGCAGGTCTCGAATAGAAAAAGCTAGGTATTTTGTTTTGTCCACATTAAGTGTAAGACAGTGGTGATTAAGCCAATCGGTGACCATGTCAAAACCCTTTTGTGCACTGGAGTATACTTCTGTCCAAGTATTAGCATGGAAAATCAAGGCAGTGTCATCAGCAAAGGAGATTATTTTACCCTTTTCAAGTCCGAGATTACATAGGTCATTAATAAATGCTAGAAAGAGCGTTGGACCTAGGACACTACCCTGAGGGACTCCGTACTGGATAGGGAGTTCTGTGCTGATAGTTCCATCAATGACAACGCTTTGCACTCTACCAGTTAGATAGGAACGGAATAGGGAGAGCTGCTGCATTCTGATACCCAGGGTTTCTAGTTTATCAAGGAGTTTGGGAATGGACAGAGTGTCAAATGCCTTAGCAAGGTCGAGAAAGATAGCAAGGGACTTGTGACCTCCGTCCAGGTTGCCGATAATATAATCAGTGAGGTCGTGTACAGCATCTGATGTGGATCGCTTTGCCCGGAAACCATACTGTCTATCAGAAAGCAGACGTTTTTGCTCTAAATAATTCACTAGACGACAGTTGATTACCCTTTCAAGCACTTTAGACATAGCAGTGAGGACTGAAATGGGACGGAAGTTACTTGGTGTATCTTTGTTTCCTGATTTATGTACAGGGTGGACGAGCGCTTTTTTGAAGCCGTCTGGAAATATGCCATTAGTAATGCTTAGGTTGAAGATATGGGTCAGAGGTTTGATCAGATAGTTTTTATGTGTTTTGAGGAATTTTGAGGATATACCATCCCAGCCAACTGCACAGTCACTTTTGAGGGACAGTAGTAAACGTTCAACTTCTGCCTCGTCTGTCTCCAGCAGTACAAATGAGCTGGACACAGGATCACTAGTGAAGGTTTCATGATTGTCAGTGGTCGTTGCAGCTTCTGCCAGAGACCTGCCTGTATTTACAAAGACAGAGTTAACCTCATTGACCGAATCAATAGGTGTAGGTTTAATTTTTAGTAGATCATTTGAACCATTCTTAGATTTTTTCAAATCTGTAACGTCCATAATTGCACCCCATAATGCTTTTGGATTTTTGTCCACGTTTTTGAGTTTCGCTCTGTCATAATCAATTTTAGTTTTCTTTATAATATTGTTGCAAAAATTCCGATATCTTTTGTAAGTAAGTTTAAGTACATGATTAGTAGGGTTTTGTTTAAGAATTTTGTGCATATTATCCCTGTTCCGAATGCATCTTATTAATCCTGAGGACATCCAAGGTTTGAGAGGTCTGTAGAGCCTAGGGATTACAAATGATCTTGTATTAGTAGTTATTGTTTGTTGTAGGGTTTTGATAAAGAAATTTGTAGCTATGTTTGGATCAGTCATTTTGTAAAGTGAGGAAAAGTCGAATTTTGCTAGTGCTTTGTTTATAGATGAGTCGTCTGTTTTACTACGGACTTTAGGAGTAGTTAAGCGTACAAATTCCTTTAAGGATAGTATTACAGCATCATGGTCCGTGATAGATGGTTTGGCAACTATAGTGAGGGCAGATTTGTTAGTTTTGAGTAGTACGTGATCGAGACAAGTCGTACCGTGGGTAGGTATTTGGTGTGCTGGTAATAGTCCATGCATCGCTGTACAGTTAAGATAATTTTCCGCGTGTGGGTTATTATTTTCAGGTAGTATATCTATATTTATATCGCCGATTAATGCGATGGTTTTGTATGATGTCAATTGAAGTAAAAGAGTGTCTAGCGATGATATAAATCCTTCAGTGTTACGAAACGCCCACGGTCTATAAATTGCTATGATCACTGTGTGTGTACTAATTTTTATTAACAAACAGCTAGCTTCACTAACGTCATATTCTTCAATCTTAGTATCTACGATGTTAGTGTTTGTGTATACCACGACTCCATCATTTTTGTTGAACGGGTTGGTCGATATATTGTGGAAATAACCTTCAATTTGAGGAATGTATGGATTTAATGTTAACCAGCATTCTGTTAGGATTATGATGTCAAAGTCAATTTTTAATTGAAATAGTAATACATTTAACGCAGAGAAATTAGCACCTATACTGCGTATATTTTGTGCGATTATTTTGAGTGAATGGGTGTGTTTGAAGTTTTTGATTTCTAATATTATTTTTCCAGGTTCAGTAACAATGGACTCAGAAGCAGAAACTTCATCTATTTGATTCATGACATCGTTTAAATTAGCCATTTGTAAACAAAAGATGTAGTGGGGTTATTTTTAGGGGAGACAGATTATGAAGTTGTCGAGTAATACGCACCTGGTTTAAGTTACATAATAGGCTTAGGAATGCAAGTGCCTGCGTTCGCTCATTCAGTTGTCCACTTGACTTGATTGTGGCGGGTGTGTTTTGTTTAATTGATACGTTATTTTGAACTAGTATTATTAGTAATCGGCTTATGGTGAATTGTGAAGTATATGCGAGTGAAGTGATGTGTTTATGTATTGGGGTATGTAATTTGAAGGGGTGAGGTAATTTGTGAGTGTGTGGGTGATATTTATAGAAGGTGTAATTGAGGGGTGTATCATGTTGTGCGTAGCAAAAGGTTACATGTAGGATTTCATATAATGCGTAAGTTACATACAATAATATAAATAGTCATACATTGTTACAGTTACTGCTATAATTAAAAGAGTTAAGTTGAGTTTCATCAGTTATGACGACTGCCTTCGATCCGTCTTCTTTGCGTAGGAGTACTTTTCCATTTGCGGTCCAGCAGTATTTCACTGATCCTGACTTCTGGATTTGGCGACCGAGGTAGTAAAGTCTACGGGCTTTAGGTGTTAGGTACTCTGCCAGATAGATTGGTTGCATAGGACACACAATCCCCAGTAAGCTTGTAGTTAGTTTTTGTCCACTTTGCATGTTGAATATTTTGGTTGCTTTAAGCACCCTGTCCTTGGCGGCCCCCGATCGGAAAGTGACAAGGATAGATTTGTTCGGTGTTTTTGATGGTAGACGACGAGCATCCAGTACTTCAAAGTCAGGGACTTCCGCAGACACAGTGTTTATTATTTTGTGTGTTAGGTCGAGTAAGTCTTTGATAGACTCCTGGGGGGGAGTGGGGATGTTCCTTATTTCCAGAAGGTTCAAAGAGGATTTCCGTTGCACTTCTTCTAGTGACTGCTCAAGTTGCATAATACGAATTTCATGGTTTGAAGTTTTGTCATCTAGAAGTGTGACTTTTTTGTTGGTGTCGTCGTACTGTGCTGCTAGGAATTCTAGTGACTTCTCAATTTCGCGACTATTTTGCTGGATTTCAGACATTTTATTGGTCATGTCACGTAATGATTGGTGTATGAGAGAGAGTTTATTTTCTTGCTCAAAGTTCCAACGTGACAACATTTGCATAAATTCATCTTTAAACGTCGTAAACTTTGAATCTAGATCGAAATTACAGTCACAGGGGTATTTACGCTTTTGCACGCGTTGGGTGACGTTTTCCTCTTCGGTTTGTGCAGATAGGGTGAGCAAATTAGGATCAGACCCGTGGCTAGGAGGTGATCTAATCATTTTTGTAGTCTTGTAGGCCTATTTTTGCCGACGGCAATGCGCTTGCGAATGTTATATCAGTTAGTGGTAAGAGAGAGACAGATAGTATAATGCAAGATACGTCTCTCAGAAAGGCTTTCGTAGCGGTGAGTGCGTCTTCGTCAGCTACCAATGCTGGGTCACCAAGAAAGAGTGGACAATAATATTTTTAATCACTCACTGTTGCTATCTTTATCTTATGGGTGGCACCTTCCAGTGATCCGACATATACAATTGCTGTGGTCCTGGTAGTCGGTTTAATTTTTACACTTTATTTTGTATACTATTTAAAATAATTTGTTCTACGTAGATCCAAAAACACGTCTGGTTGCACAGACAACCGGAGGGGGAATGTAGGAGGAGGAAGAAGAAACCGGAGGGAAGTACATATTTAACTACATAACTAACTACAAGTTTAGTTTCATGTCTTGAAATTGACTCCGTGACGATATATGTCAAGTGTTTTTATTTATTATTTGATAACGTAGGATAATGTCAAAATTTGTTAAACAGACATGTTTAATTCAAATTTAGTACTTAAAAGTAAATGAACTATCAGTCATAGAGTTCATAGAGTTGGTTTTGTTAATCTGAGGTTCTAGACTCTAGAATCTCGAGGATTCAGTCAAACTGAACGTATAATTTTACATAATCAAAAGTTAATTACCTCTTAATGAAATGGATTACTAAGAAAGTTGTTAATCTAGGTATTGAAGCATTATTTTGCGAGATATATTATGTAGGTATATATATTCATATACCTAATTAAATAAGGAGCCATCTTAAAGCTTTTTGGGAAGGAATAAATAATATTAACAAAATCCATCGATAACACTCACTAATTTGGAAATTAACTAGAAAATGTATCTATAAAAATATAATATTTTTAGATAAGACTTTCTTAGAACGACTTTAAAGGTAAGTAGCAACAAAATCCACAAAATTGTTCTCGGATTAAAACAAACAAATTAAAGACGGATTTTTTAAAGTAGGTATTGTATTTAGATAAAGAGACGGCTTACTCTTAGTGGAAAGTAGGTAGAGAAACCTATTTATTTTTTATTTTTAGGTAGATCACCTACCTATATTGAAATTAAAAATGTCGTGTTTAAGTTGCTACATGCCTCAATTTTGACAAAACTGTAGCGGAGTTCACATATTTTGTCGTTGACATCACATAAAAATCGAAAAAAACCGGGCTGACAACCGACAAGTGGGAACCAGGCCTATCTTCCCAAAAGTGAATTTGTATTCCAGTTAGCCGAAGGCGGCAGGCCAAGTGCACAAATAGCACAATGTGCACTTCAAGTTGAGGTTGCTCGGCTGACCGGATAAAGTATAGAGTACATGTTTGTGACACGTCTGAGCACGCTGCTAGAGTCTTGAGCGAGCTACATGCTATTCACCTGAAGACGGGAAGCATTGCCGGTTAGACTTCGGACACACTGACTTTTTAACTAACGATTATTTTACCCTTAGTCGCAAAAGTTATTTATCTATTAAACATAGATTAAACTTCTTGCCGTCTCATTATATTTATTGACAAGGACAGGATCGGTTATAAGATTTATGGTGCAATAAAGAATAGAGTCTAATCGTTAGGGCTAATGACCTTTTCTGCGTCTGAAAGTTATTGTTACGTAGATTAGATATCATCAATGTTACTTCAAATCTAGGTGTGATCTTGGATTCGGTAATGTCTGTTTTGCTTCGTATTCAAGACTGCTCCGAGTATTTGCTTGCATCTCCGTAATATTAAATATAACCATGGAATATTTGGTTGAATAATTTGGACTAAACGGCTCGGTACAGTACGCTAGGCATTTCTACCAATTAAAGTTTAGATTCTGATAACTGTATACTATAACTACATTTATAATTTTTCTTGTAGCATCATATTAAAGTATCTGCTCTTTATTAAATTAAATTTTAAAGATCCTGGAATTTTAAAATTAGTTTATTTGTGTTTAAATAATTTTAAAGTTTAATATTAATAATTTACTCTAAAGTGCCTAGTTTATCACACGCACGACTTTTGAGTTGATACTTTAATCAGAACCACCTGGCTGGTCTTCTTCTCTCTTACATTTAAGAGTTGAAAATGTCACAATGAAAATTCACAAAACGAATGTCAAGTTTTGTACACGTAGTGTATTTTCTATGAACCTAAGCTGGCTTAAGATCTTTTACAATTATCGACGTAGCAAAAATTAATAATGCATAAAAGAAAGGAGCAGGATTTTATTGTGAATACAGCCTTAAAAACAGAAGCAGGTGTTGTGGCCATGAATATTAACGCACATGAATATTCCGATTCCGTTTGCACATTTCTTGCTTGATTCCATGTCACACTTGCATAGCTTCTCTCCAAGGAAAAGATAAAAACTTTATTGGAATTTCCTATAGATGTGTCATTATAGTGCTACGCTTAATCGCTTTTAAATGACTACAAAAACATATATTTTCTTGTTTAAAGGTACAAGTGTAGGTATCTATCTACTACTACAATAACTATGCACTTGATGTGAAAAACCAAATTGTGGCAATTATTTTAATGGTCTCTTTTTACTTTATAATATCTAATGAAACTAATTTGGAATCATAATTCCTATCTCTTGTTGACACTATATATATATATATTGTATAAACCGCCAATAAAACGATACCATATTATAATCAACAAAGATCCTAGTAGCACAAAGTAAGGACAATATCCCATCATTTGTACTTAATCGAAGGTAGAGAACGTTGAATAAGCGTCAGTACAGTAGCGTCACCGTAAATAGCTGCAGGTAAACTTCAGACTCAGAAGATTACCTAACTCTCTTATTTAGGTATATGCCCTCCTTCCTACCTACTTACTGGATCACTCTAAATAGAATAATCTACGCCCTATTTTAAATTGTAAACGATTTAATTTTCTACCCAGATAAATCACAAGACGAAATAAAATTGAAGTAAATATAAACTTTATTAATCCTGTAAAATGTTAAAACTGCTAATACCCTAACAAGGGACGTAAACCGAGTCGTTTTTTTACATATTTCGGCGAGATGAAGCACTTAAGTCGTAGTCGGCTTAAGGTAAACTTTATAAAAGCGGAGTTCATAAGGCGGCTTTATTAGATAATTTCCAGGTGCGGAGCAGCTGACGTCTCGGATATTAATTTCTGATGGATCTTACTAAAATTCCCACCCTGATCCCGAATTTTAATGGGCGAGGCAGGTCCGTAGTCAGTCAACTAATCACTTCGGAGTTCAAGGCTTAAAAATCCTTTGATATTATTTTGTAATTACGATGTAATTGAGTTCCCGGGATTGAACGTTGTTGTCTCAATTAGTAAGATTCGTAATTTCCCGAGTCTTCGTCGGCACATCGCTCGATGTCGCGTGACCAACAACGCGTGTTGTCATTGCGGGTTTTGTGTGTCACATGCTCTGCGCTATCCGTCCATAATTGATGCAGAGGATTAGAGGGCCGCGATTCAAACTGTAACTGGCTTAGTGTAACCAGAGCTCATTACTCATTCAGATACCTCTGCGATTACTACTTTGTTCAGTCGGAGTGATTCCGTCCCTTGATAACACTCACTACTAGTTCGCCAAGTTTGAGGATGAATGGTTTATTATCATAATATCGTTATGAGGAACGAGAACTATTTGTCATACTAGATTAGAACTGTGTTATAGTTGGGCACGGGCTTATGAGGTTGTTCGTATAAACGCTCATCGCCCTATTCGTAAATTGTGTTCGGAACTTTATGTAGGTACTCAGCTGCCTAAGTATAGTTAGGGTTTATGGCTAACTAAAGTTTACTTTTTTTCACGTACGTACCTAATTGAAATATCTACTGTCTAAATACAAAACTTTTTTACGAAATATAATTAACATTATAAGGTAACTATATTAATGTTTCAACACTAATTATGGATAGTATTATTGTGAGCCACCCACGATGATGCTCAGCTTATTACCGACCTATTATTAGTTTTGCGTAGGTACCTAGCTAGACGTTACATACTTTTTAATCATTTTACACTCTATAGATATAAATATAACAAAGCATATTTTCTTCATTCATAAAACCAGTTTTTTTAAGTTACTTAAAAGCATTATGGGAAACGAAATAGACCCCAAAAACAGCGTCCTAATGTTTAAAATCGAATCGATGCAGTATCCAATATCCAATTAAATATCCAATTATACTATGTACTAGTATAATTGGAACTGAAACTCAAAATTAAGATTCCGAATCTGCAAACTTAAAGCAACAGACACAAAACAGTTGTATTACCAACGACAAGGTTTATCTAGGAATCTGTTTTGTGTACCTAAGGGTTCGCTTGGGGATTCGGGCCCGAAGGTGTCCTGCTAAGCAGATTGTAAGATACGTGACCTGCGCTACAAGTGACCGGCTAATCATTCGTTTTTACACGCGTACACGTGTTTTGAGCCACGTCGGGAAACCCACGTCTGCTAAATGACATGTTACATGAAAGTATGTGAAACCGTAGAAATTTTAGTGTGATTTCTCGTTGAGGTTGTGTAATGTGATGTTTACTTCAGAATTTTATTTTCAGCCGACTCTTAAATCGGCAGCGTACTATTTTATCAACTATGCATCCACATACAAAGCATATTTTCTTTACATCACCTTTCACAGGTTCATTATGTTTTTACTTTCTTTAATTTTAAATGAACTTTCCTTGAAGACCTTAATTTTTAAAGTTGTCGTCCTTCAACGTCGCTAATTTGTCATATCGTGATGAAATTTTTGCTCGTTCGTACCTAATGGGTGATATGACAAATGTGTCGACAATCTCGAAAAATGAGCTACCTCCCTGTGCAAGGTTAATGGAAATGATATCGTGTGAAAACCGTCTAAATAAAAACGTTTGCAACGTGTGATGTGTAAATATTTAATGAATCTCTGCGTTTTAACGGGAAAGAGGTGGAGGGGCAAATTCGAACAGAATTATCTGACCAAAAAATAGGTTCCTACTCATAGTGAAAACGAATAATATAAATATGTACTTTAATAAAGGTTATAAAAATGCTCGCTACATTTGAGTACATATCGGTAGTTCGCGTTGGTCGAACCTTATTACCATGTAAGCGCACCTACGTTTTACAAGATACCTATTTCATTCTATAATTCACTATTTTTACTCATTAGTAACAGAATATTTGGGCTGATACTTATTATGACGTGTTTCAATTTTATGCTTGGTTTACAAAGAACTTAAGTACCTGGCGAATTTCTATTCATTTTGACATCATAGGTTCTAGGTAAATAAATTCATGAATAAAGATTTAAACTTGCAAAAAAATATATTTCGATTATAGACAAAAATAAACCAGCAAAGCTTCACGATATTAAGAGGAACTAATTTGCTTAACTTGCTTGTTTGCTCTGAAAGTTTATATAAATATTTATGTACGTACTTAGTAATGGATATTAAAATTTTCCGCGACACAAACAACCCGAGACTAGACCCTTGTCATCCACGGTCTCGTGTGTACACGCCGCTTAGATCTATTTAAATAGTTGTCTATTGTTTTCCCTGCTTTGCAAACATTTTGAAACCGTTTACTTTCACAACAAGTAAACGTGGGTGATTCGCGTGTGTAAATGTTGCCTTTTCTTTGAAAAAAGCCGTGGATTTTGATTAAGGGTGTTTGAATAGCTACATGTGTTTGAGTGCGTTCTTAACTTGACGTAGTTATTTTATGGTTAAGATCATTTATTATTTTGGCTAACAGCAGGTAAGTTTATCTTTGTAAACAAATATCAAAATGCAGGATATACCAACCAAAAATTGTATATTCGTTCACTGTGTAGGTATTCACTAAAACCCGCGAAACACATAATTCACCAAGCATTATACCGGCAAGTAGGTGAATGCATATCATACCATTACCCTCGGGAGTCGCAACCTCCTGAGCGTGTAGAAGCTGAAAACTCTACATCCTTTTATACGGTACTCGTAGTGAAGAGCCAGCAGCTTCTTATAAAATATATCATGAATATTTATACCAGAACAAAGCAGAGTCGTCTTCGAAATAATTGCGGTTGAATGTGGCTCTGAATTTAAATTGTGTCCTTAAATGTCTACAAGCACCCGAACTTCAAATCTAATTTGAGGGCTATTGAGTTAAACTACTACGGCGTTGATAGTAACGATGAATTTATATGTACCTTGGTGCTTCGCTTTAAATTGATTATCGTCTCCGTAAATGACAAAACTTGAATCCTAGCAATTTATATGTGTATTGCAACTCTAATTTAGTTATAAACTTCATAAGCTTGAAACTTCAGTAGGTATCTCATTTCATTACATTCAACTTTTGTGTAGAGTTTTATGCATATCATTTGAACATATGACTTCTTCATACGACTTTAGTTTAGTTAAGAAGATATTCATTGAATGTTTTCAAAGTTGGTGATTTATTCATAAATTATTGATTAAATAATGTGCACCAACTTTATCAGCGATATGTTTCTGCTTCCATCAAATTAAAATACTCATAAAACTACTGATATGTATTTTAGCGTTGTTCATATTGTTGTGTAATTTTAAACTCCTGCGTTTTAATTGTGGCCTGGTAAATGCAAACTGGGATAAATATAATTATTTTTGTTAAATTTACTTTTGTTAACGACGTGTTGATGAGCGGCACCCAATGGAAATTAAATCACTGTGGTTGGTGAGTACCTACTATAAGGTTCAATTCCTTGAAAATTCGTGTGATAGTTTGGTCGTGTCGTAGTAGAGTGACAATTTCTAAAACTAAGCCGGTCTAGTGCTCCGTCTTGTGAGAGATTAGAGAAGGCAGACGGACGGCTTGGGCGTCGCGTGCCGGACGACCGACGGACGCTTATCTTGTTACTGGCCGTCGCCCGCCGCCCGCCGCTGTCACGCGCTACAAACTTGAGAGGCCTACCTAATACTGAGCTTTGTTTATTCCGCTGACTGATTTCTCAGAGCACCACTTACCCACAAATTGTACGTACCTACGAGTATAGTGCACAGTTTGGATCCGAGATACAAACTTAAAACTTTTTTTAATGATGTGCTATGATTTAGATGTGCTATGATTTAGAAAAGAAAATATTTTAATAATGTTTTAGAATAAGTCTTTGTATTTTTAATCTCATATTTGAATTATGATAAAATACAATAAATGGCAATCAAGGATTTAGGAGATTTACAAAGAGTATTTATTTTGTAAGCGAGTTGAAGTCAGCAGATTTAAATTTATCAAACATCAAGACGAAGCTATTCCGCAGGATTCAAGTCGCGCCGGATTTCCCTACCCGAGATGGGATAAATTGTTAAACAGGACTGTTGGAAATCCTTTCTTATAAATATGCTTGTTATTTATTGAACGTCTAAACGTAATTATTTACTTCATTCGTAGATACAATTTTAGAAGGCGGCACGTTTTCAAGGTCTTCACAAAATTCTAAAATGGATAAATATTTAGCATTGCTATCGATTAACGAGTTGTCCTTATCTATTTTATGATAGAGTGGCTTTTACATAGATTGTACTATTACATAATTTGATGCCGAACTTGCTTAGGTATATAAAATAGAATGAAGTAGGTATAACCAGCACCGCTGTGTCGACGTACTTATTGACTGTTTACTTATTTACTAAACTGGGTAGTTTGTCTGGGAAAGAACCAATACATACAGTTCGCGAAGCTGAAATGCAATTTAACTTAACGCCTGTTGATTGAAAAAGGGATATGAAGATTGAATGAAAATATTTAATCATACCTTTAATACAGGGTGGAATTTAATTCGTAGATTGGTTTCGATAAATGCGAGTAGAATACCTTACCTCCTATGATTCTAAAAAGCATCAAATCTAGCAAAAAGGTTTTAAAAACTAACGTAGTTGTTGTTCATCACTTTAAAAAGTACATACGCTACTTCATGAATTGCAATCAGTAATAACCCTGTATGATACCTCGGTAAAAATGAATAAATCGGATCTCGCGCGCTGGACGGGTTTAGATAGCGAGATTGAAAAAACTCAACGGGTTATGAGGTTGGAAACCTCTTCGCGCTAAATTGACGCGATAAAATACAGCTTAAATAGGTATTGGAAAATTTCTATATCATAGTTTAGTTTTGTATAAAATCTTGCTTAAATAGAGTTCATTTTGTAATGAATTTTATGTCTATACTTACTACAATATAATTATAGTCGGTTGGTACATGACTTCAAACAGTTCACCTTTTCATTTCATGCGAATATGCCGACATTCTTTTAAAACCTTTAATTTTAAATGTCTAACAATTTCCAAATGTACCACATTTCACTTTAAACCTCCAACTTCAGCTGCGGCTCTTTTCTAGCTCAAATATAAAATATTTTAATGCCATTTAAAAGGAGTTAGAAAATTTTACGGCCACTGGACTTTTGATATGTGAGGGTCGTGGTCTAAAATAAAACGCGCAACGAGGATTAAGTGTGTATAATTTTAATAATACCTATTGTTCGTGAGATTTTAAAATTAAAACCTGCATTCTATGCAATCCGTACTGAAAACTTGTCGCCTAACCTACTCATTTTGAAAAAATCGAGCATAAGTAGGTACTTACGTAATAGCTTTTGTAAGTTATTTATCGATGCTTAAATATGTATTGCAGAATTTGTGGAATCCAATCTGTACGAACTCCATGAGTAGGCAAACAACATCCGTGCAAACAACACGATGCGGCGATGCGAGCGAATGATTTCGATTAACACGATTTTTGAATCGCTTCTGATTTTTTCCCTCAATTCGCGGTATTTCGCGGCTTGATTCCGAGCAAACACAGAATCAATTGAAAAATACAAATCTTCGCTTTACGACCGGGGCACGAAGTTTTATAAAGTGTTTCTATGTAACGCTGAATTATGTCGCTCATTTTATTCCCTTTGAGAGTCCCCGTCATCCCTAGACTATCAGTAAGAAGGTATAAAACTCCTCTCGCAATCTCCGCTCGAGTCAGTTACGGCAATTTTCTATCTCGAAACTGAGGGTAGATATTTCAGTGAATTATTTATGTGAGCATCTTACTTTAAAATTACATCAATTTTTAAATTCCTCTCTATTTCTCAGTATCTATTTCACGCAATAAATAGGAATTTGAATGAGGTGTTTACTGTTGCGATGTTTCCGAAATTTGTCGCCTGCGACTGGTTGCGTGCTGGGCAGGCACGATCACGAGTCCGGGCTAATAAAACGTTTAGGCTCGAACGGTGAGCGGTTCAAGAAAGTCTACCCAGACGTCGAATCCGGTTAATGGAAGAGTTAACCTAATAGCTAAAAGCACTCAATGCTTACAAAGTCGCCGCGACCGCTTTATGGGCCCACTAACTGTTAATTTCCTACATTGCGTCAAAGGATATTCGTCTGTAAGGAAAATATTACCCTTATTCGCGGTTCTATTGTTTAGTTCGCGTTTTATTCCATTTTCATTGTTCGATAGTTCCTTTGTAAGGCCGCCGCATTTAATAAATACCTTTTAACGCGCCTTCATTCAAATTGACTGCCGCACTTTTATTGCAATCGATTGAAGACGATTAGCGATCCTCTAGTTGCTACCAACGTGCTATCTAACCACACCTTTAGAATTAATACTGTATTATTAATTTAACACGAAAAGTAGATTTACAACTAATAGGCGGAAGACGATGAAAATAAGGATAATGGAATCATCATACATTAATCTAAATTATTATCTGAGACTTAGTCAAAATTAACAAATGGTCTTCACAGAACAAGAAATTGATACAGATGTTCAATTCGAAAATCGAAATTTGAATTTTTTTGGCGCTTAAGAATACTTACGTGTTTATCTACTATATCTACTACTATATACCTTATCCATTTTAGTTAATTCCATTTAAATTCTCAAAGAGCAAAGACGCGTTTTCGTGTTTTACGACTTGTAATATTAGAGGATACGTTTAATAAATTTTACCGCTTCGCTTTAGCTCCCACATAAATTAAAATGTAACGACATGAATGCTAATGTTATTTTCTGTCTCACTTCATGCCCTTTCTGAAGCAAATTTGTTTTAAATGGCATCAACATTTCGTACTTTGATTTACGGTCGCGTTTGTGCTTGTTTTAGGAATTATTACAAAATGTTCCATGTGTTTGTTAAGTTGTTATACTCTGAGGAGTTTTCATACGCCATTGCAATTTAATTGTGCATTGATGTTGATAAAGGTACATATCTCAGATTAAAATTGGATAATTTTTAAAACAAGCCTGGAAGTATTGAGGTAAAAGCAGAAATTCACGCCTCTTTTCATTTCATTAGAATCTTAAACTAAAAGAAATGAAAGATTTATTAGCCGTTTAAGCAATCAAAATTATTTCAGCTCATATTTTCGATACATACGTCTGGTTTTAACAAAATATGTATAACAATTACAGTGTCACACCGCACTGCATCTGATGACGGAAACTAATGGCCGCTGCCGACGCGACGCCGCCGGGATATTCGGTACAAGCGTTTAAAATTAACCCAAATTTTAACGCCTCATTTGCTCAAAAGTACCTACTTACTCACTCACTATATTTAATGAATTGGAATTATTGCTTCCACTGGTGAATTGGTCTTCATTAACGTTTGCCGTTATAGGACTCCATCCATTATGAAATTTAACACTCAAATTATTTAAACTAGACCTTTCTATGGTCAAGCACAGCAAAGTTTTGTGATAACCGTTTGCTTTTTTTTTATAGATCCTACTTACAAAAGTATCTCGTGAAAACATCACTTTCTTCTTTCTTTACTATTATTTTAGGAAACTCAGTACTATAGGCACCTTGGTACTTTAAAACACATAGTAAGTTGTTTTACAACTTTAGAGTGTAAGTTCGTTGCCAATAAACTTTCAATAGAGATCAATGAAGCCGTGGCTTTAAGGTAAACTTTGTCTGTTCTTAACGGCAGTTAAGGTATTTTATAGCGAGTATTCGAACGCAAAGAGGTCGACATATGGAGTATTTATATACAATGTTACATTACTCTAGCAACTACCTCTAAATAAAATACGTTGATAGAGACTCGTATTCCTGGCAACTCTATTTTTTAAAATAAAACGTGATTGATGAAATCAAACGTATATTGCACACTATAGATTTACATAAGTCTTATAAATGTAACTTATTTGTACAAATCTTTGGTAATAAAAGCCAGTACACAGATGGAACCGGCATTTAGGAATTCATTTGTCTTTTACGTGTCAGACTAAGCGCGTCGCTACACACGTCGAAAGGTCCTCTTTGTGCAGAAGAGTTAACAAGCACTTGGTAACGCGTGTCGGTTCAACTGGAAACTCGCTGAGATATCTTTAATTAGTCTTCACTGTCGAGAACCAGTCTTCACGGATTATGACTTCATTAAGTAAAGAAACAATATATTGTGAGAGCGCGGTTCGGAGCGTTCAGCAAATTGGTTAATAAATTAAAAGCGGCAGTCTCAGCACCGTCGCCGACAGATGGCGTTTGAATTACGACAGGTATTTAGCGTGCTGCAACACCGCGCAAAGGCGCGGCGTGGCCGCCGCTTTTTAATTTTATGCTTTACGAGCAATTTTTATATCAATTTACCCACGTCGTAGTCTACATAATTCAGCGGGGCTTACTCGACGACCTTTGTCGACGGCGATACGGCAATTTGCTCCGAATTTTGAGACAACATCGGCTATAATAAAGTTGTCCGAAACAACGCCCGGCACGTCCCGCGTTTTGTTCAGAAAAAACTATAAAGAGAACGGTGCAAGCTGAAAAGCTATTTTCATCCAAAATGCGAGTTGCTTTTTAGACAGATAATGCTATGTTGTAACGGCGACTTTTCAATTTATCTCGCGGCAAATCCGAAGCTTTTGACCTCTCTTGTTCTATTTCACTTCAAAAGTAAGTATTTCGTAAAACTAGAGAGTGGGTGAGTGAGAATTATCTTCGCAAAATACATATAAATTAAAGTATATAGGTTATAGGTATATGAATTACTTGAGTAAAAAGTGTTCAGAATATTCAACGACTTTTTAGTTTTTGAAGTAGTGTTGAAAAAAAAGGCACTTTAAGTAGGTACCAACTTACTAAGTAACAAAGCTCCGACAAAAGAGGAGCTTCGGTTTAAAGTAGTGCTTCCTATCGAAAGAACAATGTATGGAGTAAAAATTCAAAGCATACGAAGCCGTAGTTCCCAAGAGGGCTCCCTCTCACTGCTGTTCAGCATACGTGGCTTCGACGATACGAAACGAAAGAGATTTATTCAAACATTTACATAAACCTGGAGCAAATGCTGCGTACTCAACTCCTAACTTGATAATAGGGAACTTTTTAACGAGCCATTGTTTCTTTACTTTAACGCTTTTTAGCAAAAAGTATTCCGCTTGCACCAGCGCTGCTCTGTCCTAGCGTTTGTAAAATATTATTTTAATAACCTTTCATATTATTAGAATGCCGTTCGCCAGCTCAGTAATCAAAAACAACTTATTACATAAGACAACATCTTATAAATATGTAATCTAACACCTTACAAATGCACCTATCGTATGTTAGAATCTTTAGAAGAACGCTTGCCTTATAAATAATTAAAAAGCAAGAAAGCATTTTACACAAAATACGGCAAATTTGTGAGATAGCAGCACTTGATTTACGAGAACGTACATTGCGGTGATAACCCAAGGAAGTACGTGGTTTGAAATACTTATCTTTTTAATTACTCTAGCTAATGGGTTGTTTTCAACCAATACCAACCAATAGTTAAGTTATGACCTTTTTCTTTTCTTTCTTTGTATTTATTAGTTGTTTGTCTAATGTTTACAATAAGGTTTTATTATTCATTCAAGCAAAATTAGTTTACGTTGTATTTAGATTCAGGCGTTCTTTTGTTCTTTTGACTTAATACAGACGGGTTCTTCAAAATATGTAGTACCTACCTACATAGTTTATTGGTAAGTAATAAGAAGTTATGTTTGAAGTAGTCAACTAATAAAATTTGATTGATGTCGAATGCCGAAATTAATGAATTGTGATGCTTGCGAGCTGAAACGGGAAGTTTACTAAAAAACTACTTATAGGTACTTATCTACTGACAGCTTGACCTCTTCTAGACTCATAGCTTGAACTTTCGTCTTTGATTTCACTTTTATTGAGATAAGTCAAGTGTACGATTACAAAAGACCAAAGAGAATGAAAAACATAAAATTTCATGTCACTATACCATCGTCCCTATTTTGTACTAATCTTGTCGCTATCTAAATCTAATACTGGTTTTAAAGCCAATGTTATGGCAAGCGCGATTTATTTACATAGCTGAGCACGCAACCGTTAATCCGTTAATTAATGAAGTTAGTTTAGCGTTTTAGTAAGGCATTAACTTTAAAGTTTAAAAATCGTTAATGGACTATTTGGTTTTGTTTGCTTTTAGTCAAGTTACTTATTTTAGATAACTTCAATATGATTTATACAAAATTTTGTAAATGCCAAAGTAATTAGTTATTACTAGAGGTGGGCCGAGTACTCGGTTAATACTCGGTACTCTGCATACTCGGCACTTTTTTCACTACTCGTAATCGGCCGAATAACTCGGTTTAAATGCCGAGTACTCGGTACAAATAAATCTACCTTGAGCACTTGGTCTGCTTGGTAGATTATAGTCTGAATTCCTTCGGATGGTACATATTAACGCCTTTGCCCAGCTGGGATATGTAATAAGCTGCTAATATCATAATTATTTAGGAGAAAATTTTATATACAGTGTTTTTTCTAAAATGTTATGCCATTTAACGCTTGCTGATTATTGTTTTCATTATGAATAAATAGCGGGGTGCGGAGTGAGGGTATCAACACCGTTGACACCACTCACTCCTAAACTTATTCGCTTACAATTCTACCTACTTCAAGTATACCGAGTAACTCGGCCGAGTACTCGGCTCGGTAAACTTTAAACCGAGTAATACTCGGTACTCGGTTACTCGGTAAATCTGGTACTCGGCCCATCACTAGTTATTACCAACGCTTTATAAATACCTCGCTACTAAGTTTGCTCGAATGATTTGTGTTATCAATTGAAAAAAGTAAAACAAGTTAAGGAGTCCGTAGAAGAGCAACATCACCGTTGTCACGTCACAACGGCTGGACGTGACGTCACGAGCCTGATTTATGAACGGGCCTGGCTGCGGACCTGGCAAAGTACGCCTGATAGCCCTTCAGGGACGTGGCTTCGCGGCAAAGGGAAAACTTGTATACAAACTGAACGCACGGATTTGGTGTAGGCTTACATTTTATTATTTGTTACAAGATGATGAAAACACAGGCTTTGATCCTTGTTTGACTGTTATATAAAGAAAATATCCCTGGTACTCGTAAACTGTGTTCCTAACGTTAACTTTTCCGGGTGTTGAGCGAGAGTCAAATACATAGTTGAATGTAAATTGACCTTGGGAGAAAACCAACGTTTGTCATGGCTGTTTAATGACCCCCGTCTAAGTACAATTCCATCGAGCAACGCGAGTGTCAGAACAATCCATAAGGCAAGTTCATTTTAATAATTCGACATTTGTATGATTGATTACATACGAAACATTACAATATTTCTTTCATTTAAGCCATCTAATGTCACGAGTAGATTTTTAAATATCATTTCGTATACATTTACGTCCATCGTTCTAGTGAAGAAGGGTATATTGTAAATAGCGCCCCCCCCCCCCGCCCCGTCACGCTACAGTAGCTTGCCTTTACATGCCTCCATAAAAGTTACGATTAATCATGGCCCTTTTACACCCAACTCAATTCGATAGAGTATTTCTTTTATAAGCTGCAAACTATTTCCAACTACTTTAATACACAAGCACTAAGTGAACTTTTATATTGAATTAATCTATGTCATTTACTAGTAACTATTTACTAGCTACTGGATAGAGCTACGTAAATAAATGTTTAAGCATCTACTGTTATACGTTATAAAATTGAATCAAATATGGCTTTATTTAACAGTTTAGCCTCGGAGCGTCACAGTGGTTAACAAAATAACCATTAAAAACTTTCTTAATATCCACCCAAGTATACAAAATTGCTAAAACCTTGTAGCCTTCTTAAGCCCTTAATAGGCAATGGGGTAATCTACGAGTGGAGAGAATTAGCCAAGCTTACAGCTTAATCTAGAACCCGCCAAGACACTCCCGCACAGGAAAAACAATTTACCCTTAATTAATAAAGGACTCGGGCAATTTAAACACAGAGCGTTTTTCATCTCAATCAAAACAAAGCAGACTTGTGGTATTTACAGAATTTACAATTGTGAGACATATTTGCGAAGTTTAATTATCTACTATTTGTATTTTTTTGTATCGTCGACAGCTACGATAATAATTAATATGGTATACTACAAGTATAGACACATTACATTTATTTATGTATCAACAAACTAACAATTCAAGAAATTATTAACGTTAACTATGCAACTGAATTAGTGTAGGTACGCGTACTTTATAGAAGAAGTAATTTTATTTCATGGCAGTAGCACAGATTACTAAATAGTTAGTAGCTTATAAAAAAAAACATATTACTGTAGAACAAAACTTGAAAAACTTATTAAAGACAGAACTATAATTATAAGTTGCTTACTGTACTTAGCGCTCAATTCTAACGAGTTTAGTGAGCTTTTTATCACACTTAAAAACCCTTTTGTTTTCAAATGAGAATTTAATGGAAAAAGAAGCGAATACTTTTCCACATTGTGATTGTTCTATTCACACTAGCTCGTGATTAACATTCACCGGGCGCAGCGACGCTCTTTAATGGTTTCAATTGTGCAGAAAATTTTATTGCATTCAATGGGTTTGGGTTGAAATTTTAGCCTCGAGGCACTCCCTTTTACCACACCTCAATCGATCCTTCGCCGACTGGATGTCATTTGGAAATTCAAAAGGCTACCATTAAAATCACGAAGCAAAATGCAAGGGTTAGGATTTGAGTTTAATGTAATGAACAGGAAATAAAGCCGTTGGGCTGCGGTGCAGAAAATGCATTTCCATTTACGATCGCTGCTTTACTAATGCTGAACTATTCTGATTTGATATTTGGTTTCGGTTTAATTTAATTATGCCTTTTTTAAATACAAGTTGTTTAAAAATATATTTATTTTTTTAATATATCTTGTAACCTGATACCTGAAAGTAATGTGTAGGGCTTTAAACTCCAAAATAAAATATTCGTCAGCATCTTCGAGACATTAGAAAAAAGGTCATGTCAAATCGGATAACGTTATGTAGGTACCTATTTTTGAAGCAAATAATGTTTGTAATCATTATTATATGACTTGGTTAACAGAAATAATTGTACACAGTAACGGTAAAAGCATATTATCATTAGCTTTACAGGTGTATTCTCGTTGCTCCGCAATGCACTAGTACAATGTACACGTATGCTAATAGAATAGGGGTACTAATCCAACTTGAAACAAATATAGTGCTATGGTATAACCTGGAGTACAGTACAGATACCCACTCAGATTCCGAAACAGAATAGTTTTAATTAAAAGCAAATCTGTAACTACCTGGCCAATTGCTAATTGGAAAAGTTATGCTTGACTTTAAAGCAAATGTTTCAAACTGTAACGAATTTTAGTTAACGTCTGACCCTAATCACTAGAAAACATGTTTAATCTCAAACGTTAACTATCTCTTCGGAAGTCAAAATAAGGTTGGGTGTATTTAAAAAGTAGGGCACGTCAATAGTTTATTTAAATAAATTAATTTGTTACTATAACTTTTATTAGTGACTAAAGAAGAATATTAATGAATTAATATTATACTACTGAAGAGTTACTATATCAATCAGCATAAAGATAAGTATATTATGTTCTTAAATAACTAAATTAATAGGTAAAACAAGAAACTATCATAGCCTATGTTATATCTGTTTACATTTCCTAGTAATAATTCTCATCAGAGAGGGTTGATGAGGAATATTGTCCAGCTAATGCATGCGGGGAGGGCGGTGCCTTCGGCGGCGGGTACGTGTTCATGTTTAGCACCGTTTCCTCCAACCTGCGTTTGAGCCGCGGGCACGGCTGCAGGCAAGCCTGGAACTGAGTGTTGTGCAGCTTATACATCTCCGTAATCTCCAAAGCTACTATAGTCGCAGCTCGCAGCGTCCCGGGTCGCAGCAGCGCTCGCTCCCCAAAGAATGCCCCATCCTTCAAGTGCCCTACCTCCTTGCCTTCCGCATTCATTATAGCGACAGTTCCCGAAGAAATAAGATAAATCGAACTCCCAGGGTGGCCATATCTCACTACTATCTCTCCCGGCATGTACAGCACTCGAGTCAAACTAAAGATTATCATGTTTATAAATGCTACTGGCATATCTTGAAAGAGAGGTACGTTGGTTACCAACTTTTTGCAACAGAACATATTAATTTCTTGCTTAATTTGTACGTTTATGGTATTTAATATACTTTTCTCATTAAAATAATGTCCGTTGAAGCGATAGTTTATGTATAGCTGAATTTTCTGTTGCAACCCCTTGGGTACTTTTGTAAACGTCAAATATTCCTGAAGTTCTTTCAAGCGCCCGTTGTATAGATAATGTTCGTAATGTCTGTATACGATTAACCGAAGAAGAGTGGTAAAGAAGTAAATCATATAAAGCAGTCCTAATATTCCCATTACAGCTACAAATGATTGTTCTGCGCTCATTTGACCATACCTACCGGTAGGGCAGTAAACACCGGCTCCCATACATATACCCGACGTATAGTACAAGTTGGAAATGTATTTGTCTAGAATTTCCGTAGTTGTGTTGCCCGCAGTATTCACCATGTATCGATTCAACCATTGGAGAAATTGTCCTTTATGTTCAAATATATGGGCAAACAAAACTGGCACTTGATAGTGAAGATACGTCATCCAGTGAAAGAAAATTACAGTGCGGTATAGCACAGTCATTGCCATCATTCCCAAGTATGAGACTCCAAGTTGATTACAAATACTGATCCATACTTTTCTCACTGTTATCAACCTAACCAATTTCGGTAGGAAAAAAATCGTGTGAGTTGGATAGATACAGTTTGGGGACAACGAGATTAACTGAAAAGGTAAAGCAGCCACCACATCAAAGATAAATGTATCTTTTAAATATCGTATAGCGATTTGTCGTAAATTAAAAATAACATATTTGCCGTCATTATCTACAGAGCCTGTGAAAAACCTGATCACGATCGTGACTATGGCGTTAAAATCGTTGTAGAGTAGGAATGGATCGTATCGGTTTGGACAGCAAATGAATACTCGAAATGGCATGTACATTAGGGCAATGGTGTAGATTATTGAAGCGTAGCAATCCCAACCGAATTTGAAGATACTGTAAGGGTGAATGAGGAAGCAGGCGCGCGCGTTCATTTGTCGGCTACGTTCGTTTTCTAGCGCCTTTTGGCTGCGGAAAAACTGCTTGGATGCGTAATGCCAAGCCGAGGGTAGCAGCAGATTGCGGCAGTCAGAAAACAGTCTTCTCCAGCGACTGGCCAGTGGTCTTCTGCTCGACACTTTGGGCGCGGCTGTTAACATGCACACATGTTTATGGTACATTGTTTTACAATCTTACCTGTAATCAATCGTAAGATTAAAATTTCAGTGTAATATTTAATCACAATTATTATACTATATTATCTTGTTCTTATAAAGTCATTACAGAACACTATTATTACTTCGAGATTACTTCCTAGCGGAAAAAGTCATTGTCATTATCTGACATGGAGATGTTGACACATGACATAGTTTTTAAACCGCAAACACTGCAGAGGGTGTATTAGAATTTTAATCAGAACTATTTGGTTGCGGTTAGCACTCGAGCGATTCCATTCAAGCAGAACTTTCAATATGCATCCGATTGAAAAGTCTTACGCAGTGCACGCGCCGTCTCACTAGTAGATATTAAGGCTCGTTAATGAGGCTCGGAGCCGCACTTGAATTTTTTCCCCTCTTCCTTAACATCAAAAGTTTCCCTTTGCGAACGCTAACGAGAATTTCCATGTTAATTGCCCCTCGCTGCCGGAATATATAATTGCATATATTGTTTCTCTTGTTTCAGCGTCGGGAAGTGGGAAGAGATTTTGTGATTATTTGTACTCCCTAATTAGAGTTCAGATAAGAAAACTCTTTCAACGAAATTGGGTAAAGTTAATTTTATTCTCCGCGTTCGGGATACAACCAAGACTGTTATTCCTTCATTAGGGAGCGTTATGATGCCCTTTGCAGATTACGAGGATGTGTTTGAGGAGATCAGCTGTATTTAAGTGCATTACGGCGATGCTAGTTTTTTTTCTAATTGATTTTATTTGACCAATTAAATAAATAAGAAATGTAGGTGTAGGCACTTTGATGCATATAATCAAAGCTCCAATTTAGAATTGCGCTTGATACATGCAGGTTTTAAATAAATAACTGACGTGAAGATATGTCGATAACCTCACAACGTTTCTTTTACGTGCTTTTACTCACAAAGTATTTTACCCAATGTGATAAAAATGTTACAATATTCTTAAAAATCCTCGCATCTTACCGCTCTTGTCTGAGTATCGGTAACTTCTTCTTATTTTAATTTCAAATTCCCGAGGGATGAAAAGTTATCTTTGTAAATGTTTCTTTCAATTTGGTTATTTTATTAAGCATGTTTTAACTAAAACGATAAATTGATCATGATATTCTTATTCAAGAATAATTAATACGCTACTGGCTGTATTTATAGCCTACAAAGAATGAACTAAGTGACAACTTTCAAAAATACTAACACGAAATAGGCTATATTGAGTGAGATAAATCTCGTAATACTTGGTCAAAAGTAGTTTCACTATGATTCTTGTTATGATTTCTGAAATACAATCGGCTACTAGGTGCATTAAAATTCAACACAGTCGTCATAATAGCATCATGGTATTTCCACTGTGAACCCTGTAATATCGTTAAGTGACAACGTGCTATCGGAAGCGTGTTTACTACCACAGTTACATGATCGTAAACTGTTTAGTTCTACTATAAAAATGTACTCGTCTTTTACGTTTTGTGTTTCTTTGTTCCTTTTTTTACCTACTTGATAGCATGAATATTCATGCGGCGTAAGAAAGTTGCTTTTATTGTTAGTCTGTTTAATTGAGGGATGAGGAAACTATTGAGGTTAAATAGTTGTACGATAATTTTTAAATTATTGTTTCATAAAACTTGCAACTAATAAGGTACTACACATAATTATGTGGGGTTGACTGTATCACGACACCAGAAAGTTAATATAATTGAAAGCATAATCAAATAGGTTTTAAATATATTTTGAAAACATAACTATTTTAATTCGGTAGCAGGGTTTGTTGTGTCAGTTCTTTTTTTAAAACCTAATAACTCCTTACTCGCTTTGTATACCACAAAATTTTGTGATTGGGAAACCGATTTTTATTTGTTAAGTACCTTTGTTATTTTATAGTTTTCTGAGACATGTGTACCCGTACGAGTAGTTCCAGTAAGAAGAAAAACTTGATGAACTTGAACGTGTTACTTGTAAATATAGTTATTTTATGATGCAAAACAAATTTTCAAACTATGCATACAGCAGTTTTGAATTTCGAAGTCGTCATTTCCTTTTCAGCAGATTTAATTGTCCATGTAGTGTAGTAGTAGCGTTTAACTTATATACGTCTCATGAAAAAAGGGATGACAGATAGAAAGCTAGCAAAAAGCGTGGGCTATAAATTAATAACTTAATAAAATACTAGCTAATTCACCCTACATACGTTACGCATGTTGAACGTTCCAAACACATTTTTCCTAATAAACATTATTCGCGGGGCTTACGGGGCAATGTTTTGTAAATCCAGCGCAGGCTAAATGGCCCATTGCGGGCGAATGCGGATTTCTGCTGAATTAGTCTAATAGCAGCCTACTCCTTCAATTCGCATTTATTGCGAATTTTTAACAGTTGCTTTAATTTTCATCAACTGTTACCCTTTATTCATATGTAAGTAACCTGTTTAAAAACATACTCTAAGTATTACCTCTACAATAGCACGAAATAGGCAAAAGTAATCAGCGACCCTTTTGTTTTTTTTTTAATCTGTGACTGTGGCACATAACGGTCAGCAATTAAAAGCGCTTATAATTGTTCCCAAAATTCGGCCGTTCATTGCTTTTTTATAAACTTACAATTTTCCCACAGCAAGGGTGACTAGTGTAGGAGTACCTACTTATATGCTTTATTCGAAATTTTCTTTGCAGAAAATCAACCTATAATAAAGTGTTTGTGATTTGTTTATGATCTATATATATAATAGGGATATTATTTGGTCTCCTTGAAAGTTTTTAAATGCAACGATTTATGTTCTTAGTACTTTGTAAGATTTTTATAAAATATGAAATATATAAAGTAGACCTAAAAACTCACAATTTCAATAGGTATATAAGCTACGGTTCATAAACTTTGCTATTACGAAGATATTTCGCTTGCTACCTTGCATCAAAGCGTTTAAATGCCTAATAATACTCACAAAGAGACGTTTGAAGCGCACAGCCCGCGAGAGATAAGAGAAATCTACGAAGAAGCTTACTCCAATATTTTATTAATATGAACAGGCTGCCAGATAAAATACGGGGAAGAATTTTGTTTTATTGTTGCTCTGTTTAAATTGTTTATAAACGTTATTATTTGAGAACTATGGATTACTATCTATTGTATATCTATATTCGTTGCAATATAAATAAATATATTCATTCGCATTTTATTGTTAATACATATAATCTATATTTTGATACATTTTGTGATATTAACCCCCATAACCTACGGTAGTTTGACTTACAAAATTCAATTAAAATTTTCAAGTTAATATATAATTGTTTCCAATCACAACGTGAGTAACAGTTTTGGCTGCACGATAAGTAAATAATACCGACAAGCTTTGTTTGAGCGTAAAACATAAGTGCATGTTTGAATAGCGCTGCATCATTAGCGCATTTTCAAACCGCGCTCTGAGAAACCATCTTGAATTCGTGACCTGTGACGTCACAGGATTTGCACTGAAAATAACGATAGATTCAAAGGTGAAAGCGAAGGAAAGTGAAATTCCAAAGCTGATGTGAACTAGACATGCAGACAGAATGTCAATTTGGGTTGCGATTTACAAAGTGAATGAACGTAGTAGCTTGTTTGCTTTCGTTAGGTTAGCGTAACTAGTTGAATTAGGTCATAGAATTGGTGGGCGTAAATTGGAGGAAATCTTAGTTAATATTGTTCTCTTTATTAGATATACAATGAAGCAATATATTTTCAAAAAAAAAAACCATTACAATTGGATAGGAACCTAAGTTACTTACCTTTTCTTTACTTCATTTTACTTATACCTATTGAATCTAAATATTGTATTCAATTGTTAACGAGAAAAACACTAAAGTCGGTGAATATTCGAAAGCAGTAGGAATCAAATTGCCCGTTTACAAAAAATATACATTGTGAAAGTCATGGTGATGTGTAAGGTTTCAAGCCTTTCTTAAATACTTTCCATCGATAGAAGCTTCGCGTAGTTTCCGGAGTACCTAACTTGCGGCTTTTTTTCCTCATGGGTCGCGGGCGAGAATTTATTTAATTTTATATTCGACGAGGGTGAATCCTTTTGTTTTTCTATCGCTTCCAACAATTTGTTATTTTTAGAACGCCTACACCAACTGTAGCTTTCACTTAAGTGTTTTTTTCTTTTTTACGTAACTATTTGGCATCGACATTATTTAATCATATTTGATTACTCCACCGACAAGAGCCTGGCTCTTAAATAAATGATGATGATGATGATTTATTGGCACGTGCTATTTAAATAGTCAATCAATAAGCAACCCTTTTCAACGTCTTCGTAAAACAGATTGAAAGTCTATTCAACCGTCTAGCTTAGAGAAAAATCTATGAACATTACCTGATGAAACTGAGCTCAGGTTTTCCCACTGGGGATTAGTAAGTCGCACGTCATTAGGGTCTAGTTGTTAATGAGTCACTAGCTGGAGCACGACAGTTCACTGCAACTAGCTGCCTTTTTTATTTTTAAAGCGCTGCTGGGGATTCTAATGGCAGCCCACTACAATCGAGCTGGGTTTTTTATTTAAATCTAAAAAGAAAGCGATGTTGTTGTAGTGACAGTGCTTTTGAAAGGTTTTTGCGGTCATTTTTGTGCACTAGAGTTAAAATAGAGATAGGTTAAGATGAAAAAAGACAAAGGCCGCAAAGATACATTATAATGCTATTTTGTAAAAGAAGGCATATGGCAGCCTTCTACTTTCGAGAATTTTGATTTGTTATAAGATGCTCATGTCTCTTCAGTGTCGTGAAACGTAGTTTCATTTCTTCGAGGGACTGCAACGTTTCAAATCTAACCCAGAAAATATCGTATTTATGTGTAAATTACCAATTATCTTTGCATCATGACAAACTCTCTCAAAGCATAGAGGAATATAATAATAGAGTACCCATCTTAAGAGTGTTTGTCCTTACTGCAAGTTGCACAGCGAAAGAAGATTGGTGTTTGGAGTGTAGGCACCGATATAATATTTTATAATAATGTAGATGATAGCAATGTTGTTTATAATGAAATAATGTAAAAATAATAAATATTTGTTTGGCATTTTGTATTCATTATTTCGGTTGAGAAGTATAGAAATTGATTTAAAATGATCTACGACTAAAATCACTACAAAATGTTGTTCTCACTTGTGCCTGCAGTTCCTACTACGTTGTTAGCTTATCTCTACTTCTATTGATACTCTATGAATATAATATACTACGTATAAGTTAAAGTGATAGCATTGCATCAAAGCGTACCGCACACGTGCGCTACGTGCTATAATAACTCAATTAGGAAACTGCTATCGATGTTGGCATCCCCCACTTAGTGAATACCGATTTTCGATAGTTAAAGAGTTCTAATTCGTGTTAGAGCAATTACAGTTTGTTAAGGATGTGTATGGAATCTCGGAGATAAACTTTTTACTAGTATTTTTAAAAAAGCTTATAACAAATACCGATTGCGCTAATGTAGCGCCAGTAGAGCTAGACTATTGGAAAGTCGTGTATAGGGCATCGTATATTACCTAAGTATATCAACTTTCAACTGTGTAGATACAATGAACATATTAAAAATATTTAACTACCAGTTGTCTGTATAGTAAAACTTATCGGCATCATTCAATTTGCGTATCTGCAATCTTAATTTCAATAAGCTCATTTTGAAAAATAAAAAGTAATTTTTTATTACTGATAACGTGTATTTCCCAACCCTGACACTGGCAAAATTGTCTTCGATGACAGAAGCCATGTTATAAAATAAAAAGCTCATTTTGAAAAATAAAAAGTAATTATCCATAGCGTTACATATTATGTAAGTGCAGCCGTCAAACAACAAGAGTACAAATAATGCCTAGAGTGCGCTTGCTATATAAACTCAATTAGGATCCAGATTGGTGCCCCCCTTCCCCCCCGCTAATCCCCTATGACTAGCAGATGCCAAATCTGCAAGCAAACTATTCTGGTCGATGTCACCGCAATCTGGTGAATTGACGTTATGTGTCCCAGTTATTGATTAGTCACAGTATTGCATTAAGTGCGAGTAGTTTTGTAAAGTTGGGTTTTGGATCTAATTATTGACCTTTTTTTAACTTTAAATGAAATGGAAAATATTTGGATAAAAATGACTAAGTTTTTACTCATTAGATACCGATGACATGAAATACCTAAATTTATTAATAAACTGTAGAATTTGTTTTTTATTTTCTGTTACTTCTAACCTCAAAACTTATAGGTAGAAAAAACAATTGTTTCAATATTTATGATAAAAGACAATGTTTTACGATTAATTTCCTAGTACCTCTTGGTTTAATCTCACATGAAGTTTTAAACAATGAGAAATGGCCAAGTTTCCGGAATGCAAGTTAGTTCGCATGATGCAGGTGCCAGATAAGTGATACTCGTGTGTGTGGGTACACGTAGCTTCGACATCCGGTGAGGGCGGAAGTGGCCAGCCGCTGTCAAAACTTGCCTAACCACACTAAATCTACAGACAACTTTCAGGTAAAGTTATCAAACTCCAAATTCAACAATTAACGAAGCGTGCGCCCGGCACTAGCTTCCATATTTTAGCATAGGTGAAGGATAATTCATATACTACCCAATTCAATGTGGGCGCACTCAACTGAGAAATTTGCTGAATAGGGGAACTAACTTTTTTCAAATTGGCTCAAATCCAAATACCTGGAAACGTAATCTTCTAAGTGCTGGCATGGAGAAGGTTCTTATTTTTTACACCTACTGTTTAAATTTAGCGTCAATTGAAGTAGATATTCAATGAATATTTCAAGAATTTGAACACGTGTAATTCAAAAATAGGGACGAAACAAATTGCTTTTAAGAAATCTTTCAGAGTGCTCGCGCGAACATTTTATTTTCTCTCGTTTACGTTCCTTTGTTTCCGAAAGAAACTTTATGGTGAATAATGATCCCGTAAATATTATGATGAATGAGACAAACATTGGATGTTTTCCGCTGAGGGCCCAATGAGGAAAACAAAGAACAGATAAGTAGTTGTTTACTGTTAATACGGCGAACTATGAGATGATCCACGTGGAGATTAGACATGATATCATATTGTTGTTCTTGTTATTTAAGGCGTAAAAAAGTGGAAGACAAATTCAATTCAATTCAAAAATAATTTATTCGTAGGTAACATTAAATTTACACTTGAATTCGTCACAAAGTAAAAATTATAAAAAAAACATACTTAATGACTAATTTAAAGAACAAAAAAAGAGAGAAAAACATTAAAGGAGGGAAGCTACGCTGACTTCGGAAGGCAGATTCCCCAGAGAAGAAGCCAGCAAGAAACTCTAGAGGTTGCTCTTTTTAAAAATATTGTTTACAATCATGTGTTTACAAAAGAACAACTTATATATTACGATCGTGTGGAGAAATATTACCGATAAAAGCGTAACGTGGTGTATGAACATACCAATGAGATTATTATAAAGCCGGGAAATATACGGTGCCTCCGTTTCCTACGGAGTTTTACTCAAAGTTGCAATGAGGCCCACGGGTGCGATCTACTATACTTACATCGGGTTAATAATCTGCGTTTACGGTGTCAAGGTTCAGCAGAGATAAAACTCGGAGGAATTTATATAGTTTGCGATTTGCGAACATTATGATTGAGAGTAAAAGGGGTTTAATGTGCTGTAAAAGTTGTTAGTACTGTTTGTGGGTTTGTTTCTACGCGTGACTGAGTTTATTGTTGGTGTTTATATGACTTGATTATTATGTGATCACATTTTGCAATTGCCAGTAGCTATTATATACAAGTTTTAATAAACAATAAAATAGCTTCGTATTCGTAGGCTCTAAATTACAAAATGATAAACTCTATCCAAAAGGTAAGACGCAACATTATCATGTTTGATGTAAAAATAACCTTGAATATATATCTAAAACGTCTCTCTTCATTAATTCTGAATAAATCGTGTTATATTTTTATTACGAGCTGTAAATTTGATTTTGTCTACTGCCTAACCATTTTATACGGTCTTGTCTTAAAAGAAATCTCTCCCCCAGAGCTTTTTAAAAATGCATGAGCAAATGAGCATATTAATAAGCAGAGAAACGAAATCGAGAAATAAGAACATTTCCCTTACCAAGACAAAGGCATGATTATTACCTATTAAAATATTCAAGTATTCGAAATGCTATTGAAGCGTAAAATATCTCGTAGTCGATCGTAAAAACTGTTCCCTAGAGCGATGGAAGTAACTGTGTTTCATTCGATCCGAACCGTACCATTGTCCTCTCATACGCACTTGAAGGAAAAAACACCAATTTCTGAGATTTCCGAAGGGCTTAGCTTCATTTCCTTTTATATCTCCCCAGATACTAAATTCGTTCAGCCAATAATAAAAAATCGTTGGGGACACTGGAAATGGACTCGACGTAAAATTTACTCCCAATCCGCTCGCAAGATTGGATATTATAACGCACTTACTTACTCGGGACGGTCTACAGGTGATTGTAATGAAGCTCTCGTTACGTAGGAACATCTTGCAACAATAAAAATAATATTTTTCATAGTAATTTTTTATTTTCTTATTATTAAACGAATATGTTTCTTAATTTGGTTTTCGCATTTGTTTTAATTTAACTACATAGAAGTCATTTATTTTTGCATTTAGTGTTCTGTATTCATACTTACTATGAAAAAAAAACATTGGTTTGTATAAATACATATTAAAAGAAACAAACACCGGCTAGTTTTAAACTCCGAGGTACGAGTAATAAAATAAACTAGTAGTTGTTATGTTGTTCGGTTGCGTTGACGACCTCGTCAGGCTAAAAGGGTCACGGGTTCAACTCTCGGCTCCCGATAAAGGTCTCTGTTTCGGTTTGATTGGATTGTTGTGTCTTCATTATTTCTGCTCATAGAGTAGGTACTGCTTTGTTGCGAACATTTTTAGGACTGCAATTTATTCTCTCGCTCTTGCGATTTTATACTCAGGTTTAATGTTTCTTTGTAATCAAAACCGATTTAAACAAAGATATTTTACGAAGAGCTTTGAGATAAAAATAATTGTCATCTTTATCTACTTGTAGATTAAATAATTATTTCTTTCGTTTCTTTATAATGCGTTAATCACTATTCTGATATTTCTTACTACAATATTCGTGTTGACTTTCCCAAACTAAAACTAATGAACAAAATTAGAAAAGAAATGTTTATTGTAACCTATGCACTGGAACACTTTCGCAATGCACTTTGCATCACGATTTAGAGTTTGGATCGCTACGCTACTCCAGAGATGCTGACCTACTTCTGGAACAAAGTTCGTGACCTAGCGTAGGTCTTGATTGGTAATTAATTTATGATAGGAAGGTACCTATTTTTGCATAGAAAAATGTGATCGTCTTTCCAATGGTTCGCGGTGTTGTGCGTTATCTTGACTTAAGAAATTAAATACATATAATACAAATCAAAAGTGTCAGCAATCTGCATATATTTATCAAAATTGGTAGAATAGTAAAAACGTGAAGATGTTTGATACACACACTCAAATACTATATCATTTATAATATAAGTTTGATGAATAGGTACGTGCGCATTATATTGCCGAGTTGTATCGCACTTTCTCAACCCGTTGATAGTTTAGACACAGGTGTCGTTTTCTTAAAGTCGATACAAAGTTGTAGTAAATATAAATTACGCGATATATCGAAGCCGTCGAGTTGTCGACCCATGTCAAGTTGCGCGAGTTCCCCTAAAACCAAACCTAAAACAAAGCGACAGCTATGTTTGGAAGAAACTCACATTTCTCTTTAACTTGTTAGCGTCATTTTATTTTATTACGTCATTCTACATTTGTCAATGTGAATTCAAAACGAAAATAACTTACTTATCGTACTTACTACCAGTTAAATAGAAATAAGCATGTTTATATTTAAGAAAATGTGTTCAACATTTGAAAAATACCTACATCCGATTAAGTACATTTTATTTAAAATGTCTAGTTAAAAAGTGTAGGTACTAAATAAACAACCGTATACAAGGTCACGTTATTACGTACCTATAAAGTGTTCCACAAAGCCAGTCATATTTTTATAGCAAAAATGAACCGTACGCCAAGTTATAAAGTTTCGAAGGATTTGCCAAGTCTTTTTCCTCGTGTTAACTGTCTAGCTCAGTATATATTTTTTGTTTCAACTCAAAGACAACGTAATCAAGACTTTCTAAGCTTCAGATTTTCTTTGTAAAATAAAAGTCAACAACACTAGTCTCTAATGAGGCATGAAGATGGTACTAACGCAAACATCCAAGGGTATTTTGTTCCTATATTCAAATAAATACTTGGTTCTTAAGAATGTATAGAGTTTCCTTTGCTTAAGACACGAATGGTGCTGAATGTAATTTTTAAATGGAAAAGCATATTGTTTACATCGCAGTGTTTACTTTGGTATTACAAGATGTAACGCTATTTGTTGGATCAGAATGTTATAATATTATCTAAGGTGGTTTCTATCTATGTTTAGATGGTTTATAGATAGACACTTTCAATACGTAACAATCAACCATATATGTAATCTATCTCTAATATATTGCTAATTACTTAATCAAATAAGCTTGATTAATATCAAATATCTTATAAGTTTTCACGTAATTAAGTAGAAAGTTATTCGATTCTATTAATTTGCTGTAATTAATTTTCAATAGATAGTAAACACGTGTAACTTTAGTTGGATTCACGGTAATCTAGCGTAGCCGACCCACTGAGGTACGGAAACGGCTCGGTGACAGTCGTGTCCGTCGCAAACTTTACAACTTTCCCGCCTGACTTTGGTAAACTTCCCTAATTCGCGGTCACGTTAGAGGCTGTCCGGTTTTTGGCTTATAACTTACTATTGATCTAATTTAGACATTGATTGTTTATTGTTTGCACTTCACTGATTAAAACTGATTAGGATTATCGCCGATTGATTGGTTTTATTGATTTTTAATGACGAATTCTGATAGTCATACATCATATTTACAAAAATCACATAGGTACCTACGTCTTTGCACACGTAACGAGTGAGAGTAACTTTAACTTATATATGTTGTCTATTTTCAAAACGGCTCTAGTCTAAAAGTGCCTCATCCATCAGAAAATTGGTTCCTCTAAAACATTTTAATATCACGGATATCGTGTACGGGAGTTATCAAAATATATCTTGGGGTAGTCCAAAAAGCTCGTCAAACAAACTTTATATAGCACAGAGCAGACGTTGTGGCTTTTAGCGGGGAAAGTTTTAACTGCACAGCGTTTACTCAAAATGCAAATTACAGGCTCCATATAGGTGGGGAGGAGTTAGACGCCCCGCAGGATGTGATACACGGGACCCCAATATTAAACCACACGATCGCGCCATAAATTTAAACACGATGTGTATAACGTGTAATTTTACACTTACGCCATGTTTACACGCTTTTATGTGTGCGTGTGCTTTTTTTATTTGCTCTCGCGCGTACGACTGGTGAGTATTCAATGAATTGATATTTCAAGGTCGCGAATTTCACAGCTCGTGTCGTATGTTGTTTCCGAATGTGGTATATCATAGTATAGGTTTACCCGCGACACTCGATTAGGTATTATTTTGGTAAAACTCCACTATCTTGTTAAAAAAAAAAACATGAATGTCGTAACCGAGAATATACTGATAAATCCTGTATGCTTAATTTAAGAAATATTGCAAAAATTGTTTGCTGTGCTAGTATATTGTATTTATACGTATCCAAAGTATCGATTTAGTAATCACCAATCATTGTATGTGATTTTAGAGTGAGGTCATGTTAATGCGGATCGGAATGAGTGTCAAGGGACAGTGCAGGGTTGAAGTGTTTATTCACTGAATGATATTATCAGTTAGCAGTTGGTAAATTAATATTCAAGTGCCTTGGGAACGGCTGTTGAAAACTAGAACCTACGAATATTGATTCGATAATACGGTAGGTGTATAATAAAGTGTGTTCTTTGCCGTGTTTATGACTGCACATGTTTTAGTGGATGCGTAATTTCACAGATTAATGGATGTAGATTCTTAATGCAGATTCATTATATCAAACTAGAGGCTGTCCGCCTCATCGTATGCAATTATCGTCATAATTAGGTCATGTTACCAGCCCATATATGTCCCCCCTACCGAGGGGCACGAGCCTACTCTCATATATCTTGGAAAAAATCATGATAACGTTAACTAATATAGCCAGTGTTATTCTGATGTGCAAACTACAATATTTCCAAGTTTTATCAAAATCTGTTCAGTAGTTTTTACGTGAAAGAGTAAAAAACATCCATCCATCGGCACAAACATTGACATTTATTAATTAGTAGGTTAAATATTTTTTAATTTGTAACCATTTAGACGTGACCCTACAATTAAAAAAACTTTTTTTTCTCAAAACTCGTGTTGAAACTAGAACTGAGTTTCATCTGAGCTTCAAAACAATAGAACAACTTCCTAGTGCAATTAGAGTTTCAAAAGACATACAAGTTTGTAGTTTCATAGTTTAATTTACTTCACACTAGTTTATTATGTTCTTTGGGTGTTTAACTTTCTGGTTTCATTATACCTCTGATACCAAATTAATGTTTCTTTACATTTATATTTTTAATGATTTTAAATTAAATTACTTTTTCGAATTTAAGGATCTAATTACTTACCGTCTACGAAGACTGCTACAAGATTGGCTTCGAGCCTGCTACGAAGGCTACGAGCGTGCTACGAGTCGTTGTCGTAGGTACACTATCGAGAATTTGTTCTGCCAAGTCTTGTTATTCGCTACGTGCGAAGTACATGGTGGGGGTATAGTAAAGCGATCGCAGCGCTTGCCGTGGTAGAAATGCGCAACAATCCGGGAAATTAAAGTCAATGTAAATAAATAAAAATGAATTGTTGTTCGTTAGTCTGATTAAAACTCGAGAACGGCTGGGCCGATTGAGCTGATTTTGGTTTTAAAATGTTTGTCGTAGTCCAGGGTAGGTCTAAACGGTGAGAAAAATTCGAATAATTGCCGGGAAAGCCCTAAAACAGACCTTTTCTTTTTCCCATACAAATGTTTTCTTACTAAAATGTAGAGTCAATTTTAACTTTATTCCTACAAAATAAACTTCATTCTAAGGCGTGACAAAGTAAAGCTCTGGTTATAAACACAATTGCATTTTACCCCAGTGACAACACGAGAATCATTGATCTGTAATAAATAAATTATAATTGTTAATTAAAATAGGTACGTTACCTATCATAAAATACTAGAGTCTGTGCGGAAAGAGAACCGTCGTGACCTTCAAGTGCATAAAGAGTCAAAAAATATTTACTATGATAAACTTTTATCATTTCCTTGAGACAGTTTGAAAATTACTTATTTAAGGTTATCAGAGTACTTACGTTTAAACTCGTTACATAGGGCGTTAATGTCACCGATGTTTGACGAATGATGTGGGCTCGTATTAAATAACTATTGCCATTCTTTCGTAACTCTTCAACATTTCTTACATGTTGTGCTAAAACTAATTTATTTCCTTTCAACAAAGTTTGAGGTTAGAACCTACACTTTCAAAACCAGTTTTTATAATGACGTCCATTATTTTATGCACTGTTTTAACAAATTCCTCTCAAATTACCACTTGTCGTCTTTCCATTTATCTTTTATTTACTATATTTATTAGAAAGCAATAAAATACTGATATGTTATTATTTGGCATAATCCCGGAAAGTTGCGCATGCTAGGTGGCGCTACTGTCGTGCACGTAGCGAATAAGCATTAGGTTATAATTTTAATGAGTGCATACGTGTAAAATAATATTTAGTATAATTTACGTTTAATTTAATCTATTCGTATAAGTTTTACGTCTTCCTGGTGTCTTACCTATCTGATGCTAAAATTAGTATGGTATTACTTTATCATAATGTTGTTTACTCTTGTTATTGAGTAATATCTGCGTTAGTAAAACATTAGATTTTCCTTGTCCATCTCATATAACCGTTGCCGCAATGTGGCTTTCTAAATTTAATTAATTTGCGTCGTATTTCAGACACAATACCTACGTACAGTTTAGGGAAGTGGAAGACTTTGAATATCGATACGGAGACAAAAGATTATTGAAAATATATAAAGTTTAGATTATTCAATAAATTTTGTTATTGAGATACTTTTTAAGCGTTATTTGCTTTGAAATTAGAAAAATGTTAACCCTTCAAATAGTTCAAAGAGATACTTAACTTTTTAGAAAGTATGCATAGGTATAGCATGTTCAAGTTATATATGTTACGGGCAATGTGATTAATGCGGGCATTATTCATAATGCCCAGCTGTATCGGGCAATGTAATTAATTACTTTCAAAACTGTGCTATTTATCACATTGCCCGGGCATTATGAATAATGCCCAAAGACCATCGGGCAATTTGATAATAGTAGTCATTGCTTTAGGTAGAATTTAGGGTTTTGCATTTTTAGTAACTTAGATTATTGAACTAGAGTAGAAAAATTATTTGGCATCTCGTATGTTATGTTATTAAGTAGTAGTAGGTATGTGCTGCATACTTAAAGGAAAAAATGCTGTTAATTTCCGCATTATAAGAAACTTTTAAGTTTCTAATTTTAATTAAGATGATGTAAATCGTACTACTTATTACCTACTCATTCTTCCTGTAAAAGGTAAGAAATTTTACCTAGTGCTTTTATAATAATGAGGTATCCTTTTTGTTATTATTAGGGTTAATATATATTTTTTTGAATTATGCGATTTCATAATAACAGTGTAAAAAAAACTGTACCAAATATTTGAACTCAACTTTATGGCAACAAACGGGCGACGGCGTAGGGGGCGTACGTGCATTTGGGACGAAGCAATGTCCAGATTCTAAAAACTATAAAAATATGGCTTCCAATGTATAATACTAGCCGAAATAACAAGATCGAACTGAAAAATATATTTTTTTAAATAATAATTAAAATAAATAAATACATACCTAATTTGTACGCAAACGTGCAAAATTTCTTTTTGCATAAATGTCTAATATTTGTTTCACATGAAATATTTTCAAAAGAGAATGAGAATGAAAATGAAAATTCATTTAATCCTGTAGGTTAGGTTTGAAAACACTAAGGGCGGGTCATTTTTTAAAGTTAATGCTAGACTCGGAAGAGTACAGTTTTCCCCAGAGAAGAAACTAGCAAAAAACTCTGTAGGGTTGTTGATTTTAAATTTAAGTTTTACAAATTCTTAGCCATAAACATAGAAACAAACAAGAAAATTTACATTTCAAAGCTTATCAATAAACAAATAATAAAAAAATTGCCCCTGTTATACCCAAAACAAGGTATAGGTAAGTAAATGGGAGAGTGAAAGGCTTAGCTTGATGGAATCCGCATAACATGTCCAGTTATCACAGCAGCACGTTCACACAGGTCTCACTCAACGCCTGTGCCAGCCATCAACCCTTCCACATATTTTACGGATTTAGGTAGTATTTTAGGGAAACCAGCGCATGTCACCCTTTGACCAATCAGAGAGTCCGGAATGGCCTAACCTTAACTAAAACCCAACTTTTTTTGCCAATTTTAAGTTTCATAATACCTACCTACATATTTATTAGACTTTTGGTTTGATTTAGGTTAGATAAGGTTTTATTGTAAAATAAAAAGTTCTGAAACAAGTTTATTATCACTCTGCCCAATAGATGGTGGGCATTATGAACAATGCCCGGGCAATGTGATTAATTGCATAGTATTTATCACATTGCCCGCTTATATATATATGTTACGGGCAATGTGATTAATGCGGGCAGTATGCATAATGCCCGGGCATTATGAATAATGCCCAGCTGTATCGGGCAATGTGATTAATTACTATCAATAAAGCGCTATTTATCACATTGCCCGGGCATTATGAATAATGCCCAAAGACCATTGGGCAATTTGATAATAATAGTCCGTTAACTTGATAATTGTAGGTTGCGATAATTCTAAAGTCGCCAAATTTTTGAAATGTTGTCAGACATATTAGTGGACATTTTTTTTGAAATTTTAGGTCATTGCTTTAGGTAGAATTTAGGTTTTTGCATTTTTAGCAACTAAGGTTATTGAAGTAGAGTAGAAAAATAATTTGGCATCTCGTATGTTATGTTATTAAGTACCTCAATACAATTAGGTTTTTAGAAACTTTACGTATGTGCTGCATACTGAAAGGAAAAAATTCTTGTAATTTCGGCATTATAGGAAATTTTTAAGTTTCTAGTTTTAATGAAGATGACGTAAAACGTACTTCTTATGACCTACCCTACTCAATCTTCCTGTAAAAGGTTAGAAAATTTTACCTAGTGCCTTTTTAATAATTAGGTACCTTTTTTGTTAGTATTAGGGATACTACTTTTTTTAAATTATGCAATTTCATAATAAAAGTGTAAAAACAACTGTACCAAAAATTTGAACTCAACTTTAAAGCAACAAACCGGTGGCGGCGCAGGGGGCGTACGTAAATTTGGGACTAAGCAAATATCCAAAGTTTATAAAAACTAGAAAATGAAAATTCTTTTAATCCTGTAGGTTAGGTTTGACAACACTTTGGACGGGTCATTTTTAAAGTTAATGCTAGATTCGCAAGAGTGCCCCCAGAGAAGAACCTAGCAAGAAACTCTGTTGGGTTGCTCTTTTCAATTTAAGTTTTCCAAATTCTTAGGTATAAACACAGAAACAAACATGAAAATTTACATTTCAAAGCTTATCAATAAACAAATAATAAAAAATTTGCTCCTGCAATATCCAGAACAAGGTATAGGTAAGTAAATGGGAAGCTGGAAAGTGAAAGGCTTAGCTTGATAGAATCCGCGTAGGTACATGACCGGCCATCACAGCAGCACCTTCACACAGGTCTCAACGCATGTGCCAGCCATCAACCCTTTCCACATATTTTAGGGAAGTAGTATTTCAGGGAAACCAGCGCATATCACCCTTTGACCAATCAGAGTCCGGAATGGCCTAACCTAAACTAAAACCCAACTTAACCTATGAAGAAATGATGAGAATTTTAAGTTTTATAATACCTACACATTTATTTGACTTTCAGTTAGGTTTAGGTGAGATAAGGTTTCATTGTAAAATAAAAAAAGTACTGAAACAAGTTTATTATCACTCTGCCCAATAGGTGACGGGCATTATGCATAATGCCCGGGCAATTTGATTAATTGCATAGTATTTATCACATTGCCCGCTTATATTGGGCATTATTCATAATGCCCGGGCATTATGCATAATGCCCAATTAATCACATTGCCCGTAACATATATATAAATACTCTAAAATAATATAATCCATCAAAATTCCAAATCATTCCTAAATCTGAATCACCTGTTTAATAAATACTTTTATTTTTATATTGGACTTCAGATAGTTCAAATTACGGCAGCATTCCTTTACATCCCTAGTCGGTACACTCGAGTAATAACTCCGTGTAGGTAGGTAATAGCAGGTACGGTGTTACGAGATATCTCATAAACAGATTAATGCTTGCCGCCTCGGCAGCTTGACTTAGATATAACCACATAATACCATACATTAATACTATCATAACTAACTCACTTTCACACTTAAACTAGCTAGGCTTAGATGCGAATCAAAATGATTACACTTTTCTATAGTTCTAATACAAATTGTCATTTTATCGCGGTACGTATTAGAGTAAAACAAGCAAGATTCCTAATGATATTTTTTTTACTTATCTCCTAATACGTTAGAATGCTTAAGACTCGAATCAATGGTATTTCAATTTATGCGATACTGCTTTCATTATACGAGCAGGTAGGCAGAGGAACCTACGTTTATGTTTCAATTATAATCTGGTACTCTTAGTAACCTTCATCATCATCATTATCATGTCAGCTTATGGACGTCCACTGCTGGACAAAAGCCTCCCCCTAGGATCTCCACAACGACCGGTTTTGCGCTGCCCACATCCAACGGTTTTCAGCGACTTTAACCAAGTCGTCAGTCCACCTTGTTGGAGGCCTTCCCACACTGCGTCGTCCGGTGCGTTAGTAACCTTAGGAGAATGTATTGTTGTTTATTAAGGCATTGTTAAGATTTATTTAGATAATAGAGAAGATATCACAACAATCTCCAATTAGCTTTACATTATAATAACAAGCTTGCTTGATGGTTTAGCGGTAAGAGCTTTCAACTCAAGATCCCAGCCTTATGTAGGTGTATACAATTCTCTACAGTAGTTATACGATATAATTGACTTCATGCGTCTATGTTTTGTTAAGCAATTAAAAAAGTCAATTTTCATCTAAGATCATTTGTAGCGACTAAAAATCACAATTCGAGATTCAATCCAAACATTAACGTTTCAAGTTTCCGCTACTCCGCATAATGAATAACAAATTCTTATCTTTTATTTGTTCCAGACCGCTATTAAAATTGCCAATTCAAAAATATATTTTTTAATGATCGAAATTAAATACATTATTGCTCTCTTCTTACGACTGCGCCGTAGAGACTTTTATTACGCTCATAACTAGTAGATATCGAAATATTTATCGTTAACTATTAAGAATTAAGAAGTAAGATATTATTAAAATAATTTAGATCGCGAATAAAAAATACTTTAGGTATCTTAAAAAAAAACGTGTTTCGCTTAAATAGGTAGTACTCCCCTTGTTTTTGTATTACGCCTGAGTATGCAAAAAGCTGGTAATTAAGTGAATAATAAAGTATTTATAAAAGTCAAAAAAGTCAAAGTCAAAAATATATTTATTTCATAGGCACAAAAATGCTCTTGAAACCGTTACATTACTTATTATAATATACTTTTTTTAAGTTAGTGCTAGATTCGCAAAGCGCAGTTTCCCCCAGAGAAGAACCTAGCAAGAAACTCTGTGGGGTTGCTCTTTTCAAATAAAGTTTTACAATTCTTACAGTTTACATTATAACAATTATTGACTCTAAATGAATCTTTGATCCTGCAGCATTCAAACAAACCACAACATGTAAATAGATAGCTAAGAAATAAAGCTCTTAGCTAGGTTGAAGCCGCATAACATGACCAGCCGCCACAGCAGCACCTTCACACAGGCCTCAACGCATGTGCCAGCCATCAACCCCTTCCACATATTTTAGGGAAGTAGGAGACCCGACACACAGCGCCACCGCTGCAGCGGCGCAAGCGAGCGTGACATGTTACACTATTGAACCCGATGATTAACTTAATTAAACGCTGCAGTATCAAAAATAACAACATTTAACAAATCAACAACATTTAACAAATCAACAACATTTAACAATGATAACAAAACAATACAAACAACACTTACCTAAACAATACACAAAAAAAATTTTAAACAAAGTAAACACAGCAACATTGACAATCAAACAAATTTTCCAGTTATTAGCTATTCCTGTGGAGCTGGTCAGTCAGTACGCCCCACACTCCATGCAAGGTGGTCATTTAAATATTCATCTAATCTGTAATAAGCCTTTTTGCATAGACAGGTTTTAATGAAAGACTTAAATTTATTTTCTGAGTATGCTAGAATTTCTTGGGGAATTTTATTATAGTATTGCACGCAGAGCCCCATAAATGATTTATTAATTTTTGCAAGTCTAGAACAGTTTGACACTAATTTGTTCCTATTCCTAGTGTTAAAGTTATGCAGCTGACTATTTGTTTGAAATAAATGTAGATTATGTCTGACATGCATAATGTTTGCATAAATGTATTGACATGGCACCGTCATAATATTAATTGTTTTGAACAGTTCCCTTAGGGATTCACGACAGCGGAGTCCGTAGATTGATCTTATAGCTCTTTTTTGTAAAACAAATATTGAACCTATATCATAACTAATTATGCCTTAATAATGCCGCTATAGCGCTTAATGAACATGAAAATTATAATAATTTACTTTAGAAATAAGAGCATACGACAACTAAAAGAGATCAGTCGTTTTAATTACCTTCGTCTAAAGGTCTTTATGTAGACACTTTACTTCAAAGTAGAATTTATGATTTTACACTCGAATTACGCTTTGATATAATCACAAAAGCGGTTTCGATTATTCCAATTAGTATGAAATGAAAGTTAAAAATCTCTCCAATTTCGCAATAAATTCTTAAATAAGAGCTTAAATTTCATTTATTTTCTCGTTGAGGGTGATGGTACCGTTTATAATTGCTTTCAAAAATTATTAAGGAATCATAAGCTGAATAGAACGTAAAAGCCTTGCAGTTGAAAAACACGTCTTCATTATTTGTCTTCGTTGTCCATTGTGAGCTGGGAAGTAGTGAAATAACCTTCCGGGTCACTTGCTTGGGCGACCTCACAGGGCAGAAAGCTAACGAAAACAATAAAGCCATCTACTCACTATCCCAAAAAAAGGTTTATCTGCAGCTAATGCGGGAGAGGAGCATTTACAGACGCGTAAATTCACAATGGCAAAGGAAAGGATTGTAAGTGCGCATGTACGTTGGCGCGGTACGGCCGACCGGCGGCGGCTCCGAGAGCACTCCAGTCTGCTGCGAGCCTCCCCACGACCGGCCCCGTCTCGCGCCCGCCTCTACCGACCACTCGCGCGTATTCAAACATCATTAAAAAGTGCAAACGAAACCTTGTGACGGCCATATGTGGAATTGAAAAGTTTAAAAAGTTCACTAACTGGACGTATTGCAAATTGCCATTTGGAAATTGTGTAAGTTTTTTCCTTGTTTAATTTCATTTGAATGGTTTATAAAACCTAGAAATAAAATAGTTTTGTTTGCGAGAAATATGAAACGTATGACCAGTATTTTTCTGTTATTTACTATTGCTGTTATACGGTGGTTATAAAAGCGTATTTGGAACGAAATAAAAATTACATTAAATGTGAATTGCGGACATTAATCAGCGCCTTATCACGCAATGTTGCAACCTTGCTTTTTGTGGGTTCGACGGCGGTAATGTTATCATGTTGTCTGTATTTTATGTATAATTTGTTTCATTAAGATAGCACCAGTAATTTACGTTGCCATTAAGTTGAGCAAATATCTACTTTAGTTTTCCTTTTGGAAAGTGCTTTCAGTCCCTTGCAACCTAGGTACTTCCATTACGACTTCCGTTAATCCTTCTACTCTTACCTAAATTGATCTTTACTGTCTTTAATTAGCCTCATTTTATCCGTTTGTACTTACAGCTTTATTTCAAAAATATATTGAACCGGGCTTAACATAAATAATTATATTTCTAAAGTAATCAAAACCCGTTACCCGTTAGGTTCGTTAAATGATGAACATTTGACATTATGAGGCCAAGTTATTCCAATTCAGCTTTAAATTGACGTTATTAATATACCAAAAAGGTACACAAAAGAATCACGCAACATCTTCAAATATTATATCTTCAGGTTGAATGGATAGTTTTGTTATTACACATAAAGTTACGAGGAAAAAAGGAAAAGATTCCTTTGGCAAATACCAAATAGGTACGGTGTGTTTTTTCGAAGGAATAAGCCATCTTATATTTGGAAATACGTTGATCCTGATTGAAAGGTTTGATAATATTTTCATTTGTGATATAACAATACAAGTACCTATCTAGGTCTTTGACAATATTAGATATCATAGACAGTCGGTGACCTTAATTTTAAGACAATAACTGGGCGATTAGAGGCTTGGAGACTTGAGTAATTTGACGTTCCAAAAGTCGAATCAATTTACTGAATCTAAGTTTAGCTTTAATTGCAGATCAATAGTTTTTAGGGTCAATAGTTTTAGGGTCAATAGAGGTCAATAGTTTTTAGGGTTAAGTTTATTAAAGTAAATGTCATTCAAAATTACACAAGTGTCGCTAAACTTTAGCGTGTGGGTTTATAACTTTTATTACATAAAGGTCACGATCGTGATGTCATAAAGTTTTTATTCCTTGTCCTTGTAAAGCGTAGTATTGTTTTATAGATTTGGTAAATTATGACTGTTTAATGAACGATTTTGTACGAAATAAAATAGTTATGGTTTATGACTGCTGACAGAAAACTATATTTATTGCTTTTATGTACTGGTGCCTTTGATGAATGAGAAAATATTAATTTAAGATAATGCGATTAATTTCGCTTAGTTTATTCACTTGTCTTTTGTGTATTTAGAAATGTGATGTAAATCAATATCACATGTCTACTCTAGCCATTGTAGATTTCTTTTGCTTCAGAGAGGTACTGCCTAATGTCTCCCGCATCGATAGTAAACCCAAAACAGAATTGTTTAAGAGCGGCTGTCTTTTATAAAATTCTTGCTCTACCTATTCACCTACCCCTCATTTTCAAGATATATGATAACCCGAATTTTATAGGTTACAATATCTTGGATAAACCTTTCTTAATATTGTAGATAAGTTAAACGCACGACTACATTTTTATCAAAATCAGGATAGCGTTTAGACTACTTTAACCTGCGTTAAGAGACTTTAAAAACAGATAATCCATTGTATAGTGTTGTTGGGAGCATCTAATTTGTCGGTTTACCGGCACTAGCGAGTAAACGAACCGGGAGTGCATTACTTTGATGCGTAAGTAGGTATACACTAGCACGGGAAACAAGTTTAGTGCAGTTGGCTGGCTATAATGAAAGTCTCTGCTCTGTGGCCGTAATTGGCCGGCAAGTCTTTAGCATAATGAATACTCTAGTTTGTCGACAATCATTGTTTAGAAATTTCAAGGAATAAGGTGTAGAGGAAAATAGTTTAGATTCTAATTGTGTAGTAACTATTATTAAACATAATCGCGATTTCTACATTATTAATTGAATAAATAGATATGCGCTTTTTTTACCTTGACATTGCCGCCCTTATTATAATAATAAATATTATTATTCTGTTTTTAAATTCGATCGGTCACTGTACTATTTACTATGTAGTATAACGTGAAACGGTTACTACTTCTTTTATAACCGGAGTGGAATAACTCAAACAAGCTGGTGGCTATTAAATTACGATTTACAAAGAAATATTACTCAGCCTAAATAATGAAATAAATCTTTCAAACCTGCAAAATTGGTATCAAAATATTTTTTCTTATTTTGTCTCATGTTTCTTAAAGAGAAACTTGTTCAGTTTCTTAGGCATAGGTACCTCAACCGTTGAGTTTAGACATGTGTAAAAATATCTTGTTTATGTTAAATACCTATACGATTACCAACACATTGTTGAATGAGGCTTGATTGTAACAATTTAATTATTGAGTAGAATTGAGTTGATATGTTTGCACCAATCAAAGGTAATAAATTAGATTTAAATGAGAGTTATTAGAAACTATTATACCTAACTACAGCAACCAATTCTGAAATGGAAATGTTTCGCAATAGATTGCTGTTAGAGATTAATAATCCTAGAATATCGAAAATTATAGTAGAGCTTTTGTGTGCATGGCAATGAAATCACTTGCTCAGAGAATTCGGCAATACCAATACCCTACGGTACCTTTACAGAAATAATTTATTGGCTACAATACAAATCTGGCTTCCAATTTTAAAACATCCACATTAACAAGGAAAGAAATTAAAAATATTTGGTCGTTTTCCCTTTTTGTTGGATGTGTTCCAAGAATCTTTGTGGTGTAGAATAAAGTCGATTCATTACATTTTAAAGAAGGTGCCTATTATTCTAAGTAAAGTTTGAATAAACGTCGTAAAAATTTCTCTTCGCTACCCATTTTTCACATTTTGATCTTTACTTCGCATAGGCCATTCTGTTAAGTTTGCTCACACTTTGTAATATTTTACAGATCGACTCTCCATTAAGATGTTATTCACAGATTGGTAAACTTGTTGAACTTTGGGTTTTGTTCAAAATATTCTTGATAATGTTAACGTTGCTATTCGTGAATGGCTCTCGTCCGTACAATAGAGAACTTTGCTTGTTTATCTCAACACAATGGTGCTTATCTCGGCTTACCAATCAATTCGGACGATTTGGATCGGTGTACCGAGTCCTGAAAGTTTAGATGTCGCGATAAAACATGTTACAATGAAGCTCTTCATAAATAAAACAGCTATAACTTTGGTACCCAAACCACAATGGATACATTTTCATGTTTTTATACGCTTGTTGTTGAATAAACATGTTAATATAAGAAGTACTTACATTGAATCGTAAAATATACATATTCTTTATTGAAATGAATTAAGAAGGTATCATAATTCAATTCAAAGATAAAAAAATATGTATACAAAAGACATTATTAATCATTTCCAATAATCAACACTCAATCATTTATTGCACTCCACAGGTTTTTACAGATCTTATAAACAACTTAAAGTACCAAATGTGGACCCTGATTAGGGCACGGCAATTTGTGTAGCAAAGCTTAAAGTAGGTAAGGTACCTACACGGTAATTAATTATTCGTATTTCCAAAACAATAAACTTAGTAGCCTCTTCAAATCCATAAACACGTTCTCTATTGATTTCAAAACATCAGCAAGCTCAATTATTGTGCAAAATACAATTCGTCTCTTAAACATAAAGTTTGAGTTGGATTGCCTTTAAACTTTTCGATTAATCGTATTGTACAAGGCTTAACTTTGAACAAGTTGTGAAAATAATTTACATTTAGGTAGGAACAGACTGGCAATGAGATCGGCGCTTTGTTCATATACGTACAACCGAATTAATCCATTATCCGATTTGCTCCAATGAACTGCTAAAACTAGTTTTCTGTAAGAGCATTGGTTGTTTGCCTAAATTATAAAATAACTAACTACTTGAATTTTAATTTAACTTGATTCGAAGTATTTTAGCTCTCGATAGAAACATTTTGATTAAACGGCCATTTTGTACCTAAATAGTGCTAAAACTTGTTTGTTTTCGTTGGAACAATCGTCTCTTTATAACGTTTCGTACTCGCTATTTTAAAAAAAAGATTCTGAATATGAATAAAATTCTAAATTTATTGGTAGTTATTGATTTGTGGTAGGTATATTTCTGTGTGATTTCTGGAAACGATTTTTATGACAGTCTATTCTTGAAATACACGTACTTTTATTGTAATATTTCTTGTACAATATTAAGCTTTTTGTATTTCCTCTCGACTTTTCTGGCGTGTTTCTTTTCAGAATGTTTTTGTTTGCCACTCGGGAAATATGTTATCTAGATAAGATCTACATCAAGGACAACGCACTCACATTTAGGTACTTTAATATAAATACAGGGAAATATTCAATTGTTTTTTTTTTCAAAAGAATAATTAAATAAGCAATCATGATTTATAATATTAGACTCTTTGACATCTATTCGTACTGGATTTTATATCTTTTGAGTCTGTAATGTAATGTAGCAGTCAAGGAGAATTGTCAACATTTGTCCCAGAATAGCATTTGCCTTTCAAAGCCAATTCAATACGTGTCATCGATGTTTACTCAGTTCGTCGGAAATTGAGACACCGCAAGTTGCAACTCATGCAACTCATCAGTCTCACTACATGGAGTGAATACACACAGATATAACCAGATCCATTATTTCCGGATTGACGCCCCTTGCTGTATCTGATTTTGACGTATCAGTGCATCATCTAACAAAGATTGGAGGTTCTAGCTCAAAGCACGTAATAGACGTCAATTTCTGCGATTGTGTAGAGGTCATCAATGGAAACCAATTTGTTGTTGTGATTGAAACATAAAGCGTAGATACGTGGCTGGACTAGATACCTTTGACCGGCTTGAAAATACCACTCGTTTAAAATCACTCAACCGTCCAAGACAACTTTTTGACGCAGCTGTTCTTGGATATATGCAAAGCGACACACAAAGTGTTTATGAAATTTAATACGTATCATTACATTCGCATAATATAAACATTATTACTGCAAATTTCGATTTTCTACTTTTTTCGTGTTTTCAACGGTAGGTATTTAATAAAATTTGTATCTGTTTGTTACAGATTTCGCTGTGTGATTGAGAATAGACATGCCATGGACGGAGTGTGCTATGTCCAGCGAGTGTGGTGTGACGTATACAGTGTAGTGGACTCATAATGTGAAGGACATTTCTTATTGAAACGATGTGGGCGGCGGAGCTCTCCTGTATTTTCATATTGTTCGGTAAGTCATTGTACCTTATTGTAATACAAGTTTTATTTTTTAGAAAATATTAGACATCGTTGAATAAATATCACGAAACATTTATCTATATGACATGAATGAAATTGGGAGTACATACCTATTGTTTTATTACAATTTTATTTGACTATAAAAGAAATCTGTATGTCTAAAATTCAACAGCTCATATAACTATTGACATAAATCATTCATAATAAATATAATAAATAGTGATGCTGATATGACTGAAATTTATAGAGTCATAAAGTCGCTATTCATATTTTTGTAGTTCACCTAAAAAAAATACTTCAAATACAATATCAGTGTTTCAGAATATTTTTATGCCATTAAAACTCTAAAATTAATACTATAGCGATATCAAATAAAGAACACTGTCGTGTTTGTGGATTTAATAAGTTAATAGTTATGAATCTGATTTATTATTTTATTCAGGTTTGTACTTATCGCATGATTTTTTGTTGGTAGTAAAACCATTATTTTTCTGTTCAGGGAAAACATTTCGTCAACTGAGAATTGAAGCCAATAGCTTTCGACAGCAACTGTCGAAAGAAAACGTTTGGAAAAATGTCGCCCATGATATACCTTTCTCTAATTTGTAAGAAAGCTCTTGAATTTAAATTCGGTTATGTGATCTATAATGACTCTTCCATACAGACAGTATTTATGACATGCTGCGTCTCCAAAAAATATTCATATAATTTTCCTTTGCAGCATACAAGCATAGGTGGTGTACAAACCAGCCGGGCACGAATGTTCAACTTTATGTTTACGAGTCAACGCGTTTGTTTATTTTTGCACCGCAAAAAAAATGTAAATTCGCTCTAGGCTCTACGTCCGAATTTAGAATTTCAAACAAAGAAGACCGTCATGACCAACACAATTTGGTTTACAATTCCCACAAATGAATCTCTTTTATCTCGGCAACAACAGTCTTTTCAATACGCTGACTACATAATGAAATATTTACAAAATACCGGGTTAATGCTCAAAAAGTGGGGAATAAAAAATAACGGGACGTGACGGGAAACAAAGTACGTTTTTATCGCTGAAAGGGATCGGTTAATGGAGGCTGTATTGGGATGAACCCGCCCGTGCTAGGGGCTACAGAAATTTTCCAATGATACCGGGAAATTTATTGCACTTGTGAACTTCATAGAACGTGAAAAGGATCGTTTGTAGGCATTACTGGAACGACTCGAAGTGCGCATTTCTTTCACTACATTGTTAATTTTCTTTAATATCTATTCACTGTAAAGATAAAGAAAAGCTATCTCTTTCCTTCCCGTCGTGGAGAGGATTATTCTACACGGTGTGAAAAGGATAAAGATACTTGGTTAGTGTCGGAGGTACCTATTATCCAAGCTAGGCATGCAGTTTATACTTCGAAGTACATTGTAGTTTCGATAGATTTAAATCTATTCATATGTTGTTGAAACATTAATACCGTTATGTATTAACAATAACAAACACTTTAACTACTTGTAGTTTAAGCTTTTGAGTCAAAGATGATCCAAGGGCACTAACTATTTATTATGATATAGAACCACTTGTGGACTAAAGTTCTTAATTAAAATGAAACTTACAGAACTCCCAAAACTGCGCGTAGAAAACTAATTCGTTTTGACGCTCAAAATAGGAACGGTCTACACTTTTAAAACTTTATTTTACATGAGATATACGAACTTTAAATTAATCTCTTTATTTTAACCTTGTAGGTAATGTTGATAACATTGAATACTAACTTACACGTGTTCTTTTCATTAGGAATAGAAAGCTTTTAATTCAATTGTCTGAAAACCTTTATAACTACGTCCATTGTTGAAAATTATTGTCGTATAAAATATATTTCTTTTGATATACGCGTAGGTAGAAGATTTCATGAATATAAATTGAATTGGTATTGTTAATTCATGTTTTATCATGCGACCGATCTTCTAAGTGACTTTTAATAGGTTTCAGTTTGATAGATGACCGTAACGAATGGTAGCAACGGTACGGGCTGGCCATTGCACTTGTCAGGAACAAAGAGAAATGAGGAAATAAAAATAGATATTTTCAATACTTACCTATATTTAGAAACAATTTTTATAAAAGCCAATTTTGGGTTACCAAACTTTTCCACCATAGAGATCTTAATTTTTAAATTAGGGTATTGTTATTTTAAATTCATTCATGCTCTATTAAGGCCAGATTTACTAGCTGTATATTATACCTACAGCTCAACCAACCAATAGTGGTAACTTCAATCAAACTTTTATTTGAATAATTTACTAAAGAAAGAAATCTAAAATTACTGGCACCGCATTCCCACGCGTTGTACCTAGGTAGGTATATCAGATTTTTGTTACAACTTTTTCATTAGTCCACAAAACTCTAATACCTCTGAATAACGAATAAATAAAACGAGCTCTAACCAATTTTAGATTATTTATTCAGTTAAAATAACTGCCAAAATTACTTACGATATAACCCAACCATAAGAAAATAATATATTAAACACAAGAAATCCAAAACAAACACTTTCGGCTTCGAAATTTCCACAAGCGCAAGAAGCAATCAACATTGGACATGTTTGATAGCTGATTTGAAAGTAACCACTGCGGAATATTTTGCTCGACACGCTATGTGATAGTGTGTTTTATTATTTATTTTAAATTTTATTTAGACTTGCGTTTTAGAACTAAGTATTGTAATTACAAGGTACCTCAAAAGGTATATCAATGTCAGAAGGTAAATGTCGCGATATGCATTGCAGTCCAAGTACCTTCGGAAGTACGAATGTTACAATGAATATAGGTCGCGCCACGTAAAATGAACTCTAGCTGACAGATGCGCATTAGACGATTTTTGAGTCTGACGTTTAACATTTGTTTTAAAATACCATCGCGAACAAAAGTGTTTAATTACAGTCATGGTTTTACCAACGAAGGAAAGAAATATATTATTAGTAGTATTAGTACGGTGGAATATAAATTTTAAAAAATACACAACTACCAATCAATATTGCATTTATTGTAAAATATCTAAAAATTTAAAAAAATATTCGAAAATTAAAAAAAAAACATATTATTCTTTTAATTGCGTTTTCATGGGTGGCGCGAAAACTAGATGAGGATGCGGTGTTAATGCCAGAAGTGGCCATTTTATTATCATCGTTGTCGTCACTTTCATAAGCTTTGGAATCAGAATCATACTCTACTACGTATAGTCTATAAGTCAACATACGTAACCGCGTGCGAAAGACTCTTACAAGAATGAAACGATAAATAGCCCTAGTACTTTCGAGCGTAAGTGTACCCATGCGCGAACACGTGATTTTCATTTGTTTCTAAAGTTCTTTTTACGTGGCGCGACCTATACTTATTTTATAAGTAGAGATTCAACTAATCGCTATACGCCCGTTATTAATAACCTATCCGTGCCTAAATCCTGGATTGAACTTTGACATATATTGTCACTTGTGTACCTACTCTAATCTCGGTCTCAATAAACTATCCAAATTTTTTTGAATTAGGATCGCCCCGTCCACAATTTTTTCCCTCCCGCATGTTCTGTTTTACGCAAAATAACATGTTTGAAATTTAAATATCATTTCAATAGCCAAAATAAAATAAACAATTCTTAAAACTATAAAATATTTTTTATAGTTAAAATATATATTACGACGTTATTACGACGCAAATTATGATTGTTGTCGTATTTTATTTCAAAATCTTGATTAAACCACAGAAGAGTTTTTATACGTCTCTGTGTATTCAACAAATGAAAGGAACGAAATATAAAAAAGAAAATGACCATCAAAAATGAAATTACTGACAATGTCAAAATGAATTTAAATTGTCTTTGTAATATTTGACACTTGTCAGTAAAGTCATCGCCATATTTGAAAATTTGAATTAGGAGGACAGAGGACCAATCCGTACTCTGAAAAAGACCTCCCCACAGTACCTCCCATGGATTGCTATGTCAAAAACATGTCAAGAACACAATTGTGTTTTGTTTTTTCAATCTCGATTCGGTAAAAACGGATCGGGATAGGTTATTAATAACGGGCGATAGTCGCGTCGAGTAACATTTTCTGTTTATTTTAAGGGTTATGTTTAAACTTCATCAAGTATCCATACATTTAAACAAGAGATAAAAGTACAACCTGTGACCCGCTTTTGTCCTTATTAATAATAAAACATGTCTCAGCCTAGTAAGATATCACTTATCGATCAATACCTTATGACACCTAATATCTCAATTCCTGAAGATCATAAGTCATAAGCAGGTATTCTTATTAGGTAGGTTTGTTGGTAATGGGAGGTTTTCACGCTTCATTAACGCTTTCTGACATCACGATTTTTTTTCATGGACTAGATAGACGCTGGCATAGTTTTTAAGTGAAATTTACACTTTTCGTTGTATGCAGGTGTGTCAGCCGGCGGCGGGGGCTGGGAGCCGCTGGGGCAGCCGTACTTCGACAACAGCACGAAGAGGGAAGCCACCGCCGCCGTCGGCCAGCCTGCCTATCTACATTGTAGAGTACGGAACCTTGCGGACCGAGCGGTGAGTCCTTTCTCTTATTATTCCAGTAGTTAACCATTTTATCGTCTATTAAGGATAAATAAAAAGAGTTCCTCTCGCATTTGTGATTTTGTGGCGATTTCATTGCTTTTGTTTTTATTCACTGTAAAACTCAAAGTCGCAATTGTTGATAACAAACTTTATAGCTCCTCGTTTCGATTTCAAAACACATAAAATACAACTTTTGTGGTTGTTGTTGTAGAATTTGTGTTATTAAAGTAATAAACAAATTATTTATTAGAGTGTATTTTCATGTTTAACAATTTTGTCAGTATCAATAAAAAAGTGGAAACAGTAATATAAGCTCGGCGTAAATAAGTCGTTCATATACTAAAATGCGATGTAAAAAGTAAAAACTGGATTGTTGGAGATTTTGTTATTCAAAACTCTCCAAACCACAGTAGTGTTTCAAAAATACACGACAAAATGTATCTTAATTTGGACCACAAATCAAGTTAGGACAGCCTAGTTGGCACTGTTTAAATGAATTTAAAATAAAATAGTATTTTTGACGGCGGCGAGTCCGTCTGCCATTCCAGAAAGAGTTTATACGGATTTGTATTCTGTGCGCTGCCAACGGGTTTAAAAACTTTCCTTGCAACATGGTTTAAAGCTTCCCGGAGACAAAACTAACCGGATACAGCCGGATATATCAAGAACAGAGCAGATTTCGCTCGGTGAAGTTTTTATGGGTCAAGCCTAGATCAGCCCGGGCTCATTGTGGAGGAATGCAATACTAGCTATCGTATTTCCTGCCCGGATTTGTACTTTCAAAATGCTAAACTATTAAACATTTTAGAATATCAAACATTTTGTCGAAAGTTATTTTGCTATGCTAGTTATTCCAATAAATAGGCAATATAAATAGGAAACCAAAATAAATAAGGTAAGCGCGAAAAACCTGTACAATAACCACAACCAATTTCCAAAAGCATCCTCAAATGCAAGGCAGGTTAAACGTCTACGGCTATTTGTTCGGCAATTTGTTCGATATATGAAATGAGGGGAAATGCCGTCGACTTGCTTGCCGTAGTGAATCGGCGCAATCTTCAGCGCGAATGAGTCAGCCTCTTCACTAGCAATTTGGCCACCATTCACCGTCGCTCGCATCGGAAACCACATAAAAGATTACCCACTGCTGAGAATAGCCTTGTAGCTAAAAAGCCAACTTAATGCTCTCGGATTTAGCTGGTCGGAATAAGTAAAATGTAAGGAAAACACTCATTCCATTAATGCTCTTTTCTGTGTCACATTAAAGGAACTTACTTTACGGATTCACATAGATTTATACTTACGTAGTTTTTGCGCAGTCTGTCGCATGTAGGCGGTTACTCCGTGCAATGACTGTCAAATATTCGTAAATCGCTAAAAATGGAAATTCCTATGCTCGTATCGTCTGACTTGCAGCGACGCACTATTAAGAATCTCAAACTCAGACCACTCGAGTCCTTCGTGAGTCGTCGATGTCACTCATATTTCATTAAATCTAGTAGCTATCATGGCAACCTGAGTAATGAAGCAAGGAATAGATGCAAAGCTTTTACTTTGTTTTAAAAGTGATATTGTGAAATTTTAAGAAAATAAAATTGAGAACAGACAATTTTTTTACATTTTTAACGTCGACATAATCAATATGTAGGGCCGTACAGTACCTAAAACAAAATTAAGGTAAGTTACGAAGATTTTTGTGTAATCTAGTTGGTGTTAAGTATAATAAGAATATCAGCATTTTAATGAAAGCAGCAAAATCGGGCTAGTAATAAGTTTTCATCCAGCTAAGTCAAATTGATTGCGCAGATCGGTAGTAAACCGAACGTAGGCTTAACGATTTAGCCGCTCAGTTCCTGTAAACAAACACACTCGTAAAAATCCACCATTCTAGTCTAGTCGCGTTTTTAAATCAATTTTGTCGAGACATGTATTTTTTTTCACTTAATTGAGTCCGTGCATCTCTAGTTTTTTTTGATATGGGCACAAGTAGGTGTGTAAAAAGACAATGAAATTTTATTTATGTTAATCCATGGACTGCATCGTTTTTCATTGCACTTTGAATAGGTCACGCACACACACACATATTCGACAATCTCTACAATACGAATTTTTGTTTCAAAAGGTACATATCGACATCTTATTATATGTCGCGCCACATAAAATGAACCCTAGCTGACAGCTGCGCATTAGACGATTTTTGAATCTGACGTTTAACATTTGTTTTAAAATACCATCGCGCACAGAAGTGTTTAATAAAAGTCATGGTTTTACGCAAAAATATTTTATTAATAAGTATTAGTAAGGTGGAATATAATTTAAAAAAATACACAACTACCAATCAATATTGGATTTAGTGTAAAATGTGTAAAAATGTAAAAAAAATAGAAATTAAAAAAATATTGTTCTTCCATTAAGTCTTCATGGGTGGCGCGAAAACCAGATGAGGACGCGGTGTTGATGCCAGAAGTGGCCATTTTATTATCATCGTTGTCGTCACTTTCATAACCTTAGGAATCAGAATCATCATCCCCTACGTATAATCTATAAGTCAACATGCGTAACCGCATGCGAAAGACTCTTACAAGAATGAAACGATAAGTAGCCCTAGTACTTTCGAGCGTAAGTGTACCCATGCGCGAACACGTGATTTTCATTTGTTTCTAAAGTTCTTTTTACGTGGCGTGACCTATACTAAGACTTCGCTGTCTGTTAAAAATGTCTGTTGAAAATGAATCTGTGATATTGAAATTTACTTTATTCTATTTTTAGAGTAGGTACTTTAATAGGACTCCAAAAAAACTTATTATTTACAAATGGTTGTTGAAATGAAATCGCTGGTAAATTGGTTTATTTATAGCTAATTGTAATAAAATAAAATGAAAGGACTGGGGTATTATTATAGGTACTTTGTATTATTCTGTTCTTAATTTTATTTTCGGCATGATTATATTCCTACATGTGCGTCAAACTGTAATAGGTGCCTGTTTTGACATCACAGCTTTAATACAATCACAGCAATGCCTATTTTAAAATAGGTTTAACTTTGCTACTCAAACTATAGAGTTCATACAAATATAGAAATATAATGGGGCTTGACCGGCGCGTCATTTGGCCGCTAATAACAGTGTAGCAGGAAAATAATTGGTAACGCCAACTGTCGGCAGCAGAAATCTAGGACTTAGTGAAACGTAACCGACTCCATTAAGGGAACGAACCCATTACAGTTTCACTGAAGATTTGTGTAATGCCGAGTGAGAAATCATTTACCTTCGAATACGGATAATGACTTTATAAAACTTTTAACCTAGTCCTAGCGCACATTTATTTTTTTCTTTCAAATTACCTAGTATTATCTAAATCACTGAAATAATGTTATAATTGAAAACATAAATTCAGGAACACGTTTTACCTATAAGTACTTAAACCTTCCGGTTCCTAGATAGACGGATAGAGAGATGTGTTGCGAAAGCGGTACCTTCATGACTACAAACTTTCATGAAAAATGAGCAGCTTACGGTGAAAATGTTTGTGAAAATTTTATAGCTAACTTATATTTTACGTGCATCCTTCGCATGCCGTAACGCTCTGAGACGGTAGATAAAGTATTTCTGAAATACAGTGTACGTAGGTATATACCGGTATTGCGATACGATAACTACCTTGGAATAGTTACTGGTGTAGATACTCGTATATACTCTCGAAGCAAGATTTTCGCATATGAGAATAATACGCAGTGAAATTGCTGTGATCTACGAGCTGTGATCATAAACCTACTTCTATATTCGACACAAGTGAAACAAAGACAAAATATTCACATCAAAGAAGAACAATAATAGACGTAAATTATTATTGTTGTCTCATTATGTTTGAACCCAAATCTAAATATACACTTCTTCATCCTCCCCCGCGATGTATGTAGGCGTTTATACAAACAGATGCCTAATAATTTTCTCATTCTATTTACTATACTTACTTTAATACCTCATCATCATCATAAATATAAGAGCGTCGCTCTTGTCGGTGGAGACTTTAATAATACCTCAGAATGTAATATTCATCGTATACGTTTAGATTAGGTAGGTACAATAAACTTTAAATTTTAATACATACGATTAAGAAGTTGCGAACTAAAATACTCTATTAGTTAAACGAAGTACGAAACCCAAATATTATAAAGGTCGTTTGCCGGTTCATTGAAAACAAACATTTCGTTATAAAATTAATTTGTTGATAGAATGTCCTTGTTTAAATAACTAAAATAGAAGTTGTAGATAAACGATTTCAAACAACTGATATTCCAACTAATTGTTTTCACAAAGACTTTTAATTGCTTTTAATTATATCAAAGAGATCGCCCACGTCATTTAAATGTGTTTTATCCTATTTTCCCGCAACAAGACAAACCTTGTTTCACTATTAAATAGTATAAAACGAGCGTAGAATAAATCAAAGAAATAATAACTAAATAAAATACTTTCTGGTATATTGAGGCGCTAGGTACTTAAAGGCATCCCCCCGGTGGGTTCTCGCCTTGTAGTGGCGGGGGGGCTCAGTAGTACCGGCGGACTGGTCATCTGCTGGGAAGCAAAGAGGAACCCGAGGAGGACCGCTCCCCGATGCCTTCCGGTCGGGCTTGGGTTGAGCGGTACTTTGTAGGTGGCGAACCTATTGGGTGGCGCTACTGAGGCGGACAGCCTGTGTTGTATGGGCGGCACAGGCTGTTGAGACGGTGCGTAGGCTGCGGGCCTTATGGGGGGTTCCGCAGCTGAGGCGGGTGGCTGGGCTGTATGGGCAGTCCAGCTGCTGAGAGGTGGAGGCCGCGGTGGGAGAGGACTGCCGGTATCACGGTGCGCCGCTTTCCCTACCTCCCGCGGCCTAAACGGGGTCGCCACCGTTTTTTGATGGCGGACGCGGTGGGGTCGCAGGGGAAGAGGAGTGTCGGTATTCCGGAGGCCGCTCTCCCTATCCTCTGCGACCGTGGGCATGTAGCGGGGCCACAAATCTTGCTCGCTGCGGGGAGACCGTGAGGGGCGGAATCGGAGAGTCCGTCACTCACCACTTGTTGGTCTTCGAGGAGGTGCGGCTGACGTGTTTGGTGTTTTGACACGTTTGCCGCGGAGAGAGGGTGGGCATTTGCCCGAGAGGGGTCTGCTTTGGCGGACACCGCCGACGGGGTTCGCGGATGTGTGCGGAAGCGTTCCCGTGTCCCCGTCACTTGGCGGCGAGAAGAAACACCGTGAGGTTTTAGCCGGTTGGAGTCCGGCATAACCCTTCGTCTTTCTCCGCGACGAAGGGTATCCACGATGGATTTCACCACGTAAAAAAAAAAAGGTACTTAAAGGCATAATAAAAAGAGTAAAATAATTTTATTTCGTTATAATAAAACGACATCCTGTGAATGACAGGATATTTTTTGTGCAGGATTTCTCCTTAGCTTTTTTATAGAAAAAGTTGTAATTTCCTCACTTCCTTCCTGTTACAGTAGGAAGAGACGACCTATTAATATCGCCTCGTGTAATTATTTGATAAAACGAGTTATCACAAATATCAGCTCTCTCAAATGATAATATCAATGATCAAATGATAATAATTGTATCAGGTAGCCAGTCACCATATTTTATCCTGGCCTGCGCTAATTAGCGCTCTTACACAATAGTGGTTGATCTAGAATTCAATCACTTCGACAATTTGACGTTTGATATGTAAAATGTGAATTGAGCTAGGCCACAGAGCTAGGCTAACCGTGACGTTTTGATTTGGTATCAAATAATACGTCAAACCACCACCATTAATCCATAGTATAATCATATAATAGAGAGCTATTTATCGTGATGCAATCTTTATTCTCATTTTCATAGCAAAATGTCATGCAGAAGATGTAAAAATACATATTTATTGTTTCACTGAAAAGTTGATCTTAACATTTACCTTTACATCATTGCACGGAAATTTATAATAATGTCCACATATTGAACTGGTATCAGTGAATCGTTAACCACTTTGTTCTATAACCTCATATTTCCAACTCAGGTATCATGGATCCGCAAACGCGACTTGCACATCCTGACAGTGGGTGTGCACACATACAGTAGCGACGCGAGGTTTGCGGCTCTGCACGCCGATGGCTCAGACGAATGGACGCTGCGAGTGGCGCCCGCGCAGCCCAGGGACTCCGGCGCTTATGAGTGTCAAGTCTCCACCGAGCCAAAGATCAGTCTCTCTTTTCGTCTCACTGTTGTTGGTAAGTGTCTCGGTTTATACAATACTATCTTCTGACAAGATCTTCTGTTAGATATGATCTGTCGTCTGCCTTAAACCATCTGCCATAAATGTTAACTTAATTTTAACAGACGCTTAGTGCGTCTTTCAAAATAAAGTAAGTAAATAGCAACGCCTGATGCAGAAGTTCCCTTAAATACGTTATTTATTATTATTAAATAATGACAAAATCTTCGTAACCAAATTGAATTTGTAATTTTTTCAGTATTCATAAATCAAATAAGATCCATAAAATATCACTGGCTTTTTACCGTCTTGTACCTACGAGTCTCTTAAAAAGTCAGGAAGTAAATTTACTTTGAAGTACAGAACGACACCTTGAGAAATTGTTATCTTTGTTTCCATAATGTTAGCCCAGCTGCGCTCTAGTATAAAAGTTATGCAAAGTATTTAACCAAGACTCGTTGAGTTAAGCAGTGACAGATGTAATATGAATGGCGGCATACATTTCTAGACTAAAGGGGTTATGTAGTCAGTGCTGTTGAAACGTTTCGAGACGTAATACCACTCACATCGAGTCAAGTGAAACCTGAGATAGCTTGACAATCTAATACCTGCAGCCTACTCATTAGCATACTACGTTCGTAGTATATGGTAAACTAGAAGTAGGATTATAAGCAGGGACTTCAAGATCAACACACGTTACTTATATTAATACAGTACTAAACGCTCTATCACCCAAATAAAAAATCTTTATGAGCTCAGTATCTTATAAGTGAGGCTTCCTTATTCAAATATAAGAAGTGGCTGTTTCTGGCTTATTAGTACCGCGCGGCTTGTTTCGCCAGTAAGTGAAAAATAAGAAGCACTTAGAACGCTTGCGGGAATTTTATAGCAGCTTATTTACATGCACCCGCGAGGCACAGAACAATTTCCGGTAATATTGGGGAAGCAGGGTTACCTATTATACATGGAATAAAATGAAATGTTACTTCGTAAAAAAGTTATTTTCGGTCTTGAAAAGTTGGTTTGTTAGTTTTTGATAAAAAATATGCTGTGATTTTATTTATTTGCTTCTAGAATAATTTATTGATATGTCACGTTTTCGTTATCAAATAGAACATGGGCTTTGGAGGGCATAGGTACCATTACCATGTTTTATTTTTTACCTAATCATAAAACTTTGCACTGATAGTTAGCGCTCGCCCATTACCTACCGAGCAATACCCATAATGGATATGCCCTATTATTTCTGTTTGAACTTTCCATGTTAGGAAATTATAGTGTTAGCCTAAAAATGACACAATTTAGTTTTATGCTTTCTGTAAAATTACTATTTTATTGTTGCCTACGTAAAATGTGGAACATTGATTTTGATTTCTACACAAAACTGAAATTCGGTTCATTATTTTGATTGTAAAGTCCATCAAAGTAAGGCAAGTGGCACCCCTCCTGAAATGAATCCTGCGGATAAAGTTACGTGGCCATCAGTTAAAAGTGTTCATTTTGTTTGCCTACAAATTACACCTGCTTACCGGCTTAGGGGCCGTTGAGAAGGTTGCACCTGTTTTGTTTCGGTTATGTAAACAACGTTCACTTAAGTTAATATTTTCCCGTTGCTTTAATTAAATGCCTGTAGGCAAGCATATAATTTAAGTCGGGATCTACATAATATTCCGCGGCCATTTTTATATTTATTCTTACAAAGAACGAAAAATCTAAGCTTGAATGGGTACTAAACTATGCAAGAGTAAACTACCAACATGAACGCAAGCTTAATACACCTTTGCAGGTTACGAGAGCATAACCGAGCAGATTTTAAAATCCTTTTTGTAGTTGTCTTTGTTAAAATCTAAACTCAATATAGGGTCGTAGCACTTTGCTACTAGAAGTCTACGAGTTGCTACGAGTTGCTACGATTAATTTGAGTACTACGAGACTTATTGCCTTAAGTGGCTAATTTATAAATATCATTAAGTATTCCTTATAAATCAGTAATTTATAAAAATACTTGAGGCTACCCGCGACTTCGTACGCATTTACCGTCATATTTTGTAAAACTTACACAATATCTTAAAATAATGTAGCCTATGTGTTAGTCTGATGTCCAAGCTAAGTTATTGTGTAATTTCATAAATCTGTTCAGTAGTTTTTAAGTGATGAAGTAACAAACATCCATCCATCCATCGGCACAAACATTGACATTTATAATATTAGTAGGATTTTTCAAATTAGATGCAATAAGCCCATATTTATTGGGCCGTAACTAATTGTTGGATACTTCAGTCTGCCAAGAAATAAGTTTAGTTCGAAATTATTCAATTTAATTTCTTGGAAGTTCGTGAGTTGAGTTTTTAAGGAACCAATATAAAACGTGCCGCCTTTCGCAAAAATCTGAGATAAATCTTTCTTTCGTTTGGAAACTCCGCTTTCATGTGGGTACTTTGTATATTGGCGGGGAGGTCGGGTACCCGGTACCCGGTACTTGGGTGCTCGGGTGGCTTGCTTTGTGGGCTGTCGCTGGAAATACTCCGCAATCTGTGAAATATTGCGCCTGAGGATGTTAAATAGAATTCAGCTTTGAAATCACAGTCTGTAGGATACCAGCAAGGACATGTTTTCAATTGTAGTAATAAATTAGATTGGTGACTGCTTTGTTCGTATATCTACTTTTGTACGGTCTGATAGCGCTAGCTTTGACAACGTTATCGACATATTTCAAGGGCTAATAATTTGCTTACGAAATATAAATTATTAATAGGGACTTTGACGTTACTTTACGCGTATTCAGAATATTAATAATATTACACAGTTATTTGTAGTTTATCGCTGTCTAAGTATTATAAGTCCATATTATTTAAACCAGACTACATCTTTTCAGGAATAGCACCATATACTATTTCTGGGCGGAATTCTTTGAAGCCAATAATTAACGAATGTGCTTTGTTTCGCAGTGTCGAAAGCGGAGATTCTATCGGGGCCAGAGCTGTTCGTACGAGCGGGCTCCGACATCAACCTAACTTGCGTCGCTAAGCATGCTCCCGATCCACCGAGGTAAGTTATATTTGAATATTTCATTTTTATTAAAAAATATCAAAATCATCTTCCAAATGTGACTTTATTGTGATGCGAGCTAGAGCTTTTACAACACAAAGGAAGTATGTATGTGTTTACTTACACCCAAACGTGTAGAAGTTCTATAAGATACCATTTTGCCTACATATTCTTTACTGGCTATCCAAACTCACTTCAGGTTCTTTCGCAGAAAATCTACTACAATCTAATTACGTTTCATCGTTCTAATATTTGCCGTACTTAAATCCTAGAGCAATTTCTGAGCTCTGTATTGTTTCTATCCAAGCATTTGTTGTATTAGCCCTTAAGTGTTCACTGTATTGGGTAGAGATTCAAAGATCTACCTCTCGTCTTTCTTTGTGCGTGACGTGCACTCGAGATCCGTTTGCTTGGTCGGATATGTGCAATGTAACGCCAGTACACTGCCATTCCGGGTTAGTTGTTCTTTGAGCTGTATTGGAAACGGCACAGGTGGATAATTTTCAATGAAACTTGAGTGTTAGTTTCCAAACGCTTTTTATTTTTGAAAATATATTTCAATTAAGTAACATTTGAATTTGAAGCGACTTTGTAACGTCTTTATATTAAAATATAAAGAACAACAGTCCTTGTGCGTTTTATTTATTTTTAACGGCTATTTAATTGTAAAGCCCATCTTACTTAAAATAAATTTTTTGCTCATGAAGATGACTCTCGAAACCAAGAAAAAGGCCACTCGAAAATCTCATTATAAAAAAATGAGAGGATGTCGCCGTTCTCATTTCGAATCGTTCCAAATGAAAGAGCACGTTCTTCCGAAGACGTCCCCGCGGATAACTCCCTGCAGACATTTGCGTCAAACGTGACGTGTGTGTAATGAGATCATCATAATAAGCAGCTTTTGTATGATTTAAGAAGCTTGCGAACGTCGCAGTCATTTTACTAAGAACACGAGCTCTTTACGCAATAAACATTTGTCTCTCAAAGTATTCATTCGCTGCGCCATTATCACCATGGCCATGTTCGAAATTAACGCTCTAATAAATGGTGTCAATCAAAAGGTCAAAAACCGAATGTCTAATGACAAACGTCGTAATGTTACCATAAAATATTAAATGCGATACGTTAATGACGAGTTATTTAGTGATCGATGACTGTATATATTCTATTTTTATTCAAATATCTTTATAGATTTTCTATAGATCAAACTAACGTAAAACATTTTGGGATAACTTTAATTTATGTAACGAAAACTAATAGAGGTTTTCACTAATTTTCTTTTCGATATGAGAATTTGAATATCATCTAAAACCATTTAAAATGCTTTCCAAACAGCCAACTTACGAACATCACTTTTTGTAAGAATGAATTGAGAAAGAAAACGTCTTTTGTTAGAGTGAATTGAAAAAGAATAAGATAGAACGGGGTGGGGTATAAACAAGTCCTCGCTTGAATAGCTGTGGGCCCACCTTTGAGATCTTACGACCTTATAATGGAAGTGTATTATCGTGTACCTTTTCACACGGCGGCGCACATACATGTTTAGGTTTCGCATCCATAAACGTGATAAGCTTATTATCAGATAAAAGGGTCGAAGGGCCCTAAGGTAAGGTATTCTTTACCTATTGCCGTGTAATGGTACCCCGTGTCTGAGATCTCGGCAGAGGACCGCAATTTGAATATTGATAGGACGCTCACAGTCCCCATTTTTATTCACTCGCCTCGTAAGTTATTAATACGGTTTTATGACTTTAAAAGGTTATAAAATTGAAATTTTATTACATTATTCATCCTTTACAACCAACTTAAACTCTTCATAATACGAAACTGCAAAGTAAACCCGAAGGTAGCGATCTATTTTAATTTTAATTCAGCTCATTTTATTAGAGTTTAATTTAAGCATATTCAACGGTCATTATGTTATTATTAATTGCAGTAAATTTTAAACAGTTTTGTTCTATAAAACATTAAACTAATTTTAAATTCTTAAGTATAAAGAACTAAAGTTATCAATGTTATCATAAAGAACTTAGATGTAATATTTATTTTTATAGAAACTCTATGCTTTAACTTGAGTGAGTGCTAGTATTTCTAACTACTCTGAATATTGAAAAAAGGTTTCAAAACTAGTCTTCTCTCATTACAGCCTAATGTCGTTATGTCAATCTCGTATAATTTGATTTTGATGGCGATGCTAACGATCATCTAGCTTACTCGCTCCGAGGTTGTACGTAGACAAAGTGCATGTTAATGCCACCTCGATGTCGAATTTCGATATCAGTTGACGACTAATTGACATGTTGAAAATGCAATCCACGTAACTTGCGTTTTGATTATCACTTAGGCAAATTATCCACGTAACCGTTCGTTATAACCACGCTTTCGTCTATTGACGTAATTGACACACTGGCATCTCTAAGTTGGAATGCGATATGGACATATAAGTTTTGATTAATTCACTGCAATAGAGGGCAATTTGACAACTAATAAACTAGCTGTAATGGCTCATTTATTTAAGGCCCGGCTTTTCAATTATCAGTTACCTATCAATATCTAAAACGTCATGTTTTATAAAAAAGACATAAGTTTATCTGTCAGTTAAATTTTATCTGACTCCGGGCCTAGTTTATTAACGAGTACTATCCATATGTATATCATTTGATATTAATACGACTTGTTGCAGCTTCATCTACTGGTACCGAGGCGAGCAGGTGGTGAACTACGCGCAACGCGGCGGCATCAGCGTAGAAACGGAGCAGCGCACGCGCACGAGCCGGCTCCTCATTGCACGCGCTTCGCCCCACGACTCCGGGAACTACACTTGTGCTCCCAGCAGCTCAGGTTTGGCATCCTAGCAATTATTTAAACAAAAATTTTAATATGGTATTAATTGATTATCTAATCTATAATTTATAGTCAAATCGTAATTCCATTCAATGTAGGTTTCTTTTTAGATTCCAATTGAAATATTAAAGATAATTTATGGAGCATTTATTTACACGAGATAAGCCATTTATCTGAAAAATGTCCTGGATATTTCGTAAAGGAATTTAAAATTTAGCTTTTGATCAGTTTTTGTAAATATGTACTAAGTTCGCAAGGTCAAAGAGTGTACCTACTTACTTATACATAGGGACCTACCTACTTAGAATGAATAAAATGAGCAAAGAGTTCAACATATTTTTTGTGGTTTCATGAAAAATTTATTTTATCATCTAGATCTGTGTCAAGTACGCGGCATTTACTATATAAAAATAATATCATAAGCACTACTGTAGGTCGCGCCACGTAAAATGAGTCCTTTTTTTTATCGTGGGGAAATCCATTATGGCCTTCGTCTCGGAGAAGGACTCAGGGTTATGCCGGACTCCCACCGGCTAAAACCCCACGGTGTTTCTTCTCGCCGCCAAGTGACGGGGACACGGGAACGCTTTCGCACACATCCGCGAACCCCGTCGGCGGTGTCCACCAAAACGGACCCTCTTCGGGCAAACGCCCACCCTCTCTCCGCGGCTAACGTGTCGAAACACCAAACTCGTCAGCCGCACCTCCTCGGAGACCAACCAGTTGTGAGTGACGGACTCTCCGATTCCGCCACCCACGGTCTCCACGCAGCGGGTCAGATGTGTGACCCCGCTGCCTGCCACACGGCCTCCGGAATACCGACACTCCTCTTCCCCTGCGACCCCACCGCGTCCGCCATCAAAAGACGGTGGCGACCCCGTCTAGGCCGCGGGAGGTAGGGAAAGCGGCGTACCGTGATACCGGCAGTCCTCTCCCACCGCGTCCTCCATCTCTCAGCAGCTGGATTGCCCATACAGCCCAGCCACCCGCCTCAGCTGCAGAACCCCCCATAAGGCCCGCAGCCTACACTCCTCCTCAACAGCTGTGCCGCCCATACAGCACAGGCTGTCCACCTCAGTAGCGCCACCCAAAAGGTTCGCCACCTACAAAGTACCGCTCAACCCAAGCCCGACCGGAAGGCATCGGGGAGCGGTCCTCCTCGGGTTCCTCTTAGCTTCCCCGCAGACGGACCAGTCCTCAGGTACTAAGCCCCCCCGCCACTGCAAGGCGAGAACCCACCGGGGGGGACGTAAAATGAGCCCTAGCTGACAGATGCGCATTAGATGATTTTTGAGTCTGACGTTTAACATTTGTTTTAAAATACCATCGCGCACAAAAGTGTTTTATTACTGTCATGGTTTTACGCACAAAGGAAAGAAAAATATTATTTGTAGTATTAGTAAGGTGGATTACAAATAAAAAAAACACACAACTACCAATCAATGTTGGGTTTAGTGTAAAATGTGTAAAAATGTAAAAAAATATTCGAAAATTTAAAAAAAAAAACTTATTGTTCTTCCATTAAGTCTTCATGGGTGGCGCGAAAACCAGATAAGGACGCGGTGTTGATGCCAAAAGTGGCCATTTTATTATCATCGTTGTCGTCACTTTCATAACCTTTGGAATCAGAATCATCACCCCCTACGTATAGTCTATAAGTCAACATACGTAACCGCGTGCGAAAGACTCTTACAAGAATGAAACGATAAATAGCCCTAGTACTTTCGAGCGTAAGTGTACCCATGCGCGAACTAGTGATTTTCATTTGTTTCTAAAATTCTTTTTACGTGGCGCGACCTACACGATAAAAAGTCTTACGCAATTCGTTTCGGAGATCCGTTTGAATGTTAAATATAAATTTAGTACCTCGAAAAGAGCCTACATGTGACAAGTAAAGCTCAATGGTTTATTAGTGGCTGTCACAGACACTGACAGCCTCAATATCGCCTTGAAAGCCTCGCAAAGAGAAATGTTCTACCACATTCCAATATTGCGGTAACAATTTTGCGAGAGATGTCTAAAATATACGTCAATAAGTTACTAACTTGGTTTTATTATCTTACAAGGTGTACGAGTACGTAGACGAATAATACCCACTTCAAACAGATTAAAATTAATTGATAGTGAATTCAAATGGCTTAAGAACCTAAGAAGGCTTAAATGAAATAAACACGCTAAGGACATCGAACGTTCTCTCAATCTTCTCGTACCCTTTCATTATTTCGGTATTTTGATATAGATACATATTTAACTTTAAATTATTTTAACTTGTATAAATATTCTTACTTTAAAACTACACATATATTTTTTAAATTGTTAATCTATTTTGTTTGCATAATTACACAGAGTCGGCATCAGTGATAGTCCACGTGCTAAGTGGCGAGCGTCCGGCTGCCATGCAGAGCTCGGGCTCGACCCCGCCGCGCCTCAACGGCGCCGTGCTGGCGGCGCTCGCGGCGCTCACCACCGCCACCCAACCGCGTCATGCGCTCCTGGTAGCGCTACCGTTGTTCACCCAATACGTGTCATACTTCGCTACAGTAGCTCTCATCGTCGTTGCCGCTCTATTCAATCCAGCGATGGATTACCTCTCCGAGACCCATCCCCCCGGTGCACCCACGTCTTCAAGATGACCAACTTCAGCATAACTTTCCAAAAGTTCGGAAGAAAAACGTTGTAAGTAGATGTTTAGAATTGTTTTCCAAAAGTTAAACTATCATAGATTTATTTAAAATTAGTTGGATGTTTCTGATTTTATTAATGTGTATTTTGAATACAACTATCTCGTTTCTAAAATAAAAAATAAATGTTTTGTTGTAGAAAGAAGAACATTAATTGCTTAGGTCAATTTTAGGCATTACAAATGCTTTGCTTAAGGGTGAGAGCTATTTTTTCCGACAACAAGTGGTTATTATCTATTTTCTCTAGCTCTTGCCTAGACTATTAAGGTTGTTTTTGAGATTAGGAGTAAATCGATTTCGTTATACCGATCATAGGAAGCGGGGATTCAATCGAAGGGGAACTTATCTACGGGTGTGTACTAAACTAGCATTTGCTCACTTAAACACGCTATTTGAGTTTGATCTAGTTGCACAAACACATCGGGAGATAATAATAATACACTTGGAGGAAAAAAATACGTTTCTGATACTTTATCGCTTACAGATTGGTTTTTATAATTTGATTCCAAACCAAAGATAAATAAACGTGCGGGAGACTATGTTATAATTTTGTTGTAATTGTATCCACTACACGTGTAATTCAAATAATAAAAGTAAAGAAATATCTACCTTATCTATGACAAAGACGAGATGTTCTTATCACAATGATAGGTATCACAAGTCTTCGTAAATTATATATTAAAAAGTATTAAATAATTTTGTTTTCTTACACCTACTTATAATTCAAAAAGGTTTCTTTTAAAATTTACTTTGAAAATGTAACGAGAAGCAAAGGTTAAATAAAATCATTCTTACTAACAAAGTTGTAGTTGAAAATACAGATATCCCGACGTGTTTGCTGTTTGCATTTGTTTAATGGAACCGGAGCTCGCTGCTATGAAAGAAAAAAGTGCAAGGGATTTTCTCATATCAACGCTTATAATAATTCCTTTTTAAAAGCTTTCTTTTTCTACTTTACTTAATGGGATAGGTATTTATAAAATGCTTATACTGCAAAATACACATGCCGTAAAATTATAGGCATTCACAAATACATGCAAAATGAAAAAATATATATGTATAAGTTTTATAAAAGTTGTGTTATCATTGCGTATTATCCATTACCAGCAGATATTCCTTGGTAATTATCGGTAAACTGTACAACTTTGTGACTATTGTAAGAGGTATCAATAAACAAAAGAGAAACGCCCTGTCCCAAGTTGTCTGTTGATCACTGTAGGAAATCTGTCGGGTTCGTATTCATCTGGCTGTTACATTGTTTTTGTTTTACACAGCTTTCGTCCTTGTTCCATTTACTTATGTTACGAGACGAAATGAGAGGACACAAAAACAAATTTATGAGTTTGTAAGTAAACGAATAAACGGAGAACATAAACATAAGATATCTGGTGATTCCATTGTATACCGAGATAATTATATTTGTTGCACTCGTAATTACAATATACCTGTGGTTTGAAATTTCGCATTGCGCTCAGAAAATTTTAACTTGTCAAAGGCAAATTGTAAATAGTAAACGTTTGTAGACTTAAATATTTAGTATGTATGTAAATCTTAAAGATATGTTAGTTAATTCGAAATCTCTAGAAAATAAGATTAGATTTGTAAATATAGACGCTGTGTAAATATCGACCGGATGTAAATAAGGTAATTGTGACAGCCAAAAATACATTTTTGTAATTTTCTTTGAGGGCGCATGTTTAAAAACATCGCTGTCATTCTATTACAAGTAGTTAAAGAAAGGGTTGTGTAATAAACTATCAAAGTATAGATGTATTTAACGATGTTATTTAACAATTTATAAGAATACAAATATAGGAATAAAAGATTTTAAAATACTTTCCCGTATTTATTTTCAGTGAGTACCTACCGGAGTGAACCTACAAATTAATCGGATTTCTTTTATGGAATTTATCAAAAGACGTATTAAGAGAAAACGAAATTTCAATATGATCTCCAACAATTCACTTAATTGATAATTTTCTTAACAAAGTAAAGATCCTCGAAAGATTTGAGCAAAGAGCTCGCCAGGAAATAGCCGGAACAATCCATCCGCTGGAGTTAAAGACAAAAATTTATTGTATTAAGTAATGCGGCCTTGGAAATGGGGAAAGGAAATGAAGACACAATTGAAAAGGGCACGCGTTTAAGAGCTCGGTTTGTTTGGATATGGTAAAACTGAACCCTCAGGACGCCTACTTATAGTCCTGCTTATAACTTAACGCAGTAATAAATTAATATGTCTATGTTGCAGATAAAATTAATGTTAAAATAGTAGATGTAAAATATAAAAAAAAACTGCAAAAAGTTTATACTTGTAGTAATGGGTCATTCCATGAAAAACGCTACCACAACATATTTTTTAAAATTACTGTTTTTTAATTAAAATGTGTGTTAGGGTAATCTTAAAACCCCATATTTTAATGAAACAGTATTACTTTTTCAATAAGTTTTGAATTTTGAATTTTATAACATATCTAAGTTCGCTTACTACGAACGATTGATACTTGTTAAATTTTTATCAAATTTGGCAGAGCTGCAAAAAGAAAACTACTGCCCGATTGGCATTACGCGTCCCACCATTCGAAAATAAAAGTTTTCAGCAACATAAGCGTCAAGTATTACTTAGTAAGTTCAATGATTAGTTCCATTTATTTAACATTTAAGTTATGCCTCCTACTTGTAACACCCGTTACAAAAAAAGGACATTTTCTTGTTTGGTGACTAAGTTATTGCACACATTATAAAATCCATTTAAGAAAGAAAGGCTATGATTGATAACTTCTGTTATTTGCTATTTTTATGAAGGTAGGCTAATATATATGTGAAATTTTTGCAGATAACGGTATGTAACACCCGTTACGCAACGTGTGCCACTGAACGTTCATTTTAATACTGATGCTGAAAAATAAGCCTAAAAGGGGGGTGTTGCGCTCATAAAACTTATATGTTTTCTTTTTGCATCATTAATTAATTCCCAAGTAAAAGTGTACGAAATGTAACACCCGTTACATGGAATGACCCTTATGTTAAATGACCAAACTATCTACTTGACCGAATTTCATGCACTCAATTTACCTTGTGAATGGATTTTTCAAACATTACATTATTATGTCACGGTAATAACAAAACGCGTTCTTTGTCACTTTAAACCTTAATACACTTTTGAATAAAGCCCAAATTGGATCTTGTCATAACGTAAAGAGGAGAAGGCAAGCGGCTAAGCGCACAGTTTTGCGTATCACACATTTTATCTTTTTTGGTATCTTGGAAGAAAAGTGTTTTCGGGCGAGGGAGTCATTTTGCTTGATCTATGATTCGGGAGGCTCGAGTTTCCCCGGCGCACTTTATCAAACCAAGTGTTTGTTGAGATTTCAGAATAACATCGTGTCAGCACTTCATTTGTTTGACTCACAGTTGATCGAGTAATAAAAATACGTTACTGTTTTACGATAGGTACAACAATTAGCCGTTTCTGTTTAAGGTGGAAAAGCGACTTGTATAGGAACGGTAATTGGTTAGTGCAAAAACTGAATCGTATCGTATCATACGTATCATAATGTTGTATTATATAAAAAATAAAATAATAATAACGAATAATATATTAGTTTAATTTGAATACCAATTATGCACATCCACCTCAAATCAGCAATTATACTTATTAATGGAAATTCAATTCGTTAAGTGCTTTCAAAAACAATTAGAAACAGCAAATGTTTTCATTTAAAATATTCCAAATCAACAAAACAAACACTCGTTATTCTAATTGTTTCAGTAAAATTTAATTTATCTGTGCCGTTCCGCTAGTATAATCACAGAATAATAAATAGTACTTGTATAATTTAGCAAGCGATGTTGCTAAACAAATATAAGTAGCTTACAGCAGATGGATTCTGAGAAAGGTATTGGCGTTAACCTAGGCTTCTCTACAACTTTGTTTGGTCGCTTGGTAAAGGTTTTGAGTTAACGCCGCAGGTTTATTTAATGTAGACCAAACTGCTGGAATTGTATTTGGATAGGTATGATGTTTGTTAACACGCATACCTTTAAAAAATTTTGACGGACGAGTATGCATTTCAACATATAAGTAGTAGAAATAGACTACAGACACGATAACGCTTATACCAAGACAACAAGCTGTTCAAATAGTAATACTTAAAATATGAATAATTGCTTACTATCTTTGTCAATGATAAATTATTCCTGACTAGCTGTCCCGGCGAACTTTGTCCCGCCTTAGAATGAACTTTATTGTGTAGGAATAAAGTTCAAATTGACTCTACATTTTAGTAAGAAAACATTTGTATGGGAAAAATAAAAGGTCTGTTATAGGGCTTTCCCGGCAATTATGCGAATTTTTCTCACCGTTTAGACCTTCCCTGGACTACGACAAACATTTTAAAATCAAAATCAGCTCAATCGGCCCAGCCGTTCTCGAGTTTTAATGAGACTAACGAACATCAATTCATTTTTATTTATATAGATGTATTCGCCAGTGCCGACGGTTGAGTTAAGGAAATGGCCGCAGCTAACAATATCGTCAGTAAACCGATAGGAGAACATCGTTTCGTCAGAACGACAGCGAGAATCGGGGGCTTGACTAGGGGCCTGACCGATAGCTTCCTTGCTGTGACACATCCGTGACAGCGGTCGCGGCAGCTTTTGCCCATCCTTCAAACTAAACGTCTTCTGGTAAGTAACGTCAACGACCACAACACTTGGGTTGAATAAAACAGGTTTGGAATATTTTAAAGATTGTCCACGTATTTATAATAACTATTATTTGTGAAACACTATGTTACTACAGCATTATATTTCGATTAGGTATCTTTTTACACCAACCACTACCCTTAGTGAAAGAGAAAACGCCGCGTTTGACAAGCGTCACTACCGATATTTACTTTTAGGTTTCAACAGAAAAAATAACACAATTTATTTTCATATAGGTAGTTGGCAGTTGACACATAAATAAGTTTTACATGCAGTGTGCAGATACCGGCTAAAATAAACGCTTTTAGGCTTTTAAATTCAAACCTTCGTTGTCAATACTAACAAAAAAATGTAAAATTCACATTGGGACGGCTCCCAGCGGAAACGGCAGCGTTTAAAAGTTTAAACTGAAATTTTAGAAACTAAATTCCGGAATATGTGGCCAATATGGCGTAAAATTTGTAGCAACGTTTTTCTGGCTTCAGATGGCATTTTCGTTTGTGTGTCATGTTCCAGTGTCCGCTCTCTGGGGTAGACAAAGTTACGGTCACGTTTAGATGTATTTTTACTATTCGCTCTGTGACCTCCCAACATTGGACCTTTCTCGCTAAATTGGAAAATCTTTTGGGTTGAAATCACACAAAACTTTTGTATCGGTAAACACTTTACGTGTCCGCGGTGCGTCTGTGTCTGCTGTCCTCCGTCATGAATAAATGAAATCCATTTTGGTTACCATTTTCGACAAACTTCTCTGCTCGATACAGGGACTCGTTCTTTGCTAAACAAGAGACGTTTCAAGGTATTATATTATAAAAGTACTTAGGTACAAATATCCTGTCACTCCATCCTATTCTGCTGCGCGCCAGTATATAATGTGTATAAGAATACAAATAAAATGAAATCAATATTTTAACGAGAGTATTACATAAAGAACGTACTCCAGTATAGGTAGATCTCGTAAATGTGAGCATACAAAGCGCGTCTGCCTCCACGTCAATACGCCGACAAGACGGATGTAACTCCTGTCACTTATTGCCAGAATGATACATGAAGTATGGCAAGATTTATAGAATAAAAAGCAATGTGTACAGCGGCCGTCCCACGGGCCCGCTGGGAACATCTATTTCGTTAGTTTCCGTCGAGTCACGAGGATGCTCGTTTGTCATCCGGCCCTTATTGAGGAGTATGGACGAAAAAATATCGCTCTAGGGACCTGGATATGCGAATATCCGAATCCCATCCAAGTTTACTAGCTAATTTTGCGGATTTCACACCGACTTTTTCATAGGATTTACTTCTTTGTTGTCTTTTCAAATATCGTGACTAAGTTTAGTTAGGTACTTAATGCATTTTCAAGAAAATTTAATTAAAACACTTACTTTTTCATTGGTGCAACAAAGGAATTGTACGGCCAATTAACGAAACAGCTGGTTTAAGCGCGGTACCTTTTCGGGACAACATTGTAATCTGCTCGTGTTTCAAGCTGCCTCTCGTAAATTTTAAACTGTTGTAAAATCTCTCGTAAGACAGTGCTAGCTCTATGTTGCGGGAAATTTCAGCGGCCGACACTGTCTGTAATCCGGGTGATGTTTTCATAATTCTGCCGAAGATATGTCGAGGGTACGCCAAATCTTTTGTATACATAATATGATACATTGATAGCTGACCCTGAAAAAATACATGTTCATATTGTTGCGCCGTTCTTTAAACATGGGTAAACACGTGCAAACGTAGGCAACGACGAGAGTAGATAGATTAGGCTATAATATCCTCTCCTATATTTTTGATTAAAGGAACTTCGCTATCTACAGACCAATCGGTTCGGCCGAATGAATAGGTATTAAGTTAGTAAAACAATTTTAATCAGATCTAGACTAAGTTCCCAGGACCACAAACAAGAGACTTAACTAGGAGTGCTTCAGGTTAATTACCATCAGTGATTTATTACTACAAAGCGATACATAATTTACATAACAAAGCAGCTAGACATTTTACTACGGCAATTTAACTTGAAGACATGTTTTCTGTATAAATACGCATAAACGGGAGGAGTACCGAAGACATTTCGTAACCTCTGTAAGCTTAAAAACTTAGGTCTGTTCAAAGCATTCGAAATAAAAAAAGCAACTGTGATATTTTGTCTAGCATTAGCTTCAAAATAGAGGTGTTTTAATGTTCATTTGTAAAAACCAAGAAATAATTTTCGCCTTTGAAATATTAGAACTAGGCGTTTTTTGTAGTGTAAGAGTGTTGTCCAGTGCAGAGATTCGACAAACGGGTGCTACTTACATAGTTAGGTACCTACCTAATGGTTTTTCAGGATACAGAAATCACTCGCTGACCAAAAACGGCCGCATTCGTAACTTTTCACATAAACTTATAGGTAAATAAAATTGGTATAGTATGATTGATGTGATGTTATTTTGGGTTTACCTAACAATTTGTATGTTTTTTGCTCCAACGAAATGAAAGCTTGTTGTACTTCTAAATAAATAATCTAGTAGAGACATTATAGTAGTGTATGTACCTAAGTACTACGTATTAAATCAAGAGATTATTTTATGTTTCTTGCATAACAGATTATAAACTAGGCTATACAAGTATGTAAATTGATAGACAGAAGAAAGGTTTAGTAAATGAGAGGCAATCTAATCTGTGCCAGTTACAATTATAAACTAAAACTGCAGACAATTTGCAGTGGAAGTCTGCTCGACTCGCTGTGTTGTAGCACGCCACTCACTGCTGAAGTCTGCGGTACACCACTAATAGACTTTTTTTAAACTCCTCGCGAATACTCCTTCAGAGAATTTTACTTTGCTGCCACTTTAAGCGACTTAAAATACATTCTATTTTCAATTTTCTGGATCTGGCGGGAAAAGTAGGCATCTTATACAATATTGGCGAATGTAATAGAATGTAAAGAACTTCGGATGGTAGAATATTCAGTTAAATAATAATAAAAACATAAACTACTTACCTTTGTATGAGCAAATGTTCATTCTTGATGAACTTGTATAAAGGTAGATAAAAAATTGGCTACAAAATAAAACGGTGCAATTTGCGAAACAAAAGAGAGTGTTTGTAACACGCAATTACAGAAAGTATAACGTGCTAAGGGTTGTTCGTTGGAATCGAATCAAAACGCTCGACCAAGTAGACTAACATTTAGTACGTAATCCTATTGTAAGCACTAGTGCCATTAGCATGAAACGGCCGTTTGGACCGCACCGCGACCTCTGTCCCCACTGCCCCCGCTACAGCCCCCTCCTTCACACCCGCCTCGTGCGAGATTACTTTTTATTTCCAGTTACCCCACATAAATTGGGCTGAGCGTCCGGTTCGCGAATAATTCACAGTTTGCTTTCCTTGCCTAGCCACTTGTTACTATATTTACACTCACTTATGAAGAATGGATGTTGCTCAAACACATTTTTCTTCTAAAATATTTCTGGCTGCCTTCGACTGACTCAAAGCCAATTTTCTAAATAAAATTTGGGGCAAGGGCGCGAAATTCTTTTAAATGAAAATGACAAAGATTAGCTTATCAGCTTATTTTACTCAATAGCGATCCGGGCGCGGAAAAATTGATTGAAGCATCAGTCAATTTAGTCCGCGGAGCGTGGAGCTCGTATCTACTCAAGGGAGAAAAGAAGCGAAACTCGTTGGCGAACTAATGTAGCGAATTTACGAGATACTGAAATAAAATAAAGTGCGAAATTTATTTCCGTCTCGTTGCGAAGATACTTTTTAGAAGATACATTTAAAATTATGTGAGATATAGGAATGTACCTAATATTTATTTCTCTAGACTTAAAATAAATTTCAACATTTGATTGCGAGCTCCTGCGTAAAGGTTTGTTGTCTATAACCAAGGATAATTTGTGCGAGGATGAACAATCGAATAGCATCGGTCTGTCTCGGCCGCGATGCGGTGGCGGCGGCTAAAACATTACTGGCGGAAGACTCGAAGATTGCTCGTAAAACTTTTAACGATCGCACTAAATTACAATTGGGTTCGAATAAGTTTTTCGACCTGTTTAATTTATTATGAGAGCCGCTGGCGACGTCTGATCTTTGAAACATGAGTTCAATTCCTTATACCTAACTAGGGTAGATAAGTACTAATGAATTATTTAGGTCAAGGACTTAAACAAAGATGAATATTTGTGAATTTATTCGCTCGTTGACTGCCTACTCCTCTCTTGTACTGGGATTTTCACTTCGTTGAACGGAATACAGGAGTGGTTTCGATACGTTGATTCCCATCAAATACGGGGTGGAATATGCGTGACGTTTGTCGAGAAATAGGCTTGTTCATTAAAGAAAATTCTAATTACACAATCGCGTTCGCACATCTATGGAACTGTGACGAGCTGAGTCACGCAACTTGTTACGTTGGGAATGTTGCTATAGGTACAATGTTATGTAATGTTTGCCATGTCTGCATTAAAATGTGTTAAAACGTCATGTAGTGTTTGAAAATTTTAGATTCTAAGTTCAGTAGTCGCTATATAGTTTTAACATAACTGTTTATTAATTTTTTTCTTTATTTATTTCAGAGATTGTGCAAAATTTCGCCAAGCCGCCGTTCGGGGTTCCGCTGAATAGAACAAATCGTATAAATTTGAGAATTTTCCTTAAATAATTCGATTGACGCAAGTATTGATGCCTTAAAACTTGTTTTGTATTTCCTGGACATTTATTTAGACAAAAGTATTGTCTAAAAAGTAACTTTGACACAAACAGAGATGAGAGCCCATTTTGATTGCCGTTTCATGTTTTCGAGATAATACAAAGTCCGGAAACAAAAAGTAAACACTCGCTTACGAAGTTTAATTTGGCAAAAGTTTTGACTTCACAATTTTACGAAAATTCAATCAGAATTTCTCTTAATTCAACTTGTGCCAAGTGACTTAACGGATTTTATGATTTATTTGCTTACCTTTACTTCTAGGAAATCAACTTCTTAATATTTTTATCAAGTTTTGTCATTTCAAGTTACAAGTTATAAGACTATTACTTCAAAAATTTTGATACAATAAAAGAAACACTTTTTAGGTATACGTTACTTCTAGCTTCTGATTACGAAAATAGAAAACGATTAGTTCTAAAATGTCATCATTGAAAAGTTAGACTTGAAGATAACTGTCATAATTAATATTATTTGTGTAATGTGTCAAAATACATCGCTTTATCCTTATTCAGAACGTTAAACGTCGATTAAACGGTTTGAAAATTAAACCGCCATATATTAAAATTTATGAATGCAATTAATTTTATGCACGATGTCCCTTTTAACATGACGTCAACAAAATGGGTTCGCGTTTACCATTTTCGATTAACACCAAAGGCGTTTGCGGAGGCTCATATTGTAATGGAAGGACTTCTCCTCGTACTATTAATCACTGCGAACAAAGGGCGTGTAGTGTAAGTTTCCTTTCAGGATATAATTACTTACTTTGTAAATATTATGGGTAAGCAATTTCATTTAACTAAACAATCATGTTTGTTTGGAGGTTGGACGTGTTTTAAACAAACAAGTCAGTAATCGATGTCTGTCTACATCGACATTCTGTCTGAAGAGAATAGCGTTACTGGAATTTTATAGACATTTCTATTCAACGTTACTCAAACATTTTTTTTCTAAAATATATAATCACAAAAGTAAAAATCATTTTTATAATTAAATCAAATAAAAAAAAATGTTTCTAGATCATAATGTAAAAAGAATTTTTAAAAGTGTAAACTTAATTGATTCTTCTAACTTTCAATAAAGGCATTAAGTAGGTACCTACGTAATAAGTACGCTGAATAATGAAAATATTTTTTCTTAGAAGTAATAATAAAGTGGGAGCCATTTCTACTTAATTCTATCTGAAGACTTATCAAAGAACAAAATACTCAAGAGGACAAGAGAGAAATACAATCTGGCGTCGTAATTTGTCACTACATCCATTATGCAGCGTCCGCTCTCTGCACAATGTTCTAATTGAGTAATTGCATGATAACTGCAGCCTAGCTAAGCTATAATTAATTTGCATATTTGTTACATTTATGCTGAACGAAACTTGGTCCGTATTAGTCAAAGTCGAACTCTATTAACCTAATAATATAACTCACTACAAAATTTAAATAAATAAGTACCATATAAATCAGTTTTACAAGAAAAGTACAAAAAGGTGCCCGCTGGCTGGCAGTTATAAACAAAGAGTTAAAGTAATCTAAACTACAAAGTAGGTTATCATTTGGAGTTGAGTCCGTGATATTTTAAACATTTAAGAAAGAACCTCAGACTTCCTTTTCCCGTTGAAATACCTCTTGGCAAGATTCAGTTACAGAAAAGTATTCAAGTAAGTATAAATTTCGGAGATTGCAAGCAACAAACTTTTCAATGGAGAGTTTCCCGCGGCTACGGAACCATAGTCTCGACTATTAAAGTTGGTAATATCTGTCTCTTGCAAACTAGCGTCATATCTGTACAAAAGTGAATAGAATAATGCTGCAATTTAACGAAATTAATGGGTTAGTATTTATGTAGCAGTAAAATAACTTGCAAAATAACTAGGTATCCGTAGTTATACAAAAGTAACAGCTATTCTCGTAAAAAAGGTAAATCTACCGATTTCAGTCAATGGCGTTCCTAAACAACTGTCTGCTATCGCTAAATCTGTATAAGTATACTATAGTAACTATAGTATACTTATACAACTATAGTATAGTTGATGTATCTCTATCTACTCAGTATACAGGTATGTTTTGTACCCATCGGAACTCGATTTACACGTCTACCTGGTACCAGGTTACAAGTTAAAATTGTCTTAGCAACAGAAAAAGGTACAAAAAGCTTTTAGTGGCAGATAAAAAGGTTTGTTCCACATATTGTTACCGTTTTCCTTGTTTTAAAACATATAAATTACTCATGTAATGTCACTTAATCTCCTATAAGCTGGAGTAAGCGGGAGGCAGGTTGATAAGGGTCCGGCGTGATTTTTAAATGAGTTATATATTAAATTTGTTCAAAATACCCCGGCCTTTGCGTCCTACAAAATACTGACACGATCTTTTTCCTTCATTTTAATTACATCAACTTGTTTCAACAAGCAAATTATTAAGATTTTTTCATAAGTTTTCTTTTCCTTTCATACATTTCTAAACCTACATTAGACCTCGTTTAGATTTCTTTCCCTGATTAGTCAGTACTAGTAATTACCAAATTTTATAATAAAAGCGTTGGAAAAGCTAGTTAAAGGAAAAAATAAATCTTTGTACCGTTAAGCCAATGCCAGTTCCCATTCGTTTTAAATCGCTCGTTATGCTAAACTCCAAACTTGTTCGAAGCTGCGCGACCAAACCGCAATGTTTTTATCGGGACAAACCAGCCGCGTTAATAAAAATCTCTTACCGTTTACAAGATTTACGTATGTAACAGAACTAGCGTTTTTCGAGTCAATATCTCAACGTCGACCTTTCTACCAATGCATAAAAATAATTCAAAGGCTCTCGCGGGTTGGGGCAGCGTTAGATACAGCGGCAGTGAATCACGTAGGCCCCACATTTATCATCGCGAGGAGTTTCAGCGGGTACCGACGTGTCGCGTTTTGTGTTAGTCTTAGACAAATGTTGTAAGAACCTTGCCCTTGCTCGGTACCATCTCCTCCGATACGAAAGGAACCATTATTTGCCTTATAGTATCTAACGTGTCTTGGTCCTCTCTAAAGTAGCCTTGTATTAACTGAAAATCTCTTGAAAGTAGGTAATATGTGGATTGAACGGATTGCACGGATACATCTGCCTATGTCAAATCATCGTTTTTATTTGTGAAAAGTTTCAATAGAAAACGTTGAATTGGGGACTTATTGATTAGGCGCATTATGGTCAGTAGGTATATCTTTCTTAAAATTTACAATGAAACCCGTCAACTGAAACTTGATGATAACAATATTACGCAATACAATATTGTTTCCTCCTAGCGTCATAGTATGCTCATTTACATTTGTAAATATACAACAAAAAACAGCGGAAAAAGTGACGAGGGTCTCGTTTGAAATACCGTAAAAGTAGGTAATCAGCTCGCTTTACTGACTTTTACTTCAAAGTGAATTTTTGTTCTCGCCTTTTATATTTTATGCTTGAAACCCCAAAGTATTTTTAAATGCTATACTTTATTCAACAACCGCTGAGTTAATATTTAAAAGCTGTGCCGCGTCGCGGAGAAGTTTCGCAAATTAGTTAAATATCAGCGACTGCCGGAGTTCAGTGGAATTCACACGTGGTTCAGTTGGTACAAACAGCATACCTTTGGGGTTTAATACCTACTTTGGTCATAAGACACGCATTAAGTATGTACGTCTACCTACCTATTGAGCGTTTATAAAAAGACTATACTATAAATTTGACCCCAAACTCGAGATATTCGCGATTTGAGATATACTTACACAGTGCTCATTGTAGGAAGACAATGGGGAAGACATACGGATCTCCATTCACACGCGCATGGCAATGGCGTATGACAAATTGTCGTATCAGTGGACAACACCTGAACAATCGCCCTAATGACTACACCGTACATCACTGGAACCACACACACCGCATATGAGTACGTGACCTAACAACCGTATGCTTTGTTCCTTCGAATTGGACATGGAGAGACCTCACTTTAATAATTGTTAGATATGGTTTGCAAATACTGGCAAATCAGTACTATGACTTCCTACTTACTTACAAAAGGTGCTCCTAAGGGCTAATTCTCAAAAAAGTGGCACCGCAACCTGTCAATCAATTAATGTTAGAACTTTTTTTTTACAGTACGTCCTAATCGTATTTAAATTATCAATTATTATTTAAAGACACTTTCTACATCGAGGCCTAGTAATTAAAAGTAAATAAAATGTATAATATTATATTAACTTTAGTTTGTAACTACGTTTTGTCGTTCACTTGACGTGTCCCAACGCCAGATACCGAACTTTGAGGTTAAAAATAAAATAGAAAACATTAACCAAAAAAATATTGAGTGCATTACGTAGCTTACTTATACCTTCCATATTTATAATTTTAGTATTTTACAACTACTCTTAATACAAATTTTTGTAGATAAATGCAGTTTAAGTTTGTCCGAGGTAGTTTTTGTCGTTGTTCTGCCACCGCACTAACACTCCTATAGCGTAAGCACTATGTTACCCCCCGTGCCCCCTCTTGCATGAATCGACGCGTCCAGATGTCGGCCAGCTCTCCTGTTACAAGTTCACGTGTTTATAGCTATTGTAGGCGACGTGGAAAATAAAAATATTCGGCGAGCGGGAGTTTGTAACAGGTATGTTGTCTTTGTTCTGCCATTCAAAAGTCGAAAATTATGTACTAGTTGATGTGATCAAATTCGTTTGCATTATGTAAATTGGTGTTTATTTTCTTGTCAAAACATATTACGGGCATAAACCAAATACTTTCCTTGTAATTGTAAAAAAACCGTTAAATTGTCGGTCACCTGTAAGTCGTTAGCCTGCTAGTGTTAAACAAAAGACTAACCAATCGGGTTGTTTACCCTTCTTCTAAAGTACTTGCGATATATTTACGGATTGTTAGGCATTTGAAATCAATTTTTTTTTACTAAAATTTTGATTTCGTTAATAATTATTTGGAAAAAGTTTAGAATCTATGCTTTGTTTATTTTTCGTTATAGCCTAAGAGGTACTTTGAAAGGGCTAATATTAAAGATAATTAAAATAAATGTGATTGATTATTCTAAATGAACTGTATTTTATTTGTCTAAACTATGAACCTGCGCGCATTGTCGTTAACCCGCTGATAGTTTCAACTAATTTTGTATTGGATTGTCGGTATCATGCACTTCTTATCAATAACCTGGATCCTGATATTCGTTCACCTGTCATCTCAGTCATTAACCTGGACGCCTAGTATTTTTAAATGCTTATATTTCCTAAACTATTTGAAAAATTTACTTCCCTCCACTTGATATCGAATACTGGTCTATATATCTAGCGATAACTGAAGTCAGAAACTTAAAATCGCAAGCTTAAAAAAAAATGCAAATTTAATTCAGCGGTGCCACTTTTTTGAGAATCAGCCTAAGATATTTTATCTTGGACTTAGGTACTCTTCACTAAGATTTGCAAACATTCCAAAATTTCCCTCAGTCTAGAAAACAGAAAATAATAGTTTCCTCATATCACCACATTCTGTTATTGCAAACCTTGACACGCTACTTCGTTGGAAGGAAACGTTAGAGCTATAAAAAAAAAACTTTTAAATGACTTGAACACAGTTATTGACAATCTGCACTGCGACGCGTTTGTATCAATTTAAATTTGATACGAAACTTTACTTTAAGTAAAATAATAAATTTACTTAAAATCCTGAAAGGATTTAAAATGAACGCTTCCTGAAGCACATATTTCCGTGTTTTATTTCACTGCTAATGTGTTGATTTGTAAGTTATTTGGAAATAATCGTGTTATGCTAATGAATACTTATGGAGTAGATAATAATAACCCAAAACTATTTAATATTTAACCCCAGAGTGGAAAATAATTTTGTGCTCGGTATAGTTTCATAATTGACTTCATCCGACCGACTATGTTACCCAGACATTCTCTATATAGGTAAAGCTATTTTGGTGAGATTGGATATGCAGCAAATGCAACATTCAAAGTTGCAAAATGGCAACTGTTTATTCTAGTGAGCTGTAGAAACAAATCTTCTAAATCTTCATTAAAAATCTTATTTCGTTATTAAAATGATATCTTTAGAAATGTCAATCTTTATTACTAATCTGTCCAAGTATATTACATCTGTTACGATAAAAGGTAAGAAATCCATCAACATTTTCAGCAGGGAATATTGTTTTCACGAGTACGTCCTCTTTCTCCTGTTGCGCCGTGTGTTGTGAGTATTTGATCCTGTATATGTTAAGAGTGGAAATTGTTGGTGCTCAATCATCGCGGTGTACGGCGCAGACACATTTCGCGCCACCAGGTGCTCCGCAATCCCACAACGCGTCAACACGAACGTTTCCGCTTCCGTCCGCGACCCCTTCACTCCACTCATTACTTTTATTGCCCCCACACAACTATTACCTTACAAAGAGAAACGCTTATCCGTCGTTGGTCCATTTTCTTCGCTGTAATTGACGCTTCCTCCAAATATTCGTTACAAAGCAAAGTTGCGCTAGGTAAGTCTTTGACATCTTGTAATTAGCCCTAACGCTCCAATAGACCGCATTCTTTAGCTAACTTTGCGGACGGCATATTTTTAATTTAAGAGAGATCTTGCAAAGTTTTTCCGTTGAATCTCTCCAGCGAGAAAGTGTCTGGAGTTGGTAAGTTGAATATTAAATGTTTCGCCTCACTCCGCCGCTCGTTTGTCATTCCGAATGCCATTGGATCTTCTCTGAACTGCGTGGAGCGCCGACTCGAAAACTGCCACGAAAATGATCACAGGTCTGACGCAAATTTATCTCTAGGATACAATTTTATTGCTATCACATTATGTTGTTCGTAATTACGAGCCGGTAGGTATAATATCAAAAGCTTTTATAATAATAAGTGGAGCGTTCTCAATTTGTTTCCACGACGCGCTTTTCCTGGCGTTAAATAAATTTTATTTATTTTTAAAGGCGATGAACAGTGTAACCACTATTTACGTAAGAACGACAGTCCCGATGATGTGACGAATTTCACAATTTGTAAGAGTTATCACACACACCGATGACAAATGTTTGCCTCGGTTTAAAGTGAACAGTATTTTCACAGACCTTTATAATCTCTGATTTACGCACCCGCGGACCGAGGGCGAACAATAAAAGGCAATTTATTTTTTCCTGTACACTTTTTTCATTAGCAAACAAGAATGACGTGTAAAACAAGCGCTTGTAGTGACGAGGGTCTCCGTAAATAACCTAAAGGAAGTAATTATCCCACCGTGTATGTATTAAGAGTAATGCACGCGTGATATTTATTTAAGTACCTTAGATAATTAAAGGATGGTTAGCGCTTAAATATTCTCTTTTGATTGTCTTTTTTGTATAGTCATGTACAATTTCATATCGTTTTCTATAATAGTGGTGTGCCAAACATGTGTGTCGGGATATTAATAATTACTGACCTAAACCTCAAGGTGTGAATACAAAAATAGGTACCAATCTGAATATAAATTAAAATTTGGTAACGAATGCCTAATCGAAATCGAAGTAGGCATGAAACCGGAAGAGAATCGCACGAGGGTCCCCAGCCGGTAGAGTTTAGAGTGACGTCACGCGCGACTCTCGTTTGTCATTCGTAAATATGAGAGGGATGAGGGTGAGACCGAGCTGGTCCCGCGCCCGTACCAGAGGGACCACCGTCAAACATGAAACAGGTTGTAATCTACTAATTGATAAGGGAACGTAATAACCAGGTGCATTAATGCGGAAATAGTAATTAAGTACAACGCAAAATAAGTTATGCTAATAATTTCCTAGTCGTTAAGTCTGTGCTGGAAACGAGTTTAATATTACATATATAGTTTGGTTCTAAAGAAGTTACAGTTTCCTCTGAGCTTTTAAAAAAATATCTGCAAACACCAATCTGCCTTTGATATAAGTACTAGTAGGTATTATAACGAAGACCAGATATGAAAATCTCATACCAGATTTTCGTCAACAAACAAAGATTGTCACTTAAATAATTTGAGAAAAACATTAAACACCGTGTTTATGGACGAAAATATTGTCCAAAATGCTTTTTGATTAAATATTTCATTTACCTAAATGCTCCCAATGGTTATCCCAATAGTTCTCCCAATAGTTCTATTATTGCGTTTTTCCCAGCCGGAGACCGCCACGTGCGATCAACAAAGGCCTTTCCTATTAAAAAAGGCTTTTATACGTCCTTTGTGAGTGCACTCGCTATATTTTATTCCCTCGCTTGCAGGTTCCGTGTTATATCTGAATAGCCTACCGAGGGGAAAGTGTGAATATTAGAGTAAATTTTTACGATTTTTCTTTTTCTAAACTTGTTTATGAAGCTGTATAAACGCAGTTTAGACCATGTGCAGCAGGTTTCTGAATTCAGCATTGAAAATGTTCCCTCTACATCACCGTATCTCTCCTCAAAGTATACTTAAGTAAGTAGAATGCGAGACGTGATCATTGTCAATCAATGTTAAATTACTACTTAATACTAAACATTTGTTGCATATCTAACGTAAGTGATGTAGCGTGGAGTCTCTTTACTTATTTATTAAACGACTTTGGAGTCTTACGTTTAAAGTAAACAACAAAGGTACTTTATGATAATAGCTATAAGACAGCGAATCCTTTGTCTAGATTTAGTAATTTATCTCGTGACTATCAAAGCGGTGAAGCATGGACGTGACAACAATACCTGACGTTTGGCTTATGGTCGCTACCACCCGCAGTCGCCCGTTACCAAAGAGCAAGTATTCAGTAAAGGTCTGTAGGTATGTTATACAATGTATTTGCTCATGCTGTGAATTTAGGTTCAGGTACGGTACTATTTTCAGCGCAAATTGGTTTTTCGGGTGATTCAAACAAACATTTGAATTTTTTATCGGCTTATATTTTAAGAATCACCATCACTTTAAAAACTTAATATTTTTTGATGTGGTCAGTTTTCAATAAAATCGTTTAAGTCATCTTGTCACCTTATAGTAGTTACAGCTTATGAAGTTCTTACCACTCTACTACGTACAATTTCGTTGTGCATTACTGCATTCAACCGCGGGCCACCACGGGTCTCCCAAACAACGACGGATTCACTGTCATTCGCACTGACCAAAATTAACGAACACCGGACCTAACACAAATACAACGCTAATGTTTCAAAGAACAAATTATAGTTAATGCCTAGGACCCAGGCATTAACTTTATGTACCTATAGGTCGCGCCACGTAAAAAGAACTTTAGAAACAAATGAAAATCACGTGTTCGTGCATGGGTACACTTACGCTCAAAAGTAGGTACTAGGGCTATTTTTAGTTTCATTCTTGTAAGAGTCTTTCGCACGTGGTTACGTATGTTGACTTATAGATTATACGTAGGGGATGATGATTCTGATTCCTAAGGTTATGAAAGTGACGACAACGATGATAATAAAATGGCCACTTTTGGCATCAACACCGCGCCTTTATCTGGTTTTCATGAAGACTTAATAGAAGAACAATATGTTTTTTTTGTAATTTTCGAATATTTTTTTACATTTTTACACATTTTACACTAAATCCAATATTGATTGGTAGTTGTGTATATTTTTTTTTTATTTATATTCCACCTTACTAATACAACTAATAATATTTTTCTTTCCTTTGTGCGTAAAACCATGACTGTAATTAAACACTTTTGTGCGCGATGGTATTTTAAAACGAATGTTAAACGTCAGACTCAAAAATCGTCTAATGCGTATCTGTCAGCTAGGGCTCATTTTACGTGGCGCGACTTATACCATACAGAGTTTTGTATCGTTCTATGGTCAAAGTCAGGGTATCATAGAGTTATAGACAGATTACATCCTTTGATCTTCGACATAAAGTATAATAACCACACCCCTTAATGAATGAAAAAGTAACACCACGTGTTTCATACATCTAAAATCATTCTTCTAGTAAAATAAAAAAGGAATACGCACTTCGTCTCGAAATGATAATATTTTACATTACATAATTCCTTTCTATAGCCGACCAACTCCAACCTCGTCTGTAGAGCGAGATTGAAAACCAATACTCATTAATAAAAACCTACATCGTTCAATATTTATATTTTCGTACGAGCACAAAGAAAATTCGGTGTAAAACGTTCAATATCAAATTCTGACTAAGTATGATAATAGCCATTACTCTCCTTCATTATCTAAATCGACTTGTTGGTAGATACTTTGACTGGATACTTTTGTATAAGTAGATACGAATCTGAAACGAAATTATGAATTCTTCGTTTATAAATTAAATATCCATTATCCGGCTTGTTCTCTTCTACGTTTTCAGTTTAGTTCCTCAGTTCAAGGTTTCAAATTTTAAATTGTTAAATGGAACCACTTTGTAACGAGTCTGTAAACGACGACAAAACAGAATATAACAAGAGCTTTACTTTATGCGAATCATATTTCATTTCGCGGAGCGGGATTTCCAACTCCGCCTTCTACCTACATTATATTCCGTAGTGTATTAAAACGAATAACGATAATTGAGCATCTTAAAATTGTGGATCTTAAGCCCATTTCCCATGTGGCTAATTGTTTTAATACGAATCGTTGGGACCAGTTAGTACCGACCGTGTCGGTATTATTAATTTCAAAGTATCTACTTGAATCTATTGTAGCGAAATTTAGTTTCCGACTACTCGTATCATGCATTGTGTGGATTTCGTCCACAATTTTGTTTAGAAAAATCTGCTTGCTGTTTAATTCCTAATCAAAGGTCACCTACCTTTAAGTGAGGTTTTGGCTAGCAAAGTGATGTTATCGAATTCGTATCGAGTTGTGAGGGACCGGTCTTAAATTTAAACCAAAAGCTTGTATGTAGGTATGTCACCAATTTGGTATAAGTTAGTGGTAGGTCTTTATTTCAATGTAAAGGAATGGCAATTCATTCAATTTTTTCTTTTTTTTTGGTTGTCGTTTACAATTCAGCGCGGCAATGCCGCAAGTGTAATGGGTTCCTTTGGGCGGGGGGCGATCCGTGGCGGTCTTTTCGATTAGTGGTTTGACGATGCTTGTTGCTGATACTTTCCTTGTTATTAACTATATTTTTGACGAAGCCTGTTGCTGATTTCTTTTTGTTGTTTCTTAGGTTTATTTTGACGAAGCCTGTTGCGGATTGTCGATTCTGTAAGTACTTTCATATATTTTTTAATACATGTAAAGGAAGAAGAGGACTTATTTTTATGTTTACTCTATAAACAAGTATTTTTACGGCAAAGTGAAATCATCGTACCGCTACCGCTATATTTGTTCAAATTCTCTCAAAGGTAGAATTACGTAAAAGGCCTTTGATCGCCTTTTGCTCTTAGCAGCTTCCACGCTTAATTTCTATTTATGTTCGAGAAGCGAAGAGAAAAACGTAATACTCGTAAGATATCATTTTATCCAAAATTAGCATTTATATTTGGCGCATTAAAATACAAAGATTCGTGCAATTGGAAACATTTGTAAAGGGAATGAAAGCAACAGGCACAGCTGCATATTGTAGGGCCAAGCCAAGGAAGTAATGCGAGCAAGTTTTTCGCACCTGCTCACTCTTGATCCCGTATTAAGAGATCCGACGCCGGGGATTATACAGCAACAACGTTCGCATTCACTCATCATTGAATGTAGGATGTAATGAATAATCAACGAATTATCTCATATATTTTATGTGGGTAGATACGTAGGTATAACATTTGAACCTGAGTTATTTTCATCTGAATGTGATGTTATTGCTTCTCATTCGGCGTTACTAAGGTAGGTAACGAGGAAATTCATTTAGGTACAGCAGGGTACAACACCTGCGAGTAAGTTAATTATATTAATTGATTAATATTGTATATTAAGATCTATGCTCTTTTAAAGGAAAATTTATGATTATTTTTGTTTGCGGTTAGATAGTCTACCTTGACGCTAAAATAAAAAAAAAACATTAAAACTAACTGATAATGGAAGTCTAATAAATGTTTGATCAAAATAATTCCCGGGTTTTATGTTTTCGGGAAAATGTTGGTTTCTCATTCGCTTTTCGGAATAACGCGGCTGAAAGTGTATTCGTAGAATCCGGTTGAATCCATACGAAACCCCATACGACTGAGGGTTTTTTGTATAAATGGTCCGTTATTTGGAAACTTCAACTTCACAATATGGACACACAAATCACTGCCACTACAAATCGTGTTCGGCAGAGTCGGAATCGTTTTGCTCCTGACGTTAATGGGATAGGAGCTATTCTTCACATCTCGACTTTATTGGACCATATATCCAACCGAAATTGTTCCACTGGCGACAAAATCCATTATAACATTAAAATAGCCTTGTTTATGCTTTGCCCGACGATATTACTATTAATCATTTGTGAATTACTGCTCTCTCTAACTTAAAAATTCTACGTTAGTTCACTTAAGTGTGAAAGCGGCTACATTGTGTACTTAAAATTGAATGTCATCGTATTTATAATGCGAGTACCTACATAAGTAATTTGGACCAATGATCATCAAAGTAGGAGCTAAATTGAAATGAACGTACATATTTGTAACATGTTTCCTCGTTTGATCGTAACGTAACGCAACATAAAAAAAACAACTCTCCTGTTTTTTTTTGCAATTCCAAAACGTCAGTTGTCTTGTTTACGTCAAGATGCTACGTAGAAATTATTCCGAATAATGTAATCAAGACGAGTTTATTGTGACAGTATGAAAATTGATCAAGACTTTAGAATTTCATTAAAAACGATAAGTAATTATGCAATCGGATTTCTCGTAGCTTATTTTGACATTTTGATTGCTTATTTTCATAATTTTATTTTCTCTCTTTGTACCGTCATTTTGATTATTTTTCTGCAATAATGAGAATCGATCAATTCGCTAGACAACGTATTATAACTAAGTTTTAAAGCTTAACGTTTTGGTTATGTTGAAGATTTTAAAATTATAGATACCTAATTGAGTATCCAATCTTATTTTAAAACTAATTTGATTTCAGGATAATGTGAAACTTAAGTAATTTATTTTCAAAGTTGTTTTTATTTTTTAGAATGATTCCTTTACTGAAAACCAGAGTTGATAAATTACATTAGCAGACAATTTCAAATTAATGTTTTACTGAAATTCTCATAAGCATGAAAGTGTACCTCCGAATGCAGGCATTCGTACGTATGACCATCACTTGCCACAAAGGTTATCAAATCCAAACGAATGGGCACGCTTTGAATGTCCCAAGCGCACAAATGCGCATGAACGAATCCCTGATCCGTCAGTTTCGGAACGCATCCAGTTTTTTAACCCTGATATTTAGCTTGTCACTTTTATCATTTGTACTATTAGTTCCAGAAGTAGATCGACAACTGTTTTTATCCGCGTGTAAAAAGCAATATCGGTGAATGCAATATCGGTGAGATCATATAAAATACAACCGACTACTATGCAGCTGATTAATTTTCGGAAAAGCAGGCGCAAGAAGGAAAATTCGTTATTTTTAGAAATAAACCTTAATATAAACTCGAGAAAAATACTCAGCTGGGGTAAAATAAATTAAAATTAGTATTAAGCAAAGAAAACCTCCTGAAGGCATTAATTCTTTGTTAAAGTGTTGCAAAACTGAAAAACGCAGCACTATTTTTCGCAGCGACTTTACGTCACAGACAATAACTCCACGTTGAAAAATCCCGCACCACCTCTTTGTCACATTTTGCAAAGAAAAAGTATTCTCTTTTATTCATTTTGTCGCTTGCTCTTTTACTTGGATTGTAAAATCCGCGGGTTTCAGTTTGAAGACGCAAATATTTGTCACCTGTCATCTACTTACGCAATTTGCTAAATAACTACACAGTCAGCTGGTACACGTTTAGGTGTGTCTTTTGGGGCTCAGAGCGTCTGGTGACAAAGCGCTTTAAGATATCAAGCTAGATGTAAATGTAGTTACGGTACTCTATGTGCTGATAAGCATTTTGCTACAAAAATACCATCATCCAAAGTATAGGAGTCATTTCACATAGATAAAATCGTGACCTACGCTATAAACGCAGAATATTATTTTCTGGGCTGTAACCCAGCAGATAAATATCGAACATAAAGTACCTTCAAAATTGTTTATTTATTTAGCCAATCCATAAATTCATTTTTTATTCGTATTCAGGGGAGAAATGTAATCTCGCGGATTGGATTCTAACACGCGAGAAAGATATTGGAAGTCATCCGCAAAATAAGAACAACTCTGTTCTCTTCTGTCAGAGATTATACCTTATATATTTAGAAATTATATTTAGAAACTTTATACAACATTTAACTAAAATATTAAAATGAGTTGTACAGTGATCTCTAAAACCCAACTAAAGCTAAGCCTTTATTTATTTTGGGATTAAACATCGGATAATGTTCATGTTTCATTGTATATTATCATTTTATTACTTTTGATTTATAAAACTCTTCTATTACTCGTAGAATATCAAAATAATTGAAAACCCCATATACGCATCATAATCCCGGTCAGGCCCGACCGTAAAAAGAAAAAGCCCAAGACTTGAGTGAGTTTTCGGATGAATCGTTCATAGTCAATTTTGGCTCTATATTTTCATTCAACTGGCCTATTTGTATTCATAGGGAAATTCCTTTGAATAGATAAACGGATAAAAAGCGTTCTTCCACATTAGATTGGGGTCTGACGAATAGAAGACAAGCCCCACATACGGTGATGTATTACGTGCATGGATACTATTTTTATACAGTTTCATTTTACGATTGACCAACTGTGTAAGGACGTGAGGCTGGTTTTTACTAGACTGGTTTCGTTCAAAATATTTTTTCATGTTCATATTATTCTAAAACCTATCTAATTTCAATATATTTACAAGATAATTGATTATATATCTATAGAATTACGCCTTTTTCAATGTACCTACCTACCCGCAATTGTTACAACTTTCTTTTTAAAAAACAACGATAAAAATCTACCTTTTTTAAAATTAGGTAAGAAAAAGTTTTAGTAAAAAGAAACTTTAAAACTCATCGGAAAGAAAAACCTAGTACCTACGTCTTAAGAATTTTTGTCTTTCCAGTTTTTCAATACAAACAGCGAAGTCGGGAAGGAAAATTAAATAAAGTAGTTGTTTCGAGTCGAGTTTTACAATAGAATTTCCTGGCACATTGACGGGAACTTTTTAAAATATCGGGCTTAGAGTTCAGAGACAGGCTAAATGTTGTATAAATTTTTGAGTCAAGGGTCTCCTTCAAAGTAATGAAGAAATTACTTCACAGGTTACAATCTTAGCTCAAATACGCTGAAAGAGATTAACAAGATATCAGAGCTTTGAATTCCAGAAATTTTAGGTTTAATGAAGATTACCTTACATTATTATAGTAAACTCAAAGTTTATATTACATGCTAATTAGGTTTATGTTCAGTTTTATCTCAAAGTAAATAACTGGAAACCCCCAGGTTTGAAATCGCGAGGTTTTACATAAGTACACAACATTGCCGTAGAGTAAAACGCAACACGTGATCGTAATTTACAGTATATCTGACTATGATCTTGTTCAAATTGTGGAAAAGCTAGTTTTTCCGGAGCCTAGAGTGTAAATTTTTCGCGGTCTCATCGTGGGAGCTACACTAGAATTATATCCCGCAGTGCGACTCATAAATTTGTTGAGCGTCGTGTACCGCTGCTAGTTGTTCTACATTTCGCGTACACTGCAATTTATGATTATAAGCCTTAAGATTTCACATTTAATAAACGTTAAGTACGTTTCTCTGCGAAATTAAATGTCTTAGTTTCTCAATTCAGTGGAAATGTTATTGTGTTTCTGAACGCGATTAACCATTCTCTAATACGCATTTTTAGTATGTAATGAAAAGAGAAATATTTTTGAAACTGGTAGGAACAAGTAATCTCAGAGCTAATAATTCAGAAGATGTGGTTCCCCATTTTGTACTTATGAATATTGAAATATCAATGAACTACCTACTTGAAAATAACTTTTAAAAATAAAAATATAACATAACTTTCTAACTTAAAAATGTGAACCACTTTGCACTAGCATGCAATTTCAAAATCTAATCACAAAATACGTAGAAGAGCCAGCAAGTTTCATATCAAGTTCGCAGACATGCTATTTTAATAGGAATTCAAATTGCACGCATGCTTGATATTTTCTCATACCACGTCGATCTCAGCTGTCGTCCCGAAGAATTCCTCAACTTAATACCAACATTCTGCATTTAATCATTTGTAGAAATTCAAAAGATTTTATCAGCCAGTTGCAGAAAAGATCAATTAAGCTATAAATGCGACATTGTCATTTTAGGGACTGTTGCAGGTGAGAGAAACTCCAAATGTGGTAGAGTGTAGAATAAATATTTATTAAAACTAGCCTATTTATATTTACAATATTGAGATCGCAACTAGCGGCACACAAGTGGAATAAAAGATTTTCCGTCTCCTTCACTCATCGCGACGTCCGTCTCTTTCACTCTTCGCGTCGTTGCACGCTCCCCGCTTCAGCCCCGCGAACGCTGCGTTTTCATATATAAGCGGGTGGCGCCGCCTGCGCCGCCAGTAACTCGCCGGCCGTCGACGCGTGACTATGTATGCTCCTACAGTACACCCCCTCAGCAAAGCGTACTGGCAGTCTTATGATGCGGCCGGTGCGTGTCTTGGGAGCCTCTTCTCGCTTGTGTTGATGGTTTGTAGGCGGTGAATTCGAGCTCAGCTGCGTAGTATTTTCTGTTGCGGGCGGCGTCTTGCTGGTTGTTTCGTTTGCATTTTCTTCGTCATACAGTGTGTAGGCGGGTTTCAGACGATCGATGGATATTGTTGATTGTCGATCGGGAAGCTGAAGTGTGAAATGTTTGTTGGTTCGTTTCAACACAGGATATGGGCCTTCGTAGGGTGGTGTCAACGCCTTCTTCATTAGATCTCTTCTGACGAATACGCTCTTGCAGGTTTCTAGGTGAGGATGGACGAATACGCTTCTACTATTGCTGTGTGGTTCGGATGGTACTGGTCGCAAGTCGTTGATGGTTTTCCGTAGATCTTCTATGAAAGGATATCCCATTGAATTTGAAACATGTTGTGAGGGCGATGGTGTGACGAATTCGCCCGGTAGTCGAATGCTGCGGCCGTAGGTTAGTTGCGCCGCACTCACTCCAGTATCGCTGCGGCCCGCCGCGCGCAGCCCGAGTAGGATGGTAGGTAGCTCGGTGATCCAGTTAGTGTTCGATGTTAGTCGAGCAACGAGAGCTGCCTTCATAGATCGATGCCAGCGTTCTATGATTCCATTAGCTTGCGGGTGGTACGGCGTTGTTCGTGTCTTCTCGATTCCCATGGTACTAGTTAGAGCGGCGAACAGCTGACTCTCAAACTGCCTGCCTTGGTCGGTAGTTATAATAGCTGGGCAGCCAAATCGCGATATCCAACCTTCATATACAGTTTTAGCGGTCTGTTCTGCTGTGATTTCTCGTACCGGGTATGCTTCAGGCCACCGCGTCGCTCGGTCTATCATAGTTATTATATATCGGTGCCCGTCGGTCGTGGTTGGTAGCGGCCCGACTATATCGATGTGTAGGTGGTCGAAGCGTTCCGATGACTGGTAGGTAGATAGTTGGCTCGATGTGTGTTTGTTCACTTTTGCTCGCTGACATGGAATACAAGCTTTAGCCCACTTGCCGGCATCAATGTTCATAGATGGCCAGAAGAAACGTTGTTGTAGCATTTTCCGTGTAGTTCGTATTCCAGGGTGGCTCAAGTTGTGAACTGAGTTAAATGCTTCTTCGCGGAACTCCGATGGTAGGTACGGGCGTACGTTGCTAGTGGATACTTCACAGTAGATGGGCTTCTTAGCGGTAGGTATTTGAATTTTCTTCATTTTGATGTTACTTTGTTGCGAAAGTGTTTTGATGGTGCTATCTCTTTCTTGCGCTTCTGCCAGGTCGTCGTAGTTGATCGATGACGGTGAAGTTATGGTTTCGATTCGAGATAGTGCGTCGGCGACGGTGTTTTCTTGCCCAATCACGTGTCGTATGTCGGTAGTAAACTCGCTGATGTAGAGGAGCTGGCGTGTGCGCCGAGGTGTCTCGCTGTCGGTACTTCTCTTGGTGAAAGCAAACGTCAGTGGTTTGTGATCGGTGAATATGGTGAGGCTGCGTCCTTCGAACATCTTCCTAAAGTGTTTAATAGCCAGATAGATGGCTAGCAACTCGCGGTCGTATGTTGAATAGCGTTGCTGCGCTTCTGTGAACTTCTTCGAAAAGTATCCGAGCGGCTGCCATACGTTGTTTACTTGCTGTTGTAGTACTGCCCCGGCACATGTGTTGGAAGCGTCACACATGAGAGCGAGTGAGAGGGAATGATGCGGATGCGCAAGAAGTGCCGCATTGGCGATGCTTTCCTTGCATCTGCGAAATGCTTCGTTTGATTCTTCATTCCATTGTATTTCCGTCTTGTCGCGTTTTTTCGAATGATGGAGATGCACGTGTAGAGGAGCTTGTACCGCCGCTGCGTTAGGTATGTTCGCTCGGTAAAAGTTCAGCATACCGAGGAAACGTCGCAGTTCTTCTACAGTTTTAGGCTTCGGGTACTCGACGATTGATTTAACCTTTTCTTGTGGTGGTTTGGTCCCTTGCGCATTCACTGTGTAGCCCAGGAAAGTTACTTCGCTTTTGCCGAGTACGCATTTAGCTGGGTTGATCGTAATTCCGTACTGATCTAAACGTGAGAGTACGGCGCGTAGGTGACTTCGGTGTTCTTCGTGAGTGTTGGAGGCGATAAGCAGATCATCGATGAATGGGAAAACGAAATCTAGTCCTCGTAGAACTTCGTGTATGAATCTCTGGAAGGTCTGGCCAGCATTTCGTAGCCCGGGACACATCCGCGGAAATTCGAATAGTCCGAACGGAGTGATAATCGCTGTTTTCTCGATATCTTCTTGTACGACTGGTATTTGCTGATAAGCTCTGTTCAGGTCCAACGTTGAAAACACTTTCTTTTCTGCCAGCTGGTAAGTGAAATCCTTTATTCTTGGTATTGGGTATCGATCCGGTTTAGTAACGGAGTTGAGTCTTCTATAGTCGCCGCACACTCGTAAATCGCCGTTCTTCTTAGGTACTATGTGCAGTGGGTTAGACCAAGGGCTTTTGCTCGGTCTGCATAGTCCCTGGCTAACCATCTGCTCGAACTCTTTTCTCACTCTGTCATAGCGGTGCGGGGGGATGGGTCTAGCGCGGCAGTGCAGTGGCGGTCCTGTTGTTTCTATGAAATGTTCCACAATGTGTTTGGGGTTTAATTTCATTGAAGTCAGGCGAGTAGTCCCAGGGAATTCCGCTAGTACGTCGTGGTAGGATTGTTGGAGGTCGATGCTTCTTACAGTTGGCGGTGTGGCTGCGGTGCATAAAGGGGCGTTGACTGCGAGGTTGGTGGTTCCATCGATGAGGCGTTTCCGTTTCAGGTCGACGATTAGATTGTGATGCGCGAGGAAATCTGCTCCGATTATTGGTTTGCTTACAGATGCGACGACGAACTTCCAAATATATGGTCTTCGAAGCTTGAAATCTAACTCCATTGTTCGTTCTCCGTAAGTAGGTATGGGAGTGTTGTTGGCTGCATATAATTTATACGTCAGCGGGCGTGATCTTGCGTGAGCGTTGCTTCTAGGGAGGACGGATATGTTGGCACCTGTGTCGACTAAGAAGGTAAGTTTGGATTTTCTGTCGGTTACAAATAGGCGGTGTAGTTTCGCGGGAACGCCAGATTCCGCCTCTGCCAGCGTCCTGGTTAGTTTTCCTGGTTTTCCTTTTTGTAGGTGCAGGGCGACTCGCAGCGTTTGGCGTACTTCTTAAACCTTCGATGATAGTAGCAATGCGACGAACTTGACGGAGAAGGCGATCGTGTTGCGCGCGAGTGGGAGCGAGACGCACGATACGGTGAGTTGAATCGACGGTAGCGCCCTCTGGATCTTGAGAAATGTTGACTACGTTTGAGCTCCGCTACTTCAAGCGATAACTTGCGAATTTCTTCTATGAGGTTTTCATTTTGCCGCGACGACGACGTACTTGCGATTGCCGACACTTGTGCTGGGTTATGTTCCATCATTTTGTCCGCCAATAATGCTAGTTCAGCCAACTGTGATTTGTTCGAGAAACTGTCGCTGACGATAAGCACGGAGCGTACGTGTGAGGGCAGGTGATTCATCCACATCATGCGTAGCGTGTCGTCGGATATCTTGCTGCGTGCTAGTTCCTTCATTTTGCGTAGGAGTTGGGTTGGTTTTTGGTCTCCTAATTCCATTTCAGAGAGAAGCTGTTGTAGCTGGCGTCCTTCGGATTCCTCGTAAACCGAGATGAGGCGATCTTTCAGGGCTTCGTATGGTTTGTCTTGCGGTAGTGCGTAGAGGAGATCGGCGACTTGTTCGATGTCGTATTTTTCTAGCTGCGCGACGACCAGGTAAGCGAGGTCCTCTTGGCTCTTCTTCAAGTTGCGTGTCACCGCTTCAAAGCTTATAAACCATAGTCGAACGCGGTCGCGCCAGAATTTAGGTATGCGCATTTGAAGGGAGATAGCGTCGACGTCCTTGTTTTCCTCTTCATTTTTAGGAATTTCGCTATTTGGAGTTGCCATAGTCTTGTTTTGTAGATAGGTGCGGTAGTTCTGTTGCGGAGGTCACCACTTTAGGGACTGTTGCAGGTGAGAGAAACTCCAAATGTGGTAGAGTGTAGAATAAATATTTACCGACCGAGACTTTCTTCTCTCGCGCCGCAAGGCGCGAGGGGAGACCTTACCAGTGCTGAGCACTTTTAGGTGGCAGCTATCGCGGCCCACGTCTGGTGGGCCCGTCAGTCCAAAGGTCCGTCTTCTATCTTCTGCCTCACTCCGCGATCTGGCCCGCCAGGTGGAACCCATGGGGGAAGCCCAGCGAACCGATCAAGCAGGGAGGAGGCGATCCCGCGAAGACGGTCCGGCACTGGTGGAGGCACCTCAAGGCCACGCACCCTGCCGCGAGGCAGGGGGGCACAGTGAGGGGCCTCAGTGCTGTCATCTCAGAGAGGGCACCCCACGACCACGCGCCCTGCCGAAGCAGGGGGGTACGAGTGGGGGGCCCTGTGATGTCATCTCCGAGGGGGCACCCCACGACCACGCGCCCTGCCGGAGCAGGGGGGTACGAGTGGGGGGCCCCGTGGTGTCATCTCTGAGGAGGAGGCACCCCACGACCACGCGCCCTGCCGAAGCAGGGGGGTACGAGTGGGGGGCCTCGTGGTGTCATCTCAGAGAGGGCACCCCACGACCACGCGCCCTGCCGAAGTCTCTGGTGACGCCCCGCGAATCACCCCGGGCGGGGGACTCAAGCAGGGGCGTTGTCGACCCGTGGTGGTGCTCCCCCCGCCCCTCGACCCGGCTGGGGAGTATGGGAGGGGGAAGCACTGGCGTCCTCGACGATGGTGGCGAGCTCCCGCGGGAGGGCTTTGGCAGTTCGGCGGCCGTCCGGTGGTCTAGCATGGAGCGGTGCGATGTCGCGCAGGTGCGGATGCGCCGAGCGATCGGCCCGCTCGTACATGCCCCTGGCCAGACGACGCACGAAGTCATCCAAGCCCTCAACCTGCAGGTCTCGTCGGATCGTGTCGTTACGTACATAGCGACCGGCATTCACAATCGTGCGGAGCGTCAGGTTTTCCTGAGCTCGGAGTCGGCGACGATGGGACTCGGCTACCAAGCCGTACCATGCCGGTGCTGCGTACGTAATTCGCGACCTGACATAGGCTTTGTAAAGACCTACCTTTGTGCGCAGCGGGAGCCGCGAGGCGAAGATAGGTCTCAGCTTAGCTCGAGCCACCTTGGCTTTGGCAAGCGTCTGTTTCACGTGGTCCACCATCGTCAATCCCTTGTCTATTACTAGGCCAAGGTATTTGACGCTGGTCGACCACGGGATCTCTTGCCCGGAGAGTTTCAACCGCGGGGGAATCCTTTGCCTACGACTCACCATCATGGCCTGTGTCTTCCCGACATTCACCGACAACCTCCATTTGGAGAGCCAGTTGGGTAGAGCATCGAGCGTGGGTTGCAGGTATTTCACTGCCTGGATAGGGTTCAACGACACCGCCCAGTAGGCGGTGTCGTCGGCAAAAAGCGCCAGAGTGGCGCGCCCTACCACTGGGATGTCGTCGGTGTACCGGGAATAGCAAGCCGGCGAGAGACAGCTTCCTTGCGGAACGCCAGCTCTCACCTGACGGGGAGTCGATACGGCGTCTTCCACCGCGACCTGGACCTTCCGTTCAGAGAGAAAAGACGCTATGACTCTTACCAGACGTCGAGGAGCAGTTGTCGTCGACAGCTTGTACAGCAAACCCTCGTGCCATACTCTGTCGAACGCCTTCTCCATGTCCAGCATCACCACTGCTACGCTTTCGCGCCTGTTAAGGCGGTCAGCGAGCTCGTGGAGCACCCGCGTGAGTTGCAGTGTCGTGGAGTGTTCGGGCCGAAACCCGAACTGCTCGGGACGCGGCGAGATGTGCGACAGCAGGTGCTGCAGCAGGAGTCGTTCGAAGACCTTCGAGAGTGTCGGCAAGAGAGTTATAGGCCTATAACCCTCTGCTCGCATGGGAGACTTGCCTGGCTTCGGTAGCATGATGACGCGGCCCAGCTTCCAGGAAGTAGGAAAGTGACCCGTCCGGAGGATGCCGTTATACAAACGAGTGACCGCCGAGACGGTTTGGTGCGGCAGGAATAAATATTTATTAAAATATTTATTAAAACTAGCCTATTTATATTTACAATATTGAGATCGCAACTAGCGGCACACAAGTGGAATAAAAGATTTTCCGTCTCCTTCACTCATCGCGACGTCCGTCTCTTTCACTCTTCGCGTCGTTGCACGCTCCCCGCTTCAGCCCCGCGAACGCTGCGTTTTCATATATAAGCGGGTGGCGCCGCCTGCGCCGCCAGTAACTCGCCGGCCGTCGACGCGTGACTATGTATGCTCCTACATCATTGTCAAAAGCAGAATTATGGCCTGACGAACTAACTAAACCATTGAATTAACTGAGAACTTAAAAACTCTGTTCACATGATGCCTTAAAACAAAATGCGTAAAATTGTAAAACTTATTGCGGAAAAGTAAGACAGAACAATCAACTACCTATTAGAATACACAATAATATCATTTAAGTAGAGAGAATCCAGAACATCATACAAGAATCATTTCAAAGACGAATGGAATCCAGAAAGCTGAAATAAAAGCAATTTGGTGGATCCGATAACGCAATTTGCAAACCGTTTAGAAATTTATCGATTTTTGGTCAAATTAATTTATTCTATGCGCACTACCGAGCGGATTGTTTGCCATTGCATTCTGATTATATCATTATTGAGATGGGTAACAAAGATACCTTTATTTTTCAGATATAAAAAAATAATCATTTTACTTAATTAGAAAAATAGTGTGCGGGTTAATAGTCGTGAAACAATTTGTAAATATTTAACTGACTCCTCTCTTAAAATTGAGAGTAATCTCTCTACTTCCTATGTAAAGTTTGATTGGGTGCTCATAAGTTAGTGAGAGTTTGCTAGCCACACAAGAATTCATGGAAGTCATAAAGTACTTTATAGCAAGTCTCGACAAACTAAGTAGGACTTTCATTGAATAACTCTCGTAATTCTGATTAATTTATTTTCTTTTGATATTTATCTGGTTGTTTTAAGACAGGTATATTGGATTACTTTCCTAGTTCTTATAAAATTTTCAACGATGAAAACGTATTTTAATCGCATTCATTTAAGCCAATAGACAACAATCAAAGCGTATAACGCTTTTTTATACCTATTTCTAGCTTAAGAAGTAATACTTTGTAGTATTAGTAGTTTAATACAAGTACCTGTTTATGTCAATTTTGAACCTGTAGCTCGTAATAGAGGTGTTCTACAGACTTTCCAACAAATAGGTACTATAATAAGCGCTAGCACCTACAGCTACATGTAATAAATTCACAGTAGGCTCACGTTTACAGTAGATAACTTCAAATAAAAGGATAAAGCTCCACCTTGAGTACACCCACCCTCCCTGTACTTCCTTTGTGAACGCCTTGAGGTCTCATAAAAATCGTAATAAAGATAAATACTCAATATATTATCTGTCCAATGTCTTTTTGCAGTAAAACCGCCTACAGATCAGCTAAGTCGTTGTACCCGGAAGCGCCCACAAAGTTTCCATGAATAAATTACATAAGTAAGAAAGGGACACTCTCATTTAAATGTCAATTTTCCTTTTTTTTCCACGCATTGTCCCTTTTTAAAACGGCTGACTGAAATATAATGCGGTTAGTCGGTACAGGCCCAACATTCATTTTTAAAAGAGATTTTTGTGATTAAACCTTCAACAGTTTTAACTCGAGTAGGTACAATATTTAGTTAGGTTAGGTTACATAGTTAGTTTACAATTATTATTACTTACGTTCGTGGTATGTAGACGGCTTTACGATATTTAATTAGTAGGTAGTATTATTAATATAGCACATTTAACAAGAGTGAAAACACAAACACTGTTTTTAAGCTGGAAAGGAGTAAAAGTACAAATACTCAGAAATAAAATCTCTAACAGTGGAACAACGAACGTATGTTAGTTTTAAATGAAACGGTTTTTCAACGTCGGCGTCGCTTCTGTCACAACACTTTACTTTTTGAACGTTTTAGCGTAGCAGCGGAACAGATTTAGGTTACTTACACACGCGGCGCTGCAATCTAAAGCTTTGTAATGGCTAAAAGTTAAACATTATGTAAAAAAAACAAAAGAAGAAAATCCTCGTAGGAGTGACAGCGGCAACACTAATTAGGTCAAGCGCGAAGCTCGCAAACTGCTCTCTAGGCTGGCGCCCGCCTTAATGAACTACTCTAACGAAACAAGTTTTTTTAGCACTATTGTACAACCGCACCGAAGGCGTGATGAGAGACTTTAATTACCGGCACTCCAAGTTGAACTAAGCGATGCGATATAGGTACCTACCCGAGTAATAGCCAAGAAACATAGCTCGAATTATGAAGGGTGATAGATAGAGAGAGAGCCGTTCACACAGGCTAACTTGTACAAGTAAAGGTAGGTAGGTATATCATTATTAAAATAGAGTTTCTAGTGTTTAGTAATAACAGTTTTTTAATGAATCTTAAACAACGTCTTCAAAATAGATTTCAAATCAGACAGGTGACTTCCTAAAATTAGTTAGTTAAAGGAGGTACCTAAAAATACCTGCATGTGCTTAATTAGGAACGAAACTGGCAAAACTACGTAGTCCAAATTAATAATTTCTTCTCCCCAGCAAACACGAATAATGACGTTGGAGATCCGCCAAAACAACGACTACATTTTTATTTAAAAGCTTTTATTCAACTTTGCGTCATTTACACGAAAATTTAGAAATGTTCAGGAAAGAGAAACTGTTTTTCCTTCTTTCAACATTCCCTCTAGAATAACAATCATTAAACGAGTATCAAAAACGATTTAATATGCTTTACAGCCCGCAACAATATTCTTACAAATTTTAACGACAGAGTTTTCTTATGAGATTTGCAAACTTCAAACAACTTTTCCATTAGTAAGTACTGGGGCACAACTTCTTACTTAAAATTCTACTTAATCGTGAAGAAAATATTCCTTTTCCTGGACCTAGTACTAATAGTAGATTTTATGTGAAGTTTTTTATGCGTATTGTACCTAGCCGTTCACATCTTCCGTTTTCAGTAACATGGTATCAGTTATCATTACTGTCCACCCACATTCAGTCAGCCCGTGTGAGCTGAGATGTGCCATCCTGTTACTTCAAATCTCAATTTCCTACTTACGAGTAAAAACATCATATGTATGATATATTTTAGGATAAAACAAAACAATGGCACACCTTAAGTTGCGTCTATGCCGTATTTCCGAATCAAATATGAAATGATGATAAATGGACCATCCCTAGATATTCCTCCGTAATTGATTGGCCGAAACGGAATATCTTTATTCACAAAGGATTTGAGACAAAAAAAACTCTTCTATTTCATCTGCTTACAGCTCCCATCGATCTTTTCTCTGATATGATTAATAAATTGGCAAAAGCACTCAGTCCCGGAAGTAGGAAAGAAAATTAAAAGATTAAGGAAATAAAGCTACGGTATCGTACACAGGAACGCTATATGTTCTAATATTGACATGCAACAAATGGTTATGATATATCTCCCTAAACTAATATTATAATGTTTTGTTTTTTTTTTTTTTATTATATAAATATTGTAAACTAGACAATTTAGAGTTAGCGCCTACACCCGGTGTCGAGCGTCGGTTATGGCGCAGCTTTGGTGGAGCAGCCATATATCACCGAGCCGCTTTTAATCTCGCAAGTCCTATTTATTCACATTTATTCCAAAGATATTTCCCCGCCGGAATTTCCCCCTTGGAATCGGCAACATTTCCCGTATTTAACTGATTTGTATTGTGCTTTATTTTACACAAACAAACAAAAGGCTCTAAATATTTCCACTTTGTCAAATGTGCCGGTGATAAATTATAAAAATGTTTGCAGAAGAAACAATAGCTTCTCGCGATTGTTATGAGAAAGGAAGATTTTAATCAAAACCGTGGATGATAAGTGTGTTTCTCTTTTAAGAATATATTTAGATTTTTTAAAGAATACATCAAAGTAATGCATCTATCTAAGAATAAAAAGTAAATAGCTACTACTTAGTTCTGAAACTGCACTCTAGCATGAAAGTAGACTCGGTTACACAAATACGTGGTGCAGTCCTGACAGTTGACGGTTACAAGGAGGTATATCCTGTTACTGCAGCTGACTCATTTTCTTGCGGCACGTACGCTGTTACTGGTTTCTGATGCTCTTCTGGTGATATTAAGTAACACATCTTAACAGTATTTCTGAAAAAAAATCATGAAAGTTGTGGTCAAAATCCTAATAACTTTCAAAAACTTGTCCTTCGGTCTCGCGCGCGTAAATTAATTTGATAAAACACACGAACATTTCAAAGGTTCCATTATTCAATGACACGAATTGTTAAGTCTTCTTATTTTACAGTGAGACCTTTAGAATCCCGTGTGACCTGAAACATTACACGACCGACGACGGCCGCCGTTTGTCAGACTTCTCTAATATCAATGGAATTTAATTTAGAAATATTTTATAAAAGATCCTTTGTTGGAGCTCCAAGATAATTTTATTATTCCTACCTATGAACTTATTTACAGTCTGATCCAATATTTTAATGAAAGAATATAAAATCCAACTATATAATACGGAGCATATTATACTTGTAAACTTGAAGTAAGTTTACGCCTACATTTTTAAAAGACTTTTAACCAACAATAATTAAACCAAAAGAAAGTAGGTGATTCTCAATACGGCTGATTTTAACGTAGTTACCTATAGGTAATCGATAGTAAGAAGGTACATTATATAAAATACAACTACCTAGGTAATGTTTAACCTTTTGTCTTGTGTTGTTTGCATATCCGTTTTTACCGCATTAAAAAAAACAAGCCCAGAACGACTATTGCATACAACACGTTAAATCACTCGGTGGATTAAACCACTAAAAATTCCCGTAGTTGATTCAGCAGCCACCACTGTTTGCAAGCGTTGAAAGTTCCCAGGGGCACAATCCGGTTTCCATTTACAGCGATCACTTATCTACACTTTTTGTTATAATTTATTCTTTAGCTGAGTGCACAATTCGTCAATCACAATACCAACAATGGTTCAGGGCAACGATTTTTCCAACATAGGCCTGAACAATGAACCCGCCAAAAAGAGATTTATCATGGCACAACGCAACAACGGACAAGTTTCGAGCGACGACGTCGCGCACAACTGTTACCTACCTCTTCTATGAATATCTACAGCTTTTTATTGAACATCTAAATGTTTTTTCAAGTACCAAAAGGTTGTTCTTTGAACGAAAACGAAGTCTTTTATTCTACGTTTGGTTTTTAATTAATCAACAAAACTTAAAAAACAAAATTCCTTTAACTTTGCTTTAAATAAAAACATTTGTTATAGTTTGCATTCTAGATTTCTAAATAGAAACCTTGGACGAAAAGAACGAATCTCATTCTCCGTTGTAGAAAAATTGCAGTAACATTTTTCTTATTGGCTACGGTACAGTCTCTATCTAAGGTCAGTGTTCACATCTGAAATATGTATAGCACATTTGCGGCGAGCTACAACACACTTGGCTTCCCGCATCTATGTCAAGTGTAACATTGTTGGCTATTGTTTCCACGCCCATTGCAAATATAGCCTTATTGTGCTCGGCTGTTTGTTTCTTCAAGTGCAACCTTAACAATAGAAAGAAATAGGTTTTAAGTAAGTGATGTAGCACCGACAACATTATAACCTCTATAACGTAAGTACAAAATGTTGCACATTTTGTTTACAGTTCAGTTGAAGCGGCACTCAAAATACAGATGGATATTAAAATACAAAATTGCTGCTTGAAAAGGCTTTCATGTTTTATTCGAGTGGTTGTACTAGCTGGAGTAACAAGTGTAACAGCTATCTATTTAGCTTCTTACACGCTGTTTCACGCAAATAGGCATTTGTTCTAAAAGCTGCTGATTCAAAATATAGCAACTAACTTTTGTATATTAAGTGAAGGTACTTTCAGGGTTATTTACCTACTTAAAAAGCCCAAGGGATCTTATTAGTAAGGTTACTCTGTCTGTTTTTTTTAAGTACGGTAGGTAGGTACTCAAAACATGTATCAGTAGTTAACATACAAGAATGTTAGTATTATTTATTTTTCTCTCTGTCACAATCACTTGTACATAAACCAATACATATCCAAGCTCGAAGTATACAGAATGATAAGTGTGTTTGTAGTAAGATATTGCGGCCGCATTTTTCCACGCAATTAATTTTCACAAAGCATTTGATAACATCATATTAGTTATACTTATGTGTAGAGGTAGAGAGACGTTTTATTTGTATTCTGGTAAACATCCGTACGTGGTACGATTTCAAGAATTTCGATTTCTGTTAAAATAAGAAAATAAATATCTAAGTACGGTGAAGGCAGGTGAAACTGTACTTACTTGTTCATTTTAAAAGCTAGAAATGCTGAAATACATTTTACATTTGTAAGCATAGCTATAGAAAAGTGCGGCCAACAAAGTGCACACCTTCTTTTAGGTACATAATCACTGTTACACAGATGGATTTCAATCACTGAGCAAAATAAAGTAGCAAATTACCCAAAATAAAATCAGAACGAATTATTAAGTAGTTGTTAAACACCTACCTAGGTTATACAAAAGTCGAGCGGCTTCGTTAGCTCATTAATGAAGATTGATGAGGGCCTGACGTCACACCCTCATTACCTCTCTTTACAATTTATATTCCAATGAGATACTGAAACTGAACTGAAGCAGTAAAAATGTACTGTCAAATTAGTACTCTATTTTCTTGACTTTTGAATGAGAAAGCAAAATTAAAATAAACGTTTTTCGCAGAAGTAATCATCTATCATACGTTTTATAATTCTTTAAAAAAGTCCAAGAAATAAATATATTTTTTCAAAGTTCTTTTTTTTCTATCTTTATTGTCACTTTATCACTTTTTGATAGAATTTATAAATGATCAAGGAAAACGTTGACGGCGCTTCTGTTTTTGTTATGCTTAATATTTTCCTTTCTATTAACAGTTTGCATACACTCATAATTCAAGTACGAGTCATGATATTCGTAATGCTCTAACCACAATGTAACGCATGGTTCACATTTCTTATTTACAAACGACACTGAAATATTAAATGGTAGAGCCGCAAATATTTATTATCCTCTGGATCCTTGGTCTTTACGCAGGCGCCTAAATCTCAAGGATAACTGATGAAATACTGCATATAGCTCTTATATTAATGTTACAATGGGACTAAATTTGTCAGAATTGTGTTCTATTTTAGTAAATACAAGTTTGTGGTCTTTATTCAATGAATAGGTAAGATTTCTCGCGACTCTCGCGAAATAGGTGAAATAAGTTCTAAAAACTAAAACCGGCCTACGGAAAACCTGCGATCTTAAAAGTAAGAAACAAGAAATAATTCTTGTCTTCTTAACTAGGTACCCCATAAATGCACAGACGTAGCGATTTTCAGAGGAAAGCCGTGGTCGTATGCCTCTGTGCCTTGATATTAATAACCGTGCAATGTCGGAACATGTTTAACGTACCTTTGTAATAAGGTAGGTATCAATTGCTTGCAGGCAGTCATTTATAGTTATATGGAGGCATACGACCACGGCTTTCTTCTGAAAATCGCTACGTCTATGCATTTATGGGGTTATGGGGTACCTAGTTAAGAAGACAAGAATTATTTCTTGTTTCTTACTTTTAAGATCGCAGGTTTTCCGTAGGCGGGTTTTAGTTTTTAGAACTTATTTTTTATTTCACACTTTTTGGTTAAACCAGTGATATCTACGTACATACTACAGAACTCATTGTACAAACACATACATGACAACTATTCAGACTCCATGTTACACTTTCAATCTATTTCATCTCAACATATTGTACTAGCGGGCATCCGCGACTTCATAGTCATCTACACCACAGTTACTTTTCAAAGTGGATAATAATTATAGGGTAACAATCCTAAAATATAGCAAATTTTTTGATAGAGTACATAACACTAAAAAAACTACACAAAAAGTACCTAGATAGGTAGGTACCTACTTTTGAGCAGAGATGCTCAACGCTTTCCTGGTCCAAAGTAAGTAATCCGTTTCGGATAGGTATGAGTGTGGATCAAAGATGCCTTTTATTTTATTTTGACGGGGCGCTGCGCCCCCAAAGCCTGATAATCTCACACTGATAATCTGTCCATAGTACGAGTAAATGTAAAAAGTATCTATTTCCTTATTGCAGCGGGGGGCTGCCAAACCGATACAATGACTTCTTTGTCCACAGTAGAGTTCAAGAAGTGTTTTGTTTATTTTGGCGGGGGGCTGCGCCCCCCCAAACCCCCCCACACAGTGACAACTTTGTCCAGTATAATTTAAGAAGGTTTTGTTTCATTTTGACGAGGGTCTGCGCCCCCCAAACCCCCCTACACAGTGACTTCTTTATCCATAGTAGAGTTCAAGATGTATTTCGTGTCTTTTGGCGGGGGGCTACGCCCCCCAAACCCCCCCATACAGTGACAGCTTTGTCTAGTAGAATTCAAGAAGTGTTTTGTTTAATTTTGGCGGGGGGCTGCGCCCCCCAAACCCTCCTATACTGTGACTACTTTATCCATAGTAGAGTTTAAGAAGTGTTTCGTTTCTTTTGGCGACAAGACAAGCTTTACAAATTAAAATCACTGCCTGAACTCATGATAATAAACTTTGAATATGGGATCTTTGTCAGAGTCTAAAAATGTTTGCTTTTTCGTACACGTTACGTGGGCAAAATGTACCTATTGAGGGACCGAAAATGTTTGAATGCCAACAAAGTTGATTCCATAGGTAGTACAAGTTGTAGGTAATTTAGCTTAAAACTAGCCAAAACAGTCAACATAATTCTGAAAAGGCCTGATTTGGCAAGCTGTAGGTAAGTAATCAGTAGTTTCGAAGTAATTATGATAGAAAAGACAAGACGTTAAAAGACATATTTACAAGTAAAACCGCGTGCTAAACCTAGTGATATATATAATATTTGGAATGTACTCGCTAAACCCTTTCATTTGATACCCCACACATTATCCTTTGTAAAATTTAATATTTTTCGTCGCGACTTCTTGTCCACTAGTTTACAAGCAAAGCCGTGCGCAAAACCTAGTGATATATATATATTTTTGGAATGTGCTCGCTGAGCTCTTAAATTTGATATCCCACACAACACCATTTACAAACTTTAATTTTTTTCTTCGTGATTTTTTGCCCACTAGTGGGCAAAGTATTGAACTTATTGCAAAACTAGGTATCCTATGTCACCCGCCGTATTATTACAAATCTTTTGACACCTTATTCATTAAAATCGGTTTAGTAGTTTAGACGCTACGGTGGAACATACAAACATACATACATACATAGACTGCCAAAAACATTACCCTTCCTTTTGGCTTTGCCGTAGTCGGGTAAAAAAGGATCGAATCAAATGAAACAGCCACTATTTTTCTCTCTTTTAAAATAACTATGAAAACCACCCATTTCATCAGTCATAATTTTCATATTATCGGCAGTGACTTGTAGCTTAGTCAGGATTTAAAGTTGAGTGGATTTGGTAATGGTTTAAGCCAGTCTGAAAAGGCAACAATCAGATGTTCGTTGATGTTCAAAATATGTTTTTTTTTCCTGTGCTTTATCGAGAGCTAATATTATGTTGGTACCTTATGGTCTAAATAAGATAAAAAGACAAAAATAAATGTGTAACAAACGTGATTATTTAATTTGTTGAAACGTATTACTTATGTCATTCATTTCTCTCAAAAATATTTTGTCCTAGATGTCGTAGTGACCTAAATAATAAGTCTATTCGATCTTCTTTTGACTACGCACGTAGAGACTAAAACCAAGTGAGGCTTAGGTGTAAGCGATGAACATTTTAAAAAAAACAAGGTATTTCTAGATAAAACTATACGCAATGTGACGATGTAAAGCCTCTTTGTGTCAATAAATAATTTTGAACCTTGATATAAGCAAAACTGTACTTTCTTTCGAGCACAGTAAGTTTTGTTAAAAAGTACCTATAAGGTAATTGACAATTGACATTGGATGTACTGATTAAAAAAAACTTATCAATTCTCACGACGTATAATTTATACAAAGTAGCTGTTATATGGTGTTGTTTCTCTGCCAGATCCATTACTTACCACCGCTGGAAGTGACGCTGTGCCCTCAAGATGAAGTGAAGTACGGTTAGAGCTGGAGCCTTCATCAATCTTCAGTAATTAGCTGGTGACGCGTCTTGGCTAGCACTAATGATGGGAGGGCGGACTCCACCCACACCGCACCTACACCTAATATCAACAAGGAATTTCCTTATCATTTTCTTGACCACGTATAGATGGTGCTCGTTTTCACCAACGATCTGTAATGTTTCATGGTTTTGAAATGGTTTGGATATGATGTGATATTGCGAAATTGCACCTAATAGCTAAAATGAAATTTGATTTTTCGATGATGTTTGGTAGGCCCAATATTTTTAAACGAATTTCATGATTGTGCAAAAGGAATTATTGTTACACTGTGTTATTCCTAGTGCACAAATGACGTTACTAAAACAATAACGTTACAAAACACGGTTTAAATTACCCTTACGTACAATCATGCAGTATTTCAACACAATCTTTGCACACATTCATAAATCATGCTCAACGTTAGCTTGTAAAGTACCAATTTACAGCTACATTGTGTTCCTACCCGTAGAAGCAAATTAACAGCTTCAAGATAGTATTTAGTATATGTGTGTATGTTTCAACATTTTACAACTTCAAAATCTTAAGTGTTCTCAAGAATATACTTAGGTAAGCAGTGAAAAAAATATAGTCTTACTTATATCTACTGATTAACTTTTATTATATTAATTTAGGGTATAATGCATGTTCTTCTACTTCGCTGAATGAACGAACTGGACCTTTCCCCCCCCCCCCCCTAATTAACTGGAGAGATCCCGGAACCGTCCTCATTTGAAAAATCTGAGGAAAGTTTTTTCTGTCCGTGACACGCTTTAGGATCCTCTAATGCTATCTACACACCATAGCCGCCAGCATGCCGCCGGGCTAGGCCGGCGGCTTTACGTCATACGAATGGCAGCTGTTAAAAAAGCCGGCGGCTTTGGTGTGTAGATATCATTAATAATAATATTAAGAATCTTTTAGCCTAATGAAGATGACACTCTTTATTCACTTAAGTATGGACTTTGATTTTAAACTATGGGAGAACAATACTTCATTAAAAGTCGAAGGTTGGAGTAGCAAATAAATTAGTACTTCCCTAAAGCGTGTTTCCTTAGCAAAGGAAGGGACGAAATGGGATGTTCAAAGGCCTTTGTCAAAAGACAAACTGTAAACGATATACGGGTTACCTGACGATACTTTTATGCATATACTATAGATAACTTTAATTGTGTTTGTTTTTCACCATTGTTTGTTTTTTTTTTACAAACAGATATTTGTAAAAAAGTGTGGAGAACTCGAGAATATTTACGTAAGTATAAAAATGCACTGCTAGACACCCTTTTATATAAAACAAATAATATTATCAAACGGTATTCATTTAATCCCTGTGAATGACTCTTATCCCAGTCGTACTTTCAAACGGACAACCTAATCGTTCCATAAAAAAAAGAAAAACCTACAAAATAAGTACCTAGGTAACTGTTTTAAAAAGGGTTCTTTAGAACTCACTCTTCAAATTGGAGAATTTATGTATCCCTCGTTATTCGTAACAAGCAGGACTTTTCTCTAAAACTATTTTTACTCATTTTTAGAGAAAAATGCACCAGGTTATTTCTACGCTCAAATTTAGAGCTACTCAAAAACGCAACCTTTCCTAGTCCAGTCAGTCAAGACAATTAATTCACAATAATTCCAAAAGTTTTCAAACTTCGGTCAAGTGAATGGTACTTTGGGACGACAATAAATCTCATTTTGCAACCTTGTCCGCAGTCCGGAACATTGTTAAAATTGCAATTAAATTAATTTTTGCTCTATGGTCGTGAAAAAAATTCCAAAAGTTCTGCAAACTTGGGGAAGTTTTCGATATAATATTTCATATCACGTATTAAATTTGCAACCAATTTAAGTGTACGGAACATTTTTTGTTATTAAAAATTAATGTTTTTCTTTATTAAACTGAAGCAAACGTTCCAAAAGTTCTGCAAACTTGACACATATATCGGAAAAATATACCGAACTGTTGTATAAATTTGCAACCTTTTTCGTTGACCGGAACATGTTTATTTATAATTCTTTTTAATTCGTGGTCATTTTTTCGAGTAAGCTGGTCTCGGAATAATTACAAAAGTTTTGAAACTTGGTTGCAAACTTCGAAAACATCTATTCTGATGTATTTACAAATTTGCAACCTCATACGCTATCCGGAACTTTATGCAATTTGCAAAAATGTATTTTTTTAATTTTTTCACCTTCAAGAAAATTTCAAAAGTTTTGCAAATCGAGCGGATGGTCTTATTTTGGGATCGATACCACTATTCAAATTTGCAACTTCGCACGAGACCCGGAACCTTGTGTTATTTGCAAAAATCGACTTTTTTAATTTTATTACCGTCGAAAAAATAAATAGACATAATAAGAATTTCAAAAGTATAGAAAAAAAGTATGAGGATATCAAATATTCGTAAAAAAGGTAAGTAAACACTAATGGACGACAATGCGTAGGTGAGTAACAGTGTATTTAATCCCCAGATTCGTTTTATTAATCAAAAAATACGTACCGGCAAAATCCTACGTCCGGTTTAAATAAGCCCAACGGAATTTATTTTTGGCATAATCACCTGTCATGTAAAAATAGTAGGTACAAGTAACACAAGGTTCCGGGTCTCGTGCGAAGTTGCAAATTTGAATAGTGGTATCGATCCCAAAATAAGACCATCCGCTCGATTTGCAAAACTTTTGAAATTTTCTTGAAGGTGAAAAAATAAAAAAAATACATTTTTGCAAATTGCATAAAGTTCCGGATAGCGTATTAGGTTGCAAATTTGTAAATACACCAGAATAGATGTTTTCGAAGTTTGCAACCATGTTTCAATACTTTTGTAATTATTCCGAGACCAGCTTACTCGAAAAAATGACCACGAATTAAAAAGAATTATAAATAAACATGTTCCGGTCAACGAAAAAGGTTGCAAATTTATACAACAGTTCGGTATATTTTTCCGATATATGTGTCAAATTTGCAGAACTTTTGGAACGTTTGCTTCAGTTTAATAAAGAAAAACATTAATTTTACATAACAAAAAATGTTCCGTACACTTAAATTGGTTGCAAATTTAATACGTGATATGAAATATTATATCGAAAACTTCCCCAAGTTTGCAGAACTTTTGGAATTTTTTTCACGACCATAGAGCAAAAATTAATTTAATTGCAATTTTAACAATGTTCCGGACTGCGGACAAGGTTGCAAAATGAGATTTATTGTCGTCCCAATGTACCATTCACTTGACCGAAGTTTGAAAACTTTTGGAATTATTGTTAAATTTTCGATTTCGAATGGTTTCAATTCTATTTGTGAGTTGATCTACTTCAGCCATTTTTTTACCTGTCTGTGTCCAATTGTTGACCGCAATACCCTAATGGTACAATTATTAGAAGAAGAATAAAAAATCATAACCATTGGAGGTACCTATGTGCTACAGCCCGCTGCCGATATGGTTTCGTAAAAAACGTCAAACCACGCTAAAAGCCAATGCAGTCGTGAATAAAACGCTGCCGAGAAGTATACTTAAAGGTACTAATCCAGCGACTAGTATATTCAGTAATCAATTTGAGCGTATAAGTGAATTCGCGATCTATTTCTGTTTGTCGTTCCGTAACGTAGTGATACGACTATACGGCTCACTGACAATGTCAATAATACGGTTATTTACTCAGAGACAACATTATTTCAGGGTCTGGTTTCCTGTCATTGCTAACTTTATTATGTTGTTTTTTATTATGTAAGGTACACTTCAAATTTTTCGATATATTGTGTCTGACACAATATCCTTCGATATTGTGTCAGACACAATAAATGTACCTACTTAAGTAATATTATTGCGTACTCTCCTTTCTATTATTACTTATCTGTCTCTAGATTTAATAATCGTTTTGCGTAACTAAAACCTTTTTATATATTTTTACAGACCTTTCAAAAATACCTACCATTCCTTATTTCACATAATCGTTGAAAGTCTTTTTTTCAGAATGTTTCAAAATTTTTATGCCGTTTTGCTAGGAACACAAACTCAAAATATCATCACGAGCGTTTAATGCTGAATACCTAATTTTGCTATTACCAAAATAGACATGTGCTCGCCGTGTTTATTTTGGAACAGGCACATGCCAAGTTGCCACGCCGCCGCGACATAATCAGATTTAAGTGATCAATCTTCATTAATCAGCGCATCGACGTAAACTTCTAATGACTTGTTATTAGGCTCTGCGCCGCTTCCGTGAAATATAAACTCAGATCGACCCCGTTCCGATGTATTTCAACTTGACTCCTTACTTAACGATTTTGTGCTACAGGAAATTAGATTTCTTCGTATGAATCCTACGTGATGTCTTGAGTCACGTTTACGTATCTTTGATTTAGTTAATAAATCATGTTGAACAATCAAATGCAAACCAATCTAATGTGAAAAGAACCATCTATTTATTACATATTTTATAAGTATAACCTTATTTTACCACAAGTATAAATAAAGAACTCAAGTATAACTCGCTTCTACGAAACATCCCCAAAAGAAAAGAAAAATCTCTTAAAGCATCTACAAACAAATACGTTCATGTGTTCACGCGCTGGCTTTCAGGTTAATCTGCACATGCACTTGGCAGTAGTAGGTATAATGGGTATAATTTTATGTATCTCTTTATCAGCCCATATATGTCCCCACCGAGGGGCACGAGCCTACTCTCTTACAGAGAGTGATTAGGCCATAATCCACCACGCTGGCCAAGTGCGGGTTGGCGGATTTCACATACACCTTCGAATTTCTTCTCTGGTGTATGCAGGTTTCCTCACGATGTTTTTCCTTCACCGTTAGCAAGTGGTAATCAAATAAATTGATCCGTACATGAGAAATAAACTCAGAGGTACGTGCCCCCGCCAGGATTCGTACTCACGCCCTCAGAATTCGAGGCAAGCGTTCTACCAACTGGGCTACCACCGCTTTATGTATAATGGGTTGTAATTGAGCAAAATGAAAGGAATATAGAATAGGAACGCATGAACATAAGATAAGTACCGTTGTTCACATTGTATTACAGCAGTTACAACATACTTCAGACTGTAAACACGTTATAAAATAACATCATGAACCGAAATAGCAAACAATATCACTCTAGTGGAATAACAATCTGCACCGGAACCTCCTAATTGCGATTGCAGAATGCATTGCTGGATAAAATAGAGAAATGAGAAATATTTTCATTAAAACAAAAGCCTATTTATTTATAATAGGTTTGTACCTTTAATTATATTTATTATCCAAAGAAGATGAAATATTTTCTTTTAAAACTGTTTGCTTTTTTAGCCACTATCATCCGACTTTCATGTTAAGCATTTTTGTTATTTTTTGAAAGCCGCCTAATTCAATATATTGTGAGCCCCGATGCAAAATAGTTCATCTAATTTGAAATTCTTGTAACTTTTTTTTCTATAAGTTTTTATAAAATATTCAATTTTGCATCAGAGCTCGTAACAGATTGGGTCATCATCATCATAAATTTAAGAGCGTCACTCTTGTCGGCGGAGTCTGCGCCACTCTTCTCTATTCTCTGCCGTCCGTTTGAGCACCCGATACAACACAACTTCTATTCCCTCCTTTATTTGGTCTATGTAAGTCTTTCGTGGTCTCCCTCTTTTTCGTCTTCCTTCTACTATACTTTACCTTCAATGGTGATTATGCACGGCTTTTTGTTTTATTATTTTCAGTTTTATCCTCAAAATCGTCAATTTAAGAAATAACATTAATCGTACTAAACGGCGGTTAAATAATGTATAATAAATCCATCAAAGTGCCAACGATAAAACATTAATTCAGCTTATTCTGTGAATAAAATATCAATGTAATATAAGTATTTTAATTCAAACTTCTGTTAATTAAATTCCATATCCCGCTAAAGCAAGGTATCAACTTTTATAACACTGAAGTTAAACTCGGAGAGCTTATTTAGTACAAAATGCAGACTTGAAATTCATTCATTTTGTGGGCATTTAGTTATTTATGAGACTAAGTAGGTAAAACTGAAAGCTTGGACGTCGGTCGGTCTGTACTGGCCATTACCAAATGTACTAATGAATTATTTAGTTATTACTGACTCGTCTAGACCACGCTCGTATGAAGGAAAAGTTAGAAGGTTTTTAAAAGAGTCGGATGAAAGGGACGAGGTTAAGTGAGATATTTTAGTTCAAGCATTTACTCTACTCAAAGCTTCAGAGTAATAACTGCAGAGTGCAAAGATTTTTTAAGAAAGAAATTCTGAAGGTTTACCAAAGCTAAAAATAAATAATAGTAGATGCAGCTAAGTATAATGGGTTGTAATTGAGCAAAATGAAAGGAATATAGAATAGGAACGCATGAACATAAGATAAGTACCGTTGTTCACATTGTATTACAGCAGTTACAACATACTTCAGACTGTAAACACGTTATAAAATAACATCATGAACCGAAATAGCAAACAATATCACTCTAGTGGAATAACAATCTGCACCGGAACCTCCTAATTGCGATTGCAGAATGCATTGCTGGATAAAATAGAGAAATGAGAAATATTTTCATTAAAACAAAAGCCTATTTATTTATAATAGGTTTGTACCTTTAATTATATTTATTATCCAAAGAAGATGAAATATTTTCTTTTAAAACTGTTTACTTTTTTAGCCACTATCATCCGACTTTCATGTTAAGCATTTTTGTTATTTTTTGAAAGCCGCCTAATTCAATATATTGTGAGCCCCGATGCAAAATAGTTCATCTAATTTGAAATTCTTGTAACTTTTTTTTTCTATAAGTTTTTATAAAATATTCAATTTTGCATCAGAGCTCGTAACAGACTGGGTCATCATCATCATAAATTTAAGAGCGTCGCTCTTGTCGGTGGAGTCTGCGCCACTCTTCTCTATTCTCTGCCGTCCGTTTGAGCACCCGATACAACACAACTTCTATTCCCTCCTTTATTTGGTCTATGTAAGTCTTTCGTGGTCTCCCTCTTTTTCGTCTTCCTTCTACTTTTCCTTCCAAGATGTTTTTTTATAAAGTGGTCGTGTCGTATCAGATGACCCAGCATCTTTCCTCTCCTTTCAGCAATGGTCTTTAAAATGCCTCTCCTCTCGTCCACTAGTTGCAGAACCTCTTCATTAGTTTTCTTTTCCTTCCAGCTAATCCGTTCCATCCTCCTCCAACACCACATTTCAAAGGCTTGCAATCTATCTCGGTCGCGTTGTTTCATTGTCCACGTTTCACTTCCGTACAGTGCAATGCTCCAGATGTACACTTTAATGAGGCGTTTGCGTACTTTTTTTGAAATATGGGCTTTGAAAAGATATTTTTTGCTATTAAAAGCTTTCTTTGCCATCGCTATTCTGGTGATAATATCCGGTGTACATCTGGAGTCATTGGTAATTAAACTTCTTAAGTATCTGAATTGTGTGATCTGTTCTATTGGTTTTGAATTTAACGTTATAGGGCTGTATTTTGGCATGGTTTAGGAAGCTATTAAAGTCTTGGTTTTGTTAGTATTAATTTTTAATCCGAATTCTTAAAAAGTCCTGTCCAACTCCGAAACTAACTGTTCTAAAAGAATTGAGTTTTCTGCAAGAGCTGCAATGTCATCTGCGAAACGAATAAACTGCAGTTTTGCTCCGTTAAATTTAACGCCCCCTTTGCCTGACCCTATAGTTTTTCTAATTGCAAACTTAATGAATATATTAAAAATAATTGGTGATAGTGGACAGCTCTGTCTAACCCCTTGCCTGATCTTTGCTTTTCCTGTTTCTTCTCCTATTGCTACTATTGTTTCTTGATGTATGTAAAGTTCCAAAATGGTTCTCCTGTCTCTATAATCTAGTCCTGCTTTCTTTAAAATGTTCATCATTTGTGGCCAGTTAACTTTGTCAAATGCTTTCTCGAGATCAATGAATGCAATGTGGGTGTCTAAATCTAATTCCATCCTTCTATCGATCGCAAGCCTAAGAGCTAGTATGGCTTCTCTGGTACCTTTTTTCTGCTGGAACCCGTATTGATCTGGACCCAGAAAATCTTCAGCGAGCGGTCTGATTCTATTTTGAATAATTTTTAGTAAAATTTTACTAGCTTGGGATATTAGGCTGAGCGTTCTATGTTCATCACATTTTACTAACAGACTGGGTACGTTTGTCAAAACAGTACACTATTTAGATGTAACAATTACAACATTAATTTAAAATCAACAATAGATATGATTCTAGAATTCATGCAAATAGATATTGATTGTCATAAAATGTTTATTCAACGAGTATTTCGGTGGCTCGTGATCGGCCCCGACCTTTTACATTTACTCATCTCTCTATTGAACAGTTTGCTCATTCGATTGAAAGTCTCGATAACAATTTGTTCTGTGTTGTTAGAACGAGTGTATTGTATACTAAAGCTCCTATATTTCGATTGGTAAGTGCTTTGAATGAAATTCGTGACAGCACTCTTTGTAGGTTGGATTGTGATCAAGTCTAAAATGTTTTTCTAGAGTAATATTTCTTATTTTAATGACCCATCCCTATAACGTGTATGCTAATGATAAGCTAACACAATTATTGAAGGAAATAAGTTCTATTCACGTGAGTTCAGAACGATCGTAAGTGTTTGAAAACATTTAAGGAATTTGTATCGCTTACAATTCTTCTGTGAACATCCGACTGGAGGTGAGACAAATGGGTCGTTTTCACGCGATATGCCTCCATTAATTAAACAACGTTTGCCCCCCTCAGATTGCTATCTGCTAACCGACACGCGAAGACATAGAAAAATAAAGTCTTCTACAGAATAAAACTGAGATACTTAGTTCCTCTGCAAACTTGACGATGTATCGAAATCTAAATTACAAATCTCATACGCCTGTCGTAACTAATAAGAACATATTTTTAGCATAAAATTTCAATTGATATTAAATACTCAGTTTCATTTTAGATTTATTTTTATTACAAACAGAATTTAGTCGGTATTTAAGATTCATGTAGGTATACTTTTCATTAGTTTAAGTAATAAATGAAGATCAAGCTAAATGTCGAGCATAAATGTAGCAGCTCCATAAAAGTATCTTCTCCTTGTAACCAACGGCGGATCCAGGGGGGGGGGGGGTCATGGGGGTCATGACCCCCCCCTGAGCTGGTCCCAGGACTCAGGTGAACTAGTAATTGAACATAATAATTTTATTTATACATTGTAAAGATGCCTCTTGCAGAGGCGTCCGATAATTTGTGACCACCTAATCAGTACGAGCCGAAACATATTTCCGCGTTGTGACGCCGCAACGCAAGAATTGGCGGTGGCGGCAGAGGCGTGGCGAGCGGCGCAGTCGTGTTTTAATAAAAAAAAAACAGAATAATAACTTCTTGATAACGAAAAAGCAATCAGTTTCCTACAATCAATGACAGATATACGACTATTGGTGGATAAATCCACAATCAAAAATCACCAGGAACTGGCTACCTATACGACAATAAACCGCTCTTTTTAGCAATGTCACAACGCCGTAACGCAAACTTCAAGCTTCAAAAAAGCGCCGCCTGCGCACCACTGCTGCCACTGCCGTTTTATACAAACTAAAGCTATCGGCCCGGTGGCCTTATTTGTCCGAAAATGCTTGAAAATTAGGGCGCCGGCCTTCGGCCTGCGATTTTGTTATGTTTTCCCCATACACAGTTGCGATTTTGGCCTTAACGTCTAGCAAGACGTATCCTCAATCGTAATCTCGTTCAACTCATTCTTGTTCTAAGTTGAAAAAATCAAATTTCTTTTTATGTGACCCCCTCCTGGCACCAAAGCTGGATCCGCCCTTGCTTGTAACAGGTATTAGAATGAATGCAAGGTAGAGAAGCTCAAACGCCGCGCTTTGCGCATTTAACAAACAAGAAAATTGTTGGGTGGCAACCATCGTGTAAATTAGAAGGGAGGTGTAAAGGCCTACTACACCACTTATCAGCCTTAGCATACGTACAGCGATGCAGTAGGTACGTGTTTACATTAAATAAATTACTGAGGTAAGTGCAAACAATTAAAACAAAAAGAAACATGATCTTTAAAGTAATATTATGCAATATTGTATTTTTAGAAAGTGAGTAAGTATGCGGATAATTCACGTAGTAAGAAAGAACATAGTTACTATTTCCGTTTTTAATGCAAAGGGAAACGAACGAACAATAGCATTTACCTATAATACCGTCGTCGCAGAGTGCTTCAGTGAACGCACCCTCGAATCCCGAAGCTAAGATAAACTTTCAACCACTTTGTATTTCCAATTGAGGAGGAATATTCCTGAGCAAATAGTATCAACTGAAGAGGCTTGTCGGCCACCTGCTCGATTTATTGTTGTGCAGTGTACCAGATTACCATCTCCTTTGTCTCCTAGCGTTTCGATGAGACAGTTTTATTCACAATTCAACAAGGATACGATATTGCCCACTTCATATTTCGAAAGAAAGGGAAATGTCGCCGTTGCCCTAGCCTGACATTTATCAAATCGCGTAGTAGGACAGTAGTAGCCGATGTTTTTGCATTGTTTGTGCGATCACGTATTTCATTCCGGTGCGGCCGGCGAACGGTGATTATGCAAATTCGCGGCCCCTGTGCCTGCGATTCACATAAATCGTTTCATATTTTATCACTTTTTTGCATAATATATTTTGTGTAAGCTGACGATCAGTCAACGCCTGTCAGCTGTGAAAGGTGGCTCATTTAAAACATGATTTATTGACTTTTTCAGATTATGTAATTGGTAATTTGAGATCTTCCTTCATTCCTCTTGTTTATTTAAACACAATTTTAATCTAACTTTACCCGAATAATACACTCTATCTCTTCGTATTTAGATATAAGTACTTATAAAAAATGTTTTAGATAGGTATCCCGTTTTTATTTAGAGTAGGTTAGTAGGTATTTTTAATCCAGTGTTTAGACAGTTTCTATTCGGCACTAAAACTTGGTTATAAATATAAACAACGTTTCTTGGAACTTTTATTAAATTAGTGAGTTAATATTTTTTATATTCTTCAGCTTAAGTTTAATGCCAGAATAACCTAGTTCAATTGGTTTTCCAAATAATACATACGTTGTACATAGGTAATTTTGACAAATTACTATTGTTAAGTTACCTACTTACTACTTACAAGAACACTTTCGTCAAAATATTGAAATATTTGCAAATTCTCTTTGAGTTTCTTTGAAAATAATAAATATAAGCAGGTACACAAGAGCCTCTTTCTAAAAACCAATTATTTCTCTTTAGAACTTTACCTTTTCTTATTGACATAATTACATCGTCGTCGTAATTATTATAATTGCCTTAGAAGACATATTAAATGAACTCTTTAAGGCATATGACTACAGAATGCGTCTTTTAAAATTTTAAACATTATTAAGGCGCATATCTTTCGTGCATATTGTCGAATTTTTTTTTCATGAATGTCGGGGCAAATTCTTGCCGTGATATTTAGGTAGATCTGTACCCTTTTCATTTCATTTATCAGTCTTATGGTTAATCACCTTAATAAAATCCACTCAAAACTCTACAGACCAGTAGGTACCAAGTATACCAGACAGTAGGTACATAAAACATGTTCTAGTATAATTGTTTAAGTTTCATGACCACCAGGTGGCGGCTACGATAACTTGCTCCTACAAGTTATTGCACCTAGTTGTAAATAACATTTGTGTGCAGCGTCAGGTAGAGTATGTTCAAAAAGTATATCCCTATTTCATAAATATCTGATTCAGTTAACTACTTAGTATTTTTTAAACTTGCTAAAATTCTACATAATTCGATTTATAAGTAACAATACCATAACATTTTTAACAAAAATGAACCCACTAAAAAGCACTGGATCTTAACAGCAAGCCCTTTAAAATAGAATATTAATATTCACTTAACCGGTTTCTTACTACTTATTTTGTGCTGACAAAGAAGCGTTTAGCGAGAAAATAGGCATTCTGAAATATACCGTCAGCGGCTTCACTTCGAAATTATCGAAAAGAAAACTCGCATAATTATGAAACAAATATTAAAAAATATTCTAAAACCAGTTCTGCCATACGGTTACACTGAATCGTGGGATGATTTGAATCCGAGATTATATCACGCTATTCATATTTATTGGCTGAAGTTTTATGGAATGTGGTATAACGATCACTCCCCAAAAAGTATACTGTTTTGGGTCCAATTGCTGTACACATTGATTTCTTTGTGGCTCGTTTGTTTCTTGCCTTGCGCCGGTGAAATTGTTTATTTAGTGAAACGATGCAAAAATATCGGGGATATCGCTGAAGGGTATTTATGTTTTCGTTTATTCGCATATCGCCAACCTTTGATCTTTTCTCAGATATTTAATCTAGTTCCAAGAATCTTCGTCGTATTTTAATATTTGTTATTTATTATTGGAATTTTCGTTACAGCCTATACTTATTCTTGAGTGAAATATACACGTATTTTAAGATAGCGGCATTTTGGATAAACAAGGATAAGATAATAGCATTACTGGAGTACTTGTATTGCGAGGAGTTTAAGCCGAAGGAGCCTGAACATAAAGAGTTGGTGCGTAGGAGTATTGAAAGGGCTCGAGGTGTGATGACGTGGTACTCTACTATGTGCGTGGGCGCTGTCTCAGGTTTGGCCTCTTATCTATATTATTGTAGGTATAGCTACAGCAAGTATATATTTGAATACAGATTGACTATATCACACTTACTCGTACATACTTACTTTCAGCAACAACAATTACATAAATAGTTTAACATCATTGTTTCAGTGGGAATCATAATGCCTTTGACTGAAAACTACGAAATTTTACCCACAAATGTGGATTATCCGTTCTTCGATGTTTATAAATCACCAGCGTATGAAGTAATTTATTTGCACCATGTAAGTAGATATTGAAATATTTATAAGCATATTACATCCTACTACTAAACGCGCGCATGGATGTGAGGATTATTGAATGGAGAGACATACACTCTTTCACGCAAAAATCACAGAACAGTTTTGGAGAAACTTTACAAACTGATATCATTTGTATCTTACATAAATCAGAATAAGACTTTTTATGAGAAGTTGGCTCGATAAGTTGTACTGCACCGTATATTTTCGTTATAGTCGAATTTATTTGTTTTCTCTTTTAATACAGTAACATTTTACTTTTTAGATATACTACAAGCCAGCAACCTGTATAATAGATGGTGTTATGGATACGTTGTTAGCTGCCTTTGTTGCTTCAGCTAGTAAGCAGATTTGATTGTTTGTGGTTACGACACGTATGTGTATTTAAACTCATTATCTATAATTAACAATGATACCTACATGAGATAGGTTTCTGATTCGATACAAGGTATAATAATATATTTAGATAAAAGGTTACTCACATAGGTATATCTTATTTCTTACAAAGGTATAAAAAACCAATTTTATTTTTGTTTAAGTTTTTTTTCTGCAAGGACTTTATGAGTTTTCTATATGTCGACATTATTAACATAGTTATTACCTCTAGCTATCGTTTAAATGTTTCTTTTAAGAATATACGAACTTAACGAAGTGTTTTTGAAATTTCAATAATACTGCTTTCTATACAAACGAAATTATTGATGCTTTTAACAAAATTCTTAAAAAACAAAACAAAAACCTTACAATGGATATACTTATAGGCAAAAAAGTATTATAAATGTAATTTCTAATAATTTGTTTATTGGTAGAAATAAGACAAAGAGACACGTTATTAAAGACACGCGTATTTAGCAGTTGAGCATGAGTGTCAAAACATGATGAAACAATGTCAAAACATGTAGACGTACTTGTTTTTATTCTGTTAAAACGTAGTTTCGTTCAGACGAGTAACTATAGGGCGTAAATTACTAGTTTATAACCTAACTATTTCAATTTCTAGTTGGCCAAATCGAAGTTTTAGCATACAACATGCGAAATTTTAGCACGGTTGCGAGACGGCGCCGTAACCGAGCCATTATTCAGAGCAAATGTGACACCTACACCTCGGAAGACTATTACACTAGAGCCGTGCTCAAGGATTGTATCATACATCACAACAGCATTATAAAGTAAGTTCGAGCTTAATTACATCTTCAAATCTCGAGAAAATAAGAAATGACGGAGTGAAGATAAATAAATAATTAATTATTGTTTTGTAACTAGTACGTTAGTTGCTACTCGTTTTTATAACTTAGCATATACCTAAAAGCTTTAAGATTAGGCAATTACTAAAGTATATATTAAAGTATAAGAGTACATAAACCTTCTTGATTTTTTTGTTGAAGCCATTAAAACTTCAAGCTTACGTTTCGCGGCGCGATTCTAACGGCAAAAATACAAAATAAATTATCATGATAACTTAGAGAAGCTGTCATCTCCTTCATCGATCTTAACATCTTAACAAAGTGCCGAAGCAAAAAAGAGACAAAGCCAAGTTTATCTTTCCCGCGCGGAGTTTGCGAATGGTTTTGATTTCAGATACGTGTCGATGATTGAGAGCGCTTTCAGCTTGGCGTCGGCGCTGCAATTTATGCTGAGTGTTATGGTGCTTTGTTTGATCGGCATCCAGTTTCTATCGGTAAGCATTCTACACTAAACGATTTGACAAACTTTGTTTTTTGTCGGTGCAAAGGTTAAGCAAATAGATACCTACGTCACTTGCTTACGAAACTGTATTTTGTCTTGTTTTTGGATCATCTTTATATTTGATTGTATTTTTCTTTGAGACCAATATTTTACAATAAATAATATTCTTTGATAGAGCTTATTTGTCAATAGTAAGTCGATTGTATAATAAACAAAAAACGTCATTCTACGAATTTAAAAGTGACGTAAAAGTTGCATCAAAATTGATGCTCTTTTTACGAATTCGTAAAGCACACTACACATAGTGCATGCTGTTGTCAATTTAACAATAAAAAATGTTTGGTTTAATCCGAACTAGTTCCTGAAAATTAAAATGGTGAAGCAACGAAAGACTGCAACCAACATAAAAGTTTTTCCTTTTTCAATGTTCTTTACAAATACACAATTGAGTAACTGGTTCGCTCACAATTTTTGTTTTCCGTTTCAATTTCAAAAACACAATTCAGAAACTGGAAATAGACTAGAAATTAATTGTTTTACCTATCCGACATCTTTAGCATTTGAATTAGAGTGAAGTAATTCTACAGTCGTAAATCAGACTGCTTTAGCCGGTGGTTATTTTACAAAGGATTCTGATTACCTAAGTTCCAACGAAGCTTTATACTTTTTTTAGATCTGCTAAGGATTCTTTACCTGTTCAATTCTTAGCTAAATACTTATTTCCGTCGTAAAACTCTTGTTAGAATTTTCTCTAATTAACTGTAAACAGTGGGCGAGAGAACTGTGTGATACAGTACTTTTTATACTCAGAAAATTCAATCAATCCAAAAGGATAATCCAGAACGGGGTTAATCCAATTTTATATTGTCAGACCTTTTTAATTTCTCTACGGACAATATTTATCTACCAGCAAGTACTCCACAAAATAGTAGGTACTCGTACAAAACCGAGTAAAGATTTTAAGATGAAGTATACTGGTAAACCTATCTATAATATAAAGTAGAAAATGCTTCAACTTCCAATGTTTTCTGTGTGAATGTAAAGTCTTTTAAAGTATCTCTAGAAAATTGTGTTTTGAATAAGTTAAAGGTATTCAGAAAGGTGATTGAAATTGATACAGTACGTACTTTGATCTTTCAGATCATATGAATGCCTTGATTTATTTCGATTTTACGTAGAAAATAAGTAATTCAATTTAAGTGATGTACCTACGTACAATTTTATAATGTTGATATAAACATTTGTTTATTAAATTTTAAACTATCTGAAATTATAAACATTAAAACAGTTTTGATCGCTATTAATGACGATAGTTGTATGTTTTTGTCCTTAGATTGAGGATCCAACGACTCACCCAATGCAAATGGCTTGGATGGGAATATATTTAACTTGCATGCTAATCGAATTCTTTATATTATGCTGGTTTGGTGACGAACTTATATGTAAGGTACGTAACTTTATTATTTTCGCACACTTTCCTTCTTGATTATGTAGAACTTAGAAATATTGAACAATATTCTCACCTAACTATATTGCTAACTTCATAAGACAAACTACTTAGTTAATTAGGAGAATTGTTAAATTCAGTTACTGAATTCATAGAGTATAGAGCTACGCCAGGCTGCGTTTGAAAGCCCTTGGCTGGAAACAAGCCCGGCCATGGCGATGTACATCATTATATTCCTGGAGCGGTGCAAACGCCCCCTGCGAGTCACTGCTGGCAAAATATTTACACTCTCCCTAGACACTTATACTATCGTAAGTACATATTAGCGCTGTGAAATCACGCGACTACCTACATTTCGAGCTTTCTAACATGCATAACAAATTCTTTGTTCGCTTTAATCCTAGTTAAAGCATAAAGTATGTGATATTGTAATTGTGTTATCCTACTTTAAACTTAACTACTTTGCATCCTCGGTATTTGTATGCTAAGTACACAACTTGGTGAATAAAAAGAGGCTAATGTGCTTCGTTACTCATAAAAACTTTTTTCACGACCCAAAAGAATATAATTCTACAAATTATAATTATTTAGGCTTAAAACATGAAATGAGCGCTCTTTATTTTTTGTTACACGCACCTTTATTTGCAAGTATTATTTATTTGAAAACATAATTTATTTTCAGCTTATCAACTGGTCGTACAAAGCGTTTGCTGTTATGAGAAATATGAAGAAATAAATTCAGCAAACGGCTGGCGTGGCAGGTAATGCTCCGCCGGGCCGCTCCACCGCCGCCGACGACGCCGCGCCGTGAGCTCGTGTTATTCTTACAGTCGTATGAATTCATTTAGAAGAAAAACTCCCTTGAAGTATGTAAATTGCACTATTCAAAGATTTTAAAGAATAAAAACTCATTTCATATTTCAGAGAATTACAAATTGAGGCATTACGTTCACATTTCATAGTTAAGTAGGTAATAGAAGGTGGGTAATATTGTTTGGTAATTTGCTAAAAGAATTTCGTCATTTACGTACCGTGAACCGGGCTTCTGTAAGCTACACGAATATAGTACCTAGATGTCAAGGCATTATTAAAGTGTCATAAAACAAACTGACCCGTTTATTATTTCTTAATGTGTTATAATATAAATTACTTCCACAGAGCTATCGATTGACCAAAGGTCAACTTATGTAGGTGAAATGAAAATAAAAAAAAGAAATGAAAATTTATGGATGTCAAAATATTTTAAACTCGTACGTGCATCCGAATGATATTGGTTACAAATTGCAGCCAATCAGATAGAAGTGACTGAAAAAAATATACCTTACGATAGCTATAAATAAATGGTATGTGTTATCGATATATCGGAATTTGGAAACCAGTAACGAAGACTGAAGCTTCCAATTAAGATTTAATCAGAACCCCATGTAAGGTAAAATCACTTCTGCAGCAACGATACACGTTTCAAAATTCTACAGACGGCAAAAAGAAGGGGTAAAATAAATGAGTTTCGCGAATAAAAATATCAAATTATTATCGATCAATCCATATTTACTTGTGCAAACAAAGAAACTCGAATTGATTACATTTCTATGCAAATGGATGCCACCCGCCTGCCGAGGTCAGAGCACCCAATAAATTTCATCAGACCTGATAGAAAATTCTTTCTGTTTCACTTAGCTTAGAATTCTCTCGATGGGGTTATTTTGTCTTTAGATCTAGTACCTTTTTAATGGTTGTATTCGTTATTCTCTTGTTTACGAATCTATACTCGTATCTACCATTTTAGGGCTACAAATGGAGAGTCCACGCTGTGCATCTAATCTACATCAATACTGGTCTAGTTCATAGGTACTTTTATTTACTACTAATACCTACACAGTAGTGCCAATTATTAACCTGAAGAGATTTTAAAACGAGCATACCCAGTACAACAATAAAGTTATTTAACATTTTAGGTAGCTATTGAGTTTTCGGAGTAGCCAGAGCAAAGTATATAGGTGGGCGATATTGTACCTATTCCGACAGTTTTCACAAAAAGGCTCTGAAAAAGCTTCGAAGCGAAAATTGTACACGGTACAGCGATATCCATTATACGGGATCCAATTTTCGGTCTCCCTCCTTATCTGTGGAAACATAGTTGAATGCTAGGTTAATGTCTCACGAAGAAATTCGATTTACCGAAATACAGATCAAATGTAGTCAACACGAGAAGGTGTATCCTATGAATATTGTTTACCTTTATTATATAGATACCTATATATCTAATATAGTTTTTGTTCTAAAGCAGGTACCTATCTACTCATAACGTTAGAAACTGATTCATAAGTAAATTATTTACAAAGAGATTTGTACCTAAATATTTTAGGAGAATAAATATTGTATACAGTAAAACTTAATAGAAGTTTTACTTTTTAGTTATTTCATAAGGTAACTGAGTATGCAAAATCTTAAAAAAAGCATGTTTCAGAACGGCGACCGTCTTTAGCTATTTGTAAACGAATTTGTAATTTATTATCAAGTCAGTAAATTACAATTTCATTTTGCACAATGAAACAAATCTAAGAATTTTTAATTACGAGTAGTTCCCACCCACATAAATATTTATTTTATAGTTTTCATAATTATACTTTTGAAAAATATTTAAAAACATTACCTAAAAATTTTTCATAATTTTTGATTTCCAAGTAATTATTGGAGCTGTCACCTAATCAAACAAAACTTCCTTTGTATTACTACTGTACCATTGGTACCTATTGCATTTAGGTCAATCAAACTGCAAACTGACCACAAATCCATCATAATTAACCTTCCCTCATATAATAATAACTACAATATACTCATATACCTATCTCTGTATGTGCCAAATGAAGAATTTACTACCTATATTATGTACCTACTTGTGTTTATTTATTTATTTGTGATTGGAATATTTCCTGCAATGCATTGAATTTTCGGGTCTTGGAATGTTGATTAATATTTTGGTATATTTATATACTTATTTGCTATTTTTATTGCGAAATGTCTGAATTTCCAAATAGGAATATCAATTTGCAACTTATCTTATCTAGCCGTTGTTGTCCCACTGCTGGGCAAAGGCCTCTCTCCTTTGGAACTACGTGAAATTTGGAATTGAAATTTGGATGATGAAATGAAATCGAAAAAAAAATTGAAGAAATGAAATTTGCATTTGCATATTGCAAATAATTTTAATCACTTTTATTACAAAACATCTATTAAAGTAAGTACTTGAAATAGAGACTTTCACAGAAATGAATCAAAAAATATCTGGGTTCTAAGTAAAACTGGAATCAAAAAATTATAAGTATTTAGTGACGTAAACTGTGGCTTCAAGACTGAAAGTATTCATCAAACAGAAACCACGCAACTTTGGTCCTAATGAATGAAGACTTTGCAAACTAATTTGCCACTAGTCGCTACGACAGCGCGGTTAAACCGCGGAATATTAATACCCTGAACCGTAACCCAGCTGATGCCACCGCGCCGCCAACTGCTCAGGAAATGCCTCCTAAAATGTAAGCAATAATTAAACATTCATCACCAAAAGCGACACAGGTAGGTCACGATTACAATATATTCTCAGTGAAGTCGACTCTGCACATAATACACTCGGCTTCAAAAAAATCGCACCTTTTAAGAAATCTATTTTAAATATCTTTCAATCATATTTGTATTATGAAATATTGGTAATGTTCGGTATCATTTGAAAGGTAAGGAAACAGAGAATGCAAAAACAATAATTCATTCAATGTTTTTTATTGGAACTGAGAAAAATTTACAAAACAATAAAAATCCTTAAAAAACCCTAATGAAATCTGATAATTTTTTCAAAACAAAGTTGCTTAAAACTAACCTAAAACCTAGTGTTACCCCCCCCTAGCCCTAATGACGTCTTCCATGCGCTGGATCGCACCAACTTTAGGACCTCTTCTTGAGGGATTCTGTCCCATTCCTCAATAACGGCGTCTTGGAGCTCCTGAAGAGTCGCGGGAGCGGGATCACGGGATCTAACCTTGCGTTTCAGCTGGTCCCAGAGGTGCTCTATCGGGTTCAGATCTGGACTTCTCGCTGGCCACTGCATGACAGGGATCCCAACCTCTTGAAGGTAGCCCTGCACAATTCCAGCAGTGTGCGCGCGAGCGTTATCGTGCATTAATGTCAACCCGTCGCCAATAAATCCAGCATAGGGGACCACATGTTCTTCCAGGATCTCTGTGATGTACCGGTGAGCAGTCATCGACCCTTGCCCGCGAGCACCGCCGGTCCGAGAGACGCAAGAAAGTTCAGTTTTGCCGTCGGCAGATATGCCGCCCCAGAACATGCAGGAACCGCCCCCGTATTCTACCGTCTCTTGGATGCAGGCTTGGGCAAAACGTTCCCATTGTCTTCTGTATACTCTTTTGCGTCTATCGTTGCAGAAAAGGCACACTCTCGTTTCGTCAGAGAAGAGAACAGCTCTCCATTGGTCCAGGTTCCAATTGACGTGGGCGCGAGCAAATTGCAGGCGTGCTCGCCGATGCGCTGCGGTTAATTTTGGACCTGTGGCAGGTCTTCTAGCCACAATATTTCTCTCCTTTAGTCTTCTTCTAACTGTAGAGACACTCACGGCCCTTCTACGAACTGCTTGAAGCTGCTGTTGCAACTCAACAGCATTAGAGAACCGATTTCTCAAAGACGACGAATCGGTCATCTCTCGCAGAAGTGCAGCGATTTCTACCAGACCCACGCCTTCGGACAAAGCCACCGATCTGCAGGAACCGCTGGTACACTCTTCGAACAGAAAAGCGACTCAAGTGCAATTGCCGAGCAACATCACACTGACGTAGTCCTGATTGCAGTAGTCCGATAACTTGGGCGGCTTCAGCAGCAGTAGTGTCCATCTTCAAGGACGTTTTTCTGATGAAAGATATTCTTCTGTGTCTTCTTCGACTGTTGGTAGCAAATTTATCCCCCAATAAGCTGTATCGACCCCTTTATACCCCAAAAACAAAACAATACAAACAAAATTTGAAGAGGAGAATCAGTTCCATTGTCATTCACAGTGACTTAAAGTGTTTAAGCTTTTTCTTTAATCAAATGAAATGGATATTTTTTTAAAGAGTTTTTATAGGGCTCTCAAATGATACCAATATTGCTACGAATAACTGCTTGTCTTAAGGATTAACAGTGCATAAAGCCTATTTTTACGGACGTGCGATTTTTTTGAAGCCGAGTGTATAACGTCATGGAAAACGAGAACAGTTGCTGTACAGTTTACTTAATTAAATATTGCAGGAAAAAAAGAAGGTTTGTATAATAGGTTTAAGTGTAATTATTACATCGTTGATTTTATCTATAAAGTAATAAAGGTAACTTATTTACCACTTATTTATATACCGCTTCGTTATTTTTTAATTAAATTTCAATAAACCATTTATAAAGAAATACATATAGGTACTTGAATTAGATATTAAAGTAAGTAATTACATTTAGTTGGGTGGGCGTTAAAGTTCTAAGTTCTTAATTTGAATTGATGGTCTGTTACAATACCAAGACAGGACATTGGAACTAAGATAAGAATAAGTAATATCAAGCAATTAGCTGTGAAGTTAAGACGAGAAAGGGCACTTGACTTAATTCTACGTCTCAGGAGATCGGAATACAGGATGTTATCTAATAGTTGGGTGTACCTATTTGTGTTTTAGAAAACTTAGTGTATTAATTGGTACCAATATATTATTAGATAAACAAGTACCAACTTAATATTACCTTTAACAATACTGAGCACTTTTCAATTAGTACAAAATGTAGGTAAATTTACTTTTAAATCTGCAATTATTTCGTTTCATTAAAATTGTTAAATTAACTAACTAAACTCGGAAATATTGAAAGCGCATTCACACCAGAAACGTAAACACTTATAACTAACTTGTCGAAACAACTAAAACAAAACTTGTTATTCAATAAGTTGTAGAATCCGTGGAAGGCGCGGTATCGCCGTCGTCGTGTCGTCGCGCGTCTCCGCCGTGGAGTTATTGTGGCGCTATCTCAAAGGGCAACTTCATACATGGGTCACATAACTTCGCACTAATGAATGAGGAGTTCACGCTACTAGCTCAGCGATGGAGCTTTCGCTACTAATGAAATTGCGACTCGACTCCCAGAATACGGAGCGGATTATGAGATTAAGGTGCTGTTGCCCGCGCAACACTGAATTTAGACCTGCCTACTAAGATAGAAAGCTACAAAGGTTATACTATTAATACGGGACGGAGGGGCCTCGGATTTCATTAAGCGAGCTGCTATCCGGCAGTTTGGATTGGAACAGTGAAACAGAAATCGTTTTCCGTCGGGTTTATTAATGTCCATACAACGTGTTCCTCGCGCCTTGGTAACTTTGGCAAATCGTCTAAAGATTTTAAAATCAAATCCTACAAATTAATTAGATTTGATTGCTTATGATAAAAGCTTTTATACTAGCATTAACAACGCTGAGTTCCTCTTTTGGCAACCACACAATTTTAATCGATTACAAGAATAAGCCCTAATATTTGAATAACGAAATGAACAACCTAATTGACATGTCAAAATCCTCGTTCGAAATTCCGTCGTGGAAAGCAATTGGTGCGAAATTTGAATGCTGTACGTCGATAGTAAATTATCAGGATATTTGGCGAATGTCCAGGCGTTTGCCGACCGTATTAAGAACACAAGTGGGGTGCCCCGGGGACAACTCGTGACCACACTAGCCAAAAGTTAGGCAAGACGTTGGATAAGTAAAACTTAGTTCATTCCCCTGGGCGATGCTAGTAGAGGCATACTATCAAAAGATGCTATTTAATCTGTGCAACGCCGTATAAAGGTTCCATCCTATCACATAGCAGGACAGCAAATGTTTAATAAAGTTTACTTATCTAGGTGTCGTCGTCTGAAAAGAAAATAAATAATTTTCGCAAAAAAAATCTAAAAAAAAGTAAAATAAGTATCGACTACTGATGATTTGATAGTACCGCAATTAAATTATTAGAAAGTTTAAAGCAGAAAAAAGTCTCTAAAACAATTAAGTTGAAGTGCTACCGTAGTTTATAGCTTATGGCCATTAATTTTAACAATAAAGAGCATTGGGTATTGTAGTTTCTAATCACGTTTATTTCTATTCGAGTGCACAGCAAACGATTTATACTCGTAGCTGCTTGTAAAAATACTCATTATAAACAGGTCGGCCAATTGAACAATATCCTAGTTTGCTTCTTTTATTGCTTTTATTATACGAATAGTGTTTTTATTTCACTTGGTTTATTTTCAGAATCGGAGAAACGACTTTTATAATTGACGAGGTGATATAACAGCGTTTTAATTGTATTTACTTAGTTTATTTAATTATAACCTCAATAATATTTAAATAACTTCAAATAATGGATTGTCAATAGGTATAATAAGTAAGTATATTAAGGTATATTAAGATATCATGAAAGTCAATATGATATCAAATATCATAAGTTTTGAAACTCAAGCTTCTCAGAATCGTACGCGAACTTTATGATAGGCAAAGGCCTTTTAACTACAACTGAACTTTCTGAACAAATTATGAATTAATTCTACGCTAGGTTCGCTTTTTTGACTTCACTTAAAGCAACCGCCATTCGTTTTAATTGGAATGTAAATTGAATTTATTTTTATCTCTAGTGTAAAATCTTGAATTTGTAATAAGAACGTTTCGTTCGTATTATACATTTTTATTACAGATGTATAAAAGCATGATAATTGCAGGTTATAATTTTAGCGGACTGTGCTCCTTTCAGTGAATTACAAGATTTTTGCGCTATCTTCACTCACTTTGCCGTCGTAACTTAGAACACAGCAGACCTATCCGCACTACTTTGCACGTCCTTACATTTTAAGGAGCGTAAAATTTATCTAGTTGAAATAATCGCGGGCAAACGGGAAAGTCGAGCCATTACTGCTGGCCAACCGCCAGCTCTTCCGGCACCGACTTAACTGCCAGCCGCCCTTATGTATGTTTTTACCGAGAAGACAACATAATTATGGATTCTTTTTCTAAGGAACTTAATGTCTGCTTGGAAATAAAAGAAAAAACGTAGAAGTGTTTATGTAAGAGCTTACCCAGGTGATTCACGTTTAACGACTCTATCATACTTGTTGTTTTAGCAATGAAGTAGATAGGTACTTATACATACCATATCATTTTCAAGTACAAAATACAAATTTAATACCTACTGTGTATCCCAATAAAAAACTATAAGTATCTTTTAAAACCAGCCATTAAAAAAGGTTTCATTGTTTGCTTTGCTATCTCGATAATGAAAAGCCTTTCGGGCTCAACTTATAAATAGGTCTACCTACTTAAGTTTAAGCATAAATTATAACTGCTGACCTCATAATTCAAGTCTTATACAAATAGTAAAGTACTTCATAACTTAAAAGTTTTATTGCTGAGAATTAAAAGTACCTACAAGCCCGTAAAACAAGTTATAAAATTAACGCCATACTGCAAAATACATAAATCATAAAAACTACTTGTAATTTCATGCTTGAGTAAAGTAATTGGAAGGGCTTACCTTTTCGTGATAGTAAGTACCAGTGTGGATTCTGCTAATGATAGGGATTGCAAAATCGGGGAGAATGCAGCAGTACCGATAGGAATTCAGTACCTAAAAAGAATTTTGCTTTTTTTTCTACTGTAATTTTCTTCACGCGCGACGCGCATTATATTATAACAAATTACAATTAAATATGACAATGACGCGTTCGTTTAAAAATACAGGTTGCCAAGCTTCAATTTTAATAGTAATGAAGTGGTCTCATCTTCCTCAATATGTATAGCGATCCTCTGTTCCAATGCTAATATTTTGGCTTCAAGCCAGTTAACATTACTTATTCCGATTAATTTGCGATTAATATTACATAACTTGGCTGCCACCTGTCGCCAGATTAACTCTACACATATTACGTACTTATATATTTTTACTTAATTATAATAATAAATGGGTAATATTAATTATCCACGTGCGATATTAATCCACCGATGACTGATTTCTAGATCAATACTGTAGTGTAAGTACGCAACCCGCTCAAGTATCAGTCTACAGAAACAATGTTCACTCGAGAGTATAATATCGTATTTGTCTGGAATGAATCAAAGAGAACCTTACGGGAATTCTACAGGTGATAGGTATTCCTTTAATACATTCCATTGCTCTCGATGTATGTATCTACACGTATCTACTAGTAGGTATACGTAGAATCATTGAACACGTAGTAAACTACGTAGGTATAAAAATAAATACCATTCTTCTCGCATTTTAAATTTTGTACATTAAAAACAGAATAAGTAAACGCCTGTCTGATGCTTGCAATTTTGTGATAAATGAACAAGATATACAGAAAATAGCGAGTGAGAGAGCAATATGCTAGGCGGGTGGGTGAACATCCTTTCACCTCTTTACATTGTTTGGTTCATATCGGGAACTATAGTTAAAGGTTACGTCGCAATACAAACGTGATGAGGAGCAAGGCAGCGAAGCGAAGAAACAAGTAAATATTGAACAATAACTAGTTGGACATCAAAATCTAATTGATTTTTTTAAATAAGTTTTGATATAAAAAATCGACACAACCGAGAGACGATTACCTATGTTCCAATTCTCTCTATGTTTATACCATCGCGAATCAATTTTAGTCGATGAAATAACCCGCCCGTTGCGAACCCGATACGGACGACAGCAGAGCAAACGATGAAACCTCAGCATAAAAGCCCTACCAACGTCAACGTCCATACCTCTACATATCACCCGTGCGTGTGTTGTTTACGTACGAGTAATTGACCGCATCCAATCTTGTGCAGTCACAAAGTTACAGAGAGCCCGGTGGGGGTAACACAATACGAAACTTTTGGAGGTTTGATAGATTTAACGAGCATTTTAAAGGAATCTAATTTTGTCAAAGTAATGTTCAATAACACAACCAATAATCTTACAATAAAGTTTTAATATTCATCATAGTGAAATTCTGAACTTAACTCAGATATCAATGATTCTTTTGCTAATACCTAAATATTACTTTTTTCAGAAGACTTAAAAATATAGGTAAGTGTTTTTGCAACCTATACTCGACTTACATTGTTTATCCTGTAAAATGTGGGTAGGTATTCTGTAATTACAACCTTTAAGACGATGACCCTGCTCACTGCTCACTTATTACCCATCCCACTAGACCGAACGGTTTAAACGGCGCACTTTCATGTTATCGTCCAATTCCTTCGTCTACATTTTCGTAAGTTTACGCGCACTGTAATAGGATAAGATACGAGCAACATTTCAAAGAATCACCGCTTGCAAAGAACTAGAAACGTCTATCTCACAAAATTCCTCTAAGTTTGCTTGGAGCAGCATTTTACTTTGCTATCATGCCAACAACAATTAGATTATCCAGTCTATCTGAGGACTGTTTGTATAATTGATTCTGTGAAAATCATTCTTTTCTTCTACGTTTACTAGCTTCTACGTAAACACTGTTTTAAAAATAATAAGGAGGTAATTTTGCCGTTACCAGTGTAGACAGGAAACAATCGAATTGAAGCTCCCCCACATTATTGCCTTTTATTTAATATAATAATACTTACACGTAAGTAAATATTTAATACATTTTCAAAATTTTCAAATACGTAAATAAATATTTACTGCATTTAAACAAAATTTAATTGCCATTATTTACATTCCAATCTCAGATCAATAGTTCATAAACTAATATGAGTTTATTACAAACATTTTGGGGTTTTCCGTATAACTATAGGTACATACTATAATGTCAGAAATAATAATTGCTGTTTTTCCAAATCATCCTTTCCAGGAAAAGACGTGATTTATTGAACATGATAGACATTAATTTTAATTAACCTTACCGACATCTCCGTGAGATTCTACGAACGTTGATAGGTCCATTTCTTTGAATGTTACTGAAATGTTTAACTACATAGTTAAATGAATACAAGGATTCAGACCCGAATTTTTCCCTATTAGTAAGATTTTAATTTGTAATTAAATCTTAATTTAATCGGATTGAAGGAATTTATTTGTATGTGTAAATTGTTTCCGTTTTTTGGTTAGTCACGTCCCAGATGCGACTCCTAAAGAGATGCAATATCCCGTTGGCTAATTGCCAAACTGCGCAAACCGACTGCTAACTTACTACCAATTTCGTTCTTTTACAGCCTACGCCTGTGCTCCACGCTCGAATTGTTTTACTGCACCATAGCTTATGGGCTGCCCAATCAACAGGAAAAGACGGTATCGTACATTTCAATACTTTTATTGCTACGAACTTATTCTTCGTCGGTATTTTGCGTGCGACGTGTGAAGAAACTTGTTGGAAATCACTGATGAAACGAGTGCCTACCTACTCGTTTCTATATGATTTTGGAGATTTTTCTCTAGATAGAATATACAAAATCTAGGTAAAAAATATAAGTCAGAAAACAATCACGTACTAGATTTAGCAAATGAAGAAAATTGAATTAATTTACCTACGTAATCCTCCTTTACTACTCTTTAGTAGATTTTAGCAGATCATGCACCCGCAATTTGAGTCCTATTGACCTCCAGTCTACAATCAATACCTTTTGCGTGTAGTTTGTCACGGCCATACGCGGTAATACTGACCAGCTTGGCCGGTCGCCAAGTCGTTCCGAGCCGTGATCAGCAAATTCGCTGCTAGACCGGTCGCGATCACGACCACATGGCCACACGACTTGCCAGAACGCCAGTTACTTTAATGGAGACATAGTGCTGTCGTTGAAAACTATTGCCTCGAGTTAGAGGCCTTGAATATTTTAAACTGTTACTCGTAGATGGTTTATGTGCGAATTTTTTATTCATTGATTCCGCTACGCGCTAGAAAATCTATCTCTGAATCATCTCTGATTATTTTTATATGGTGACAGAATAATTCTGAAGTAACATAAGGTACTTGTCATCACAATTAATATCTTTGTTACTCAGTTATGGAATGCTAGTGGAATGCTAGTAGGTAATGCAAGTAATGGATCCAACACTAAGTCTTATCAAACACTAAAAAAGTGTCTGTAAAAATCATAGCAAATAAGAATGGGTGCTGTACGTTAAAGAGTATATCTGTTTACATTAATTTATAGTACACTCGTCAATAATTGTTGCTTACTAAATTGTAATTAAGCGAGAATCAGTAATAGAGAATAGTAATAAATATTGATGCATGTACCACGCTTGGATGCTCATAATTATCACTGATTAACTACTCTGAGTGATTACTAGCCTGTGATTGGCATGTCTAACACGTTTACATTTAATAATATTGATAACAATCAAACATGATTCTACCCAACAACGAAGCCAATTAAGATATAAGCTGAGACTCATTCGTAATAGATGTACTGAAATAGACAAAGAGAATTTATGAGATTACATCCCAGAACTATAAATAGAAATAAAAAGTACGAAAAGTATTCCTAATTAGTTTTAAAACTTAGAAGTTTGTAAAACTCCACTTTGATCAAATAGTGAACTATTAATGAACCTTCTAATGCTTCAAAATGAATCATTTAGCTACGTATTATTCATAACTGATCATAACCAATGTAATCCACGAAGGACGGTCCAAAATTCATTTGCTCCTAGGGTATTTCTAGAAAACTTCAACGATTTATCAGACAAAATGAGCATTGAGCATCAATGGCCAACAGTTTGTTTTAAATTAATGACCACCATATCTCACGCTCCGAGGGAATTGTCCTTCGTATTTGTCATATAGATTACCTACTTTACCGGCAACGTAAAAGCTATTTGATTATCCTCTTTTATTTGTTTTGTGTAGATAGGAATATTATTGCTTTGTCTTTATTGCAAAATGTTCTGAAACTAAAATCTCTGTAAAGTTATAGCTGAAAACCTCGTACGTTTAAATCTTAAACTTCACAGACGCATAAGAAACAAAGAATGAAATCCCGCTCGACGTTTCAAAGACGAATGCACTCTCAATTCTTTTAAAACTAAAAAGTTTAAAACAATATTTTCAAACTGTTTTCGCATTGCCATTTGTTCTTCAGAGTCTCCTAATAATTTAAAAGCTAGAAACGAGCTGCGTTCAAAAATGAACCGTATTTGTGTGAGAGTAGAATGATTCGAGAACAATTTCACTTAATCGGGAAAAGTGGAAGCTCGCGTGACGTCATGGGAAAATTTATTCCCCAATGATAGGGAGGTTAACGAGCTGTAGGTGTTCCTCGTTAAACCTGCCATAAACCGCGCTAATGTGACGTCAGATTGCACGTATAGACTTACGGGCTCTAAAAATGAATGAGCTAGGCTCTTCTCGATAAATGATCCTCTGAGGATAATGGAAACTAATATGGCTCGCGACTCGTTTATTGGAGCTTGTATATTCACGAGCGTCTCGAACGCGCGCTAGGCTACAAGTGCCTACCTTGACCGTAGGGTTTCTAAACATCAATTTCAAGTGGTTATTATTCTTGCCTATAAATTAATTCATATATTAAATGAAAATGTGCAAAAGCCGACAGCCTAAATTGAAAACGTTTGGATAATTAGAGAAGGTACGAAATAAAAAAAAAATTTATTAATTAATTCAATTTATTTTCGTGCTATTACCTAATTGCTTACACCTTTTCCAACCACGATTCTACTCTATGTTTGATGTAACTATAAAATTTAATTAAAAGGAATTCTTATATTTGAGCAGGTAGCTCTGCAATTATTTAATTATATTTGTTGAAGCTATTTGGGTCTATATAGTAGGTAGTATATCTTATTGCAGCACAATACAGGTATTCGTGTCGTGTCCCAGCCTCTTAGCCGTACTATATGAATGATTTAATACGCGCACGTCACGCCCACTCTACTTGATTTATGACCAGCAATTAATTATTGCGTGATAACTTGATATCTACACGAATTAGTATCACCTAATTAATTAAGAAGGTAATTCATTTTTGGCAGCATATGTCATTTACCTATTACGAGTAGAAAACACAACGATTAAAACAACAGCGAGAGAAAAGGGTTTGACATATCATGGACAAATTATTTGGCCAGTCAAGGGTCAAGCTTTTGGCCTGCAGTGAAGTTTTTAAAAACCGAAACTCAAATAAAAACAAAACTTTCACAATCAAAACAATATTAATTAATTTAGTAGTACCTATACCTAAATTTCATAGCGTTTGCTAATAAAGCGTGATTTGAACTCAGATATGCCCAAAATGTAGGGAGTGAAATAGTGACAGCCATTACTATATATTTGAACTTAATTAATTAAATTCCCAACTAGTTTACTCGTACACAAAGTTAAGACATGTTCAAGTTATCATTATAGCATATTCCACTTGCTCCTATGTTTATGCAACACTGGTTATTAATCTTTTGAGAAATATAAATGCATCTAAGTTCTCCCCAGTGATCTATAACAATTAATATTATGGCTTACGATGCTTACTTGTGTTTTGTTCCACAGTCAAAGAAATTCACTTATGTGATCAGAACTATTTTTTGTTTAAATAATGGATTTTCTGATAAAGTGAAGAAATATAGGATAATGTATTAATTTTAGAAAAATAAGGTTTGGAGCTCGAAGGTTGAAAAAAGTACTTGTCTAGAAGATGAGTTGGGCCAAGTTAGAGCTAAGGTAGTACATGAAACACTAAACTTATTTAGTAAACGATTCTTCGCTCCAAATACTCCAACTACAAGCTTTAATGCCTAACTCAATGTTGAAACGTTCAACCCTAGAGTTTATATTCTTCGGTAAATTCGTTAAATTTTACAACAAGGCGTTTAAAGAGGAAAAGACCGTGCTAAGTGAGTCATTCGTCTGAATCACTGAGTTGGTGATGGGTAGCGTTCTCACTTTATTGCCACCCTAAACCCTTGCTACTCGTAAAAGATGATAGTTTCGCCTCATTGATGGTTAAGTTCGGGTTTACGTTCATCCTACTCTGAAGCTTAAGGCCTAAGTTGTAAAAAATATAAATCCAAGACATAATAACATCTCATCTCAGAGTGAAATTTCTTAATAAGAATTATGTAGACGACTTGTATTTTTTTAGTTTATATCTTCTGTGGCGTAAATGGACTAGTTGGATCCAACTCGGGTTTAAAGTTACTTTTTGTGTTTGTCACCATTCCCTCGCAAACTTTAAAAACAAATGAAAAACAGTTGCAACTAGCACGAGAACCCACACTCTCGCAAAAGAAAATGGCGGAGGAAAATACGAGAAGTATAAAAACAAGCAATAAGGGTAAGCAGCAACTAGAGGTACGGTACGGGACCACGGTTGGCAAGCTATTAATCAGAAGCCGTCTACAAATGTGAGATCTGTCACCATGATCACTTCTTGTTCCTAAGAACAAGTTCCGCAACGCGCTTGATTTATGTTCCACTTGAAACTGTTGCTCAACTTGCCTGCTTTAACTCGAAACTACTACTACAATTAATACATTAATATAAATGTTGTTTACGAATACAATTTTTGTGGTCTCCTGTTTGATGTTGCGTACAAAAAACACATGCATCAAACTTCCTTGTCAATTCCCCAAATTGCCTTCAGACGTGGGAATTCGGTTGGTGAGTAAACATTGGGGGCAGGAAAACCTCTCTTTATTTTTCATGTACGTGTTCTTATCACATCCTTAAGGAATTAGATCAAAGGAACGTAGTTAGGTATATCTACTCAAAATTGTCAAAGAAACCTGTAACTTTAGATACACTTAAGGTAGGTATTTACGCGTAATAACAGGTACCCACATATCAATGTTACTTCAGAATATGTCAATAGAATATGTGTACATACGTGCGCCTATTTTAAACCAAAAGACTGTTTACCATTCCGAACAAAATTCTCGTAAGCTTCCAGAAACTTATGCCGGTTGGAAAGCAAATACTTACATGCAGTGAGTTAAGCCTGGAAGGACGTATTGTTCACCCACAGCATATTGATTTAGGTAGAGAATGGCACTCCATAACTTCTCTATCCAAAACAGAGTTCCAATGAGCCGAAGTTGCCTATCTATTGGAAAACTTTACGGTAAAATTACATCTTTCGCCTATATTAAATTTCTGTTGTCTCTGAAAATTTATTACACCATCTTTGGAAGCTTATTAACAAGGTAACTTATTGATTTTCCAATTTATTAACGTGTAGCCTGGAAGCTTGGTTCAGTTCGCTATTTACTGAGCTGACTTTTAATTGAATTACTAGAAAGGAAACTTAACACAAAAGGTTTCTTAGATTTTCAAATTAAAACTTTTATTTGTTTGGCAAAGTTTTTTAATCGGTAACCAACCACTCGTCACCGGAATATTGCTGAATGTTGATTTGATTACTTTTTTGAGTGGCTTGCAGCAAAAGTATACAACATCCATTTACGTCGTATTTGACTACGTAAATGTACTTTAAATTATTTAAGAGCTGAAACAACGACGCAAATAAAAAAATACATCCGAATATATTGTTTTTGACAGCAGTCGATGGTAAACACGTTATCGGAAAAAATACGATGGCTCAGAGGCAAAATCCATTAGAAATTAAAATGGAAGTGTAAAGTTTGGAGTGGAATCATCAAGAGTAAGTAATAGCGACCCGACAGGTGCCTGGGAACTTTGTTAATAAAAACGATATTGAATGCTTCCAAGCCCCCGGGCACATCCCCCAGTCTATTTTTGTAAAATTGACTTTATCGCTTTATCCTTCTCCGCTGCGTATACATTTAGCTAAGAAGCGTTTCCAGTGGAAGCTGTCACGTCTAATGAATGTTGTTCTGAGAGATATATTGAGTAAAGTGGACTAAACGGGCCCATTAGATTATATAAGTTAAAGGTTGAAATCGTAGTCATGATCATTGTAGGTATGCCCGTCCAAAACTACTTGAGATCTTGTTACCTACCTTTTGAGATATCTTCAGAATAATGTACTTGGTAAAATTATAATATAAACTGGGCAAGATGAAAACCCACGTGATGTGTTTTTAAGTTTACAAAGCCCAGAATTTAACCTACCTGCACCTACTTTCTCTTTTATGGCATTTGAAACAATATTTTTTCTTCATTTGAATTTCAATCAGTTTAAAAACGTACCGTATCAGAAACATGAACATAATTTAATTTGAGAGTTTTTATAATTTCTCGGAAACATTCAATTTTACCTTTGATCTTTAGAAACTAAGCTATCTACACACCAAAGCCGGCGGCCCGGCGGCACGAACCCGGCGGCTTCAGGCCGGCGGCTTGTGCCGGCGGCTTTTGAATGATGCAATTTGCAAAGCCGGCGGCACAGGCCGCCGGCACAGACGGCGGCACGAGAGTCGCGGCATGTCAGTCGTGACGTGGTCGTGACATGACAGTGATGGCATTGACATTCATAACATGACAGACTAGCTTGGCATACATAATACCTATCATTCTGATATATTTTAACACGATCAGTGCGAAACAGGGCTTAAAACACCCTGTCCGTGTCTCGTCTTTGTAGCGGTAAGAAAAAACTTGAACTTCTCTGTCGTGCGGGAGGCATAACTTCCATTTGGTTCAGAGTAGGAGAGAGATAACTATAAGTTTGTGATGTGCTATTGATTCCTAGTTCCATTGTACATCAACCTTAACGCCGGGTTTGTTAGACCTCGTGCCGCACTGAACAAATAATTTACTAACACAGTGCGGAACGAGGTTGCGAACACCTCGTATCCCAACGCACCTCGTACCGCACTTTACGCTAGCTTCATGCGGTTAGTGTTGTGCAACGCATTCAAGGCTGCGCACGCAACAAAGTGACAAATGATGTCGTAGTCATGGCTGAAACCCTGGAAGACCTCGGAAAAATGCTCGATGACCTCAGCAGAGCCTCTCAACAAGTGGGTCTTAAAATGAACATGGAGAAGACAAAAATTATGTCGAACTCTCATGTCGCACCCACTCCAGTAAGAGTAGAAAGCTCTGCGCTCGAAGTTGTTGACCAGTACGTTTACCTAGGACAAACAGTTCAGTTAGGTAGGTCCAACTTTGAGAAGGAGGTGCCTCGACGAATCCAGCTCGGCTGGGCAGCGTTTGGGAAGCTACGGACATTTTCTCGTCCAAAATACCGCAGTGTCTCAAGACGTAAAGACGTAAAAGTCTTTAAGCAGTGCGTGTTGCCAGTGATTATTGCCTACCATGTTTCAATGAAAAACACCAATAAAAGGAATACAATTAAATAAAATCGATATTTTTTTCCCATCACTAAATAATATGTAAACCTGCCATTCTTCAGTGCGATACGGGATTTATTAGACCCCACATTTTATTTTATCTATAGAAACTAAACTAATTAATCTAACCACGGGCGGCGGCAGATTTAGATAGATTATTTCAATGTTAATAATAATCTCGACCAAAAGTCGTCCTCTACGTCTTTTTTGGCCCCAAAAAGAGGATTTTTGTCTCTTACGGGAAGTGGGGTTTAATATGCCTCGAGCCGCCACAACCTCTTGTATAGTACAAGGTTTAAAATGACCCGTAACGCAGTAATGGAATGTACAGATAAATCTGTGCCGCTCGGAACGTGTTAAAAAATCCAAGCGCTTCAAAATGAGGTCTATAACAATAAAATGTTTGTCTATGTTTATTTCGCTTACACATTCGTAGTTCTTTATGAAGCGGCATAGTGATGTGTGTATGATGATTAAAGGCTCTTATCGATAAGAGTAAAAATTAGATAGAAAAAATGTTGATAGTACTGTGGTAGTGTATACCTAGGTACGTCTAAAAAATCATCTTTTTTATTGAATGTTAATAAACAGCTTTTCTTCAGCAGTAAACGTCCATAAGCTGACATGATGAAATAGCATTTATTCTTTCTCATCAGAATCTTCTTGTATATTTATTTATTGATAGTGATTCTTGATGTTATTTCTAAGTTTCTAAGTTCTAGGTTTACCAACAATACACTGGAGCCTTGTATATAGGTATTTATAAAATTTGCTGGGCACTGACCATAGGACACACTGAAATGTGAAAAAACTTAGATCCTACGACCATTCAGGAGCTTTCGACAGGCAAGCCTTAGTGAGGTTCAAAATGATGTATTGCACTTGCAATATAACATAATTCAGCGGATTACTAGGTAGCGACCTAGAGTGTTATCGATACTGTGTATGTTCCGACAAGTAGCATATTCCCATTGATGGTCAGTCACTCAATATATTCATCTATTGTCACGTCACTCTGTTGGTAATGCGACAAGGGCAAATGCGGGTATGCTTTTTAGTTTAAAAAGTTATCGATAACGATATCGATAAAAACTGCACACGCAACCCTACAAAAAGCGCCTAATTTTGTACGTCTATCAGCCTTCTTTTTATATGACGTGAAAAGTCACGTCATGTTAGCTAGATATAAGGAGTGGCCCCATTTTTTTTCATATACAAATGAGTTTATGACAGCGTGCCAAGGTTGCGCCAAGTTTTCTCATAGTTTTCTTGGTAGATGGCCTGTCAAACGATAAGAAATTCCATACAAAAAGGTAGTAATTTGCGCCAGACCAAGCACGCAGATCCAGACGGTATGGCACCTCCTTATATATTCTATACTCAAACTAGCTGGAAGCCAAGTTCATAGACAAAAAGTGAAAAAGTTTCAATAAGGTCAAAATTTCAAAAATAATTTATTCGTAGGTAACATTTTTACACTTTAATACGTCACAAAGAAAAAAAAAGTAAAAAAAAACATAATAAGTAATGAATATAAAGAACCAAAAAAAAGAGAAAAACATTAAAGGAGGTTTTACTAGATTTATTAACCTCCGTCTTTTTCGTGTCTTTTTCTATTTTATTATAGCATTTAGCTCATTTGACACTTTTGTTCAGTGTTTCCACTTCAAATTCAAGAATTTACCTTTGTTATGAAAAAAAAGAACGTATTACTAACTAATCGAAATTGTATTTTTCTCACTGAATATGTTTGATATTTTTTGAATGTTGTAAAGTAATCTATGATAAAATTGATTGAATAGATTGAATAGAGATAAGATTGACAGTGATGATTTTTAAACGACTTCAAAAAAGGAGGAGGTTTCTCAATTCGACCGGATAATTTCTAAGTTCAAGTTCCTTGCCGGCGGGCAACTGAAGGAGCGTCGCGGGCAGTGTGACCGTTTTAAAATTTACAAATCTACCAAGGAAATCTTTAAAGGAAACTCAGCTAAACTAAAATGTTTACTTCACATTTTGAAAATATCGCAAATAAAATACATTTTTGAAATGAAAATTGTTGATTAAGTAATTGTAGTAGCTGTATGAAGGTGAATTAAATATCTATACCAAAAAAACAGCATGTGTGGTGTGACATTTAAAATTGTACCAATATTATACCGAAAATAATATACTTAGATACTAAAAATATAGTTGGAGTCTCAAATAATATCAATTTAGTACTTAATACCAAAAACGGTCACATTGAGCGCAGGTTTGAAACCTGGCGGCTTTTGACATCTGCCATTCGTATGACAGTATGACAACAAGCCGCCGCCGTCGGGTTGTGCCGCGCATGTGCAGTGCGGCCAGGCCGCTGGGTTGTGCCGCGCTGTAATGCCGCCGGCATTTGACGCGCGCAAAGAGTATAGTAAGTACTAGGCCGCGCGGCACAAGCCGCCGGCCTGGCTGACGGCTTTTGACATCTGCCATTCGTATGACAGTATGACAACAAGCCGCCGCCGTCGGGTTGTGCCGCGCATGTGCAGCGCTGCCAGGCCGCCGGGTTGTGCCGCGCGGAAACGCCGCCGGCATTTGCCGCGCGGCACATGCCGCCGACCTGGCTGACGGCTTTTGACATCTGCCATTCTGCCCTCTCATGACAAAATAACGTAACCCAAAAACTGCTGTTTTGAGAAAATCGAGATTAAGTTTTTTGAGTCGTATTTTTGATTGCTCAGTTATTCTATGTCTTGCCGAACGATTTTTATAAAATCTTGCTTGTTGCCTTACCTAAGCCAGAAAAAATAAAACTTTGTTAAAAACAATAAAAAAATTGTACGCACATAAAATAAACTTTTCAGCCACGTGACAAGATTGTCTACCTTCGTAAACTGGCACTCTAGAGACTTAACCAAGAGTTTAAGTATTTAAACCATAAAAATCGGCTCAAATCTCTTTCATGGGTTAATTTATTAAAACTTAAAGAAATGATAACAGCTCACAGTTTCGCGTGGAAACAAATTTGCGTTGTATCATAGTCGGACGTTTAATGTCGTGGCAAAACAACGCAACCATAGCTTACCTACGTTATTCTTTCATGACACATTCGACAATTTTAGGTCGCAAATAGTACGTGATTTTGTTTTTCTTCTAGAGAGGTTAAAAAAATATTTTAACTACTTATACAGATAGACCAAGGTATAAACAATCGATTGAGCATGTGCACGACAAAACAACGTAAACCGGGTTGCGTTATTTTGTTAAAAACCGCCGACATGCCGCTGACATGCCGGTGGCATGCCCGCGGGTCGCGGCACAAGCCGCCGGGCTGGACCGGCGGCATTTTGAGATGAGTGATAAATGACGTAACGGTGAAAAAATCACCGTGATCTGGAGTCGCATGTTATGACTGTGACTGGTCACGAAATAACATCCAAAATAACATATTATGTTCCTTCTCAACTTCGGAAAATGTTCAGTCAGTAAATTTATAAACAGGAGATACTAATGTAATGAATCTTAAAAAGACAGTCCCAAGCCTGTGACAGTGTTGTTAAGTAATATTTAATCACAGGAATCATTAACCAATTCCATTTCATACTTAGTGATCGGAGTGATCGACGTGACAAAATCACGGTGATTTTTCACTGTGATTTTCTTGGAACTGGAACAACAGTCACAGTGATAACAAAATAAAGTTTTATCCCACTTCTAGTGGCTTTTGACATCTGCTGGCCTAGCTCGGCAGCGTGCCGGCGGCTTTGGTATGTATGTAGTGGCCTAGGCCGGCGGGTTATGCCGGCGACCTGCTGCCAGCCCGGCGACATTGCTGTGCCGCCGGCATGCTTGTTGCAAAATGAGGCCGCCGGCCTAGCCCGGCGGCTCGTGCCGCCGGGCCGCCGGCTTTGGTGTGTAGATACCTACGCGACTCGTACTAAATAAACACAAAAAATTATAGACGCATACAATCTGAACAAATGACAGATTAACTTAAACCAATTTTATACAAAGGTCGACTACATCCTCTTTACAATTTGAATAAAAGCTAAACTATTTTGTCCTGTCGATATTAAGTATTTAAATATCGAACTGCAATGTTTCAGTTTTGACAATTTGACGACATTAAAACAGTGTAATTGCGTCATATATTGCGTCTTAGATACTTCAATTACGAGAATTTAATTGCTTTACAAACCTTGTAGGTCCTCGCCCGGTGATGTTCTAGAACATACCCGTCAGACGTAATATAACACATTTGAAGATTGTGATACCTATCCAACTGTGAAGGCAGGTAATGAAGATATAAGATTATATCCAACTGAGGAGAGAGATCGTAAATCCCTTAATTTTATACAGGGTACAGCCAGTATACGGGCAATCACTTCGGTGCGGTGGTACTCATAAATATGTATTGCTAACCTAACAACTTTTGCGTTAATCGTTTATGATCGCTTACGTTACGAGTGTGTGATTCTAATATGTTATATTTACGTAGAGTCTGACAAATTAAATTAAACTACTCAATAACATTAAATTATTAAAAAGTACTCCTATAAAGTAAAATGGTCATAAAAACTGAAATTAAAAGAGATGCAATTGAAAACCGACGTTCAATCCACGGCCATACCAATCGTCTAATTAGAATTGGAGTGCCGAATAAAAAGGACTGCTAAATCAATTTTGTAGAACCATTTATTTAGAGATCCTTTAATACGATAATTAAGCACTAGAGATGCCTAAATACCCAGCAATTAGTATTAAAGCGAACAGTTTTAGGATTGAATTGAAAATGAGATTACTTTGGCATTTTGAGCAAGGTTGGAACGTATTTGAGTACTACATCATTTGAATTAAAGGAACCGTGATAGATAAGCGGATAGTGCTCACGGAACGTCCTTTCAGACACGAATTGGACCCTCTGACATGTTAACATTTTAATTACTTAGTAAATATACCTTTCGACCGTTTGCCTTTAGCCAGTCTCTATGGTTCAGTGATCAAAGAACATAAAATTGGGGCAAGTTCGTTGTTTTGCCAACTAAGATAACTAAACTTTGTCAGTAAAATGTTAAAGGTGCAAAAAAGTATTTTATTTTTTCTATTTCGTGGTAATAATTACTAGTGCTCAGACTATAAAAAAATTAAACAGGTTTATCAACCTAGTTCCAAGAAAAGATTCGTTTAGAAATACAGTAATTTAGTTAACTTTATTCTCCAAGGAACATCTTTCTATAATAAGAAAAATGAATTAAATTCTGTCTCCTATAAAATTTTCTTTTTAAAAGATCCTTAAATAAAGCACACTAAATCACTGAAAACACAAAGATAAAGGATTATAAAGGAATTATGGAAATAATTTAGGAAAACAAAGAGTTTTTTTACAATACCCATCTGTAACAAGTCGGTTTATGTTTCTGCTTTCGAGATTTTATAAAAATAAGCTATTTTATATTGTCTTCCAGTGAAAATGTTTAATGCCTAGAAGAAGAATTAAAAAAAATAATTGGCGTCGGCATGCAAATATTTATTAATAATTTAAAAGATACTTACAAATTATAACATTATTTACTGCAAATAATAATATACCTAAGTTATATAATGGTATCAAATCGAATTGTTAAAAAAGTTTATAATGTGCAAGTCGCGCGTCCAAACTCATTAATTGGTACATTTAATTAATGCTTGTAATTATTTTATTATTAGGCTCATAATTCGTGCCTAAGACGTCATTAATTACTCTCCTCTCTGGTAAAATACTGCAAAGATTGAATACGTCATTCGTGCCACCTGAAATATGAATTTCCTGTTATGTTCTATTAGTAGAGTGCCGTAAGGTTTATACCTCGGAATCCAGGGCCAGTCAATGAATCTTAATATAAACCTTGAAAATATGTTTTTAATAGTATATAGAAAAATGTTAAAAAAAAATTTTTTCGCGCTCTCAATTTTTTTTTTTTATTATTTTTTTTTTTTTAGCCTAATTCTTCCCACTGCTTGGCAAAAGCCTCTCCCATGCCTCTCCAAACACTCCTATTATTAGCTGCTTCCCACCAATCGTCCCTAAATGAGCGTAGGTCGTCACAGTTTTTAAAAACATTTGTTCATTAAGTACCGAGTAAATATTTTTCGTGGAAGCTGCTCAAAGTCGAGTTATTGTTTTTGGGAGAGAATTAAAGTTAACTTTGACAGTTAATTTGTCGATGTTCCACTTTAATCATCAACAAATTATTTTCGCCATATCATAAGTAACTATCGAAGAAGCCGTTAACGTACTTTTTTTTTAAAATTAATTGAATATTAATCGCTCTCTGATACAAAAACCATCAAAAAGTGGTTCTTTTTTCAAAAATCACTAAAACTGGTTTAACTCGATACTCATAAGACTTTTCTATGGGCATGTAAGGCTTATTTGATGCACCTTAAGTCCATCTACCTCCGGTGTCAGTTTGCCGGCCTATTTTTGGGATGTGCGGAGATTCCTGCTCCTGAAACCGATACGTATTATTTTGTATCATTGTTTTACGTTCATTAAAGCCTAAATTAGTTTAGCTAAAAAGTAACACGACATTCATTGACTGTTAGGCGGTACGAAGTTCGGGGCCCGCCATGAACAATACCGAACAGCTGCTGTTATCCCCTCTATTCTCCAACCCGACCTTCATCGGTATACCTGCAGTCCCTAAAGATCCAAGATCAAGTTTTCAAGTTTGTAATCAATGAAAACTCCAAAAAATTAATGATTGTTTATAGTAATTTTAGGCCCAAAAAACGATGGAGTGACGACCTACGCTCATTTAGGGACGATTCACCAATCTTCCCACCGGAAGCAGCTAATAATAGGAGTGTTTGGAGAGGCATGGGAGTGGCTTTTGCCCAGCAGAGGGACAAATTAGGCTAAAAAAAAAAAAAAAAAATTGAGAGCGCGAAAAATTTATTTTTTAACATTATTCTATATACTATTAAAAACATATTTTCTTTTTTTTGGTTTATATTAAGATTCATTGACTGGCCCTGGATTCCGAGGTTTGACCATTTTTATGCCTTACGGCACTCCACTATATATCGTTTTATATAATGTACTTGATCTTTTTCAGAAACACTAACTAGATACTCGATCGATATGGCAATATTATATTTACACTTGATAATAATATAGCTATTAATATTATAGTGCTTAATTTTTCTATTTATAACATTCATTTATTGACAAAAAAGTCACGTCGCGTCGTCGGTCGCATTGTTTCGTCATTTTTTCTTTCCTTTATTGCAATCTCTAGGTATATGCAGAGAGTGGCACGGCGGCGGTGATGTGATGTACCACAAAATCCAAAGAAGATATCGCACTAAATTCCGCAGGATTTTTTTATATTTGGTATAACACAGGTATTTATTGTACACACATCCTTAAATAAAACTTACCGAAACAAACGTCTCATATGAAAGGTCTTGTATACCAAAAGCTTTAAGGATTAACGGCTTCTGAGCTTGCGTGCAACCTATTAACACCAATCGCCTGATATCCTTGTGTGGTTTGATGTCTAGCTCGCACAGATGCCAGCCGCTATAGAACATTGCTGGAGACAGAAGCGAAGCCTGAAATTACAATTTCACACAAGTTATAAAACTGGATTAAGCAATAACTTGTGATAAAATTATCTTCTTGAATACAATTTTTGTCTGGATAAGTTAAATAAATAGGGCAATCCAAAATGTAGAATCCTTTTTTATCCCACACGTCGTCGTCATGAAGTAAAAGTATTAAGACGTCTTACATCCTACACAAAATCCTACATTCTTACTATTTTGGCACTGGTAATTTTCCTTGAGTGTTCTGACACGATAAACATAATTCATCAAAAATATTTTCCGTTTTTTAAAATGTGTGTAAGTGCCTACTTATAATAAAAGGTACGCAATTTACCTGATACGTTATTTCTCCGGCGTTCCAAAGATTCAAAGCTAGTAAATAGAAGAGAGAGCCGACAAACGTGTAGGTCATGAAAGCATTTGTCAAATCCATGTGAGGTGAAAGCTGTTACATGAAAAATTACTCGTTATTAGATTTATTTATATTGGGTCATGCATGCGTGGATAGCTTTCACAGTCAATTTTATCGTCAATCATTAACATTATGTTCGCTAAATAGTTTGTTTTTCCAGTAACTTTCTTTCTTTTCCAATCACCTTTTATTGAAAGCTATTAAGAAGCTTGTTTATCGTCCAACTTCATCAATCAATAAGTTATTCTGCCTCTAGCTGCTTGGATCCCCGTTTGTATATAAAAATATATAATAAAATGGTGAATGCAAACCAAAGGTGGCGTCGTGTATGCGAATACGCTTCATTTTTTGCGCGTTAAAATCTCGTAAAATGAAAAACATCTTGTAAACTTCAACATTATAGTAGGAGCGTCATTGTAGACGGTACGATTTAGAATTTCAGTCATTTTTTAGATACAGACACAAATCGTTGTATTTTTTCGTGTCAAACTTCAATTTTGGTACTTATCGACTTCCTATAGAATAAAACACAATTGTTAATTTGTCATCTTAGCGTCATATTGTACCTTTCAAATACAATTCTGTGAATAACAATTTAAATAAAAAAAACATTGTCCTTTTTAAAAAATGAGTATGAAATTACAAATGAAGTTAATACCGAATTAGCCGATCTACACGCGTGTTCTACTTACCGCTAGTCGCAGCAGCAGCAAGACTGCCACCGCGGAACTTTCACAGACTTGCAGCGACATTATGATTCCAAACACGCGGTGTATTTCGTCTGCCAAACTGAACGATAAAGCGTTTTATAACCACATTTTACGCTGCAGCCGCACGATAGTCTGCGGCGTTGACTTCGTATAAATAGCCCATGAATTTTTTTAATAAGTGATCATTGTGATCTTCTACCGTCCTAGCATACGGTACTATTAGCAAAGTAATGATATTTGAAATAACATGCAATATGTGAACTTATAAACGTCGAGTATTCCATTTTCAATTTTCAGTTATACCTGGCGTAATTTAAAATTCAATAAATAAGCACAAAAAGCAAATTCATGTCAAATAATAATTTCATATTTCCTGCTACACAAGCAAGAAACATTATTTGTCTCTTTTTCTCAAAAACTAGGTTATAGTGACTAAATATTTGTAACTTACAACATAAGCTTCTGATGCATTATTATCCCTTTTAAGCAGCCCGCTTTTAACTTCTCAATTGCTTTGACCTTTGGCATTACGGTCACGTCCTTTTCAAACTCGTCCCTGATCCGTTCAAAGTGCTGACACAGGGTGATAAACTTGTGCGTCATTGTTATGAGATGGGTGATCGGCATGCAGTCCGCTGACATCATCGGCAACATCATGTATAACCATGTTACGTAGAAGAATATTCGAAATGCCGATGCGGGCAGCGATTCGTCCTCGTATGTAGGCAAGTATGTCACTACTGTGTAGAATGGGCGACCTAATACAAGAAATATTTTAAGAATAAGTAAACTGAGTATTATTTCTCTATAATCAATTATAATAACTTTAATTTAAATAACTATTTCACTATTCAACACTATTAAAACTCATTTTCGTAGCAAAGAGCTACGCCGCGCCGTAGCAAAACTTAATTTATTTTTTATGTAGCGTTTAAAATGTGATTACATAATTTCCTCGGCAAAATATTGAGCATTTCGAGCTTTAAGTATTTATTCAAAACAAATCTGATAAGAGCATCCTAAAATCCAAACCAGGAAGCACGGACTGATGAAAGTAAATAAAATGTACAAGGAAACCAAACCCAATAACCGGAAACTCATCAGATGTCCACAAAGGGAATTTTATTGTATCACATTAAACAAAGATACCTTCAACCACAGCTCGCCTCGCACTCTCGACCCCATAAGCGATTAAAGACAAATACACGGATACTACGTAAAATAATATGCCCCATTTCACTTTCCTGTACTGTTTCGTCATATTTTCTTTGGTCTCCAAGTTTTCCCCGAGGGTAGCCATTTCGAGGTTCAATTTTCGGATAGAATCCTTGTGATACAACAGCAGGTACATTTTGCTCAGTACAATATTATGTATGGCAGCAAACATGACAGCTGAGTTTTTTTCCACGTCGGGAAAAGTGCCGAACAATGCCGCGAGGTTCTCGAGAAAAATCATCGTCGTGTAAATAGCGAAGGTTACAACGCTGTACACTCTATACGGCACAGTCTCGTGGTAAATATCCTCGTACCAACAGTTCCCGGCCCCCGCATAGTATACGTATTTGCAGAAATCTCTCAGTAAATATTTTGTTTTCAAAGACATATTTTTTGAATTTGTTCAACAAGATCAAAGGTATGAATCAAAAGAATATTTTGTGAGAGCACTCTGGGTTTCTGAAAGCAGAGCCTGATTATACGCGTTGCCGCGACCAAAATTAGATGCTTTATGGAAAATTACACCAGTGAGTGTCGGATTTTATAACTGCGTTGAATATTTTAATACTACTGTCACAAAATAATAATATATTAAACGTTTAGAAAAATGTATTGATAAAATTGAAATTGGAAGTTTAGTCATTTGCTGGTGAAAGTTGTTCATAAATAATGAAGTACTTCATTGTCTGCCTATAAATTAACGGCAACTGAAAATTGGTAAAGTTTCTGTATCGACATGACAAGGTGTGTCTGCGGCTTATTAATTACACGCTTGATTAATATCAAGGGCATCATACATATTCATATAACATTTCGATCACCGGAATTTGCTAATGAGCTTCTCTTGCTTGATTATAAAACTAATTGTATTAATATAGACATAAGATACAGTAGAAAAAATCAACAACCTTCGTATCATAGCGACATTTTACGATTTAAAAAGAATTGATTAACAAATACTCATAAATAAAAGTCATTTTTAACCGTAGCTTATAAAAGTTAATGTCGGAAAAGATATGATTGTGGAAATGTTTCGATCCATCGCACTAATAAAGGTGAATATTTCACGTATCACCACTGTCGACCCCCCCCCTGCTGCCCCCGCACCCCGCTGGCATTACCATAAACAATTTGCGAGTCAGCTGCTGGCTGCTGCATCAATGATTCGATATTTTTGCATTCACACCATTTTTCCACTGCAATTTCAGCCTTTAATATGACGGTCGCGTGATATAATGCGCTTTTAAATAACTGTTATTATTTTTAAAGTAAAATTATAGAGTAAGCTGTGAAGATTTATAAGGTTTTAATTTTGTGTTCTTCTGCGCCCCAAAGTGAGCAAGAGACGATGGCATTAAAAGGAGTCCAGCTCTGAGAGCTTTTGACTATTAAACGAACGGGCGCATTAGGCGAGTAATCGAGTGTGCCCGCCCATTACTGGGGACACTTGCTGTGATCTGCCACTATTACTCAGGCCAACTACTTACTTTACTACTGCAGACATCAATAAATTCCGTTTTTAGGAACACTCAACAAGTGTATTCTATACCCAATACTCGTTATTTATTTTTCCTGTAAGTAGGAATCTGAAACAATAATCACTACCTCTATAAAAGAATGAACATGTTTTAAATAACTTTTAAAAAGTATTTACCAAAATCAGGCAACGCTTTTATGTGGGTTTTAAAACTTTGCTCGTGTTAAAACGGTGCTTAATGACTTTTTACATGTTAGCCCTTTTATTCACGGAAATCGGAAGGGTCTAACTTTACAGAATGTTTTCTAGTATAACATTAATTTAAGTTGTATATTACATTTAATTATTGAGAGTTTAAGAGTCTATTTACCAAATACCTATACTTAACACGATATTCATTTCGAACAACAATAAACACTGATGAGTAAAAAGTCGAGTTCAGAATGAAATTTCCGGATGCGGTTAAAAGCATCCGTTTGCGACAGGCTTTGTAATTTACGCAAACGTCAGTTAAACGATTGGTACGGCTAAAGGCTGGTAGTGCAAATCAATTTACCTCACCTATTTTACGAATGAAAAGTTCCCATCCCACGCTCGCCGCCCGCACCCCGCACTGGTTTCAGCCCATTTCCATCCGCCACGTACTCACGAATTGCTATTTCGGAGACCCTAGTTTCATAACTCTCCGTGTCATGTAACAGCGCGTGCTTAATAAATCAAGTAAAAATGACTGTCCCCACGTTTCACCCCCCGACCTTCTCCTTAGGAAATCATTATCTTGTAATTTCATATTCTAAAGAAGTCACAAAGAACTGTTCATTTGTTCATGCTGTCTTTGTCTTTCTGTGATTCAATCGAGTTTAAAGCAATCCTCAACATTCAATTCTCAGTAGTTCTCCGAGAAAAAGAACTTAGATACTATTGATAAGTTTCAGGATAATTTTATTAACTTACAAGAATTTTAATAAAATATTATTTTTATACTAATTTACTGTTTAAAAAAACAGGAAGCTGACAATTAATAAAATCATGTTCCTTCATTTCCTTTTCCTGGAAAAAAAATTGCCGAATGAGCTAAGTGTCGTCGTAATCTGAATCGCAATTGTCGTATTTCTCATAATCTTACAAGCAGAAAATAAAGAAAGTGTAATTCTATACCCACTCTCTCCTACACTGTGTTATGTTGGTAAGTACATTTTTTTAACAACAATGTGGAAAGTTACGTGCCTCGACGCGCGTGGCGCGGGGCATAGGCCGCCGCTTGCGGATAAAACTTTTACGGAACATAAAAGGAGACATGTCGAAAATCTGTGGTCATAAAATACGGAGCGACCCACAAAATACCTTTGTGATCTTTTCTTTAGCCGCAACAAAATCAAAACATGTGCCGGGCGAAATCTGTATGGCCAAATACTGAACAAAAAAAAAACATAGGTATAGCTATTTTAAACACAATAATATGAATGCTGTCGCTTCTATTACAATTTGCATGTTATATAATATTATTAGTACCTATGTAACATTGAATGCAATTTGCAGATTTTTCAGAGCCATCGTAAATGAAACATGACCAACTAGAACAGGTAATATTGAATTCTCGATTGAAAATTTTAAGTAAAATGCTCGCTTCCTGAAAGCCACTTGATGGCATAAATTTAATAACGTGACCGAGAACGATCTAAAGGAACTTTTGTAACAAATTTCATTTGTCTCCATCATCAGGAATTTCATACAATCGATTGTTATCAAATGTTTTAAGGGCAAAGTGAAATTATAGAGGTTCCTCTGGTTTGAGATCACGTAATGTATTTATTTCATAGTGAAAGTTGGAATTCTTTGAAATTTGCAGTGAAATATATGTTATAAATAAATATACTCAGTCTCGATATTAGCTATCCTCTCCTTATTACAAATTATCCCCAATACTGGATATTGAATTAGTATAATTAAAATTACCATTTAAGAAATTCTCGAAAATTGATTCCTTTTTACTGAAAAAAAGGGTCAGCGGCATATTTATTCAGTGAATCTTCAGGTGCTTGTTAATTTGCCCTTTCAAATAAATTACTTTCATAAAACGCTCCAAAATCTTGAGTAATAAAGGCACTTAATTATATAGTACCGACGAAAGTCTATTTCACCTTCACTTTTACTTGAACGCTACTCACATGTTATTATGTAGGTGGGTATATGGTTTTTCAGAAAAAGTTTTCAATAAAAATGAGCTGCCAGTCATTTCATCTCAGAATTGACTAGGGCACTAGGAATTCCGAAGTAATGCGTAGTAATACTAAAGTGTTTTCCCTTTAGAAAGCGTAACGTAGGCATAATCTGTCACTCGTGTGTCCCGAATAATAAGAGGTCTAGTGTAAGTTTGCGACTTATAGTGTACAAGTTACGGAGCTCCAATATATGTAGTTAGCTAAGTATCAATATCGACAGGAATAATCGGTTCGGAGGACCATAAATCTCCCGTGTAATTAATCATGAGCCTGACCATGATAGCGGCCACCGGGGGACAAGAGACAACGTTTTTCACGCCTATTGTCTTCTCCCCTTACAAACTTGGAGCCATATTTTTTATATCCAAAGTAAAATATGAAGACTTTGAAATTCTTTTTGTTTCAAAAACGAGAGATACAAAAAATGTGATTAAATCAAAAACAGCTTCAATGTTGCTTACGAAGATGAAAAGAAATAAAGACTCATTGAGATTCGCTATGATAAATTCTACCTTCAATTGTACACTACTGCAGTGGCATTTTTTTAAATATCGTTGTCTATCACCTACACCATAATAGTACCTATATTAAATAGGTATATATTGTATATTTAAAAGGTACATAGCAAAAATTCAAAGGTGCAATAAAATGTTTTAAAAAATCCGTAATAGAATTCACTTCAAATTCGTCTAAATAAGTAATTGATTTAAATTTTGATTGCACGCCGGCCAGATCCCGGCAGCGGCAGTTTACTGGGCCGCACATATATCACAAGAGCCTCAATAAATCTACCCAAGATCAAAAGTTAGAAGTTTATGCTTTTTCAATACCTTTACTAACGTAATGTATCTACCTGTATTAACAAGTTACTAAGACTTATAAATAAGTCTTAGTAAATTAAATTAAAGGCTTGCAAAGCAGTATTGTAGTAAAAAAAAAGATTAAGTTTGACACTTATAGCCCCAAACTTGGATTCCCTATGTCGTAGTACTTGTAGGTGCCATTGATACATACAAAATATCTACATACATTATGCATTTTTACATAACCGGCACAAACTTTTACTAGTAACATTACGTTTTCGCTATGTAGGTTATCTAATTAATTATTATACTATCGATTCCCGAAAATAGAAACTAATCAAAGTTACAACAAAGGATTTGGATGTTTGTCCTCTTCGGCCTTGGCCCAACGTGGCCTAATATTAGACGACTTTTCAATCAAGAACCAGTGACATTATTATTAGTGACATTATTATAGATTAAGGTGTTATCTACTTGGGAAAATAAATATAATACATGAATTCAAATCGAAAGGTATTTAAAAAATAGTTCAAAGCCCTAAAAATTGATTCCACTGACGTGTCCGCTCTCCCGATGTATTCAGAAAACCTTAAAAATCTCTTTATCATATATACTTAAAGATTCATACATGTTTTTATTTTATTATAGAATAGTGTAGCAAATATTTGATGCAACTAAACTATCTTCGTAAACGCCACGGATCCAGTCAACAGCGGCACTACGCATAACAATGGACGGGCACCTACAGTACTCGCACACTGGCAGCGACACCGGCTATATAAACGGACGCCGCACCGAGCAACTCATCATTCGATCGCTAGATGAGCTTGAGAGCGGTAGCCCCGCAGCCCTCTCATGCCTCAGTGACTTGTGCTGGTTCGATAGCCTAGCAGTCTTCTAGTACAAGTCTAGGGAGGTTAAAGAGCGATAGCCCCGCAGTCCTCTTTAATTCTCAGCTAGGTCGAGGAACACTCCTCTTGTAGGGTCGTATGATTAATTGTATGCCTAACGATATTATTTGTAATTACTAAGTATTGGTAATAAACCTACGAAAACATCTGGCTGCCTTTAATTTATTCCACTAGCAACCCCGCAAGTGTGACAATAGTTAATTATTACGCATCATAATAAATTTTACACGTATTTTACAATTAACTGAATTTCTCGAGTCATTTTAATTTTGTCCGGCACTAAAGTGTGATTACCTTGGCACGTCACTAAATCGCGCATACGACCCTAGTCGAGCCATTTGGATAGGCGCTGCCTATTTTCACGCGAACTGTGAGATGCATTTTATGTATCGAGGGGGTAGATTATGCGTGAAGTTGTATCATTCACGAAATACAAAGATAAGTATCTGATTCCCCTGGCTTTGTTCTGTACGATCATTGATTACTATGTTCATGTTTTCTTATTAATTTTGTACTACAAGACTAGCTTGATATAGCTATGAATAAGCGCATGGGTGCCCATTATCTAGCCTGGAAACATCATTACGCTAGTTAAATCCAATTTATGTAAAACGACAAAAAACCGATATTTCTTGCTTCCACTGGCTTGATTCCACTGGTTTAATGACCAGACCATACTAATAAAATCATACAGTTTGCTTAAATAACGGTTTATATTGATTTCAAAAAATAGCGTTACCTATGTGTAATAATGTTTGATATTATTAAAAAAACAGTTTTCCACATTAAGGGAGGACGTTTCAAAGCTCGGTCACCTATTTAAAGATTTTGAATTAGCAACTTCACAGCAACTTGTATTAATACCCAATAACCTTTTAAAGCCTAAATTCGAAGGTACGTTAACTGTTTTTAATTTTATTTAACAAAATTGAAACTTTTTTATACTTTATATTGCATTATTATTGATTCCCCTGGGCGTAAATTTTTAACATCAAATATCTTTGGATCCATACATAAGAAATGAGTGCCTATTCAAAATATTTGTTTATTGACCTCTCTAATTTGTAATTTTATTCTCAATTTAAAAATAAAATAATATTTAAATTTTACCAGTGGAATCAACTAAAGAATCCCAAATCGAAGAAACACCCTTCAGTCATTCTATTCTACATAAGTTCGTTCTGCGTTAATGTTTTTTATTGTTGATGATTCAGACCCACTCTCAACGCTCCTGTACCTGCTCTCTCTGACTTCCGTACGTAGGTAGTAATTATCTATTGACTATCGAAACAACTTCTATCAGCCCAGAAAGGAGCCTTTAATTAAAATTAGTTTTTATATTTACGTAAATACCTTTATTTCCTGCTGCTTCGTCTATACTATGTGAAGAAATATACATTTTATTAGAACGCATTTTTGTCGAGCTCTATGGCTCTAATATTTAGTTAATTTAATAAAACTGAATACGTTTATGATAACATATTACAAATACATTTTGAACGATATTATTGGAAATCCAGTTCTGAAGTTTAAAGCGGAATCATTGTAACACATTTATTTACAAATACGGTTAGTAAGTGTACTTACTAAAAACCTCAATTAATGTGAAATAACCGGCAATCATTAACTAGAATATTATGGATATTGTAAAATTGTATATTAATATTACGTATAATTAATGGTTTATTTATTTAAATAACATACTATCAACTCGATAGCATTTTGTGTTTTCATAATAATTAACATAATTAAATAATTCGATTCACTCTTTGTAATAGGTATTTAGTTACGAGTATCTTTAACAATAATAATAATGTCATTACAGATTTCTGGCGGATTTATTTTTAGAAGAAATAAGAAGACCATTACTGAAGGACTGTAAACTTAATAACTGTCCCACTGAGTTTGTGACACAAGAGTCTTTGTAAAACATGTCCCCAACTAGATAGTAAATCACATTTTGCTAGTGGAAGTAGTATATGTAGGTATAGGACGATGCGGGCTTATTTAGACAAGCATCAAATACACAAACTGTTATAGCGTACCTATTGTTTGCGTTGTTTGTAATGAAAATACAATTTCCATTGTAGTTTTATAAATCTTTTAATTATTGAAATGCAGAATGAAAATTTATAACGGCTTCGAAAATTAAAATGTTTTTAAATAATAGATTTCTATAAAGTAAGATAAATATACCAACTCTGGGTTCATATTTTACAGTCCTCAAAATGTTTTACCATAACACTAGAAGAAGGTAAAAGAGGAAAATTCGTAAAGGAATAGTTCTAAATAAAACCTTGTTCTCGTAGCATTAATTGGCTACGACTCGTAGCAAAATGCTACGCGCATGTAGCCCTAAGGATTGGTGTTCAATTACTTGTGTGTTGAACATATAGGTAGTGTAAAAGATGTTTCTCATTAATAAACTAGAGTTCATTCCTGTTCCTTGTCCTTGGTTTTCTTTTTCCTTAAGTTTAAAGTGAAAATAAAAAAAAACACTCAGATTTAGCGTGATAGCTGGTGAAAGTGCACGATAATGATGTTTTGTACATCTCTAAAGGCCTTTACACATTAACGGTTGGAATGGCTACGCGGGCATCGCAGATTTTTGATATGCAACCGCTTTCGAGAAATATGTGTAGCTCTAAATAGTAGTAGTCTATGATATTTTATAAGTATAGATATGTTACCTTCATAGTAATTGACATTTTAAATATGTGCCGAAAAATGATTACAATGACAGCTCTGCTGATGAAAGCACTTTAATATGCTTCAAAACTAATCTATGTCTCGCATCCTTATCGCTCTCGCGTCAAAATCAATCGCTCTTTCTCTCTTTATCTGAATTATGGCGTCTTTGAATCTGTTGTCAGATTGTATGGAAAAAAAATGAAATTTATGTAATAAACGTATCATTGCATACCTACTCACGAGTGATATGAGGTGATTTTTTCACTTTCTTGTCGTAATTGGTACACTTTCGAAACACGCACGAAGGCATTTTTTTATTTATTTAGTCAAATTTTAGTACCTGACAGGAACGTCATGCTCTTGACTGCGCTTGTCGCAGACTAACTACAAGACGTCATAATTAGGTCAATTTACAGTCTTCAAAATACGTGCGCATACAACATATCTGCACCTAGTATAATATAATATCATTGGTAGTAGTTAAAACTCGAGTTAAAAATGTTTACTTAGCTGTCCTATTGTTAAAATATAAGTTTTTTTTTTATTTAAATATACCTAACTGTCAAAGCTACACATACCTTTGTTTGACACCTGTGTTTGACACATACGTCAGACTTAAGAGTTTGTTATTTGCTCGGAACAATAACTAGTTATTTGTTATAAATATTTTTCGACTACTTTAGCTCAAATGAAGCTTACAAACAATCACAATCGACACCAAGAAGCTTCGCTCACGTCCTGTTTATATCGTTTTATGCTTCCTTTGCTACATGCTTTATTCTGCAGTGCAGAAGACTAAAAGTATATTCGCAGACTGTAGGTAGGTATGCTATGTACAGATTCCATTCTATACTCTCTCTGCGGTGGGTTGACAACTTGACACAATCTTACTATGTTATTTGATATTTATTTAACTAGCCAATTCAAACCAACAATGTAATTCAGCAACCGACCGTTCGAATCCCATCTAAGATATTGACTATTGTTTCTAAGTTACTGGTTTTGATATCGAGTCAGTGAGATTTAAGGATAACCAATAAACGTTACAATACGTACTTTATAGAACTAAAACAATTCAAATCATGCCAAAACTAATCTTCAACCATCTTCAAGTTAACGCTCACAAAGTTATAAACACTACTCGTAGGAAGGAAAAGCTACAAATCCATAACAATTAAATAAGTTAGTTTTCGGCGTGAGCCGGCTCAAGTTTTGACTCCACTTTCCCATTTTTTCCAATTGGAACTTATTCTTAAAGATCTAGAGTTCAGTTTGTTTTGTTGTTAGTTCGCAAAAGGGAGCAAACGGAAATAGCAACGTGATAGTTGGGTACAGACACGTTCTCAGTTCAAATTGTTAGTTTTTTTTTTTGACCTCTCTTCTAAGTCTAGTTACCTACTTCAATTTAGGTAATTGAAGTAACTAGACTTAGAAGAGAGGTCTAGTGAGAATAAACTACTCAGATAAGTGAATGATTAAAAAAATTAAATAACATTAAAAAAATATATTTCTAAAGCGAGTACCAATTTCAAAGAACTGATAATATGGTTGAATAAATCGTACCCTTGGTAAAATAACGCCGTATGTGATCATAGGTCAAAAGTGTTTTTATTACTTAAATAACCTTTAAAAACTATGTTTTATGTAATACGAAAACAATTTTTCTCTTAACTTTTTTAATTCTGGAAATATTTTGTGCGAAAAACGACGTAAGTTATTAATGGTCGTAAAATAATGTTGTATCTGCACATGTATCGTTGTTTTACGTCGCCGACGGGGGCGCGAGGCGGCGCACGCGCCGCCGTATTGTTACTTGCGTCGTTGTTACCGGACAGTGAGTATGTGTCGCACATCGGATCAAAATTCCCAAAAATAGACATGGGAAACGGATTTTGAATGGTAAGTAATTCTAATTATTATTTAAATAAGTTTTTGTAAAATAGTTGTATGTGCACTTACGGCTGTTTTGGTGGTAATGACTGGCATAAAATAACACGTCGCATGATCACATGCGATACTTTTTATCTTTTTTAGGTATATTAATGAAAATGTTTTTAAAACCTATTTAAGTGTATGTTATGCTCTGAAATTTACGTATTTCTCATGTTTTTTAATAAGTGGTCTTATGTTAACTTGCGTCTTTATTGTACGAACTCTTCCTAGCCGCTTGTAAAGATGTTGCGTTATTTGACGCAACTTTAGGGACCGCATGTGCACTTGCGTCGTTATATTAGGTCATGGTTTATGATACGTCGTTTTTCAAATTTTTAAATGTATATAAAAGACACATTTATTGCACAAATGTAACAGTTATTTATTTATTTATTCTATAGCATACTTTAGTAATTTTTCTAATGCATTTTGAACCTAATTTTATAACTTTTCCAACTTATTTACACACTGCGAATTTTGAGTTAGGTATGAAAATATTGTGCACGTAACGAAGGTTATTTTAATTATTTGTTCTTTTCAGTTCCGAAAGCAGTTGCGGAGTGTACGGACCTCGAGTATGTGATAGATAAGACAAGTCAGCGAGCGGGAAAATATTCCTGCATCACGTAGCCTATGACGTCCGCACATATCATCGTGCAGCCAGCATCTTAGTATATAAGCGTAGCTCTAAGTCATTACTGTTGTCCAGTCCAGAACTTACAGTACGTCCAGTAGCCTAGAGTTATATCACCATGTAACTTCAAATATAAGTTCTTGCAACAACGCTGCGCCGTCTTTTTGTCAACTATTTTATCCTGGCCGGAACAGTGGTGACCGCCACCGAACACGCACCTTGGCTACTTTGAAGATGGATCTCAAGACACTACAAGCTCCTCATCGAGTCACTCCAGTTCCGGCTTCTCACCAGCTGATCTCACCGATTCTGGATGAAGAAGTGACGAATTCAATATCTACATAGTACGGCCAAGCACAACACCAATCTCTGGACCCGGCGCAGCAGCAACTAGGCACTTTTGCAATGAATTCAAATTTATTTTTACTATTACCGGCGATACGAAGAATTTTTTTGAAAAATATCAAGATGATTTATTGCAATTGAGTTCGCTGCACTTGCCGCTGACACAAGCGGATTCCTCAGTGAGCGAGAATTACGCACGAGCAGCACAAATGGACAAACGACGAAACGGGGTCAAGTTTACAATGAATCACACTACATTGAAATTTTACTATAATTATTGAAAGTAAGACCATCACTTGGACAGACAACGCATCGATACGGCCACGAGACGCACCATTTTGGAGAGAATGATAGAGAAAAAGGCTCATTGTTCGATACACACCAATTTTTGATTTTTGCAGCGAGAAGTCTGAAGTTCCTCGCTCTGCCCTATTTGCGGTATTTTGTACCTGACTCTGCATTACAAGTACGTGAAACAATGAAAAACGTTAAGAACGCTTGGGGCCCATGAACAGATTTGGCAACCGCCAGTGTATGCAGCCCATGACTGTAAGAGAAGCGCTCCAGCGTGGAAGTATTACGAAAATGAAGAATTTGAATATTGATTTATAAAGAGACTGCGCAACCATCACGATGATGTCCGCAACGCAATACTCTGCAGTTATTAATTGTGAAGAAATATTGATTAATTGTCAAACGCTATAGTTTCCTTCGATTATTCCGGAAAAGTCAAGGGAGCAGCTATTCGGCGAAGAAAGGAGCAACGAGCGAAGTTTTAGCGGCATTTAGAAGTCCAGTTTTCTTTTTCTTTTCCAAAGGGGGGAGTAGGTACTGTGCAGACCTCCAGTACGTCATAGATAAGACAAGTCAGCGAGCGTGAAAATATTCCTGCATCGATACGGTTCCGTTGCATCAGCAATCACGTAGCCTCTCACGTCCGCACATATCATCGCGCGGCCAGCGTCTTACTATATGTATAAGCGTAGCTCCAAGTGTTTACTGTTGTCCAGTTCAGAACTTCCAGTACTTCCAGTAGCCTAGAGTTATATCACCCCAAATATAATTTCTTCAACTACGCCGCGCCGTCATTATTTGTTATTTTTTATCCTGGCCGGAACACGGAGTCAGACCCCCTTAAATTTAAGGGGGTCTGACTCTCACTTGGCTGGTTTTTGTATGTAAATACAGAATAATTTAAACTCAGACGTGTTTTCTTTAATGAAATGTGTAAGTTGACTAAGAAATTTCCCTGGATAATTCAAATATGACCATATACTGATGACGTTTTTTGTAAAAAACGACGTATGTATCATGGGGTGCTTCGTATAACAAAGATATATGTGCACATACGACTCGTAGTCTTTCGTCAAATAACGACGCATAGTCACATACGTTAGCTAGGTCTTGGTAAAAGAGTGCCGTATGTGCACATCCGACATACGATTTTTAAAACTTATGCATTAAATAAGAAGCAATATAATGTATTCTATTAGTTTCATTCACTTAAATACGCATGCAAAATTTTGTGAAAATTCCTTTCAATACCAAAAAGTTATACTCAAATTACACTCACGCAATCTTTAAACCTCTCTCCTGTAAAGTTAACTTTTTGCAGATGCGGCGTTATTTTACCAAGGGTACGAAATCTTTAGCGACTCAAATATTTCCGTCAAATCATTTTAAATGGGCTTATTTAATAGGTATTTTAAATGGATAGCGAATCGGTATAAGCAGAACTTTACGATGTAAAATAAGTAGGGAAAATATAAGATTATATAGGTATTTAATAATAAATTAATAACAGTTAAGTTAAAATAGTTGATTTATTTGTAAAATATTATTAAAGTAGTAAGAAGTCTTGAGCATATCAAACTTTTTGCTAACTTTCATTATTGATCGTAATATTGTGAATTATTAATAATTAATAAGGTATATAAAAATAAAACTAAAAGGAAAGATGTTTATATAAAATTTGTAACATGTACATAATTAAAAGCAGGTAGAAAAAGTAAACAGCATGACTTTGCGTTACATAATGAAAACGAACAAAACGTTCCCATACTCAAACAACAGCGGGTTTCTTTGTTTTACTTGAGAATAAGTTTATTTTTTGTCTTTGAACCCTGAGGCCCATATGTGGAGTGAACCGTAAATCAAAGAACTCTCAATAAATCTTGTGTCCGCGAGAATTTACCGAACTTACCCGTATAATGTAGTTTTTTAAGGTTAATAAAAAGTCACGAAGAAGGTGCGTGCGGCTTTTTGACTTAAAATTGAGAGCAATACAAGACACGAAAATATAAAGATTTAACTAAGTCATCAACGTGATTGAGGTCATTAATGTTATGTATTTTATACATTTATAAAACAAAATCATAAGTATAATTTCATTCTTACTTAGCTCATCATTGAAATATACTTGCAGTATTCAGATTAATTGGCATGCTTGGCAAATAGAGAACATTTTTACCCTTTAAACATGTTCCTCTTTTTACCGTGAAATAATGTAATACCTACATCATACCATATGCGATATTTGTTTATTAAGGTCCCGCCATAAAACTGTGTTGCACTACTTCCGACCGAACAAACCCGGAGATGAATTATGAGGTCGGACATCGAAGTTCTTAAACATACACGGTCACGAAACAAATTAACAAAGTAAAAGTGATTTACCGTGTTAGACCTTTGTTGTGCGTCCAATATTTTGGGACAAGGTTACATAGCGCGGTCGCAAGAGACAAAGGTTAAATGCGGCCAAACCTCAAACATTAAACAGACATGTTGCCCCTAGACTATATTTTTAAAGGTTGCCTCTATTAAAATTAATATTTAAAGTACTCATAGACTGTAATATGAGCTAATTTAACGATATAATTGTAATTTGGGACTGAGTTTCAGCTTTTAATTAGGATCATAAAACAAACAAACAACGATAGCTTTTGTTTTCAAAGTGAATACAGTTTGCAATGAAAATAGAGTAGATATTAAAATACTTAGAGCATTGTTGTTTAGCTAACTCGTCGGATAAATTGGTAATGAATTTCAACGTCAAAATATTTGAAGCATCAGAGAATAACGATAGGTTTATCCTACGCCGCCGCGTCGACGCCCCGCCGCCGGTGCCAATCATTCAGAATTTACTGTAATGCAATAACAAAATCACGCTGCTTTTATTAAAACAATTTCAATTTCGTCTACTTGATAAATCCTGATATTCGGCAAAGGGGAATTCGTATAAGTACAATTCATTTAAATGTAGCCAGTACGATTTCAATTTCTTGTATCGTTTTATTGATATCGATTTGAAATTCTTGTATTTTGTATCGGGGTTTGTTATGCTTACAGTATCTATTAGAAACAAGGGTCCAGATAAGTCATTAGACTTAAATGTCCAAGGCATTAGCCTTGGACATTTTGATTGATTTAGTTTTACCTTGCAAATCATGCAATGTTTATACAGCAAGCAGTACAAAATGAAATGACATTACATCTAAATCACGTTCGGTATAAACATTGATCTTGAGTTAGTTGATGTGTCGACAAGTTGTCAAGAGAAAACTAAGAAGATCCCAGTACTAAGTACTAACCTCCCAGTAACAGCTCCATACTTATTAGATTATGTAATAAATAACAATTTCAGGTACAATGAAATCGATACAAATATTCCCAGTAATTTTCTACGTCTGTTACTTTAGGTACCCAATTTGTTAATAATACGATAACTTTATTACGATATGATTTCGGAACGAAATAATACAAAAACAATGTTGTTCAAATAACTCATTTAGATGGTAAGCATCCCGTTTTTATTGTATTGGATTGTTTGTCGGAATGAATCAAGATCCCAAAATCTCTTGCAAAATTAAACCATTTGTAAAGGTTCCCGCGGGTGGCAGGGAGTAAATCAATCTATACATTGAATTAGTTGATGTTGAACGTGCGATTTCGGCGATATTTTAGAGGTGGCGGGGAGAATGGGGTATTTTGCACCCGGACCACGTCCTCGCCTATTCATCAAGTCGGCGAACCCATTACGCCGCCGCCACCTGCACGGGCCCTAGTTTGTATTATGCGAGATTATTCCGCTTTCATTCACTGCCAATAACTTGTTGAGTTATAACTCGAATCACATTCGATAAGTAACTTATCATTTTGTGCTACAATATTGGAAACACACCAAATAAATTTCTATAAAAATATTTATTCTTTCATGAAACTCTGTAACCCTCATCACGGCTTTTATTTATTTTTCACTCTGAAATACATTTGAAAAAGCTTTATGAAGCACGTAATATTTAACTTTTCGATTCCTATTATATAACTGTAAAAATGGTAACAGATAATAAAAAAAGATTCTGACTCTCAAAAGAAAGTTTTGTTATAAAACAACATTTTTCAATCTCGTTCCTCGTTACTCCTCCAGCTCCTCCAGTCATGGGATAAATTACAATATTATTCTCATGTTCCCGTCATGTTTCTGTCAGAAAGAAGTATCTTGAGCTTATCGTGAATACAAAGTTCTTTGAGATGCGAACATTTCGGAAATTTGAGCAGCATATTGTTTGTACTTTGTTTTTTCTTATATCATGATTTTTATTAGATGCTTTAGTTGAAACATATTTAATTAAATTCTGCCTCGTGTCTACATGCCATGATGCAAGATAAGTAACAAGCATTAAATACGTAACTAGGTAATTTATTGCTGCGTTAAATACTCATGTGTAGTGGCGCATGCACCTGATCATAGATCACTCGTCGGCAATAGAATGTTTGCTTGCATCCGGTCTGGCTTCGCGCCGCCGCCGCTGCTTGCACGCTCCAACATACCCCAGGGTACCCCGCCATACCCCGCTCCACTCCACTATTTATCACCTTGCGGCGAAGCCATTAGCGAGCTCCCAACATGCCAGATTAAAATGTTAACTAACCACCCTTTGTCTTCGCCACATTTACGATAGGAAGTGGTTGATTCCACCTCTAATGCTCTTATAACATGCGTCGTCATCTATTTTACCTGATTCAACATTCACATATTCATGAATATGGTTTTATATCAACGTGTCCAAACAATTGTCCACGGAAGTACTACACAATATTTAATTTATTTTTAGCATTTTCAATGTACAACCTTTGTATGAAAACGGATACAGTCAGCACTATGAAGCCATGTATATTTCAATGCTATCACGACACATGTCTATGATGGATGCAGCTATTTTTCCGGCACTATCATGTATGCACGTCCAATTTTTATTGCCTTTTTGTGCGGCAGTTACGAATCGATTTGGCTTTAGGCCAATCGCATCATTTTAATAGTTGTTCCCAGCAGCGAGCGAAATGTTCACATATTTTACTTTACATTACAATTCATTATAATTACATTTAAAAAATCACACAAACGTACCTACTATTTATTTACATGTGTGTTGTTGCAAAGTAAATAAGAATCACCGACATACTTTTAGGAACTTATGAATTCGCATATTTACTATGTAGATTTTCTCAGGTAAAACGAAATTAAAGGGTATTGTTAAAAGGGTACAATAAGGGGATAAAAAGGAGCTCGTTTACAATATCATCAGGAAGTTGGTATAATTTTCCGCTTTAACAGGAAATTTTTAGCGAAATACTGAATTGATAGTCCGCGCTGGATCCGCAATGGGAATAATCAAATTGGATTATAACTAAGGCTATTGTTATCTTCACTGGATTTTTTACAATGGATCAAGTAAAGTAGGTATACCTATTCTAATAATGAGTAAAAAGGTAATTGATTCAAAACATGAATGAGGAAATTTCAGTACCTATATTACTTTTTTTTAAATTTAACTTTTCATTGATTAAAATATTTAGAGCACGAAAATCGTTTGTAAACGACTTTCTTCAAGTTAGTACCTGAGTGTAAAGGAACAGAGAGCTTAGAAGTGTCTGCCTCGGCCTCTTCTGTCCCGAACAACGTACAAAGAGCCGGTTAAAGGGATAAGGGGCCGTCACAAACACGAGCCTTTGGGCTTACACTCTCACAGCATTGTTGTTTCATTTGCTGTTCTTTTAAAGGAAATATAAAGCGTTTTTATTCATTTTTCCCGTCTCATTCCATTTGTCTGGAACAAATTAACATGTCTCTTTTAAAGGCAACATCAAAGGTAGAATCCAATTAAACGGCGAAGGTGCAGACGCTACATTAGAGCAGCTTTATTCTCCATATATGTCGTACCTAACGAAATCGTCATAAAAGTAATCATAATAAAAGGCACATTAAAATAAGAGCCGAGTAAGGAGGGGAATGGAATTTTTGCTTGCGTTTTATTTGTCTTTTATATCGGTGCGTTACTTATGTTTGTGGAATAACAAGCATTTAACTGCCCATAAAGAGAGATTTATTGCTGGAGCGACATATGCAATATCTTGCTGAGTCGAGTTTAGGGCCGACTCGGCGCGGCTTGTTCACTGCCGCATGAAAATTAAACTAAGTTTGCTTGACGAGTAATGAACTTCAATTAAACTTTATAAGTGCTTGATATCTGTACTTGACATGTGTAGGTATGTTTTATGTATTGTTCATCAATTTAGGTATTGTATAGGAATATCAATATGGTACGAAGATTACTTCTAATTAAATAGTTCGTTATTAAAATAAATTGATTTACAAATTATAACGACAGGATCGGCCGACCCAAATTTACATTTATTTATATAAATATTATTATGTATACTGTTGTGCTGTGTACTACAGTACCGCGATTTCGTACCCATTTATAAGCGTCATTTTTTTGGAAAACTTACATAATATCTCAAAATACTTATACTTATACGCTTGTGATTCTATCGTAGTCTTTCATGATATATGACAGTTTAATTAAAATCTGTTCATTGGTGTTTACGTGAAGAGTAATTTATGATGTTTTAGGAGTAGGATTTAAAAAAAAAGTGAACATTCGTTTAAATTACCTTTTCTGGTACAGTACAATACTCGTACGTGGATCAAGAGAATCAAATCTCTGTTTCAGAGTTTAATTCACAAAATTCACGTGTTTGTCATAAAATTCTGGCGTTAGGGCAAATATCATACCACATAAAAAGGTGCCCCTATAAGCTTCCTAAAAGTATTTTTGGATAAAATGTAATTTTAGCATCATTTGTATTTAAAAAATGTTCTGGTAAAATATATAGAAGGAGGTGTCGGCGTCATAAAAAGAACTTTCTGGCTTACTTGTTTGGTTTTGATAGTACAATAATGGATTTGCGTCTCACATCACGTTTATAAGTTCATTCTATTTCCCACGTTTTTCCATTTACCTTCGTTTACTAAGTAAATAAAAAAGTTTCCATTAGGGACCGGTTTTCTATTATATCCGGCTGTGTTGTGACCTCCAGCGGTCTCCAGTGAAAAATAAATTTACTTCCCCATGCATAATGTATGCTCATTTTTACAGTAAATAAATTCTGTTTCCTTTTTAGTGGTAAGATGACTGTGAGATGTAGCGTAAAAGCTACACAAGTTTAATCTTGAATTGCTTATTTGAAAGGAATTACTTCATAATATCGTAGTAAAGATCGTAGTATACCAGTTATGTACTGCCAGTCGTTACAAACGTTGAACGTAATAAATGTAATACAACGAAGCGTGATACGGATGTTATGACTTCAACATTATTTTGTATACTTTTAAATGTTTCTACGTTGTGACAAGGAAGGTAATTGAAACAAAAACCACCCAAACTCAACCCAAAAAGGAACAACGAACAGCAACAACAGAAAAGAATTTTGGCCTGTAGGTACTTACACATTCGAGGAAAAGTTCAGACTCGTCCTAGTTTTTAATCATCGCGGCACAAGCGGCACAAACAATATTTTCGTACAAAGAGCGATTTTGCTGCCAAATAAAAACAAACAGATTCATGGAAACAAAGAAATGGAAACGTATTTTTGTAGTAGTTCGAATGAGAATTTTCCTTGCGCGATGTTGGAGAGTTCTTGAGACACAAATAAAAATATAACTGCTCAATACCATAGATATAATCTATACTATTACTGAATGCTTACCATGTACGTACGTGCATTTATGCTACTAATATAAGTCTAAATGAAGATAAGATGCCAAAAATCTTATAAGTAGATTAGTGTAATATAACAATAGAATAAACAACTGATAAAAAAGTAGAGCAAAGACTAGTTGAAAGAAGTTTGTTTATCATAATATCTAATTTAGAAACATCATCATCATAATTTCTAAGTAAATATTACCTAAACTTCTCTTATAGACGAGCTGCGCTCTTGTTAATCTATCTGTGGTTTTTCTTTCTTTTGATTTCTTTATACGACACTCCTACATGTATTTATGGCCTCTATATTAATCAAAAAGTTATATTAAACTTGAATTACTTTTATGCCGTGGGACCAGGCTATGTAAAATACAAAATTTATAAAGAAACTACGTTTTCACCAGTTTTGAAGTTTTCGAACTAATGATTACGTATGGGCGGTCATATTTGTTTTAAACTTCTACGAAGCAGTATGTTACGAGTGGAAAACTTGGACTTTACTCTAACATCGTTTTCTTACTAAGTTAGAACACAAATAACTTCGCTAGAGTTAGAGGTTTCATATATCTGTAACTCTCATAATCTTCGTTGATACACTGCGAATATTTGGGTTTGCTGGATATCAATAATTTAGGTACTACCTACTTATTTTGAAAGAAAAATTAAGAAATCGTACTTATTAGCTAGTTATTAGTTAAGCAATCAATAAAGGTGTGTATTTACCTATTTTTATTTGCAATTATCCTTTAGTGCCCATATGAATCAAAGCAATAAATAATCATCATTTGAAATAAATATATTAAGTAACTTAGGTACCTAAAACCGGACAGACAATAACACTTAAGTAAGTAACACACTTGTACCATAGAGCAAAGTCGTAGTTGGGTTCTTGGAGGCAATAGCGGAAGAGCGGGGGCAGTTACGAGTTGGTTCTAGTAAATGTGTGCTGTGGACACTGTAGGTATTGTAAGAGAAGAAAGCCATCTGCAGAAGCAAAAATATGCTTCACCTTTCATTTAAATTTCGCGTCTTTAAGTTTGAAACCGACTCAAACAGCGTGTGCAATTATTACAGGACATAAATAGGACATTCTGCACCTTATGCAAGAATTGCAACGGCGGCTTATTTGTTTGATTGTAGCATGGTGCGGATAAGGAAGCGGAGGCGCGGGCTGACAAGTGCAATTCCAGAGATAGGAGATAGCGCAGGCCCGCCTCGCTGTTAACACTCCCCCAGCACGCCACGGAGCGACGACCCCGCACTCCGCACCCTTCGCCCCGCTTACAACACACGTCTCTTCAGATCGCGACAACTTGTTAGGTAGGTAGACAGGGTGTAACAGAAAGGGGGTATAATGCCGGAACACAGCGATAGTCCTCATGAAAATGAACAACTTACCCCAAGGAACATGGGTCAGAACTCGAAAAAAAAATTAACCTCCCCATACAAAATGCCCAATCAGCTGATCGAGTAAGTATGGGCCATCCAAACTTTTTTTCGAGTTATGATTATGACCCATGTTCCTTGGGGTAAGTTGTTCATTTTCATGAGGACTATCTCTGTGTTTCGGTTTTATACCCCCTTTCTGTTACACCCTGTATATGTATATGTAGATTTAAGATAGAAAAAGTGGCTGATTATGCTAAGAGATTGATTTCCTGATTTACAATCCGAAACCATCAAAAGCAGTTCCTAATTCAATAAAGAACAACATATCCCTTAGCCATCGTTTAAATATTCAATTTCTCAATCATTGTGAATAAAAACAGTTACAATACGGGGAAACATCTCGAAGACTAGAAAACGACAACTGGTAAGTAAATACATACCTTGTCGCGTCGAAGCCAACAAATGTCCATTGCAACGCTTCTATAACTCGGGACGAGGGTCAACCTTGTTTTGACGCAAACATTCATGTAACTCATATTATGGACATTGTACGAGTTGAGTGCATTAAATTCTATCAAATTTTTGTACCGAAGTTTGAACAATGAGACTGTTGTTTAGTTCGCTGGACTTTCTATTTCCTGCTTTAAATGCTTTTCATTACTGAGTTTTGAGTACTGGTTATAACAACGAGAAAACAAAATAAGTACGAGTTATTAAATTTATGTTTGTACCTACTGTAACTGTCGAACAAACAAAATCTCTTGTTTAAGCTTCGTTTACTGTTAACGGACACAATTGATTCAATAAACACATTAAAAATATAAATATTATGCATTAAACTTTTTGTTTACAGAATTAAACTTGTTGAAAAGATTAGGAATCACTGCTACATATGCAATAATTCAAACCTCTTTCAACCTTGAACATTTGAAGTAAATATACGGCGGCGGCGGTAATGCAGATGTCGAGTGCAGAAAAACTACGCTGTTATTATGTCAAATACTTGAGAAATGGCGCTGCAAACGATTAAGTCGCCAGCAGTTAAGGAGTTCTGTTTCCGAGTTTAAAAAGGTGATTTATGTTTCCTCCCCGTACTGTAATTACGATATTTTTTAACAGTTGTTACTGCACTGCATGTGTTAATTTTTGTAGTTTAACATTTGTTTTTATAGTATACGAGTTTATTATTTCAATAGTTTGTACGTATCCATAACACATTTTCAATCAGAGATTGAATTCAATTCATTGCTCTTTGTGAATAACATTCATGTAAGGTAAAAGCACCTATTACCGCGGTATGCAAAAATGGCACCTATTTCCGAGGTATGCGATATTTTCTTGTTTTAATTCAATTGCAATAACTTTAGTGCAATACTATGTTGGACAAATTCTAGCCTGTAGTGTTGTACACCAAACCACGGGATTTGCAGCTTGTATCATAGTGCGAAGTCAACAAAAACAATGATTTTGTTCGACGCCAGCGCAAGAGGAGGTCGTCTCCATACAATTGCGAGCCAATTCACTCAAGTGGATACACATTTTCGTTACGATTTATTTTTATGAAAACTCGTTTAGATTTTGTTTGGGTGTTAATTACTTGATTAAGTGTTTTGTTAAGATTATTTTTATATACTTTTTATTAAGAAGTATTGCTTTTAACTCTTTAAAATAATGAAAAATAAAATTCACGGAATTAGGTTCCAATAATTTATGGAAGACTCTAATGCCGCGGTAACCCTCGGTAATAGATAAATTTAGAGTCCAGATATTTTGCTCGTTATTTTTAAAATAATTGTTTTATGAAGAAGTAACCAAATATATTTCAAACATCAAGTATTACTACTACGAAAAATCTATTTCGGATGCATATAAAATCTCGTACAACTCTTTTTATTTGTATAAAACTGCAGTGGTTAAAATGTTGTTTTGTACTGGGTGTCAAAAATGTCGTAAAAACATTGGCAATTTCGATGCGATAAAAAAATTACATTTAGTATATTCTGATGTTAGTGATATAGTTTTATATTAAGTTTGATATCTGTTTAAGCTAATAAGCATCAAGATTTAATATTTCTATTAGTTTATTACGGGTAGGAATTACATTTACGAATATTAAGAGTAACCTTTATTTCCGCGGCATGCCTCGGCAATACATTCTTTGAGAATCTATTACCGAGTGATAAGACAGCTGATTTTGTAATTTAGGGTTCCGTCAATGAACCGTCAGCTGCTGTTTTCTAATCAATTTCAATTCAATCATAAAATCCAAAAAAATATAAGAATGTTGTATATTCGGTATTTTAATTACTAGTAGTTTAGCTAAGCGTCTTTAATTAATCAAGATAATCTTAATTAAAATCTTTTGCATACTTTATACTCATTTTATCTATTTCATACGGAACCAATAAAAAAAAGTATAATTTTTTTTCAGCACTCGGTATTAGGAGACAAATACCGCGGAATTAGATTTATTGCCTTGAAATTATAAATATAACGCTTCGTATTACACAAAAATATCCATATTGTCAAAAGTCTGTAAAATGTAAAAAAATATACAAATTTGTCCAAGTAAGTATGAACTTCGAAAAATTACACTTCAAAGTCAAAATCCCATGAAATACCGCGGTAATAGGTGCTTTTACTTTAATCGAAGTAACTGTGTTATAATAACAATTGGCTTTTAAACAATGTAGTTAATCCACTTACTGACCCACATTGACTGTTCGGATTAGTAAATCAAAAGCCGTAATCGTTTCGCGTATTTGTATAGTAAAGTGCTTTTACATAGTAACATTTTATTGTAGTTTTTATTTGAGTATATTTTATTTATACTTCGGACAAAAATAAACATATTTCAGATGTTCTTATGGTTTTTACGTATATACTGAAAGAAATAAAAATAAGGAATAAGAGGCAAATGAAGACGTAACAGCCACGATGATCACATAATTCTTTGGGCGCTTAAAACAGCCCACCGTTTTCACAGCGTTTGCATTTTAAAACTCCTACCACAAAACTACTGCCGAAAAAAAGTTTAACACATTTAAATAAAGTCGTTTCTGTTGAAATTTAAATATAACCCAGAGCTCACCACGCGAGTCGAAAATGCACAACGTAATAGAAAACAATCTAGACTAGAGTAGAGAATAATTTGTTTTTGAAATTGGAACACATCGTGCATGCGGCGGCGGCGGTTACATGCGTCGCCTGTCGGGGATTATCCTCTATATAAAATTAGATATGCCGAAAGCTGCATCAAAATAGAGGTAGTTGAAACTCGTCTGTCAAAATAGTTGGTGAAAATGAACGCCTCGCTGCACGGTTTATTTAAAATAGATTCCTCACGACTTTAAAATTACTGGTATGTTATTATATTGGACTGGAATGTGACAATGACGTTTCAAACCTATGTTTTACTTAACTTTCTGGAACTTGAGCCGCAAATCTACAAAAATGTGGTACTTAGATATTACTAACAGCAATTACTGGAACATGGTTCTTAAATTTAAAAAAAAATGCAAAACATAAATAGCGGTCAGCGGCACTTCCTGTACAAAGACTGAACATGGCATGACAAAAGCAATTTTCTTCGTATATATGTCGCAGCCAAGTGGTTAAAATAGCTATTCAATTAAACAGCTAGCCCTTTGATTGAACAAAGACATTCAATCACACAGCTAGCTTTTTAATTGAATATTTGAGGCGCTTAAAACGTTCAACACTACAGCTGATTTAAAAGCCGCCGCCGGGTAATTGAATTAGTTCGTTGCTCGCCACCACCGCTGCGTTTTGTTTTCAATATGGCGTCAACTACCCGGTGTTTTTGATAGTTTCAGAATACTTTTCAAAAGTAAAGTAGTAAATATAAGATAATAGTGTTATTAAACATACAGAAATTATAGAGGCACATACGAGTAATACAAGTGATGCAAAATTTGAAGATTTTGGGTAAATTACAAAAAGTTTACCAAAAAATATAATGGTTATTATTTTTTTTTTTCATTTTTACTTATTTCATCAAACTTGTGATGACCTCTTAAACTTCATCCAAGAATAATCTCCAAGAAATTACAAAAAAATTACCAATTCTTTCAATTTACATATTAAAGTAATGAACACCCTAGTTAATTTTCCGTTTAACCAGTTGGCTAAGCGTCGTCTAGCTGTAGTGTTGAACGTTGCAGTCGACAAGACGGCTAAACGAGGTATAGCCGTGTAATTGAATGTCGTTGTTCAATCAAAGAGCTAGCTGTTTAATTGAACAGCTGTTTTAACCAGTTGGCTGCGACATATATACGTAATGAATATTTGAATACCTACATAGTGCTATGCAAATGAGCATAATATTTGAAAGCTTTTTATGACCTGCTTCCTCATGGCAAAGGTCAAGTATTTCCATTAATTTTGTAAGAAATTATTTGCCCGCAGGTACCAGTAAGGTAACAGATAGTTGAACTTCGTTAAATGCATAACTCATACATAACTGACTACCTGTAAAAATGTCCTTACAACTTTGCTGAAAAATCACACACCGCACATAGATTGATAGAAAAATCGTTGAGAGTGTGGCCAAAAACAGCTTCCTATTCTATTTTCTAACTTCATATTCGAGCTAGGTTGAATTGTCATAACCCGAAGCGTGAATAGTTTTAACAATCCAAGCACTCGCGTCACACAGCTCGTAGTTCGTACCTACAGCAATTCATTTCATAGAATTTCCAGTTTATAGCTTTAGTACAGTAAAATTCGTGCTGCCATTTAATGGGGTCCAGCGCTCCAGTTAGAAGTTTACAACTAGCTGAAGTTGCCTTTTACGATATATTAGGCATGAATGTAATGCATTAGATCGCAAATTCCGGGTAACGATCTGAGAAACCGCTCAATTTCCATTTTAGTTTATCAAGGTGACCATTAAAACGGTAATCACTTTAGATGAGCGGTTTTACCGCTCTCTAAATTCTACACGATATCTTTTTTTAGAGTTAAAGTTGGTTTTTAAATTGACCATTTGTGAATGATCAGATCTCAAACTCTGCTTATGAATAATTTGAGAAGAGATAAGTTGACCTAAAAGTTTAAATTGTGATCAAAACAGAAACCGTGAAGTTGTAGATATAATTCCGAGTTAAATAATTTATTTCGTTCTTTTAAATTAATATTTTTTTTCTAAAAAAAAAATACCTATAAGAGTTTAATTGAATTGGGTGTAGCGAATGAAAGTCGCCTTAATAGCTTGTAATTTGGGGGCTCGTTAAAAGTTCTCGCGATCAGTGTCCCGATTTGTCAGCCACCACCCCATTACATCGGTTCCGTTCGCTCCCAGTGCTCATTACAAACGATAGTTCCACCAAGTTTCTTACGAGGAATTTTCTTTTAAACTTACTCACTTAATTCTAGGCTAATTTAAAATTTTAATAAAAATTCCTTTAAGATTCTAAGTTAGGAACTCATGTTGTATATTATTATAAATTATGTTACGTAACTTCTGTATTATTTCTCACGATCATGACAATTCCTTACTAAATTAAACTACTCGCGACTTTAATCAATATTTTTGTGTGCATTGTATTTTTTTGTCAAAATTACGCAGCTTTTAGTAAGCATTAAAACTGAATCAGACGTAATTTGTCACACAGCGACACGACTTTGATATTAACAGTATTGGGCAGCTATTGGCTGAGAAGATGAAGATAAGTACAAAAATAAAATAATGTTGAAGATCTTTTGACGAAATCTAGTAAATTCTTAAACATTAAATAAAAATGGTAGGTACATTTTGTTAACAATATTAATTCATGGAATTTTCAAATAAAAAAAGGAATACATTTAAAAAAAAAGAAAAAATACATTAAAATAAATATAAACATACCTATTAGGCCATCACAATTTCCGCCACACAAACATATCGCAAAATACAAACTGGCGTAGCAACTCGTTACGCACGTGTAGCATTGTTGCTACGGCCGGCGTAGCACAATACCACGAGTCATGCTTTTAAACAAAATGTCTGACGTCTCATCATATTATTTTACAATAAAGTCTCTTCAAAACGAATTTGAGAGTTAAATTCCTTTTTTAATACATTTAAAATAAAAAGATTCGTCTCTATCCTAATTGTAATAATTAATGAATAATCCTTTGAAACGCTTTTAAGCATACAACTAGTGTATTTACTAATAAGTCTAGGCATTATTTTAAATCGGTTAGCATACATAATTGCAAGGGGAAATGAAGGTGAAAAAAACGATGTTTCGTATCTTGTTTATAAGATCCTCGGCGCGTGGAAATTAATAGTTAGGGATAGTGGAACTAACTTTTTCTGATTGTTTCCGAACACTAATTACGGGAAGTTAGCGCGAACTTGACCTCGAGTTAACCGACTGCGGCGATCCTGGATTCACAACTTGGGGTTCTCTCGTCTGTGGCTTAATTACATTTATCTCAATAATTACGAAATAAGAAAATAAACACATTTTTCGTGTCTTATACCTAATACCTAAGTCTTTTTAAATGTTATCAAACACTTTAAAAAAGAGAATGTAAACAAATAAAGTGCTGAAATATATACGTTAACCTTTTGCATCATTTACCATGACTTGAGCACAGTTAAAAGATTTGGGCGAAACGTTAAGAAGAGCGTGATCTCAACTCAATTACCTACCTCGTATAGCTGGAAAGTAAAATCGCATCCCGCTGCTAAATGAGCCGCATAGTTCTACAGCTCGTACACAACTAGAGCTGTCACTTGCTCTGATATTTTGAAACTTGTTACGAATACGGTTACTTATTTTTATATTTTTTCTGTATTATAATTCTGTGAACATTATCCAGTTTAATTATCATCTCTGCATTTTATTTTCTATTAGCTTATCTCTTAGGTTATATTTTTCCATAACAAGCATTTATCTAGAATATCACTGATACTCTATTCAGTTTGCCTTGTGTTTTGTCTTGTTTGACAACAAGACGTAAGTAATTTTCAACAATTATCATTGGGTTTTAAGTGAAAAGTCTTTTAGCTTTCAAAAAATGATAAATTAAATTTAAGTACTAAAGGCGTTGATACACATATTCCTTAACAAAAAACCACACAAAACCGAAATAAATAAAAAAGCGCTACCATAGACAGGTTTTTCCAATAATACAAGATAAACTAGAACAGTATTATCTCCCCCCTACCTGTTACTCAATTTTCGTGGAAACCACATTTCTGGAAGCACCCTCGCGATTCGTGCGGACAAAATGAGATGTAAAGCGCACTGTTGTTTCAGCTCACCAAACAAACACATTGCTGTTTCAATGTACAACCCACTAACATGATGGAACGACTATTTGTTTACTTTCCGGGAACTACCTTTGACGTTTCCAGGTTCAAAGCTAAATCAGTACCTACACGTACCTACCTGTAACATATTATTCTGAATCATGTCGATATATTATTTCTGTACGAGTTTTTAAATGTCAACTTAAATATTATTTCATATGTATGTTTTTACAGACTCATTAAAAATCAATGTTGTTATCTCGTAAATCATTCCAAATACTTGTAAGTTTTGGATGTATAAATATTTCACTGTAATAAAAACTGTCTTGTTTGCTTGTTAAAATATCATATCGCTGTCGTGCAAAATATCAACAATGTAGTAAAGTAAGACATTCCATCCTTTCATAAATAAGTCCCCTTCATTTCGAAATTCCTACGCCGGGTTTCTCTAGTAAGAAAGGAGTTATTCGAATGTCCCGCCTGAAGCGATACGAGCTGTTAAAATTCGGTAAAAATTTAACAATAGGACTGTTTGCCGTGGTTCAATAGCTACCGGTTACTACCTAATTCGCAAGAAAAATATTGGTCTCGAAATTGTAGTCCCCGCATATTCCTGTCAACTTTATTTATAACCACAAATAAGACCTGAATTTTTCCATGTTATTAATAAATTTTTTTTTGTATTGTTTATAATACAGATACCTATCTATACTAACAAAGGTACCTAATTTGCTTATCAAGAATTTAATATTCGTAATGTTTCTTTTGTTTTGGATTTCTTTTTATGCTGCTTATCTGCGTCCAAAAGAAAAACTGTATGCAGTAGAAGAAGCCGTCAAGTGTCGCTCGGTGCGCAATTCGTGCTATCTACTGCCCTCCGCCTCCGCCGCGCGCCGCTGCTGACACGCTGCGATGCGACGCCTTTCTGGGTCACCTTAGTGTGTTTCTTTATTCAGACTCACTTCGTAAAAAGAAACTATGCAACAGTAAAATAAAATTGGCATTTTAGCTCGTCTTTCTGATTTGAAAGCGCCGTAAAAAATAGGCTTAATAATATAGGCTGACTCCAGAACGTCTTCAACAAATAGAGATATATAGGTTTAGAGATTTGATAATGAGCTGAGAAACCAAAATAAGCAAATAGAAAAATAATTTCGGCACCTCAAAATAGATCTTCACATTAATCTATTGGATTAATGTAATCTATAGGATTAATGTAACTTCACGTAGAAACCAACCGTATAATTTAAATGTTGTTGTCATCTTATCTGTCAAAAATAATAAGAGGAAAACAGACAGGGTCAAAAGTATAACACCCTTCTTTTTGGCATCGGGGTTAAAAAACAAAACCTCATAAATGGGAAAATGTTAAGTTAACATCGAGGTCAAAAGCGAGCAGGGTAATGATCGCGTTATGTGTGTGTACCTATCTGATGTGGATCTACCACAGTTCTACTATCTACCATACTAGCATCTTTTTACTCATCTTATTCTATTTATTCCTGGTACCTGCCGCGAAGTACGAAATTATGAATTGAAATAATAATCGTCAAACTAAAAAATAAGAAGAAATGTAGCTGTTAAGACGAGCTACAGTTAATTCGTCCTTGGAAATACCCATTTTGATAACCTTTCTTTCTATCTTATTTATTTATCAAGTTTAGTTCCATCACCCTTGCCACTTTAATATAAATAGTGGGCTATAGTACCTACTATTGTTGTAGTCTAAACAATGAAGCTGCTCATAGTGTACGTTGTAATTGTAGTGTGTCTGTCCACCGTAGTCGCGACCCTTAAAGCCAACGACATTTTATCCAACCTCGGTCGAGTATTTCTAGGACTAATAAAAAGTAAGATGATCATTGAAGAAATTGAAAATCGGAATCATGTAGATTTATTGGCAATTTTATACGACATATCGGTTGATCTAGTATCGAGTTCAGACATAGATCGTTTTGTCTTCGATATTCATAATGCTGCAAAATCCATCAATGATTTTGGCAAAATTATTGATAATACTGAGCTACCGGAGGCCTCGAACATTTTATTTGATTGATAAAACAACCGAACGGGAAAATAACGGATAGTATGAAATCTGATACACAAAAGTTCACTAAATCCCTTATCATATATTAACTCTCGTTGAGGCAGCAATCTGAGCGACAGTATTTCTTAATTTTAGATTTTTAAAGTTGTTGTAAATTATTACCCATTATTAAACATCAACAACTGTTGATGTCGTTAAGTACTGAAAAATTTGTATAAAGTCAAGAATTGACATACCTATTCTAATGAAAATTCCTGAATTATACACGCGATTATCAAAATACGAGAAACGACTCGTTTGCCTGCGCCTACATGTTGTTGAATCTTGAGAACTCGATGACAAACACAATGAGTGCCTCCTGCCTACGCAACAATGGCACCTATCCGAAAGGAAAAACAAAAGGGAAGCCGACACGTAGGTGGAGGACGTTAAACGCGAAACTCTTGCGAAAATCGGCGTACACCCTTTTCTTTATCCGTTTGCTTCTCATTTTAATTCAATTTACTGGATGAGGGAGAAAAAGTAATCTCCAGGGTTGGGTCGGGACACGCTACAGAGAGATTGGAAGTCATCGGCGCGGTATTGGGACGAACTCATATACTTTTATGGCGGCAAAAGTTTTTTTATTCACGCAAGAAGAAAAAGATTCTCGATCCAGACCCTAGACGTGTGAGCCGCATACGTGAACAAACATAAATGAAGGGATTGGGTCCGGAAACATTATTATTGCAAATTCATATTCACAATTCATTCGAAATAATGGCATCAGAAATCAGACGCAACCGGGTCTATTTTAGTATTGTAGCCTTTACCAATAACCGAATTATCTTCAAATGTTTCAAATTATGTTCACATAGTACTTATCTAGTAAAACACTTTACGTTATGCTGTGCATAATCATTAGAATTTAGAGTTAAAATAGGTAGGTATTTACTAGAATAACTTCTATTCTACAGGCAATAATGAACAATTTTATTTTCTTTTTTGAGTTTTTCTATTGACATATTTTTAATGTTGTACGAGTACCTATCAAAAATTGTTTCTGACGTGCTACTTTATTTGGATAATGAAAACTTAAGATAACCTTACCCAGTGTGTACCTATCCTTTGACCAGATAAACTAACTAAATAAAATTTTACTACCTTGTATTGACATAGACGTTTCTGGCAATAATTTTCTCATGATTTTCAACCTGACGACATTGTATTGAAATAAAACTAAATTTCAGCGGTTGAGGTCAACAAATAAATATTTTTTACGAGCGATTAAACGAGGAACGCGAAGGTATGTGTGTCGTTTTGGGCGCTTAGCTATTTCCTTTGCCCTTTTCCCATTTCTTATGTTTCCGCCTCAAGCTAAAATTTATTTTCTTTTAAAATAGAGCTGTCGACTACGCTATGCTAAATACAAAATATCATAGTATTACATACTGTTGCAATAAGTATTTAAATGCGGTAATGATATTTGTTTTCGACTAAAACTGCAACATAAAATTATCTGAAACTTACAAATATTGCATTACCACCAAAGTATTACCACCCTTGAAGATTTCCACTTGCTTCGGTCGGAAGCAGCTTGATTTCATCGTGATCCTGCAGCCTTTAAAAGAAGTCCTTGACAGGACATCCGTCGCTAGGCTTGCCAAACCGCTGTATAATTAAACGGGTACATAATTTAATAGCTAGGTATTCCAGTTTGTTAAATTGTGACAAAACTTTGTAGCATCCATACTTTAAATGATGTACATCGTTGTACGAGTTTGTCTGCGAAAAAAATCAAATTTTTCCTTAGCAGCTCTAAATAAAAGCGAAAGTACTGCCAAAGCCGAGAGAGATCGTGGAAAAGCGAATATGTGGCACGCGGTACCAAATATATCACACGACAAAACTTTAATCTCCTTGCGAGTTTGCGCACATACATACCGACAAAAATATACCTACTAACGTATAGATACTTTTCTTATTGTGGTCGTCACATATGTCACACTGATGCTCACAGTAATAGGTAATTCGGAGACAGCTTGTGATAAAATATAAAATGCTGCATTTTAATTATTTTATGCGTAGAAGAATGGTTTGAATGATGAGTAGAAACTAACGTGCGTGTGCAACAAACAACAGCTACAAATTAACCGAATAACAGTAAATTCAATCCTAAATTACCTCAAACCAAAACACAAACCCAAAATGTAACTAATTAGCAAGTATTGTAAAGCATTTATACAAAATATCTAATTGCAGTAGAACTTTGTTTTAGTTAATTCTACAATATCTGCAGTCAAGCCTAGAAATTGTGTTTTAAAACATAATTAAGCTGTTACACTAATATTTGCTGTAAGAAGGCAGCTACTCGATCTTCACCTGTTCCATAAATTATAACGCCCAGCAGGTAGCTAGCGGTAAGTACAACATAACAATCCATCACCAAGGTTACTTACTAGCGGAACATCCATTTACCGGGTATGAAAATACTAAATTACAGACCATCTACATATTTGAAGTATGCCGGATCCTTGGTCTAGACTGTACCTGTTCCATATATTCATGAACTTATTGCTAACACGCGATGCGTACGTTGAAATGTTGGATTTGCATATGTATGTGATCCAGAAATCTTAACGATACGTACGGCCTTATCAGGGTTTGCAATCTTATTTTTATGCTTATCGGTACAGTTTGCATTGGTACCAGCCTTTTCTATTGACATAGTTCCAATAGAATTGGAATATTCTATTTGTTTTATAGATTCTTTCATACTTATGTAACAGTGAATCGTAGACATCTACATATATAATACTACCTACTTCCAGTTATAAGATACGAATATAGTAGAGAAGAGGTAACCTTCTTCAATGTAATTGGTAGCCTTGACGTCTTAGGATCCACGAGAAGAGTTTAAATCGTACCATTCAAAGCCTTCACCAACCATGTCTACTAACTATAGTATTCAAGTAGAAACGAATTAAAACACTTTTTTACTAATATATGTTTAATAATCTAATTTAAATTTCAAAATACGAAGCTACTTTAATAAGCAAACTTTAACTACAAATGCGTGGAAAGCCAAAGAATATATCATTATGTTCCTACACTGCAATATTGCCTTTGATGTTGCCTGCACGGTTAAATTAAACTGGCGTGCATTTGGCAAATTGAAATGAACAATCCGATTCTATTTGTTCTGAGCGTAAAATAACGCAAACACTGAATACGTGCTCCGTACTACCTGCAAATACAAAATTAACATGTTTTATGGCCCCATTTATGTCACGAATGGTCAAATTGATATTAATAGTAGATATAATATTTCGGCAAATCTCTGTACCTATATGCGTTACCTACATAACTAATATATCTACCAACAAATAATAAGTCAATGAAGTTGATAATTACATAAATAATTACAAAATTGAAATAGGCAACACCATAGAAAACATTCTGGACTCGGTTGCCTCTTTCAAGAGCTAAGCTAAATATAGCATTTGTCTTACAACAAGAAAACATACAGGATTATAAATCTTACTAGAAGAAAAGTGCTGTAAGTCAGTTCGAGCATTTTGAAGGACTTCATGACGAGTGGCTGCTGCGCCTGGGCAACGGAGAATTCAACAATGCGGCCCAGTTTGAATGGCAGCGGGGCGCACGCGTGCCAGCCACAGAAGAAGAAAGCGTCGGATAGGAGAGAAGCCTATAAATTAATAAAAAAAATTGTAAAGATCTTATTCTTACAAAGGTTTCACTCCTTTTTCTTCATGATAATCTGTATGGAGCTGTATCTGCCCAGACATCGAAGAAGGTGTCCAGCTCATCTCGTCACAAAAAGCAAAGCTTGAAAATAAGAAATTTATCTATCCAATTTTATTACTTACCTACATGTAAATTTTGATGTCATCAAATAGTACACTTCATACCTATACCTACTTCACATGCATGCAAAACACAATGCATTAATTTTGCTTCAAACGTTTAAAAAAGTCACTGTTATTGAAACTTGATCCCAGCTTTTACCTGATAAGTAATTTCTCCAGCGTTGCATAGAAACAAAGCCAGAAGAAAGAACAGGGTTATAATAAAGAAAGCTATCTTCAACGTCGCTACAAATGTTATATCCTTTGAAAGCTGCAAAGAGAAAAATAGTCTCACAGTTCGCAGCAAAAGAATACAATTGAAAAATTTATATTTAATTTTTTAAATAGAAACAGAATGTTTATTTTATTAAAATAGTTTTACTTACAGCTATTTGTAGAAGTAATGAAACAGCTGAAACGGAGCTTTGACAAACTTGTAAAGTCATTACTGTACCAAATGCTGTATCGATATCCTTGCACATGCTGAAAGTTTTAAAAAGAAAATAATTGCCTAAGTATCAGTTAAGTTATAGGTACGAGTAGATACTGCACCGCTACAAGGCTCCTTGCCCGCCAACCAGTTCCATTGTGTGCCAGAATTTTCAAGTCTTTACTGAATGAGTTTAGCCGTAAGCGCGTCAATGTAGTTTCCCGTTTTCGGGAAGCCAGTAATTATCTACCTTTTGTTTTATATCAATGGCTAAGGAACACCCTAGATTTAACAAATAGAGAGGCTTGTAATAGAAACAATTTTACTGCAAATTGAAATAAGGGACATTTTTATGCCAAGGCATTTTTTATCACCTATAACTTGTATTGGGTGAAAAAGGAAGTTTTGCAGGTTGTGAACTCACCGGAAAGGATACCGATAGTATATCATTACACCGTGACACTATCGCATTGTAACTGAATAACATAGGGACGTGAATTTGGGACTTTATTTTTTGCCATATGAGAAAAAATGTCGCTTCCGAATATACATAAGTATACTCCGTATGTACGTATGTTTGCTAGTTGTTTGTCTTATTTGTAACTTTTTGTACATACCTACCTACTATACTAATCTTCACAGTATATTCACGAGATGAGGTTACGGGTTTTGGTGTCGCATAAAGTTTATACCTAGAATTAAAGTCTTTTATTCCCATGAGATCAAATTCGGAAAATGAAGGCTAAATCTACCTACTTAAAAACTATATTAACTAACCTTATAAGCTTAGCATGTGACGCGACTCCTTTAATCAAACCATTTGCTAAATTCGTAGAAGCCTGTTTCAGATCCATCTTGCTCGAACTATCGAACTCTTTTCGGATGTTTTCCAAATGATTCCTCAAAGCTATTATTTTATATTTGAAGAGAATTAGATACAGCATTGTGGCGCCGTCAACAGATACAATCATAGTTATCAGCATAACTACTAACAGTATTGTCATTGAGATTCTGAAGCCAGTCGCGAGAATAGAATTGTCATCATAGGATGGGTAATATGTCACTACGGTTACAAAATGCTTCCCTAAAAGAAAAATTATATTTTTTTAACTATTTCATCAAACAATCAATCAAAAGATTGAGAATAACCAGAATATTAACTCATGTAAATATTACGAGTAGGTACCAACTACATAGTGAACATGAGCTGTATGGACTGGCACTCTTTAATAGCTGTCTTATTCTGAAATGACTGCATTACCTTCACGCATCTTCCGGTAACCCTCCATAATAAAACACAACATGGTTCCATACACTCCCAAAAAATAGGCCAAAATATTTAACTTGATACTTTTATACTTTTCCACATTTTGCGATTCTACTTCGTACTCGTGGCAAATGATCTCCACATCCTTGTTTAATTTTTTAATTGCATTTTTATTAACGACCACAGAAACTATTTTAATCATAACTATAGTATGGCATACTGCAAATGTAACGGCATCACTGCTTTCATCTTTTGGAAAATCTCCAATTACCGCAGCCAGAATCTCCAAGACCGTCATAAAAACGTACAAGGAGAAAAGTATGAATTGAAATATACGATACGTAATTCTGGTGTCGTCTATGAGGTCAGCATCATACCAAAAGTTGCCAACGCCAACAATAAAGATGTATTTGCAATACTGTTTTAAAATATCATGAGTTTTCATGATTAGCTAGGTAGGTAAGTACTTATTAAATTTCACGTCTGGTGTGACCGAAAATCAAACACGATATAAAAGTAAATAATGTGAGCATAGTATTAGTTCAATCAAAAACCAATTGACCAACAAATAATACCACTTATATTACACTTAAGGATTCATTAAAACTTCTCACTCTTGTTAGGTAATGACACATAAAAGGCGCTATTTAACTAGCTCTAACTAACCAAGTTCTAGCTGAATGTTAAATCTTGATAGCCAACTAATTTTCCTCTACGTACAGTCATAAAATAATATTATGACCACCACATCAAGCTTCCTATCTATTTTACACTCCATAAACCGTTTCATTTCCTTCGTTTAGATTTTTTATACAGTACGAGCGTCATTTTTCAAACGTTAAGTAGTTTTATTTCTAGAGAGAGAAACATCATCGCCAAGCAGTGTCTAGTTCAATAGTTTTTAGTTTAAAATCACTAAATCTAACAGTGTCAAGCAAAGTAACAACACTAAAATAAAAATAAACCTCAATATATTTATTTTCTTTTCAATGTACAATAGTGCAGTACGTAACTTGTTCAAAAAGTTTTGGTAGGTAATTGTAGTTTAATGATATAATTAAGCGGCCGCATATAGCAGGGTCGTGAGTAAAACTTGTTGGCGGCAGTTGAATATTTTATCAACTCATCCATAAAAAACACACTAGTCTAGCAAATAGGCAGCAAAACGACTTTATAAAGTCAAATTAACTAACCTACACATAGTAGAATGGAATAGTCAGCCTTCTAGATATTTGTAGCCTAAAATTATAATTTTATGTTAGATATAAATTCTATAATGATGCGTTGATACCTAAATTATTTCTATATTACTTAAAAAATAAATAAAAGAAAAAACAAAAAAATTAAAAACATTTGCTGGCTACTATCCAGATGGATTTTTATTGTCTGCAATAAACTTGATAAAGGAGAATAGGAATATAAATTGATTCAACTTTGTAAAAACTGTGGTTTTAGCATTTAAATTGATAATTTAAATTGATAAGTTAGAGTAAACAAAATGTTTAATGTTCTTCCTCTGTATAAACGAACAGCCTCTTTAACTTCAGTTCCGCTACAATCGTCACACTTGTAAAGTCACAAACATTTTAAAAGTGCGGCGCTTTGTAGATGCTGTAAGTAAAATTATGTTTATTACAGAATTTAGTTCATAACAGGCCCAGAGACAGGTCATAAGTCGTAAACAAGAATTTCCACCTCCACTAGTTTAGATTTAACGACTACCATCTAGTTTTATTTCCCCAAAGGAGGAAGGAGCATGTCGACAATTTTGGAAACAATTTTTTTGACAATTTTTTTTTGCCTTTGTGCATGTAACATAATTACTTATGTTGACCTTGTTATACTGTGTTTGAGCGGGTAGGTGTGCAACTCGTCCTCTCGTCATGTATGTATTGCGGTATTTCTTCGTCCATTCTAAGTGAGGCGCTGGCCTAGTGGTTGAGGACGCGCAGTTTACTCTCAAGACACCGAGTTCGAATCCACGCCGGACTTTTATGATTTTTTAGTTTTTTGAAATCTCTCGTAACAATTTTGCATGTTAGTTGAGACACTTCCGCAATGTTGCTCGTCTGAGGCGGACACCATGTAATCGTATCTAGCAACTACCGCCATTGTCGAAATTATTATTTTATTAATAGCTAACAGTAAAGCTTATTTTATTTATATTTTGTGTTACTGCAGTATAGGGGTAAGTGTTTACTCATTATTTTTATATCCAGTCAGTAGCAGGGCGTTCAATATTCTTATATTAATTTTATTGTTATAGCCTAACGAAACGCCCTTTATCTGAAGTTATTAATCCCTGAGCTCCAGTTAGTCGGCAAGAGGTTTGGCAGAGAACCTAAGAAAACTCTCCTGGCGCCCTTCTTTATATAGGAATCTTAGTCTTAGTTGATTAGTCATTTACCTATTTTTATTTTAGGTTAAGTCTTTAGTTATATACCTGGATTAGTTATACCTAGGCATTAGCCTTTCTTTTGTTATTTTATCGATTAGAGTTTACTTATTTACCTACCGGTGCCAGTGTTTTATTCAACATCTAGTTGTCGACCCGCAACAAATAGCGCCCAACGTAAAAATTGTCGGGTATCTTCACTTCACGGCACGAGCATGCACTTAGGACCGGTAGCACCTTGTTCTTAACTGAAGTTTATTTATAGTGTTTTTTTTTTTTTTTCTACTATTTTTTTTTTCTGGTCATACTAGTTGTAAAGGTATATCTTTTGTTTTTTTTTACTATTATTTTATTTTATTTACTTTTGGGTTTTTTTTTCTTTTGTGTTTTTTTTTGTTTTGTTATGTTGTTTAAGTTTCCTTTGTTTTAGTTTAGTTTTTTTTCTGTCTCTTTGGGTTATTGTTGTTTCCTTTTACAGTTGGATACATACGTTTATATTAAAAAAAAAATTGTTTGTTTAATATTTAGTTGTCAGATAAATATTTAATTATTGCTTTCGGTTTTGTTTTTCTCTTATTGTAACAGACAAGTAATTATTGCGGAAATGGATCCTCAGTACTTATTAAAAGATGAAATTGAATTTGAACTTCGGTCACGTGGCATTCATATACAAGGTGTTGTAGCAGTGTTAAGAAAAGTATTTATACAGCTTTTGCATACAGAGCGGGATGGCGAAGCACCTTATTCGATACAACCTCCTAAAGACTTAGGTACTCCACGCGAAGAATTAGACATTTGTGATAAAAAATTACAAATTTTGTCCACCTATATTCACGAAATTACTGGTAAGCCAGATAGAAATTTGTTTAAGCGTTTAGTCTCACGTTTATATCATGTAAAGAACAGGCTTGATCTTATTCAAACCACGGAACCAGAAGATAATGAACTCAAAAGTGATCATATGCAGAAATGTGAACATTTGTTAGAATTATTAGAAAGTATAGATGATGCAAAAGAGGAAGAAGAAGAAGATAATGTCTCGAATATAAAGGATGTTTTACATGAAACTTTGGGGGCAGTAGGGGACAAAATTTTTAGATCAATTGAAAATTTTGGTGATGAAGACGGTCCTCCTAAAAAAGAAAAACCAAAAATACGTAGAAGCTCAACCCTGAAAGATGACGAAGATGGTGTGGAGGCTAAATCAGTAACTATGCGGAAATTAGTTCCTATTAGTCAGTGGGGAATTTATTTTCAAGGTGACAAAACTTTAAGTGTCAACGCATTCATTGAACGAGTAAATGAATTAAAGGATGCTAGAAACGCGTCTGATGAGGATTTGTGGCGTTGTGCAGTTGATTTTTTTAAAGGAGACGCCTTAATATGGTTCAGGGCAAATAAGGAGTTCGTCAAAAATTGGAAAGAGCTTGTTGATCTTTTAAAGAGCACTTTTCAAACTCCGTTTTACCAAGAAGAGCTACTAGAGGAAATAAGGGCACGAACTCAAGGTAAAGACGAATCAGTAAACATCTACATCTCAGTTTTACAGAATATGTATAATCGGTTACCAAATAAAATTTCAGAACAAGAAAAGATAATGATCACTTTGCGTAACATTCAACCTTATTACCAACGGGCTGTTTGTCGTGATACATTCTCAACAATGATAGATTTGATTAAGGTGCTAAGAATTGTTGAGAGAACTAAAATCAATTGTGAGAATTTTGAAGAGCCAAACAAAATGAAAACTAGTTTGGAACCGGACTTGGCGTATAGGCAAAGTTCTGTTTCCTGTCATGTGAACGCTGTGGAATCCAATAGTGTTTTGTCCAAGCCTACTATCCCAAATAAAGTCATCAGTCGTTGTTGGAATTGTCGGGAGGCGGGACATTTATTTAGAAACTGTCCCACGCCTAAACAAAGATTGTTTTGCTTCAAATGTGGTCGCTTTGGAACTACAGTTAAAGATTGCCCATGCAAGGGAAACGGCGCGGGGGAAAGTGCAAACCCTGCCACGTAAACTTTCCCTTAGAAAGATATAAAAAAGAGTGGCAGGACTGGCTTGGCATAATAAAAAAAGTAATGGTTAAGTCAGATTTAAGTCCTCTAGTCGTTAGAGTTGACAACGACAATAGACAGTATGTTATAATTAATGTGTTGAATTGTAATTTAGTTGGTTTGCTTGATTCAGGGGCTAATCGCTCAGTCATAGATATAGAGTTGGCTAAGACTCTAAAGGTTAGAGGTTTGAAACCGCAAAAATCTCCATTTATGAGAATATCAACTGCAGATGGTGTTAAGCATGATATAACCGAAACATTTGATGTTCCAGTCAGGTTTGATGAACAGTTTAAAATAGTCAATATGCTTGTAATGCCTCGCCTTTCCCAAAAAATGATACTAGGAAAAGATTTCTTTGACACTTTTGGAATTTCTATAAAATTTAAGGGTGACATAAAAGAAAATACTGACGAGATGTTAAGTGTCATAAACACGCAACCTGCAGTCATTTCTGAAGAAGAGCTTGAGGAACACCAGCGTGCAATTCTAAGAGATTTAGTTAATGACATAAAATTAACCATTGGTACGGGTCTCGGAAGAACACAAGTGTTAAAACACAATATAGACACTGAATGCAGCAAACCCATACATCAGAAACAATATAACTTTTCTCCAGTCATTAGAAAAGAAATTGAGCGTGAGCTAGACGATATGCTAGAGAAGGATGTAGTGGAACCTTCTCACAGCTCTTGGTGCTCTCCAGTACTTATAGTTAAAAAACCTAATGGTGACAATAGATTATGTTTAGATAGTCGTCAACTTAATAAAGTCACAAAAAGAGACACTTATCCTTTACCCAGAGTAACCACAATTATAGACAATTTAAAAAATGCTAGGTTCTTAAGTACCATTGACTTAAAGTCGGCATTTTGGCAGATAGAGTTAGACGAATCTAGTAAAGTCAAGACAGCATTTGCCATTCCAGGGCGAGGTCTGTTTCATTTTAAAGTTATGCCATTCGGCCTAGTAAATGCCTCTCAGTCACAACAAAGACTTATGGATATTTTGTTTCATGTGCTAGACGGTAAGGTATGGGCTTATCTAGACGATATAGTTGTATGTTCCGAAAATTTTGAAGAACACATAAAATTGTTAAAACAGGTCATGAAGATTCTTAAAGATGCCAATTTGACTGTAAATGTAGAGAAATGTAAGTTTGCTCGAGCAAGTTTACGTTACCTTGGGTATATCATAGATAAGGACGGCCTACGAACAGACCCGGATAAAGTTTCGGCAATATTAAACTTTGCTAGACCAAAAAACATAACTGAATTAAAAAGATTCATTGGTTTAGCGAGCTGGTATCGCAGGTTTGTCAAAGATTTTTCCGTTGTAGCAGCACCCCTACACAACTTAACCAAGGGCAAACGAAATAAACGCTTCATTTGGACAGATGAAGCTGAACAGGCTTTTATTCAATTAAAGACATTATTAACCTCCACTCCGGTCATGTCTTGCCCAGATTATACAAAACCTTTCATTGTCCAATGTGATGCATCGAGCAAAGGAATTGGTGCAGTATTGAGTCAAAAAATTGATGGCAATGATCAAGCAGTTGCTTATTTGAGCAGGAAACTTACTGATCGTGAAAGGCAGTACTCAACGTCAGAAAGAGAATTGTTAAGTGTGGTTTATGCCATCGAAAAATTTAGGCCATATATAGATGGGCTTCATTTTACCGTAATCACGGATCATAGTGCCCTACAATGGCTTCATAAAATGAAGGACCCTCATGGAAGACTCGCAAGATGGGCCATGAAGTTGCAGCAATTTGACTTTGACATCATTCACCGCCCAGGTAAGTCGAACACGGTACCTGATGCTCTTTCCCGATCTATAGAAGTGATTTCAGAAGTGAATAAGATAGATATTACAGATGAACATAAAGATGACTGGTACAAAAGCAAAGTTGCAGACGTAATGAAGGGAAAAGCAAGTTCTGATTGGGGTGTGGAAGGAGGATTGCTTTTGAAAAGAATACGTCTTAAACAGTATCCAAACAGAGAAAATGATTGGAAACTCTTTGTTCCTGAATCTTTGAGAATTAAAATACTCAAAGAATGCCATGATGATATTAAGGTGGGACATTTGGGGATAAGGAAAACATTATTCCGCATCAAACAATTTTACCACTGGCCACAAATTCTCAAGGACGTCAAAAATTATGTTAATGCCTGTGAAACCTGTGCAAAATGTAAGGTTTCCCAAAAACCACCATTCGGGCTAATGGGGTTGCACCGGGAAGTTTCAGGTCCATGGCAAGTCGTTGCGTTAGATTTAATGGGACCCTTCCCTAAAAGCAAGAGTTGCAATACCATGCTGTTAGTAATTACGTGTTGGTTTAGTAAATTGAATCTTTTATTCCCGTTGAGAACAGGCAAAGCAGAGAAAATTTGTGAGATAGTAGAAAAGCAGTTTCTTCTGTTCGGGTCACCTAAAGCCATCATATGTGATAATGGCAAACAATTTACGTCACTGATTTTTAGAGATTTGGCAGCAAAATACGGGTGCAATATTTGGTTTACTCCAAACTACCATCCTCAAAGTAATCCAACGGAAAGAGTGAACAGGGTAGTGGGAACTATGATATCGTCATATATAAAAGCTAAAAAGCATAATGAATGGGATGTTAATTTACAAGAACTTGCTCATGCCATGAGGACATCGGTTCACGAGACCACTGGTTATACGCCATCCTTTCTATTTTTTGGGCGAGAGACTTCGTTTGCTAACTGCATTGCTGCAGATTCACATGCTATAGCGACAAATATTCATTCACCACCTTTGGTAAATACTGACCACTACTTAAACCTAATAAAAGTTCGTGATGGTATACATTTAGAAGTTCAAAATAAACTGAAACAGTCGCACATCAATAGTCACAAATTCTACGATAGTAAACGGAGGTCAGCATCATTTCAAGTAGGAGATGTAGTCTGGAAGCGTACAAAGTATCTTTCAAATGCAAATAAAAAGTTCATGGCAAAGCTTGCTCCCAAATTTGAGAAAGCTATAATAACAAAAAAAGTTTCCGACAGCGTATTCCGATTAAACAATTCTTTCGGCAAAGACATTGGTTTATGGCATGCCAAAGACCTAAAACTATAGTAAACGTAGGTATACCTTTACATAAATTTAATTTAAAAAATATATTTTAGGTAATATATTTTTATTGAGGGAAGGGGAATATGTTATACTGTGTTTGAGCGGGTAGGTGTGCAACTCGTCCTCTCGTCATGTATGTATTGCGGTATTTCTTCGTCCATTCTAAGTGAGGCGCTGGCCTAGTGGTTGAGGACGCGCAGTTTACTCTCAAGACACCGAGTTCGAATCCACGCCGGACTTTTATGATTTTTTAGTTTTTTGAAATCTCTCGTAACAATTTTGCATGTTAGTTGAGACACTTCCGCAATGTTGCTCGTCTGAGGCGGACACCATGTAATCGTATCTAGCAACTACCGCCATTGTCGAAATTATTATTTTATTAATAGCTAACAGTAAAGCTTATTTTATTTATATTTTGTGTTACTGCAGTATAGGGGTAAGTGTTTACTCATTATTTTTATATCCAGTCAGTAGCAGGGCGTTCAATATTCTTATATTAATTTTATTGTTATAGCCTAACGAAACGCCCTTTATCTGAAGTTATTAATCCCTGAGCTCCAGTTAGTCGGCAAGAGGTTTGGCAGAGAACCTAAGAAAACTCTCCTGGCGCCCTTCTTTATATAGGAATCTTAGTCTTAGTTGATTAGTCATTTACCTATTTTTATTTTAGGTTAAGTCTTTAGTTATATACCTGGATTAGTTATACCTAGGCATTAGCCTTTCTTTTGTTATTTTATCGATTAGAGTTTACTTATTTACCTACCGGTGCCAGTGTTTTATTCAACATCTAGTTGTCGACCCGTAACAACCTAATTGCGGATTCCAAGCGTATTTAATCGATATTTTTGTGATATGATAGCTAGAAAAAGGTAGATTTGATAATCGGTTATTATAAAGACAGCATCGAAAGAATGGTATACTTAACTTCATTTTAAAATCAATTATGAACCGAAATCCTGTACAAATGTTAGCCATTTTAGAAAATGTTGTTTATAGATGTAACAGAATATCCATTTATCGATATTGTACTCGTAGAATAGAGAGTACACGGCAGTAGAGGCAGCAAACAACAAGCAACACTTCCAGCGGCTCGGTAGGGGCGGCGGCAGTGGCGGCGTGCTATCAGTTATTTATTGGCCACCACTTTATTGCCACTGCGGCTTCCAAATGGACACTCTGTGGCTGTGGTTTCTATCCAATCAGCTTCTCCCCAAACCAAACTACCTACCGATAATTTAATAACACTTCCGGCTTAATAGAAACCACCATTGACAAATTACTCTTATTTTCCGATACATTTTGACTGACACAAATCTTGTTTGTTTAGGCTCTGAGAACCTACTCATTTATACCTCCATGTCGAAACAAATTGTATAACGTCAAACAAATTTTGAGTAATTTACTTCTATAAATAGCTTTGAATAAGGATATTTTAAGATTTAATTAACAACAGCGGCAAGTTTTTAAAGGGCAATTTAAATTTGGTTGCTGTCAAGAGTTTTGAAAGAAAATAACTTAAATTAAATTAAATACTCGTCCATTATACACAAGTACCTACTCTACTAATCGTATTCACCCTATTTATGTATCCGCTTGAAATCAGTATCTACATAGGCATGTGTTGCTAGTAATTTGTAGCTAGGTAAGTAGCTATTCTGAACCCTTACGTAGAACTTTAGGTCCTCCAAAATATTTAGTAACTCGGGTAAAGTAAAGTGCTAATTCTTCGTCGGACATTGAGCGATGCGGTGCTAATTGTGGGGCGGACCTTCTGACCCAAAACACTGAACATTCTGTGTATAGCTACTGGGACTACCTACTTACAAGCTTTTCGCTGCTGTAACATACACATAACGACTACTACTAGTCATTTTACTCAAGTTTTATTTGTTTATTTGTAGAGCAAACATACACAGAAGATTCCATCTAGTCTCTCATATTAGCCGACGTCTGCAATTGTGAACCATTATGAAGTCTATTTAAAATCCACTATTGCAATTTATTCACTACCGTGAACGTATTCATTGAAACAATTTGAAATTAATGAACGTGTGAAACAATTCACTAGCGAATTTAACATAAAATTAAATGCTAACGCCATGTAAGTAGAGAGTGTCACGAAAATCGTAAATAAAAGTTAAAACGCATTAACTTTATCCGCAACTACACATTAACAGCGGAACATTTAATTACAATGCAATTTCTGTGTCATAAAACTCGCTAAAGTGAACTAATTAAGTGTGCTCTGCGTTCATAAATGTTTTATGATGTTTATCCGAGAGCAACGTGTATTACTCGAGTGTTCGTGAAATTTAACGGGACTCATTCAAATGAAGGCCGGGTCACATTTGAAGTAGGTAGCGGGCAACGGGCACCGCTGCCCTTAATTGAGACTCAGTGAGCTTTACAATAAATCTAGCCCTCTGTCTGCCTTTGGAACCTACAATCCAAATCTAAACCAAGACAATACAGACGCATTTTACGTCATAAAATTGACCAGAATTTGTGATCAGTCATACATAAACAGTTTTTATGGGTAATGCAACTAAATCTCAACGATAAACCAAAAGCTTCAATTTGATTTGAAGTCTCGTTTATAAAAGTGTTCTTGTACATTTACATACCATTTTAATCGACAGCGTTGTGCACTGCTCGTATATTTAATTAAATGGATACTCACCTAAAATACTCGTACGGATAAATATTAACGCTTTTGATACGCAATTTGCAAAATCCCTTTTAAAAGGGAGATGATTTTATTTTTTTATATTTCGGGCTCAATTTACACTAACACCCCAAATATAACTCTCGGGGCCTTTTTACCAAATGGTAATTTCTGAGGCCTTGGAAAAAAACGGCAAAACATGAAACATTTTTCTCGCAAATCACGTTGTAATGAAAGACAAACCGCTGCAATCTACTAAAGCTGGTTGCAAGACTAAATTGAATTACAAATATTGTGTGTGTACTTACTTAAGTAGGTACGCTGCGATATAACTTACATACGTGTATATCACAAGAAAATAAAGCTCTTATAGGGTTTTTATTAATTATTAGGTAGTATATGAAAGTTAGAGATGACAAACAAGACTCTTTTGTCGCTTGAATTTTTATCGACTATAGGTACCTACATTTTAGTTGGTAAAAAATGAACATTTCCGTGTATCTCTAAAAGTTAGCTAAAAGTATTGCACTCTCCTGAACCTGTCCAGCACAGAGCTCTTATGTTATTTACGTATAAGTACTCCCGAGGTTAGAGGTGAAGACAGTTATGGTTTTGTCTAACAGTGCCAGAGAGGTGAGAATCAGTAGGTACATTAACTTTATTTTATAGTTTATGAACTCGTGTTTTATGGAGTAATAAAGCTGTGGTGTTATAGACGCAAACCGCTGCAGTAGCGAAACAGTAGGGTAGGATTAATAGCAAAATATGCAATCTCATATAAGGTGTCTATAGTTTAGTTATAGTTCATAGCGGCAGTGGATAATTTTATCTACGTTTATATAAATCTGCTGTAAACAAACAGACAAACCGAGTGCGTTTAAAAACAGTTAAAACTGAATTGTCATTATTATTGTTTTATATTAAACGCAAGTAAAAACCGAGCAATAAGTACATGAATATAAATCTATACGGACGTCTTAGGATATAATCTGATATGAACGTCGAAAAGGAACCGTTTATCTGTGGGGTATAATGCGCTACATTTGTCTCACACCCCCGACACGCATTCTTCTTCATCTATCAGCATCATTAAGAAAAAGTGGCTACATCACGTCCGCTGACAGCTATCCGTACCATTTCAAATGTTCTGAAAATGGTTTTCGGATCATTTTCCTATATTCTTAAACAATATACCGTAATATATATCTATGAGTATAATATATGAGAGAGTCCAAAATTGTTTAGACAATTGAAAATTTATCGTATTCAGTACATTCACTGTGACGTTGATTAACTTGAACTTAAATAATTGACCCATCAAAGTCACGCTATTACGTTACGTAGGTAACTATATTTGTTAATATATCTATTCAAATAGGCAATTATTTATGTTTAATTGAATAATAATTGGAGGGATGTGGTGAGTGGTCACAGAGTCAGTACGCTTTGAAACTTGAACTAATTATTGCCATGAAACTCTTAACCTATGAACTCATCAAGCAGGAGGCAACTAAGTATTTAAATTTCGTAATTACTCGTATTAACCCACTGCGTGTAAATTTCATGTTGACTTTTTGAAGTTTATGAACAGTTGATTGTAAGTATATCATAAATAGTACGAAAAGAGTTTCTTAAGAACGGGAAAAGTAGATATTCAAAAAGTAAGTAGTGTCTTTTTTGACCGAATAATGTCAAAGAATGAGTCCGAGCATAATTGTCTGGGCCAAGATATGTGTAATGAATTAAAATCCTTTTTAACTACCAATATATCTCTTTGTACATTTTATCTTCATTTATTGGATAGCAACATAAATCAGCTAACACTAACCATGAATCTTCTAATCACTAAAAGGCGTGAAAGTGTAAAGTTCGAGCAGCCATCAATTCAACCGGCACGCAACAAACTCTTGCGCACTAAATTATGTAAATGTAATGGAATCTCCTTATATTTCGCTGCCGTATCGTCGGAGTACGTTGTTAACATTTGAAGGTAAGCATATAAAGAGTCAATATCGGCAGCCCACGAATAAATGGGACATAATGAAAATATATTACGGGGGCCGCCCTCGTAAACGACTGCCGCGGAGGCGAATGTTATTCAAATAAACATTACCCTGAGCGACGTTGTCACGGACTTGGAGAAATCGTAAAATTTATAACTTGGCCCATACACAGTACCGACCTATATGCCCACTTTGATACAAGCAGGAAGGGTGACTTGCATGGAAACCAATTTACCAAGTTACGTATGACTTATCTGAATCAACAACCTGTATAAAATTTGTCTAATTTTGTTTGACAACTAAAATACCTATACCTCTTCTTGTAGGTACCTATTTATCGTGCATAATTAAGTAGGCTTCTAAATAAATATAAATAAATGAATATTAGATATATTTTGAGATTAAATCCAAAACAATTGCATTCCCTAATTTGATTAGGCATTTCTAACGACATTAGTCTCAGTTAAAAGCTATTAGCATTTTGCAGTCCAATCCATTAATCTTACAACAGCCAGTTCAGCGCAAGGTGACCTATTTCTTGCTAATCAAATTTAAACAAACGAGATGGACACTGATTGCTAAAGATTTAAAAGGACTTGTTACAATGTCAAATATTTTAGCGTTCTTTAAGAAAGAGTTCTATAACACAAAGAACCCTTAAAAATAATGAACATTTTGTAGAAATTTCAATGATCATAAAATAAAATAATTACCTACCTACTAAAAACGAATGAGTGATGTATAATTTTACAAAACAGATTTATTTAAAATTAATATACTGAACCTTGGACACTTAAAAAAATATATTTTTCCTGTTTTATCAAAATCTCTCTCGACGACGACGGCGGCGGCGGCGCGGCGGAGCGGCACAACAGGCACACAACTTAATGCGTACTCCTGATACTCTATCAATCACTTTGTAATTACTTAACTTAAGCGATGGAATGCCATGAACTTTGTGAGGGCTTTGTTGACCATTCTATACTGAGAGCTTTAGAGGCAAGGCTATAGAAAATGATGAATCCAAGCGTTCCTTACAAAACGAATTTGAGAATCAATGTAATAATAGTGTTGTGGCGATTCAGGGTTGAATCGCAATGAAGTGATCAGGCAGTCGGCGCGTGGAGATAGCTGACAGGCTGATGACGCCTATTACGGAAATTCGGCGAATTTCGGTGAATGTCGGCGAATTCGCGGCCTCACCCCTTTCCCCGACGTGACCTGACCATCAAGGAGGCGGGCGCGTGAGCTGCATACGGCGACGTTCTCACACTTGCCGTGAAAATGATAGCGTTGGCTATCGCAGAACTACATTCAACGAAGGAAACTCCAACCTGCTCCAATACAGTGTTCTACCTGAAATTATATTTCAGTAGATAAAGTAAGAGTTGGTATGAGTTTTAATAACTATAAAAAACATAAGTATCCTAAAAGCGGAGGTACAAACTACTAACTATATCAGAAGTGAAGAAAAGTTTATAATAACAAGATGTTTTTGCGAGTCAGTTTCAGTAATGAATGGAAGACTTTCAAAGCTCGGTTTGTTCCTTTTACTTTTAACTGGGTAAGAAGGAGACACACCTACATCCAAGCGCAGATGTAAACGTCTATAACTACATCTCCGAATATTGCAAATACAAAATCCATTCTGTTCACAAATACCGCATATCTTTGGAACGATTTTCGGTGCATGATCTTGTACTTATCCGAAAGTGAATATTATGGTAAGTCGTGCACGTAGCACGAAGATGTATTCTTCGCTTTTGCGCTAGACAATAATACGTGGAGCCTTGGCAAATGCCATGTCACTGCACGAGGTTTACAATTGAGAAGTTCAAGTAGTTTATTTGTTAGAAAGTAGGGCGTGCTGTGATCCATCGCAGTTCATCTTGTATTTGTTACACAGTAGGCAGCAATGAAAGTTTGTCCATGTCGCATTGTACCAATATAGCCAGCAGTAATCCCCGCCCCGTCTCAACTTTTCCAATTCCGTCCTTATACCGTCCTTATCCCGACCAACCATTTCTCAAGGCCCCGCACTAATCCCAGCCTCCAACTTTCATAACACGAATATTCAAAAATGTTTCACAAGTCGCAATGTCAAAAACTACACAGACTCTATTGTGTGAAGTTCTAAATTTTATTCGCCATAGTACCTAACTAAATAGTGTGATTTTATATGGACAGTGACATTGTTTTGTGTTATTCAAGCTACGAGTACGTATAACCAGAACGACGACCTAAAACAACCTACATTACATACGGGTTGATTTACTCCACCTCCAATAATTAATAAATCTCTAACTAAAGCCCACCTATTGATTGGTACGTATTATCAAGCTCGTAACATAAATTTGTAAGTTCTTACTCATAAAATATAATTCCACAGTCAAATTGTCTTAATGAGATTATTATAAGGAAAACTCAATTTTACTTAAACATGTTAAAACTTTTATCTCATTATCATGCGCAAATAACATTCCGTAATTCGAGTAGGAAACGTTAAATACGCTGTGGTAACTTTTGGTAATTATTAAGGGGCGGCATTTACGCGGAATCAGGGGATAATGAGACTCTATTTGCCCAACACAACATTGTCATTAACCGTCGCTGCAATTCTGCTAATTTACTTTCGTTTGGTAAAACATGTGTTTCACTCCTGTGTGAACTTATTTACAACAATCCATGAGTTACAAAACTTTAAAACCGCCACTTTTAATTTTTAGGTATTCAATTCCGCTAACTAGTGATCGCACAACCAATTTTGTTCTGTTTATCGTTATTTTAAATACAAGAGGTACTTAGATATATTGTAGCGTAACTAGTCAACTCTATTTCCGAATTTTCGACACAAAGCTCCATTAAGTATAATACGGTTCTAACTCCATTTTACTCAAATATATAAACAGAATACCTTAACAGGTTCCCTGAGAGAACTTGGCTCGGTTTTCGTATCTACGTAATTTCAAAATGCATGTGCTATCTACCTTTCTACGGTTACATACCCACTGTAATGACAGTAAGTGAGTGTTATTACTCGTGTACGTGGTACGTGGTACCTACAGCGTTGACATTTAGCATAGTGGAGCCCAGTGAACACGGTGTATCAATAATTAACACCGCCGCAACGCACGTGTTATATGTTCAGATAATCACATTAGTAAATGAAGCTGATTTTAGCTACGAATAACATGCAGCCATTATGATAATACGTACTTGTTGTTGACAACAACTACAAATTGATTTCCAATTTATATAATATTTAAACTCCCGTGTCATAGTTTGAAACTAGTAAAAGCTTTATGTTGTTACTTATGATTGCGTAGGAATGTGTATCCACGAAACAAGGTTTTCAGGTAAAACGGACGTAGATAAAAAAAATATTTTCATAAATATTTCTTATGTATAAACAGGTTAAAACTGTAAAAACAGTAAACGATCATAAACATTGTCTTGTTATTGTCTGAGTTTCAATAACAAAGTATACAGACAACCAAACTATTAAGAATAGGTAAGTACTTTATGAAAAACGTTTCCATAAAGAATCCTATCTTCTCCAGATATCTACATTTATGCTGATATAAACGCAAGGTATCAAATTCCAACTTAAACGAGGCATCCGTAAAAAGACAATTTTCCGAGCATATAACTTTCCCTGAAAGTTATTTCTCAGCAAGTGAAAGTCCAATAACATCTATCACATCACATTTAACACTAGAACAAATATTCTTTTCGGCTGAGACGTGCCACTCGTTCAGCCCCTATTATTGTTCCTAACTTTTGTAATCTTCTAAAAAGGTTTTTATTCTATAGGACAAAGGCTTTTGAAAACTGTATAGTTGCACTCACTTTACAATTCTATGTTATGTTCTTATTACGATAATGTTTTAACGTGTTTTCAAACAAGAGGTTTTTAACAACTTTTTTTAAATCCAATTTTGAAACATTTTATCTGAACTTACTTTGTACCTAATTGCAATTTTCAAGTGAAATGCCGTTGAAGGAATTCCTGTCACGAGTTCTGGCTACAACGTCTCACAGGCTAAACTTACGAGACATGTTAGAAGACCATAATTAAGTTAAGTGCACACTTGTTAATCCTTTGTCAGACAAGCGGCCAACTGTGGGCAACTGTGACAGTAGCACTTACCTATTCGGTTTACCACAGACACAGACACTTGCAAGTTCACGGACCTGTCCAACAAATCCGCTGTTTCCAGTTTCACCCACAGATTTCTGAAAGCATTGTAGAGATAGACTATTAAAATGTTGTTACATTTTTATGTTTTATCTATCTTAATCAATTAAAAGCAATTCAACGATCATCTGGAAAAAAAACGTACCTACCTCCTCACAACTTTCCAGCTAATCGAAGTTGGAGTGTTGTGCGGGCTTACACAAAACTAACTACTTACTAATGTGGCAAAACAAATTTTCTCGTTAACCCAGTGAGTAAAGACGTGGCTCCACACAATAGCCGCATTGAAAACCACAAAAAGGGTCACGAGTGGCTCGCCGCCGCCGCCGCCGCCTCGCCGCGCTCCGAGCGCTCACATTTCGCACGAAGATACGAATCTCAACTCATAAAAAGAAGTAAATACAGCGAAACCGCGGCTCGAGTGTGCACTGCATAAATTGCTCCCTATCTGGCCATCGCCTGACCCTTAATGGCCACAAGGTGGGACAGATCGTTATCGGCAAAATGGGAATTCGGACCGGCCACTTTGTCGATACAAGAAAATTTTGTTGCTCGTTTGCGGTGCTAATGTTGAAAAGAGTAGCATACTTTGAAAGTTATAATTACACAACACGTTTTATGGGAGTCTGTACACTTGTTGTTACGTCATTAGTATGTATCGAATAATAACCAGTTACGCCAGAAATTTCATTTTCCGAATTCATTACATAAGAACGTAAATTTTCGTAAGTGGAAATTATTTTTATTGCAACTGACTGTTTGAAAAATACATATAGTATATCCGTCACGCCTTTCTCCTATTGGTTTGAAAAATGTACCCTCAAAATACCTTTTAAAGCTTTTAAGCACCCAATAGAAATAAAATGTTAATTTGATTGTGAGGAAAACCATTTCTTATTAGCAGAGTCTTAACCAGTTAAGAGAATTTGACTTTTTTACCAAGAATTGAACTTTTCTTTTTCTTTGGACAGATTTCGCCAACTACGTGTTCAACCTAGCTCGATTACCAATTATGATAACAATCAACAACTTTATTAACGAAACTTTATCAAATTCTCAAAAAATTATAGGTAATCCATAGAAACAATTGTTGATCAGCCGATAATTCTGGCCTAAATTGACCCAAATAATATGTACCTAGTTTTTTGTTTACGTCAGTAATTATGGTCATCTATCAAATAATACGCAGTTTTAAGAAAAGGCTAAAAATGTATGTGACCGGAATTCTCTACACAATCAGTATTGATATCAGAGTAAAAGTTTCACAATAGCAATCACTTCGTAACTGGACCGCAACGACTTAAAATCCAGTGTACTACTATATGAGTGAGAGCCGTACAGAGACAAAATATTCGTAGCAAGTGCATAGCCAGCGCACATTTGTCCGGAATGTGCAATAACTGGCGTTATAAATCTGCAGCGGGCTCGGTCGCCGGATCGCCGGGATTGGCGTCTACTCGATATATCGCGCCCATACAGCTTTCTGCGCCTACTTCCTTAAATTAAATCGATACAGAGAAAAACGGTTTTATCAACTTATCGGTTCCTGTATTTCACACGGATGATTAAGTGATTACCTAGATAGTTGTTTTGTTTTTTAAGCAATTTCGATCATGAACCTTCATAATTTGTGAAGTTTGGTATTCTCTTTGGAATGTATTTAACGTTTCATTAATAAGATAATCATGATAATAATAATCATTATTATATGATAATCATTATTAAGATATTCTATTTTAATTCAATTAACTTTTTATCCAACTACGGTTACCCCTGAATCACAAATAGTCACGCCAACGGGCTTCATTGTCAACAAGCTCTCTAAAAATTCATGAGCTGAGTGGTTATCGATTGCCATTTTCGAAGAAATGTAGAGTATTTCCTGATTCTGACTAACCGCCTTTATTTAGCAGACTGCAGTATGGTTGATTACTATTCACTAAAATATTCTAATACACTTAGTGAAGTTGGCTGGTTTTGTTCTTTTCTTCAAGTGGATGAATCTATAAGTACCGTACCGACAAACGGATTATAGAGTTGCCTACGAACTCAGAACAGTTCGTTCATAGAATAGAGTTTTGTTTGATGCACTGCAGTGCATCGTTGTGCTGCCAAGAACTGTGTAACTACCTTTTAGCTATTAATATGTAGGTAGTACTCACTTTTTTTGTAATTTCTTTCTTCATTGGAACATAATATTTAAACAGTTTGTGAAATGGGTAGAGTAGAGCAAACGTCTTATAGAAGTCAATTGTAATAGAATGAACTAACAACAAGTTCCTATACACTACGATACAGACAAGATCTATCAATTTGCACGTTCAAGATGGGAAATGTGGTTTGTAGTTATAGGACTTATAGGTACATAACACAGAGCACTAGACTCAATTGCCTTTACAAATAGGGTTCATTCTGATTGGTAAACATAACATGTTGCTATTTGCATAGCACACGGTGATATTAAGTTTGTATCTATGAAACTATCCAGAACCGCAGCCATTTTAAAATCCAATACAGCTACACTGAAAGACGTTCATTCCGCTAGACATTTTCTTAAATAAGTACCTACTAAAGCAACGGGTATTCGAAATGTGCAAACTTTTAACTAATTTAACTTTTAAATGGCTTTTTCCCACAATGTTGACGCGAGCAGTCTTATTTGTTGAGCGCAGAGCACGTGTTTTCTTTAACTACTTACGAAGCATTTGCTTAAGTCTGCCATGATCGAGCGCGAAGAAGAGTCAATTTCAATATTAACTTTGCTTAACTGTTTGTAAATGTGATTGCAATTCATTTTATTTTAAATTGTAAGTACCTACAAGATTTGTGAATTGAGTACCTATAAAAAACTCATTCACTCGACTGAATATGATATGGAACAGAATACCAATTTAACGTCTCTGAAAATAAGGGACAAAGACAAAAAGAAGGTGACCTTTTCAATTATTTGTTACACAAAGATTACCTGCCTCGCCACAAAAATTTCATCTTTGCAAGACCTAAAAGCCTCGATATTTACGGTCTAACAAGAAAATACTTACTTAGAGCTTTTATTACACTTTACCTATATAAATCCAAACCCATACTATTATTCTAGGCAATATTGCAAATTGAATTGTTAAGGTGGTTTTTAACCCGTTTTAGTAAAATAGAAAATCTAGTTATACGGAAGAAGTCTAAGCTTCCACGTCTTATAGAAACTTTCTTTGAAACAAATGGATAAAAATACCGCTAAATCCACTAATTACTCTACAATAGGTATAAAAATCGCTCCTCATCTAAGTACTAGAGTAATTTTACATTAGAGGCTAAATACCAGACACAAACCAGAATTTATTTTACGCAACATAACATCCATCCCAAAATACAATGTTTGTGTTACAAGCAGTCCAAAGTAAAGAAACTATATAGAGCTCAGATGGTGAAACTTTTTTTCCTTCTAGAGATAATGGTGAGGTTCCTCGGAAAACAGTCTTGGTACGTGACCTCAAGTTTATCCTTCAGTAGGTTGCGTCTGAGCCTCCCATTGATATATATCGGCGGGAGATAGATCTGTGGGTAGGACGCGTGTTGAGGAAAGCCATTCTAAAACAATATGTTGAGGTAGAGTATACTTTATAATAAGAAGCTGAGAAAACCCATTCTCAAACAAAGTGTTGTCGTAGAGTATACTTTATAATAAGGAGATTTTAAAAAACGAACAATTTTGTTTAAAAAGAAACAAATAATTCAATCAAACATCATACAAAAATGCGTGAGAGATACAAGGTAGGTATTTATACTTAGGTTAGGTATCACAAATTTCATTATGTAATTTACTCGAAACTATCTACTAACTGTGCCCTTTGTCCTACATTGAATTTAGTGACATATCTGAAAAACTTGATTAAAGGGCTGTTATTCAATCTATTTTCAATCATTACATTACTCCTAATTGTACATTCAGAAAGCTTATTTTAAATCAATACATACAATAGTTATTAGTTGTAATAGTAATAAAGTACGCATCAGCGGGTCTACCCCTACCTTTTCTGGGAGTGTGTAAATCTTCTAACGGCAAGAATTATCGCTCATTAGAGATGTTTGGGAGATAAACGTTGTTCAAGTATGGATAAGGTAATTATAGAGAAATGATGGCGGGAGCGGTATAAGATTTAGTTTTAGTCAGTAGCTAGATTTTGGAATGTACGTAAGTACTTCTTCTTATTTAAGAGCTAAGCTCTTGTCGGTGGAGCCTCTTCCATCCCTCCCTATTTTCTGCCTTCTTTTTAACATCTTGATACGACATGACACCCGCCTTTTCCTTCACCTGTTCTAGGAACGTCCGTCTGGGTCTTCCTCTCTTCCTTTTCCCTTCAATTTTTCCTTCTATGATGTTTTTTATGAAGGAATCATGTCGTATCAAATGTCCTAGCATCTTTCCTCTTCTGTTCTCAATAGATTTTAGTAAACTTCTCTTTTCTCCCACAATCTGTAATACCTCCTCATTTCTCTTCTTTTCAGTCCAACTTATCCTCTCCATTCTTCGCCAACACCACATCTCAAATGCCTCCAGTCTTTCTCTATCCTTTTTATTCAATGTCCACGTTTCGCTGCCATATAGAGCGATACTCCAGATATACACCTTTATAAGCTTTTTTCGGATTGTTCTTGCTATGCGGGCTTTGAAAAGGTACTTTTTATTATTAAAAGCTTGCTTGGCCATCGCTATCCTAGCAATTATATCAGGTGTACATCTTGAGTCGCTGGTAATAAGACTGCCCAGATATTTAAATTGTTTAACCTGCTCTAATACTGTGGAATTTATTTTAATCTGTCTATGCCTGGCTATTGATTTTGACGCTACAAGTGTTTTGGTTTTTGCCACATTGATTTTCAAACCAAATTCCTCAAAAACCTGGTTCATGTCCGTTAGTAGCTCTTCTAGCTGGTTTGAGCTTTCGGCTAACGCAGCTATATCGTCAGCAAACCGTATAAATTGTATTTTTGTCCCATTGTACTTAATCCCCCCTTTCCCTGATTCTACTAGTTTTCTGATGGCACATTCTATAAAAATATTAAATATAAGTGGTGAAAGTGGACATCCCTGCCTAACTCCTTGTCTTATCTTTGCCTGTTCCTTTTCTTCTCCTATTTCTATTACTGTTTCCTGGTTTCTATAAAGCTCATATATAATTTTACGGTCTCTATAATCTAATCCCGCTTCTTTCAAAATGGTCATCATGTTTTTCCAATTAACTTTGTCAAATGCTTTCTCTAAATCTATAAATGCAATGTGGGTATCTAAATCTAACTCTAATCTCCTATCTATTGCTAATCTCAAGGCTAATATGGCTTCTCTTGTCCCTTTTTGCTGTCGAAAACCGTATTGATCTGGTCCCAGATATTCCTCAGCTATAGGTCGAATTCTGTTTTGCAAAATTTTCAATAGAATTTTACTTGCTTGTGATATAAGACTAAGTGTGCGATGCTCTTCACATTTCAGTGTGTTCGTTTTCTTTGGCAGTGTTACTGTTTTGCTAATTCTAAAATCTGTAGGTACAATACCTCTTGCATATATTAATTTAATTATTTCGAATATTTCATCATTTAGTAATTCACAATTAGAATATTTGATCATTTCAATGTAGATATTATCGATTCCGGCAGCTTTGCCATTTTGAATGTAATTAACTGCATTATCGAATTCTTCTCTAAGTATATCTGGGCCCAGATTGTCTTTATTTTTTTTTACTTACCTATATAAAATTACTTATTAATGTGGCGAAGTATATTTATTTGAAATAAAATCTGTTTTAAAAAACATTGCATTTTTTAAAAACTCGTTACATGGTTGTATTAAATGCAAATAGGAATAATAAAGTTTCTATCTCTATTTTTCGCAATATTTTCAGCATAATCGGTTTCATATAACTCGCTTAGCGGTTTCAATTTCATGCTAAACTAACATATTAATGTAAACCCATGGAGAGATATCTACTCGTATCAATAGTCTGAATCGGATACCGATTAGTGAACCATGTTATGTTCCCGATAAAACCCGATTTAAGCTCGGTATTTGCGTACTGTCGAGCGCCCAGGTTTGCAGAATTATTTATACATATCCCCGTACTATCGACAAGGCCTGAATTAAACCTGTTTCCCTGAGTGTATATAGTGATTTATCGTGCTACAATGAATAGGTATCCGCCGGGATATGTCCGTGAAAGCGGCTAAATGTCTTGCAATTGAATCCCCTGGACGACGTCATTCTTGATTCGACCGCTTTACTGTAAATGCGGTTGTAATAGAGTCGATTCGGTTTGTACTTCAGTTTGAAATACAAGGGATAATAGCGCTGCTGTTTATTCTCTTGGGTATCGCCATTAGTTGAAAGTGATTTTATGACTGAACGCCATTTATACTTGACGCTACACACCTGTGTTTAATTTTAATGGATCTTAATCCTTATAGGATTTGGTTGGATACATAGATCAACATGTTTAAAAGTTCTAAAGAGGATATTTCTTCAAATGTTGTTTAATGGATATTTTTGTTGAAGTCTTGGTACGAGTGTTTATACGGTCGATACTTACAGTATTATCTGGACTTGCAGCTACTTAAGCAGTGTTAATTGCATTGCTGTGTCCCGCCAACTCAAGCCGAAGTTTCCCAAGATTTCGGATGAAGTCGTACTACGCTTCCTCGTTCAACTTTATCGTCAATTACCATCCGGTGCGATGAAAACTAAGCACTTCTCTGACGACGGTCATCGAGACAGTTTTGCATCCTATGTAACGAAACTTGTATCACATGATATTCGGCCCGAGAATTTATCATATGAAAGGCCATCGAGTCTTTTTAATCAGAATTTTGTGTAGTACTGAGATAGGTATTGGTACTTATCAATAACGGCTTTGGTCGGTTAGTGTAACACGTTCGGCCCTATTCTAATCCACACAAAGGCGCTAAAGCAGTTTTCAGTCAGTTTCTGAACACAGTTTTGTAATCCGGGCCCCTTCCCTTCCCTGAATACGAATCGGGTAGGGTTAAGGTGTATTATTGGTCAGGCAGATTTCCGCCTACGTGATCAGATGCCCAAAATAGTGGTTGAATTCTAAGTGTTTTCCCTTGTAAGGTAGCCGTGTCTTGGGGACCTCATAATGTATTAATTAAAGGCCGTCGTCGCCGTGTCCTTTTAATTGAACTAGTAAACAGAGTAAGTAAGTAGATAGACAGATAGGTACATTTCTAAACGAACATACGGGTACTATTCATAATATATACTTTATGTGATATAAAACTAAGTAACGAAAGAAATCGACGAAGTATCTGAGCCTACTGTGTTAGAAATATTCGATAATATCTTCGGCTTAATTTATTAAAGTAAACAGGAATGAAATTCAAAACCTATCTTTGTGACAATACCTAAATAGGTTAAGCCCTTGGGTAATCTATATTTGTTAGGGTTTCTGGTTTCTAAACCTTTTTTATTTTAAATTCTCTTCCACAATTTCTCGAGTAGGTATCTACCTAAGTTTTTGATACTCTACTTCTTTTTTAAACTCGCAGATTTTTTAAAATATTATAAGTTACATCTTTAAAGTTTTTTCAGTTTTCTCTATATAGAAATTAAGTACTTAGATACTTCTATCTTTTCCTCGTAAGTATTACAATGTAAGCGATAAAATATAAGCGACTAAAACTTCCACTATAAATAGGTAGGTAAGTGTTTAGAAAGTTCTTAGCAACCAGATTACCTAGGATGAAGTTTCTACCTAGGTGTATTTTTTAAGTGTTTGAGCTTCAATCTCAAGTTTAACGAGAAAAACAAGTGAGTACTTAATTGTAAACCTTATACCTTACTAAGCATTTAAAAGTATAATACAATAATATTTTGACTCGAGATGGGGATATTTTTTACGATTGTGTAGCCTGATTTTGTGTATTTTTTCTTTGTTTCTTTAGATTATTGTTGTTTCAAATATTTTAATTTAATAAGCAAAATAAATACCTTTTAAATTTTAACAAACTTATGAATTTAGTTTAAATGAAAATTAGGACTTTAACGTATTCAACTACTTACCTAGCAATAGCAACCCTTCATAATACCCGTTATGCCTTTGCGAGATAGGTTCTATTAAAGTTTCTAACAACAGAAACTTGTAGAAAGTTCGGGAGAGACCATCACCTAAATTAAAGCCACTGTTTTCAGCGAACATTAATTTACTACCACCTATTTGTTTATTCGTCTCTCTGGAAAAGATGTGACAGAACAAAAACGAATAAAAATGAATCCCCATAAAAGCTGATAGGAATTGATTTTTTGTCCCGACTTTTTCCCGCGAGACTCAAAGCGACCACCTGCTACTTATCGTCACGACGACGCCGTCTACTTTATCCTACCAATCGGTGTGACTCGCAGCTTAACCTGCCTTGTCTTAACTGCTAAAAATTAGCTTAGGTATATTTATTTTAATCCCTGTACAAAATATCTAAATTGTACACGCTGTTGTTGGAGCGTGAAGCAGAAAACTATAGGTAAATACACTCACAATTACACAACCTTTCACTCGTAAAAATAGTGAAACAAACATTTTTGCCATTCCTCCCTACACAGATACATAGAGTGGAATAATAATGCAATTATTCTAATGTTACCATTCCGCGCAATCCGACTAAATGCAATTGGCTCACGCTCGGTCCGATTCATGTTAAATAGAATCACAAATCAGAATCGGCCATTTGGCATAAGGACAAACTATCGCTTCTAACTTCGTTCCGGGCACTGTTAACTCAAAACGATTCGATTCTATTGAATAGGTGGAATTCATGATCTAGTACTTTGACCAAAATCTATAGCCCGACGACAAAGTTTCAAATTGTATTAAAGTGTTCTCCCATAATTCAAGTTGAGAGAAAACGAGGATTCAACCTCAATATGTGCTCAAGGTGTCGGTATTCAGTGAAGCGAAGTTAAAGGAGCAAAGTTTGCGAATTCGCCCCGGGGCCGATCCAACTTCTCTGTTGCAATAAATAAGGATTTTAGCGACAAATTACCACCCGAAAACGTTTCGTTTCACCCTTCCCAGTGAAAGTTGGGAACTAGCGTAAATAGGATACGAAGCCGGCACCAATGCAAACAAAGGTTTCGAATCAATTTCCCTAAGCGGCTGAATGTTCCTCGCAACACTCGAGTTTTTTCGGACCCTTTCTGTGTAGGTAAGTAGGCATACATAAATCTCCCTTTACAGTTTCATTTTCAGAGTATTTTCTTTCTATTCTTTGTCTCGTTGCTATTCAAAGGACTTCACTCACAGCGAGGGCTTTGGACCTTTACAAATGCGAAATGCTGCCAACGTACTCCAGAGACGAAGCCAGAATTTTATTTCGGAGGTATTGTCCAAGCGCGATACACAAAAACTTTCATTTTGTACCCGTCACAAGGCTATTGTTATCAAATAGACGTTATCCGTTTTCAACAACGCGATTTATTTCATTTCAGAATGTGAAACTTATTGAATCTCCGTATAGATTTCAATGCTATTGATTATTTGAGGTACCTTGGAGTTACATGACTATCTCGTAGACGCCAACGTAGAGTCGAGTCTTGCAACTATATTTTTTACATTTCATGGAGACAGTATAAGTAGATAGATACCAATCTATGTTCAAGACTATAATAAAGACATTTTCCAGGGTGACAGAGCGTCCAATATCTTATTACGGCGAGCTTGTAAACTGACGAAACGGTCCTCGAATCACTGCCTTTATGACCTGCGCTGCCGATATTCACCTTCACCGACATTTTCAACGATACCGCTGAACTTTCAACCTAAACCTTACCGCGACGATCTTAAAGTTTAAATTGACACCAATGGTGTCCCGAGTACTGTAGGCTGATATAGGCAGATTTTTTGTCGACGGTGATGGATAAAGGCGAAGGAGGGTGACTTGATTGAAAATCCCGTTAAAGAGAAGAGGTGCTTCAAGGCGTTTTTGAGAGAGTTCGGTGACAACATCGAGATTGAATCATGCCTAGGCGCACTGCATAGGTAAGTATTTGATTTAGAATAGGACAAATATTAAGTAACAATAATATTCTTATTAATAGGTCTTTACCTATGAAATTGCCGTTTTACAGTACTGGCCATTTCAATTAAAAATATTTTTTGTTTAGCTAAGAATTCTAATTTCAAATTAATTTCATTTAAAAAATATGGAATTCTTTTTCCAAAAACAGTCATTTGTTTATTGGTTAGTGTTACATTTTCATTGCTTGTCTATCATTTTCGTCAACATGGATACCTACGTTAAAAATTCGAGTAATTATGGAATATGAGTTCCGTCGTGGCAGCAACGCGGTACAAGCGGCTCGCAACATCAACGACGTGTACGGAGCTAACACTACAAACCAACGAACCACTAGTTATTGGTTTGCTCGCTTCCGTTCTGGAAATTTCGACATGAAAAATGAACCCCGCGGTCGTCCGAAGACTTTGGTCGATGCAGACGAATTGAAGGCGATCGTGGAAGCTGATGATACTCAATCTACGGCTGAATTAGCAGCAGCTTTCGACGTTAGCATCAAAACAATATTGGTCCATTTGCGTCAAATTGGCAAGGTAAAAAAGCTTGACAAATGGGTGCCCCACGAACTCAATGATCGCCAGCGCCAAGTACGCGTCGAGACGTGCCGTGCATTGCTCAACAGACACACAAATGAAGGAATTTTGAACCGCATTGTCACCTGTGATGAAAAATGGATTCTGTTTGATAACCGTAAGCGCTCAGCAAGTTGGTTGGATCCTGGTTCAGCACCTAAACCATGCCCTAAACGAAAACTTACCCCTAAAAAGGTGATGGTTACTGTTTGGTGGTCTAGCACCGGTGTGATTCATCACAGCTTCTTACCAAATGGGGAGAGTATTACTGCAGATGTGTACTGTGAAGAATTGAACACAATGATGGAGAAGCTGGCACGTCTCCGACCAGCATTGGTCAATGGCTCGTCTCCGCTGCTCCTGCACGACAACGCGCGACCTCATACCGCACAAATGACGGTCTCCAAGTTGCAAGAACTGGGGTTGGAAGCTCTCCCTCATCCACCGTACTCACCGGACCTTGCCCCTACAGACTACTACTTTTTCCAGAATTTGGATAACTTCTTGACTGGAAAAAAATTCAATAACCAAGAGGCAGTTCAAAACGCCTTTGAAGAATTTGTTGCCTCTCGTCCAGCTGATTTCTTTAAGAAGGGCATTAATAAACTGCCACTGCGTTGGCAAAGATGCATTGATTGTATGGGTAATTAATTACTTCACTTAATACAAATAAAAATTATATGAAAAAAAATCGTTTGAATTTTTTCATACAAAACGGCAATTTCATGAGTAAAGAAAGACCTAATTATAGCTGAATAGGTACCTACAGAAAATTCAGTAGATATTGAGGATTTGAGGTGGTGACACGTGTAGCCGATGGTAGGTACTTTTGAGGATCTTAAGATTTAAATCTTAATTTATTTTTATTGTGTAAGTATTTTAAAAAATGAGACAATGGCATAAAATATACCTACCTAGGACATGAGAAACACTATGTTACACGTGCATCCCTCTACGTCTCCTCTCCACGTCTCTAGTGTCTCTACTAACATTTTCAAAGTTTGTGTGCGTACTTAGGTAGGTAAGTACTTATACTTAGTCAAACTTCTTACCAAATTATCAAATAAGCGAAGTTATTGATATTGGTTATAGGTACCTAGTTGTTATTTTACTTTTAGTAAGTAAGTAGTAGATAATACCTACTGTTGACCTAAGTATTATCTTATAAACAAATGAGAAAATAAGTAAGTACCTACCTAAGTACCTAAGTATATGCATCGAAATATTACAATTCATTCGGTGGTTTTTCTGGTGATAAAAAGATCCTACCCGAGATATTTAAAACAATAATGTATTGAAATGCATCACAAGTTCTGTATAGCGTCGAAGGGTTTAGGTCAGCAGTAGGTACCTACTTGACCTGCATTTCTTCATACCTACTAGTACGAGAACTTACTCAATGTCTGGATACCGTCTAGTAAGTGTTAGCTAAGTGTCAGTTAACTAAGCTGCGAGCTTGCTGCGAGGCTGTCGACTGCAGAGGGCACGTCTAGGCAAACCAAAACGTTTATTAAATTAATTTGTCATGCTCCGCATCACCTTAACAAAGCATCTATTTAATTCTGTAACAAATTCAAAGATTTCTACGGCTTCAAAGCCGCCCCTAATTTCAATATAAAATGAATTTTCATTAATCTTTCTTTATGTTCGCAATTGTGGGTGGGCGCTGCTGTGGTGTGGGAATTTGAATTATGTTCACAATACAATACGACGAAATATTCATTGAATGATAAGCTTTAATTGCAAAAGTTACCTAATTAACTAAGTATACTTATAATATTATTATTGGTAACCTACACATCACTTGAAGATGGTGGGAGTGGGAGGGAAGCAGGTAGTTAGTAAGTACATAGAAAAACAAATACGGTAAGTACCATACCTACTTATAAATAAATAGGTACAAGGTAATATAATTATTTATAGGTAATCTGAGTAAGTAGGTATCTAGGTAGGTACCTACTTAAGTACTTTCTTGAAGTTTTTTGGTGTGATCCATCTCTACCGTAAACGTAAGGAACCATAACCACAAAATACCAAATAGTACTATATACCTACCTACTTAATAATAGGTAGGCTTAAAAGTACCTACCAACTAGGTAACTAACGTAGGGTAGGTGTACGTAGGTTCTCATGTGGTTCTCATTCATGCATTTCGTCATCATTTCATGAATATAACTCTTACTTCACTTTTTTTTCTGTCTCTATGTAATGTACTGTCATCTTACAATAAACTTTTAAATAAATAACAAATAGAACCTTTTTTATTTTACCTACTATACTGGCACAATATGTTTAAAAAAAATAGATATGGAAAGACCTCAGAGGAAAGACTCTCGAAAGAAAGACTTTAATTTACAAAAGAAGAAGTTACATTTCTTCTTTTACTGTCCAAAAGGCTTTTTCAACATTTTTTTTTTTCAAGAATAATTGCCAGTTAAAATTGCTGAAATCTGAACTAAAATAAAACCAATATTTATTCTGAAATTCAATTTAAGTTATCTCAATGGAAATTAGATTAATTACAGAACTAGTACTAGAGCTCTAGTAGGTAGGTAAATAGTTCTGTGAGTTTAACCACAGTTTAACAAACATTCTTCTTGTATTTTTTTTTTTAAATATTTGTTAGTTTTCGTTCGAAAATATAAAACAGCTGGCAACATTGCCGATGCGTCATCTTTCAGATGTCATGTCACAAATGTCAGATTGATTGAACAAAAAGTCAAATTCCGGTTGCTTGCACAGGTTGCTTGCACTGTGCGTGCAGCAATTTTAATTATAATAATTTATAGATTCTTATAAGACTACTGTGTTACTAATATAAATCATCATGGGAGACTCCCTAGATGGGAGTGAGAATGCCCCGGAGGCGCAAAACGTCGTCGTTGTGGATTTCCAAGACTTCGCAAATTACTTGCGAAGAGCTGCAACGGTACTTTTACCTGAAGATGACATCGTTCCGCCGGCGTTGAATGCTGCGTTGGACGACAAAGTGAACCAGGATTGCATCAGGAAGTTCGTCGCGGACCCGCAGGTGTCTTCCTTGTACGTCCAGAGGTTCTCTTCCAAAGGTAAGAAATGATATCATCGGCACTTGACACGCCATCCCCATTTGCATTTTTGGTGCATTGCAGAACCGTGTTGCACTCTCTCGCTATCTAAATTTATTAAAATAACACTAAATTATTGCGTGATATACCTACTTACATATCACAAATAAATATGAGCTTGTCTGAAATAATAGGGTGTCCATTATATGAGGGTATATTTTACAGACGATGACAATGAGCAACCAACTGAAGGCGAGGAGGAGAAGGAAGCTGTCACCTACCAAATCGGCAATGAGGTAAGCAAAGTCAATAAGTAAGAATGGAACTAATTTACATTATACCTTGTATGAAAAGAGCACAATTTATTTTGTACTAAATATTTGGTATGGATGTGCAATTTTACTTTTAAGTTTTCCATTAAAAGTTTTACCTGATTCATAAAATGAAGACAAAGTTACATATAAGCAATTAACATTTTTTTTCTCCAGGTGCACTTTACTTCTCCCCGCGTCGCGGCGTTTGTCTGCATCAAGCGAGGTCAAGTGATTGAAGCAGACAAGTCCATCCACAGCCAGTTGCGATTGATCAACCTGTCTGATGGCTCGCCTTATGAGACCCTCCATGCTTTCATTAGCAAGACTATGGCTCCGTTCTTCAAGAGTTATGTCAAGGAGAGTGGGAGAGCTGACAGGTGTGTTTAAAATGAAGATATATGTGGACTATAAACTAGAACTCCTTTGTAACTTACTGTCTAACACAGTTCCAATTGTCTTGTTATTCTTGTGTCAATACAACCTATTTAATTTATTTAACTTATTCCATAGTTTCACTATTTCAAATAAATTTTGTTCTGAAATCACAGAGATGGTGACAAAATGGCTCCTTCGGTTGAGAAGAAGATAGCCGAGTTGGAGATGGGTCTACTGCATCTTCAGCAGAACATCGACATCCCTGAAATCACACTTCCTGTACATCCTCTTGTGGCTGCTGTTATCAAAAGGTTCGTAATAAATCTCAGTTGTCAACTATGGTGTCTTTACACAAATATCGGTAGATGATAATGAGGGATATTTCAAAAGCTTTGAAACTGAATTCTAATGAATTCACTTTTGTTAGTAATTTAATAGATTGTGATAAATTCGGTAAACAGAGGTTGAGTTATTGAAGGAATCTAGTGTTACATTAAAACATATAACATTGACATATTTCATTCAAGTGCTATGTATATTTTCCTACCAAAATAAAGATTAATTGATTGAATAGTTACTAGGTGTGAATTTAATTTATAGTTATTGATCTCCAACAATCTGCAATATCTAAAGGCCCGTTTTCTACCTTCTATAAAAATTTCGTGTTTACAGGGCTGCAGACGAAGGCCGCAAACCTCGAGTTGCAGACTTTGGCGACAAAGTGGAGGACTCCACCTTCCTCAATCAGCTGCAGAATGGTGTCAACCGCTGGATTAAGGAAATTCAGAAGGTAATAATTACAGTGTTTCTAAAAAGATTGCATTACACTTTGAAATCAATTTTAGCTGCCAAGCTTCACCAAATTTCAAGTCTCTTTGATTGTTTCAAGTTGTGTTTGTGTTTTGTGTTACTGAATTGGATGTGTTGTCCCACAGGTTACTAAACTAGACAGAGACCCTTCAAATGGCACAGCCCTGCAAGAGATTTCCTTCTGGCTCAATCTAGAGAGAGCTCTCCACCGCATTCAAGAAAAGAGAGAGAGTATTGAGGTAAGACATTTTTTATTTTCTGATAATAGGCCAAGAATATTCCCTATTTAATTATTTTTTGTATGTGATGGATGGAAATGAGTAGAAAGCGGAAAAGGTCCATTTTGCTTATTTGTCTCATTCTACATTTCCAAGCTCTGAAGTGCAGTGAAGCTAGCACAGTTCCTGCGACAAAGATGACTTTACCATCCCATATACACTATTAGATAGAGATGGCAAAAACGAGAAAATGACAAGATCTTTGTCATTAGGCTGGCTCCAAATGCTTACTTTCCTTAACCAAATATTAACATTGTCTGTCCTAGGTGGCCCTCACTCTAGAGATTCTGAAGTACGGCAAGCGTTTCCATGCTACAGTCTCGTTCGACACGGACACGGGACTGAAGCAAGCCCTAGCCACTGTCTCTGACTACAACCCTCTGATGAAAGACTTCCCCATCAATGACCTATTGAGTGCCACTGAGTTGGAGAGAATTAGGTAAGAGCCTTATGTTGCGGAAAAAGACATTATTGTTAATGATCGATTAAACTTAATGCTGACCTTGTCATGGTTAAAAATAGGAACTCCATTTATATTGCAGCTTAAATTCACTCTATTTGTATTCCAAATATGAAACATTTTATGACATAAATTGATATTGATTTTGATGAAATGTAGCACAACGCCAAGATAGCCTATAGCCTTTATACTAAAAAGAGGTCTGCTATAAGTACATTCAGTGGAGCAGTAACTTTATCAGCTTACTCATATGGAACAACTAACTAACATTGCTCTTGTTGTAGATTGGCAGTTCAGCAGATATTCTCTCACCTTCGCAAGATAAGATCTACGAAGTATCCGATCCAACGAGGTTTGAGACTTGTAGAAGCTATCTCGAGGGATCTTGGTCAACAGCTTCTGAAGGTATGAGTTAGTACTGGGGTTCGGGGTCTGTTGGGTGTACTGCTTTTTTTATTTTTCGAATATTGCGGCCATTTTTGTAAGAGATCATAGAACCAAATATTTTTTATATAGTCTTAAAGTAAATAAACCTGTTATGTCCAGGTGCTCGGTACTCGTCGTCTAATGCACATCCCGTTTGACGACTTCGAGCGTGTCATGACGCAATGCTTCGAAGTTTTCTCTTGTTGGGATGACGAGTATGAGAAACTACAAGGATTGTTGCGGTAAGTCAATATTGACTCTACGTATAGCACATTGACTCTACGTATAGCACATTGACTCTTTTTTTTTTTCCTTTATCTTTACTATACTCTATAGACTCTATAGCACTTTACGTCCACACACTACATGAGCCTATTTACGTCAGTAAGTTGGCTTACATATGGTTTCTAAAATTGAGCATTGACTTAAATCGCGCCTCAATCTGTACTTATATGTCAACACATGCGGGACTGGTCAATTCACAATTCAAAAACTTAACATTATAGATCCTTAAAGAATATAATAATTTTTACTTTCTCTTGTTTTTTTCTACCTACACAAACATCGCTTGTATCCACAGTGACATCGTAAAGAAGAAGCGCGATGAGCACCTGAAGATGGTATGGCGCGTGTCACCATCTCACAAGCGTCTCCAAGCCCGCATGGAGCATATGCGTCGGTTCCGTAGACATCATGAACAACTGCGCACTGTGATGCTGAGGGTTAGTATTTTCTAACAAGATTCTTTTACTTTGAGATGAAGTAAGAACTGTGTTTGGCCTTCAAATTTCGCTAAGGAATTAGAAGCATTTACGAGCGGCGATACCTCGTTGAATCATATAGCAATGTTCAACGCCTTATGATGATAATAATAGGTTATGGATCACAGATAGGTCCAACATATCATTGTGTCCGTACCGCAGGTGCTGCGGCCGCGCGCGACGGTGGCGGCGGACCCGGGCGCGGGCGGCGAGCCCACGCAGCCGCACTCGCTGCCCATGGACGCTGCTGACGCTAACGCCATCGCCGAGGTATGACCATGTACACTAGAGGCTATCTCTTCCACTGTTTTCCAACGAATACGTTCTTAACTTACGCTATCTGAATTCAATCTGAGATATTCCATCGAGGTATGTAACAAAAAGCTATCAGCAACTATTATACAACTTTCCAAACATTTTCTTCCCACATCCAATATAATCAATTTGTCGAGTCAGGTATTTGGTAACTTAAATTTTACCTACTCAAAGCTGTGTTCGATGTTCACACTAATCATCTATTTTTAGGTAAACCTCGCCTACGAGAACGTCAAAGAAGTTGATTGTCTGGACATCTCTCGCGAAGGTTGCGATGCCTGGGAAGCAGCTGTGCGTCGATATGAAGATAGGATTGGTAAGAATTGAAAACTGACACTTTGTAATACTCGAAGTAAACATATTGAGCAATGATGTCTGTACAAGATTACGAGTAGTTTTGTGGTTGGAATGGAATACAAAAAGCATTTTAATTTGTGAGCTTCAATTGGATGATGATTGACTTTTGTGATCGTAAAACATAAGAGTTGTATCTTGATACGTGTGAATTGGGGGAGCAACTCTTACAAAATGTAAACTTGTCCACCAGACCGCGTAGAGACCCGTATAACCGCCCACCTCCGCGACCAGCTAGGCACGGCCAAGAACGCCAACGAGATGTTCCGCATCTTCTCGCGGTTCAACGCCCTGTTCGTGCGCCCGCACATCCGCGGCGCTATCCGCGAGTACCAGACGCAACTCATACAGCGCGTCAAGGATGATATTGAGACGCTGCATGAGAAGTTCAAGGTACGGTTTGTTTCTTGATGTTCTTTCAGATGGAATAAATCGTTTATTCTATGTCTATTTTAAGTCTATGATCTTAATGTAACATTGTCCACGCCTTGTCCACGCAAATTCTCATTTGACAGATTTTTCTTTACTTATGACTCTACTGTATTTCGACCATAGGTTCAATACCCACAATCGAAATGCAGCCGCCTATCTCTGGTACGTGACTTGCCTCCAGTCGCCGGCTCTATCATCTGGGCTAAGCAGATCGACCATCAACTCACCGCTTACTTGAAGAGAGTTGAAGATGTACTAGGTAAGACGAACTCCCTATGCTAGTTTCTAGCTAAATAAGTGAATGGATTGTATAATTGTTTTGTTTCCTCAGGCAAAGGATGGGAGACCCATATTGAAGGTCAAAAGCTAAAAGCTGATGGTGATAGTTTCCGTTTAAAATTGGATACTCAAGAAGTTTTCGATGACTGGGCTCGTAAGGTAATACACACAATACACACCAACACAAATCTCATACTATTGATCTACACAATCTCCAAACTTACGCTATGTTATATATTTTAGGTCCAACAACGTAACCTAGGTGTCTCTGGTCGTATTTTCGCCATAGAATCAGTGCGAGCTCGCTCCAGCAAGACCGGGACCATTCTGAAACTGAAGGTCAACTTCTTACCGGAGATCATTACCCTGTATAAGGAAGTCCGTAACTTGAAGAACTTAGGGTTCAGGTAAATACACCCAAGTCAAATAGTAACAGAAAAGTTGATGTCGTCAGTTGAAATAAAATAATGCCTTATAAATCTCTATCGTTACCTAAGTAGTAAAGAGACTTTGAAGTCTTAATAAATCTGTTTGTTTATTAACCAGGGTGCCTCTCGCGATCGTAAACAAAGCTCACCAAGCCAACCAGCTCTACCCATTCGCGATTTCTCTCATCGAAAGCGTACGCACTTACGAACGCACTTTGGAAAAGGTAAGTCAACTCACCGACACAAATCACTCTCATGTTTTTCAACACAAAACGTTATAAACATAAACAAATTCAGCTTACACGCATTGGTAAAGTCACCTATGACATAGAAATTTAGAAAGACAATATTATGTCGTTCAATTTAATACTATTTTCAAAGAGTGTGTGTGATTTCACTAACACGAGTGCCTTTCAATTTGTGCAGCTAAATCATAGGAATCATACAAAGGTAGTGTTTATATAATGAGCTGCATGACCACGTTTACAATGCTTTTAGCTGTTTTTCGGTGCACAATCTTATGAACGAATTTTGTTGTTTTTTTAATTGTTTTTATAATTTGACCAACGCTTAATTTCTTTAAGCATGATTAGATAGTTCAATAGAGTAGAAAAATATGTTCGTTTACCACTTAATTCACGTTGTTTTATTTTTGTAACAAATACGAATATGGTTTCTGAGGTATCAAGATATCAGAAAACTGATGCTCTACGTCCAGTATGCTTATATATATCTTATTCTAATTCAATTTTTGAAGTCCTGTAAAATTTTCAATTCAAATTTTCGTTCTCCCATCGACCGCCCATACCTTAACCCAAATGTATTAAAAGAATTTGAACATCTTACCCTACACAAGGTAACAAGAAGTCCCGTTTCAGATCCGCGACAAAGCGTCCATCATCCCGCTGGTAGCAGGTTTGCGTCGTGACGTACTCAACCAAGTGTCGGAGGGGATGGCGCTAGTGTGGGAGTCATACAAACTTGACCCCTACGTGCAGAAGCTGAGTGAAGTCGTGCTGCTGTTCCAGGAGAAGGTAAGAATCCTTGGTCGGGTAACTGTCGCTATAGGCATTTCTTTATAAACCAGGACTTCAGCGAATAAAGCGTACATGTGCGGATATGAGCATTCTTTTCCATCATAAACACATCTTACCTGCATATCTCTTACGTTTTTTTTTTCAACCACACAGATGGTATAGTGACAACTTTGAAAAATTGGCTTTTAACGACCTAATTCAAACATCTTTTTCCATAGAATAGACACGCGCTATGTTAAAATTTTGTCGCTTTTTCTCTCGCTCCTAAAAGTTTGCAAGTAATAAAACAGAATGATGTAACATGTGTATGCTAAGGCTTATATAACTCTAACTTTATCTCACCAGGTGGAAGACTTACTAGCAGTAGAAGAGCAGATCTCAGTGGACGCTCGGTCTCTAGAGACTTGCCCGTACTCGGCGCAGTCTCTCGCGGACATCCTGAGCCGACTGCAGCGCGCCATCGATGACCTTTCGCTGCGACAGTACAGCAATCTGCGGCTTTGGGTGCTCAGGCTCGATGAGGAGGTCAGTGGTATATTGTATAGCTGGGTATTTCTTAATGAAGGACATATGGATATGCTGCTCACTGGCCTAAAGTGGTATTGAAGCAATTTAAATTTCGTCTCGTATTTGATTACTTGCGGCATTTATATGGAACCATTACAAAATGGATTGCTCTCAAGGACATTCGTACATAATATACTAACCAACAATCGTCACAACAGGTGGAGAAGAGCTTAGCCGCTCGTCTGCAGGCGGGTATTGAAGCATGGACGGCAGCGCTTCTCGGCAAGAGCAACGAGATGGATCTATCTATGGACACGTACTCGCCTGCTGAACCCACGCACAAGCCTGGTGGGGATCCGCAGGTAAGATACTTGAGATTTGTTGACTGTTTGATATAAGTAGTAAATACTCCTTACGACCTGATTTAAGTCCCGGGAAACCGTTGGATGCGGGCAGCGCAGGACCGGTCGCTGTTGAGATCCTTGGGCTTTTGTCCAGCAGTGGACGTCTACAAGTTGACACAACAACTCCTTAAATCCCGTCTACTAATTCATTTTGTATCGTAGATCGCCCGCGTAGTCCACGAGGTGCGCATCACGAACCAGCAGATGTATCTGTTCCCTTCTTTGGAGGAGGCTCGCTTCCAACTCATGCGACAAATGTTCGCCTGGCAAGCTGTGGTCACCAGCCAACACCGCTTGCAAAGTACCAGGTATTGTGCTGTCTTTGCTTCGCTTATTGTTTTGTGTTGTTTCAGTTTTCAGTAAGCTTTTTGATCCGGACTAGTAAACTGCCTAAATAATGTTGTTTCTTATTATTTGGCCATCTTATTATAAACTTGAAAACAAAATTAAACTCTTCTTCATATCATTAGTTTCCTAACCACTATTTACGACTTCTAGATACCAAGTGGGCGTGGCTCGCGCTCAGACGGCGACGTACAGAAACTTGCTGACCAAGCTACCGGGCGGATCGTCTCCGCTTGAAAACGCATACGGAGCTATCGAACAGAAGATATCACAAGTCCGGGAATACGTCGATGAGTGGCTTCGGTACGTATTCGCAGTCCTTTATAATATCAGCCAGTTTCAAAAAAGATCCAAATATTTAACAAAATCTTTTTCGTTTCTAGCTACCAAGCGCTTTGGGATCTACAACCTGAGAGTTTGTATGGGAGACTTGGAGAAGACATCACTTTGTGGATCAAGTGCCTAAATGATATCAAGTAAGTTCTCATTAATTCTAAAATGGTGGAAGTGGACTCGAATTTGATTTGTATTATGGGAAGCATGATTCTTTCGAATACAATAAGATAATGCTAGTGTACTCGAATATTTGGTTCAAACATCGTACCCTCCTCAGGAAATCCCGTACAACATTCGATACGTCCGACACTCGCCGCGAGTACGGCCCCGTGGTGATCGACTTCGCGCGCGTACAGAGTAAAGTGGCTCTGAAGTATGACGCGTGGCACAAGGAGGTGCTGGGCAAGTTCGGAGCTCTGCTCGGTGGAGAGATGGTGCAGTTCCATGGACAGCTCGCCAAGTCCAGGAGTCAGCTGGAGCAGCAGACTATTGGTAACTTACCATAATTCATATTGCCTTTTAGATACTAACAAGCCATTGTCCGTGATCTTATATCTTTGTGTGTAAAAGTTTTGAAACTCGTTTGGCAAGAGAAAAGTTATAGTTATGCCTTTGCTGGGGAAACAACTAAATACTTCATGTCTTTTTTTTTTCAACCCAAAAAACATCCCACTGTTGCTGGGCTACCAATCTTTTCCAATCTACAGAGGCAGCTTCAACCAGTGACGCCGTGTCCCTCATTACATACGTGCAACAACTTAAGAGAGAAGTTCTCGCTTGGGAAAAACAAGTCGACATTTACAGAGAGGCTCAACGTATCTTGGAACGTCAAAGGTAAAGCAGTACTTTTCAACGTATCCGTGTAAAACAACGTGTAAAAATACTCGGATTCAAAGCAGAATGTTTAATTTTTTGGTTGTTGTAGATTCCAGTTCCCAGCACAATGGTTGCATGTCGATAATATTGAAGGAGAATGGAGTGCTTTCAATGAGATTATGCGTAGGAAGGATTCCTCGATTCAAACACAGGTATACTATCCGAACCTTTCACATAATAGGTTCTGTTAAATATAAGAGTATCTCTCGGTATAGCTGGAGTGTAGCCTCTCTAACATGAGTTAATCCAAAATCTTTTATCTAGGTGGCGTCACTTCAACAAAAGATAGTAGCTGAAGACAAAGCTGTAGAAGCGCGTACGCTAGAGTTCTTAGCCGAATGGGAACGCAGTAAGCCGACCGACGGGTCTACGAGACCGGAAGACGCTCTAGCTCGCCTGCAAGCCATGGAGACTCGATACACCCGGCTCAAGGATGAAAGAGACAATGTCGCTAAAGCTAGGGAAGCTCTTGAGCTGCATGATACTGGTAAGGGGTTTTATCTACTCTGTTACTTTGTCATCGCCATCATCGTTATCTCAGCGTATACTGCTGATAATAGGCCTCTCCAAAACGACCGGGTCATTGCCATCTGCGTCCAATGAGACCCAGCGACTTTCACTAGGTCGTCGGTCCATCTGGTAGGTGGCCGTCTCACGCAGAACTTTTTTTGCGCCATCGGCCGTCCGATCTTTCGATCAATCTTACTTTGTAGATCTACAATATTCTGTTTATTGTTATTTGCATCAACGTCTCACCTTCAAACATCCAATAAACAGGTAGTTCAGTGAACAACGAGCGCATGACGGTTGCACTAGAAGAGCTGCAAGACTTGCGCGGAGTGTGGTCATCGCTCAGTAAGATCTGGACGCAGATCGACGACATCCGCGAGAAGCCTTGGCTGTCTGTGCAGCCTAGGAAATTGAGGTAAGATGCTGGCAGCTTACGGTAGTTTTTGTATGCAATTTTTCTAGGCTGTGATCATTACTAACCCGCGTATTTTAAACATAAAATGATTTGTTCGTCGTTTTCCTAGGCAACAATTGGAAGCCATGTTAAACGAACTGAAAGAACTACCTGCCCGTCTTCGTATGTACGACAGCTACGAATACGTCCGCAAACTATTGCAGAGCTACACTAAGGTATCTATACAAACGTATAAAAAAGCACATAATTATTAAATCTCTTATGACTAGAGTTTTATTAACCATATATTTTTCTAGGTGAACATGTTGATTGTGGAGCTGAAATCGGACGCGTTGAAAGAGCGTCATTGGCGCCAACTGTGCCGCGCCCTCAAAGTTGAGTGGTCGTTGTCTGAACTGACGCTGGGACAAGTGTGGGACGTGGATCTATTGCATAACGAACACATTGTCAAGGATATCGTGTCTGTAGCGCAGGGAGAGATGGCGCTTGAAGAGTTCTTGAAGCAGGTAGGTTATTTAAATACTGATGTTCTGTATTTTTTATCTTTATAGTTATGTCCTTGTCTGTCTTTACGTCAAGTGACAAAGACAAAAACTGGGAAACGACAACTCCACGCTTACTTAAAGTTAACTTCCTCTATTCTACGCTTGCTTGGTAGGGAAACATTTGCTCTTGAGGTGGTCATTGAACCACCTTATTATTGAACCATTTTGTTAAACAGTACTTTTCTCCACATTCTATCTTAAGTTGTAAGCAGCTTTATTTATGTCAACTTCATTGTATCACTTATCTAACATAACATTGCATTGCTTGGAAATAGGTGCGCGAATCATGGCAAAGCTACGAACTGGATCTTATCAACTACCAGAACAAGTGTAAGATTATCCGCGGCTGGGACGATCTCTTCAACAAGGTCAAAGAGCACATCAACAGCGTCGCTGCGATGAAACTCTCGCCTTATTATAAGGTAAGTGTAGTACCTTATAAGTATACCGTATTAGTACACTTTTGAATAAGAACATATTGTATAAGTATGACAATCAAAAATGCTCTGCGCTGCGCTCCGTCAGATGTGCGTCGGGCCTAAGACTCCAAATTTTAAATTATTAAAAGTAGTGCATGTATTAACGAAAAGTTAATGGCGAAGAACTGTAGTCAAAAGGCGTAACAGTCTCTCTTATTAACATAACTTGTAATTGTAGGTATTCGAAGAAGAAGCTCTAACATGGGAAGAGAAGCTGAACCGCATCAACGCTCTATTTGACGTGTGGATCGACGTGCAACGCCGCTGGGTGTACCTTGAAGGCATCTTCAGTGGATCCGCTGACATCAAGACCTTGCTGCCAGTTGAGACCAGCCGCTTTCAGAGTATCAGGTATTTTAAAGTAAACAAAAGACGGGTGATACTTGTCAAGGAGTTGTGTCTATGCTTGGAAAATGCGCTCTTTTCCACTTTATCATTTAGATGCTATTGTGTTATGTAACGTTTTATAGATACCCTTGTTCTTATAATTCGATTTGCTTGCTTTTCGCGCTATATTTTTATATTCCAATTTTCTCTTTCAGCTCTGAGTTCCTGGGTCTGATGAAGAAGGTGTCGAAATCCCCGATGGTGACCGATGTCCTGAACATCCCGGGCGTGCAACGCTCGCTAGAGAGATTGGCTGACTTGCTCGGCAAGATACAGAAGGCGCTCGGAGAGTATTTGGAGCGGGAGAGGACTAGCTTCCCTAGGTAGGTTTTCTTTATTTTTATTTTTATCGTGACCTTATTAACATAAGTAATACTATGTATAACTATTACAACATAAACATTTCAGATTCTACTTCGTGGGTGACGAAGATCTGCTCGAGATAATCGGTAACAGCAAGAACATCGCGCGCTTACAGAAACACTTCAAGAAGATGTTCGCGGGTGTAGCCGCTATCATACTTAATGAGGACAATACGGTTATCAACGGTATTGCTTCCAGAGAGGGAGAAGAAGTACGTTGAATGTTTTAGTTAGATAAATTATTCTTTGCACACTGTTATAAGGCACTGGAAATTTAAGAGATGGAAAGAGAATATGGCCCGGTGGCCTACGTAAAGTAATTTTGTTCCAATGAAATGCTCGGAAACCATGGTTCCGCAACTTGCATTTAATCTGCGTAATATGGGAGAAAAAGGAAGGAATATTTGTAAATATCAACTTACAGAAATCATGTAGACAATGTGATCATTGTCCTAACCTTTATAAAATGCTCTCTTCTAGGTGTACTTCACCCAACCAGTCTCAACCATAGAGAACCCAAAGATCAATTCGTGGCTGTCACTGGTGGAGCGTGAGATGCGCGTGACCTTAGCGTGCAGACTCAAGGACGCAGTCGGTGACGTCAAGCAGTTCAAAGATGGCAACGTTGATCCGCAGAAGTTTATTGATTGGTGCGATAAGTATCAGGTAACGTTCATTTGTGACTTTTTCATATACATCTCAGCCTAAAGCTGCCCACTGCTGAGCGCCTATGCTCATTTTCTCATCTTCAATTTCTCTCCAACTTGACCGGTTCAATGCCATATTTAATAACTATTTTCCTATCTCACCATCTCTTTTCTTCTCTACAACACTTGCAGGCGCAAATCGTAGTCTTGGCAGCTCAGATCTTATGGTCCGAAGACGTAGAGGCGGCTCTGGCTAACGGCGGCGGTGACGGCCTGAAGCGGGTGCTCGCTCACGTAGAGAACATGCTGAACATCCTCGCTGACTCTGTACTGCAAGAACAACCCGCGCTTAGGAGGAGGAAGCTCGAGCATTTGGTAAGATAAAGATGAAGCTTAGTGGAGTGTTTGTTTTTGTGTGTGACTTAATGTGAATAAAGTTTGGAAGTATTGTTCAGAGGCTTAGATTTCATTGTCCGCACTGAGATACAACACTATTACCTATTATGTGCCTTTGCCAGTTACCAACAAACTGACTCGATCGTCTAACTAACATAACGTTGATTGATTTATCTTGCTGAGCAAAGCGGGTATAGAATTCCACCTCTAAACTTTCGCCAACGTTACGTTCAGGAACTCATCTCATAGTAGTAGCAATAATATTACTAGTTACTGGTAAGTTCATTCTAACGGCCACTGTGTCCTTATAGCTTTTCCTAAATTTCCTCTTTTATGTATTTCATAGATCAACGAGTTCGTCCACAAGCGTACGGTGACGCGTCGCCTCATCGCGTCCGACGTCAACAGCCCGCGCTCCTTCGAGTGGCTTTGCGAGATGCGATTCTACTTTGACCCGCGGAATAACGAAGTAAGTATTCTATTACTTAAGCAGGATTTATTAGCATTCGCGTCGTGATAAAATGCTCTCATGGCTTTCTCACTCTTAGACTCCGTTCACACGGCAGTATACGTCCTTAACGTATAAATAGTGATCTAACAACGTACGTAGATCCATTCATACGCCGATCTGCATAAAAAAAACGTGCAGGACAATGCTGTGTTAACAGGGCCTTAGTGTCACGAAGATAACTGTATAATTAAGGCTACAAAACGTGAACTAAAAGTTTTAGGTTTAGTTATCATTAACATCGAAGCCGGGTACATTTACTTTCGTATTTTTACGAAAATATGCTAATACTAAATCTCCCTCCCCCGTCAGGTACTCCAACAGCTAACAATCCACATGGCAAATGCAAAGTTCCTTTACGGGTTTGAATACCTCGGCGTACAAGACCGTCTCGTACAGACGCCTCTCACGGACCGCTGCTACCTTACTATGACGCAGGCTTTGGAAGCCAGGCTCGGAGGGTCTCCGTTCGGTAAGAATACTGTGGCAATTTGGATCCTTATTTTTTCATAATGAGCTTTTCGGGTGAGACAATTTCATTGGTAAAGCCAGGAAGAAACATTACGCTACTAAAAGATATATGAACGTTCTTCAGATTGTTTTGGATAGCAGAGCAGAAGACATATTTTCAGTAGACAGTAACAATGAATTGTTAGTGGCAGAAAAGCATATTTTAGAGCGGTTACGCACTTCATCCGATCCGAGATTTATAATAAAGATCGGAGTAATATTTGTATGGTAATTTTATCGGATCGGATGTAGTGCGTAATACGTAACGACTCTTACTGTATTCATCAAATATTTTGTATTTACACTTACCCTTGAGAACGTAAATGATATATACACGGTGATGTTTTTGTAATGATTAAGGTCCCGCCGGTACGGGTAAGACGGAGTCGGTGAAAGCTCTGGGCAATCAGCTCGGCCGGTTCGTGCTGGTGTTCAACTGCGATGAAACCTTCGACTTCCAAGCTATGGGACGGATCTTTGTTGGTCTTTGTCAGGTGAGTCGAAAGAGGAGATTGTAGTGTGGTGTGGTTACATTTCTACAGCCTGTAGAATTAAAGCAGGTTGCAGACCAATCGCCGTAATTTACGTAGCTTTCCATATTTGTGGGTAAACTATGTGACAAGTATGGAAAACTGCGTCCACTACTCGAGATAAGCTTAAATTACTTATCTTTGATCTTGGTCTGCAACCAGCTTAAGCATTAAGAGACTAAAACAAAAGCTTGTGTTTCCTTTGTAACACATCTGCATTCAAATATTCAAAATTTCATTTGATAAAAAACAATATCTTTTTACAAGACAAATGACGATCACGTGTGATAATCCGTACTTCCGTAGGTCGGCGCGTGGGGTTGCTTCGACGAGTTCAACCGTCTGGAAGAGAGAATGTTGTCAGCTGTCTCGCAACAAGTGCAGACTATTCAGGAAGCTCTCAAGAGTCACCAGGAGGGCGACAATAATACCAGTAAGTAATAGATGAAATCTGGTTTTAATGCGATAAATTACAACTTATCCTTTTCAAAAATAACTTGTACTCATAAAGTGTCCTACAGAGCACCGCGATCACATGAATTCGTAGCTGCTATGGGGACCATCGCAGATTTCAGAGATTTTTGAAAACTCCAAATTAGTATTTTTATCATTCGAAGTTTTGTATCATAAGCCCTACATGCCTTTTTTTTGCGTCAGTTTCATGTATTAAATTTTTTCACAGGTCGCTCAATAACCGTAGAACTAGTAGGCAAACAAGTGAGAGTGAGCCAAGACATGGCGATCTTCATCACCATGAACCCTGGATACGCGGGTCGGTCCAACCTGCCTGATAACTTGAAGAAGTTGTTCCGAAGCTTGGCCATGACGACCCCGGACAGACAGCTCATTGCTGAAGTCATGTTGTTCAGTCAAGGGTTCAGGACTGCGGAGAAGCTTGCCTGCAAGATTGTGCCTTTCTTCAAGTAAGTGATGAATCATTTTGGATATTTGTTTTTAATAAACTGATCAAAAGTGGTCCTTATCAAGGTTTGATACTTTTTGTTACTTAGTTTTAAGTAACTGACCACCATGTTGCTAAGTTGAATAAATGTGAATTCATTACTTAGAGGCTAGCTTAAAGTTAATTAAACCATTTTTTTATTATCCTGTTTCGTCCCACTGCTGGGCAAAAACCTCTCCCATGCTTCTCCATAGATTCCTGTCAGTGGCTGCATCCCACCAATCTTCCCTGAATGTGCGTAGATCGTCACGCCATAACCACGTATTAAACCATATTGCATTGTTTATTTTATAGACTCTGCGACGAACAACTGTCGAACCAATCTCACTATGACTTCGGTCTTCGTGCGCTCAAATCTGTGCTTGTATCCGCTGGTAATGTGAAGCGAGATCGTATTCAGAAGATAAAGGTAATGACAACCTATTTCGTAGTAATAGACGGCACTTGCAATATGGGAGCAGCGTAGAAGGCATTTGTTTCGTTTTCATCATTTGAAGTATCAGTAAACGTTACGCTTCTTCACGCCTCTCAAATTCTTAGCGCTCGATCTATTTTAGTATAAAAATCTTATTTCCGAATACGATACTAACTTAAGCTTTCCAATGTAGGAGAACCTTATCGAACGCGGCACTGAAGTACCGGATGAGGCGTCTATCGCGGAGTCGCTGCCAGAACAAGACATCTTGATTCAATCTGTGTGCGAGACCATGGTGCCTAAACTAGTCGCTGAGGATATCCCGCTGCTGTTCTCTTTGCTGAATGACGTGTTCCCCAATGTTGGGTATACTAGGGCTGAAATGACAGGTAAGGAGCTATCCTTTATATGGAAGTTTGGTAATGTATATAGCTTGTGATGTTCACGTCTCAATTGAATATGCTTTTGTAGGTTTGAAAAACGAAATCCGCGCAGTGTGCGCCGAAGAGTTCCTAGTTTGCGGCGAAGGTGACGAACAAGGCTCCACTTGGATGGAGAAGGTATGTAAAGACACTACCTTACAATATAACAAACGAGTGGCTAGTTAACAAGGGAGGAGGACCTGCTAGAAAATCTCAATCACTGAAACATTATAAATTCATTCATACCATCAGTGAATTGTCATGAGCACTAAAAGTGGTAACAACTTGGACAGAAGGACGAAATCCTATGACATTTTTACTTCTGATCAAGTCACAGTGCACAGTGTTTCGAGTTTCTCACGAGAATCATTTTAATAACCAAGAAGGTGAAGGTGTAACTGAAATACCAATATACATATTAAACTTAACAAAATAAAATTAACATTTTGCTATACACATACCGAGTAAACTTGACATTTGCTTTATATCATTATAATTTGTGTTGGGACTTGGCTTTATATCGGTTTAACATATAAATCAAATTAATAATATTTATTGCAATATTACTAACAGTCAGTTCCTTTTCCTATCTGACCTCCTTGTTTCAATTATAAATTCCATCCATTTCTAAATACAAAAGTCTAACAAACCTATATTTAAAAATAATACTAATGTCAAATGAAGTTAATTTATTTTGATATGATTTTCCCTATTGGTTAAGAACCTTATAACTGTCCTTCAATAAAACCTACATTTAAATACAAACATACCTCTCCTTATCCCTACCTAACAACCCAAACGTTTGAAAAGCTCAAAGATAACATTATAAAGCATGGTCTCAACGGTCGACACCATAAAGTGGTAGTCCCGAGTGTGAATGGATATGCGTTTCATGCTAACCCGCTAACGGCACGTAGAGGCGCAGCGTGGCGTCGCGCGCGCAGCACAGCACCTGGATCGAGAAGGTCAGTCGGTGCCGGTCGTCAGTCTGTCACTCTGTCTATCTGTGCCTGATGTAAACGCACCCACCTGTATTTGTCTGTGTGTTTCCTCGCACTGTCTTCGTTCGAAGTATGATAGACGAAATGTTTTTGTTTTGATTCGAGTGTTTCGGTAGCTTTACTTTTTCTTTTGTTTTCGTTTTTTGTTTTATATTTGTGTGTTTCTTAGTTTTCAGGGTTTCTTATTACGTATATACAGTTGTAAATAAGCTTCTTTTCATGTTTCATTACTTGCTAACAAGGTTTCATGTGTTCATTGAGTCATACAAACTCATCCCCAAATGCATTGTTTAAATTGCTTAATTTACTAAAAATATTTTAAAATTTAAAACATTTTGTGTCTCACCTATTAATCTGGAAGATATAAGATTAATATTATTATTGCGCGTGTAGGTTCTACAACTGTACCAAATCTGCAAACTAAATCACGGTCTGATGATGGTCGGACCTTCCGGCAGCGGGAAGTCTACGGCATGGCGTGTACTGCTCAAGGCTTTGGAAAGGTACATACAATCATATTGTTCAAATAAGGCCGCCTGTTGCTTCTTATATTCTTGTTTGTGTCTGTACCTTATATCTTTTGTGCAATAAAGAATATTTGTATTGTATTGTATTGTTCTACAGACATTCCATTTTTAAATTAATAAGGTATAAAAAGAGTTGCTCTACTGAAATATCGATTGGCGTTTCTAGATACGAGGGAGTAGAAGGAGTGGCTCACGTGATTGACCCTAAAGCGATGTCAAAGGAAACACTGTATGGTGTACTCGATCCCAATACTCGCGAATGGACCGATGGTCTCTTTACACATATTCTCAGGTAAGTTACATTGCTACTAATAATTCCGATGCTATAACATCCTATCAAATCTAGTGAGACATGCCCGCACAGGTAATAGTTTGAAAAATATATTAAAAAACAAATTACGATCAATCAAATTTCTTTCCTTAGGAAAATCATCGACAACGTCCGTGGCGAAATAAACAAGAGGCAATGGATCATCTTCGACGGTGACGTGGACCCCGAGTGGGTCGAGAATCTCAACTCGGTGCTGGATGACAACAAACTGTTGACTCTGCCGAACGGCGAGCGACTTTCTTTGCCGCCAAATGTTCGGGTTATGTTTGAGGTTAGTTGGTATTGAGTGTACACTTAAGATTGACAATTCTAAAATAAATAACTTAGACCTTAAAACCCTCAAGCTTCATGACCACTTTATTTTAACCTATTTCTCTCTAGGTACAAGATCTCAAGTACGCAACCTTAGCTACAGTATCGCGTTGCGGTATGGTTTGGTTCTCGCAAGACGTTCTTACCACCGAGATGATCTTCGAAAACTATCTCATGAGGTGAGTATTACATATTTAAGTGTCTCTTTAATATTTAACTCCATGTTTAATTAATAATGTGTGTTTTAGATTGAAGAACATACCTCTAGAAGATGGAGAAGAGGATTCGTTCAGTATTGTAGTGGCAGCGCCATCTGGCGACCAAAATGCTACTGAGAATATTCTGTCACCGGCCTTACAGGTACTACACACCTTGTTGATATTACTACTCGCATGCGTTAGATAAATGATTTATATTCTCGGATAGGCTTGTAAAATGTGAACTTTTATCTACCCTTTATGTAGCCGAGACTATTCGCAATAAATAGTAAACATGTGGTATAACTTAAGCACTTTATATTCCGCACACTTTGTTGCCCTCCAAGTAATCTTTGTCAACGTATTTCAAGACTCAACGTGACGTCGCTGCGATCCTCCAACCGTTGTTCTTCAGCGACGGTTTGGTCGTGAAGTGTCTCGAACGCGCGGCTTCTCTCGACCATATTATGGACTTTACTCGCCACCGCGCCCTGTCTTCTCTACACTCCATGCTGAATCGAGGTGTTAGGTAAGTCCTTATGCGATTTTCAATTTATAATTGCAAAAATCGAAAAGTTGGACTGAGTCGTATTCACCCACACTTTTTACCCACTAAAAGTCTATCTACACCATACATTTTCTATGGACTCGAATCGGCCCGGATGTGCATAGATAGACCTTTATTTATACAAGTTAATGAAAGATTTCTCTTATCTGATTAAAACTAAAACAAATGTATTATTTTTTCCAGAAACATCTTAGGCTACAACCGTCAACACCCAGATTTCCCGATCACAAATGACCAACTCGAAGCCTACGTACCTAAATGGCTGGTTTACTCGCTACTGTGGTCATTTGCCGGTGATGCTAAACTGAAGGTATGTATTAAAAAAATAGACAAATACTTGTAAGTTTAACCAATTGATATGATTTACTAATCCACGTTGTTTCAGGACCGCAATGAACTGGGAGATTTTATAAGATCAGCAAGTACGATGCCGTTGCCGAACTGCGGAGCCAATCAACACATCATTGATTTCGAGGTAAGGTAGTCACTTTATGACCACTGCGCCACAGTAACTCTATTATTTCATGACCACTTATTTTCAAACTGGTAGGCTAATATAGAAGGCTGCTCTATTGGTACGCCATGTTTAGTCTCAGGTTAAAGTAAACTTGTGAATGATAGAGCGAGATAAAATAATGTTTGTCACACTTCTCATTTTAGCTAACTTTTAATAATGTCATTCGATTTCGCTTTACTTCTCCACGAATATGTCAAATGTAAATGTGTCCTAGGTGTCAATAACCGGCGAATGGGTGCCGTGGTCAGCCAAGGTACCTCAGATCGAAGTGGAAACTCATAAGGTGGCCGCGCCTGATGTGGTCGTACCCACTCTTGACACTGTAAGGCACGAAGCTTTGCTTTACACTTGGTTGGCTGAGCATAAACCACTCGGTAAGTTTGCAAAAATACATTTATAATGTGGAGCTTTTTAAAAAACAATGCATCTGTAAAATCCTGTAACTGCTCCTACTCCAAAGGTTGTCTGGAAGAGATCACTCTTAGTGATAAGGCCGACTTTGCGAACAACGAAATAGTTACAAGTGATGCCTGTATCTCTTTGTGTATACAGTATTTCTATCTACCTATCTATAACTTTACAAAATGTGTCAGAGGTTGATCGTATTTGGTTTTAACCATAATTTATATTGTAAACCAGTGTTGTGCGGTCCGCCCGGCTCCGGTAAGACAATGACGCTGTTCTCTGCGCTGCGAGCGCTCCCGGACATGGAAGTAGTGGGGTTGAACTTCTCTTCTGCCACCACGCCCGAGCTGCTACTCAAGACTTTCGACCATTACTGCGAGTATAGGAAGACTCCTAATGGCGTAGTGTTGGCTCCTGTACAGGTATTTAACTTTTTCTTAGATATGTAACAATAATATTATTGACACTTCTCTTCGCTATTTTTATATTTAAAAAAGAGACAGTATCTTAAATTGACATTGATTTGCTTTATGATTATAAAGACTGAAGAAGTTTTCGTTAAGTTCTTTTTGAGAACAGTATGATAAATAATGAAATAGGTTCTTATTTAAAAAACTTTCCTTTTTAGCTTGGAAAGTGGCTAGTATTGTTCTGCGATGAAATCAACTTGCCCGATATGGATCAGTACGGCACACAACGCGTTATCTCCTTCTTACGTCAATTGCTTGAACACAAAGGCTTCTATAGAGCTAGCGGTAAGTTCACCTACAACCACTGACTTTAGCTTTTAATATTGCATAATGCAGTACGAAAAACAAGCAAAAAACATTCTTGTAATACAGCATACTAATCCTTAAAGAAAAATAGCTGATTAGAGTCTTGCAGAAGCATTAACCAAGTTATCTAAATGCCAATGAAATGTTTCCCCAGACCACTCTTGGGTCCACCTGGAGCGCATTCAATTCGTGGGCGCTTGCAACCCGCCCACCGACCCGGGCCGCAAGCCTCTGTCCCACCGTCTACTCAGACACGTGCCCGTCATCTACGTCGACTATCCGGGAGAGACTTCTTTGGAACAGGTACTATATTCACTAAGCGTCAGTCACTTATAAGCCGATTTCAGGATTTTTCTTTAATTAATCGTAGAAGTACTTGTAGCTGAAATTACAAAAAATATCAGTAAAGCAGTAAAAAGCAATATCCTGGATAGGTTTGGTAGTTCTTAAAAAACGAATGACTATCGTTGTAATACGTGGCGGTAGTCGCGCGGACTAAAATTTGTGTATGTTTATATCCGCAGTTCGGAAAATGTGCGCTCTCCCCACTTCGTCCCATTCCCCACTAATGTACCCTCTCTTCCAGATTTACGGTACATTCACGCGCGCGATGCTCCGCATGCAACCAGCTCTGCGCGGTTACGCCGAGCCGCTCACTCAAGCGATGGTGAAATTATACCTCGCGTCACAGGAACGCTTCACACAAGACATGCAACCGCATTATGTTTACTCGCCCAGAGAGATGACCAGATGGGTGCGAGGCATCTGTGAGGCTATTCGGTAAGTGTTGTGTTACTTTCGTGATGGTATAGCTTTACTTTTGAAGTTAATGAAGTATACAGAACGTCACAGCTTAGTAAGATCGAGAGACTTTATGGTTGCTTGACCGTTTTTAAAGTAGATCAAACTGCTTGAATTATTTGATCTACTTATTTTAAAAACGTTCAAGAAAATAAAAATAAAATTATTTATTTTCTTAATTGACGGTATAGGTATAGTTTTATCGTACTTTTTCAATACTCGAACCTTACTCAAGCTTTGTCCTTTCAAGTGATGTGGTTTCCTTTATGAAATCTTTCACCACATAACTTTTTCTGTCAAACAGACCTCTAGATAACCTAAATGTGGAAGGACTAGTGCGACTGTGGGCCCACGAGGCGCTCCGTCTGTTCCAAGACAGATTGGTTGACGACTCTGAGCGACAATGGACTGATGAGAACATTGATACCGTTGCTATGAGGTTCTTCCCAGGTAAGCCAACATAAGATGCATATTTATAAGTAGAAAGCTATGCTACAGTATCTACACAAAATTGTAATCGAAGGACAAAGATATAGCTCGGTGTCTGGTGCGTGACTGAGAAGAAATAACAAAAATATATCACACACTCTCACACATTTCTCCGCTATCGTCTTCTAACAGTTCAAAGTCCAATCAGCCTAGGTTGATGTGTCTGAGGTTGTACATAAAACTACTGCACTTACTTGATCATCACTATGTATGAGGCATAAACAGATTTCCTCAAACTTAAAACAAATGCGTGTTTCCCGCAGGAATAAACCGCGAACAAGCGTTAGGCCGCCCTATACTGTACAGCAACTGGCTGAGCAAGGACTACATCCCCGTACAGAGAGATCAACTACGCGAGTACGTCAAGGCTAGATTGAAGGTAAGGATATCTGTCTACTTTTTGATAATATAAAGTTAATTTTAGACAGTAAAATATTGATTCGAAGAATAGATTTGGCGGTATTTTATCTTAGCCCAGCTTAGCTTTGTAAAATAGTCATCTACTTCCACATAGAATGTCTGAGTTATAAGACTGTTCAGTATTTCATCATTTTAAAACATTAATATGGTACCATATTAATGTTATTGCACCTTCGAGCCTTAAAATGTTACTGTTGTCAAATTAACGTTGTCACAAAAGCTTCGATAAAATCTAGCATAAGTTTCTTCTACTTTCCTAAATACAGTCTTTCGAATTTCATGACTTACTCTTCCTTCCAATCAAAGGTGTTCTACGAAGAAGAACTAGATGTGCCCTTGGTGCTATTCGATGAAGTGCTCGACCACGTGCTGCGTATCGACCGTATCTTCCGGCAACCTCAAGGACATCTGCTGCTCATCGGAGTGTCCGGCGCCGGCAAGACCACGCTCAGTCGATTCGTCGCCTGGATGAATGGGCTGTCTATCTTCCAGATTAAGGTGGGTTCAACCAAATTAATTACATACTTACATACATATCCGTCACGTCTCTCCTATCGGGGTAGGCAGAGACCACTTCCCTCCGATTGCTACGATCCAAACACTTACTTCGCTTCATTCACATTAAACAGTTGCCTGATACAAGCCCATCGGTTTGGGTACTCTTTATTTGGTCTTTCTTTAACTAGTCCCCGATTTCATCGAGATACGTTCGCCTTGTAATATTATTATCATTGTAATAATAATAATGTCACAAAGATCCCTTATACTACCCTTATAGCGTTCTATACCTTATAACGTTCTTATAGGTGCACAACAAGTATACTGGTGCAGACTTCGACGAAGACCTTCGTTCTGTTTTACGTCGCGCGGGTTGCAGAGACGAGAAGGTGGCGTTTATACTAGACGAGTCCAATGTACTCGACAGCGGATTCTTGGAGAGAATGAATACTTTACTCGCTAATGGAGAGGTGAGGACAATTTATATCTTGGAATCGCTATGACAAAGGCTTCGTTTTACGAAAGAACTAAAACAAAAGCAACGATTTTAAGAAGAAAAATGTGGCAAGTTAAAACCTATTTTACCCTTACGAAATGTTTTTTGTAGGTGCCCGGTTTGTTCGAGGGCGATGAATTCGCAGCTCTCATGACTCAATGTAAAGAAGGCGCTCAGAGGGAAGGCCTCATGTTGGATTCCAATGACGAGCTTTATAAGTGGTAAGTTTATACTTCTATTGCCTGAAGATTAATGATATCTTGTAACTGTTCCAATATCATTTTACAAACTGGCTTCCAGCTCCCTTTCCCGTAGCTTTCTTGAATAAATGACGAATAATATCTAACCTGGATGAATTTTAGTTCTTCCTCACAGAATAGAAGATCATAGCGAAACCTGTAATTATCCTTTACAGAAACAATACATAAAATATTTTGTATCCAGGTTCACAGGCCAAGTAATGCGTAACCTGCACGTGGTGTTCACAATGAACCCATCATCTGAAGGGCTGAAGGACCGCGCCGCGACCTCCCCAGCTTTGTTCAACCGTTGTGTGCTGAATTGGTTTGGTGACTGGAGTGATGGAGCTCTGTTCCAAGTGAGGCATTAATTTGTATATTAGTGATCATTATTTTATCGTTAGAGCGGTGACGCACTACATCCGATTCTTATCCGATCTGAGATATTTAGTTTACAAATAGTTCTCGGATCGGATGTAGTGCGTAACCGCTCTAAGAAGGTGTTATAAATGTATCATAGCGATTACTTACATTAGTTAGATGTATGATCGAGATCGAGATGTACATTCTAGGAGCCAATAGTGTAATGGACAAGACAGAATTTCAAAAGGTCTGAACGTCGTCTCTCCGAAAACAGAGCCTCAAACTTTCGCCAAAATAGTGTCTTGCAAAACACAACACTACTTATTCAACAATATTTCTAATATTTTGACCTTGCCCGCACGTCCCCAGGTGGGCAAAGAGTTCACGACCCGCATGGACTTGGACAGCGCCGAGTACGTCGCGCCCGACGACTTCCCCGCCGCCTGCGGGGAGATCGGCGCGCGCCCGCAGCATCGCGAGGCCGTCGTCAACGCCTGCGTCTATGTGCATCAGACGCTGCATCGCGCCAACGCCAGGCTGGCGAAACGGGCTAACCGGACTATGGCTATTACACCAAGGTAAGAAAAGTAGAGTTTTGCGGTCCATACTTTGATGTTTACTCGAATTCAAGTAAAACTATCGACTTATACCGTATGTGAGTACGGAGCTTTAAGATAGTAAGATAATAGTAAATTGTCAGTTATTTTCAAGGTTCAAGTTAAGTAAGATTAGCAGCGTAGATCCATCTTTTGTCGATTATTTGATTTGTTACCCTGAGGCCTAGAACACACGGGGAAACGCAACTGCTAGTTACTTTTGAGTTGCATCTAAGTTTCTGCTATAGACTCCTTTAAACCGCACATGACGCAACTAGTTTGAAACTTTTCAGATTAGTTTCCCCTTGTGTTTCGGGTCTAATGTTAACACCAATAGCAAAACGCAGTTAAAGGCCTCTAACAAACAGAACCCGAGTCCCCTTGAAAATTACGAGGAAATTGAAGTTCTTATTCTATCTTAGAATTTCCTTAGGTCCTTAGTCGATGATGAATTCGGATAACAAAACATAATCATCAACTTACACAAACTGCACACTTTCACAGACACTACTTGGACTTCATCCAGCAAATGGTTAAGCTGTACGCGGAGAAGCGCGCTGACCTTGAAGAGCAACAACTGCACTTGAACGTTGGTCTCGGCAAGATAGCGGAGACGGTCGAACAGGTCGAGGAAATGCAGAAGAGTTTGGCTGTTAAATCACAGGTTAGTCATTAGTCAAAACATATAAGACATGGTATTCAAGACAAGTTTTGGCTTTTGTAGTAGTGGTTACAGCCTATATACTTAACATACATACACCATTTAAGAGCTATGCTTTTGTCTCCAGGCGACAGAATTTATTTTACTTGCCTATATGTTTATGTTTAATATTTAGGAACTCCAACAAAAGAATGAAGCTGCTAACGCCAAGCTAAGGCAGATGGTTAAAGACCAACAGGAAGCTGAGAAGAAGAAAGTTGAGAGCCAGGAAATTCAGGTACAATCATCTACCAATCAATTGTTTTTTAATACCATGTAAGAACCAATACTGAATGTATTCATGTGTGAATGCAGGTTGCTCTAGAGAAACAAACTAAAGAGATTGAAGCCAAACGTAGGGATGTAATGGCTGATCTTGCACAAGTGGAGCCCGCTGTCATCGAGGCGCAAAACGGTTTGAATTTTCACCTACTTTGCATTAGTTATAATATTACCAGCTTTTCGTATTGGAAGCTTTGTCCTTTATTCTTGTTTTATTCCTTTGTAACTTGATTAAAAGTACTTGATTATGAAGAACTAATGGACAATCTTAAGAAACGTACAAAGCTTTTGATACGATCGGCTAATCGTATTGAGTTACTCTCATACATGTTATTAGTTCGTTAGTTAGAATTTAAATGTAGAAGCTAAACATTGATAACATGAATCCATATTCTATTCGGCCTTACCTTTCAAAATTTCTTCAGTCACATGTAGTATAGATGCCTCGTATTTGTGTCACATTGTTATTTAAGTATTAATTTTATTTTACGTAAGATAGTATTTTGTTATAGTCAGTTGGGTTTCACTTGATTTCACTTAAAAGTTTTTAAGGTTTTTAGTTGCCATTTATTTAAAACTTATAACACCCCTCTTTTCGCGTCGGGGGTTAAAAACTGACTAAAACAAAGTACTCTAGTATTAAAGTTGAAGACAATTGACAGCTGTGAGATCGATCAAGAAGCAGCAGTTAGTGGAGGTGCGGTCTATGGCCAACCCGCCCTCTGTGGTCAAGATGGCGCTCGAGTCCATCTGCACACTGCTTGGGGAGAAGGGAGACACTTGGAAGGGCATCCGCTCCGTCGTCATGAAGGATAACTTCATTTCCACAATTGTTAACTTCGAGACTGAAAATATTGGGTGTGTTACTGCGTTTTCGGTTGTGTTATGGAGATAGAGCGAGACTAAACTATTTTGAATGTTCAGGGAAACCTTGCAAAACCTGATTTCAGAGTTCATTGGAAGCAACTGTTTCACTCTAACATAGTTGTTAATTTTGTCACGCTGTATCTTTACAACAAATAATGTTTTTCTACAAATATTTTTCTCAAAACACCCGATAGCAATCAAAGAAAATGTAACATTCCTTTCAGATTATATTTTGTATTTATTGGCAAAACATTGTTACGGAATGAAATGTGCATTTGATTTTTGAATTATTTATTTACGCAGTAACTTTTAGTGCAAATTTTCTTTGGAGCATCTTTGACGTAATTTAAATTTATTGTAGTTAAGTTTTATAGTTTACTTCTTTATTGTTAGATTTATAATTAAATTATGATAAGTTTATTCTGTATATAAGCTCGGCTTGCTTGCATATGTGACTGTTGTTGTTAAAAATATAAAACTGGGCTATTTTACAATCATCCATTACCTTAGCACCTGCAATGACGTTGTATCTCATATTGATAATGTCATAAAGTAAGGCCGCATTATAGACGGAGTATTTTAACAACTAAACGTAGTGAATGATTGTAAATAAATAAATCACTGTATGTTGAAAGGCATCTGTGTAAGGCACACTAATTAGACGATCGTGTCGTATGTGACTAACAAAACAACGCTAAGCATCGACGTGTTACTTACAACTGTTTTAACATTTGTGTCACAAATATACTGTTTTTTTACAGCCGATGTCTGTTTTGTACACAGCGGTCTGGTGTTCTTATAGTTTGATTGAAGTTTTACTTTCTATTAAATAACAATTTAATACTACTTCAATCTGATAATTGTATCGTCTGCGAGCAACTCGAGACTGCTAGGAACCAGCCGCATGCGTCACAGACTGCTAAACGCCTTTTTTGTTTCTCTCTTTTTTTGTACTCTCTCGCTCTCGCTTCGTGCTGGGACGCCATCGGGTTCCGCGGTACAGCTGTGAAATCCATAAAGAAGCAGCATTTGGTGGAAGTGCGATCGATGGGCAACCCGCCCGCCATCGTGAAGGTGGCGCTCGAGTCCATCTGCCTGTTGCTCGGCGAGAACGCTACGGATTGGAAGGCGATCCGCGCCGTCATCATGCGCGAGAACTTCATCAACAGCATCGTCTCCAACTTCTCCACCGAGGACATCACGTGAGAATTGCTTGTCCACACTTTCCCCTCGTTCTTTGTGTAGTTTAGGCATTTGACGAAGCGCATTTTAAAAACTTGGATAAAAGTAATAAATTCCGAAGCAGTGCTGAATCAGATGCCTAATTCTTGAGTTTCGCACAGTTTGAGCTTGCAGCATGCTTATTGCACGATGTTCGTTTCACTTTATGTTGTCTTTACTAACCTGCGCTCGTGACGAATTTGCAGTTTAGTGTAAAATTTGGACGAGCTGTTTGTGTGAACGGTGGGTGACTAACAAATTAACTCTGACTTTTGACTTTAAATAGGAAAGGTTACTAAATTGCGAATGTTTAGTTAGATAAATAAATGAACTAACGCTCTCTACCTTTCCCGCTAAATTGTAATAAGTAATACAATGTGTTCATGTGTATTGTTTAAAGTTATTTTTGTGGCATCTTGAAATTTATAAAAATCTATGTGTTGATCAAACACGTCGATAGGCAGGGCGCATGATGTGTTTGCCAATAAATAATGTTTGTCTCCAGAAAGCAGTAAGAAATCACCACCGACTGTGATTCAATTGGCTTATTCGTTTAGTTTACTTTTTGTTTGTTTGCTATCTGATGTGCCTTTCCAACTTTGAAAGACATGTTTTGTCCCTGTTAACTGGTAAGTAAGTGACGTCCGTTTTGTTTGAGACCCAAAGGTTTGGGAAGAGAAGTGAAAATTGCATGACACTTGATATCAAAGGGTACATTCATTTCATAATGATGGGAAAGTTAATTGGGATCATGGATTTGCACGGAAACGGAGTCGACAGCACGATTGAGTCAACAAAAGTATTTAAAGGTTGGGGTTCAATGTACATCGGAATATTGAGATTAATATCCATCTCTCATAAAAGCCATGTACTTATCAATTTGATTCATCTACATCTGCTCAAGATCAATTTCTAATGACTTCTGTATTTGATAGTGACGAAGTACGCGAAAAGATGAAGACTCGTTACTTGAGCAATCCGGATTACAACTTCGAGAAAGTAAACCGAGCCAGTATGGCTTGCGGTCCTATGGTGAAATGGGCTATTGCTCAGGTAAGAATCACGTTCACATTAAATAATAATAGAAATAATAAAGTACTATTTGTTTTATACGGAACTTGAATTACAACAAATCCGATATTTGCTACATACATTTGTGTGTTCAAAATTAATTCAAATCCTATAAGGCAAAGTTATTAATAAGTCTTATCTTTTATCACCCAGATCGAATACGCAGACATGTTGAAACGCGTGGAACCTCTCCGCAATGAGCTCAAGGCTCTCGAAGACCAAGCCCAGACCAACGTGAAGGCAGGCGACGAAGTCCGTGAACTTATCGCTCAACTAGAGAAATCTATCGCGTCTTACAAAGAGGAGTATGCTCAACTCATCAGCCAGGCGCAGGCGATTAAGACTGACCTTGAAAATGTGCAAGCTAAGGTACGATTAACATGACGATTTTGACAACTTTTTGAAATACTTTTTGTTTCAATATGCAGTAGTTGTTTGTGTTATGTCACATCACATCATCTTTAAGAAATTCTGGATCATCTCGTAGTTTTTGTCACTTTCTGTTTGTACTTTAATCGAGCAACACAAAACATAATAGGCTACTCGACACATAAACTGACCCCAACTAATACCAGCCGTGTTATTTTCTTATTCTTCCAGGTGGACCGTTCGATAGCCCTTCTAAAGAGTTTGGTGATCGAGCGAGAGCGTTGGGAGTCTAGCTCGGAGACGTTCCGCTCGCAAATGAGTACCATTGTCGGAGATGTGCTGTTGTCTGCCGCCTTTATTGCCTATGGAGGGTACTTTGATCAACACGTAAGTGGATTACATTTGCTTTGTATTTAGACTGGATGTGAGGTATGGTGAACGTAAAAATGAAAGCTTTTCACAAAACAAAGTAGCTTTGTACAGAATGGTAGTCATATTCAAAATTACGAGGATATATGGAATCGTGTCAAACGATCATTATGTATGGCTCATTATTTATGGCCCCTCCACTATATTGTAAATGTTTCTTTAATTTCAGTACCGTCAAAATCTATTCTCAACATGGACGAGCCACTTGGCTGCTGCTAACATCAAATACCGTGCGGACATCGCGCGTACAGAGTACTTGAGTAACCCAGACGAGAGACTGCGCTGGCAAGCAAACGCACTGCCCACGGATGAACTTTGCGTTGAAAACGCTATTATGTTGAAGGTAAATTAAATACCAAGCGTGTGCGACTCACGAGTGTTGCGTTAGATTAGGGATTGAGGGCTGGTTTCACTCCTTACAGGTAAAATTGAACTGACAGATATTTTACACCTGTCACTATCTAAAACGTCATGTTTTATGAGATAGACATAGGTCTTTCTTTCAGTAAAATTTTATCTGTAAGTAGTTAAACAGGCCCTAAGTTTGCAATATTAATGCAATCTTATATTTACAGCGCTTCAACCGCTACCCGCTCATCATCGACCCGTCAGGCCAAGCGACAGAGTTCATAATGCGCGAGTTCAAGGAACGCAAGATCACAAAGACATCGTTCTTGGACGACTCGTTCCGCAAGAACTTGGAATCGGCACTGCGGTTCGGTAATCCGCTACTTGTGCAGGTTCGTATTTGATAACATTTGTTATACACTTCTGGACACCTAAACCGAGCCACCTAGTATGATTGGTTTCTATCGCCCATATCTTAAAATAAACATATGCAAGACCAAAAAGTTTTTATACAGTTTTGTAGTTGATAGGTTTATCGTCTAGTTGATGTGCATTTCGTTCTAAATTTGAATTTGTAATCGCAAAAAACCAAGGAGGAGCAGTAGTTGTTCATTACGTACAATCCCATAACAATAATAAAATTTTAAAATACGAGCTTTAATTAGAGATTCTTTTGTTGCTGTGGATTGAAAAAGTTCCGTTAGTGGTTATCGTTAATTTTTATACTGTTTTTATGTAAAAAATATGGATACTTCGCCTGAAGTAGCAGCTCAACCTGTGGCGCTCCTTTAGTTTGGTTTAAGCCAGAGAAACTTCATCATACAACTTCACATAAGACAGTCAGCTGTACAAAGAGTGTACCACAGGTTCCTAGAGACTAGGGGATATGACCACCGTTCACGTAGATCACGATTTGGGGTAACAACGTTGCGACAGAATGGATTTATGATGACGGCCAGTTTCTGAAATCGTCACCTCACTTCGGTTCAGATCCAGGAATAGCTTCGAGATCTTCATGGAGTATAGTTTAGTGCTCGTACTGTGAGAAGAAGGCTTGCAGAACGTGGATTAAAACCGCATTAGCCAGCCAATGGGCCCAAACTAGAGCGAACTCATCGAATGTCGCGCCTTCAGTTTGCGCGCCAACATTCACGCTGGACGCAAAGACAATGGGGTCAGGTGCTTTTTACTGATGAGACAAAAATCATGTTTTATGGCAATAATGGAAGAAGAAAGGTCTATCAAAGGCAGGGAGAACGTTTTGTACAGTGTTGCATAGAAGAGTGAGTAAGTAATGGCGATTGATCGTGGATCATCTAGCGTGGCATTTCCGCCGAAGGCAAAACTGCTTTGGGTTTTGTTCTGGGCCTCGGATGTCATCTCTTAATGCTGACCGCTATATACGCCAATGTTTGGAGCTTCATGTAGTACCTTATGCCAAGTTTCCAGACTCAGACTTAATTTTTATACAGGATAACGCCAAAGCACACACATCACGAAAGCTTTGCAAATTTCATACAAGACCACAACATTACTGTAATTGATTGGCCATCCAGAAGTCCCTACATAAATCCGACCGAGCACTTATGGGACAAGTTGAAAAGACGCCTTCGGTCTCGTCATCCAGTCTCACAAATACTACGGGAGCTAAAAATTGCAATTAAAGAAGAATGTGAAAACATTCGTCAAGATGCAATTTTAACAATCATAAATTCGATGCCGAATTGCATGAATGCCATTATTAATACTTTGGGAGGCAATACAAGATACTAAATAAGGCAATACAATTAATGAATAAAAAGATTTTTTGTTTAAAACCATCTTTTTCGTTAAAATTCCAACAATGACTTTTCCAGTTGTTAAGCCAAATCAACACTCAGGTTGACTCGGGTCATTAACTTATTTTTTAAGTTCAAATTTAGAACGAAATGCACATCAACTAGACGATAAACCTATCAACTACAAAACTGCATAAAAACTTTTTGGTCATTCATATGTTTTTTTTAAGATATGGGCGATAGAAACCAATCGTACTAGGTGGCTCGGTTTAGGTGTCCAGAAGTGTATTTGAAATAATTTGAATAAAATTTGGAGAATTAAAGTTTTTATATGTGGGTATAGTTAAATCACTTAATATTAGACAAAATAGATAAAAAACATAATCATGACTTGATTCCAAATGGAACACAGGCAATTTTTTGTGATGGATAGTTATTCTACACTCTTGTAGGGACGGGACATCGGAAAAAAAACACGACCGTTCCAACTAAAATCTGATTTATTACTCAGCCATCACTACTTAAGAATAGAAGATATTATGTGTTTCTTAAAGTACTTATTATCTACGGTTTGTCTATCGCTACACCACACTCTCTTGATCCCTTAACTATGATACACCTTTCATCACCAGGACGTAGAGAACTACGACCCGATTCTGAACCCAGTGCTGAACCGCGAGCTACGTCGTACAGGCGGCCGAGTGCTCATCACGTTGGGCGACCAGGACATCGATCTCAGTCCTTCATTCGTCATCTTCTTGAGCACCAGGTATTATGATGCTTTACTACTAAATAAAGTTGTTGTTTTACTGATAAATATGTCTGTATAGACTCAATTTCCAATTGTGTTGTTATGTATCCGATTTTGGTTCGCGATGTCTCGATCTTGCTGGGACCAATACGCTGATGCGTGACATACCTCGACTAACAGTTGTTGTTTGTAAGCTTCGAAAATATCAAAGATCTCACTACTGAACAGCGGTTTTGACAGTCAGGTGCCAATTTAAAATTTGAAGAATATATCAAATAGCCGAGGGAGACGTAGCTGCCTAGTGTTCAATAGTCAGATAATCTTTATTTCATAGGATTTTTAAAATCATCTGAATCTCATCTGAAATACGTTAATTTTTAAAGCTATGATTCGCGAGGTGCAATTTTCCCCAGATAAGAAACTAGCATTTACTGGGCCTAAGAATCTTTAACCTCCTTTTTCAACAGAGACCCAACAGTAGAGTTCCCCCCGGACATGTGCTCCCGAGTAACGTTCGTCAACTTCACGGTGACGCGCTCCTCGTTGCAATCGCAGTGCTTGCATCGCGTACTCAAGGCTGAACGGCCTGATATTGACACTAAGCGATCTGACCTACTCAAATTGCAAGGTAAGAATTATAAATACTCAAAACTTTCACTCGAATCTGTGACTAGAAAACTTGCTTTTTTGAGAATTATAAGTGAAGTCCTTGTGTGATCGGTGTGATCTGCGTGATTTAGTTTTTGATTTAAAAGTTTCGAGTGCCTATGTTAGTTGTTATAGTGACGTTACATGAAGCTCATACTTCCACATAAAAATATTCTGTCTATCGTCGTTTAGGTGAATTCCACTTACGATTGCGCCAACTGGAGAAGTCGTTGCTGCAAGCTCTGAACGACGCGAAGGGCAAGATTCTCGATGACGACTCGGTCATTGCTACACTCGAGACACTGAAGAAAGAAGCTGACGATATTGGACAGAAGGTACACTTTTAAACTATCCATCATTTCAGCCTACAGCTGCTTACTGCTGAACATAGGCCTCTTCAATGATTCTTCAGCGCGACTGGTTCATTGTCAACTGTATTCAACGAGACCCTGCAGTTTTTATTACATTACTTTTTCATTATTGTAGTAGAATAACTACCTTTTTTATAGCAGGTGTCTTTTCATCTGATTTCGTTCTAAGAATCAATTCTGACCTATTTGTATATTCATTTATGTATTTGATGTGATTGTAACAGGTGGAAGAAACTGACAAGGTCATCGCTGAGATTGAAACCGTTAGCCAGCAATATCTACCGCTCTCTCAAGTACGTATTACATTCACTCTTTCTTTACTACAAAGTGCTAGCTTGTCCTTTTACCAAAGATCTTAATATCTTAACCGTGTAAATTGTTGTCTCCAGGCATGCAGCAGCATCTACTTCACAATGGAATCCCTGAACCAAGTCCACTTCCTGTACCAGTATTCTTTGAAGATGTTCCTGGACATCTTCAGCTCGGTGCTCGTGTCGCCCACTCTCAACGGGCAGTCTGACTACACTGTGCGACTTAGTACAATCACTGAGGAATTGTTTACGGTAAGTTTGTGATTTTGCACTTTAGTTGTCGTCCCTCTATTTATCGTCATAAACTTCCTTTAAGGTTCAATTTCGTTGGTCGATAACTCGGTTGATAATACAGCATGCGGGGTACACCAATAAAAATCTACAAGTTGATACAGCGGTCATTACGCCGCCTGCGGACATTCTGTTTCAAGCAATACCTTAATGGCAAGCATAAAGGCTCAATTTCGAAAATCTAGCCCTATTGACCAATGAAATTGAGCCATTAGTTTTCAACCCTTATGATTCCACCTAGCTAACCCCGCATTAACATATCTACAGGCGGTATACGAACGCGTGGCCCGCGGTATGCTGCACACCGATCGACTAACGTTCGCACTCCTGCTGTGCCGCATTCACCTCAAAGGCACCGGCGCCGAAGACACGCTTGACCAACAGTTCGCAGTGTTCCTAAGAGGCAAGGAGGGCTTCGTCTCCAATACTGCTACGCTAGAGTCACTATCCACGCAGCAACATCAAGCTGCGGCTAGGCTGAGTTCCAGGTATTACATGACTATTACTTGTATTTCTTTATTTATTCGTTTATTTCAGGCATCTCAGGCCCATATGACCCATGTACTATGTTACAATAGAAAGAGAATTAAAACGATTGAAATAATTTTGCACTAACTCCCATAGACGCTACTAAGATATAAACAACAGTATATATTTGTTTTTGCATTGTACTAGGTACTCTACAGTCTTCTTTAAACTGGTTCTACTCCAAAGGTTGTCTGGAAGACATCACTCTTAGTGTTAAGGCTGCTGTGTAATAGTTATTAGTAAACCTTTTATCTCTTTAGTTTGCGTTCAATAAAGTATTTTATCCATCATACACCTCTCGTCCGTAGACTGACAGCGTTCCGTCGTCTACTGGAGAAGGCGGCGGAACTCCCCGAGCTGTCCGCGTGGTTGTCTCAGGCCGCTCCCGAGCAGTGCGTGCCGACGCTGTGGGACTCGCAGCCCAATCCCGCGCCGCATACCGTGCACATGTACCGGCTGTTACTTATACAGGTAAGTAAAACATAGACATCGCTCATATACGTGTGATGACACAAATTTAAGGGCCCGTTTTGACACTTACTGATATTAAACAGATAGATTTTTTTCATATAAAACGTCATGTTTTATAAATGGTTTGTAGGTTTATCTGTATGTTATATTTTATCTGTAAGTGGTGGGCCCTTAAGGCTCGGATAAATAAAAGAGTATGCGTCAGATATTGAATTGTGCTCTACTTCAATCTGACGCATACTCTATTGGTATGAATTCTCAGATGAAGATTTTTTACTTAGAGGTCGTTTTGTTATCGAAATAGCAAACGTGGGCTTCAAATCATGTGAACAGTATGTTTTACGAACAGTATGTGACCTGTAGTTTTGAACGAGCAGGTTATTCTTCAAACTCACTTTACTCATCATGATACCAGTACTTACAAGCCACTTTCCCTAGGCGTTCCGCCCCGACCGCGTGATCGCAGCGGCCACGCAGCTGGTGGCGTCAGTGCTTGGTGCCGGGTTCATGTCCCGCGCCGAGACGGAGTTCGACCTAGCTGCTGTCACCGAGACGCAGCTCAACGCCACCACGCCCGCGCTGCTCTGCTCCGTACCCGGATATGATGCTAGCGGTTCGTATTTGATTTCTTTTTATTTGTAGCATGTAGGAGATTTTAACGTAGTTATGTAAATGATTTAAAACCGTCTTGAAGAAAACGACCCTAAATATGTTCTGTTTTTGGCGATGGAGACTAAGTATCATTTGATGTCACTTTTCATTTCCCCGTGACATTCCCATAACTCAAGATCGATCTTGTTCCATTAGGTCGCGTGGACGATATGGCGACTGAGTTGAACAAGCCACTGTCAAGTATCGCCATTGGATCAGCTGAGGGCTTCAACCAAGCCGAACGCGCTATCAACACGGCTTGCAAGACTGGACGGTAAGATACGCTTCTCAGGATGACTTTGAGATGAGAATATTCATCTAATTACGTACATGGATTTTTGAGGATGATTCTAAGTCATTTGGACAAAAAGAACTATACTAGGGAAATAGCCAAGCTAAGAAAGCTTTAATTGCTGAAACTGTTAATCCGCTCCAGATATGAAAAAAACAAACATTTTCCTTTTTAACGAATTTGGGTAACTTTGACAAATCTCGGACCGTCATTTGCTTACATACGCTTTGTCTTACTCGGTATATACCTCCCCCAGCTGGGTAATGCTAAAGAACGTGCACCTGGCCCCGGTGTGGCTGGTGCAGCTGGAGAAGAAGCTGCACTCCCTGCAGCCGCACCCGAACTTCCGTCTGTTCCTCACGACGGAGATCAGCCCGAAGTTGCCGGTGAACCTGCTCCGAGCCGGCCGCGTGCTCGTCTTCGAACCACCGCCCGGTATACGCGCTAATTTACTCAGGACTTTTGCTACTGTGAGTATGAAGGTTTGATAATGGTCCTTTTACAGGGGTTCAATAGACGAGACGATATAATAAGCCAGGCTAATATTGCCATCGTGGAAATAAGTCCAGACATTGGATTGGCTCTACTTTGCAAATACAAGATACATTGTTCCCTAACACGTGCCATTTCACCAGAATCCTTCCCTATTGGATCGTACTGAAAACTTCAATCTTTCACAGGTGCCGGCAGCGCGAATGATGAAGGGTCCATCAGAGCGTGCAAGGCTTTACTTCCTGCTCGCTTGGTTCCATGGTAAGAATGCAAATTTTCCCATTTTTTATCGATGATAAAAGAAAGGCCAGTTATATTACCGTTCGTTTTACATGGTCTATGCATCAAGTATTCTACCTAAACATCCGTTATTTCTAGGTATCGTACAAGAGCGTCTCCGCTACGTGCCGCTGGGTTGGGCTAAGTACTACGAGTTCAATGAGTCGGATCTGAGAGTCGCCTGCGACACGCTTGACACATGGATCGATGCTACTGCTATGGTATGTGCTGACCGATTATTTTAGGGACTTTAATGCTGGGACACGTTTCCCCCTTTTTGGATTGTAGAAATATCCCAAAAAAAACATCTTAATATTTGAAATACTTCTACATCTTTCGTCTTTTTTCAGTCCTATTATGGCGCGACAACTTCTAATACGGGTCGCGCACTAAAGCGAAGCAATCAAAATTCAGAATCCATTTTGATATTTGCAAAAGTTTGCTAACTAACGCCCCCTTTCTTCCTCTCAGGGCCGCTCAAACCTGCCCCCGGAGAAGATCCCGTGGGAGGCGCTAGTGACCCTCCTGTCGCAGTGCATCTACGGCGGTAAGATTGACAACTCCTTCGACCAGCGGCTGCTGCACTCCTTCCTGTGTAAACTCTTCACGCCGAGGTCCTTCGAGGCTGACTTCGCGCTTGTTGCTAATGTCGATGGGGTAAGTGTGGAAATCTGTTTATTTATTTGATAGTTATAACTTTTATTCGCGTAATGAGTCGAAATGATGCAAAGTCGTAATTATAATGATCAATTTTAATGTTCGATGTGTAAACGCCTATTCCTAAAATCACATGGTTAAAAAACCTATCAATGCAGTCAATCGACAACGCTTGAAACAAATTTTCAAGCGTTGTCGAAACATTTACAAGGTTTTTGTGTTTTATGGTGCTGTATTCATATCACGTTTAGGTATCTATTCCATCTTGTTTTACAAAAATAATGACATAATCCATTTCTATAGGCGACGGGCAATCAACGTCACATCACGATGCCGGACGGCAACCGACGCGACCACTTCCTCAAGTGGATCGAAGAGCTCTCCGACAGACAGTCGCCCTCGTGGCTTGGACTGCCGAATAACGCTGAGAAGGTAACTTAATCAACATTTTGTGTTAAGCGTTTTACTATTTTTGATTCGTAAACTCTGAAAAAAATCGTTCTTTTGTTGAAAAAAATTTACGTATTATTATAAACCATAAAATCTTATATTTTGTTTATATTGTGTACGAAGCACTCTTTAGCTTATTCAGGCATCAAATACTTTCAACTTTTTTATTTCGTGTTCAGGTACTCCTAACCACCCAAGGCAGTGACTTAGTGTCAAAGTTACTCAAAATGCAGCAGCTTGAAGATGAAGAGGAGCTGGCCTACAGTGCTGCTACTCAAGATCATGACCCACGTAAGTAACCTACGCATACTTGCCGTCAATTTCGAGCGTCAATGAATGTAAGTGTTTAATCTCTATTGCTTTTTCAGATTCAATCGTGGTGCCAGAAGGAGACGGACGTCCGGCGTGGATGAAGACGTTACACCAGACCGCCACTGGATGGCTGCAACAACTGCCTCAAGAGCTTCCGGTACAGATCGCATACTTAATTTTAAAACTATTCGGACAATTTTATATGATATGTCGTCCAAGACAACTTTTACAGTCAGAATGGATTCATCATCTTAATAAATGTTGTTTGCAGACACTACGCCGTACAGTGGAAAACATCAAGGATCCCCTGTACCGGTTCTTCGAGCGTGAAGTGGCGGCCGGCGCGTCGTTGCTGCAGCAAGTCTTACATGATTTGCGCAACGTTATCTCTATTTGTCAGGTAAGTTTTATTTTATTTATTTGATGTTCTTGCAATAATACTTATTAGGTATTCGGATTTGTGCAGTTAGGATATATCTTTATTTTAGTATGTTTGCTCCTCCAAAAATGGAATTTAGGCTACCGCGCGTTTAGAAAACGCCGTGGGGTACTTAGAGCAGTAGCGTCATGCCAAAAGGCAAACTCGGGTCGATTATCCTCGCCACTCGGTTCGAGGCTGCTATCGAAGTGTACTAACGTGCGATACGTCCCTAGGGCGAGATGAAGCAAACGAACGAGACGCGTGCGATGGTAGGGTCGCTGGTGCGCGGCATGCTGCCGGCGATGTGGCGGCGCTACGCGGTGGCGCGCGGCTGCACGGTGCAGCAGTGGGTGGGCGACTTCGCGGCGCGCATCCAGCAGCTCGCCGCCGTCTCCAGCACCGTCGCCGACCGCGGCGCCAAGCGCTTGCAGAGCATCCCCGTGTGGCTCGGCGGACTCCTCAACCCAGAGGCCTATATCACCGCCACCCGACAGTGCGTCGCCCAGGCTAACTCGTGGTCGCTAGAGGAACTTCACCTTCAGGTAATATTCGACAACCTACAACTACTGATAAAACTCATAATTTATGCCGCTTCTTGCGGATCTCGATAACGATAAAGACACTTGAGACGTAATACATGAACAATCACACACAGACGTCGGACAGGCTTCTAAATATTTCTTCTTTTATAATGCTAGGTGACGATCCCGGACGCGGGCGCGGCGGCGGAGAACGCGCAGTCGGAGTGGTCGTTCAGCGTCACGGGGCTGAAGCTGCAGGGCGCCACTGTCAAGGGCAACCGGCTGCTGCTCACCAACACCATTATGGTGGACCTGCCGCTCACCGTCCTCACTTGGATACGGTACCAGATACTATGGCTTTTTTCATTTACATTATAATGTAGATTCATTAGAAATTAGTTAACCGGATTTCCATGTTATGAACGCGCTAGTGCATATTAACGTATGCTTCGGTCGTTTAACTTCCGCCACGTAAAAACATGTAATTGTTGTGTACAGCGGCGCGGAGCCAACAACGAGCGCAGCGGGCGGTCAGTCGCTGACGCTGCCGGTGTACCTGAACAGCGCCCGCTCCGAGCTGCTGTTCACGGTGCGGCTGCCCATCGCCGCGGGCCAGGAGCCGCACGCCTTCTACGAGCGCGGCGTCGCGCTACTCACCTCTACCGCGCTCAACTAAACACATCGCACTGACTTATCGTCTATTTATTGCAGCTTTTATTCAAATGAGATTAATTTATCCCGCGTAAAATGTAACCCTTATTTATGTAACCGCTTATTCTCGCACATATTATACGCAATTCAAATGTAGCTTAATTTCGGTGAAAATGTATTTGTAACTTATATTGTTCCCGACAACGTATTTACAAGAAAAATAAATTATTTATAACAAAATCTGATGACTTTAATTCAGGAAAGTCACGATCACTACAACTTATGAATCACCATAAATATTATATTCGAGATCAGACAAAACATTACAAAATTAAACTTAATGACTAACTTAAAGTTGACTTGTGCCTTGGATCACAGTTTTCATTCCGGGAGGTTTCTGTTTTGGCAACCTGTTGAACGAAATGATACATCTCAGTCAAAATCAAATAACATTCACTCACACTCACTTAGGTGGATATTTGTAGAATCCTTCATACCTGGTGTGTATGATCTTTCTGGGCGAGGAAGGATGCACGAGGTCGTGCTGCCGCTCCCACTCCATGTACTTTTGATGCTGGCGCTGACGACGACGATCCACGTAACTTATCTGCGGAGCGACATTGAGTATTCTTGGTTGATCCGTAACAAACAACACAGACTAAACACAGTTTGAAGTTAGAAGCACCATTTTCCTAAAGCTACGCACTTAATAGGCTACGCACGAGTTTCTGGCAGAGCCGATAGGGGTTTATCAGCGCAAAGATTGTAGGCGAAACATTTGTTATCGGTTACTCGATAACATCGAGTACTATTTGTCGAACTTCGATATACACTCAGTTGCAAAAACGGCCGTTAAACGTAAATGAAAATGTCAGCTGTAATGAATGATCTTTCTGCAAGAAGTTTAAGCTTAGTCTGTCTCACCACACAACTAGCAGGAATCCACACGAAGGCGGTGACCAAGACGACCACGCCCACAATGTTGTCCCGCAGGAATCCCAGCACGTTATTTATATTGATGTCCTCAATTATGTCCCAGAACCGCTCCACAACGTCTTGGATTGTTTTCTCGCATACTCCCTGCGATTTCAGCGAATGAAAGGGTATGTAAGACCATTGAAAAGATGCAAATAATGAAAAATTTCTTTTGAGCTATTAGGGACAATATTTAAATTGGCTTTTATGACAATCCAAATATATTTCAAATACATTCCACTTTTTGTGGGCAGATTTTAGGTAGTTGTTCTAGATTTTAGGTTAATAATACGCAAAACATTTCATTTACTAACCTTATTACAGAATCCTTGAATGCAAGGTGTTCCATCGGGTAGAATGTCATTGTGTGCCACAGGGAAGCAAGTTTTATTTAGACTCTTACGACAGCATCTCTTACATGCGTCTGCAACTGTAAATAAAAACACAATTGGATCATCTTTATGGCATAAACGCAAGTCTGAGCACGTTTTTAGTGAGGATTGACAATATGAAGTATAAAGATTGTAAAAAGTTATGTAGGTAGACTTAGGGTTCCTTAGCACATAAGTGCACCAGATATAAATAGTTTCTACTTAATACTGAAGTTGTAGTATTCACCTGCTGTGGTAGACAGAACGTGATAATATGGTTTGTTACGATTGTAGGTACGTAATATTATATAGATAAAAACAGTTAAGATAAATGTAATTTACCTATATCACACATGCAACTGTGCATGCCCTGAGTCTCGCAGTACGGCACGCAGGTCCCGTTGCGGCACCGACCTCGTTCCGCACACTCGTGCTCATCTGCTATTGCTGGCGCCTAGTGTATAACAAAATTAGGCATTCTTTTGGCAACTTTTCGAACACATTCTTCTTTTGTTACGACTGCAATTTTTTGGATTTGACTCTTTTACTTTGATTACTGTATTTTTAAAGCCATTTACAAAAAATACGCCAGAAATAATCCATAAAATCCTGTTGGTTAGAAGACCATTCTGACCACATGATTTCGGCTACCTCTTTCTAATTTTAGGGGTAATTATGTATTTAACGCAGGCATTATAATCAGTACCTTAGGGCAATCAGCCGTAGCTCCATTACACGTGGCCTCCCCCTCGCACGCGGAGTGCGCGGCCTCACGGCACACGACGCCGGGCGGCGCGAACACGCACCCCGCGCAGCACGGGGAGTTCTTGTCGCTGCACACCGCGCCCTGACTCTTGCGCAGCTTGCAGTTCTTGTCGCAGCACATGTCGTTGTCTTCTGTGCCTGTGGACATGAAGGTGGTAATAAGTTAGAAGTCGAGTCGATACAAATTCATAGTACGGACTGATAGAAAATGTTCCAAATAAGTTATCAACAGTAAACAGCTATTAGATATGACTATGGTTTTGTTATATTAATCATTCTTGTACACCAACCCTTTTTTCTATCTAAACTTATTATGTAGCAGAAATCCCACACACCCACAATCGCATACGTATAGTTGCAAAAATATTTTGTTAATTTGATTACCACTCGAGCCACTTACCAAGCAATCCAGCGTCGCATTCCTCTCCACCTTCAACCCGCAGGTTCCCGCAGAAACTCTCCTCGGGCTCGGAGAAGCAGCGCCCGGACTTCGCTTGCAGCACCTTGCGGATCGATCGGAGACTGCACGGGGAGAATCGCTGGGGTGCAAGGAAAATTTTATAGTAATATTTATTCAAATTACTTTGTAAGTATCGTATAGAAAACTAGAGACACATTGCTCATATCAAACGAAAGACAGCATCTCACAGAAATATTGTATCTTGTTGCAATGGCAGAACTTATTAACTTATTGACTTAGCTTTTTATTAATGATGAATGACTAAAGAAGAAATCCGAGTAGGTACTTATCCCCCGTACCTTATTATTAACATCATATCCGCTGACACTGTAGGTATACATGAGATATGACCCGCCTTGGCTGGCGGCAGGCGAGCACTCCGCCACATCCGGGTCATGTTCCGAGCCCCAGTTGTGACCGAACTCATGCGCCGTCACTAAGTCAGCCTCGCGAGTGATTACACGCTGGCCGTAGTGGTTCCGCGACGAACTTAGACCAGAGTTTAGGTACAACGTGTACCCGTTCTTGAAGTATTCTGTTAAGGCGGTTGTTAGTTGGTTTTATCATCTTATTGATGGGTCAGTATTAACATTATGAAGCTTTGAATATAACACTTAGAAGCTGTAGCGGTTTATGGCTTACATGGCTTACATGGCATAAAATATAAAGCCAAATCAAAAGCATAAGTCAGCCAACAGTGCGGCGAATCTGTTACAAAAGAACTAAGTTTTTAGGCTATTATTGCTATTTAATTCATAATCAAAGTCGCACTGTTAGCCTACCTTAAAATATAAATAAGTAAACAAAAACAAATGAACACTCACACTATTGCACCGCAATAGCTGAAAACAAAACAGAACACAAATATAACAAAGACGAAACAAAGTACTGCAACGAAAAAAGGCTCGTTAAAAATGGAGTTACACATTTTAATAAGATCTGTGAATGTAAAATGAAGTGAAAAACTTACCAGGCGTGCATATCCCTCCAACGGAGTTACGTCGAGGTGAGCCTACGTAGGCGAGCCCTAAGATACCGCCCTCGAACTTGAGATCCGTAAACAGATGCGCCAAACAGAAATCCTTGTGGGAATACTCGCGACTGAACACCTACAGCAAATTCAAATACTTGAATCACTCCTTATAGGCAGTCTAGACACAATGCTTGGTTTGGTACCTATTTCCTATAATACCGTTACCAATTTGTGTGTAAACCTAGATACTGGTCATATAGGTAGCGTAAACCAATATGATTGGTATCTAGGTATGGTACTGGCACTAATTGGATGACTTTATTGTTTTATTGTTTACCTCCAGCAAGTTTCGCACGTCCCACTTCTCCCGCACCATATTATAATGCGCCTCACCGCCGCGTACTCGTGTCGGTTCCGAGTGAACTAGAATCTTCTTTATCACGAAACCCATGCCTTTGAAACCATCCATATCCTAGAAATTAAAGATACACAGTTTGAATTTCATAGAACAGGAAAAGACTTGAAACTTCCCAAATCTAATTCAAAGTGCAATAACTTAAAAGACGAAAGAGCTTACTTATTGATAAATTTAATGTTTTTTTTTAACTTACCTGCCGATCTTGCCATACTGTGTCGTTATAAATCTTATGTACGCGATCTATGAGACTTATCTGCAAAAAAAATACTTTATTTAGATTCCAAGCTGTATGATGAGACCTTTTAATAAAGCAGTTTCGACACTTACCAAATAACTGATAGTAGTTTTGGTATTACTGGCGCCCATTTCTTGAAAGAATCGGTAATCAGCTACAAGTAACAGAGGGCAACGTGTTTTAGTTGGTGTATACTCATAGTCACTTTGTCTCTTTACTCTTTTACTAGTAACGTCTTGAACGTCAGTGGGTGGAGTTAAGTAATCTTGGTTCTTTTCTAAGTATTTGTCTTTCTCCAACTGTTCATATTCAGTTTCTAAATTTGCATTCTCATCTTCTTCCTCTTCGTCATCTTCCAGCTCTGTAATCATTTCAAATTGTCATCATGTATTGTATCATCCAGTGTAAATGCTAGCTAATACTCTTTAATAATCAATCCTTGCTAATATATAATATTTGATACATAAAGATTTTTTTTAATTTTAAGCATGTTACCTTTTCCTTCTTTAACATAGCCACATACCCGTGGCTTGCCATCCGCCGTATGATGTTTGCCAGTCCAACTGAGCTTTATATCGGATCCCTTGTAGGTGATCATACTTTTATCATCCAAATGAGGCAAGTGACGCCATGATGGCTACATAACAAAAAGATCATTTTAGTTAGATACAATTGATTACTACCTTAACGCAGCAGTTTTACATCAATGGCAATAAGATAAAAAATGGTAAGTTTTGTGTATGCTTGTAATTGGTAGACTAGAGCCAATAGTTTGATGGATTGCAATTATAAAGCCTTGCTTCTTTTTTTTTCAATCTATTTTTTGATGAAGCTTCAACCACTTGCTATGCCAACCTCATGGGAGCATGCTCATATGTTGCAGACATTTTCTGCTGCCCAGAATTATTAATACATTCCATATTTCCAGATTCTCCTTACCTCAATATGATATGTCTCATCAGGGGTGTGTATGATACCAGTAATGACACCGTCCTCCAAGTGGATCTTCACATCGGACTTTTTCTCACCAAACACTCTTCCCGAGTAGAAATTGTCTCTATCTAAACAACAATTAGATCAGGTATTACAAAAATGTAAAGACATTAAAGCTAGGAACATAGTTATACATTTAAAATTATGAAGTTTTATTGATAGGTATTGTACCTAAATCAGTTAGTTAACCTATCATTAATACAAAGCAATCATGGATAAATAAATATAAAATCTCCTTACCAACATGAACTGTAGTTTCTTTCCCATCGCCGTCTACTGAATATGCTTTGAAATTGGAATGTAAGACAGAGCTGTGCGGATGTAATATGAGTCTGAAATCCTTTCCAAGGGTTTTAAAATGAAGCTCTTTTATTGTATTAAATGGATGTGTGGACTGCTTGGCCCCACGTTTTACTATGTGGTGGGTGAGACTCGACGCATGCAATGTCTCGAAATATTTTAAATTATTGTAAATTGAACCTAAAAAGAGAAAATTAGTAGTTATTAGAAGTTTTGTTGTATGGCATGCTATGTAATATGGCATGTTAATACAATTCTAATAGTTAATACAATTCATAAGATACTTACAATTAACGTTCGACAGGATTGATAACAAGAAAGAAAATGAACAAAATAATAATCTTTTATTAAAATTCCTCATAATTAGGAGTCTACAACACTTTGAAACAACAAGTCCCAAATCACAACAATAGCATTCCGCACGATAATGTTTTTTATAACAGTCAGTCACCTACTTAAGTGAGTTACAAGTATTCATTTTTGCTAATAAATTGCTGTCGACGTTAACTGATCTGATAACAAATTTAATGAAAACAAAGTCGAATCAATATTTTATTTTTGTTTCGTGACAGACAGTTGTTGGTTGTGCATTGAGTGAATGAATAACTGTCAATTCAGGTTCACACCATTGAATGAATGAATGAGAATATGGATTTTTTTTTATAATATAATTATATAATATAATTTTTATAATATTTAATTTTTAACATATTTTTTTATTTAGAAGATTGTACAGTGTTTGGAAAATTTCTACGTTTCTTTTTTTCAATCAGTTTAGTTAATATTGGCTTGGCATACGCCATAGATGTATTATTGGTCTCCGAGCGCGCGGAGACCATTCAAAAATCTTAGGCATACGCATTACTTCAAAAAAATTTAACATTTTGCTTTTCATAACTTTGCTTTTACCATGCTACAAATATTATTATTGGATTCTATGTATGGATTTGGTATGGGTTCCTTTAATGTAATCATTTACATGGTAGGTAAATAAAAAAAGTGCTATACGGGAAAAATCGGTTTTTATTTTGTGATATATAAACAGACATTTAATAGCCCCCTCTTAATCTAAGCACAAGATGAAGTGTAGATTCTTTCTGAATATTGTAGTCCGAGAGAGTGCGTCCATCTTCAAGTTGTTTACCAGCAAAGATCAATCTCTGTTGGTCTGGGGGAATGCCTTCTTTGTCCTGAATCTTAGCTTTAACATTCTCAATTGTGTCTGATGGCTCCACCTCAAGGGTAATAGTCTTTCCTGTCAGTGTCTTCACAAAAATTTGCATACCACCTCTCAGACGCAGTACCAAGTGAAGTGTAGATTCTTTCTGAATATTGTAGTCTGACAGGGTGCGTCCATCTTCAAGCTGTTTGCCAGCAAAGATCAATCTCTGTTGGTCTGGGGGAATGCCTTCTTTGTCCTGAATCTTAGCTTTAACATTCTCAATTGTGTCTGATGGCTCAACTTCAAGAGTAATTGTTTTTCCTGTCAGTGTCTTCACAAAAATTTGCATACCACCTCTCAGACGGAGCACCAAGTGGAGTGTAGATTCTTTCTGAATATTGTAGTCAGACAGGGTGCGTCCATCTTCAAGCTGTTTGCCAGCAAAGATCAATCTCTGTTGGTCTGGGGGAATGCCCTCTTTGTCCTGAATCTTAGCTTTAACATTCTCAATTGTATCTGATGGCTCCACCTCAAGGGTAATAGTCTTTCCTGTCAGTGTCTTCACAAAAATTTGCATACCACCTCTTAGACGCAGTACCAAGTGAAGTGTAGATTCTTTCTGAATATTGTAGTCTGACAGGGTGCGTCCATCTTCAAGCTGTTTGCCAGCAAAGATCAATCTCTGTTGGTCTGGCGGAATGCCTTCTTTGTCCTGAATCTTAGCTTTAACATTCTCAATTGTGTCTGATGGCTCAACTTCAAGAGTAATTGTTTTTCCTGTCAGTGTCTTCACAAAAATTTGCATACCACCTCTCAGACGGAGCACCAAGTGGAGTGTAGACTCTTTCTGAATATTGTAGTCAGACAGGGTGCGTCCATCTTCAAGCTGTTTGCCAGCAAAGATCAATCTCTGTTGGTCTGGGGGAATGCCTTCTTTGTCCTGAATCTTAGCTTTAACATTCTCAATTGTGTCTGATGGCTCAACTTCAAGAGTAATTGTTTTTCCTGTCAATGTCTTGACGAATATCTGCATACCGCCTCTCAGACGGAGCACCAAGTGGAGTGTAGATTCTTTCTGAATATTGTAGTCTGACAGGGTGCGTCCATCTTCAAGCTGTTTGCCAGCAAAGATCAATCTCTGTTGGTCTGGGGGAATGCCCTCTTTGTCCTGAATCTTAGCTTTAACATTCTCAATTGTATCTGATGGCTCCACCTCAAGGGTAATAGTCTTTCCTGTCAGTGTCTTCACAAAAATTTGCATACCACCTCTTAAACGCAGTACCAAGTGAAGTGTAGATTCTTTCTGAATATTGTAGTCTGACAGGGTGCGTCCATCTTCAAGCTGTTTGCCAGCAAAGATCAATCTCTGTTGGTCTGGCGGAATGCCTTCTTTGTCCTGAATCTTAGCTTTAACATTCTCAATTGTGTCTGATGGCTCCACCTCAAGGGTAATAGTCTTTCCTGTCAGTGTCTTCACAAAAATTTGCATACCACCTCTCAGACGCAGTACCAAGTGAAGTGTAGATTCTTTCTGAATATTGTAGTCTGACAGGGTGCGTCCATCTTCAAGCTGTTTGCCAGCAAAGATCAATCTCTGTTGGTCTGGGGGAATGCCTTCTTTGTCCTGAATCTTAGCTTTAACATTCTCAATTGTGTCTGATGGCTCAACTTCAAGAGTAATTGTTTTTCCTGTCAGTGTCTTCACAAAAATTTGCATACCACCTCTCAGACGCAGCACCAAGTGAAGTGTAGATTCTTTCTGAATATTGTAGTCTGACAGGGTGCGTCCATCTTCAAGCTGTTTGCCAGCAAAGATCAATCTCTGTTGGTCTGGGGGAATGCCCTCTTTGTCCTGAATCTTAGCTTTAACATTCTCAATTGTATCTGATGGCTCAACTTCAAGAGTAATTGTTTTTCCTGTCAAGGTCTTGACGAATATCTGCATACCACCTCTCAGACGGAGCACCAAGTGGAGTGTAGATTCTTTCTGAATATTGTAGTCTGACAGGGTGCGTCCATCTTCAAGCTGTTTGCCAGCAAAGATCAATCTCTGTTGGTCTGGGGGAATGCCCTCTTTGTCCTGAATCTTAGCTTTAACATTCTCAATTGTATCTGATGGCTCAACTTCAAGAGTAATTGTTTTTCCTGTTAAGGTCTTGACGAATATCTGCATACCACCTCTCAGACGGAGCACCAAGTGGAGTGTAGATTCTTTCTGAATATTATAGTCTGACAGGGTGCGTCCATCTTCAAGTTGTTTGCCAGCAAAAATCAATCTTTGTTGGTCCGGAGGAATACCCTCTTTGTCCTGAATCTTAGCTTTAACATTCTCAATTGTATCTGATGGCTCAACTTCAAGAGTAATTGTCTTTCCTGTCAGTGTCTTCACAAAAATCTGCATACCGCCTCTCAGACGAAGCACAAGATGAAGTGTAGATTCTTTCTGAATATTGTAATCGGAGAGGGTACGTCCGTCTTCCAGTTGCTTGCCAGCGAAGATCAGCCGCTGCTGGTCAGGAGGAATTCCTTCCTTGTCCTGGATTTTAGCCTTTACATTTTCAATTGTATCAGAGGGTTCGACCTCTAAAGTAATAGTCTTGCCCGTAAGCGTCTTCACAAAGATCTGCATTGTTTCCTGAAAAGAGAAAACATTTAATTAATGAAGTATATTTATGTACACCTATTTAATATAAATATCTAAATAAAATTGCGAAACTAGACTGCATTTTCAGAAAATCGTACACAAACAAATAGAATCAGGTCAAATTCTGACCTCAATGACTCGAGCAATAACTGCTTCGCGTAACTTCTAGAAAGTAGAATGTAGGTATGGAAATAAGATAGGTAGTACCTAACTGCCTTTAGTTGTAACAATATTCGTGGCGTATTAAGAAAAAACTTTAAGATAGACGAAATAGCTAAACAACCAAAAATAGAAATCCCTACAAGAAATTAAAATCACATCAAAATGGCGCATTGGTCGGATACGAAACAAAGGAAAAGTTAAGTTATGCTAAATCAGCTAAAAATTAGACTCTTACCTACCTTTTTAAATCACACGAGAATTTATCACACACAAAATTTTATAATGCACAGTAGTAAATCCAAAAAAACAACTGTATATTTCAATTCAACAAAGAGCGAGTCGAGCGAGTTGATGCGTCTCTCAGCTTTTCTTTCAATCTTTTAAAATGCGTCAGCCTTTTTATAGACTGTAGTGGCCTGGTAGTGGCGCAATCAATATGAGCGTCGGAAACTACAGCGGCCATTACATTATCCAATTTGCAGAGCGCTAGATTTAGCGCTGCAAAAAGAGCTCACTCATTACACTAGACTAGCTAGCGACGCTAGTTAGTTTACTTCCTTTCATTTCGGTAGTGATCATCGGCCAGACATCACCTTTCGAAGAGCGCCTAAAGAGTCGAATAGTTACATATGGGACCACCAAAACACCAAAAAGTCGGCATTGCTTTAGCAATGGTGTCGTGTTCGAGTTTAGTGATAATAAATAAAAAGAGACGCAGAAAATGTTGGGTCAAAGAATATTTATTGCTGAGAAAAAAACTGTCAAATATGAAAATTGTGAACATATTGGAGCCATCTGATTTTAGAAACTTTTTGCGATTGGGATCTACACAGTTTGAAGAACTACTTGCATTGATTACACCATATATAAAAAAGGAAGATACACTTCTTAGAGAAAGTATCAGCGCAAGGGAACGATTAATCGTTACTTTACGTTTTTTAGCCACAGGAAATGCTTATGAAGATTTAAAGTTCAGTTCGTTAATCTCAGCACCTCTTCTTACTAAAATCATTCCGGAAACGTGCAAGGCTATTTATAAATGCCTAAGCCACTATATAAGGGTAAGTAAATACACACGTTTTTTACAAAGAAACATTTATTTAACTTGAATTTTTAAAGAAAAATATAGTTTTTATATAACTATTACAATTTACTTCTTTTGTTTAAAAATCAAAAATTCCTTCATGGACTTTCCATCTCCCTTGCTTACAGTTGTGTTCGGAAAATTAATACTGTCTAAATCAAATAATTCATAAGATGTGGTTGGTGTTGTTTCGAGTGATAGCATTGATGTTGTTTGAGCTCTTTGTGTAAGCTGTAATTGAGGAAATGTTTCAGTCGGTTCATTTCCCATCGGAGGTTGTAGCGGTTCAATAATTATTCCTTGTGGCATTGATGGTGGAGATGAAAGAAGATGTTGAGTATGGTTGGACGCTGATGTTTGAGATGATGATTGATAGACAACTTGCTGTGGCGAGGGTTGTTGAGGTAGTGATGTAGGGGAAGAATATTGTGGCTGAGTGTAGTGGGATGGTGACGGCTGAGGAGACTCAATCAATACTCCTTTTGGAGATGGGGAAGGTGACGACGGTATGGCCCAAGATGAATGGGAATCAGAATTAATATAATATTTAGGGGATGATGATGCACCAGATAGTAATGATTGAGTATCCGGTCTTCGACCCGGATTGCGAAATGGAGCTTGATATCTTTGTGGAGTGCTACGGTTTGCAACTGTTGTCTCGTATGTGTGCTGTGATTGATTATGCGCAAGCCCAGACACAGATGAATGTTCAGTTAATAATTCCATTTGGGCGTAATAGAGGGTGTCATGTATTATTTTCTGAGCTATATAAAACTGTCTTTTTTTTAGATCCTTCAGTTGCAAGCCTATTCCCTTTCCTATGATTTCCCATTCCTCTTCTTTCATCTGCAAAAGTTTTCCAGCTGTATTTATAAGCGATTCATGCTTTTGCAGTAAGCTAGCTTTTGTGACTCTCTTTTTCTTTTGTGGAGACGCTGACTCAGATTTTTGCACGCTTTCGGTTTCTGATGATGAAGTAGTTATTTCCTGTAACAAAATCATTAAGTATATTAAAACCTTTTTTATTATTTTCAGTTGCCTGAAAATGAAGATGAGTGGGAAAATACTGCAAGATCCTTTAAAAATAAGTGGAACTTTGACAACTGCGTCGGTGCATTTGACGGAAAACATGTTGCTATTGACAAACCACCAGGAAGCGGATCTTTGTATTATAATTACAAAGGATTTTTCAGTGTGGTGCTGTTTGCTGTCGTAAACGCAAATTACGAATTTATGTACGTGCACACAGGAACTAACGGTTCAGTGGCTGATGGAGCGATTCTAAAATCAACAAAATTTTACGAAAAGCTTCAAAATGGTAGTTTGAACTTGCCTTCAGCTTGCACATTACCAAACACACAAACTACTGTACCATACGTATTTTTGGGTGACAGTGCTTTTGGTATCGAAAGAAACATAATGAAACCATTTCCTTTTAAAGGCATAACGTACGAACAAAGAATATTTAACTATCGCTTATCTAGGGCTAGAAGAGTAGTGGAGAATGCTTTCGGCATATTAGCCAGCCGCTTCCGAGTTCTACGAAGAAATCTCAGTGTCAAAATAGAAAGAGTGGATTATATTGTTTTCGCGTGTTGTGTTTTGCACAATTTTTTACGGAGAAAAGCACCTATATATTTATCAACAAAATCTGTTGATCGAGAAAATACAAAAACATATACATTCCATCAAGGAGATTGGCGCCAACAGATACCCGATGGATTGATATTATCACAGCGTGTAAATGATAACCATCATAATGCTGAAGGGGTTGCAGTTCGGAACAAGTTTGTGAATTATTTCAATTCTGAAGAAGGTAGAGTTTCATTCCAGGACAGAATGATAAATGTTGTACCAAGATAGACAAATATTTGATTATAAATAAACATATTATTTTTAACTTACGTCTGTTTCTATTGTGTCCCGACCTGTACGACAAGGCTCACTAACCGACCCAAGAAAACTTAAAGCATCAAAGTACCAAAGTGTAGGTACATACACCTCGTCAGCTCCAGCTCCAGTGCGAACCGAATCCTTTACCTAAAACAAATAATATAATATTATGATTAGTTAAATAATAAACACTTAATACCATGCATAATGACATGTTTAGACAGTTTTAGAATTTTACAGTTATTGAGATATGCAGTATATACGTATACACGTACACATAAAAACCGACAATCGACTGGATCCGAAGCAAGCGCCTACAAGCTCACGCAAGCCGAGCCAAACGCCCTCTTTACGCTTGCGATTGTCGAGATGTTGTCGAGACTTGCCAAGCCTTGGCAAGTGTGTAAACGTAGCATTACGCACAATCCCCGAAATCGCTCATTGGCCGGAAAAACGGACCGCTTCGCGGATTGGCAAATGCAAACGCGCAATTTCGGGGATTGTGCGTAACATATACATAGGTACACACACTTATGAAATTTGGCACATATGTTTAGAAGCTGGTAACAATCAATAATATAATATGATAATGAATTAGTACATACCTTTTTGAATTCCTTAAAGTAACCAGTTCTTAAATTTTGAATTTTTTTTGTTAAGGTTTTCACCGTCGCGTTGCTATCGAATCCTTTGTAAACTTCGAGAAGCACTTTGTTTCCATCATGTCTGATATCTTTGTTTTTGTAATCTTTATGTTTTTTATCCCAAAGAAATGGCATTTCTTTATATAAGTCAATTATATTTAAAAGGACTTCCCTTTCCTTAGTCGATGCTTGCGTCGTCATTTTGAATTTTTAAAACTCAAATACGTCCTCCTGTTCGAGCGTACACCGACTGACTGACCGAGCATAGCTAGTGTTTAGTTCGCTTTACACCATGCAATCTAGTGCGCTAGCTAGTGTACGGGATGAGCTAGTGCGGCAGAGTCCATACGATCGCACTAGATTGGATCACTAGCTGTCTAACTACCATTACACAATACAAATTTAGCGCGCTAACTCATCTAGCGCTCTGCAAATTGGATAATGTAATGGCCGCATACCGGAAATCGTCGATTTTCACCGAGTACGAATTGTTATCTCTGTCTATCTATGAATATTGAAAAGAGAAGCATTATTAGAGATTCGTCAACAACACATGCGTCCTCGTCGTGTGACGTGACTCCTTCTCTCTTTTCTTTTTACTTTGCGCAAAGACGTGGCGGGCGGGGCAATCAGTTTTCCGGGGAATCCGGAATGGAAAACAAAGCCAATTTGTAAAAAAACTTATTTATTTCTTTTTGTTTTATCTATTTTGAATCGAATGTAGTTTGGCATACAACTGGTACAACTACATTACCTACGGGAGAATACCTATAATTTATGATCGATTTTATTTCAGATTTAATAAAAAGAAAAAGTAGGAAGGTCTACCTAACATAAAAAAGGAATAAATAAAGGTTTGGTTAGGTACCTAACTGTAACCAATGTATCTTCTTCTCAAATGGGATGGAATAAAAAACATTTCTTAACAAAAATGTTTATTGCTTTGAGCACAATGTGCTGACTTATAAGAGCTATAAGCTAGAATATACCTACTAATAAATAAATTGGATCACTAAGGAATTAGTTATTTACAAGGCAAAATTAAAAAATATTTTTTTTATTTCTTTTGTTGTTCTTGCAGTTCCCATGGTCTCGGGCCACGTTTGTTTTCCCAATTGTCTATGTCTAGTGTTTTTATTTCTTCATAGGCATGTTCTAAAGTTACTTCTTTCTCTTTATGTAGTCCCATTTTCTCTGCCTGTTCTCTACTTACTCCCTTTACTTGTGAAAACTGATATCTGAAATTAAAATACATTTGAAAATAATATAGGTACCTATATTAAAAAATCCATAAATCAATGATGGATGAGTCAGTCCAACATGAACAATTAAGTTTTTCCATTGTGTAATATTATTTTTCAGACTTATCTAGAAGTTTCTAGTGCAATTATGAATTGCTGTTATTGTTGTCTTGTTGCATAAGGTTAAAATGGTCTTTCTATGACTCATGTTGTTAATACATGATGAGTCATTGAAAGATATGGAAAGGTCTGGGTGCAAGATTGACATGTTTAAGCAAATGCATAGGTACCTACCTAATTGATATGCATTTACATAATCATTCAAATTAAGTGCTTGTTTTGGGAATTATATCAAAATTCTAGGGAGGATGACTTTTACTAAAGTTATTTAGATAGAAGTAAGGAACGACTTAAAACTAATATGAAAGTGACAATAAATAAACCTGATTTGAGTCCATTCTCGTAATCCAAAAGATCCGCCAACAACAAATAAAAGGAACGGTAAACCGTACTTGAATGACTTCTTTTTCCTAACGACATTAAAAGATGATTTTATTGTATCAAAGTATGCATTAAATTTTAAATCCATTTCCGTGTTTCCTTTCAAACCAAAGCCATAAAAATAATGAAAATCAAAACATAACCTCCATTAAATTCAAGCTCGCCTCGCTCACCTCGGAGGAATCGAATCGCTCCGAGAATCGTTCACTCAATCAATCGATCGACGAACAAATGTCATGTCATTGTCATTGTCAATCATTGCCATGTTTTATCAATCTTTTAATCATTGCTTATAATTGTCTTTTCCAGTTGAAAATGGATAAAAATAAAACTAAAGATTTTTTAATATTCTACACTTGTTTCATTAACATAATAAATAAAATAAATAAAAATGAGGCTGAATGACACATTATTTTTTACCTACCTACTCTTAAAAAATAAAAGTCATAGTGTTGTACAAAAAAACTTTAACTCAAAATACATACTTTCTTCCGACCGATTTGTAATGTGTCCTTCATTTGATTTATTCCGGCATATTTAGTTAGAAACATTGAGTTAACTATCCCACTATACCTCTTATCAATAGAAATTGTAATCAGCTTTAGTGAAATAAATCTAAGAACACGCTTGCTTCAATCATAGTTAGCTATATAAAAAAACTAGGTATATCACAAATATCTACCTATCACAAAAATCACAAAATCGCATCACACGGAAGTTACGATTCCTAAGCCACAGACAGACACACACATAGATAGACAAATAAACTTTACTTTACGAGCATTTCAAACCTATAAAATCCTTTTTTTACGTCGACGTTTTTAAAGTGGGTACCTAGGCGGTAATACCTTGAAAAAACAATTAAACACTGTTTTTAAAATCCTTCTTCTAAGTGAAATAAGGGCGCCGTTGTTGATTATATCAGAAATTTTATTACAAAAAAGGGAATCATAAAATAATTCAATTCGACGCGACACAGTACAGACGACGACGTTTTGTTTTTTACTAACATAGTGAGTGTAACTAATACAAGTACTAGCTTTGTAGAATTTAACGTGCCCATCACTATTACAATACGATACGATAAAATTTATAAAATGGCGGACAGTTGCGAGTGACGTATGTGTTGTGTGTTTACGAGTTTCCTATTTCATGAACTGTGATTTGATGATGAAGTGAGAACTATTTGTTGAAAACATTTCGTTATCTAATTACGTCATACTTGGTAAGTGTTTTTTAAGCGTGCTATCTAAACTCTGTGACTGTGACTGACGAAGTTCATGACGGAGGACCCCGAAGTTGAGGCAAGATTGTAGGCGGAATGAGATGCCCTCGCGTAAGAATGCTTAAAAATAATAACCTTAGCAGAAATATTCCTATAACTAACGTTTTCTTTCCTCGTTAACCTGGTTTAATCTTTGATAAATACATGCAATTACCCATACATAGCTACCAGGTTTTTTATATCTGTCTGAGCCCTGGGGTTATCTAATTATGCGCTTCTGCTTTATGTTATCCTATTCAGTCCACTCACCTAACTTAAAACATAAGCCTTACATCTTACCTGAAAGGCCATGTAGCCCACATGGAAGTGTATTGTTCAATAATAATGATATGTTTATTTTCATAAAAGTTATTAAAAATATTGCACACTGAGGAAGCTTGTGTCCCAGAGGCCTGATGTCTTCTGTATTTGTATATAAATAGTTCCAAAATGTTTTAAGCTAGAATAGAATAATGTGTCAAACATTAAGTATAAAAAGTATTGACACATTAAGTATAAAAAGTAAAGTACAGTTCCATTTACATATTATACTAACAAATAATTGTACTGTAATCATAATTACTTAGAAATTGTGTTAAAACCTGATTGTGGAATTTGCAACAATATTGTTGGTGTATCAAATACTTATTGTTAAGAAAATATACCCGTCTGTGGGGCCATACTAGCTGAACAAACGCCTCCACTGTGAAAGGTAGGTACCTAATAGGCTGTTACAAAAGGGGCTAGCGGCTAGAGCATGATCCACCTGTACCTGGTCCAATACTAGTGTCAAAATTAGTTTTTTAAATATGTTTGCAGGTGTCCTCACAATTTTTGCTGTACTGTTGTGGTAATTTTTGTGTACTCCATTAGCTTAACTTTAGACATAATAAAATTAACATGACTGACCACTTTAACATATCATCGGAGATACTGTAAAACCGCTAATCTACAATTTGCAATACTGCGTAACTACAACCTGACCAATTTTACAGGAGACAGTACGGGCGGGAGCAAATGACATCCATGTAACCGCGGCGCGCTAATTTGAATTTCGCTACTTCTTGTATTTACGCGGTATTGCATATGGTACATCAGCGGTTTTGCAGTATCGTCGATGATATACTATATAATTAGTTCAAGTATAGCCTAAACTGAATTTATGGTTATCAGACTAAGAAATGGTACTGGATATACCTATTTATTTAGCTTAGTAAATCTTATTAATCCTTTGCAATTGGTTTTATATACATATACCCACAGTATTGAGGAGTACTATACTCCACTTCTTCAATTGTTGCCACAATGTATTCTTATAGGTACTTAGTTTTCTATAATGTGGGAATGGAAACTTTATTGTTTAATGAAGATAAAAAAAACAAACCCAGTAGGTGCATTGTTTTTGCAGGTTGATTAGCATTGTCTCAAGATAAGTCTTAAGATTTTTATGTTGACATTGAAACTTATAGTGTACCTACTCTTTATTAATTTAATGGTCAGCTTCAAAATATAAAGCTGAAATGATAAGTTTGAAAGAAAGAAAGTTAGGAAGACCTGCAAATTTTAAAATTAGCCTTGCACTAAATGCAAATAGTCACACATCTTATAACTCAGTGTCTGCTTCTAAATTTAGGTGAGGCTACAGAACGCAAATTTAATTCTGACTCATCTTAGTTGCCATGATGTCGTTTGTCGCCATTCATCACAATGAGCCTGACAAGTAGGTACTTATTCAATACGCAACCTAAACGAAATTTAAATGGTTTCCAATCATGCGGTACAAATTCTAGATGTGCGACGTGTGAACGATAGTAACTGAGTAGCGGTCACGTATCTTTCGATCGCTCACGATTCTGCTACTGTCCCGGAATTAAGATTCGGTCCTGTGTGTCAACGCCGCGCGCTGCGCACAGTGGCCACTAGCACGTCACTTCAATGGCGTCTATTATATACCACAATAAACATCTGTGAGCCAAAGAAACTTTTGTGAAATAGTCAATAACCTCCTATACAAGTAGAAAATTACGTTCGCTGAAATCAGCTTGAAAAGACATTTTGCTTTACAAAGCAAGATTATCGCAGTAAGGAAGTGAGGGTCGATGTCGTTTAAGACAATTAAAGCGGCTGATGTTTTATGAGTCAGACGGGAGGATGTCCTCGCGTCGCGTCGGTCATGACTTGTGATCACCTTGCAACAAAGAAATACATGCAGCGAGAGTCGTTTATTCAAGACTATCGTGGTTTCAATCTTTATATCATTCAATGATCGAATCAAACCAACTTTATCGAATAGTTTGCAAAACTTACACCCAAATCTCCTTTGTCTCAACTTTCAGTATATCTAGATTGTAATTCTAATTGTAAGTACTCCTTCAATATGTTGCTATATTTGTATTGGTGATACAAAAGTTTAATCTATATCTATTTAGTAGTAAGGTTCATGTCGAACATCTTCCTTACATAATAAAACCTTGGCAATGAATACTATTCATTACAAGTACCTTATGTACGTACTATGTAAGGCACAGTGAATTATAATCTTAGACGAGTGTTGACGGACGGGCGTCAGACGTGGTAGATGACATCATCGCGGTCCGGACCCAACTATGTTTGCGATCCTAATTTGATGAACACATACAGTAGGTATACACAGACCACAGTCAGTGAGCAACTGAAGGATAACGCACGATACTCATTATACTCATACAAAATTATTTTATTAGTTATGACGAAGTGGAGGGAGACAAGTTGGCTCTGCCTACCACAGTAGGAAAGAGTCGTGACATGTATGTATGCATGGGTTTAAACTATTTAATTTCAACAATGGCTATGTGATTGAATCTGTACCCACTGTAAATTCATTATGTACAAAAAATGTACAGATAAATAAATTATAGCATATTTTGTTCAAGGTATATGCTAATCAATCAATCCTATTTGAAGAAAAAACAAATCATTGTATTTTTGTTTACGTCAAAATTCATCAATAAATTGACCCTTTTTGTATTGTATTAAAAAAAGGCCGATTTCCTTTTCAGACGAACATGAATTCCAAGTAAATTAACAAACAAAGTTAGAATATTGCTACATTTTAATCAATGGAGAGTGGTAAAAACGATTAAGTGTCACTTAAAGCGTGATGCGCGTGTAGATACTGTCTCTGTTATCCACGGTGATGGGAAGCAGGTCATGGCCCGCCACTCCACATTAGGTGTTCTATATGTAACGTTTCTGATCGAACTTCTTCTGGGTATTTCTGCTGTCTGAACTACTAGCCCGGAGCCTTTCGTTAGTACCGATCCTTGTCTTCCTCTTTAAACACTTCATACAACTATGAATGTCAGGGACGTAAAATACACATTAAGAGTTACTTGTACCTAATGTACTAAGTAGGTAATATAAAATTGTTTTGGGTTACGATGTTCAAATAAGATACGAGTTTGGGTGATAAAAACCTTCATAAAGTGCTCTGTCGCTTAATATCCACGGTTCATCTGGGAGTATTCTAAAATAAATGGCTTTGCAGTGTGTTTTTCTCATTACATAGGTACTTTTGTATTTTACGTGGTTGCTGCTACTTTTACTTTTAATGGATAATGGGTACGTTTATTTTCGCTGACAGCTTTTTTTTATGACAGTTTCTGGTTGTATTAAAGAAATAGTATCGTCTTAATATCTTTCTGTTTGCTAGCAGACGTTGTAGTTCGGTCACGGGGTACTGCATCAAACGGGCCGGTAGCGGCGGCGGCGGGTGCTTCAAGCTGCGCCTGCGCGTGTACAGTACACTACCGTGCGCTGGATTCCTCTCACGCTCCAGTTGCCACAAATACCACTAATTGTATTGCATTTTGCCACAACGGCACGGATGTGGAGTCGTGGTTCCATTGACACGACGACGCATGTTCACTTTAATTTGTTACGCCAACTGCATGGCATGATCGTTTAGCTTATCTTCGCAATGTTCACAATGAAGTGTAATACTGCATTATACCACATACCTTTCAGTACGTATGGGTACCTATATGAATTTATTTAATATCTCTTCAATCCCAAAGAAGTCAGTGAGTTGATGAACAATAAATTAGATTATATTTAGTCTCAGACTCGACTCATTCCATTTGTTGTCTGTTATTGTCCAGAAGAAATATATCTTGTCACATTGTCTATGTATGAAAAAATATTCATGTTTACATTCAGTGCAAGTATTTTCTAGACGAATGCTGAACATTTTCACTTCAGATGAGCCACGAGTGTCAACATTTCTTTGTCGTTTTTTGTCGAACGCATCATAACATAATGAAAACCTTACCCATCCAGTAAAATTGTCTTCGATCGACATGATGTCACCTTTTAAAAATCATTATGGCGGCCTGCTATTAGGTGTTTATTATTTATTGATTTGCATGAATTCGTCGCACTTGATATATGAAGGGTAATAGGAAGCAGCAAATATCCTACTTTCTATAAAATACAAAACAGCTACTCTAAATAGTTTGTATGAGTATGCTGCGCTACCGTTGCATCGGTGTCCATTACAGGTATCACTGTACATTTCCTGCGCGCACTTGTCTACTCATTGTAACTTGAGAGCAATAGATCGCCCCAGGAAATAGCTACTCGTCCACAGACTATTTATTCCTCAAGACCACTAACTGGCAGGTATTAGACTATATCCTACTAGAGCCTGTAGGCATTTCATTATGATCGCTTCGGTTGGAGCTTCCCTTGCCTTGCATTTTGAAACAAGATTAGGTCTTGAGAAATTACCTAAGCGTTTTGCTAATAACTTGAGGAACCGTGGATGTCATGTTTGTATTCTTGATTGTTTTATAGTAAATAGACTATTATAAAAAGCAGACTATTATAGACTATTATTATTATAAATAATAATGATAACTCAATTTGTGCATTAGAAATTACTTATGTCGCAACATCGATGCTATCGATATCGTATGATGTCATTTCAAATAAACTAAGTATATTTGCCATCCATCAAAATCGATTGTGTGGTTGAAGAACATACCTAAGTGATCTTCACGGCCCCTGAGTTTTTGTTGCGCAGCTTAAACAAATAGTCTTTACTTGAAAGTAAAGGATGTCGACTGCCATTCGTGTAATGATTTAACTAGTAGGAAACTAAGTTGGCCGATAGGCCGTCGCGGCATGTTTGGCCGGCGACCGGCGACCGGCTGACAGTTAGCGATCGGCGACCGCTTCGTCTACACGCCTGTGGTAGGGTAATCCAGACTCGAGTCGCGAACTACTCTACCAATGTGCTAGTGCTCGTCACAAGTAGTGCGCGGTGTAAATAAACAAAGGAACCACCCGCGGCGGTTGACTCACTCCTGAAAACCGTCGCGTGTAAACAACTGAAGTGTTGTGTATACCTTTTATGTTGAGCTGGCTCGTTGTTGACAAATGAAACGTCTCTCAGTGTCCATGTGATTCTATAAAAGTGGTGTTTTTCTAAGGTAGAGCATATTTAAATTATAATTTGCAAGTATAGGTATAATGCATGTTAGCGTTGCGTAGCGAAGGTGTTAACTAATAAAGCGTGAAGTTTAGCCGTGTGCAAATAGCTTTTCTAGTGTCGGTGGCACTAATCGATACCTACCGCTGGTTGTATTTAAATTTAGGGTACCACAGCTGACTAAAATAAACCAAAAGGGGTGTCTAATCTTCAATTACACAAAAACCCATTTTAACTACTTAAGTCTGGTTTGTGTTACAAACTGACAACCCTGACGTGTACTTACTTGGTACTTGTGTATTAATGTTTAAAGTTTTTACACTTTATCCTGTTGAACATAGTAGAATCTGTTTACAGATTTTCCTGTATGTAAAGAGTCCTTGAACAGTTAAGTTTGAGAAATTGTTGTTGTATGTGCGTTGCAAGTTACAACACTTGCCATATTATATATCTTCATTCGTGTCTCCGCGCTCTATCAATTAAAGTCGGACTTGCACAATATCATTACACAGCTATTCGTTTTCAGACCATTTGCTCGCGCTGTACTAGTATTTGGTAGTTTCTTGTTCGGTAACTTTGTAACATTCGTTGTAAGTACGCAATATACTTTTCATTTCAACTTGTTAATTAGTAGCGTAGGTACCTCTTAATTATGTCATTATGAGTTCATTACATTTTATTCGTTTGAACACAAAAGAACTATTAATTGTGTATAGCCAACTGAAAATCATTGAAAATCTTGGATAACTTATAAAAAAGTTTGATTCACGGTTTTGTCTTAAAATGATAACTTTTTAATGCTTTACAGGCACGTCTAAAGAGACTAAGATAAAATTGTAGTTTCAAGACAAAACAAACAACGTTTAAGTATACGTTAATAAATGTCTATTTAAGTAGGTATGGGCTTTCGTTGAAAGGATACGGTAAGGATGGCACAAATCAAAGTTAATGTGTGTGTGTTTTAAACTAAATTGGCAATATTGAAATCATTTTATCTAGCAATTTGCGCGTAGGGTCGCCGGCTCGCTGTGTCACAAGGCCAGCAGATGACTGCCTTGATTTGATGCGCGTGGGTAGACTTGCTGCGCCATGGCTTTTTGCCGGCTCCAATATGCGCTCTACCTAAATTAATATATAATACCTGTCAAATATCGTTCATTAGGTACGTCAAGATAATCGAATTTTAAATTGAATCGTTATTAAAAGACCTTACTTTTGCATGTTGATTGAGTCTCTATTTTAACGTTTTATTATAACATGACAACTGCATCATAACAAGAATATAACTTTCAAGAAGTCGGTATGGATGAGCTGGGGGCCAAATTATATCGGTCAAGTCAGATGCTTTAAGCTTCCCTTCCTCAAAGCTAACGAATTTGCCATATGGCTTGCTTACTCAGTCTGACAATTGCGTCGTAAGAGTTTGGAACTTTAGTCTTATGTGCTTTATGTAGATTGTAGGTTTTATAGGTATTTCAAAAATGTCTTGTTCACCCATCATAATACAACTCGCAACTCACTTTTTGTTCTACCAAAGAACAAAATAAGTATTCTATTCTCGATTAAATCCACACCTAAAGCTCAACAAATATAGTTGAGTCATCGTACGCGTAATAAAAATAAGGCGTGACTTTGTGTCCTATGATTTATAGTAGCAAGCCATCGCCAAAACAATATTAATGTGCCCCAGCCATGAAACCCTCCGTAAGGAAGCGGTTTATTTACGACGACTGTCAAATCCACCTTGCAGGACGCGCTTACAACGGTAACTATTCCCCTATTGTACAACTGTACATATCAAAAAGATTTCTTTGTTTGCAATCAACGTAAGCTATCTAAGTAGTGGTGGTAGTTGCAAGATTTCTTTCATCTATTACTAAGTTAAACTACAAGTGGAATCGTCCGCAAGATAAATTTGTTATGAGCTTGTTTTCCGGCACTATTTTACCCACCCGACTTAAATAGTTAATGTAGTAGTTACCCACATGTGCCCTTTTTCAGAGCTGACGTTTCTCGCAATGTTAACCTGTACCTACAGATTTCAACATTACAAGCGATTTATTCCAATATATTTTGCATAGGCATTTTTGATCAATAATAATTGCATTATAAACAAGTGCCTAGCCTACTCCCTATTTGAAGACGGCCTTCTTCGGAGGAAGGAAGTTATTTCTATTAGCATTAAGGCCGAGCATTTTTTCTTGCCTAGTTAGATCCTTTGGTAGCTTCGCAAAAGCAATCTGGGAGGGAAACAAAATCATTCGCTTCCCTTTGCAGCCGGAGCCGTTTACAAGAATTCCTTACTTATTTGGAAGTATTGAAAGGTGTTTAAAACTCATTTTCAATGTTAAATTGTTTAATTTGGCTACAAAATGGGCAAACTATTTAAGGTTTGTAGAGCCGTAGGTACTTAAGTACATAAATGCAGTAAAACATAGTTATGAAATTAGGTTAACACAAATGAGGAATGTATTAACACATTCATAGTTTTTAAGTACCATACTTATGTGCCGTGTAGTGCCAGCCTTGTTTGTATTAATTTACATTATTGATTTTTCATTTAAATAAAAATATACGTGGGAAATAAACGCTCTTATTTATAATTCCCCCTTTAGATATAATCATAGATAGGGTATTTATTCGTGTAGATGCACAATGTATACGGAAAGCCGTTTAATGTAAAAGTAATGTAAACATCTGTACACGTACTTGCTTCGTATAGCTTCCTGCATTTATTTAAAGGCCGTAAGTCAATGACCATTTTGTTTTACTTATATCTGTGATAGTTCCTGTATGACCAAAATAATATGTGATTCATTTATGTTGAATTTAATTGGTCAACAAAATAATATATCTTATGCGATGTGATTATTGTATCATCGTACAGTTTTACGTTCAGACCGGTTCCTCCACAGCCAACCGGTCACTACGCAATGCTGTCAGTTATGGAATGTCAATAACTATAGTAAATTTTGAATCAATGAAATCTTTCGCCTAGCGAAAGTTACTAGTCAGAGATAAAACGTTGTTGTCGCGTTACAAGAAATAACGATAGACAACTGGTTTCTAAAAAGCATTAAGTAGTAAATGTTGTAATGAATACGTAAAGCAGTGAACAACGCAAAAATTCGTATGTTGTGCAAGACAGTCTTTTGAATCTTTGACCATGCAGCATCAACGTTAAAATGTGCTTCAATCTAGCGTTAGCTTAGCAAATGTTAGGAATGAAAATTAAAAAGTGCAAGTTTTTCACATTCTCATTAGATTATTATTTATTACTTTAGTGTGCAATAACCAGTTTTAGGTCTGTACCTGCTTAGAACTAAATAATCGCACTTTTCCGATTGGTAAACGAGCAATAATTTTATTTTCCTTGAAGTACACGTGAAGTACACATACTTATTGCCATGGCATCACAGATATTCCTCGTAAATTTTCCTTAGTACACATTGTCGTCGAAAAATATTTGTTATTTCTTAAATCCTGGACGTTAGGTACGCTTAATGCAATTTATTTACAGTGAATGTAATATCTGAATTATAAAATAGTAATTATGATTAGTTTATTGGCGGTGAGCTGATGAACCAGAGCTTTCTCTTGTTTCGGGATGCGATGAAAGTGAAACGCGCGCGTGGTCGCGTCGTCGCCAGCCGTGGTCGTTCAACTCGGCACGCGCCTGCATCCTCGACGGCCAATCTCGTTGCTCGTGTTGTGGTTATGATTTTGCTCTGCCCGCCACTACTTGGCCTAAGTTACTAGCGATACCACTTGTGATTGACGAAATTTCAACGTCTTATCGTTTCTCCCAACCCAAATTGTAGATTATTATCAATTTTTCACTCTTAAAAGACATGTAATATCTAATATTTATTATAATACTGCTACTACTTATGTTAACTCACTAAATAGATTACAAGTTTTCTACTTGAATAATATGTAAGTAGCACTCGAAAATGCATGTAAATCATAACATAACTTACTCATATCTTTGAGTGTGCAAATCTCTCGATAAGTAGAAAACCATGTATTAGCGATTAACATGAGAAATTTTCCACTCGTTCGATCGCAGCAATAATGCCTATTCTAACCTTTGATAGGTACTTCATAAGTGCAGATGTACATTTAATAAACATACTTACTTTTAGAAATCTAACAATGACTTGGTACGTCATGACATTATTGAATGTAATGAACCAGCTCTAAGTATTGATTACATTTTTTAATACTTTTAGACGTAGCGGAGTACCGACATAGTTAATCTATTCGTATCAAAATTAATTACACTACGGGCAGTAATAACACCACTGACCGCTTGTTACGGTACCTATTTTGCAAGTTTTACTGTGACTTACAACGTTCATGTTGTTAATTTACTCTTTTATGCAAATTAATTTACTCTTTACTCGTTTAAACACAAACACATTTATTGTCTACTAGCTGTCCCGGCGAACTTCGTCCCGCCTTAGAATGAACTTTATTGTGTAGGAATAAAGTTCAAATTGACTCTACATTTTAGTAAGAAAACATTTGTATGGGAAAAAGAAAGGGTCTTTTTTAGGGCTTTCCCGGCAATTATTCGATTTTTTCTCACCGTAAGAACCATCCTTGGACTTCAATGAACATTTTAAAAAAAGAATTAGCGAAATCGGTCCAGCCGTTCAGGCGTGATGCCGTGACAACGGAAAACGGGTTTCATTTTTATAAATATAGATAAATATAGATTATAAGTACCTAAACCTTCACAAAAATAGATAATTCTTGTGCTCTTTGTGGTACGTGTTGAGCTGGTTCAGTTTACTTGACACATTGTTTGCGCTTAGCTGCTAGCTTCGTAAATGGACGTGCCGCAAATTCCAAGTCGATGATCTAATAACAAATACTGATAAATCTTTTTCAACTTAAGCTTCATAATGCCAGGGAATCCGTCAGTCACGACCTGTATTTACTACGTACGACACAAAAGATCGCCGGAAAATTACTCGTCCTATTCGATCAATGCGCTGTTAATGTTGTACATTTGAATGTAATGTTTGAATTTAAGGTGGCACCACTACTGATTACATATTTATCTAAAAGACGTATTTAAAGCTAGTAACAAGTATCTTTTCCTTTTTAGAAGACGAACAAGATTTTCCTGTTATAATAAATGTGTCATTCGGTTGGTCATATTGTAAACAGCATTATAACAACGTAGAAAATAATAATGCCTGCCTACGTGCAAAGAGACGTTTTATTAAACTAAACTGCAGGTCGACCTTCATTTTTGTATGCGCAGTTGTGTGTATTGTTACCTATTTTTATAATTTCATTTACGTACTCACCACGGCGATCAACGTCAATTGTAATACGATCCCACAATATGTAACGGTTGTTTGTTGTGATTTTCAATAATTTGAAAAAGGTTCTCTTAGCGCCATGTGTTTGATCATCTTGTTCAGACAATATCAGTTGGCGTGATGGCTGGTTCGCGACTTAGCGTGTTGAAAACAAATTGTTTTTATGTAGAAAACATTGCATGTTTAATGCTTACGGCAGAGGCAGTCACGCGTATAGTAAAAACTGCAGCAAACCACCACAGACCGATGAGAATTACGCAACAGTTGTCTGCACCGAGTAGGTACAATCTACTATTTGTTCTGGGTCGAAAACATCATTGCTCTGATTCGATTAAACTAAATATTAATGTGTTATGTACACATTTATTACATATTCCTAGCCCACATAATTATTATCAAACCTAATGTTTATTTATAAGTATGTAATTCTATACGCCAGCTATTAGTTTCATCACGAATCACATCATTACAAACGAGTAACCTTCCAATATTCAAGTCTAAATGTACGTGAAACCTAACTTAACGTGTATTTAGCGATATATAAATCTTTTCTATTCAATGGCAAGTGTCAGCTTAATGTTTGCTTGCATTCTTATATTTGGCAAAAGTAATGATCAGCAAAATTTTGTGAACCATTATTTCTGCTATTCAGATTTAATAGCTTTTCCATCAATCTTGTTTGAACGTAACTACTGCCATTAACCTTTATTTTTAAATGTTATTAGGGTTTGGTAAATCTGAACATACAAAACTAGTAGGGTAAAACACATCATTCATAGGATGTGCTTGATTTGAGGAAAAATGGTGTTTAGTTGTGATAGTTGCGGAGTGGCTGCGGTACGTTAGAGGGAAAGTGGGTGGCCGGCATTCAGTTTTCCTGGCCAGAGGATGCCGCTTCGGAAATGTTCCTTCATTAATAGACCTGCCATATTATTATAGTGAAAATATCAGGCGAATTTTTGCTCTTGGACTTAAGAACAAACATAAGAACGTGATCTATAACACTTTGAACACCATACAGAACCAGTCGCTGCTAAATATTTGTACCTATGCAAAATTTTCTTAAGATAAACTTCGAATTTGTACCATTTTATTCTACATTGCTCACTGCAATGTCTCTTATGGACAAAATTAGTACATATCTAGATACTTCGTATCTAATGCTCGCGCAGTGAGGCGAAGTGGCTGCCTCAAGAACCCGCTACGATAAAACGCACAATCTGAAACACGCGAAGCACTCTCGGCCTCTCCGCGAAATGGTCGCTGATTACACCGACGACGACCCGGCTATATTTTCCACCTGCATTTTATAAAGAATGACTAGCTATTTCTTGGCGATTGCAAAAAGTGACGTTAGAGTCAAAAGCTCTATAATGAGTCGCAGACTGGTAATTTGCGTGACAAATCTAAGTAAAACTTAAACTGCGAAGATTGCTTTGATGTGAATTGGCTAACTTTAACACAATGGCGTTTGAATGGCTTATAAGTGTCAGTTTTAATAAAAAAATGTGGGTTTATGTTACATAATGGTGCGCAACAGAAGCTGGTCACGATACGCGCCACGCTCCGCCGCCGCTTGTTAGTTCCGTGCCATCGGCAGGAGGACGAGAGTGACTCAGTGCATGCAAACCACTCCCATTACCGCATTTGCCTCTTTCTGTCGTTAAAGTCTTACAATTATACTTATCGTCAAGTTTCGATCCTTATGTATACCATTTCGCAAAGTTTTGTTTTGTGAATTAATTTGTAGTCGTTCGAGAATATAAATGGATTGTTCCATTCCACATCGCTGCATTTCGAACTCGAATTGTTTGTGCGTTACAAATTAACGGAGAACAATCAGCCGCTGTACAAGTTGACAGCTTAGTTTAAAATCGATGCAAGCCGTAAACAACAGCTGGTTGAATTATTCATGAAGTTTAAATATCAAATGCACAATGCGTTTGCGGGAATTGCAGGTCTTAACTTCTCCCGGGAATTTACTACCTCTTAGATGTAATAGATTGCTTCACAGTTGAAACGGACTTATTGGAACTCGGCAATGCATTGCTTTGTTTTCTCCCTGTATATTGTTTTCAAAAAGAAGTTTAGATTGTAGAATAGGCAAAAAAGAAATCTGCAAAAACTTTATAATAATGCAATTCTAAAACATACAGAAGATGAGATGTAGCCTCTATGTACCTACGATATCATGTTACATACATGTCCAATATGTAAATATAGGCCTTGTGTTCGCCTTCACGGACTGCCATATTCAGACCATTACATGTTTTAAATGCACATATTTTACACACTTGGACGTAATTTAGAGAGCTTGCTGTATAAGGTGTTAGTCCATGGAACCGCTTATAGTACAAAAGTAACTTTTTCGCCAAGCGAGGCTTGAGGTGATGAAATTAATTGCTTCGTAAATATTCTGCGCTAATAATTTCTTGAAATTACAAGCATAGAAAAAGTAATAGCGCAAAGAAGCAGCGCGGCGTCTAGTCGACCTAAATTACAAGCGAACCAGTCCAAGCGCTCAATTAACCAGTCCTACCCACTGGTTTTCTTGATAAAAGGGCTATGGCCATTATCACTGCTATAATACTTTACCGTTATTTCCACTTCAATATTTGAACAAATTCATCCCACAAAAGATGGCTTTTCCACAAATGACAGACGTGACGATTTCCCTTCACTTCGAACTTGAAAGCGTGGCAATTTAATTCACTAGTCACGACAATTTTGCAGATACAAATGGAAAAGTAATTTATTTAGTGAAACATTTTCCTCCGTCATCTAGAATGACGACGCTACGTTACGACTTGCCTAGACGTGATAAGGGATGATCTATTAAGCTTGGAAACGACCCTTTGTGAACTGTAATGACTTCAGACGCTTGGAACGTCAGATGACTGATTATTATGATATATTCAATCCATTTTATATTTTGTTCATATATTTTTTTAAAAGTTTATGGAACCAACATTTTGTAAAGAAATACCGTATTTTGTAACCTTTTTCTTATAACATTTATTGAATTAGTGATTAATTTGTATCGTTGTTAACAGATGATGAAGAGTAAGCCGTGGTAAAAGGTGGGCGACATGAATTCAGACGTTCACCGCCACCAGGCCCATCCACCGCTGGCACAGGTAAATACATTGGTGTATAATGCAAAACATTTCGATATATAACTCAGATTTTGTAGAAATTAATAAATAACGTTGCTCGTATTAGCGATAAACAGTCGTAGTTGAGTTGAAGTAGTTACCTGATAAATAGACTTATTAAATAAGATCGCTTAAAGTTTACATGTAAGTCACGTGCGTAATTAAGTCAATAGCTTGTATGCGAACAGGAGCACGATTGTGGCACATTCCTTGTCGATGTATCAGCTAACTTGGTGTGTAGGTGCGCCCACAACTAGCACCTATCTTCTTCCAACGTGTTACCGATACGTTAGCTCAAGTGTTTATTGTTATCGTTGTCCTGCTCTTCACTTACACCTACTATTCATCAATTCGTCTACAATGACAGCAATAACGTTACGCAATCACAGATTTTTTTATCATTGTCAGTTTAGATTATAACGCACTAAGTTAAATCACTGCTATTTTGCATTACATAAGGAAGACTCTTAATGTGTTTTTTACGGCAATGTTCAAGTTATGATCAAAGCTTGTAATATAGATGAGCTAAATCGTTTCTGGTCAGAAAAATAAAATGTTTATGCGTAAATAAAGTGATTATTTATACATTAAGTAGGTATGTACATTTTAATAATGGTGAAATAAATATTTCCCACGCCAGTTTTTTTCGTCGCATAATTCTAAAATAGTATAGTGAATTATTATCATTTGAATAATGTTAGAATTTTTTTTTTAATTTTCCGATTCTACGATGAAAATTTCGTACAAGTAAAACTACCTACATTGTCTTTCAAAATTTTCAGAAATAGCCTTGAATAAACCAAAATATACTGCACAATGAAGTTCCTCGCTGCATTCGAGTCTGAACTCATATGAAATGCGAAAAATAAAGAAAATTTTTGCGTGCACAAAGCTACCGCAATTCAAAGTTAGTACGTACCTGTACTCGGTTTTGGCTCTCTGCCAAGGTTGTGCCTTTGAATGGATCGTTAACTGCTGTAAAATATGATAAATTTATCTTTTGTATGAGAGCTGTGATTTGATACGGTAAACTACGGTATTATGATTACGTCGAGTGGCAATTTGGTTGTAGTGTAGTAGTACGGTGCGAGTGGAGAGTTGTGCAGTCGGTTGCCCCCGTTAGCGCGGCTCACTTTCCGCGACGCTCTCGTCTACTATCTTCACCGAACGCTCGCGGTCATTGCCGTCACGATCTCAATCAACTGCACTAAACGCACGACATCACAAACATTATGCGATTGAATTTGTATAAGTGACCCGTAAAATTATTATCGACGATTTGTTAATACATAATCATGAATTATATGACTATAAATTTATTTTTTTCCAAGGTTTATCTTGCTTATTAAAAATGTTCACATGCTAACTACAGCTATTGTACACTGACAGGTCAAAACTACGTTCTACCTATAGGTACAAATACCTTAATCGTCATTCTTATTATAGGTATACTAGACAATATTATTATAGTCCAACTTCAGAAGCAACACACTATTCATTCATACCTATAAATTTCCCAATACTCATATTTTACGCATTTAACGCTAGATAGAGCAAGCACGTTTCAGGTTTGGCAACGACATTGTTGCGGCATGCAAATTATTAAGAATTCACAAGAAACTTCTCGAGACCACTTATTGGATTTGCAAAAGGCGTATCTTCTATTTTATTTACTTATTCTGTTTGCAGTTTTCAACTTCTACTCCTTTCAAAGTTAACCAGGTTTATAAACATTCAAGAAAACTGCCCTCTTCTTTTCTATTCTGGTATAATTAGGCAGAATAATAATTTATGTATTATTGCACATTATAGGACTGTTTTTTATAAGCACCTATTGCTTAAATCCTAAAAGTCCTAAAACAGTCCTAAATAGAAAAAGATTATTTTTTTTGCATAGGAATTGTGTGTGTTAGATGAGCTACATGTAATTGTTTTTTGCAGCACGGCGTGCACGGCGGCGGCGGGCCGTGCGGCTGGTACTCGGCGTCGGCCGCGCCCGCTCCCACCGCGCCGGCTCGCCTCAAGCGCGCGCAGCCGCCGCACCAGCTGCCGGTGACTACAACATAACATTACCTACATAATTACTTTCAAAAATATTTTACTGCTATTCAAAATTCAGCCTAATAGGAAAGTTTCAAAATGCTGCAACGCGACACATAGCTCCTAAACTTAAAACAGCAACGCATGTTAAATTCAAAACAAATAAATAACTACTGAGCGTACTGCAGCAGTTCTACAAAATACAACATAATTCTGACATAATTATTTCTGTGCAAAATTAGATTCTAGGATATAGAGTTTTCGTTGCTGAGAAGCGTTTACATTTCCTCTGAAAACATAACACTAAATTTTGCTCTAGCTTTCCGCTCTCTCGAAATAAATCCCGGATATGGTCGCTTTGCTATTGTACACTGGCAGGTTATTTCAAAAGGATAAATCGCCACCTCGGATTGGCAGTAGGTATATCGTTCACTACGTATAGAGATGGAAGAAAGAAGTAGCTTGACCTCGACCCAAAAGAAAGCCAATAATGTTACGTTTTATTCTTATTACTCGTACATTAGGTACATGAGTTAATCTTTCGTTAAATGATTTTATCATTGAAGAACAACAAACATCCGTAACAATCAACAGATGATATAAGCAAGAACACGTGTCGTACCAACTTAACTACCTAGTATTGAATTTATTTCCTTGTCCCCATACGTGCATAGTTACTTATTGTTACAAATAATAAGTAGCAGACAATTGTCACATTGTCATAGTTTTACCTCCACGTGAGACATCGGGTAGATTTATAGCTTATTGTTGTATATTCCACACTGCACATAACATAACTTTCTTCATATCTGTGCGGACGCCATGCCACATAGAGTTTAAATTAATAAAATATCGTTCAAGTCGACTCTATTGTTTGCTACCGTAAATATTCACACGGCTGCATAGAAAGTCAAGTGTTGTAGCTAAGGTAAATATTTTATTCAGTAAAAGAGAGCATTTCGCCGAGTCCACAATGACTCTTTGAGTGCGGCGTTCCGTGATTGAGTGGAATTAGTGTCATTTCCTCGGACATTGTAGCATACCTTTGCTTGTCAGAAATGTGATTTTATTTCGACAGTTATTTAACTCTTTGTGTAGTTCTAACCAGTTGCAGGTTGCTTTGCGTTTCATATACGTTTTATTTCACAAATACGTTTCATTCAATTCGAGTACGATTTCATTCAGCGAGCAAACATAACCGTAGTATTGATTGGATCCAACCTGCGACTATTTTGCCTATTCCCGTGAATACGCGAAGTTATTTTTACCTTAATTTCAAACATTGTTCCAGTCGGGAGGCGGAGTGAGCAGTAATGGGCCGCACGCGCCTCTCTCGCCCACCGCATTGCAGAATTCTGTTCCACATAATGTGAGTACATACACTATAAGTACCCTAGTATTTAATAATGAGCATCCTGGTATATGCTCATTATGCGATTCCGCTGTTCAAAAGTTCGTAACGTCTGCTTCAAACTTTACGATGGACACCGAGTCAAACAACGCTTTTAAAATTAATTTTATAATTGATGATTCACACAATCGTGTTAAGTTTGCCGTAATCACGAAATAATACTAATTATTATGATCCGTGGAAACATGTTTAATTAAATAAAGGTTTTTCCTAGTAGTGAGTGGGTATAATAGTTTTGTCTCATCTTTGCGTATAACACGTTTATTAATAGCACTTTTGTTTTCTTTATTGGTTTCATGATGTAACTATGAGTAACTTAATTATATGTAATTTATACCTACTTGCTTCTGAGTTGCAATGACTATTTAGCTCTAAGCATGGTACATGAAATAGCATTGTTAACGTTGGACCCAGATCAGATCACAAAGCTATAACCTAACCATGTTTTGTCAACAGAACGTGATGTCGTCATCGGTGCGTGCGCCCGCGCCCGCAGGCCCCGCCCCCTCGGCGATGCATACCTCGCAAACCTCCAATGGTAACATTTTACTATTTATTTCCTTACTTTATATTACAGTTGTACTTACCCTACAACATGGAAGGCATCGATTTCTTAGAACAATCACTATAAAAAACTTAACAGCCATAAATCTATTTAAAGTCAATAGAATTGCGAACAAGTTTCAAGCAATTTGTTAAATTTAATATAAAGTTGACATGAAAGCAAAGTGTTGTTATTTTGAACAAACTAGCTAATGTTTTAGTCTTAATGTCAATGTTGTTTGTCAGTTTATTACTCACAAACGGTTTTGTGAAGTATGCAATGTTAATAATGAGCAGCGGTGCAGGGGCATCATTTAATGTAAGTGGGCCTTAAAGAGATAAGAAATAAGGTCTACTGTGTTTGTAGGTCAAGGGTCCCGTTGACCGGGTTCTCTACATCGTACCCATATAATGCGTTTGCGTGACTCATGCTATGTTCAATACTTTAAGTCAATTTAACGCATTAGGTTTAACTAGCTGATATCTCATAATGTTTTCATTTAAGTAATTCTTGTAATGACGACAATTACATACTTGTTTTTATTTATCTATAAGTGTAATCAAATTAATCAATACATGACTATCGTAGTAAATGAAGTGGTTTTGTCTACAGCGGTGGCTGCTAAAGGACCCAGTGATGTTCTAGTGAGCTCGTCGGCGCAGAACCCGCCGCCGGCAGGCCACAGGCTTGTCAACATGACCCAGTGGCCGTGAGTACTTTACAATTACATTCTTGTTTCACAGACCCAAACACATTGATAACGAGGTTTATATCATAACTGCCTTAATCAACCGTATTGATTAAAATAAAGCAAAACACATCGCAACGTGTTACATTATCAGATAACAGTGATAATTCGGTCGTATCGCCGAAAGTGTAGTCAGTTTAAGTGAGGATGGGAGACGTCAGTGAGTGTTTCGGCAAGTCTGCCAAGGTGAACCTCTATCTGCCGCCCAACGCTTACGATGAACTCGAGTAAATAAATCATTATCTATATTTGCTGTGCATTGTGAAATTATAAATGGAGTTTTCGTTACATATAGGTTAAACTGTGTAAATTGTAGGCGAATGATCCTGTGATCGTCTCCCATTTCCATTTCGTTCCTGGCATGTCGGTTAAAACATCTCACGAAACGGAAGATCTATAAGTGCTCTAATATAAAGAATAATTTTCCGCTAACTTGATTGCAGTTATTAGCTTAGCAAGCCATCTTTAAAAGTAATTTGTTCCGCCACTATTGTGTGGTGTATCGATATGTGCGCGTATATGGAGCAGATTGCCTATTCGCTGTTAGGTAACCGGCGGCGGCCAGTCCAGTGGGCAGCGTTTATGCGTCCATGCCCATGTCGGCCGAACGCTTGCTTTCTTTATAGCCTTCTTCGATATTTATGACGCAATTATCATTGCGTTTCTTTCTAGACAGTTTGTTTTAGGAGCACCGATGTCATCATATTTCAGATACTCATTTGTTTTGCAATAAATCTAGTCTAGAAAATAATCCTAATCTAAACCATTATTTTCACAATACATGTTATATATTGTGTTTCACTGCATTATTCCGTTACTTTTACTTCGCGTGTTATCTCAAAAAGTGTTAATCGAAATCGAACAACTGAGCAATTATCAATTACAGATAAACCGTGTTGAAACGCATGAAATGTTATTGTAAGAACGAAACATGCAGCCGTGTGAGCGTAACTCAAGTATAATGTTCCGACCGATAGATTACTACATAAAAGAAAAGAATACTTGTTTTGATCGAAGTTTTTTTACGTCTCGTTTTCAACGACTATTTAGCCCGATATATGGTTTGGTCTATTCTTAGTAAGCTGAGCATCTCTGGTCATACTTCTTAATGAGAACAGCTTAACATAAGATTTTATTTGCGTGCAAATTAATAACATATTGCCAAAACATCGTTTTGTTCTTTTTTCCCGTAAAATGACCAGAAGTAATTCGTTAAAACGAATCGAATCGGCAAATACCTCTTTGGATTAATAATTAATCTGAAAGAGCATTAGACAGAACGAATTTGGGTGACTTGCATTCATGTGTTGGTGTTTACATAAGCAGAGACGGGTAAGGTTCGGCCACGTCACTCTTCCTTTTCGGCCGATTCTGTGAGCGTAGATCACGTCAGTGCAACGGTCTAACTACAACACTTTATAACTACACACAGTTGGCACCACGGCGCGATATCCCGCGAGCGCGCGGAGGCGCTGCTGTCAGGCTCTCCTGACGGCGTGTTCCTGGTGCGCGAGAGCACCAACTTCCCCGGCGACCACACACTCTGTGTCCGGTATCGGGGACATGTCGAACATTACCGGTAAACAATCACTTCTATATCAAAATATATAAAGATTTCATATCTACGTTATGCTGTTTAACTATCGTTGAATATTTTCAGAGTAAAATGGGCGACAGCTCCAGATAGCCAAAATCAACGTCTTACGATAGATGATGAAGAATTCTTCGATAATATGACGGATTTAATACATGTGAGTAAATATCGTTGGTTCTTGACTCCTAAATTTTTTTAACATTCTAAGGTATAAGTCACCTTGCAGAAGATTCGAGATATATGCTTTGACTTTGTAGTGTAGTATTAGAAGTTATGAGTTGTCCTGATTCTATTGCAGCACTACCTGCAAGACGCGGACGGTCTGTGCACGAAGTTGGTGCGCTGCCTGCCCAAAGCCACCCCCAACGGCGCCAACAACAACGGCGCGCACCAGCCGCCCTACCCGCCGCATCCACAGGTACTTTACATTAGTGTTGCACATAAATGGAGCTAATACCAACTAAACTAACTAACTATAGTGCGTCAACGAACAATTCATTAACAGTCCTTTACCGAGTCGTTCGAGAAATGTTCGAGTTCGTTACCGGTTTCTAGTTTAAAATATAAAATCGGAATATAATCCTACTATGGTTGTGCCTCTGAATGGATGGATAGATGGATGTGAGGTTGTTTGTTACTTTATCACGTTGAACAGACTTTAATAAAACTTTACAATATTGGACTTATACATTAGATTAACACAAAGCAAATTTTTTAAATATCATTAAATGATAAAACGGGTTTACTAATGTTTGACATAACTTAATTTGCAATAATTTAACTACTATATAAAAATAGGTCGGGTTTTCCTTCCTGATGTTATAAGTCCAGAACGCAAGAACCGATTTCCACGGTTTTGCATTCGTTGGAAAGGTCTCGGGCTCCGTGAGGTTTATAGCAAAGAAAATTCAGGAAAATTTTCAACAGAAAAGCGGAAAAATCTTTTTTCACATACAGAACTATGAGGCGGTACGAAGTTCGCCGGGTCAGCTAGTTGGCTATAATTTCATTAGCCATAATTTTATTTGACATAATGATTTATGTGCCATAACTAACGAAAGCAATAAAATAACTTGCAATAAATTTAATATTCATAACTAATAGAAAGACATAATCTTCATAATCAATAATTTTACGTTACATACAATACAAATAAAATAATTTTAATTTAAAAACTATTCAAAGAAATAGATGTATTAAATCAAGCATACAAGCAAGCATGCAGCATACAGGCAAGCATGCAGCATGCAGGCAAGCATGCAGCATGCAGGCAAGCATGCAGCATGCAAGCAAGCATGCAGCATGGAAGCAAGCTGGCAGCATGTAAGCAAACATGCAGCATGCAAGCAAACATGCAGCATGCAAGCAAGCATGCAGCAAGCAGACAAGCAAGCAGGGATGCAAAAAACATGTTCTAACCTAACCTAACCTATCCTATTGGTTTTGCTGCTGTTTAGTTTTTGTAGCCCCCCCTCGGGGGCTCCGCCCCCGGACCCCCTCTGTCACGTCCGGCTTTTTGTGTTGTAAGTACATTCATCTCATCTAGTATATAATACGCACATGATGGCATAATTATAATATGTCATCTGTTGATTATGTATTTAATAGTTATAGAAAATTATAATTATGGCCCTTGTTGTTTATGAAACAAAATACTATGGCTAATGTTAATTATGACTACTGAACCATTATGTCCATCGTTGTTAGTATAAATAATAATATAGCATATGAACTTTATGACTGTAGAACATTATGACATGTGAAATTATTGCAAATTAAGTTATGAAAAACATAATAATACCGATAAAACGATAAATGTGTATGAAGGGGCGGGCATTTGTGTAAAAATGCGAATGTGTTGTGTGCAGCAGCCGCCGCCGTACCCGCCGACGCCGACGGTGGCGCCGCTGCAGCACACGTACAGCACGCAACTGGGCGGCAGCTCCGTTGACCACACCGACTCCGCGCAGAAGTTCGTCGACGCGCGTGAGTGCAAACATACTCATTTTCTTCATAATTAACAAATTTCATAGATAGATAACTGCGATACGAATTTTCAGCAGCCTCTGATTTGTGATTAAGTGTTTAATTTAAAAAGTGAAGCTCAATATAACTATCATTCAATCAACATAACGTACATAATCTTTGTTGTCATAATGTATCATAATACATAATTTAGTTATATGATCTTTAAAGGATGTTATGACTTTTTATTATTTTACTTAGAAGGTCAGAAAAACTCCCTCGTTTACTTTATTTATAAGAATATAATGAAACAAACAATCCGCGTTTTACATACAACACTTCGCCTGTTACTAAAACAACGTTTGTTCCCATAACATTACAGGTTGGATAATAGCGGAACGAGATTTAGAAATACGAGAGAACATCGGTAAGGGCGAGTTCGGTGACGTCATGTTGGGGATACTCAACGGCACGCAGAAGGTGGCCGTCAAGATATTGAAGGATAGAGAGGCGGCCAGCAAGTTCCGGGCTGAAGCTAGTGTCATGGCGTAAGTTCAACACGCTTAGCATTTATATATTTGTAAAAGTAATTATTTAAAAGCGGTAATAATAAATTCCGAGATACAATTGTGCCGGTACTTTATTATCCATTGTAAAGTAAATTTGTGCGTGTAAATTGTAAATGTTGTGTACACCTGTAAGTGGTATATGTATCAGTACTGAACAGTGAAATCTTTGTATGGATTGTTTTATACAGGGTGGCCCGTCGATTGACGTCCAAAAGGAAAATTTGGATTCGTTTCCTTGTGCAACCCCATAGAAATGATGCATATCTGCATAATTTTCTCAAGTTGTAACTCATCTCTTACAGGTCCTCCAGAACCCCCAAATGTGTCAATCTTGGCCCCTTTTTTGTACTTTTCGGTAAGATAACACTGTCTTTAAACTGACTGAGGCTTAGGTGATCATAAAATATGAAAGAAAAAAAAATTTACTCAAACGTCCAATTCTGAAATTTTTCCACCTTGCTGTCTTTAAACGCTGATTCTAGCAAAAGTACCCCATTAACTACCAATTTTTTTCGATGATTATGAAAGCTGAGAAGTTGGCGCATTTTTCAAGCTAGTTTAAAATCCATAAAGTCATCATTTTAACCTCTTAATTTAAGTTTGAAGATTTCGATGATTTTCCAGTCAATACAATTTTTCCTCTTCCGACCTACATTTCCCCAACTTTTATTAAAGTTACGAAGCTGAATATTTTATGCATAAAAGTACGGGTCATGAAGCATCTGATGCAAAAATAAAATTATGAAAAAGGCTTATACTTTTTTTTCTACGAACCTTTTTAGGGTGATTGGTTGAAAAATCTCAAAAAATCAGAAAACACGTCATAACTCGGAAACCGTAAAAAATCGCGGAACATACATGGGGGTGATTCGGATACCCCACGACACGAGGAATCCAAATTTTCCTTTTGGACGTCAATCGACGGGCCACCCTGTATATATACTGTTGGTGTTCCTTATAAATAAATAAATAAATAAATAAATAAATAAAATACAATAGTACTAATAATTCTAAGTAAGGGGCTCTAGTGAATGGCAGTTTTGAATAACAGAAGATTCGGAGCCACATATAGTCAATCGAATCTAGTTTATATTGATCTAAGTAAAATTTTTGCAGATCCCTAAAGCACGACAACCTGGTTCGTCTGCTAGGACTGGTGTTCAGTGCGAGCGGCAGCACGTGCATCGTGACGGAGCACTGCGCGCAGGGATCGCTGCTCGACTACCTGCGGAGTCGCGGGCGGCACTACGTCACGCAGCTGCATCAGATCAACTTCGCCTAGTGAGTATACCGGTCTCCGATAAGAAGTCACGTTACGGATATCTCGCGGACTTTAGTCCAGAAGACCTGTCGTCGGAGCTTCGCGCGAGACCTTGGCCTTTATCGTTATAAATGTTCGTTCGCCCCCCAGCGACACGTGCTGCGGTATGGAGTACCTGGAGCGGCAGCGCGTGGTGCACCGCGACCTGGCGGCGCGCAACGTGCTGATCGCGGCCGACGACACCGCCAAGGTCGCGGACTTCGGGCTCGCGCGCGCCGACTCGCTGCCCGCCGCCAACGACCCCGGCGACGCCGCGCGCCTGCAGGCCAAGCTGCCCATCAAGTGGACCGCGCCCGAGGCGCTCAAGTACAACGTGAGTGTACCGTGTCCACCGACCGCAGCGTCTCTTTCGGGATCGTGTCTGTCGCACGAGTCTACGACTGATACTCTCGACTACGCGGCCGATAAATAATGATGGTTATAATTATTATTATCGTTCCTCTTTTTGCAAACGGCCGTTTTTTTGTTTTTCAGAAATTTTCAAATAAGTCTGACATGTGGAGTTTCGGTATTCTCCTCTGGGAGATATACTCGTTCGGGAGGGTGCCATATCCTAGAATCGTGAGTATAGATCGGCTTATCGTATCAGACTATAACCTCGCGTAGCGTTTCATCCGGTCGTAGGGACCGAACGCGGCGCACGCGTAGCAGGTATAGAATATAAAAGTGTGCGCGTTGCAGCCGCTGGCGGAGGTGGTGCGGCACGTGGAGCGCGGGTACCGCATGGAGGCGCCGGAGGGCTGCCCGGGCGGCCCGTACGACGTGATGCGCGCGGCGTGGGCCGCCGACCCCGCGGCGCGCCCCTCCTTCGCCGCCACGCGCCGCCAGCTGGCCGCCATGCGCGACCTCACCGCCGCGCAGCCGCAGCCGCCGCCGCATCCGGTAAGCCCGCACTACGATTCTATACACGAAAATATTTATAAAAGACATACGAAACGTCTCCACGGTTTGGTGTTACACTACCTACTGAAAATCTTCAGTCTTTCGAAGAAGCGAATCCACCTTTAACTTTACCGAGCGCTTCTTTGGTACCTTTCTTTTCTTAAGTACCCGACTGGCCCCTGAGTTGACGCTGACCAGAAATTCGAGCACTACTAATTGTAGTGTCGTGAATATTGATTTGTATCGTTTGTTGCAGTGAGGGTTCGCCGCCGGCGCCGCTCGGAGCCGGGTCGAGTAGCTCGGACATTAAAAAATCATTACGATAGAAGTGCTGTGACGGTTGCGATGTGTATTTTATATACTGATTTAAACTTAATGTAAGTACTAAATTATTTTGATATTTTAAAGACACCCCTCGCTTAAGAGATAACTAATGTAGGTAGTGTGTAAAATTGGTGTGTAGAGGGAACTCGTGTCCGGTGGTAGTTTAATTTGTTTGCGGTGGATCGGGTGACGTCGGGTAGGGTAACGATGGGACTAGTCTTACTAGAAAATATTATACGTGAACCATAAATCTAAAATATATTCAGACAATAGTTTTTTCAGATGTTCATTGCGATAATTTCATTCTTACCCCGCTTTATGTTACACCGATCCATAAAGAGGGTTCGGTTGGTAGTGCACCACCGAGCCCCGCTTATATCGAGGGCCTAAACATAACGAATTATAGTTGCATACTGTGAAGATTCCAGCCAATGTGGCCAGAGTAGACCGCGCTCGCGGCCGAACGTCGGTACTAACGTACTGTCTAGTCAAAGCTCGTAATATTGTTTGTATATTATTTCACGTAAATTATAGCTCGAGGTGACTGATAACGTGTACAGGTATACAATGCACTCGATATCTTTACATTTTTTTAGGAGAATATAATTATAATGCAGATTCTGTGTTCGTTATAAATTATGAAGTATATTATTAATATAATGTTTATTCCAATTCTCATTTTCTATTTTTATTATGAAGTGCACCTGAAAGTAGTAATTCATTCCTAATGATATTAGCATCCAAGTCTGATGTAGTACTATGATAAAATCCTCAGTGCATTTTTAGATAAATCTGCATTAATTAATTAATGTCATTATAATGTATTGATTTGCACTTTGTGTTGTAGAATAAGTGAAACGTGCTTAGTCGTTAGATGAACGAGTTGCATTTGCAAACTTCAGGTTGTGTGTTATCGTAACTTAAATGTATAGTGCGTTGGGATTAGACACATTTTCAGAATCCTTACTAAACTGGAGAATATGTCATTATTCCTCGGTTTAATTATTATAGCTTAAATCTCGTCCTGCCCTGAGTTATATCTGGGCATAATTTATTGATCTCTAAAACAAAATCCGATCAATTTTCAAATTTTCAAACACTAGGAAGTTCAGGTTGAATAGGACGGTGCATAAAGATATATTTTGATAAGAAATAACTATAATGTCTCGGGAATAACAAAATAAAAGCAAAAAAAACATGACAAGAAAAAAATGTCGAATCTCACGTAGTAGAGCAGTGTCAAACTTTTAAGCTAGAATCTATATTCCAGTTTGAAATTGCTGTATAGTTTATTATTGTAGATTGAATGTTGTCTTATATGCTTGAATTATATTGTAAACCAAGTTTAAATTAAATGTACTCTATATGTACAAAGAAGATGTGAATAAAATAATATTTTTGTGCCGAACAAGCATAGAAGGCGACATTACGATGGCGGATTTTGAAGTGCGGGTTAAGAATTGTATCAACTGCTATCTATATGGCAAATATCTTTCATAAATTAGTTCGTGTCGGGTGTTATGTGACCTTATTCCTTTTACGTACTTACAAAATTAGGCATCACATATTAGGTATTAGTGAAGATGCACTTCATACACTACTTAATCCACGACTTCATAAATTCGACCAATCTTTCGAATTGCCCAATTCAAAGACTAATCTTATGAAGGGGATGTCCATTCATTTATTCTATGCAATACTAGGTTTAAGTGTTAAATTGTTTTTACGATTTATTTATGACTTATGTATTTGAAAATTGGTTAGATACTTACAGAACCGATTCATAATGCGAGTCATTAATTTTCTACCAAAGCATGTTTCGAAAGAATATGAACTTTGTCATGTTTCCAATGTAGTCTTCCTTTGATTGGCGAATTGATGATTGAGGTTCTCGGAGGCGACGCCGCGCCGATTGCTCGGTCGTGCTTTGTTTCTGTGTGTACGTGATTTAACTAGAGAATGAAAATCTCAATTTGTTTTTGTTGTCTGTACTATTATTTTAAATTTATCACTGTAAATACATGTAATCTTAAGGAATAAAATGTATAGTAACAGAATATAAATACTACATACAATAGCCTTAGTTTCATTATCTTGTTTAGATATAATGACAAGGACGGATACAGTTAATCAAACTCAATACGTTCACTGTTAGATTGCGTGTATAGATCGCGGCTGATCTTTTGTAGGCGTGATCTGTAGCTGGCGAGGTTTGTTGTAAATGGGAATACATTGAATCGGAAGTGATCACTCTCTTCGGTTGCATTTGTTGTTTCTTTGGGGCTAGTTTCCACCAGCCTGTCGCAAGTAGGCGGCGGGGGCCCGCACATACAATTCAAGTTTTGAGTTCCGGAGGCCGCTGCCAGTAGACTGTATTCATCGGTTGTACTCCCGTCTACCTTCTCGACGCTCATGGCGCTCACACAACTATCAGCTTTAGGGGTAGAGTTGGTTCCAGATTTGCAATCACAAATAGTCAATTTCTCATTCTCTGACTTTTCTTGTTTAGACTTCTTCTTCTCAAGCAATAACTTCTCCTGTGCTAGCCTTTTCTGTTCAATTTCTAACATTTTAAGGAATCTTTTTTCACGTTTAATTAACTCTTTTTGTAGTGTTTTATCAGCAGCGTTGCTGTTGCTCGTTTTATCACTTTCCGGTATATTTTCTGAGCTACTGAAATCACCTCCAATCTTTGAGAATGAACTATCTACTGTCATACATGAGCAGCTTGTTTTACTAACATCCCTTTGGACGGACTTTTCCCATTCATTGCTATTACTGTTATTAGCCTTTTCACTACATTGTTTTTCGTCTGTGTTATTGACAGCTTTTTGGCTAGGATTTACTTTTGTATAAGATTTATTAATAAGTAATGGCTTTGACTCACAATGCAATTCTCCGTCCCTTTTACTCATTTTAATTCCTAGCTTCGTTTTTTCTTTCTCTAACCTCCTTCTTTCTTTTTGGAGTCTCTTCTGCTCGCTTTCCAAAGCTTTAAGCAACTTTTTTTCCTCATTCATGATTTCTATCTCAGACTTATTCTCATCACCATTGTAATCGCTCCTCATTTCGATATCATTACAAAACGTATTTCGTGCGCTACTGAAAATGTCATCATTTTTCGAGGATGAACAACAATGACTTGAACTATTTTTGTTGTCTTTTTGGTAACCACATATATTTGAATGACATTGGGACATAGACGCTCGCGCCATGATTTGTTCCTTTTTCAACTTTCTTTTTTCTATTTCTAACTCCCTTTTCTCTTGTTCTAGTCTCTTTTTCTCTTCCTCCAGCCGTTTCTGATCCATTTCCAACGTCCTTATAAAATCTTGTTCATGGTGATATAATTCTCTTTCGCGATTTACAGAGCTGCAGTCGTCATTGCTGGCCATCTCGACGTCTGTGCACATTGAATACTGAGTGCTACTGAGAGCGTCTCCTAGTTTAAATGAAGTACTACATGTGTAATTAGAAACATCACTGTCGTAATTCATTGATTTCTCTTGTTGCTTTCTCTTAGCCTCTTCCTTTTCCTTTTGTTTCTTGAGCCATTTCTTTTCTCCCTTTTTAACTTTCCTCTCTCGTTCCTTTTGTTCTTTTTCTAATGATTTGATAGCTTTAATTTTTTTTCTATCATCTAAACACGTTGCACATAGACTACCAGAGCTTACTGTGCCGGAACTAGTCGCACTACCCTTATTATTTACATCTATTGACATATCTTCATTGCTGGTATTGCTTTCACAATATATACGACCTTTCTTTCTGTTTCTACCATCGTCGTCCACAGACATGCGACTTTCTTTTCTTCTCTTTCTTTTGCTGTGCTCTTTGTTACACTCACATTTACTTTTGTTAGTCTGTGTAAAGCTGGTATCTCTCGTGTTGCCATGATGCGTGACGTTGCCTCCGTCTGGTTGGCACTGTTTACTGCACACCTGCGGCCAAATATCTCTTTCTAAACAAGTAGATAGGAATATGTGACTACGACGGTTTTAATTAACATCGGACCAAACACAAAATAAAAACCGAAATGAGTTTCAAAATTTTATTTTATAATTTTTAGTCATGACATGCGAATAACTATTACCTCTGGAACGTGTACTTGGACACCGGAACACTGGAGTCGTTGATCCGATCTCAATTGAGGACAGAAATAAAGCAAGTCTGTCGTCGACGTTATGCCATCTTGATGGAACTGTAAGAACGCATTAAGTATAAATCTTTTTTTTTCTTATATCACCTGTAGAGATATATTTAGAAATGTACCTTTACTTGAAACCCAGCAGGTGGTAAGGCCATGTTACTGTTGCAAGCGAGCCCTTGGAAACCAAAAATTGAATTTGGTTGTTGGTAACTGGAAAAGGTTATAAAATAAAATAGTTACAAACCTATTCATACTAGAATTTGAATCATTATGTGAAATTACTCACACGTTAGGAAACCCTCGAATTAACCAAAGTCCAGGTGCGCTGTTCCAGCAGTTAGTATTTTGTGGATATTGTGGCCACTTTTTTACTGGAAGGAAGAAATGCTGCACGGATCCATCGGGCATTAAAACTGTCGTGATTTCGCCCTCACCTACAACGTCATTACATGGTTGGTTGCACATTTGGGGTGGAGCTGAAAGTAAATACTATAATAAGTAAGTACCTATAAACGAACGATTTAGCCTAACTTTTACTGTGGACATCAACATTCTATGTTAACTTGTCATTTAGGTACTCACGCGTATACTGTTTGCATTGTGGAGTATAGGTGTTCTGTGATTGTGGAGGGCCAGTGAAAAAATATGGTTGATTGCACTGCATGGCCGGTAAATAATCTGTTTCCTGCTATTCCATACTCGTTTTAACAGCGGAATAATGAAACGGACATGTTTTGTAATGGTAGGTGGAATTAAATGGATGAATCTATTTCTTTTAGGGAAAATGTGAGGTGCCCATCTTTTGCGAGTTGCGGATCTCGTTTTTTTTATGGGAGTTTGAAAGATTCAATTTGGATTCAATCAATATGACTCATAGACAACAAAGAGCATATAACAACAAAGAGCATATAATCAATAGACAACTTTTTATTTTCTGAATTTGGGAGAAGGTTGAGGATATTCTTGGCCTGAGATTTGCATATCGAGGAGATACATTACAGGTTGTTTTTCCCGGTAAGTTTTGATGTAATGATAATAAGAATTTGTATCAAATGATTAATAAATCGATTCATGTATAGTGAACAGCGAAGTAATTTTTGAAAAAAATGAACACAATTGTACTTAATAAATAATTTATTTAAACACAATTATTCCAAGGAATCAAGTCCTTTTTGAATTAATATTGAGTCATTAATTGGTGCGCAGTGTGGGCTATATGAATATGATTTAACGTCGCAGACTCCAGTCTTAGCCAGACACTCATCACAGATAAAGTGCGACAGCGGATTGGTTTTGCAAGATAAGGTGGCGGGTGTTTGGCAGTCAAACGGCAAATCCGGTGGCACGGTGTATGCATATCTGGAAATTCGAAGAGGTACATATATCAATGTGATTGGAAACTATTGCTATAATCGATAAGCTTAGCGGGTGCTAGCGTTTATAAATACCAGGAACCCAGACAGATTGACAGCCTACTTTTTTATTTCCAAAGATGCCCCACGAAGTCTAAGTACTACATATTTGAACTTACCCCTTTTATAGTACCATAGTACCCATTGCTGCAAACAACGCAATTCTTTGTATTTCAAATTATATGTTTAAAAACTTACGGGTTAAACCCTCTCACGATCCAAGCGCAATTATCCGGCAAATAAGGATCACAAATATTCTGACACGGCATGAACACGTGCTGTATAGAACCGTCCGGTTGGATAATTGCACTTATTTCACCCTCTCCGATCACGTTGGGGCATATTGGTGACATTATATTGCTTATAGACGATACTGCAAAAGAAAGACCCATGTTTTGTCAAATATCAAATGATTTAGTGCTGGAAAATATCTCTTAAACAATCGACACAACAGTTTAGGTCAGACCAGTCTCCTACAGGCGATATGACCATCTGCACTGAACATTCTGTATTAAGTTGTCACTTCCACTTATTCCTTAACCCTTTGGACGCCAATGACCACTTTAGTCGCAAATTGTTCGCGTGGCTGAGACGCCGCTGACCACTTAAGTCGTCTAAATTTGGCCATTTTTATAACAATACCTAAATAATAATTTCGAATATCCCATCACTAGCGAAAATGTCTATCACAGACAATTTTTACTAGGCTCGGCGTCGGGCGTGTATCAACGTCAAAAATGGCTGGCGTGCAAAAGGTTAACAGCTCTTTAACGTCCCCACTACGGGGGCAATCGCTGGCCTAATACGAATTGGTACATTCCAATTACACCTTCCTTCATCCCTCGTACCTATATATGCTTGTTCTTTACGATGTTAGTAATATTCAAACTGCCACAGCTCTGTTGTTACTACTATGAAAGTAGTCATTATTTACGACAAAAACTTACGGATATTTCCCATACTAGGGTTGGATAATGGTGAAGTTTTTACAGGTAAATAAAACTGTGTGTTGCTTTGCATGACTGGTATGAAATCAGTGGAGGTTTACTGTGCCATTTTGCTGGTCGTAGACAATTAGGTGGCTTTATTTACTTTTCCGGGATATTGAAATGTATAGGTATTGCTATATTTGCGTTTGTTGTGCAGTATCACATTTTATCTAAGCATTTTATACAAGTTTTATACATTGTTTTATACCACAGTTTTATACAGTCATTGAGTTGAGAGATTTGATTTGATTTGTAATTTATGACTGAAGAAGCAAAATCACTGATCACCAATGATATTTTATAAGTACAGATATGTTACCTTCATAGTAATTGACATTTTAAATATGTGCCGAAAAATGATTACAATGACAGCTCTGATGACAGCACTTTAATATGCTTCAAATGTCTTCAGTGCATATAGAATAACATTTTAGTCGCAGAGTGGACACTTTCTTGGAAAGTACCTAATAGTAAGAAATAAAACATCTTGTAAAAGTAAAGAATTTTTATCAAACATTTTTTTTATTGTTAATAAACGCACACGTTTTTTGAGAACTGCCTTTCTTGGTGATTCTAAAATATCTTCTAACTCCGGTAAACTGACATTATCCAGACTTGACGGAGAGTTTTGAACATTATGAATTAGTTTTTTCTGAAAAAGAAAATAATATTATTGGGTATGGTACGCTAAAACACGGATTAAGTACCGGTACTTAATCGTTTATATTTACATTCATCCATTTTATTATTATTTAATAGTTTTAATATTTATTACATAAGTCCATTACATAATAAAGATAGGTAGCTATCATAAAGAAGAAGTAAATTTAACAACTAGAAATTAGGCATAAATATGCTACCATCAGTCGCATGTGCACTAATGATTAGTGACTAATCTATGTCCGTAGTAACTAATCTATGTCCCGCATCCTTGTCGCTCTCGCGTCAAAATCAATCGCTCTTTCTCTCTTTATCTGAATTATGGCGTCTTTGAATATGTTATCAGATTGTATGGAAAAAAAATGAAATTTATGTAATAAACGTATCATTGCATACCTACTCACGAGTGGTATGAGGTGATTTTTTCACTTTCTTGTCGTAATTGGTACACTTTCGAAACACGCACGAAGGCATTTTTTATTTATTTAGTCAAATTTTAGTACCTGACAGGAACGTCATGGTCTTGACTGCGCTTGTCGCAGACTAACTACAAGTTGTCATAATTAGGTCAATTTACAGTCTTCAAAATACGTGCGCATACAACATATCTGCACCTAGTATAATATAATATCATTGCTGATCGATCACAGAGTAAAAAGAAAGGTAAAATGCAATATATTATGCAAACTCAAAGAGTTTACTATCGAGGTTTGCTTTCTTCGCTATGGTTAGGCTTCGTGCAACGCGACTGGCTTTAAAAAGTCACGCTTTAACATCGTTTGATTCAGGAGGCGTATTCTGTCCAGCAGCTGTAGGGAAACTTAACTGAACTGTACAATTCATGGAACTCGAAACTTAGCTTGACTTAATCGTCGCAAAAACAAAGTACTATATTAAAATACTGATACTTTTAATTGATAAGATTTTTTACAATCGTTTAGGTACATATTTAAATACATTACATAGTAGTGTATTTTTGTTATTCCTCAACTACCTACTACAAAAATAGGTTAGTATTTTATTGTACAAGTCAAAATTGCAATGATGCAAAAATTATGTACTTCCTAAAGTATTTCCATGGTCCAAAGATTGACTTCAATTGATTAGATTTGTGTCAAACGTAAGATTAGATTGTAGTTGTACTACAGTATAAAAGTTGGCACCTTCATCCATTTTCTTAGTCAAAACTACCTATACAACTTAATACATTAAAACCGTATTACGGTACCCTAGCATGATCAGGGTTGTCACTGCACGGACAATAGCTAAGCACAGCGTTTCTTATATGAAAGTTGACGATGTATTCGGAGTTGGTCCTCTGTACACTGATGGCGAAAGGGTCCGTGGGATGGAATGTGAAGGCGACGAGTCTGCGCGCGCTGGCTGGCACAGACTGGCCCAACACTCCTGCGTAGATCTTGAACTTCAAAAGACCCGAGTCACGCGCGTAAAATCTGAAATCAATTATACTATTAGTTTAGAACTACAATAATTAAAATCCAATTTATGAAAAGAATGGAGAGCTTCATACCTTATAGGGTACTCTCCATAAGCTTTAGGCCTCTCCATTACAGAAACCCATTTATCATCATAGCTAAAAAGACCTAGATCTAAGTATGGAGATCCACTGTAAGACTGTGCACTAATCGGCAACTGTGCTAGTATTCGTTTCGTCGCTTCTGTCCGTCCACCGTAGATAGCTCGTACAATTGTCTGCTTAAATCTTTGCTGCGTTAATCTCGCATACAAGTTATTTGAAGGTGAACAAGTAAACTGAGAATCGGCGCATAGTCGCGCATTTCTAAAGCAATCGCAATAATTTTCAAACAACTGCAGTAGATTATCTGAAGTGTTTTCATAGACTTCCAGAATTTTGCTCTCACTTATATTGTAGATTACAAAGAATGATGATTGGCTGTTGGGCTCCTGTACTCTCAAAGTTACAACTTCCTCACTTGCATATTTGATAAACAAATGATCTTCATCTAACAACTGCATCTTCCACATTCTCAAACTCTTAAACATATCAAAATACTTATAAAACTTTCTAAGTTCTAAAGGATCACGTGTTTCATCACTGATAGCTTTTGCCCTTTTAAAAAGGAACACTAACAATCTGTGTTTTAAACTGTTTATTGTCTCTTCATGGAATGGCCTTTCATTCATTATAGGCGCAAACACAGAGTTTACTATAAAAGGGTCGTCATCGTAACAAAACCTTCCAATCTTTCTGATTTCTATCAACATGCCTTCAACTATTTGAAATAAGTGTATAGTTTGATGCTGCACAGATAACACAGCTAATACTTCTTTGTATAAGTAAATCCCTTGATTGTGTGAGAGGTAGATTTTGTCTATCCTAAAATGTTTTGTATCACATAGCTTTCCATGATGCAGATCAACTAAGTGGAGAGAATAATCTTCCAAGGCAGATCTGGAATGAGTCAATGACATTAAATTAATCACCACCACTATAGGAAATAAATTTTAAACTAACTATGCATAAAATGATTAAACCTGCAATAGATAATGAAAATTGAAACAAAAACATTAGATTTTCCTGCTCCAATTGATATGTTGGTAGAATTCTTACCTAATAGTGGGTGTAACAGCTTCATTGTTACTGTGTATATGATAGAAATGAGGCCGCAAGTCATCAGGTATGTGAGCTGCGGATCCAACTATCACATATCTCCCATCCTCTGTGAACAGACTGCATTCTCTGTTCAATTGTTGTTCCATGAAAGGATGGTGGTGATTCCTTTCTGCTCTCAAATCCCTTTGTTGGCACACATTTACTGTGAACTTAGGCTGTAAAGTATATTCAACATTATTAAATACCAAGGCTAATTTCAAATGTAAATGCTGCCCTTTTATGATAGGAACATACCTTGAAGAATCTATAAAAAATATGTGTTCGGATTCTATGATGAGCATCTGCATCAGCGTTGAGCAAATCTGAAGGATACCCTGCGACGAGGTCACCTGCAGCCGCCGCACCTCGGTATTCGTAGATCTAAAAGTAATCATAAAAATGTTAAAAATTTTGTTGGCTGAGAAATTGGTCTAAAAATACCATGATTAGTTCTTACCTCTAAAGAAGTTTGATCTGCAGAAAATGCGATAAAATGTTTTCCGTCAGGGCTAAACTTTCGCAAAAAACACGGCGGCTTCTCAACATTTACAATTGTTAGATTTGGAAATACATTTTGATAGAACTCTCTCACAACGTGAAAGTGAGAGCCTGGTTTTTTGGAGCCATAGATCTCTCTATCCATCAACCTCATTACTATATTTTGTGGCTTAATCTTCCTGGGAACAATTCTTTCAGTACAAATAAAATCTGTTTCATCAATTGTGCCTGGGGGAATGTCTTCGTAGTAAACATTTCGAGGATTACTACTGGAAGCCATGATTCACAATAGAGTCTTTTGGGTTAGAGGGAGTGCCACTTTATTTAAAAAAATCAGTTCACTATTATTACGATAGAAAAGCAAGTAGATAATTAAATATTTGCAAATAAAACTCATCACAAACTGTGAATCGTTCCGTCCGCCTCGATTGTTGATATTGATATGTCAATTTAACATTGTCATGTCAAATTGTCAAATCGTCAGTCAGTCAGTTTTCAATCATTGGTTTTCAACCAGCATTAAAAAAACAAACACATTTTATGGCCTAGTATTAAAGACTTTTAGCCAAAACTGACAACTGGTAGTTGTCAGTTTTCGTCTCATAACTTTAAATTCTCTTTGGGAATATTATCAAGAATTGAATTTCTCTTTAGGAAAAGTATTTCTGAAAAGGAAAAGAAAATCTTTGTGTGCGTGTGGACGGAGTGAGCCAGCAAAATTTTTGCCTGGAAATATGCCTAACTTTTAGTACAAGTTCTAAAACAAATGTGAAACTAAATATTTTAATTTGTGAAAAGATAAAACAAAAGATATGGCATTAAACATCGGCTCACTCAGTTGAACAAGCTACCTATGAAAATTAGAGAAAGTATTAATTATTCATATAAGTAATATTTATATACCAGGATTTAGTACAACTTTTGCTAAGTAAATCCTGAAAATTTCAGATCGCCTGGTAACGTAATAAAGTTTTCACAAATGATTTCTTTGGCTCATTCCGTCGAAACGTTTTTTCAACCCCTATTTCTGACGAAAATACTGAAAATTGAAACTGCTACGTAATTGTAAAAGTAAGCTAAGATAATATGAGAATTTGTGAAACACAAAACAAACCACTAACGTGGCAGGTTTTTGTATAATCATTGGTTTCATCGGCTCACTACGTTGAAACGTTTTTCGTAAGTTAAAAATGTCAATATCTTAAGATTTCTAGCACTATAGAAACTAAAAACTGTCTTAACTTTTAGTGAAAACTTTTCACTAAATATCCACCATACTAATGTTTTATATTCCATGTCTGGTTAAAATGATATTCAATTGTGTTTATTCTGCATACAAACTTCAGTTTACCATGCCATGACCATGCCATGACCATGCTGTTGACATTTCATAGTGCTGGGACTTGGGAATGAATTAAAAGTAATTAAAATTATTTTTTTAAGTATATTTTAATTGCATTAATAGCTAAAAAGCTTTTCAGGCTGTTAGAAAATTCGATACACAGTTTTGGATATAGCGAGAAAAAATTACATGGTACCTACCTACTTATAATATTTAACTATTACATGTCAGCTAAATTACCTAATTAATTAATTTATATTTAATTTTACTTTAATATTCAATAATTATTAAACTAAGAATTACTTTTATTTTTAAAATTGTGAAACGTCGAACAAACTAACGGAAGTGACGGTTATAGCGCCATCTAGTAGTGAACAGCAGAACTATGCTAGAAGGGTATTTAAATTGAAAATCGGCGTCATTCTGGCAGTGTTGTTCGAGCGTTCGTGTAGTAAGGAAGTTGAAATCTATTGGTATGTACTTTAACTAATTCCTATATTGCTATTGATTGGTGTAACGTTCTATTTATTGCTTATTCATTTAATTGCTAAAACATGTTCATATATTACTGATTAACCTTCTGTTAATGTTAACTGAATAAATATTATTTGGAACTATGTCGGCTTTATTAATTTTAAAACCCGTTTGGAGTCTGATTTGTACTAAATATCGTACATACATGTTTGTCAATTTAAGTCTATATCATGCTCGGTATTATAGTTCAATAAAGAAGGCTGATTAAGTTAAGAAACTTGTTTTCTTAAAAAATGTCCTCAATTTTTATAAAACAGTGTGGTCACCCTAAACTGAAGTTTGTATGCAGAATAAACACAACTGAATATCATTTAAACATTAGTATGGTGGATATTTAGTGAAAAGTTTTCACTAAAAGTTAAGACAGTTTTTAGTTTCTATAGTGCTAGAAATCTTAAGATATTGTCATTTTTAACTTACGAAAAACGTTTCAACGGAGTGAGCCGATGTAACCAATGATTATACAAAAACCTGCCGCGTTAGTGGTTTGTTTTGTGTTTCACAAATTCTCATATTATCTTAGCTTACTTTTACAATTACGTAGCAGTTTCAATTTTCGGTATTTTCGTCAGAAATAGGGGTTGAAAAAACGTTTCGACGGAGTGAGCCAAAGAAATCATTTGTGAAAACTTTATTACGTTACCAGGTGATCAGAAATTTTTAGGATTTACTTAGCAAAAGTTGTACTAAATCCTGGTATATAAATATTATATGAATAATTAATACTTTCTCTAATTTTCATAGGTAGCTTGTTCAACTGAGTGAGCCGATGTTTAATGCCATATCTTTTGTTCTATATTTTCACAAATTAAAATATTTAGTTTCACATTTGTTTTAGAACTTGTACTAAAAGTTAGGCATATTTACAGGCAAAAATTTTGCTGGCTCACTCCGTCCACACGCACACAAAATCTTTTATTTCTACCGAGATAGTTGTGGGAGGAACAAAAATTAAATATAAACTGAATATAAACATGCGTGTTTATAACGATACGTAAACACGTAAACGATATCATGTTAATCGAGTAAAAAGGAAACCTATGCGAGACGAGCAATGGCAACACTAGCTCATCGCCATCTGTCAAGCACAGCAAGCAAGTGTCAAAATCAGTTCAAAATTGAATTTTGCGGTTTGCGTGTACGTACAGTGCAGTGGAATTCAACAATTTATTATTGCATTTTTAAGTCCGCAACTTAATAAATTATGATTTACATATTATAAAGAAATCGTGTTTACTTTAGTGTTAAAGTAGTTAGTACAAAAATGTTGAGAAAAAAGAATGATGAGCCAATTTTACGTTATGAAAAGATCGACTTTCTTGGAGAGGGACAGGTACGGTAATGTGAATTAATTTTATAGATTTTTACCTCCAGCTGACTGTATTTACACACCCCTACGCCCCTATGAAGAAGTCAAACAGAGTATTTGTATAGTAGAGTGCTACTTAACCTCTTTAAATTTCAGTTTGCCACTGTGTATAAAGCGCGTGATGTAAAGACGGATAAAATAGTGGCAGTGAAGAAGATAAAGATCGGGTCGAGGGTCGAAGCAGCCGACGGCATCAATCGCACCGCTCTCAGAGAAATCAAGCTACTACAGGAGTTGGAACATATCAACCTCATTGGACTTTTAGGTTTGATTGAATCTATTTATAAGCATATCAACTTATTCTTTGTATTTTGTTTCTGAAGAATCTATAATTTAAGGTCTTTATGCTGTTATTTTATAAGGTTATCATGTTACAATTATTTTTAGTTGTTAGAACCACAATGAATCTTAAATTGAAGCAAAATGAACTTCGGTTCAATCCTAATTAACCCACGACGCAAAAAGAGGGGTGTAATAAGTTTGATTTTTTATACAAAGACTCTCTTAACACATTTAAGTAGTGACAGTAGTCCTTATTACTAAGAAACCATATTTCATAAAGTTTATGCATACTATAATTTATGTTTTGCAGATGTATTTGGACAAAAATCCAATGTCTCATTGGTGTTTGACTTCATGGATACGGACTTAGAGATTATTGTAAAGGACACACACATTGTACTTACCCCGGCAAATGTAAAGGCTTATATGATTATGACGTTGAGAGGTAAGTGATTTATTTTATCCTGCAGGACAAGGCACAGTTACTGCAACAAAAATTATAGTATGTTTTGTTTTTTGTTGTTTTCTATACTCCGCCATTGACACACAGCTTTATTTATAAAGAGTACTTTTTTTTACTAAATTAATTTATTTGTTATCCCTATTAGGTAGGTTTGCTATACTTGTAATGTTTGGTCCAACTTTTTTTAAAAGGAAACACCTTAATTACAAACTACAAATGTAAATATCTTTTCCAGGCTTAGAATATTTACACCAAAACTGGATATTACATAGAGATCTGAAGCCCAATAATTTACTGATAAACAGAGAGGGCATATTGAAGATTGGTGATTTTGGTTTAGCAAAAGCATTTGGCTCTCCAACAAGAATAAACACTCATCAAGTAGTCACGAGATGGTATAGGTAAGACTTTATCGCATTTGGATAAATCATTTGCCATGGCTTTGAACTCTTTATTTGCTTAATCAAATATTTTTCGGCAATAAAACTATTTAATCACTAGCATATTTTCTTTTGATCCCCAATGACTGCTATAACAAAGATCCAAACATTCTAAAGGGTTTCAATCTTATACCAAATCATCAATGCACATAATGGTTCACCAGTTGAAATAAGACCATAATATTGTATTCCAGATCACCAGAGCTATTATTTGGTGCACGTCAATATGGTACAGGGGTGGACATGTGGGCAGTCGGCTGCATTCTAGCTGAACTGCTGCTACGGGTGCCGTTCCTACCTGGAGAGTCTGATTTGGATCAGCTCTCGCGCATCTTCCAGGTGTTCGGCACGCCCAGTGAGGAAGATTGGCCTGTGAGTTTACTTTTACATTAAAGTGTTGCTTTGTCTAGCTTGCTGCAATTATTTTTGTTGTTTGTTAAGGCTGTCTACATCTTGAGTTTTTAAAGAGTAATAAGTAGTTTCAATCTTTTAAAATTAGCATAAATAAAATATGGCTCTCGCCATAGCACACGGCGCGCGGTAGCGGTGTTTTTCGGCGGCGGCCCCGTGTGTTTAGGTTACCACCGTAAACGCTGTCTATAGCTTAAAAAATAAATAACCCAACACAAGTTACTAACTTCCCTTAATGATTTCCCAGGGTATGAAAAACCTGACAGACTACGTGCAGTTCAAACAGTTCCCGCCGCAGCCGCTGCGCCACATCTTCAGCGCCGCGTCCGACGACCTCATCCAACTACTGGAGAGCCTACTCGCGCTCTACCCGCCCAAACGATGCGACTGCACGCTGGCGTTGCAGATGCCTTATTTTAGGTATGACTTCTAAGTTTTTATAAATATTTCTTGTTTTATAAATATTTCATTTTGTGTCCTCACCTCTACTTCTATTGACTATGTTTCAAGTTCGTCATGGAAAACTTACAGGATGATTATAACTCTTCTTTTCTTTACAGTAACAAACCAGCACCCACAGTAGGCAATAAGTTGCCGATGCCAACCAACCTCAGTAAATCAGAAGACCCCAAACCTTCTCTAAAAAGAAAACTTCTAGAAAAGATAGATGGAGGCTCACTTGCTAAAAGACTACAGTTTTAACTCCAAGAACTTCCAGTATTGTGTCCAGTGCATAATGTTATTTATTATGACTAAGTGCAATTCCAATGTTGACTGGTAAGATTTTTAAATATGTGTAATTTTATATGATGCAGGACAACTATAGTCTGATCCTTAATCTGAGTCACAAATTGACAAGTGCAACTGTCAATTATACCAAAAAGGGTGACCAGCTACAATAGTGATGTTCGGCAATCGATAGACTTAGATGTTTAGTCGAGCCTAATTTTATGAGGTACCTACCTAATAAAAAAAATATATAGTAAGTATGCAATAGGTTTTTATTTAATTATAAGATAAGAGGAATATAATAGCATACTTATTAAAATTGCTCACTACAAAATTATTACAAAAGATGGAAAATGTATTAGGAGATTTAGAGAAATTAAAATAAAATATTACAAGTTCTTTTATACATTTTTACACGACTACGGCAAAGCCAAAAGGAAGTGTGTTTGGCAGTCTATGTTTGTATGTTCCACCGTAACTTTTAAAATACTGAACCAATTTTGATGAATGAGGTCAAAAGATTCGTAATAATACGGCAGGTGATATAGGCATATAGATTTGCAATAAATTTAATACTTTGCCCACTAGTGGGCAAAGTAAGTAAGTAGTCAGATGAAAAAAATAAAAGTTTGAAAATGGTGTTGTAAGGGGTATCAAATTCAAGAGCTCAGTGAGAACATTTCAAAAATATATCGTCAGTGGAAAGGATAAAATGCTAAACCTCCAAAATGGCATTTGTGGGAAATCGAGTATATATTTTTTTTTACGAAAAAAATTAATATCTCTGATATTGTTAGAGTTAGAGAGATGTTGTAAAGAGACAAAATATAATTTGATTTTTTGTCTAAATATTCAGCAAAACTGTGAGTGTCTATCTCTTTCCGTTACTGAATTAAGTGTCACTTTAGCAAAAAAACGCCGAAAAGTAAGAAAATCATATTCAGGAAAAAAATGCTAAACTCTATCTACTTACTTTGAAAAACCAATTCATCATAAAATGCTAATATACGGCAAAAGTCTCTTATCCATTCAACGGAAAATACTTATCTTCTTGATTTTATCAAATCGTAATCATGAAACTTTTGCTAAACATTACCATATCCTAGTAAAAAGCTGCAGGAAAAAAATTCTGTTCTGTTCTGTTTAATTATCATAAATTATTTTTATTTATTTGAAAGCAATTTGATATTCAATAAAGAAAAATATTCAATCTCGACTAACTTAATAGTGAAAACTCGATTCACCTACATCACTATTTATTAAGGACAAAAAACTCTCAACACCGTAATTGTCAGTTGAGTGACTCGGATTAAGGATCAGAGTATAGTTTAAGATTTCACTAATTGCTGATTGTGTCGGGGTGTGTTTATATGGCGGGAAATCTCACTGTGTTGCACCTTGCATGGATTGCAATCAAGTTAAAATAACATAGTTTATTTACCAGTTGTATCAACATACCCTAAGTTTTGTTTGTGTCTTTGGAGAATAAAGAGTTGTGGATATTCGATTATAGGTGCTCCCACATTGCATGTTTAGTAACGTTTGTAAACATTTAGTATACCTACAAAAAGTTTGTTACAAATGCAGTGTGGAAGCACCATATAAAAATAAAAAAGATTTTTATAATAAAAGTAAATATATTCTTTCATAATATTATGTTGACTTGATTTTATATTCACCAAAATTTTTTAACTAAGGTTTTCTCATTTATTATCTATGTAGTTACAAAGGTTTTATGTCATAAAGTGATTAAAAAGCGTAATGACTTCTTTGCACAAATATTTATTCACTTTATTAAGTACGTTATTTAATTATAATGTACTAGCAAATGAAATGACAGACAAGTTAACAGACACTTGTGCAACAAGCCAACAGAATAAAGAATGAAATCGGTTTATAATTAAGTAATGCAGACTAACATCGATAAGTAGAACGTTCGAAATAGTTACAACTACATGGGGTATAATATTTAACACTAAATCAATAGAGCAAAAGTTGGAAGGCACAGATCATGAACACAACAACGGCACTTTTAGTCGCTACAATGTAAGTTGGCTCACTTGGAGCGATGACGTCACCGACGGCCGGAGCTGGGAAAAGAGGAACCATCGTTAGATACACGACACATACCACATCTGTACGGGTATTCTCAATTTGACGAAGAACATAAAATTCAATAGGTACACTAAAAAGTGTTAAAATATGTTTGGAAAGGATCCGTACCAAATGAGTCCGCGCGCGCAGTGCGGCGAGAGTGTACGGGGTACGCGGGAGTGGCATCGCCTGCAGCGCCGTTACACCTGTACTCGTATATCATACACAAGTTAAATCTTAACGTTTCCACTCACATCTCTATACCTATTGATTCGGTATCACGGTTAGTTAGGTATAGTACTTATCAACAAATAACTGATAAACACAAAACGTACTTACAATCGTCCAAGTGGTCGCCAAACTGTTTGGGTTTGTGTTTTTCTGGAGTTTTGCTCTTCTTTTTGTCGGTCTGTACACAAAATTTTAATCTGTCCCTTGTATAATTTCTTACATCTAAATTTTCGTTTTTCAGCTTATGTATTCACACTTTCTGTAGGCAAACACAACATTTTGTGTTAGTTTTATGAAATTTGATGTGAAATGTTCAAAGTGCCAATTCATAGTGCCAATAATGAATTTGTAAGGGTATGTGCTAAATGCTACATTCGCGTCCCAAACCGTATCAAAACATTGTGTTGGCCGACGAAAGAGTTCCATGAAATGGCCTGAGAACACTTAAACATCTAAGACGCTGTCTCCACTCCAGTCGTGGCACGTATTTCTAATACGTCGCATCGCGGCGATAATATCGCCATGTGGAGACGGCTCCACAGAGAGTGTATAGAAATACGTGGCACGATGATAATATCGAAGCGATTCTCTCGCTCGTGGAGAAAGCACCTCACTAGTTCGTATGATAGTATTGCTTTATTTTATATTGTTTATACGATAAACCTTACCTTGCCCGGGCTAGAGACGACAGCGAGGCGGCCGTATACACCATACTTCCTTTCGTCCTCGGGCCTTAATGTTCCCATTTTTTTCATCACTAAATATATCTACAATCGAAACAGAAAGTAGTATGAAATATATTTGAATTGTACAAGTAAGAGGTAGTAAAACTATTGTTTATCTGATGAGACCTGTTCAAGCATGCCGTAGCTGCGTATAAGGAAGTCGCGCTGCGCCAGTTGGTTGACTCGTTCCCGCTCCTCCTTCTCCACGATGGGGTCTGGTTCGTACGAACACAGCACGTACGTCGGTTTGCTCTCCTTTTCTGTCACCTGTAAAATGTTAGCGAACTTCATGAGTCACCTTTTCATTTCAAAAGTTAAAGCAGACTGTCGAGACATTTACAACCTTCCCCGCTAACATACAAAGTAAAAAATCCTACCAATGTGACAGCCTGCGACGGCTTCGCTACCAGCCTCTTGTCCTTTTCTTCTTTCTCCTTCAATTCTTTACGTTTCTGTTCCTTATCTACTTTGGGCTTTGGCTTCGGCTTTTCATTTTTCTCAGTTTTATCAACAGCCGTGTTAGTGGTTGTATTCGAAGCGGATTCCTCGCCAATTTTCTTCTCACTGTCTTTCCTCTCGTTCTCTTTATTTTTCAATGGCTGCGACGGTTTCTTCAACGCTTCCGCTTTAGCCTTGTTTTGCTGTAAATAGTTGACAAATGTCTTTTTTCAGTTTTATTTAACTCTGCACTTATTCTACCTATGTCATACTTTATTATGAAGTATTAGCCTTGTACAATTGTACATTGCACCGATTTACAGCATTTAAGAACCCTGCTACGCTCTCTATATTGAAACGTCGCCAAATGGCCACTACATATTTGATACCTACTTGGAACTCCTCCCTTTGCAACCTGGTGCAGTCTCCTCGAGCCCGCGACGACGCGGTGCCGGTGTAAAGAGAGCCCGACGGCTGCTGGAACAACGACGCGTACTGCTCGCCCACCGGGTACACGCGTCTGAATATATGGTGTGCCAGGGTTAAAGCTCGCTTTTTAATAATAATAATAATAATAAAAGAACTTTATTCATCAAAAAATGTACAGTGCAAATGATTTCGGAACTTTTGAATAACTATTTACGCATTTTGCGCTGAGCAAGATATATTTATCTATAAAAATAAAGAGTAAAAGCAGAAGACGTTTCAAGTAAATCAATCGTATAAAGAAGCCTTCTACAAAAAGGAACCAACCCTTATTCTGTTCCACGTTATAAGGTTTTCAATGTCAGTGATTATATGATACCTGAAATTTCCGAGATGTGTTTCTTCCCATTGTATTTGTGTTTGCCACGGACTCTTCTCTGGTTCTCTTTCCTCTAGCGGTGTAAATTCTGCAAATCTGTAAATTACATGTTAATTTACATTTAATTAGGCATAGTCGGCTCGGTTATATCTACAAAAGTATAAAACAATGATCGCCCACCTCACTCGCTCTCAGCAGTCAACCGAGCTCAAGTGTTCGTGTCTACATTCTTCAATCAGATCTAACAAGCTGAAATTAAAAGGTAAAACACGAGAATCACCGATCAAATTGCATGTTCCCATACTTGTTGGTCTGCAAGAGGCGGTCGCGGATGCGTCGCCGGTCCTCCTCGAGCACCCTCTTCTTGTCGCACTGCCAGATGTTGAGCATCGTAAACGTGTCTGTGAGCAGAGACTCTTTCACCTCGCGGTCTAACTGCGTGTCCGTGTGAAAACTCGGCGAGTGATTTACCTGTAGAGTAATGATTGCAGTGACTTACTTACTATAAAACCTATATTATGTACTAACTCAATTATTATCGGTAGGTAGTAATTGTCATTTTAAGATTTAAGTTTTATGGTTTTTTAATTATGCTCTGAATTTTACTGACTGCAATGATTTTGTATTTGGGCATTCTGGAAATTAACTTTTTGAGATTCTGGCGTAGAATTTTAGCAGCAAAATTACTCGTGGACTTATTGGCAAGAAATAAATAGTTGTGTGTGTAGGTGTAGATATACTTACTTCAAGAATATAAGGATGAAGTTTGTGGTCGAGTAAAATATCAAAACCAAGTATTTCGAAACAAGCGTGTACCTGAAATCAATTAAGTATTCATCAAAAAAGCGAAATTATGAATCGAACAATAAAAGTCGAGCCGGATTCATTTATAATTTATGATTTGGCTGTGGTTTCTGCTCTTGCATTGCTTAAAACAAGGTGGCATTGAACTCTGGGGATAAAACATCGATTTCAATGTTAGAGACCTCGAAACGATTAGGTATTTATTCAGATCTGTAGTATTGGTAGATACTGAAATCAACAAAAATAGAAACTAATGTTTACTCCAAAACCTTCCAGCTATGAACAGCATGACCCAAAATTGAACAAAACATCGCTACTTTGAATTCTCACCATATCATGTGAAGGAAAACACGCGTGATAGCTGTGTTTGAGGATAGGCCAGGCCGAGATGATGGTCTTGACGATAACCTGGTCGATAGCATGCCACAGCCGGTCCAAGTCGATCCCCTGCGACACCAGGATCTTGTTCAACGTCGATATCTTGCTGACGACCGGGAAACACACGAATCACTCATGTTGTTTTGTTTTATAACGGTAGGGCAGGATTAAAGACCAGGACCAACATTTTAGGGCACTTCATCTATACTTATCTACAGTATCTACTGTCCGAGAAGTTAGAGAGTCAAGACAAAATAAAATAAAACTAAACAAACATCGAAAGTAAACTCTTGCTGGTTTTACCGTTAAAAGTTTTGACGATACATTGTCTTGGAATAAAAACATAATAAATAATAAACTATCAACCTTACCGTTTGCTTCCAGCTTCCGAATCGTACACGTAAGTACGGGAGTGTTTGTTCAACGCGTAGTTGGTCAGATGCATGAACACGTTGGTCGTGTTGTTCACGTTCGGGTCTGCGTATCGGCTCGTCGCGAATCTGAGTACGACAATTAGTTAGGCCAATTTTCGCCAATATTTTTAGTTTTTGTGATTTTAATAGGTCTTGTAGAACCATAACTTACATGACTCGACGAGAATCTAATCGAAGATTATGCGACAAAACACTACCGTGTATTGCAAAACTATTGCTTTTATATTTATACAAATTATGCCTAGAGATTTAGAATCTGCGATTCTAAATCTCTAGGCATAATTTGTATAAAGTACAATACTTTACAAAGTTGCACACAATGCACAAAATGCAGTGCATTGCAGTGTTTTCAAAGTTTACAAACAATGTTATCAAGGATCATCAAAGTTGCACTTTTGCTAACTATGTTATCAGTGAAAGAAAAGGCGCCAATCTACTGCATTACAACAAAGTTTTATTGTGTACTCAAGTATGTAAAGAAAAGGCCTGAAATGTACAGGGCGGTGGTGTAGCAGCGACCGAAGTTAAAGTCTTGTCAGTTAGGTACCTACTTTATAAATTTGTCGAACTTCAGTGTCCCATTTATCAATAATCACTTCTAATTTCAAATCATCCCAACACTGTATAATTCCTAGGTCCTATAGGTATCTATTCAAACTTGTAATATACCTGACAAGCCCCTCGTTGTACACGAATATCCTGAGAGGATCGCACGAAGTTATTAGCGTATAGACTCTTATATCAAACTTGTATCCGTCCACTAAATACGGCTTCGATAGGTAAACCTGAAGAATATAATTTAAAATTATGATCTTGAGTTATTAAGTGGTAACAAGGTGATGAGCTGACCTATTCAACTTTTATCAAAAGTTTTATATTCCAGTAAGTATCGTGGTTTCTCACAGAATATACTCGTATGTATCTAGGTACTTGTGTGAAATTCACCATCAGAGTATTTTTTTCACGGATTGTGAAAGTAATGTTATGGGCGAGAGTAGGCAAATAATGTGCCATCTTTTAAAGGGCTGCTACCAATTCTTCTCAGTGAATGACTGAATCAAGGATTGAAATAAGTAAAAAATAAAGCTACTATTGTTTCCACAAACCTGGCAGATAAGTTTATCAGTAGGTTTGATGTCCTTCAACGTCTTGGTGAGGTAAATGCCACGACCCTGACTCCCGCACTCCGGCTTTATTATAAACGTTTTGTTCTTCCGTGACTTGCTGTAGTTCAATGCTTCGCCGAAACTACCACCAAAAATAAACGTGATTTTTGCTATTAACCGCTATTTTAATCGCCTCTATTAGGCACCTGCTATTTAATAGTTCAGTTATCAATTAAATGCTTCGTATTCTTATAACATTGTAAAGAAGCAATCTCATCCTAAATCCTACACAACATGAAAATGTATTATGTACAGAATAAAAACCTTAGGACTTAAATACGTAATCTAGAAAAACAGACATTTCTGAAAATAAAAGTTAAAGTTCGCGTAACACGCGACCGTGTTTATGATACCTAACTATATTATTTATATCTGAAAAGTGCATCCACCCCTCTAAGTATTAACCGATTTTAGCGAGTCATGCCATGCGGCATTAATTTACTTACTCGGCGGGTAGGCACCAAGTTTTGGGGAAGAAATTATATTCTTTGGGGTATATTTTTTGCATTCTGTTCAAGTTCCGTGCCAGCAGGTCCTTCCTGCGAATAGGTAAAGTTTAATTACGATATATCTCAGCTGCAGCAAGGCGGCAGACACGGCGGCAAGTTACACCGGTTATATCACGCGATCCGGCGGTAATCAATGGCAAATCCGCATTCAGCTGCGGCGGACTGCATTTAATGACTGCCGTTATAAACTTAACCAGACATCAGGATTAACGGCTGTTATGAAAACTTTGAGACTTGAGGTTCAATGGAGAAACACGTGTCAAGCCTGCATCGTGAATATTCACGTTCAGTTGAGTTGGATCTCCAACCTACTAAAATTTAGATACTAAATTCTATTTATAGTTGTAAAACAAGATTTATAAGAATTGTAAAACTTTATTTGAAAAGAGCAACCTCACAGAGTTTCTTGCTAGGTTCTTCTCTGGGGGAAACTGCACCTTGCGAATCTAGCGCTAGCTTTAAAAAAAATTACCTTTATAATAATGTAACGGTTTCAAGAGCATTTTTTGTGCCTATGAAATAAATATATTTTTGACTTTTGACTTTGACAATGTTTTGTTTATGCCATCATCTTGATAGAACGTACCTGCAGATTTCAAGCATGCCTGGAAAGTGGTTAATGCGTTGGAAGCGCTTCATTTCTTTGGCGCGCTCCACAGACACGCTCATATCGGTCCAGTAGAAGTTCCACGCGTCTTCTTCCGACACCTCCCGCATACCAAACGCACTCGCTACTTTCCTAATCGACTCGTACCGACAATTCGTCAGGCATATCGATATCTGGGATCTGTTGAAGAAATACCTATTTAATGTTCTGGAACGTATCTTTAGGTAGTTTGATAAAATAATGAAACGCAAACTTATATTAGGTATTTTGAACTAAAGCAGGTATCTAGGTGGTAGTCTATAAGTAGGTACCTAGGTGGGTACTTACTCTTTCGAAATATGAATGAATTGAGCTAGGTATAGACGTGAAACTAAAGTATACATAACTAAAAACGGGCAACCGATGTAACCAGGCACGTTGCCGGATCACGTATTCTCCGTTACCGTGGCCGAGCGCCGGGTAATCAGAAGACGGTTCTTTCATTATTCTGCAAACAACACAACGCTAATGTTACGTCGCGGTACACTTTTCTAACATACTCGTATTTACAGGCAATGTAAACTTAAGAATTTAAATACAAAGGGTTGTGTTGTTTGAAGAATAAGTAATTGATGCGATAAGTACTTACTTGCATCATTACATTACAATGCGAGGAAACAATCTATAACTTACTAAGAAATTCTAAAGTATGTATGTTTCTCTTTATACTCGAACCTACTAAGTTATTTCGTTTTAAACATGATCAAAGAGAAGGCGTGAATGCCTATGAAATAGAAGGCGGCAAATTGATAATAATAGATTCAATGGATAAAAGCATTGCTTAAGTTTGAAGAAGACTATCCAATTATTCTAGAAGATAACTTGGAAGCGTAAAAGGTACCGGCTACGGGGTTACTATTTTTTTTTAACTCCTCAAATTCTCGTGGTAAACACATCAAAGTGCGTGTATCTAAATATCAAAATCCATACCTCCTTCGTTTCTTCTTCTTACGCGTCGTGTCCAGGGGTATGATGGGGGCTGTGCGTGATGTGGGCTGCGACGTGTCATCCTCAGCGGACAGCTTCGCCTCGTAGCTGTGGATCAGCATCGCCGCCACGTTCTCTGCGGCCTCCTTCTCCTCGCGCGCTTGCTGCTCCAGCAGTTTATCATCTGATGATATATCAGAGAATCCTACGCAAAGTTTACTTATAAAAATAAGTATGTTTAGTAGGTAAATTTATGTTTTGTAACATTCATAGTTAACCAGAAAGGTAGGTACATTAAATTACTATTTTGGTTTACTATGAATTCTTGTGTAGAGTAAAAGCAACTCAATTTTTACTAAAGCAGAAGGTTAATGCTCTTCTCTTACAAGCTAATTATGAAAGTCATGAACAATGCAAGGCGAAATAAGCATTTACTTATAAAGATTCTAGATGGCTGACCTAAAACTAAGTATATTCATTAAAATTTGTACCTGGAATTTTCTCATTTTTTCTTTTACTAGGTTTGGAACTTTGAAGTGACTGTTCTTCCTCAATTGGCAAGAAAGTGTCTTGTAACTCCAACTAAAATACAATACTGCTATCAGCAAGCGGCGCCCAAAAACAACCAACTAAATACGTGCGACAAACCATCATACCTCCATTTGACAGAGTCGAGTTTATTATTTGTTTGTTATGCAAATATCTAATAGTTTCTGCTAGGCATTCTCCAGCGTGCGTATAAGAAAGTAAGGTCCAGAGTTCAAAATGCCACCTATAACATAAATCTAAAACACAATTTGCATACGAAAAAAATACTTCAAGTGAAATAGGCACGAAAAATAAGAATATAGAACAAAAATGCACACGTACCAAACTCTGTTTTGGGATAATTTCATTAAAATTTTGCGAGAGACATTATTGGAAACTGTTTTTTGTTTTTGTTTCATGTCAAACGTTCACTCAAAAGAAACCGATCAAGTACAACCATCCACTTCCGCTCTGAGGAAAATACTTCCGGAAAATCCGGAAGAGGTTTTATTTGAAAAGTATTTTACGTTCGGATACATCTGCACACCAACAGGGGTAACCATAGACAAAGACATAGTTGTTAAGTTTTTTTGTAACAGCGAAAATACTAGCTTAATTTTTTGGTATAGCAACATATTCAACCGTAGTCAACTTCCAGTAGCTATAAAAACGTCCCACAACATATTCAGAACAGGATGTAAATATATCATTTAAAGGCAGTCAGAAAGAGATGCAAGACATGGGATCAAAATATTATGTGTCATTTTATTTGCTACTAGAACATCATCAATTAATTTAAAAAAAAAAGCAGAAAGCAGCCGTCAACGCAGTCGTCAAATTCCTATAGTGCTTGTACATATTTTTGCTTTTCCGCCAAAGTACAGAGTCATCTAGGTTTGCCAAAATGGCAGAGAGCCAAGAAGAACCCAAAAAAATTACGATTACAGTAAAAACTCCAAAAGAAAAACAACAAGTGGAGATCGAGGAAGATGCCGACATCAAGAAAGTGAGTAGGGCGCCTTCAGAACCTTACTCATGGCGTAATAACATAGATATTGCATACGCAATCAGTGACGACATTTGTTTAATCATTCGGCAACATAAATGTGCGTTTGTGCTTTTAGTTGAAGGAGGTGTTGTCGCCGAAGTTCGGTGCGGAACCGGAGCAGCTATGCCTCATCTTTGCCGGGAAGATCATGAGCGATGGAGACACCCTGAAACAACACAACATCAAGGATGGGTTGACAGTTCACCTGGTCATCAAGACGCCGCCCCGGCCGGAGCCCGAGGGTGGGCCGCGCCGAGCCCCAGGTAACTATCACTTTAATATTCATGAGTGACATTACAACTTTGCAGACACTCATGTTTTAGACACTCACATATTGACCTTTGATATTAGACACTTCTGAACCCTTACAAATTAGTGTCACCGAATTAAGGAACTATTACCAATCATCTTAAGCTTCGAAAAAATATAATTGAGTCCAAGAAAACATCTAGCCCGGCAAGAGTATGTAAACTGTAAACCTAATAAATGTTTTGTGTGGTTAATTATAGTAGAGAACCTCTATCTCTAAAGGTAATTTACCTTTTTTTGTGATAAAATTAATCCCACTTATTTTTATACATGTCAAAGTTACTAAAGGAGTAGAACAAACATGAAACCATCTATCCAAAATAGATGATTTTTTGTCACTCTTTCACAAAAACCACTGAATATGATACATATATACGACAGGGAGTCTTGATTAGACCTGAGATATTCTTTTTACTATTGACAACCTGTGCGATCTATCAAATAAATACTTATTGAAATTTTAAATGAAACAGATAGATAGATAGATAGATAGAAATTCTTTATTGCACACAAAGAAATACAAATACAACTTAAAACTAAAACATAGTGCGCAAAGGCGGACTAAACAAAAACAAAAAAAAAAACAGAAACAGATAAACAAACATTTTTTATTTTATTAAAAGAGAAAAGATAAATGTGAAAATTATTCTTAATAACTAGGTAGGTACTTATTTATTTTATTAAGTGTGAGTATTGTTTGTGGGCATCTTCTACTACTTCAGCTACAAGGTCTAGTATATTATGTTTTATATTTTTTGCCTTGTCTCAATCTACTGGACTAACAGTCGCGATGGACCGGTCGATCGTGATCCACCTGTTGGCCATCCCAGCTATACCATATTGTAGCTAACATATCAGAATAGCACATAATCCATTACTATTGAAAGTTATTGTAAAAGCTCCAAAGTATGACAATGTTTTTACTTATAAAGAGGTTTGGAATGCTTATGTATTTTTTTCATTTATTGAGTATAATATTTTATTTGTAGCTGATATTGGTGCCACTCCGTTTGGCCTAAACTCAATGGGTGGTCTTGCTGGACTTGAAAGCTTGGGCCTTGGTCAGAGCACTTTTATGGACTTACAAGTAAGTTTACTTTTCATTACTTAGATAGAATTAGATAGATAGGTGTATACTTATATTTAATTGCAGTATAAGATTTACTTTTATTGAAATTCTAAAAACATAAAACTTCTTTTATTGAAGTTTTCATAATCAATTTTTGTGTGTCTTCTTAATTTTATCTCCATGAAGTCTAGTCTACCCTTTAAAAATGTTGTAATTAGTATTATCTATTAAATACTTGTGCTGATAAAGATAAGATCAATGTAATAAATAACTTACTAAATTATTTTAAATTATTTACATTGTCACATGTCACATCAAATCCATATTTTACCCCTGGCAACTTGTTCCACCATTGCATATATTATGAAAGTGGTAAATGTGTTGCAGGCCAGAATGCAGCAGGAGTTGCTCTCAAACCCGGACATGCTGCGTCAAGTGCTGGACAACCCGCTGGTGCAGCAGATGATGAACGACCCTGAGAACATGCGCACACTCATCACCTCCAACCCACAGATGCAGGACTTAATGGCTGTAAGTTGATGTTTCATTTACCAAAAATGAGCTAAAGGATGGCTACTGATGATTAGAAGCCAATGCTTTCACTGTGGCATCATTTTTGTGGCACCACCTTTGTTTATGTTGCTTTTATGTTTGCTACCGAAGACATTTTTCTTATGTGTTGTAGAGGACATATTTGAATTTGATGTTATGAGGAAAGTAACTTGGAGAGATTAGTCAATTCAAAATGATTTGATTAGAGAATATTCATATACATACATACAACTCATATAATGACGTAGCTCTATTTATCCAGAGCATAAATTATCAGAATTATCCAGCTGTTCAGAAATATGTATATAACATATTATAAAATCAATACTTTTGTAATAATTAGTATGTACTATGACTCATAAAATGATTTTTCTAGAAACATTACAATACTGTGTCGCCTGTTTCTGTACAATATTGACAGAGTTAATTGGTACATTGACTACCTTAACAATGTAAGCAAGGTCAAATTAATTTACGGCTTAATAATTTCTGCAGTACTTTTTATTTTACTACTTATGGTAGGTAGTACTTTCACCAATCAAAAACATGTTTGCATCAGTTTTGAATTGGAGCCAAACTTGAATACATTAGAATTAATGACTTCGTTTTGCGTCAGTATTAACTAGTTGAATGAATCACGACATTCAAATAATTATTGTTGTGTAATTGCTAAGTACATATCAGCTTGCTTAATCAAAATAATACCTTTAGATTTTTTTGTTTTTAATACAAAGCAAAGCTGCCAGTTTTATTTTTAGAAACTTATTTATTCTTGGTATCATTAGTTTCTCGAAATATCGTATAAAAGACAATACCTAATTTGTCAATAATACGTTGTTTAGTTATATGAGGTCAATCACCTTGCAAGAGACAATCTAAAGAATAGCGGGTTTTTTTTCACTTTTAGCTTTAACCCCATAGTAAAAATTATTTAGGTCCATTGTTTGAGACTACTTAAAATAACTAAATTATTGATAATAATTATATTATCAATAATTAGGGATGTAGTAGCGATTATAAGACATCGGCGGGAGGTGGGGGGCATATGAAATCAGCTGATTCCGATCGCACGACACGTTCTTCTGCACGAAGAGCCAATGCTTAAATCGATATACGACATAAGCGGGCTTGTAGCACATTTTACGCGAACTTCACATTGTAAGTTATAACCCGTTATGCAGCGTAACCCTGAGATCAGCCACATGTTGAACAACCCGGAGCTGCTGCGTCAGACGATGGAGTTAGCCCGCAACCCCGCCATGCTGCAGGAGCTCATGCGCTCGCACGACCGCGCGCTCTCCAACCTTGAGAGCATACCTGGTGAGTGACACATCACATATTGGAACATATATGAAGTGTAGCAATTTCGGTGCTACGATATTCCTACGCACTTGGCCGTTCGAATGAGTTTGGCTGCCATTGACGGTATCATCTTATAAGTAGAGATTATAATATACCATGTACTAGGATTCGTTTTTTTTTGTATTAACATTGATTATGGACTTTAGTTAATATTGTTCTAGCTACAAAATCTGCAAGTGATATTGTAATAAGTACCATAAATTCTCGTTTTAGGTGGTTACAACGCCTTGCAACGCATGTACAGAGACATTCAAGAACCCATGTTGAACGTCGCTAGCAGTATGGCAGGGAATCCTTTTTCTGGACTCGTAGATAACTCAGGTAAGTAATTATACATAACAGGCTCGTCTCGCAGGACCTACTTCTGCATGGTCATGAAACAGTTCGTCATAACTTCATAAGCATAAACTATAACATGAGTCGTCTTTGGTAGACGGTACGAACCCGCAGCAAGGGTCGGAGAACCGGCAGCCGCTGCCGAACCCGTGGTCGCGCGGCGGCGGCGGCGGCGGCGCGGGCGCGGGCGGCGGCGCGGCGGCGGGCCCCGGCCTCATCAACACGCCGGGGATGCAGTCGCTGCTGCAGCAGATGTCCGAGAACCCGCGCCTCGTGCAGTCCATGCTCTCCGCGCCCTACACCAACAGCATGCTGCAGGCGCTCTCCGCGGACCCCGACATGGCCGCGCAGCTTATTAATCAGGTACTTCATTACGATACACTTGTAACTGAATGCCGTAATATTCCAACTAAATCCAGATACGCCGCGGCGTGTGAAAAAAACTACTAGGTCTTATAGCAATGCAGCAAAGTTCAAATTATCTTGCATACCACACCATAACACATTCTATAGTTATGTCACAGGTTATGTCCACTAACGGCCTATCGCCTTAAATATATTCCGTCCACACTGAACGATGTCATTTTTCATCAGAACCCGATGTTCGCGAACAACCCCCAACTGCAAGACCAGATCCGCACGATGATGCCACAGATGCTCGCCCAGCTGCAGAACCCAGAGATGCAGCAGATGATGTCTAACCCACAGGTATGTTGAATAAATAGTATAATGATCTGTAGGTAATCAACATTAGCAAAGAATTCTACATTATATGGAAATTGAACACAAGTTCAGAATAAAAATTAGCTAGCAGGATTACAGAGAAAATTAAAATTGTCAGCTTTTTCATTCTATTTGCATTATATTTAATCGCTTTTTATTCAAAACCACATAATGAACTGACCTTAAGGGAAACTTCTCAATTTTCAATTTTTGCGGTAGAATGTTAAGACTTAAAAGTTAACAAAAAAAAAGTTAACTTATTGAATTTTTAAAATTGTAAAGTAGTATTCAGCCCCTGTAATTAATAGTTTGTTACGGACTTCTTAGTGCGAGTACGTTTTAGATTGATTAATAATTCGTGCTAAGTATCAAATGCCGGTTTCCCAAGCTAGGTGGGAATCGTGCCACATGAAACATCATTTTAGCTACGGTACAAAAAATCCTTTGTGTATTTAGAAGTTTTTCGAGTTTACCTTTTTCTTGTAACTTGAAATACTTAGAGTTTACTTTTCAATCTGGAGGATTATTAAAATTAAAATACCGTTTTGTTTCATCGGAACACCTAATGAATGCAGTACTTCATTATAAAAGAAACAAATTCTTGTGTATAAGTTCGACTATAAGTTCACGGGAACTCGTTACGGAAAGATCAAGTCAGGAGTACCCTAAACCGATGAGCATGTATGAGGCGATCGTTGAATGTGGATGAAGCGAAAGAAGTATGTTTGGATCGTAGCAAGTTGAAGGAAGTGGTCTCTGCCTACCGCCTCAATGGAAGAGACGAGACTGGTATGTATGTATGTAAATTGACAAATCGAGACTAAAGTAAGCCCGTGGTGGGCAGGCGCTGAACGCGCTGCTGCAGATCCAGCAGGGCATGGAGCAGCTGCGCACGGCGGCGCCGACGCTGGTGGGCGGGCTGGGGCTGGGCCCCGCCGCCGCGCCCGCCGACCCGCCGCCGCCCGCCGCCACCCCCGCCACCCCCGCCACCCCCGCCACCCCGCAGCAGCGACAGCAGAACAACTCCGAGCTCTTCACGCAGGTACACGCTGCTGACTCACCGTCACTACTTCGTAGCCGTCATGTATACGATAGTTAACGGCACGAAACTAGCGCTGAACGCTATTGCGAAGAAACGAACATATGGTATCGTAAGGTTGCAGCCGTCTACGTACGCATTTAACCCAAGTTATCGCCGAAGTTACGTGCCGATAATTATAATATCTATCTTATTTTTATTTTGCAAGAAAAGTAGTTAGAAGAGTACCGATTCCACTAGGACCTTAAAATTTAGTTGTTAATGGTCGCTATCGTCTTTCTTAATAGTCTCAACCTGAGGCCTGTCCCACGGAAAATAATACAGATTCCGCTGAGCAGGTACATACCTTGATATTAGCTCGACAATATGACTAATTTAGGTACGAGTACACCGCTAGTCGATCGATTTGACTTCCTATATATATACGTACATAATTTTTCAAAGAACTAGGCGTAGGCAAAAGATAGACTATCATGTTTTGTCGCCTTCTTTGACGTTGAAGATATGAATTTTAGGAATCTACCGAGAAATCGCCTTCGTCCGTTGAATTTGATATAGTACCATAAGTTACATAAAGAAAAATGTTATCTAGAACAATACCCATTAAGTTTATAGGACAGTGAAGTGAATTCAAAGTCAGCTAAGATCTCTAAATGGCCTTAGCAGCAATGAAATCACTAAGATTATTACCAGTAACGTTTGTCTATGTTTGCGAGCGTCGCGACGCAACGAGTGCGGTCCGCGACGTCGACTGCATGTGCTTCAATTCATACTCTGTGAGCGCTTTGCTACTCAACTACTATCACATGAGTAAAGAAACTGTACAGAGGCAAAGCTTCTTAGAGATGTCAAAATTATACCTACTCTGGTAGGGTTGGCACAATTGAATTTATTAAAAATAGAATGTACCTATCTCATTTCTTTCCACAGTTTTAATAATGTGTTGTCTTTTGATCGAATGATAAATTAATTTAATATAATAAAATAATGAGTAGTTTTTATTTTTGAGCATTATCATCATCTTCATCATTCTATTTAAAAGTTATACTCTTCTCGCTGGAGCATTTAATTCTAACCAAAAACACAACATACCTACCTGTAAAGAATATAAAGTTACTTTTCCCTCTGACTAATAAATAAAATAAAATAACATATTTTCTTTCAAAAAATTACAGAAAATACAATTAATTTTTATAGGATAGGTCTGCTGTCATTCCAGATTAAAAAAATAATAAAAAGAGATCTCAAACAATGAGACTCTTTACATAAATAAATACGTAAAACTAAGTATGAGAAAAGAAAAGAAAACACACACGACGTGCGAGCGTCGCGTCACGCCTACAAGCCCTGAAATTTGTCCACTGGCTGCACGTCACAGGCAGTTGTTTCCACTCGTAAGTGACAAGGAGCCAGTGGTCATGCACACATACACATTGCATTTGTAGTGACGTACCTATTTCTGCGGATTTTATGAAGCTTTGTCTCTGTACAGTTTCTTTACTCATGTGACTACTATTTAGTGCAATTAGTTATTTCCTATTCATATAAATAAAACTAGGTTTTGTAATAAGGGGTATTACAAAACCTAGTTTTATTTATAGTTGTAGAACTAACTCGGATAAATGACGTTTCGGCTGTAGACAAAACGTCAAAAAATAACAGTGGTCCTAGAAGTATATTTAAAACTCGTTTTGTTATAACGGGGTTCTAGTTAACTAAAACTATTTAAAAAAGTAAGTATTGGTAAAATCTACTCGCAATTATTTTACTTTATAAAGGCTGTGATTTAGATATGTGTAAGTATTGTACAGTGGTATTTTAATCAAAACCACATAAAGACTTCATCTTTGATTGTCCCACTTTTATAATAGATGCATCAATATGAACTTTAGTTAGCGACATCATCAACTTTAGACATGTGTATTCATTTAATCTAAACTATTGTGATAGATTTATAAAATAATATACAAAGCAGATATGAGATATAAAAATATATGAATGTGACTTCAGTTCATGCAACGGATGGTCGCGGCGATGTCGAACAACCAAACGAGCGGGCAGCAGCCGCCGGAACAACGCTACTCGCAGCAACTGGAGCAGCTCGCAGCCATGGGCTTCCTCAACCGGGAGGCTAATCTACAAGGTAAACTAGGCATTAGTACATATTTGGGGTGACCACTACAAATTATTGGCGGGAGATGTTGGGACCAACTGTAAGTACGATCCAATCTATCTCTGTAATATTGATGAAGGGTTGCTTGGCCCACATCTGGCTCCATAGATTTGCTTAATCACTTTGTTGGGACTAGAAAAGGTGATAAAATGCAACAGCACGCGTTGTAAATCTAACGTGTACTTAAGATTTACTTTTGATACACTGGTTGTGTTTTTATTAAGACAGGAAAAGGAAAACTAATATTTAAAGAAAATGTAAAGTTGAGTTTTGCACGAGACTATTTTGAAGCAAATTTACAAGTGTGTATCGTTTGCAGCTCTGATCGCGACGTTCGGCGACGTGAACGCGGCGGTGGAGAGGCTACTGGCGCTGGGGCAGCTGTCCATGAGCTAACACGCGCGGCGTCTCACGCACTACCGCACCACGTCTACGCCACTACCAGCACCAATGACCGACTCCACTTCATTTCACTCCTTTGCAATTCTGTCTGACGTGACACTACGTTGCTCTCAAAATTACCTTTCCATCTATTAATCTATTTATTCCTCGGCCGTTTAATCTGATTGGACAAGTCATTTCTGCTTGCAAAAATGTATGTAACATATTTTACTGTATTTTTAAAAGAAGTAACTTATTTTGTTTGCATCTTATAAGGTATGTCCCCACCAGTGCGCTTTCATGTTCATCTTGCGTTTTCATTTGAAGCGTGCCTGATAAACCATAGCGCACGCCTCAAAATGTGTCAAACAGTAGGGCACAAGGCTTGACGCAAAACGAACTGAAAGATGGAACGCAAGCTGAATATGAAAACGAAAACTGAAGCGCACTGGTGGGGACATATCTAGAAACTTTCTTATTTCGGTCCGCGCTTGTATTGTTCGAGAACTCTTCGAATGTGTCATTTTTGTGTCAAATGTCGTGTTGTACTTTAGCGTCAGATTTAAATATCCTAGCAATGTTTCATTATCTAAATGTAATCATGCACTTGGAGTAATTTCAAGTCCGTATTGAACATAATGTCGTCAAATTGTTATTTAAAAATACAGCCGAAATAATTAAAATTATTCGCTGTACGTAGCCCCTGTCTATTACAAAATAAAATTCCTTGTCAGTTTAGTTTTATCCTTGTCGTGCGATTTAGGGGCTAACTGAGCATGTGTGATATTTGCTTACTTGTCATCTTATCAACAAAGCTAATAGCATCATTTTGAACTATCTAATTGCCATATTATTGTATTCATCATTATATTAAATAAAAAAAGTTACTGATATTTGTAAAGTACAAGCAGATACTTTGACAATTTATTTCTTAAATTAAAAGATTTCAGATTCAGATCCGTCAAAAAAGGTGTTGTGACGCGTTAGTTAAAATATTCAGTCTTGCGTTTTTGTTTTCGTGTTGTGTTAGGGTTATGTGAATTTAAAATTTGTAGTGAAGTGACGACACGAAGAGTCTGGACGTAACGTAAATACATCTCAGTTGATTATGAGAATGTATTACCATGTCAGTTGTAGTAAAAAAAAAGTAGAGTGGTGTAGGTAACGAGGCAGTCGTAACTAGATTGACGAATTTGTATTAACATCCCCAAATTCTTGACTGACGAGACGTCAAAAAACTTCTATAAGTACTATATAGGCGTTTTTTTAATACATTAAATTCATTCCTTCTTGTTTTAGGTATTACGCAAAATTGTTGTTTGTAAGAAGATAACGCTATCATTTTCATAAAGCAAAGATAGTAAAAGTCATTTGGTTTGTAGGTGTTCTATTACTGTAAAGAATTCTATTTCTATATTTAATTTGTCACGCGAATATTTTTATCATCATCAATATTATGAATTAAGTTTGGCGTTAGCGTAAAGTTACGCGATATGATGTAGGTTTTTGTAAATAGTTTTTTCTTTGCAACAAAAAAAGAAAACGTAATTTCCGGAAACATGTGTCGCTTTTATGAGATACAAAGCTCGTCCATATATGTGTATAGTTTATTTTGAATATCTATTGAATTGTATCAGTTTGTCACAAAAATAAATCCATGTTTGACACTCTTCGTCATTGATTTAAATTAAATAATATTGTAGCTATTTTTATATTAACCTAATATTGAGGGGAAAGGTGCATGATTTGATACAATTTTCTAGAAAGATGTGCATTCACCTGCTGAATGAGACAAAGGTCTTTTTCTCTAGATGTTCTCTAACTTATTAGCTACAAGGTAGTTAAATATTTAAAGCCTAGAGTGAATCCCATTATAAAGTAGATTGGTGAACCTTCCTTTTGTTTTGAATGTACCTTTCTCACTAATAAATATACGAAAATATTTTATGACTTATGTTGTGGTGGTAAAACTATTTTGAACATAGCTTTTTGTTTGTAGCCTATTTGTAGTGGTTTTATAGTGAATTCAATAAATTAAGTTGTATAAAGTATGAGAGGGTTGCTCAGTTTTGTAGGGGAATGTATTGAAATGCCCAGAATTACTTATAAAAAAATATATATAAACACTATTGTATAGAAAAAAATGTATTGCACATCACCAGTGCACTTTGAGAGAACGAAGAATTTCGCTACTCTTAGTTTTCTTGGTATAATTAATTTAAAATACCTAAATAGCCAAGTTCGTGGTAGAAGGGTGTATGTTTCTTGTTTTTGGGTGCAAATACTACTTCATTCGGTATTCATAACTTCAGTGCATTGGACAACACACTGTTAATGTTCAAACACGTGTGTTCTGTGATTTATTCTAGACTGCTAGAATCGTCGGAAATCGTATGAATCTGGGTGTTTAACAACATTATTATGTGACAGTATGCAATTATTATAATAAACTTTAAAATGCAATTACTGTTTCATTTCAACTTCTACCTTGCCCACGGAATTTATAGTTGTTAAAAAAAAAAAAAGATTTTCTAGATCTAGAAAATAGATCTATGACCTTCAGTGGTGGTTCAGAGGTTCAGTAGTTCAATCCAAGCTATTTTATTTTATTAGCAACGTTAACAACAATATATGTAGAAAAAAGAGTACGAAAAACACGAGAAAAAGAAAAGAGATTTCGTGGTTTCGATAAATGTGGTTCGTTAGTAACTACGATCATTAACACTGCGTCCGGGTGAATCTACTCAAGATTATTCTCCTCATACAAAAAAAAATAATCACATTTTACCACGAGAATGGCGTTTATTTTAAGCTAAATCTATAAACACATGAATTATATGCTATATTATATTAAAGACACGTTAAAGAATTTAATATTTTAGAAAATATTGGCAAATATAAAAATTTGAGTGTTGCTGATAATGACGGATGTTGCCGACAGTGACGAATATAATGACGGAATGTTACCGACAGTGACGTTTGAGTTATATTATTGATGTAAATATTTATTCTCGAATACTTTTTTATTTTTCTTTTAACTACAACTTAATTACCGTTAACATGCAATCCATTATAAATTAGCTAAGACGGCTAGGTCAAAAGCCCACCCTGAATCGCACCTGATGCAAAAGTGGCTATGACACTAGCAGCATTCCCACACTGAATAGCGAGGAAAAAAGGTTAGTCGGGACCATTGCGCAGTAAAATTCTACGCAAGGGTCCCGACTATTGTTTTTTAGGCGCTTCCCTAGTTCACGCATCAAACTCTTAGCTTCCGTACACCAAGTCCCGCTTTCCTCCACTACGACGGGAACAAAGAGGTACTTACCTCGTCTTGGAAGGGAGCATATTTAGCATGCTTTTGTATGGCAGCTCCTTCTGCTGCTGCACTAGCTGCCCTACATGTACAAGGCAGGTGGGACATGGCGAAGGTACTTATGCAAGTTGCATCCTAAACTAGACAGCGTCCCCTTTCCCGAGAGATGAGGATTAATCAATCAGTCCTCTTGCCATTTGTGTGATTTAGGCTTGGCGGTTCCGGGGTCGCCGCTCAACCTCGTTAAGCATATTTTATAGTGACGAGGAAATCGTCTAGCTGACTTGACACAACTCAACCCTTGATGTCCCAAAGAGTCCGCAATCGTACCACAAACGTGACAATCCAACCGCAGATAAATTACTATCCTCAATGAGCTCGTTGATTACAGCGCCCAAATACGGCCAGACTCTGGGCTTGATGCCGCCTCAAGCATAGCCAGATTCCTACCCACAGCCGCTTCATTAGAATCCGGCTGCTTGCTTTGTACATGTGATCGTGCCAAGAGCGCTGGACACCTTTGTCCCTTGGCTGCTCAAGACACACAGTTGCCCAAACATTTAAAGCCTCCGCCGTATATAACTAATAAGAAGATTGCCACCTTGGACATGAAGTTTTTAAGCGACTCAACCGTTAACCTCGTGGGAGGAGGTTAAAACGCCGATATATTGATATCCTGCATTCTTCTAACACCCAATCTGCCGTAGCGGATGATAACGAAGTCTGCTGTCATTGAGCCTCATTAAGTTTTACATTGAGAATCGTCTCCAATGTCACCTTGAAGTCTTCGCCGATTTTAGACATTTCATTGACATTTCATAAAAACCAAGTCGGAGACGTTCTCATATTATACACCAGTGTTGGGACATATAGGCAACTACGGAAGAGTGTTAAGGCCACATGGGCAGGCAGCTGCTTCAGATGCTGGCGCGCCCGGCAGATTATTTCGTTTTTTAAGTTAAGGCAGCTGGAATAGCATCATGAAGAATGGGAGCCTCCAGGAGTGCGGGCTGCCATTTTTCTGCCGGTTCAACATTTGCAAATGATGTAGCATGCCCTGTATATGAGAAACATGCTTTTTAATGATAATCGTACATCAAAATAATTTATTGCCATCAGTCGTTTTCTATACAAATAATCATTATTGGTAACAAACGTCATTGTTTTCTACACAAATAATCATTATTGGTGACAGATGTCATCGTCGTCAGACACAATGTTGGCAATAATGATGTTACTAACAATGACGAATTTTGGAAAAATCGCTGCTATTGGCAAAATAGGTTATTAAATTATGAAACAAACATTACACGTTATCTGTTTCCCTAATAAGTTCGCCATGGTAAATAAATAAAGAGTTTACCATGCATTATATTTCAAATACAGCAAAAGAAACCAATGACGACGTGGCATGAATATCTTTGGAGAACGATATTCAATTAATTATCATTGGAAAAATTTGCGTCCGTTCACTATGACGAGTGGTGTTCGACTTAGGTACGAGGGGGCTGCGACTTTTAAGTTAGACGTGACGCTTCGGGTGCTTTCCGTTTTTTTTTAATCATGCTAAGTAAACGTGTTGCCAATAATGACGAATATTTTTTGAACATTGTTTGAACTAATTTTTAATTAACTTACCACCTACTTTTTAAATTTATTTTCTTTAAAATATCTTGCCTGTTTAACGATAAATAATATATTCCTAGACAGGATTACTCTATTATTAATAATATTTTCACTATGATATAAAATATCGAAAATCATGTAAAGGCGACACCTAAAATATCGTGGTTTTCTAGCGTTTTTTTCTAATAGCTTGTTTTTCTGCTATTCAATCACTGAACGGTTTTGATAACTTTTTACTTCATTTATTTAGGTAGTAGAATAACTATAAAAAGTTTTGAATTTCTTTTACAATTATGAATGATAGGGCGAGACATAAATTTTCGACCTCTTGAAGATCCACCCGTCCATGTATTTTGAGTGCTATAATTTGCTCTAATTAGTATTTGCTAAAAAGATAGATATAATATGGATAAAGTCAATGTATATTTGTAGATAAAAATCCGAGATAAAAATATTAAAATTAATCTAGTTTGCCAAGCTCGTGATCGATGTATCCGAATTTATACCAATATTTAGATGACGTTTATTTTTTTAAATTGTCTATGTCAACTATGACAAGCAGCAGCAAGCGGCGCGCGCAAGAAATCTCACGAACGAAATCGAGTGGTGGTTTTAACTCTTTAATTTCGACAATAATTTTTTATTGTTTTCGATAAATAATGGGCGTTTTACTTATAAAAATACAATAAGGTTTGTCTACAACTGATATTTATTTGATGTAGTGATTTTCGTAGTCTAAAGTCAAAGTTTGTTTACAGGAAAACAATGTATTCACCTCGGCAAAAAATACTGTGGTTCGCCTTTAGTACAAGAATTGTTGTGATAATTCTTCAAGCAATATCAAATATAATTATACCAGATCACGATGCCAACGTCTTCTTGAGTCCCGAAGATCCGATGCTGAGGCATTCCCTCGCTGATAGCGTGGTGGATAAACTGCTTGGTGGAATGAAGAGATGGGATGCACAATACTTCATTCATATTGCACAATACGGGTACACATATGAAAATTGCTTAGCTTTCTTTCCACTGTTTCCGTTAATCGTCAGGTATGTTGCGTACGGACTTGGGAGTGTGTTGGGTTCAGTTATAAATTATCATAGTACATTGTTGATATCAGCTACCTTGGTAAACCTCGTAATGTTTATAAAGTCTGCTGATGTTTTGCACAGACTGAGTTTCAGGATTTTAAGAAGTGAATGCAAGGCTTACAAGGCAGCTGTCTTGTACTGTATCAACCCTGCTAGTATTTTCTTTTCTGCTCCATACTCTGAAACATTGTTTGCGTGGATGAGTTTTTATACAATGCTGAAGTGTACTGACAATGAGACTTTAAGATTTGCCAATATAGATATAATGAGTGGCTTCCCTGCTGGTTTTTCAATGATTGCAAGATCAAATGGGTCTGTTAATTTAGGATTCATATTTTATGCAAGTTTCAAGAATGTTATAGAACGAACTTTACCTGAAATAATGTACAAATATAGAACTTTGAAACGTAGAATAATACTTCCATTGTTATTGTTACCATTATTTACATCATTTGTGGCACTCATGTTGACTGTGATAATAGCTCTCATACCATTCTTGTTGGTTCAAGTTTACAATTATTTCAAATACTGTATTCACAATGATCATAATCTTCCAGAGTTCTTATCCAGCACTGAGTACGTCCTCCCGGGCAGTGCAGACAGCCCCTGGTGTAACCAGTCTTTGCCTCTATCATACTCCTACATACAGAGCCACTATTGGGATGTTGGCTTATTTAAGTATTACAAACTGAAACAGATTCCTAACTTTATTTTAGCATCACCAATTTTGTTCATAATGTTTTACCATTGTATCTCTTATATTCGAAACAATCTAAGATTATGTTTGAGACTTGGCATCAGGGGCACTACACTTAATTATGGATATTCAAATCGAGTGCCTTATAGGCCAAAGCAATATAGTAAGGGATTTGGGACCAATGATCCGGCAATATTTGTATATGTAATACATGCAATGTTTTTAACTATTTTTTGTATACTTTTTGTACACATTCAAGTGTCGACAAGACTTTTGGCTTCTGCCAGCCCTATCTTGTATTGGATATGTTCAAGTAGAATGAATGTGGGTCCTACACCTACTTCTGATCAGAATACTATTAATGAGCACTTTAGGCGAATAGGAATAGGGAAGCGTATTCCTTCCAATCATCTCTCCATTGCCAACTTAGAAGGAGTGGACAACATGTATAGTAAATGGAAAACATTTATAATATCTAGAAGAATGCCTGATTTTCAATCACGGTTGTTACAGTATTATTTTATAGGATACTTTATAATTGGAACAGTATTTTTTTCTAATTTCTATCCTTGGACGTAATAGAAATAATTTCTCTAGCAGGTACATATCATTCAGACGTATCATTAGTAATTTCTTATCACTTGTTTTTTTGTTGACATCATATCACTTGAATCGTTAGTAGCACCATACTTGTATGATATAGTGAGTGGAGCAATACGCCTCACAAAGCATTCCGTTAAAATTTATAGCCAATTATATACTTAAGTGCTAATAATAATAATTAAAAAATATTATTGAACAAGAAATTATTATTGTTATTACATTTCATAGGATTATATTAATTGTAGGACTTACAATAATTACATTATGCAATTTCGACTTTTAGCTTGTTTAAGCATGGGGCCTTTTAAAAAGTCCATTTTAAACATTATGCTTAAAGAGAATCATATCGCTTTTACAATTTTAATGTTCATATAACATTTTTTCTCTAAATAAAATTATATTCTAGTCATATTACTTTAGATACCTAGGATGATTAATTAGGTATGAAAAGTATGTATAGTCATTTTTTAAACCAAAACAAATACTTAATAGAGTTGTAGTATATTTAATAAGCTTTTGACCATTAGTTATAAAATGATTGATAAGTCTAATTTAGTGATAATTTGAAGATGACTATGTATTAATTTAAATATATACCTACATATTAATGGTGTGATTGTGATGCATTATTTGTGCATTATTTGCTTTGCAGCATACAATGCCTAATCTTTGAACTGTCCATACATATTTTTAAGAGCACTTAGTTTTAATTATTATTTAAACTCACAATGAGGTATGTTTTCAGCTACCTACTTTTAACAAGGTTAGATAGAATTTCAACTACACCACAAAGCTTTTAAACAATTGTCCATCAGCTTATTGTTTTGTTAGCTTGACCGTCCATTTATAACAGCATTTACATATAATAGGGCCATGTTAATATCTTTATAGAGCTGTTTCTAGAAACATTGTTACTTACTTGACTTAATTAGACACTATTTAGTGTTCCTAATCTGTACCGATTCTTTTTTAAGTTCTAGGCTGAATTTTATAAGGTTGTGAGTTTTCTTTCCTTTGTAAATAGTGCTGAATTCTTGCACAAATTTATTTATATCTCTTCAATAAAATTGAACAATAAAAATTCTATGAATTATTTTAAATATTTTATTTATAAAACTTGTCTTAGAAACTTACATTATAAATATAGGTAGATAGCTTATTATGGAGTTGGAAAGTTACATTTAGAGAATTTAATGTAGATTACTGACTCTCAACTAAATCCATATATTTTGATAGAAAAGCCAAATTTATAAAAATATCTCAAAATTGAGAATCATTTGGATCAATAAGTGACTTATGTACATAGGTATAAAACCTTATTTTGATAAATAGTTATGCGACTATCGCCTAGAAATGCAGTAATGCCGTGAGGCATCAATCTCAGCCGAGTTAAGGCTACTCTGTGGTAGTGTCGGCCGGAGCCTCGACGGTGGAGAAGTGGTCGGCGGGCGAGAGCGAGGCGGTGGTGGAGTCGGGCGGCGGGGCGGGCGGCGAGGGCGCGGCGGCGGGCGCGGGCCCGGCGCCGCCGCGCTCCTATGCGGCCGCCAGCGCCGCCTGCAGCCGCAGCCGCGCGCGCTTCACGCGCTCCTCTTGGCGACGCACGTCGTCTTTTGTGATCGTCACAGCGGCTATCAGCGGCTGCTCAGGGTTTAAAAAAACTCCGGGATTCTCCAATATGGCTTGTTTCGATCCCGATTGTCCTGCAATTTGTGGTACATTATTTTGGGTCCATAGATTAGGTACAATTTTATAATATTTTTGTATGAATGATAAAGTTACCTGTAATAGGCTGTGAGGACACATGCAAAGCTGTAGCCAGGGATTGGATAGTTGTAGCGTCGGACATATAAGGACCCAGTGGTTTTATGTACTTCGGCAAAGTTGTAGTTCCTATGACCCCTTCGGCGTCACAGGCTGACAAACCCTGGAACATAATACATTTAATTAAGATAAAATTTAACATATTATCATGTTTGTTAGTTGGCATGAATACTAACCTCAAGCCGTTTCTCCCAAAACAACTGTTTGGGTTTTTCTTGAGTGCCATGCTTCAGGTCAGTCTTTACTTTGCTCTCCTGTGTTTTATACACTGTCACAGGTTGTTTGAAGATTGACGCCGTCTGACGAATTGGAGGTACCAGTGATGCATCCGATCTGACGCCCCTGTATCACATTATTAAACTTTAGATACCTGCTAAAGATTTACTACTTTAGCCAACTAAGGGAAAATATTACTCTAATCTAATACTCAGTATAGGATAACTTGAGACAGGATACAAATACAAAATATGCACTCTAATATCTATCTCTAGCTATTAAACATGAACTACAAAACACAAACTACATAAATAAACCATGCTTTACATAAAACTAGTCATGCTTTAATACTGTATGAAAAAACAACGGACAACAATGAGCATTAAATATTGAAGACGGTTAATTACTTTTTAGACTTCACAACTATACAGTAAGCAAATGATTGTGGTTCTCTGAAATATATGTATATGACAAACCTCGAAACAATTTTACGATTTAAACTAACAGTGTTCCTACTAATACGGTATAATAATTTAAAAGTAAGCTGTCATTAAATACCTACATTTGATATTTTTTAAACATAAATGAAAGGAAGCACTAAAAGCTTGCATGGAGTTAATTGGTGAAGAAATTAGCTTTAAAAAGCTGTGCAAATTTTGGTGTGGTGGCCGAATGTTTGATGCATTTATGGTCTGCTTACGATTTGAACAATCACTAATTCTGGTTCCACAATGAAATAAAAAAGTACTTTTGACATTATTACATTATTTATAAGTTCTACAAAGTTTTAGTTGTATTTTTATTAATATTAGTCATGTACATATTAGTAATTTTTATTCCATTGCACTGTATGTGATCCATTTGAAATGAACAACGAAGCTTGTGACAGCATACAGAAACACAAAGCAGGGCTGCACTAACACAACACAGTGAGAGTATGACTCTAATGTAGAACCTGTAGTCGAACTGGGCCCGAGCTTTCTTCACTTTACACAGCAGCATAGTGTTTATCTGACCCTGCTGAAAGTCGAAACACGACAGGTCCGTATTATCACCCAGATAACGAACTATCTCAGCCTTACTGCGGAACTTTTTACCTGTTGGGCTGCAGAAAATACATCGTCACCAAATGGCAGCTAGTTAGTTAAAGCCCTGCATTTAGTGATGGATGTGGAATGTCTTGTTAAATACTTAAGGCTAATTTAGATTTAGCTTTAGTTAGTGGAAGGTACAAAATGCAATGAAGTTAAGACAACTAATCTTCATTCGTCATGTCAACTAACGGACTTGAAAAGAGAGTAAAATGGCTCTCTTCAGTATATCGACGGGACAACCACCCATAAAAGGCTTGGAGTAAAATTTTTTGAATACATGTTTTTTTTAGATTTTAATCTAGTGATTTTCATATAATGTGATCAAACCTCTTGAGTTCATTCGACTATTAGGATCTTAAACCTATACATTAATATAACTGTAAGAAGGCATTTCAAGGCAATCCTCTTTGAAAGGAAGCCATCATATTTTTTGCAGCCGAATTGCTGCCTATGATCTAGTATGGATTAAACTATTCTGATCAAGTATTAGACTCACCTGTAATAGTACACATCGACTTTACCAGCAGAAAGGCCGGATTTTCGTAAAACCTCCTCTCTTTGCCACCCCTTAGGTAAAGCAGGACAGTCGGTTCGCTTTTTTTCAATGGAAATATTCATCCTTACAATTATTCTTTTAGTTCATAGAATAATTATTTCAAAAAGTAATTGTTTATTAAGCAGTTATTTAATTACGATTTTAATTGTAAGTAAATGGAAAATTATGAAAATCACAAGCTTTATACCTCTCTCTTTCTACGCAACATTGACATGACATGCATGACATGACAGACATTGTTTGTTTGTTTTGTTTGAAAAAAAAGGATCACACACCATACAGCCTTTGAGTTTCTACATTGGCAACACTAGTCACACACTTTTTTTTTTGACTGACTACTTCTATTTTTACTACGTACAAAAACCAGAAAATCATTTTTCTTCACTTTTTAGAAAGAGAGGCAATTAAATAATTCTGAATTGGTTTTATCATCTTATTTTAAAGTAATATAATTAATAAGTTGTAAAATTAAAGTAATAAAATTCAATTCGAATTCAATTTTACGGAGTAAAGAAGAATGAGTCATGTCAATCAAGACTTGACAACTGGTGAAATATTTTTTATCTGTAGGTAGTGTATAAATAATTTTCTGGCAATTTTCGTTTGGTTTGGTGATGGCGTGATGGTGACCGAGGATTTCTAGTATTTCTTTAGTCGAATTTTAAGAATAAGTAAACATAAGGAAACTATCAAGCTAAATGCGAATAAAAGAAAGTGTTTTTCGAAATTTGCTTATGTGAGTATTTCTACCATAACATTTTTCTTGATGATGTCAACTTGTCGGATGATACTTTCACTTTAGAATATTCTGTTTTTCAACGTTTTAAACTAAATGACCTTTTTTTAACTCATTGTGATCTATGATATCTCGTTATTTCTGTACACAAAGGGGCGAGACAACTTATCTTTATAATATTTATTGCTAGCGAATCTCCCTAGTGCCTATATGTTACTAGTTCATTCAACTAATCTTGACTACAGACGTACCTAATTAATATCCCGACTTTATAAAAGGCCTGTGATGTCAAAGCAAAAACGTAAAAAAATTTAGCTAATGAAGTAGGTAACAACCATCTGATACTTTCTTATTCTTCCAGATCTAAGCAGTAGATGAATCTATGTGAGCTATCAATTTTTAATTTCATACATTCTTGTCAAAATTTGGAGTAATTAAACTTGTCAGTGCATTACTTTGATGATGTAGTTTGCAGTTTTTCTAGTATACTTATTAGAGATAAGTAGATAGATTTATTCATCACCTTACTAACCTAGTATATGTAGGTAGCAGTAGTTAAAATAGAAAATTCCATAGGCACCTATATACAAAGTTCTTTATTGAACACTTCTATAGATTAAAAGGTAAAAATAATAACAATTGTAATGGCCTGTAAAATGACTGTTAATATTTTTTAAGCTGCATTACAACACCTATCCCAAAGTCTTCTTTTATCTCTTTCTTCAATTATCTTCCTCCTGGCTATGTAAATCCAAATCTGTGTTACCCCCAGCTGCATGAAAGGCTCATTAAGTTAATAATCCATTAAACATTGTGTGGTCTCATTCTGATTTTTAACAATGACAGAGACAGCTTTATGAGTAACTAGATGTTGCCAGCGACTTCATACGCATTTCTTGTCATACATATATTAGAAAAAAATCATGATATCTCAAAATAATATATCCTATGTGTTATTCTGATGTCCAAGCTAAGTTATTGTAAAATTTAATTAAAATCTGTTTAGTGGTTTTTACGTGATGAAGTAAGAAACATCCATCCATCGGCACAGACATTGACATTTATAATATTATTAGGATGGAGCATTAGTTTAATTGGTCTTTCTTGCAACTAGATGTTATTTTTATTTTCAATCTTGATTATGTATCACTGGTACTAGATACCTGTTTTATGTAGGTCTAAAAATAAAATACAAGATATGATATGACCACCTGGTAGATTATCTGTCTACAAATCCAGTTAATCTTTAATAAAATAATCTAAGATTGAATAGGTAATACAAATCTATTCCTGGAGGATTTAATTGATTATACACTTAAATACCTACTTATATGAAAGGTGTAGGTATGTAAGATATAATGATAGATAGTTCATGACACTGAATCCATAAATTAATAAAGATAGATACATTATGGAAGAAGTGCATAAAAAATTAAATGGTTCAAAAGGTCAATAACATACCAGCCAAACAATAAATAACTACTGTTATTTTTTATTTCACTATATTTGTTGTCTTTAGAGTAATTAATTACAAATAAAACTGTCAATGCTTTATCAAAACATTGCTCATTATAGACGTCACAAGTTTGTGTTGTTATCTTAAATATTGTGTGATTCTTGAACTTCAAAATACAGGTCATGATCTTAATGAATCATTGGTAGAACTAGTTAAATATTGATAAATGCTCTAAAAAGTTTAATTATTAGTCATAAATTAAAATCAGTATATGGTATATGTATGCATATAATAATGATATAAAATGAATATTTAATACCATAAAAAGATTGAAAACATTTTGAAATGTTGTAAAATGTTTGAAAAATGCCCATATACTTTTAGTTACTTTCTTTTTAAAGAAGAACTAGATCTGACATGTTACAGTAACAGCAAAATGGTCCTTTTTCACGAGGTCAATATACGAGACAGTCCAGTAGACCAGGCCAATGTTGACTTCGTGAGAATAGAGCCATGCCAATGATTGGCACTATTCTCCTGAAGCCAATGTTGGCCTGGCTTATAGATTGCCTCATCTAATGGCCTCGTGTAAAAGGACCATAACTATCGAATATGTTACGGAATTAAAACATTTTTTCATATTTAATGAGCAGCCGTAAAGGAATAGATTTTTATGCTTGTATGTACAAGGTTTCGCGCGTGCCGTAATAAAATCTATACTTTCTTCGACCATACGTTGGAACGGCTGTTAGTTCTCTCACGGGCTTGGATCAATTAGCCGCCTGAATTATTCACTGCCCCATGTTATACGGCCGCTATAGCCTCCGGTACCCACCTTGAACTTTTGTCTTTCGCGAAACATGTCTAACTCTAACACTTGTGTTTTATTACTTTAAAAATTGTCTCTTTTTGATTGGCAAAGCTCTCACAGCTGGGCAAAGGCCTACTGTTTCCATTTAGCGCAGTTCCCAGTAGATGTTGTATAGGTAGTCATATGCTTGAAATTCTATCTCGTATTTTCACTAGTCCCAAAAACACTAACATCTCGGAAATTAGTTACTTAGATGCTGTTGTGTTGAAGTTAGACAAGTTGATAAGGAGACAAAAGTTACAGACTATTGTGGGCTGCCGAGGTGATTTTTGAACCAAGAAGTATCGAAGAAATATAACAAAATTATGTCGAGTGTTTAGTAATGGCTGTAAAATTAAAGCGTTGTTGCGAGGCCTGCTATAGCTGTGCTGTACACTTTAGTTTATTGACCCACCTCGCATAACGAATATTAAAGCTTTGCACGCAACCTATTTTGGCTACTGTTTACGTAGTTAGTTATAAAGCGTAGTGCTTTTGTTCCCAATTCGCTGATTACATCGCCGTTGTCCTATTTTTACGTGAAAAGTTCTCGGTCATTGTATACAATTTTACTGATTGGTTTTGTTACTTTGTTCTATCCAGTTATAGAAGCTTAGTTTTTGGGTAAGTAGTACGAGTAATTAATGAATTTGCGGTACTAATGTCTTATTTGTTTATTTTACTCAGATTGTATTAGTTGCTCATGATAGCGGCCAAGATACAGTATTTATCTAGGCATGACGCGTTATGGCAGCCGACGAATCTTGTTCTATTAAAATATTCACGAGGGCACGCCCTCCTCGTATGAGACATGATGACTGCTTGGGCACTGTTTTATGACCGTGACATCATGGTGGGTTTCATTACATTTATAAAGATGTTCCACGTTACAACTACCTATGTATTCGTTAACATCTTTTATTTATTTGGCAACATTAAATAATTCTAAAGACCTGTTGTCATATTGTTGGTGCTTTGTAACAGTATTTTTTTAAGTAATTGAGCAATCATTTAATGTAAGTTTTCCTATATTGCTTCTAGGCATATATGAGACACATATTTCCTCTCCAAATATGCCTTTTATTAAATTAATCGACGCTAGAGACGTTGTTGTACCCAAATTCCCGTCGTCAACAAAGTTAGGAAGCATTCAGTAATAGCCCAGCAGACCGTTTATTCACGTGGTAGATAACTAGCAACCTATAAATGCCAAGGCGAGATAGTGCGGCGAATTGGCGCACACGCAAATAACCCGAAAAAGCTCGCAAAGTTATTAGACATTTCCAGTTATCTGTGTCCGATGAAGGTAGGGCTGCTTTGTTGCTTTAGCTAAAATGTCAGGCGTGGCCCGTGACGTCACTGGTGAAATGGCGCGACATTTCGCGGTGCCGCGCCTGTGCCCACCCTAATCTCTGTCGTGCAGGGTTGGCCGGGTTGTCCAAATCACCCTCGAAGCTCCTGAGGGCCGACCTACTTCTTTTACGGCTGGTATTTGTCTGCTAATGACATTATTGCTTGCCCGCGTTGTCTTGCTGTCGTACCCTAAATCGCTGAGGCCATTGTAATGGATATACAGGAAAACAAAAGCCATTTGCTGTATAAATCAAATACTGATCAACTTATGGTTTGTATCTTCTTTGGATGATTGAATACTGTATCATTTAATTTGATTAGAGTGAGTCATTCTTTACTCAACATTATCGTACAAACACATCTTAAATCACGGAAGTTTACTCTCCGTGATTCATTCTATCAATTCGTTGCTATTTTTGCTGTATTTAAGACACCCTGATTTTAACTCAGCATAATTTTACTTGTTACTTGTCTTTACACTTTGATCTAAATCTCTGTTGAATATTTTTTTAGGGTAGATTTTATAAAATCAACTTTTCCGATTGATATAAATAAAGGCATTGGCAGGGCATGGCATCACTAGTCGCATTGAGTAACTTCAGCATTTCCTAATTAATTTGCTAAGATATATCTAAATTTCTGTAATGATTTACCTACTAGGAAAGTCCTAACAAACAAATTACGTATCGATATCCAAGCCAGGAATATCAATTCAAGCGAATTAAATGACGAATCGGATGCGGTAGCGCCGGCGCTGCAACCAAATTACAAACGCGTGACATCTATTGCTACCGTAATTCATTTTCTAGTTACGCCTGAGCCAATGTATGCCACAGACAGTTCCTCCCTCACTAGTTCAATCAAGGCACGTCAATGTTTGTTGGCTTGTTTCTATCAGAATACAAAAGATACGAAACGAGATTTGACTTTACCAGACGCCATTTTGTGCGAACATTGTTTATTCACATTATAATATATAGGAACATTTTAGAAATACCAGTAATGTTTTTTCACAAATATTGTATCTACCACCACTGGAAAATTTGGTTATGGTAATGTATTGGGCGTTTTCATGTCACACATGTGCAAAGTGGCATTGCAGCGAAAATCTACCGATCAATCTTTGTTCGAAAACACTCCATTTAACCTTAATCCTAAATTACGCTCGCACGCCTGTGAACAGACGTACACTTTGGTCCTATTATGTCCCAACTCCTTTATTAATGTGACACCTAGTTATTTATTACACTTTCTCAGCACAATTATGCTACCAGTCTATGTCACAGATGAACATTATTACACATTAGTTCTTGGGATAAAACAAAGTAATCCTAACGAAATTGTAATGAAAGATGTAATCCAGAATATCGCATATAAATAAATTGAATGTAAGCAAAAAAAATGAACAGAAAATCATTTATTTAGACAGAGTTCGAAATACTTAAGCACATTCTTTCTTATCAAGTATTTTATTAGCTTTACAAAAACGCGCTTGGTATTTGGGAGCGCGACGATATAATGTCTAAACTAAACGAATGTACGAGTACCATACTCTGGCTTTAGTGAAATGTTCTATCTTGCATAGCAACGTATGGGTTTTGTATCTCATTTAAGATGCCTATAATAATATGTAACGTGTATACTGTCTAGATTTCTTTAAAGTTTTTTCTGAACTACAAGTGTTTTTCTTTCTGTAAAAGCACTTTACCTATTGTATGCTGGTGCAAATTGGCTACTGATAATACGACACGTGGCTGTAATAACAGCGGCCTTTTCGCCACCGGCCGACCAATTAGTTATGTAAAACTCATCTATCACGCCTCTCCCGAAGGAACGCTGTGGTGTACGACATTGACCGGGTTAAGGCATATTGGAGCATCACATTGCAGCTATATAGAGTTTAAAGTGATTTATGCTCTTTGTTATTATACTATCATTAACATACTAAACCATGTTTCATTCGATTTATCCTGCTGTTTTTCCCAGCATCATGGACATTGGATAACAATTTGAATATCTGACTAATAAAGATTTAACACATTCAAGCATACAGACTATACGGAAGACTTTGTTTTTTTTCTTTACAATATGGAGTGATGATTCTGTAATAATATATGTATGAATATTTATGTTCGCATTGTTACAGATAAATATGGCGGCTGTGGCGATTCAAGTGGAAATCGTGCGGCGGCGGTTAAGTGCTTAACTGTCGGTGAGTCTACTAACTAGTTTTCATAAAACACTTAGCTTATTTACTTTTCTTCGTGAATACTTTTCAGTAATACAAACTCCTTCAATTTCAAACAATACTAATCTAAGCTAACCAACCACACAACTCATCACCAGCTTATACGATGACTTATTATTCATATTGTAAATATCGATCTTGTGTTAAGGGATGTTTCTAAGTTTTATCCGTAGTTACTATAAATACAATTCAATAATGCGACCTAAAGGCACAAACCTAAAAGTACCTTTTGATCGTGGAAGGCCAACACGCCATCAAAATGCGCGGCGTTAAGTGACCCGCATAAAGTGATACCGAGCCTCTAAAACCTTGGATAACGGGGAAGGTAACACTATTAGTGCGTCTATAGTAACTTTATTTTGGATGGCATTGTTTGTTACACGAAGCCATCACTATCGGCACACAAAGGGCGTTTATTGTCTTGATGTCAGTGTGACGTTGAAGAATGATCGCCCATCGGACGTGATACCTAGAGCTAGCCTTTTACGTATATCGTTATTTGCTTATAAAAGTAGCCAGTTTTAATACGCTGAAAAAAATTGTAAACTATCGTACAAAACAAAAACCACCTCGGTAAAACAATGTAAAAGTACAGTATAAAAAAATAAGTGATATATATATTTGTAACTCTGGGACCGATTTTCTTTAATTTTTTTAACGTACATTATTGCAAGGAGTCATTTACAAGTACTCCCACGTCTGGGAAGCATTGTTGGACCAAGCAATGTCATTTTTAAAAATACCTCTTGATACACTTTAAGCTTCAAATACTTTAAACATTCCTGTAAAATATAACTCGAGTTAATAGAAATATAACGCAATCTTTGGGCGATCTAGGGCTTGGACCCTACGTGCGACCTGAATATGGGGTCGGTTGGTGATTGTCTGCGAAGGTGATGATAGGGTGTGCCCACGCCACGCCTCGGTTCCTGGTTCCGGACCGGACACCGTATGTTTGATGTTATTGGAACTGCGGATACGGCTTTTAACGGACTACTGCATTTACTTATAACCTTTTAGATTAGTGCGTAGAAATTAGGTTACATTTAAATTTATTAAAAATAAGTTCTTATACTTCAGTTACTACGGTGTTTCGATTAAAGGTATGATCCTTATGAATGAATACGCATGTTTACTCAGTGCGTTGTGTGGTTCCGGATTTTCCATTGTCCTCAATTGTGGAGTACATAGTTACCAGTGTTTAATCAATACCCGTATGAGTTATCGACAGTCAATTATGTACCTGTCCAAATGGTTTTTGAAGTATTTTGAAAATCTTAATGCTATAGGTACCTTCTGAGTTATATGGGAAGACGTTCTCGGCTGATTTGCCCTAAATTTCCTTCCACGACGGCTACTAAATGATTGCGTCGAGGAATATAAAACCGGTTATTGTTATTTAATTACAAAGTAATTCTTTAATTTATAAAGTTTACAAAGTTTTTCCTTTAGTAGTAATTTCTTTACCGAATAAAACTGTTTGTCACCTTCGTCAATAACTTATGAACCGAAACATTAGTCATAGCATACATAAGTTATACGGGTAAAAGGCTGGGAACTAGCATGCTGTATGAATATCAGCCAATTGGCCGTAATGGTAACAGATAACCGATACCACTTGCTCGAATTGTCGAACAATTCTTAGAAACTATCTGTTTTAATGATGACGAAAGTCCTCCAGGTGGTGGTTGAATTTATTGACCGCGTATGTCGTATGTTACGGGTGAGGTGGGGCTGGTGGTAGCACCACGCCTTAACTCAATCACTACGCCACAGCACGGAATTGAGCGTTTAATGTTGCTGAAAGTAGAACGCGCAACTATGTAAACCCATCCAATGGTTTCATAGTAAACTAAGCCTTCTTTATTGCCGCTAAGGTTTGATGTAGACGGGGGTGATTTGTTGACACGGGACCCTGTGGCCGACCTAATTTGACGGCTTTTCACATCGTTACCGCCGATAATATACATATACATGTCGTTTAGGGGACGGTGTTTTAACCCGTTTATGTTTTATTTTATTTTGTGAATCAAACTCCGATCTATTAACTGTTGTAATGAATGACTGATCATTGTTTACCTACTTTAGATACCCAAAAGACGACTACTTGACATTGTAACATAATAAATTATGTGAGTATGTATTCGTAGGAATATGTATACGAAAGTATCGTCTGTCAAAAGCTTAGTCTCCCGATAACATTATTGGATGGATGCCAATCAGTGCCATCTTTTTTACAGATTATTCACGATTTTATTTTAATCTTGAGGAATACCTACATTCCAATAATAAAATTTATTTAGACAACATTGTTTTTGTGACCGAATGAAGTGACGAACTAAGACAGACATATGGATTTTATTAATTTTTTTTTTTTTTATTAAAGCCAGACCATATTATAACGACATTTGGTGTAGGTAATATCTTTACTTCTAATTTAAAAATTTTACTCATCGTTTCAGGATATATCGAAGGCAGCCAGTATTTTGATCTTTTGTTTCACGCAAATAAATATCGTGTGTTATCAAGATTTTTAACTAATTTAATAAAAGAAACACATATTTAACACGATGCATTAATAGCTATACAGATGATGCACTCGTATTTAAAGCGATTTTAATAGTGATTGGCGCCAATGTTTTGTCCAATATCGTTGCCAATCAACAAAATTTGTGATGGATGGCTCTCTAATGGTATTGCCATGTAATGTAGCGAGTAGTATCGTTAAATCGCCGACGATTTACGCAATACCATGGACCACTCATGACCATGTTGACCAACAACAGTGCAACCGGTGCGTCTGTCCTCAAGTTGTACTTACAGTAACTGGTTCTTAGTTTGATTTAATAGGACTCGTCCCTAACTTTAAGTTAAGTTTCTTATATACTTTTAAAATTATATGCATGCTTACGTATGATCTACCCCTGTGTCCTTACCTTTCACAATTTAATTTAGTACCTATATATTATTGAGTTTTTTAATGAGTTGATTTCATTATGTTGAATAATAGCGTCTATAGAATCTAATAATACGATACAGTGCTTAATTAAGCGTAATTACTTAATTATTAAAAAAATATGTTGCTCTATTAGCTGGAATTCGCTTCATTGACATTTTTGTAAGTATTCGTAAGTAAGTTAAGGCTTTCAACTTTTTGGTAACTAGTTATATCTCTTTCCATTCACCTTAAAATTTAATAGCTCAGCAGGATTCCTTATGTTGTTTCAAAGTTTAGATCCATAAACGTTTGATATCGATTACATCGCCTAATGGATCATGTCGCACGATATTGACCGGTTCAAAAGCAGCATTGGATAAACAAGCTAGCGAAGTTTTCATCGAAAGTGGTGTCGTGAGTCAGGTCGTGGTAGCGTCGACTCACCTTGGGGTTTGCTGGTTACGTACGCTAAAATACACTATCAAAACAGAAACAGTGCGTCCCGTTCGACGAGTCAGACCGCACGCGCGCATCGGTCCTTCATTGCCATTTGTTTAAATAATAACGTCGCGAATTAAATCTTTGAATATTTTACATCTATCTACGCCCCAAGTGCCTCAAACTTTTTCCATTTAAATGAAAACTTAATCTACGTTATTTGAGAAACAAAAATTATTTTTGTATTGTGAATGTGACGTGTATTGGAGTTAGCGTCTTTTTGGATTGTCTGAGATTCGTCTGGTCGAATCCTAAATTTGCGATGTAAGTTTAAGAGTTTCGCATTATTTTATGGCTTTCCAGGTTAATAGGTTATTGGTTTTATAATTTGGTTGCATAAACTATTGCATTGGTGGATTTGTGTAGCAAATTGATACGATACTCCTATTAAATCTCATACTGAATACAAATAAAAGTTAGCCGGCTACAAGATACCTAGTATTTTTTGAAATCTTATGAATCCAAATTAAATTTTAAAGGTTCATAAGTATTATTAATATTGTAGGAAGTAGTTTTACCATAAACTCTTACTTATTATTAGGTATGACTTTTACATTAGGTATACTAAATATAAAATAATAACAATGTTACAAAATATGCTTGCCAATCATATTTGCTTTAAAGCAAATATAATCTATTAATATGACCGATGTTTACTGCAATTTTACAACGCGTGCAATTGTTGAACTGTATTTACCTGATTATAATTTTATTGTCAATATATTCCTTTGGTTTATGTACTGTTTTCCTCAAGGACAGCATCCTTGTAGCGGCTATCCTTGGCCGGTGCAAATGCTACTTGGCCACTCAGTTACATATGCATAATATAAATTAAATTGTAACCTTTCTTGTCACGAACGGGCTTTTTACACAATTTTAAAAAGCGCTAAAAATTCTTTAAACCTGTTATACCGTTTTATACTACCTTCTGAATATTTATTTAAATAATATTTAATACATAGTTCAATAAGCATCCGTTTAACTAGCAAGAACTTAGTTTGATAAAACAATATGAATAGCATGAAAAATGCGTTTCTCTGAATATGCTGCCAAGTATTTGTTTGATACGACGAATATTATGTAAATATTACCTACTTCCATGAAGTTGGCAGGGTATAGGGCCCATTGTTTACACCTAGTGTTACAGAAGGATTGTTTAAATATCGTGCATAACGTGCCGTTTCAGGTCAGTATGTTTTAAAAAAGCCCTGATATTATTTCTTTGTTTTGACTACGCTCTTATTCTGAAAAACTTGAGCTTTGAAATTAATTTTTTCATGTTAAATACTATAAAAAGCATAGGTATTTGTCCTACATAATTTAATATCAGCTTTTTTCTTTTTGTTACTTACTCGGAACTTACTTACTTGTCAACAATATCTGTTGTGACTGTAAAAGCAAATAAATAAAGAAAAGAGAGACAAATAAAAATGTAGATACTCATTATTCAATTTTTGTGTATCAAGAAAAATAAACTAACGTCAATGACATAGGTAATACCCTCCCTTAAAGTTTCCTGCTGCATGTCTTATTAAAAGAAACAAGTAGGTACTTACAATTAAGTAAAAACACCTTGGTATTACACCTGCCAATCTTTTTACATTGATTGCACAGTATGGCTTTATTAGCAAGTAGTAATTATTAATAGAGCTAGCACTTAACAATAATTTAGTAGAAGAACCCACGATGCGAAATAATTAGTCACCGAATCCTTCTTTTATCTATAGAATTAAGTAATCGAGTCTAACTTTTATTCGAATGGTATAAGAATAAGACTTTCAAATAAATCTATATATATACATATAATAAAATCGTAGAGGTCGAATGTCTGTGCAAATGAAAAAAATGCTTAAAACGAAGTCAGGGGAATGTAAATAAAAGGAAAATACAATTGTTTTTTTTTTTTGAATTTCTTATTTCACTGTCTGTTTGTCTATTTGCACGGGCTAATCTCCGAAACGGCTGGACGGATTTGAATGAAATTTTGCATGGTAATACCTCATATCCTTGGTCAACATCTTAGATAATTTTTATTCCGGAATATTAAAGGGTTCCCGTGGGATAGTTAAAAAACCATTGTTGAAAATTACAAAATCACGGAAAAGTCCATACATTGTTCGCAATTTTCTAGCGATAGGCTAAACCAATATCCATTCGGTTTCCAGTAACGTATTTGTTACATTTAGGAGAAGGTTTTAGTAGGTTAACCGACTTTGAAAAAGGGAGGGTTATCAGTTTGACGTGTGTTGAATATTGTTAAGCTAAACCGATTTCCGCAAGGGTTTCAAAAAAGTAATTTGTTAATTTAGGAGAAGGTTAATAGTTTAACCGTCTTAAAAAGAGGGGTTATCAGTTTCAGAAGTGTTTAACATATATCGTCGTCTGTTATCTTATGTAAATTAAACTACCTACTTTTATGCGGTTTTCAGAAAATTAACTATTTAATAATTTAATGTAAGTAGAAGTAGGTTTTAATCTTTTAAGACTTATGAAAAGGGAGAACCCAAGTGTCTTTATAGTACTAGCTAGAAAATATATGAGAATAAATGCTTTCCGTACAATAATTATATTATCGATTGAGTAAAAATCATTTCATATTAGTAATTGAAACTTTTTATACGTAAATCGCATGACAAAAGTCCACCCGTTCTTCAGCTACCTAATGTAATTTGATTGCGGGCTGAGCGTAGTTTGCTTTGCCTTGGGACACTTTACTTACAACATTGTTTTACTCAGATGACTGCTATTAGTAGATGACTTTTTAATAAAGTTAATATTTGCTGTATCAATTGTTTAATAACACCATCGACCAATCGGAATGTATATACAATGTTGAACTTTAACAAGCTTTGTAGTTGTACTACAGATGTCGGACGGAACACCGAACATTGAAAAACGTTTTGATTCATTCGCGATAAAATGAAAGGTATTTTTGTTAGACAATACCGTCAAAACACTATAATTGTGGTACCAGATCGGTCTCAAGGTGTTCGTATATTCGCAGATTGTATTCAAGGTCCGACATGGACCATGATGTCACCGACATACGAATACTCTAACTAAAGGCCCCAAGTTCCATTCATTTGGTACTTACATGCTTTTTATACACATGTGACATAATATTTTAGCCGAATTTATAAAGTTTCCAAAGTACACGTTATTTTAAAGGTCAAAATACCAATTAATGTTATGTTTCTGTTAAATTGTCTGCAAAGGTTGGGAACTGGTATTTGTCAATAGTTAGTAATATTTTGTGGGGACATAAAGTAGTTTGTTGTCACCGGTTTATTACCTAGACAATGGCCACTGCCGCGCAAGTCTTACAGATATGGACCTCCGTTGCTTGTAGTTAAAAAGATTGAAACGACTAATTTGGGGAGGGCGGGCGCGGCGTTCCAGTGCCTCTCTGTCTGAACATTGCCAGTGGCGAATAAGAAATTTTCAAAATGTTAAAATACTTACATATGGTGTTGATTTAAAAAGATTCTAGCTAGAGCAACATACAAAAATAAATACACGCCTACAAAAAATATTTTACGATAACAATTGTTTTATTATTACGTTGCGACCTGTGAATTTACGAGTAGACTTTGAGATAGTTTTATTGATGGTAATATCACAGCGACTGTTGTTAACATTATCATATAATTATTTATAAACATATGTGATCTTTCACAGATAATCGCTTTACAACAACTTTGTAAATCCAACATAATTATCTAACATTAGAGTTATCTCTTGAAGTACATAATTTAGTAAAGTTATTATCTTCAGTGAGTAAATTAAAGATTAAGATATCTGATCGTACGTGGTTCTTATTCAGTCGATCAAATATGGTTGATGTGATGAGTTGACACGCTTTTTGATTATGTTGTAGATTGTGATAACTTGTTAGGAATATGAATGAAAATCACTAAAATACTCATACACACACACGCTAACTGATAATGAAACAGCTGTTTAACTATTGCCTCAAAAACCTATCTAGCGTGTTGGTTAAAAATAGTTAAACCTGTAGTACTTAGTGAAGGTTGATTATAATACTGCCGTGTAAAATATACATGTAGGCTACAAAGTGTTTAGTGAATACTGGCTTTTGTGATGAAAAATTTAAAGCACATGTCTTACACTTACAATTTTTTTGGATTGTCATTATTTGCGAGATACTCTGCTGCTAATCAAGTGGAAATTCTGTCTCAGTTTTGTGGATGTTGGATGAAGAAAAGAGAGTAGAAATAATATGAGTAGAACCAATATCATGTAAGGTCACAGTCTCAGTGAATGCTTTATTAATAAGACTATCATAGCCGTGCATCTCAATTCTGCCAATCGAGTTTAATTGTCTCATTAGACGAGCACTGCTTGAGCTCTGTTTCTAGGCCGAGAGGTCTCCACACATACTGTGGGCTACTGGCTCTTCATTGATATTGGATATAGAGCACTACACTGATTGCTTGTTAGAGGGCAAACGTTACGTAGGTATGTGATGCACGCTAGGTGTATCATGTGAGTGGGCACACAGAGCTTGCTTATGGTAATAAATAGAATGATCGATTACATAATATTATTAAACCAATATCAGCTTGGATTCAATCAGGCTTCAATCGAATCATAGAATAGCCTAGGTAAATGGGATAACTCACACGACATGCTTTTTCTTCTACTGCGAAACCTCTATCTAATTTATTTAACTTTTAATTCCTCATTGTTCTTTGTGTGATTTATCCATTATCTTGTATTAAATTTTTAAAGAAGTAAGCAGTTAAATATTTGTTTGATAGACTTGAAAGCTGCAAAACCTTTAGATGATTACGGCATATTAACTATTTTGTTTATTGATTTATTATTTATTGAACTGGGAATAAATAACTACTTTACTTAACTTCAATCAGATTGAGGTAATGTTTACCTTGTAATGTTTTATGCAACGATGAAATAATTATCTTGATTGTAGGTTTTCTCTTGAGAATCTTTGGATAGCTACTTTGCTTATGGCTCATGGTCATTCGTACTAATGTTTATGTTGGAACTTTGAACATTTCCTACTATTTTCAGTGGAGGTGCGCACTTCAGCAGTTTGTCTAGAATTTTATTTCCATGTGTTGAGAAGACGTGATTACTTGAAAAGTGATGGAAGGAGTTGGAGATTTGTAATAGCGAGTTGTAGTAATGTGTGTTGTGGTTGTTTCAGGCAGGCGGAGTGGTGCGGCCCGCAGGATGCCGACAGCGGCGCGCGGTCCCCCGCCCCTTCCGCACCATCATCTCCCCAGGAGACCTAGTTTAACCCTTAAGTGTCCTTCGATAATATAACGTCTAACTTTTTATACGCCTCTTTTATACCGACCTATAAGTATAAGCACGCACAGTATTAGTGATAAGTGTCGCGCGCGAGTGTGAGTGTTTATGTGCGTCCATGGTGCGGCCGACATGGGAAAGTCCTCGGCGAGAACACATGGCCAAGGTAAGTGTTGAGTGGCCGTAGAATCGGCAGCGGCGGCGACCGGCGGCGGCCAGGGACATCTGTCCTCAAGGCCTCGTCGGCATCGCTTTCGCTATCGACCTTCGCAAGCGCCAACTATTACAATAAGTAGATAAATTATTTCCTGTGAAACTTCAACGTACCTACTTACGAGTACCTAGACATTGCTTATGTATTCTTAAGAATCCCACGCCCTTGGATCCAATTTCATGACACTACAATTTAGTACAAATTGTCGTCGTTGTATAAGGATGGATTGAATATTACATTGTACTCGCATTTGTTTCCGATTGCAGAACCAGATATACTTAGAAATATCTTTCCAGACGGCACGTGGTATGAAAGCAGACAGTTTCTAAAGGGCCTTTCCTTCCCGGAGCCTTTACTTCGGAAGTTAATTTCCGGCTGAAGAGTCTTAGGGTTCTGGAAAGTGTTTCTCGTAGGGCGTGTTTATTTTAACACTTATTATTTAAATAATTTTATTTTTACATTTATTATTATGAGTTTTATTTTATAAAGACAGCGCAGCTGTTAGGCAAGTTTAAAATAAATAAAACACATTTGTCTATCGTGTGTGAATGACACAAACAAACAACGATATCCACTTACTTTACCGTTAACTATTTGGATGTTAAATAAATATCAATAATACATAAGACTTCGCAGAATTATCTACGTTGATAGCTACTTTATTATCTCGTTCGGTGTAATGTTTTACAAATGGGGAAATCCCCTTAGTTAGGTTAAATTACACTGGTCAACACAAGTCTTGTTTCCTTTTTTTTTTCTGTTATTGGGTATTTCCAGTGCCGGATTAAGACTACTCGGGGCCCTAAGCAATCCACACTTGTGGGGCCCCCCTGTCAGTATGTCAACAGGAATTCAAGGGCGGATCCAGCTTTGGCGCCAGGAGGGGGTCACATATAAAGAAATTTTATTTTTTCAACTTAAAACAAGAATGAGTTGAATTTTAGTCGTTCCAATTCCGATTGAAGATACGTCTTGCTAGGCGTTAAGGCCGAAATCGCAACTGCGAACAGTGAAAACATAACAAAATCGCCGGCCTACGGCCGGCGGCCTAATTTTCTAGCATTTTCGTGCAAATAAGGCCGCCGGGTCGGTGGCTTAGTTTGTATAAAACGGCATTGACAGCAGTGGTGCGCAGGCGGCGCTTTTTTGAAGCTTGAAGTTTGCGTTACGGCGTTGTGACGGTGCGAAAAAGAGCGGTTTATTGTCGTATGGTAGCCAGTTCCTGGTGATTTTTGATTGTGGATTTATCCACCAATAGTCGTGTATCTATCATTGATTGTAGGAAACTGATTGCTTTTTCGTTATCAAGAAGACATTATACTGTGTTTTTTTTAAACACGACTGCGCCGCTCGCCACTCCTCTGCCGATTCTTGCGTTGCGGCGTCACAACGCGGAAATATGTTTCGGCCCGTACTGGTTAGGTGGTCACAAATTATCGGACGCGTCTGTAAGTGGCGTCTTTACAATGTATAAATAAAATAATTATGTTCAATTAGTAGTTCACCTGAGTCTTGGAACCAGCTCAGGGGGGGGTCATGACCCCCCCCCCTGGATCCGCCGTTGAATTAGTAGCATAGCGCAGTAGTTGACAACATAGGTAATGATTTTTCACTTTGTGAGTGTTAGTTTTGTCAGTTAGGTTAGGACATTGCAGGCTATAATCACCTGTTTCTCCTAAAAGAAAGATGATTCCGTGCTTCGGAGGGCACGTTTAGCCGTCGGTCCCGGCCGCCTCCGAATTGTCGTTAATCAAAAACCGCGTCAAAGGCCGTGAAGCGGTTATTATCTAAATAAAACAAAATTAAACTTTACGTACCTAAGCGAACACAATTTATAAACGGAACTTTGTCACCAAATCACATTCACAGTGTTGTGTGTTTTACACACTTATAGCAGCTAGATTTTAGTTCACTGAAACTTATAACTATTATTTACCCAATTACTTATTTAAATTACTTTCGCACTAGCACAAATTACTCCTACACTACACAAATTTGCGCGGGTGACAGGGCAGGCAGGGACGCCCGCCCCGCGCTGCGGGGAAGGGATGGTTTTTGATTGGCTGATCGGATCGCGGAAAATTTAAGTTTGTGGCAAGCACGAGCGCGTTTATGAACTTATGACAGATTGGCGCGAATTTTAAAACTGCAGCGCTAGACTAGAAACAGGAAACTTTTCTGGTATAGTTTTGAATGAGGTGGGTGATGTAAGAGTGTGAAGATTTTTTTTGTGCTTCTTCGGGGGCCCCCCTGGACGTGGGGCCCTAAGCTAGTGCTTAATTTGCTTAAGGGTTAATCCAGGACTGGGTATTTCTATGGCCCTGAGTATAAAAAAAATACTGGAAGATTGCTAACAGCTTCAGTTTTTGAAATATAGAGTTTTATTATTTTGATAAAAAAGTACAGAAAATTAATAAATGATGTTAACAAAATTTCTATTGAACACTATCAAATGATCTTTTATACGATTTTCTTAAATTGACGACTTTAAGTAGATCACGTTGCAAACTCCAGCAGTATTCTGCCATCATATGTGAGTCCCACCGCCCCTGATACCGCTCTTCCATTGTTCGAAGATCCTGATGGAATCTTTCACCCTGTTCCTCACTAAAATCACCTAGATTTCGTGGAAATCGGTCTAAATGTGAGTGCAGGAAGTGGATTTTTATGCTCATGTTGCACCCTAACTCTTGCAAGTTCGATAGCATGGACTCAACAAGCTCGACGTGGTTGTCAGATTTCTTTTTGTCTAGGAAGTTACTCATAACCAAAACGAATGACTTCCAAGCCAAATCATGGGTGTTACGGACATTACTGCATCTCTTTTTCTACTGGACCATAACAGTAGACATACCACACATTTCTGGCATACAATATGAGGAACCCATGGCTTGTCCTGATTACACAATTTTTTTTTAAAGTTTTGATGATACGCAGTTTTTACAAAGTCCGATATAGGTTTTCGATATTTTGCAAATACATATTCACCACAAATGTAGCAAAAAGAATCCTGATTAAGTACACAACACCTTCTTGACGAAGCCATATCGAAAACAACAACAAAATATATTTCAATGTCCAATAAAAAACGCAACTATAAGTAAAAATAGTAATGGAGGGTAGTTAGCTGTAACTCAAAAACAAAAGCTGTGAGAGAAAAATTGTTACCATATATAAAAAAAACGCGTTAGTTTGAGATAGAAACAAAAAAAAAATTAAAGGAAACAAACGATTTTTTTTATTGACCAGTGTTATCTACATAGACATAGGTATTTTAACAAATTACCTAAATTCCTTCACTTTGCATTAAGTCTTTTCTTCTATTCTAAGGCACCAACGTTAATTATAAATTTATCTATTGACTCATGTTCGCTAACTATAGTGTCTGGACTGGTAGACGATTTCCTTTAGTATTTAACAGCGTGCCGTTATAGATATTTGTTATACTTATTAGTCCTTAAAATTGCATTGCAAGGATGTAAATGTCGGTAAAGAAAAGGCAACATCGTGTAACCGGTATAGGCCGGGGTGGCAGCGACAGCGGGCGGGGATCGAGCGATGCGCGCGCCTGTACGGCAGGACACGGCGCGGTGCGCAGCGGCGGCGCTAGTGGAGTGTAGGCCCCACGGCGGGCCGGAGCGCGCGTCGAAAGCGCGTCGCGCGGCGCCACGGGAGGCGACTCACGCTGGCCGCGCCGGGCTCGGGGCGCCATGGGGCGGCGGTGACGGCGCGGATGTGCGCGCGCTCGGAGGCCGTGGAGCTGGAGGTGCTGGGCGCGGACGGGGACCGAGCGGGCGCGCGGCCGCTGCGGCTCTCGCTGCTGGAGCTGCTCGGCAAGCTGGTGCGCCGCGACCAGCCCGCGCCGCCGCGCCGCCCCAATCATAACCATCGTTTCCGCACCTTCGTTGCCTGTGGTCGGTATCGGCTCTCGTAGCATGTATCTACCCTCATTCGATTTACAGAGTGCTTAAATCGCAGTAGCGCAGCAGACGATAGCTTGCATCCATCATATGTAATGTTGTTGGACCGTGACTGTGTCTGCACTTCCGTTTACACAATGATGATATTGAAGCTGTCCATATGACAAAACTTAGATATCAAAGATGTTGCTGTGCTGACGAATTCAGGATATGCCTTTGAATCATGTGGCCAAGGTCGCAGTTGGCGCGCCCCCGTCCGGTCAACGGCCGAAGCGACGCGTTTCAGCGTCTGGCTTACGATCCGCGCTGTTGTTATTGATTGCCGGCATCGTTTCCCTTTGCGCCAATTGGATTAAAAGAACGTTTACACTTAAACAAGCATTCATGCATCTAATAACCTAAAAAACGTAACAAGAATGCATAACGAAACGCCAGTGTTTTATCATCATTATACAAAAGGGTTATGATAAATAACTGGACCACCTGCGTTTTTCTAAGCTAATATTTACGGAAATTTTTCGCTACCTAGCATAAATTCTGAAATGGCCAAAACAGTCAAGAACAGTCAAGGGCATGAGAATTAGCCATTGTTCAACGAATTATTTAACATGTTAGTGCCAATATTAGCGAGGTTGTCGATTATATCATTGATAGTAGGCGTCGTCAGTCGCTTCTGTTTTAGGGTCGGCATACCTGAATGAACACATTAATAATTTGTACCTATTGGTATTTATCTACTTACGTTGTAGTGTTCCTCGAAACAACATACCAACCCATAACGAGCAACAAGTTTGAAAAGCATTGAGATTGTCTGATATTGATTTATCTATTTTTAAATAACGCAGTTTAACTCTTCCTCCGACGAGTTGCTGCTACAATAGTAAATTGTTCCTAGTCTCTAAGGTCAACTCGAATAATTGCTAATACTACAATAATAGCATTCGACTTAATTTTGTTATAAGGCAATTAAAGAAACTTATGGACTGAAATTATTAGGTTTAGCTTTGTTTATGGGAAACAACATTATGACTACAACCTTAATAACTACATGATATTTACAGATATTATTTCTTTGGAAATGATAATAATACTCTGTTTTGCGTAGGTCTGCAAATATTCTTCATATGGGTGATATCTTAATAAATTCTAAGGCATTTGTGGCACGGCGACTGTTATTTACTTTTGTTTCTGGGGAATCTGATTGGACAATACGTAGATTTGGTGTGACATTGTTGTATTTTTAACACAAGTATGTAGGAGAGAGTGCAGTGTAGATACCCCTGAAAATGTTATTGGTCGTAAAGCCCGTAATCCCGGCGAGATCGATCGCCGTCTCGGTGGCGCCGACGAGACTTCAACCCCCTTTGCTATTACCAACTGCTCATGTCTCTCTACTTTAAATTCTATAAAATTTAACTTATGTTTATGTCCAAAGTTACACAAGCATACAACATAAATTAATCCGTCATTATTTCATATAAATTATTATGATATCAGTCGTTAAATTCGCGTAAACGTGCAATACCATTTCCGCTGTTGGTATTGAATAGAATCTGAAAGGCAAATTCTTATTGAAAATGAATGAGCTGCCATACTCCATCGCTTCTTTGATTTCGAGAGGGATCCTCTCGTGCCTTTCAGGGGCTTTTTAGTTCACGCGTTCCTTTATAGTTCCTTTATAATTGGCAGTGTATTATGATATCCTTTGATTGAATTGAGATAGAACTCATTACGTTTGCCATTCTATTATTTTATCTTTATTCTGTGTGTAACTTTAATAAATTTGTTATAAGCTTCTAAAATAGAGAGTTTATTGGTTTGTCGTAAAACCTGTTGTTGAATCAATTCAGTGGTGCCAAATAAAACAGTGGTTTGTTTAATGTTTGGTGCTGTCGATTAGCGTTCGATAGCAGCAGCATAAGATGTTCAGTAGAGTGCGTTAATGGAAAATTTTCCTCTAAACGGCGGGTCACGATGACTCTTTCAGCTGAATCATTTATTGTACCTACGCAACCGCAGCAATCAAATGAGTTAAGTCGTTAATTACGTCAATAATTAAAACTAACGAGAGTGTATAATTATAAGTGATAACAAAACAATATGCATTCGTTTTATATTAACATTATCAGTCTAATAATAATCTAAATAGATTCGAATGAAAGCATTTAATTGTAAATTTGATAACGATAGAATAGAATAGTTTATTTTGTCCAAAGTTTAGATACAGCTGTTTGTTATATTATTTGATAAATTAAATCTTAAGAAGGTAATAACAAAACTATTTTTTTTTTGTATACGAGTACTATAACTCCAATTGTAAATAATGTATAACCTATTAATAAAATCACCCTTATATACTCACTTAATCATCTCTATGGTTCGTGACAGACCACGTCCAAGAACTGTTTCTTTATTATAAAGACTGTTGCGATAGAACTGTTTAACGACTTCCTGTGTCTTAACACTTGACTGAACTGAAGTACCTATGCATTTCTATTTATTGTACCTTCAAGTGTATCGATTCGGTTTCTATTGACGCTAAACTCGATCGTCGATAATTAAACTGATTTTATAGCGCTGGCTTTTGAAACATCTTGTTTATCTTCGCCCACTGTGGACGACTCGAGATACTCTTCAATTTAATAATGATGTTTATTCGAGTGAACATTTCCATTTTATAAAGACGTGCTTTTTATATCTTTCTTTCTATGTTGTGGCACTGTGGGTAGTTAAATTTTTCTTCCCAACTACAAATTTAATTAACAATATTTTAATTAAAAGGAGAAAACTTGATACAACCCTTTGAAATTAGAAACTTGGAAATCAAAACCGAAATTACATAAATCTTCGAAGATTGGCTCAGCCCTACATAATAATAGCAGATAATTTAAATCTGCAGCAGTGATTTAAAACATTGAACGCACAATGAAGTCAATGGAATAAACGCAACAATGTCGATAAAGGGAAATAGAATGCAGTATGGAGCGGTAATGATGCACACGCTAGGTTCGCCTGAGCGCATGACGTGGTGAGGAAGCCAAATAACTTTCCTTCCGTACCCGATCCGTGTCAAACGCTTTACAAACCTACCTTCTATCGGTTTATAATACAAATAAAGATAACCAGACACCTTTTGACTGACTGTTCACTGCATAAATAATTAGTACTTATTGTTTTCTAAGAAATAACGACTTCATGTCTGCGCATCACCTTTACAAACATATCCTTACACGACGACGACAATAATGTACAAGTTAAACCTGTTATATTTAAAAATAGATGCCTTCATTGTTTCATTTGTAACTCTTTGAATGCCTTTATTAAGCTTGACAAAGTTTACGATTGAAAGGCTAAAACGTATTGTGCTTGTTGCAGAGAACGAACGGAGAATCAAAGCGAACAACAGAGAGTACAACGCCCAGTTCCGATACGCCGTAAGTTGTCACTTCTTTTTATCAGTCAAGTCTTCATGTCTGTTCTAAGTGCTGCTTATTGTAAGAGTAAAACAAAGACATCTTCAACAATGACGTCATTTAGTACTACGTCATAGTAACGCCATTTGGTCTCGTAGTTGTTTGCTGGTTAATGTGAAAACTTCGATGACTAATGTATGAAGGGAACAAAACACTGAGCATTAGCCAAATACGAAGGGAAAAAACCACTCAGAACCTCGTCATTGTTTTTAAGAAAATGATATAAAAATTGTTATTAATTGAAAAACATTAAGAAGATAAAAAGCGCTTTCTATTTCCAAGTCAACTAAATTATTCTCAATTATCCAAATTCGTTTACTAAGTATATTGTACCAAAGATTGACGTGTTTGGTTTGGCGTTGTGTCGAGTTTCCCGCGGCTAAATGAGGGCCTCTGCCTCCCCCATTTATCAACATTCATCATTTTGGAGTCATTAGCCAAGTTCTGCACGATATACAATACAGTTCCAATTTTGCATTAAATTAATAAGTTAGGGATGAAAGCAGCGGATAAGGTGTCAGGATGTTGGTTGGAGAGGTAATTTGAAGAAAGTGGCTGCTATCAATATTGCTATAGATAAATGCCGTTTTTCAATTGATAATAATCGCTTTTAATGCGCTTTTTATGTAATATTTCGTTACTTACCGAGATTCATCAATTACAATAGAAAGTTACAATTCGTTAAAAAGTTATAAAGTATAAACCTTTGTTGTGTAATAATCAATAACTGTATTGTGTTGGAGTGTTGGAGCATTACGCAAACAAGAAATTCAATTAGGTATCCAAAAGTTTCGGATAACCATATTTTAGTCACTGTACCGTGTTAATGGAAATCAGTTTATCTATGTTTAGGGTATTTTACCATAGATCTTGTTTGAACTTCTCGCTATACCTACGATATGGTACACGACACGGTTTTTTTTCCAATGACAGTTCAGTGATGCATGTAGAGAGCTGAAAGAATATTTTTCGAAAGATATTTCTGACACAGCAGAGTCCGATGTATGAATGAGTTAGATTCCTCACGCGTATTATGTCATGTTTGATTGATAAATAGGTATAGGTATCTTTTTAAGATAATAGAGAATATCCATAAAATGAGAAGTGTTTGATTGTAATTTTCTGTATTATAGAAGACAAATGGCCAACATGTTTCGTAACTTATTTCCTGCAATATGTCGTTCATGTCACGTCGCGTCCTTTGGCCCTTGCCTTCGTGTCTTATACCTCAAGGGAGCAGTTACGTAGGTACATATGTGTTGTTGTATTGTGAACGCTCTAAGCTGAATCCTTTGTTACAGAACAACTACATCAAGACCTCGAAGTATTCGATTATAACGTTTCTGCCGCTGAACTTGCTCGAGCAGTTCCAGCGGCTAGCGAACTTCTACTTCTTGTGTCTGCTGGTGCTGCAGTTGATCCCGGCCATCTCCTCGCTCACTCCCATCACCACTGCCATCCCGCTCATCGGGGTACTCGCTCTCACAGCCGTCAAAGACGCCTACGACGACTTTGTAAGTTGTTTCAAGTTATTATTGGAAGTGGTGCGTGACTTTAGCCGAATAACCAAGTGGTAATAAATCTGCTGCAATAGACGACTTTTCCAACTAGCTGCTCTCGGCACATCTCTAGTCTGCCTGTAGTTCCTATATAATACAACTTTTATTGATTTTATACCACCCACTATTGCGACGTGGCAAGTAATTGTAGCTTATTACCTTAGCTACCTGTGCTATGGTATATAGTTTATTTAATTATAGTCTATCTAATGAATCACACTGGTCATTGTCACATTTTTAAAGGATTTTAGTACTAACTAGATTTTTCTTTCTAATGATCAAATTCGCACTGATCTGAAAATTCGAACTTGAAATTGTACCAATTTCTTTATTTCTAATAGAAAACTATTATAATAGAAAAAATGATTTAGAAAAAAATAGCAATAATTTATTTTCTAACTAAGTGGGCCTTAGGTTGCGTGCTTACAGTAATGGGATGTACTTTACTGCTATTTTCAGTCATGTGACACATTGTCGACATTGGGTAATTTAATGATAATATATTTAACAATTTTCCACGATACTGATAAATGAAACAGATTTATGTAGTGGTAGCAATAAATGCAATAAAATGATTTTATTGGAATGAGATTCGTTAAATAAGATATTTAGAAAGAAAGTTTAAGTACTTATTCGACTTCTCTAGTACGAGTATAGTAGGACAGGTGCACGAAACAGATGCAACGACTTTATAAATCCTTGCGGTTAGGAACTAAAAACTTATTGAGTTTAGAAATCTTCCGGAAGTTGCGTATTTGAACACAGAACTCGATTTTTTTAAGTTATTCACTTTTCTTCGGTCGTTGAAATTTTCAGAAAGTAGTCAGTGATCATTATCAAAATTGTAAGTGTGCCATTGGAACCTGTTTGAAACGTATCAACTCAGTTGCTACTTAATAATTAATTACTATCGCTTTGCAAGGTTTACTTTCTATAAGCGGTTAAATGAAGACTGATAACCTAATTGAATAATGTTTCATGTTATCGATACGAACAAGTTGTATCTGTTTGCAATTAATTTAAACAATAACTTAAAAGTGACTCACTTATTGCAATTATGATAAGAAACAACGATTATACAGTGATGCAACATTAGTTTTGACGTATTGTCCCAGACGTATCTTCGCTATGTAAACTTTGCATAAATCGTGGTCATATCTCGACAGTGAACTCATTCATATTGGCCAAGTATCGCGAACTGCAAACGAATGACCTATTATCATTATAGCCGTTATTGGGAACCAAGGTCGGGTGTAATTAATGGTTGGTGGTAAAAAAAAAGTGATACAATCACAGCTCTGTTTGTACGTTCCTATGCATTGAAGCTAGGTGAATAATTCTATTGTACGCTTTAATAACGTTTAATAGCTATGTTTATACGTGTAATTTAAAATAAAAACCTGTTTTAGTTGAAAATTATGAGGACCTTTCATAACGTTCAGTAATGTCCACACGCAAAGTTTTAATAAAGGGAAGTAGTAGTCATTTAATGTTAATTAATGTAATGTTACATTGCATATTTGGGAGTAAATGGGCTGTTCAGATTACGCCCTGCTTCTAAAATGGCCGAAGCGTAGGCATATCTACGCCAATGCGGCAGAATTTGTGCAGTGTCATTCTTAAGTGGTTTTATAGTAAACTCCATTGTATTGTAATAGTAGGTACTTTGTAGATAACAAGTGTCCGCCTTCTAGATTATTCGCTTGTGGGAACAACCTTCCGTAGGTAACTTTACTTCTTTTAAATTATGCTAGAATTTAAAAGAAGTAAAGTTTTCTGGTAAAGTAGCTATACTTATCTATGTTACAATGTAGTATAAAACGTCAATGTAAGAGGAACATGTAGCTTGTTAGTGCAAACAAATGTTGTAGATGGTCATTTGTTTGTTGTCGGCGAAGTCATAGAAAAAAACCATAAAAGTATCTACCTATATGTATTATGTGACAACAATACAAATGTAATTGCTTATCTTCCATGCCTATGTTCGCTTTTATATTTCCTGCAAATATTAGTCATAGAAATAGTTACAACACCGCTAACTAACTATACCTACCACAAGTATGGGCTAACATTAGGTGGACATCCGTTTATACGTATAATGTTACATCGATAGTGGGGAACTAATCACATGTTGTGGTGCTAGTAATAAGGAATTGTAGATATGAATTAAGTAGGGTTTAATTACAGTTTACAATATCTTCAGTTGATTTAACATGCATAATATGAGGCGTGAAGACTATGAAACTTACAAGTCTGTTATTAAGGAAAATACAGAGCTGTAATACCTTCCTACATCAATACATGAAATACTTTACTTATAATTAGAACAAATTGTAACTGAAGTCATCGGTAGAATATGTTACCGATGAGCTTGTGTTCAGGAAAAAAATATAACTAGACGACATATGTATTTGTGGTCGCACTAAGCAAATAACAATATTTTATTATTGTTATTGACCATTAATTTTAGTATCAATAATAAACAGGTAGAATTTATAATAATTCATATAGTTTATTCATAACTCCACTCGTTATGTGAGAATAATGTTACTAAAGCGAACGACGCACCATTTTGATAAAACCCTAATCCTTGTTCTGCTTTCAACAAATAACCCGCTTATTAAGCCAACCCGCCTAATTACGCCAATTTCCATTTGGGTGAAACCTCGGAATATGAAGTTATGTAAAGAAACCGGCTGTTGTTATGAATTATTAAGCGATTGTCACTGTCATTTTCCGTTTACCGTGTTGCGACCTTCGCATTTCTTTAGCCTTTATTTTCACAGATATTCATTAAGTCTTGATTGTACCCTCGTCAAGCCTGAATAACTGGTAACGCGATACATTTTCAAAGTAATATTAGGGTAAGGTGGATGCTGTACTCTTCCAGCTTTTTAAAATATTGGGATTATTTGTCACGAGCAACCTTTAATGAACATTTCTCTCTAAACGACCCGCCTCGTTTCCTATATCCCCTGTCATTTCCGCGCCCTTGAACGCTATAATGGAAACGTCTCCACTTCAACGAGTAGGCCATTACGGGTATAATATTAATTTCTGAAGACTCGGCGGGACTTTTGAAGAAGGTCGTCCTATTTGTTGAACTTGGTAAATTTCTATTATTTGTTTAATCATTTCATTTATTATAAAATTATTTGTTTGGAACATGAGCAATTAAATCTGAAAGTATTGTGTTGTGATCTCCTTAAGTAAACATAACATATTTGTTCCAGCAACGCCACCAAAACGATTCGCAAGTAAACCACCGGCGGGCGAAGACATTGCGCAATGGCAAGCTTGTGGAGGAGAAGTGGGCGTCTGTTCAGGTGGGAGACATCATCCGGCTGGAGAACGACCAGTTCGTCGCCGCCGACATCCTGCTGCTCAGCAGCTCCGAGCCCAACGGACTCTGCTACATTGAGACCGCTGAGCTAGATGGGTGAGTCGACATGCTCATTACGTTCTAGTCTCGACTAATAACTTGGTAATTGATAATTTAGGAGTTTAGAGCTTAGCGCTCTTACAGCGTGACACGTGTAGGGAGGAGTCTTGCTTACGTCATTCATTAGACTAGGAGTATCGTTCGAAAGCATCAGTTACAGTAAAATATACCCGTCTGTGCAGTGATAGGTTTCAATTTAGCGCTACACTCTAACCGGCGGTATTACGTTAACTTCGACCGTACATTTTGTTTTAACTATCATTTGATTGACAGTCGAATATATTTAACCAGTTTTCTTTTAATGGTTTCTCATTCTTGCATAAGTACCTACATATCACACACAATTGTATAATTGCTTCTTTACTAGCATTGTAAATTGCGAAAACAGAATAAATTAGCGTTCTTTTTCCTTTGTTATTGATTGTTAGATCTTATATAATATAATAAAGTTTTTTTCACTTCACGAATACCAAACACTTAGCATGTTTATATGTATGAGATACTTTACCCACATTTGACTGCCAACTAACATTTTTAATTTTCTGTTTAACTAAAGGGTATCAACCACTCATTTGAATTTTTAAACTCCTTTGATAGCTTACTACGCAATTACGTTGAGCGCGCCACTGTAATCGATCAGGAAATGAAGAAATAAAAATGTTTTTGTAGAAAAGAAGACATTACTAGTCAATGACAATGAAGAAGTAGTAAGAAAATATAAATACCTGGTATATTTTTGAATATGCTTCGTATTGGAGTCAAATTGTTTGATTTGATACAAATCTTTGTTTATGCTAATCATTAATCAAAGCACCAAGATTCTAAAAGTGGAAAGAAAGAGCTGGGTTTTTATTTATAAGTCTGAAATCGTTTCATTGATTAATTTAGTAAAGGGTACCAATGACGTCAAAGGTCCACGAAGTTCTTCTTGCGACGGGAATTTAAAAACGTAACATGAACCGTGGTAATAAATAAGGGTGTAGGTAGGTACCAGTACCTACATCTACACTTAACTGGCGACGCTATAAAGCTTATAGCTCTAATATCCGTCTTGATGCTTGCGACTATAAAAGTTATTTTCAACCTTTTGTTTAGACTCGGTCGCTCTTGATCCAGATGTTCATGAGACATTTTGCAGTGTTGTTAAATATTTAGTTGCGTAATTTAGACAATTAATGAATCTGGACATATAAAATTATATAAAACATATAAAATTGATAACGTAAATATGTTCACAGTTTTCAATTATTTTTATATTAATAACTGGTTAATGAATGATAAGATTACATTATTGTAATGTTATATTAATAAAATTGAATTACAATTACAACTAATTTAATAAGGGAATGTTTTACGAGTTTGAACTTTTATGAGCTAGTTCAATGTAGATGGATGGATACTATAAAAGATTCTTGCATAATTTAATGTAACAGCGATTCTACGTGTATATGAATAAGATAAATATTTTACAATCTCTTAACGTCCTTGAAAGTATATCACATCACACGACTTTAAACGTTTTACAGGCGTGTGAAGTGTAATGCGTTTGTATACAAACGTCGTCAGCGTAGTTTAAATAGCTGTTTACTATGTCAAACTTTATGACATTATAAACAATTTAGTTAGCTAAAAACTAAAGGTAAACTTCGTTATTACCTGTACGTGATGGTGTCATGTTGAAATCGCTGTTATTTTTAATGCTTTGTTATCCTATTTGCATATAATTGTTCATCTTTAAAACTGTTGGCGTTATAGATTCATAAACAAAAACCTAAGTGAAAAAGGCCCATAATTTTATTTTAAGTGTATTGAAGACTCTCTTACTCAGTTGTTTAAGTGATGTCAAATTTGCATAAACAACGCGTGAAGAGTAAATTTATGAAAATGGAGAAATAACTCAATTACTTACTTCGAGTTTATAATGCAGGTCGGCGGAGTGTTTAATCAACGTAAACATATTTAAAGGAATTACCAACATCATCTTACTTCAGCCCTTAAAATCTTTCTGAGTATTTGCCTTCATCTGTTTGGTTTCATTCGTACGTACCTTGCAGGCAGGGTAATATTAATTTAAAAATCTGGTTATCAACTTTGCACGCGAAGACTGAATCGAAAAATTAAAGACGGCTCTTTAGTTACGGCGTCGATATAACTATGCTTCCAATATGCGATCATCGATAATTCAATTGTTTGTTTGTTTCAGGGAGACGAATCTGAAATGTAGGCAGTGCCTTCTGGAGACGGCCGCGATGGGCCAGGACGACGCACAACTGGGCGCGTTCGACGGCGAGATTGTCTGCGAGACGCCCAACAACTTACTCAATAAGTTTGAAGGTAAATCCGATTCAAAGTCTCATTACATCTCTTTAAACAATTGGAAATAAAAACTACAGAACTGAAAACTTAAACGAATTTATTTTAGATATTTTTTTGGATCGGGAAGTTCGTCAAAATAAAAGTACTTACCTACTAATTAATTTAAATACAATAGATAGTCACACAGAAGAAGTACCTAATACCGTCCAAATTATTACTTATGCCTAAAGCTAAAAACGTGTCCGCGAATATTGAAAACGTGTACGGCAGAAATTACTTTCGGATAGTTTTATATTCACCGCGTCTTTTTCTATTACGTACAGCTATACTTTTCAGGACACTTCCCTAAGCTTTAAAAATTTGTATATTTAGTATGTCTCTTTTCGAAAAGTATCATTGGTCAAGTGAGGCCCCGGCGTATCGCAGTCGTAAATAATTTTATTTCAAACATTTTTATATTCCTCGTAAATTATCCTCTTTATTGATATAAGATACGTAAATTCCCTAAAATGTGCTCGAGCTTAAACAAATCCCTTTCCAATATTGTTGTTTACAAAGATGCGGGGTTTTTCAACGACTTGGGAATTGAAAGGGTATCAAGTGCCGTCTGAGGCGCCTGAGGATTTTCATTTTGATTTTCTCTAGTGATTATTATATCTTTATGCTATACCGTTAAAACACGAGGGTAATTGTTTGATCGAAATATGTTCCTACTTGCATATTCGAGTTTATTTTTCGATTCTTACCTCGTTTTGTTTTGTCCTGGTTTTCGAATACAATTCTCGACACTTCTAAAACAATCACCTAGCGTAGCGCATACTTCTAGCTCTTTGTTTAACTCTACTATCAATATAAGTAGTGACACCATTCGCGCATCGGTTCATTCACCTAGTTTGCGAAACCAATTGCAGTGCTTTGCGAAAATGTCGACGATGCGACTCAACGTGTTTGCTGTATGCCGGAGGTGACGTAATTTATAATCGCATGTTTATGTACCGACATGTTCAAAATCCTATTAAATTAGTTATAACCTACGGTGTTATCAAAGGCAACAATATCAATAAATAGAGTGTTTTTCCAAAGGAAAAGTAAAGAAACACTTAATGTTCAATTTTACCATGATGTTTTACGGCAAGAAAAAAAGGTTGATTTCACTGTTTCAGTCTGTATAGTCTTGAATACTGTTGTCTAATGTGCTGATAAATACAAGTTTAATGTTTGAATCCATATCTAGTAGTATTTACAATCATTTGTGAGCGCGACAGTACTGTGCTCAGTGAATCATGAACACTTCGTTTAATATTTTCCGCTATCGAACAGCTCTGCCACCGCCGCCGCAGCTGTTTCCACCGTAGTATGTTACATGCTTACTATAAAGCTATGATTAGTTGAGCAAGGCATTACGTCAATGAAATAGGCCCTAATTAGGTTACTAGCGTGATTCTCATAGGAACGAAGGTATTTGATAACAAAAGCACGCATGCGAACTGCTGATATACGTAGCTGGTTAAATTAGGACAGCCTTGTATGCTCGTGAATTTAATTGCTATTTTTGCCGATCGTGTAATCGTTTATTTAATAGTCATAACTTTATGCTTCACCTTCAATTTTTATATCGGTTAGTCAATTATTCAGGTACTTATTTCGAATTGTAACGGTATTTTAAGTAATCGATATAGTATGAATTTATAATAACTAGTAAATTATATAATCAAATATTTTAATATTCAATATTACAGACAGACAGTAATAAATTATTCAGTGCCTTTGGGTAGACTTTAAATACAGTTCAGCTATACATTCTCTAGTAGTGTGACATTTTACAAGTAATAAGATGACATTAACATGTATTTAGCAGTACAATTAACATACAGCACCTAATTAGGTAGTTGTTTGAGACTAGGTTAGTGTCCTATTACGTTAATAGCAGTCTTGTTAAACGCCGTAACTGCAATTTTGTACCTTATTGAATGAATAACATGTTCTTTTACAACCATATAAAGGAAAATTATACAATAGCCGAGTGCAATATTGTAGGTTTTAAATTGTCATACGTAGGTATTGACACTTAACGAGAACTAATGTCATGTGGGAATCCCAGTAAGCAGGCAGTACCATTCTTGTTAAGTTGAAATAATGAAACTAGGTTAATGTTTACGACGATCGTCGATTACGGCCGAAAGGAGGAAAACACTTAAGATATCGCCCTGTCGTCGGACAGGTTGTCTTATGAGCCCTTTCGAAAAGAGATGATAATAGTCCTTAAACTGACCGCGGAATCGAAATAGTATTCCCGGAAAAGATGATTTTCTTTTATTCCAAATTATGAATTATCTTTTTTATTGCTGAATAAGTTATATTCCATATAACAGTTATTCAATTTGATAGGTTTTGTGCGTTGGCCGTACTGACGCTGCATTTCTAGTCGCATTTGTTTTTAAGTTCATATTTCAATTTTTTTTTGAGCAGAGCCTAGTTAAGGGTTACATTACATCTTAAGTAACTAGAATACTAAACGTCCCACGTCGCTACTCAGATTTATTTAGAGGAAATGTCATCTTTGTGTTAGGTACGTTAAGTTGGCGCGGGCAGCACTTCTCGTTGGACAACGACAAGATCCTGCTGCGCGGGTGTGTGCTGCGCAACACGACGTGGTGCTACGGCGTCGTCGTGTTCGCCGGCAAAGACACCAAGCTGATGCAGAACTCCGGCAAGACCAAGTTCAAGCGCACCAGCATAGATAGGCTTCTCAATTTTCTTATTATAGGGGTAAGTGACCGACTACTTTTGTAATTACGCTGTGAGAGTGCATAAAGTCGTTAGTCGCATTAGTCTAAGATTAATAACGATATAAGTGATTTCATTCTTTTGAGAGATTTGTTTATTGATAAAATTCCATTAAGTTATAATAAACATGGTTGGTTAGCATTGGTTTTAAGTAAAATAGTCCAGGATTTTTCAATAGCAGTTTTTCACGAAGGAAGACTTAACTGAATGATTAAGACAAGGCTAGAAAGAAGCTTCATTCACAATTTGTCTAAAAAACAAACTGAGTATTCCCGTTGGTCCGCAGATAGTATTCTTCCTGCTGTCGATGTGCGTGTTCTGCACGGTGGCGTGCGGCGTGTGGGAGTGGGTGGTGGGGCGGTACTTCCAGGTGTACCTGCCGTGGGACTCGCTGGTGCCGGCCGAGCCCGCGTCGGGGGCCGTCGTCATCGCCTTCCTCGTCTTCTTCTCCTACGCCATCGTCATGAACACTGTCGTGCCTATATCGCTCTACGTTTCCGTCGAAGTGAGTATAATCAAATACCTTAGGGGTGGATTTATTACAGGGGTGGATTTATTAATGTCAGTACATGTACCAAGGATCATGTATAAAATACGAAGATGATCATATCTTTATTGTGACAATAATTATTATAGTTGTAGTTCGAGGTTTACATTCTTGTACTGCTGGAATTTTCCATTAAAGTTTTCAATGTGCACGGTCGATGACGCAAATAAACCATTTTCTTAATCTTATTTAATTTGTTGTGTGCGTGTTGCCACTTTGTATTTTCTTCGGTTACATAAGTAACGAGTTATTTTTATGATTCCATTGTTTTCCTACATATAAGTAATATTTTAAGACATACGTACTGTTGCAGGTTATAAGATTTGCGCAAAGTTTCCTCATAAATTGGGATGAAAAGATGTACTACGAAAAGACTGGTACTGCCGCTAAAGCGAGAACAACCACCCTGAACGAGGAGTTAGGTAAGCGTTTCTTTCATTTTTTCCCTTAAATAGAAACTATAGAATAGAGAATAATGTGAAGATTTCAACAGGTCAAATTCAATACATATTTTCTGACAAAACGGGCACCCTGACGCAAAACATCATGACATTCAACAAGTGTTCGATAGCGGGCGTGTGTTACGGCGATGTCGTCGACGAACATACCGGAGAGACCATCGAGCTCACCGATGTAAGTCATATCTATCTCACTCTTATGTATTTGAAAGGACAGTGACGTAGCGCACCGCAATAGAGTCCCAATCTCACTTGGATGCATGTAGGCATTAGACGTCACTATGTCGACAATCGGCACGCTGAGTTACTTTCATTTGCATGGACTTTCAGTTTGTTCCGTTTGAATTTACACGAGTGGGTTGAAATGCAACGATGCACTTTGACAATGGGCTATTTTCGTCTTGATTATTTTTATGCGGGTAGAAGCAAATTGTGATTTTCTTTATTGTCCGTGAAGGTTAACGCAGTGATTTCGACTCAATTACTTGTTTAAAATTTTTGGTACAGTTATATTTGTGTAGAGTTCTTGTCCGTGTCCATTCTCTATGTGCATTGTGACTAAAAAGATGTCAAATCGTATGTCTTGTTCGCCCTGGCTTTGGGTCGTCTGGAGGATGACGTGGATTTGTTTGAACTTATCATACCATACCGTTTTTGTGTTACAGTTTGTGCACGAATAATTGTTTCATACATTTTTATTGGTTTTGATTTGAATTATTCATGCACTATTTTATAAACATTGTTACTTTTTATTTGACACGACACTACCACCCACCACTCGCTATAGATGAGTTATATCGTTTGCATGTAACACACCGCAGCGGAGTTTACTTTGTCACACATTAATACATACGTTATATTGAAATAAGCATAAGTCGCAGCACTACATAAACCTGCAAGGAAAAATATCTAGAATAAATTCAAAGATAAGCACTATTATCGATCATTACGCAAAGTCCTTGACATTTTCTTTTGAATAGGCGTATATTTAAAATCAATATTCCTTGTACATCGTTAATAAAGGTAACAAACGAGACGGATAGGTACTTTAAAAAGTTTAGGAATTAAATATAAGTGCGTAGACTTTCTAGAAAGTTCGGAGGGAGACGGCGAGTTCATAATTAATCACGAAAGTGGGCTTTTGATACTTCTCTTACAAAACGTATTAGTAACGTTCGAATACCTCGCTAAAGGGAGACGCATAGCCGTATAATATTTGTGTAAGGAGGTTTAAAAAGACATAGAGAGGGCACGATAGCCCGTAAGCTGGGTGGTAGGCGCGTGTGTGACGGTGTGTGGTGGCGCAGCGCGGCGCTGGGGCGGCGACGGCGGCGGCGGCGGGCGGCGCGGCGCGGCGCGGGCTGGCGCGGGCGCGGCTGCTGGAGCTGGAGCACGAGCAGGGCCGCTCCACGCCCGGCGCCAAACCACCCTACGCCTCTGTACGACACCTTACCACGTACCGCCCGCTATGCGCTCTATCCTACATTACGCGACTGCTCCTTGTCGTTTTTATAGTCGTGTACGCTGTGCCGTTCTGAAACTCAAAAGTCACCGACGACGATCTAAACTCTTAGCGGCCGACGTACTTTTCTGATACGGTTTTGTATAGACTAGTGGTGTGGAATTACACTAGACCGGGCCGTCGCCGTTCTACGACTTTAAAGACTACAAGGATCACGACTGTCTACGTCCTCGATTTGGATGAGAGAGATTGATTGGCATCCGACTAATTACATGCAAGTTATTTGTTTTAAAAACAATTGCATTTTAGTGGCCATTAGACGTATGTCAATTAAATCTGTCCATTCGAAAATAGCATTTATTCGTAATAGTTTCTATTTGCAAAAGTCTTGTCGAATGTTTTGTTACGTGCCAGAAATGAAAGTGCAAAATACGCGAGTTTTACGTGACGCTTCCACTAAAATGTATCGTAAATAAAGAAACGATGCGAATAAATGTCTATCTTACGGCATTCTCAGTTTCGTTCAAAGTACGAATTCCGTATATAAAAGCAAGACTAGTAGAATATCTTCTGTATTATCTTTTAAACATTAATAAAATTGTGAATTTGTATTTTGAACAAAATTGTCGCCGCCTTCAGGCTTTCGATGGTAATCGGCTAACAAAGTATAAATAAACATGTATGTAATTCTGGATAAGTTATAAAGTATGTATCTATTATATAGGTAGTGATCAATCTTTCCAAACCTACGCACTGGTCTCTTGGGTAGCCAAAATAACCTATTGCTAGAGAAACTGAACTAAAACTCATTTTCTGGTATACATTGATTGAGTAAATACTGTACCTACCTGTAATATTTGCTACACTTCTGCACAAACAATAACTTACACTAAGACGCACCGCTTTTGGTTTCCGGCAGCAAAAGTACACAATTTCATAAACTGTTCTCATTTTATACTATATTAAGCTATACTCTTAAATGTGTCTGTCTTGTATACTTGTATGTACATTTATTACTATTTAATACAGTGTTAAAGGTATGCATTGTATTTGCATGCCGCCGCTGTGCATCGTGTGTTTGTGTCTTGCTCGTAGACAGCTTCTAACACCAATAACATGTTGTATGTCATGCTTCAAACACGCAGACTCCGTTGGACATGCATAAATTCTTTAATATAATTCGAATCTAGTTTTCATTATTTACCTTTGCCATTCAAACGCGACTTTACATGATAATGTCATTGTCCCATTGTCCTTTAAACGAAATTGTTTGAATAGTTAAGTTCGTATCGAAGAATCACGATACGAATTAACACTTAGCATGTTCAACGGAGCCTCGTTCACAAGCTATCCGTCGCAATATTTAATACTAGATTCTACGTAAACAGAGCACGGAGCCGCTAGACTTCTCCTTCAACCCGGAGTACGAGCCGGAGTTTAAGTTCTTCGACTCGTCGCTGCTGGAGGCGGTGAAGCGGGGGGACAGAGACGTGCACGACTTCTTCCGGTTACTCGCCGTCTGCCATACTGTTATGCCTGAACAGAAGAACGGCAGGCTTGAATATCAGGTACTATTGTAGACATAGGAATACACTCATAGATTGATACTTGTCTTCCAATAGCTTCAGCAAATCTCGTCCCATATCACCGAGGCAGCTTAGCCATATATTCCTAAATGTTTAGCTGGGATATTTGTTTCTTGCAAAGGTCAGCAGTTAACCTTTATAAATGTGTTTCCAGGCGCAATCACCGGACGAGTCGGCGTTAGTATCAGCGGCGCGGAATTTCGGTTTTGTGTTCAGAGCACGCTCGCCTAATAGTATTACTATTGAAGTGATGGGTAAAACAGAGGTAAGCACATGTTTTTTACTTCTGAGATTTATTATGAGAATAACATGTTCCGATTTTGATGGTTTACTTAATTAAAAAATGTTTTCTTTTGTTTCAGGAGTACGAGTTGTTATGTATATTAGATTTTAATAATGTTAGGAAAAGAATGTCCGTGATATTAAGAAAGGATGGTGAAATTAGGTTATATACAAAAGGTGCTGATAATGTAATATACGACAGATTAAAACCTGGAAGTCAGGCGGAAGTGAAGTCTAAAACGCAGGAGCATTTAAATGTAAGTAAAATTACTGTGACGTTTGTTTCTCAATGCGTGAAAGTTCTAGCTAGATAGACCATTAATGTTGATCTCCGTTTCGTATTGAAGAAGTTCGCGGGCGAAGGTCTGCGGACGCTGGCGCTGGCGTGGCGGCCGCTGGACGAGCGCGGGTTCGCGGAGTGGAAGCGGCGCCACCACGCCGCGGCGCTGGCGCTGCACGACCGCGACGAGCAGCTCGACGCCATCTACGAGGAGATCGAGACGGATCTGCTGCTTATGGGTAAATACATTTACATACAATATCTTTAGTACTACAACATGTTTTGAGCAAGAAAATCAAAGAATGAATTCGGCAACTGAAATTGGGCAATTTTAAGCGAGAAACACGCTCGAAAAACTTTTGAACAGTTGATCGGGTATTTGTATGAAAAGTAAAGCTTTTTTTTCATATTTTGAATGTTTCCTGGGACATTTCGCTTAGTTTGAACAGATTTCGTCTTTGATTTTCGAGTTGATTGATTTTAGAGTATCTGTCCATACAATTTCTCAACTTTCATGGCTTATTATTCCATTCTAATATGTAATTGATTGTTGCAGGCGTAACCGCGATAGAAGATAAGTTACAAGACGGAGTACCAGAAACAATAGCAAACCTTAGTATGGCTGGAATTAAAGTGTGGGTGTTAACTGGAGATAAACAAGGTAAATAGATAATACAGTTTAGTTCACCTAGTTATTACTTGAAGTATTTTTTCTCACTAGTTGCTCAGTCACTACAGTGAAAAGAAATGGCGTTAAATAGGTAAGAAATAGAAACTTTTGCTCAGACTGCCTCACAAAGATTGAACGAGCATATTATATTACAGCATTATTATAATTTCTTTTATTAATTGTTATTTAATTAATTAATGTTCTTATTACAGAAACAGCAATAAACATCGGTTACTCATGCCAGCTGCTGACGGACGATATGGCGGAGGTGTTTGTGATAGACGGCACCTCGTACGACGACGTGGACCGTCAGCTAGCCAAGTGTCGGGACAGTATAAGAGTGGTCAACACATTCATGCCGCATGGTGAGTGCACTCGAAGAACTACTTTGGAAACGATAAAAAACTACTTATTTGTTTAAAGCTGCGGTCCTGGTTAAAAAAAAAACTAGTAGCTGGAACGTGGTAAACGAATATTGGAAATATACGAACTCATGCTACTCAAAACGTATATTTCATTAATGATTGATAGTTATTAAAGTCTCATCCAATTTTAAGAATCTAACTCGTTTACTAAGACCTTTTACAACTAAGTTATGTAAAGCAACTTACCTAATTCGACGTGCGTCCCCCAGGCTCGTCGGAAGCCAAGAGCCAGACGGAGAGCGTGAACGGCGGCGGCGGCGTGGGGCGCGCGTCGCCGGGCCGCGCCGCCAACGTCAAGCTCAACGCGCCCGCCGTCTCCGTCGTCACATTTAGGTGGGAACATAACACACCGCACAGGTAGAGAGACAAAGAGCTACACTTGTATTCACCGTCACCGCCCACACGCCAAGCCTTCTCATGCATTCTACACAAGTAGCGTTGGGTACTTGATAAGGTGCTAAGTTAATTGTAACGGAGGATAAGTGTTGTAGAAATGGAAATAAGAATTTAACCTGTTAAAAGCAGTTTGTTTAAAGATATATAGAGAGATAAGATATAATACATTACAAAAAAGAGACAACCATATTGAACTGTGACATCACAATTCAGTAGTTAAATTTAAACATTATGCAATATACTACGTACAAGGACGGAGTATTATCCCGCTACTGATTTAAACTATTAATATTTGTGGTAAAATAAAAATATATATATATTGATCTTTTGTAATGTTTAAATATTAAAAAGAAAACAATAAAATAGTCAAGTACCCAATTGAGACCGTTGCTGCATTATGGGACCGGAAGGGAAGTGTGTCATTAGACGTTAACTGACGGTCTCTATTCACGTCAATTAACGTAAGAAAACCACTCCTTTGCCGCTCCCTCGCACGAGCGGTCTCAATATAACGTTACGCCTGTAGTTCTACTGTGACTGTGACGTGTTGTGCCCTGTGATCTGTGCCCCTCTACTCTACTTCAGTTGCCAGTTTCTGTGCCTTTGATTTTATCTCGGGACTTGCTTTACAACAGCTACTCAAAGTCCCATACTTATCATAGAAGGCTTTCATTCGTTGTTGTCTATTTAAAAGCAATAAAATGTATTTTGCGATAAACGAATTGGCTTGCTGTTTATCGTGCTGTAAACGTCAGCGCTAAAGAAATTCAGCTTTATGTGTCTGTAATCTTTACGTAGATTAGTCTAATTCTTTCGTGTATGGTAACTTGTAATGGAAATATTTATAGTTTTAAAATTGTTAAGGCTCGATATTATGGAGTATAAAATTTATAATAATTTCATAAATAACAAGGTTATTTTTGTATTAGACGATTACAGTATTATTCTTGTGTCTTCTAGTTTGTGTAATACGTAGATTATTCGTATAAATGACGAAGTAAAGGTATAACATAATTAGTGAACTGTAAACTGAAGTGGTATTGCTTATCTCTCGTACTAACTCCACAGTGTGTTTCCGGCACTTTCCGTTTGTCTGTTCACGGCCGAGAGCTCTTTCTCTCTCTAACCTGTTAATATCTCTATCTAACCCGACACTTAGACGATAGAACCTGTGCCCCGTAGACCCCTAGACACTCATCAATTTATTAAACACGCTAATTTTCTCGTCAGTTGTGTGCTATCTAGGTTATTTACAGATCTGATGCGTAAAGCATAAGAAATGTCGTTTTAAAAATCGAAGACCCAAATACGCATCTTATTTGTAATTAACCTTCAGTTATTTCATCCCTTTTCATATTCAGAATCAGTAACAAAAATAATAAATAACAATTCGTATTTTTCGTCTTACTATTTCCGAAGAAGTAAACTATAAAATAATTTGAGATTTGAGTCTGTATGACGAAACTGAAATCAGCATTGTTGTTTTTGCAGATATTTCGAAATATTTCTTAAAGATGCATAATGTGCACATATTTATCACTTAAAAATAACTTTCGTTTTACTATTGAGAATATTTACCCCACAACTAGTATATTTGTGGATGTGTCAGCAACGGCAAAGACTTAAAATGCGATGTATTTCTATCGAGGAAGCCCAACTGAAATCTACTGGGTGTTATTTTCGTAGGCGTCGTCATCTTTTACAAAAAATGAGGATAATTATGTTCCTTCAGACTTTCAAACTTCAAATACAATCAGTCGGTGAATTTATCCAAGGCAATGTAGACCATCATTAGGTACACGTTGATCAATAATTGAGTGATTGCAGCAACGAGTACGTGTCTGGCCGCGGGTATTCGGACTCGCGTAACGAGTCGCACGAGCACGCGGCAGACGACTCCAACGGATTCGCCATCGTTATCAACGGACACTCGCTCGTGCACTGTCTACATCCCAAGCTTGAAGACAAGTGAGTACTTTATTATAAAAGAGGTAGACTGAAAAACTGCAGACGGACATTGCTTTCTTATCTATCGAAATGTAAAAGACTGAGTTACAGTATTTGGGGTGAATGATAAAAAGTAAAATGCTGCAGTAAAAAATAATAGTTTTTTTCTGAAATTGAAATTTCTGAAATCGTATAAATACTGTCATCAAACGCTCTAAATATACAAATGTTGCCTAGATTCCTGGACGTAGTGCTGCAATGCCGGTCGGTGATCTGCTGCCGCGTGACGCCGCTGCAGAAGGCGATGGTGGTGGAGCTCATCAAGAAGAGCCGCAAAGCCGTCACGCTCGCCATCGGGGACGGCGCCAATGACGTCTCTATGATTAAAGGTACTAAAGCGCAAGTGTGTAACCGCAAGTTATGGCCATTCTGGCCTATTTGCCAATCCAAAATTGTTGGCTTAAATGGTTAGAAACCATGATCCAGGCAAAACTATGTAACTGACTATCCAGATTTACAACACTCTGTCTTAGCTGGGAATATAACTACGGGTACAGTTAAAGGAAGAAAACATGTGTATGTTATACTACTGGTATTCATTCTTTTAATACAAATCAGAATATTGTGCTAGTATATTACAAATAAATAACGTCGTTTTAATTTCAGCCGCACACATAGGCGTGGGCATATCAGGCCAAGAAGGAATGCAAGCAGTTCTCGCGTCAGACTACTCGATAGCGCAGTTCAGATTCTTGCAAAGATTGCTGCTAGTGCACGGAAGATGGTCCTACTATCGGATGTGCAAGTTTCTACGGTATTTCTTCTACAAGAACTTTGCATTCACTGTGTGTCACTTCTGGTTCGCGTTCTTCTGTGGGTTCAGTGCGCAGGTTTGTACATACTTGACTTATTGCTGATGTTGGACTTATTTGACTAACGTGTCGTGGTGTCATCAACAGTTTTTTTAAATTAATATATCGTCCCAGTTCCTTTCATATCTTATCTCAACCTGTGAATAACATAAACGACGGATCCATAAAACTAGAGCGGTATTATAGGCCTTGCTTCCTAAGCGGTATTATAGGCAGTACTGGCGGCGTTGATAACCAGTGCATCACTTCCGAAAGGAATTTGTAACCATATCTAATACAAATAAACATCTTTATCAAAGGTATTTTAATAAGTATTTATCCGTGTTTGTAGACGGTGTTCGACGAGATGTTCATTTCGGTATACAACCTATTCTACACGTCGCTGCCGGTGCTGGCGCTTGGCGTGTTCGAGCAGGACGTGTCCGACGCGACGTCGTTACACTTCCCCAAGTTATACGCGCCCGGACACACCTCGCAGCTCTTCAACAAGACAGAGTTCATCAAGTCAACGTTGCATGGCTGTTTTACTAGTCTCGTGTTGTTTCTCATACCTTATGGTGAGTATATTCTGGCTTAGTTTGTTTAGAAACTTTTACACCTTGGTAACACCTTGGTAGCTTTAGAAACTTTTTAACTTCTTAACCTCATTAATATTGTTTAGTTTCTCTTTACAATGAGTGGAAAGATGATATCCACACTTGCATGTGTACGTATCATGATGGTAATCGTGTTTTTTTTTATTACAGGTACATATAAAGACGGATTGGCGCCGGATGGCACTATATTATCAGACCATATGTTATTAGGAAGCGTAGTAGCAACTATATTAATTATTGACAATACTACACAAGTAAGTACCTTGCTTTACTTAATTAAAAAATACCTAAAATAGCTTCAAACATCGAAGTAACCTTGGAAGAGAAGTGCTGCGATCTCTAGTTCACCTACTTGACAAACATTTCTTAATTTGGCTTATTAACTAATTCTGGGTACAGTATTTTGCGTAATGTCAAAATAGACCACGCCCACTTTCTCACACTGACAGACTCGTTTTAACAAAATGTTCATTCGATTACAGATAGCACTAGATACAACATACTGGACGGTGTTCAACCACATAACAATCTGGGGCTCGCTGGTGTCGTTCTTCGTATTAGATTACTTCTATAACTACGTGATCGGCGGGCGATACGTCGGATCTCTTACCGTTGCGCTTACGCAGGCCACCTTCTGGTTCACTGCTGTGCTTACCGTGAGTATGAGATTGTATTATACTATTTTGTGTATTTAGGGATTTATGTTTTCAGAGACGAGTGGAAATCCTCTGTCTGTTTCTAAATGTGGACGTTGACCTACTGGGGATCGGCGGCATCCTTCCTATCTCGCTTAGACAGTTTTTGACAAAACTTTTTCTCTTTTGATAACCTTTATAATAATATATTAATAATTGAAGAAGTTCAAAAAGACTAAACTGGCACGCCATTGTGTACCCAGATGATAATCCTGATGGTGCCGGTGGTGTCGTGGCGCCTAGCGTGCGCGCGCACCCGCCCCACGCTGGCCGAGAGACTCCGCGCCGCCGCACTGCGCCGCACCGCCGCGCCGCAGCCGCGCACCCCCTCCACCAAACGCGCCAGACGGTACGTACCGCACTGCCTCCAGCCACGCACTCGCCTACTGCAGCTTCATACGAACTATAAACTTTTTATTAGTAAACGACGATTTGGATAATATATTAAAACGTGCGATGTCAAAACAACTACAGCAACCCTTTTCATTTTAAACATCCGAGAAAGAAATTTTCGAACGAGATCAAAACTTTTTTTTCATCACAAAATAGCTCAACACGTTATGTAGTCACTTAGATTTAGAATGTAGTGGGACCTCAAAAAGGCACATTCCCGTAGTGTACCCCTTTTGAGAGAGACCGCTCGCGCCGAGCCCCCTTAATGTCGGTTTCCTCAGCAGGTCGGTGCGGTCGGGCTACGCGTTCGCGCACCAGGAGGGCTTCGGGCGGCTGATCACGTCGGGCAAGATCATGAAGCGCATCCCGCACATGGACGCGGCGGTGTCGGCGCTGGCGTCGCTGCCGGGCAAGTTCCAGCCGCGCGCCACCACGCCGCCGCCGTCGCCGCCCTCGCCGCCGTCGCCGCGCGCGCCCAAGCAGGACCTCGGCTCCGTCGAGTTATAGCCGCCCGTGTCGCGGCCTTAGCCTTTTGTACTTACGACGACTCGCGTGTCGGCCGTCGCTAGTTATCTCTCTTAAAAAGACGATTGTACAATGTAAGATCGAGGAGTTTGTAAATACTTAAAGCGTTACAAACGAACCATAATTTTATAAATAGACGGCATAATGTCGTCGCGACTCGTATTGTGATAATGTTAATAGATTTAAAAGTTCGTATTATATTGCCTATAAATTATATTTGTTGATCGAGAATATATATTGATAGATATTTATTATGGTACATACTTAAGATTACTCTTTTATATCGGAAAAGCGTAGTTATTTCGTGATGTTCCTTTACGTGTGTAGTCGAGGTAGTTCCGTTACACGCGCGCGTCGCACTCTCTGTTTGTGAAGTTTTACTTTTGCCGGTCGCGTCCGACGCGGCCCGGATCTCTATCGATACTTGTACATGAGATTGTTACCAAAATCAGTAATTAACTATTATTAGTTCTTAATCAATGCACCGGCTCGTTTAATTCGCTGATAACATTCATTTGTTTTGTGTTTATTTATCAGCCGTTTTCACTTTTGAGCTGTTTTTACAAGCTTTTTGATTGTCGTACGTGTCCGAGACCCTAGTAAAATGCATTTAAAATGAAGTATGTTATTCGCAAGCAGCTGGAGAAATAATATCATTCATAACCATATCATCTTTGTATATCTTGTTGTTAGTGCCAAAAGTCTATCTCGACATCACTTTCTGTTATGCATTTATTAGCTGTTTATGTAAATAATTATACGAAAGATTATGAACTTATTGCTGACATTTAATCTGTATGTATTTTTTAAAATATGATTCGTCTTGATATTGGCAATAATATGGAACAAGTAATATCGTCTTGCCAACTCTTGGCATCTTTACAGCAAGTAATATTTCCATTTCACCTGCTTGCGAATGATTCAAGAAATATTTGCTTTGGAATCGATTTTTTTAAAATAAAATGTACTTCTTATATAGATTTTTTTTATTTATTCTTCATCCTTTCCTCTAATCCTAATTTAATAAGTGAGTGCAACTCTATAGAACTTAACATTGGAACATAATGAGAAAAACATCGAGATACAGATACGTGATGGAAATTGTAACCTCTACTTATCTTTTCACTATATTTATGGAGAAAAACGATTATCGCCTGGTTAAGAAAAAAAAATATTCTCTTGCTCGCTCCTCCTGTCACTGTCAGTCAAACTCAAACTGACGTCTGACACTGACGCTTCTTGGTGAAACCAACCAAACCACAAACAAAAAGTGAGGTTATAGTCTTGTTTTCCGCAATTAACTGTAATAAAGAAAATAATTTAGTAACGTTTAATTAAATACCAATAAATATGACAGAATACTATCATATTGTCCCGTGGTTTAATAGTAAAGAATGGCACAAAGTCTATGAAGGTATATATTCGCAGTCTGCTGATGTTACAAGTAAACAAGAAGCTCTGAATTTGCTTCTCATTTGGAAAGCCAGGTGCCCATCCTTACCTTCTGCAGTAGAGTCGACCCTTACTTTATTGGAAGTTGAAGCACTAGACAAGGAACAATCAAACGATGCTGCTAACGAACAATTACTTCGACTCGGATACTCTTCGGCAATAATGCGATTTGTCAATCACATGTTGGATACTGAGTCTGCGAAAGGTGCCAGCCTATATAAAGCAGCCAAGAATTTGGATGTCCCGGATTGGATTATAGATTTGAGACATGACACCGCACATAGTAACAAGCTTCCATCTATAGAAATTCTTAGAGAAGCCTGTTCCATAAGTTTAGAATGGTTGAGAAAGAATTACTGGGACCAACATGAATCATTCATCAATGACTATATATCTGGGCAAAAGGAGACTGATAGCAATGAAGAGAACAAAATGGTTTCGCTGATGAATTTTTGTATTTCACTCAGCATTTGTGCGTCATCCACAGTGAAAATGAAAAACCTTGCAGACATACCTGACTCAGATATGAGAGAGTCAATAGTAAATGATGCAAGGGAGATTTTCGGTGACCAATTTGATCTATCAAATATGAAAAGTATTTCTATATCAGGTCTTATAAATGTTTTAAATGTACAATCCAAAAAATTACTGAAAAAGAAAGATATAGCTTTCTATGTGAATAAAGCTCTTCTCGGTGAAGACTCCTTGTTCCTCTCATTAGAGCTATTAGATAATGTAAATGACTGTAACTTTTACAGTAAACACCGTCTTGGCAAGCAATACATTCAGTGCTTTGAAGTTATGCTTACATTTCTTCATTCTAATGACTTGCTTCTTGATTTTGTTTTGGAGTTAATAAGAATATCAGAAAATAACAGTGATAACAACCATAAATCGAAACTTGCTGCTCTTTGGGTGTCAGAGATACTGAAAGCTCTTAAGAAGTCCAAGCAGTTTATTGGAAAAGTTGACAGGTAAATGAAATGTTTCTTATTTATAATGCAGTAATAGTTGTGCAAGACTCTAAGTACCAGGAACTTATAAATTAAAGGAGCTGATAGATAATTCTTTCACACAGGGGTGCTGACCAAGGGTGCCTGGTGCAAGGTTGTTATGCTATATGTTGACTTCAATGTCTGCCTACATACTCATCAGTTCTTTTACATTTAGCTAAAACTTGTTTGATTTCAGGACCGGTCTAGAAGACATGAGAAGCAAGAAAAAGAAAGAGCTAAAATCACTGTTTTACCACTGGTTTCCCAATGACAAGAACTGTTCTTTATTGTTGGACTTGTCAAAGTCTGTGCCACAGGAATTGACAAGTATTAACTTCGTTCGTCCTATTATATCAACATATAATCCCAATCTGTCCTATTTCATCAAGGATATTATGAACCTGATGGAGCCACATCTACCAAAAGAAGCTGAAGAAAAAATATGCTTATTGGCTAAGTTGATTTGTTCACCGGAATCCTTTCCATCATTACAATCTAAAATATATACAGTAGATGATTTGAAAGCTTCTGAATTGAAGACTGATATGGAAGTTAATAATGACTCTGATAGTGATGTTATATGTGAATCTGATGAAAGTCCCAAAAAACTAAAGAATTTATCTGTAAATAGTGTTTGGAAATTGGCTAGCAGTGACCATAATTGGTCCACCTGTCCAATAGGCTTGTTGCCATGGCAAACTGAAAATTATTGTTCTGAAATGGAAACAGACTAAATCTTTGTAACTGTTAATACTATGAAATAAAACAGTGAAATGATTTTCCACAGCAATTGTTTATTTATTTTTTTATAGTTTGTATACAGTTTTGGTTACATTTCATTATATTGACACATTATAGGAGCCCTAAAAATAAGTTGAAACAATATACATGTTATTTAATATTATATTACAAGATTCATTAATGATTAACATGTAAGACAAACTTCACAATCAGATAACATACAGGATTATAAAATGACAGCATGTAAACAGCATAGTATTGGTCCTTAGCGAAGTACTACTAGGTTTTAAGAATGAAATATTCAGCTGTAGAAATATCCAAGTAATATCATTTCAAAAATTTTATAGCGCCAGTTCTATTCTTATACTTTAAATCACTATAAAGAATAGTAACTTCACCACAACATGCTAAAAGCACGTAACTTCAATACATCTATGACATGAAGACAATTTTCTAATTCATAACTAAAACATGGAAGTAACCAACAGTGAATTTGGAATAAAATTTTAAGTACATATTTGATAAACAAGGGTGAATATTTTCTAAAATAACGGCTAACGACAATTCAAATATTAATAAGTTTAATAGGCACCAATGGGAAATCAGTAAAACTGAGTCAGTACAGAGGCACTTGCAAAAATAAAATAAGTGTCAAGCAGTTCTTATAATAAGAGAAGTATCTGGCTAAAATAGTATAATCCTAAATTATTTACATAATGCTTCATATAATGGAACTCTCAAATCTATCTACACACACTTCTAAAGTGTTGGTAATCCCTAGATGTAGCCACATTGCACATTCATTTACTTTTCTTTACACATAAAACTACGCAAGTCATGAGTATATTTATCTGATGGGGCTTTCGAAACGGGATTATGCAATGTCACTATATAAAGCAACGTCGATAACACTGAAATATGTGGCCTAAACATTGAATACATGACGTCTAACATTGATATAATATTACAAGGGTTCTAACATATGTATACGACAACAGTAACAGCTAAACTTTCATACAAGTGGACTGTTGAAAGCAAACTAGTTGAAGGCACAGAAAATACAGTAGATTACTGCTACACAACCCCAATCAAAGAGAAGTCAACAGCTTACTCAGAATACGTAGTATTTTGTTCGGCATCTCGACGAAGCAGTTACGAATAGATTTAACAAGTAGCTCAAAATAAAGAACTTAAAATAACATCTCGTCGCGTGACACCAAGTAGTAAGCTACTTGTGTTCATAATTTCCCGTGTGAGATTCGAACAGTGTGCGGTTCCACACATTGTCATAACCGTGTTGGAACCAAGTACGTAAAAAAATTGAGCTTTATAGACCACTAACGCATAGTTACGAGGCCTCTGTTAAAAAATATATTTAAAATATTTCACAGAGATATTCGTTGTCAGAATAGTAAATAATTACGAACTAATCATAAAATGGGTAAAATATTTTGTGACTTAACAATAACTTCATTAGCTTATCAATAGACAGTCTTTTAGAAATTGAAAGCAAATTAAGAAGATAGATATTGAACAATCTTGCATGTTTTTCATCGATTTGTGTGAAGGGTATGGTCACCTGATAGCAAATAAAATATCTTGTCATGGATCTTCACATGTCTGTTCTGAACTTATTTTAACTTGTAAAATGTAAACTACGGAATAAAAGGGGTGTAAACCATTCATGCACCATTTAAGAAACAATTAAAACAGAGGATTTCCTAACAAATTTCAATATCCATGTTTTGAATGCATGAAAGATAATAGAATCGCAGATAAAACTTATAAGTAAAATGCTTTTGGAATGACCGACTCGTTAACAATTTAGTGACTCCAATAAACAATTACATGCTTACGATCTACTAGATAATTAACAAATTCATCACAATACACGATAAAATAATCAGAAACGATTATCTAACGAAAGGCATCTTGGAACACATTCAACCGATAAAATCCTAATCAAACAATATTGCTACTTTTGAAATCACAATTAGAAAGATTTACATATTTACAAAGAGAAAACATATCATAAAATATAATGTCAAAGATGATATAAATATTCAAGTACGAAAAATAGTTTTCATATGATACATTATTTATTTGGACACAACACCTCGGGGCCGGGGCGTACTTAGTACTCTAAGGAAATAAGCTCATCTCTAACACTAAGTAAGTAATATACCACCTAGGTGGGGTTCCCCTGCGAACAAACTTAATCTCGTATAGGTCGCGTGTAGTACGTCGCTGTGTACAAATGGCAAGTCGGTGGCGGTCGGCCGGAGGAACAGTGACCGGTGTGTAGCACTTACACCATGATGGGGTCGTCGGAGGAGAGCTGCCGCTGCAGCAGTCTCTGCGAGCGCAGTGCCGCCGCACCCGCGCTCAGGTCGTCCGTGCTGCCGAACTCGCCGTCGTGGTCCGTCGTCGACAGCAGGTCGTCGTCTGACGTCGCTCTGTAAACCATTCACTTCACTTAAGGCCTAGCTTCGTGAACGAAACGAATATTATTGTGAAATTGCTGGAATGCTCAATTTTGAATTGTTTCAGTGGTACCACATAAATAAATTACATCTTTATCACCAAATAGCAGAGAGAATCCCGAATACATCTTATGGACGATTTACCTGATAAGCGAGGGCAGGTTACAGGTCAAGGCGGCTTTCTCTCGCTGCAACACGACGAGGTGGCTCTTGAGCGTCTGCTCCTCGGTCTGCGCCTGCGCCGACGAGCGCAGTGTCCACAGCCGGGAGGTGGCCGTGTGGCACGCGCTCTCTAGAGTCGCGATGTCTTGCAGTGTACCGCGGACCTAGCGAAGTAATTTATTTATTGTTAGTATTCATGTGTGAAATACAAAACCACTTTTTAATCTCAGTGATATTAAGTACAGTACTAATCAGCGTGTACTCACCGTGCGCATCTTGTCAACGAGTATGGCCTCTAGACAGGCGGTCTGCCTCGCGATGTCATGCAGCGAGTCCTGTGCCGGCTGCACCTTGTGTGTGCGCAGTATGCACGGCGCGAACACTATCGCTAGCGCATTCGGGCCCATCCTGGGGAACACATTGTTTTATTATAAGACTTTTCTACTACAGGGATTGTCCTTCAATGAAAACAGCGACATAGGTATTTATGTTTTTTTTTTTACGATTTCCAACTTTGTAATTTGTACTAAGTAGCAAGAATAGAGACGTATAAAAGCAACACATACCTGTTATGTTCTTCCCCTAGAGCCACCCGCGCGAGGTGGAATATCAGCCGCTCGACTAGATCGAAGTTGGGTTTGGGTAGTTTCTTCAGTATCGTAAATATGCTGGATACTCGCTCCTGGGAACAAACCTCAACATGTTACAAACACTGTTACTATAAAGGCCATTATTTAAATCTTATAGGCTTACACTATCGTTGTCAAAAACGTTCAAAGGAAAAAAGTATCTATCTGTTCTCTAACTTAATAGTTTAAAGAGTTAAGTAATACTCAGAATAAAAAGTATAAAATTTGTCAACAGCTGAGATCGTAAGAACAGTTAACGCAGTACATTCGATCCGTATCCGATCGCAGATTTATAGTAGAGGTCCCAAAACTATATCTATGGTAATTTTAAAGGATCGGATGTAATGCTTAACCAGTCTAAAGGTATAAATAACCTGTGGATCAGTAATCTCAGCGGCGAGTATGAAGTCGTCGTAGAGGTCGAAGGTGAGCAGCGGCTCGGGCAGCTCGCGGAAGAAGGACTTGAGCACGGACGCGCGCACGTGCACCGCGTACGAGTCCAGACGCTCCACGCCTTCGTCCGGACGCTCGTCCAGGAGCCGCCGGAGTTCACGGACCTTACAAATGTAGCTTACAATTAGCTTAGGATTCTGAAACTTGTGGCTAGTGCGGTTATGAACCCCACAATTTTAAGAATATTAAGTATTGTCTGAACTATAATTTGTGCAAGATCGAAAGAGAGAAAAAATAGTATATTAAATGAACTGGACTTGGTATGACTGGAAAACTTATCTGTTATCGCATTGCACTGTCAAGCAGTCACTCACCCTTTGATTTTTTGTCTACAATCAATTCGTCTTATTTACTATTCAAAAAGTCTTAAATAAGGTTCTTTACCTTCGAGCTAAGTCCACTCTTTCTGTAAAGGCCTTCAGTGTATAAGCCGGTCATTTCTATAGTGGTTATAAGCCTGTCCACTACGAGCGGAATGTTGCTCTCTCCGGTCGGTAGCTCACCCAGAGGCATTCCAAATACCTGAGGAAAAAGGGGAAACTTTAACACTTATATACAGTAAGGGGTGTACGCACCCGACTGATATATCTGCGTCAAGTGACGCAAACAAGACACATGCATCCCGATAATCCCGAATCGCTCACGTTCACACTTAGTTAAGTGAAACATGTGGTTTTATACGTAAATACGTAATATACGTCAATACGTGATTTGGTACGTGATCTTACCTTTCCTCGTTTAAGAACTCCATACTGCTCCCTCCCGCCCGCATCTAACACTCCCACTATTGCCGCCGACGGAGTAGAGCTGTCCTTTCTACATTGCGTTGTTACCTACAAATAAGACAATAGAAGCTTTCAATATTTTTCCAAATTTCAAATTGCTAACAAAACGGTGTAATGGATTAGGCTACGAGGGTCAGGTTAAGTTAATTTTGGTTTAGGAACAAGCCAGCAGGTTTACTACCTGGATTGTCTGAAATATTAACAAATAAAGTAGCAGAAAGTGAAGCTAATAATAATTCACCAAACATCTACTTAAAGTAAAACCCAACAAGGCCGTCAGTTGACGCGGAAAAATAAGGAAAGAACGAGGATTGCAAAACAAAGCTGCAATATAACATCTCGTAAAAGAACTTCGTGTCTATGGTTGTGCACAATAAAACTAGCATCTACCTTCATGTAACACTTCTTATGCGAGGCGAGCCGGCACGTCTGGCAGATGAGCGAGCGTTCGATGGGCCACATGAAGAACGTCTTGCAGATCTCGCACTCGGTCGGGATGTTGATCATCGACAGTATGAACGTGTGGCCTTTGTATTGGATCGGGTCGTCCACCTAGGTAGCAGTCAATGAATGTCTGAGATACATATACACAAATACATATAAATGAAACTAAATGTGTGTTTGGTCGAGCGTGGGACATTAGCCGTTTGCGTACTTGTACGTCAAGTAACGTACACATACGCAAATTTACTATATCTCTCAATGTATCGAGTTAGCGAATCTACTCACTGGTTTTTCTATGACTTACCTTTCGCTTCTTATCCTTCTTCCGTTTCGTCCTCGCTTTATCAGTTTCGTGTTGGCTCATAAACTCATCCATGAACCCCCTGAACGCGTTCACCCCCATCGTAATAGACAACGTCGACCCTTCCCTCGCACAAACAGTTTCCATCACGTGAAGGAAGTTTCCTATTAAATCCTTGTACTTGAGAGCCGATCCACGAGTTTCTACTACACTGTATGTCGCTACTAAATTGTCTTTAAATTCGCGCAGTGCGTGTTTGAATACCCTGTCCACCTGGAAATAACAACGGAAGTTAATAAACTGCAATTTTTTAAAACACTTTAATTCGTTCGACTTCGTCATAACATACCTCCGACTGCTTCTTCTCATTCTCAGTAGATTCCATCTGGTAAATCTTCTTCGTGATGAAGTTCTGCATCGCTTGTAGTTCAGTCGCGTCCGATATGATCTTATCGGTCCGATCCATGAACTCGGACGTCCCCGTCAGACTGAAGTTGGAGCTGACGGCGCCTTTAGCGTCCGCGATGAGGTTGAGAGCGGAGTCCTTGAGGATGATTCTCTTTCGGTTCTTATGTCGACCTCGGGACGCGACCGTGACGGGACTAGAGCAGGGCATGGTGATCACGCCCTTGTTCTGTATGCATTTAGTGTGGTAGAGCTGTTTGCAGTCGATGCAACGCTGACCCTGCGTGACGAACGCGTCGATCGCCTGATGGCAGTACACGCAATTGTCTCCTTTCGCAAAACGTGTGCCTTTGCGAAACCTGTCGGGTATGAAAGAGTTAGGAACAACGATTCGACTCGCCCAAAGTATCGGCACGTACGAGTACGATCTCGGAGTGAGGTCAGATCGCTATATAGAAAGTTCGATGAAGAAAAAACGACTTTAGAACATTTCAAGAGGGTATAAAACAATTAACGAATACAGTAGATATCTGACCTGTGCCCCGCAATCCGAAAGAGTCCGTTCCCGGTCTGTCCGATGTAGTCGGTGGAGCGCGGGTCGGGCGGCGGGGCGGGCGCGGGGTCGGAGTTGCGGCGCCGCGGCGTCTCCCCGCCCGCCGCGCCGTCCGCCGCCGCCGCCGCCACCGCGCGCCCCACCGCCTCCACGTCCAGCGCCGGCATCAGCTCCGATGCCGCTCTGGGGGAGAAGAGATCGTATTACACTGACGCGGATCACTTATCGTACTTATCTTATAAATGTCAACGTTTGTGTCTATGAATGGATGGGTATATGAGAGGATGATTTTTTACTCTTTCACGCAAAAATTACCAAACAAATTTTGATGAAACTTGGCTATGTTGTAGCTTATACGTCAGTATAACATATGGGCTACATTAAGATATCATGATTGTGTTCCAAGATATAATGATAATTGCGCACGAAGTAGCGAGCAGCTTCTAGTACAGATGTAAACTTCAATTCGGATAGTGCATCTCACCGTTTGATGTCGTGATGGTCGTGCAGCAGCAGCGGCGCGTCGACTCGGTCCACGCGGTCGGCGCGGCGCGGGGAGCGGCGGGCGGCGCGGGCGGGGGGAGCGGGGGGCGCCGGCTCTACCGAACGCTGCGCCGCTGTGCAAGCTAGATGATTGATATAAAGTATAAGTCGTGTACGGGACTCGTATTCTCGACTACATATTGAGATTTAACTTGGGCTGGCTGTAAGAGCATTCAAGGAAGTGTGATTAACTGCCAAACACCTATTACAATCACAGACGAATAATAAACTCCGCAAATACCAGACTGATGAAGCAGTTTGACGATTTGCCTCAAAGTCAATTTGTTATCCACACAAACAAAGCTAACGATACCGCTGTCCTTACAAACCTTACTTTACACTTCATCGACTCCCAGACTAAATAAAAACGATAAAGAAAAAGGTTGACTCCATTATCTGGTTGATAAACATGTCAATCGAACTTTGATAGCTTGTCCATCGAGAATACGAGTGGATTACTCACCGTAATAGTAAAACGCTAACTTCACACAAACATTCACGTAACCCATCTCGAATAATACTAACAAAAGCACTGAAATGTACACAAGGACTTTTTCTTTCGAGTTTCGTATATCCTCTAAAGCAGACATGTTGACTGCGCGAGATCTGAATATCGACTGATCGTTTTCAAAGTATTTCGTCTTAAATAAATGTTTGCAGATCTAGTAAACAACACACAAAACGTGATACCCTAATGAGTTGCATTGTGTTCATATTAATAGTAATTAGAGACCACTTTATTTTCTCTATTTAAAAAAGGGATTAATATTGCATTACAATGGAGTAATGATAGTAACAAATTACCTGTACACTAATTAAGGGATTAAAACGTAACAAACATCTTTTCATGTAGTTAAAAATATGTTTACAAAGCGGATTATTCCAATAACGTGGTGAATACATACTATGTAAATTGGTAAACATAAAGTAAGTAATGTAATTGTTTGTAACTGACCAGTATTACCGTCGTTAGCGGAGAGATGCGGCCGAGGGTCCCTACGCACGGGCGGCAGACTGAGCAGCGTGCGGGACGGCTCTAGTTGCGTGCTGGACAGGCTGCGTTGGTACACTTGCGGGGAACCGCGTCTACGACACACAGTCACATTTTAATTGCGAAAGCTTATTGATTAAATGTTAAAAAGAGCAATTCCAAATTGCGAAATCTCACTTCAATTAAATCACAATCTGCGAAAAACAAATTGGCAATTTTACACGCCAAAATGTATTAGTTGTATAAAATAATACTTACCTAGAACCCGTCCTATTATTCTCAGCGGCATTGTCAGTAGAAGTCCAATCGCCGACCTGTCTTAGGTATTCTTCACTACTGCTCGCTATCGACTCAGCTAGTTCTCTTTCTTCTCTTATCTAAACAATAGAGATGAAACATGATAAGTATTTATAAGGAGAGTATGTCAGTCTACAGGTGAAGTGTTTACTCGGGACCTCCGCGGTGCGAAAGCGGTTTTAACTTGCTCACTGACGTCAACTAATGCTCACGAATCCCACGTCAAGTGACGTAAGAAAGATCTTCATAACGCCCCATAGTTAACAAATCTAATTCTTGTTATTCTGTCCTTTACACTGGCGCTAATTTGAACAGAAACAAAAAATACATACATACTAAAAACAAAAAATAAGAAAGTAACACAGCTACAATACTTTACCTTATTCTTCTCAGCCATAAGATAGTTCTGGTCTATCCTGAGCCAGAGCAGTTCATTGGCAAGATCTTCGGCGGTGATCTTGTTGGGTAAAGTGACGGCAGGCGGCGGGTATTTGCCCGCGGTCACGCTCCAACTCTCCTCTGATGATGACTCGTTTGCTTCTATTAGTCTGGGAGGGAAGCAATATCATTTTAAAGGCTTAGCTATACGACTTTATAACACCTTACCCAACTTGTGACTTGCAATAAACAAATTCTAAAATCAATTGTAAATCTGAATATGGATTGAATGTTGATAACACTTTTCAAGTTTCAAATTGCCATCTATCGTGACATAAATACGCGACGTCTTTGTGTACAATCACAACAATTTTAGAAAACTTTCGATTAATTAATGAGTTTGATCTGGTTAAAAGCTATAATTGTTGTGTATGCAAGTTCCTAGTTATAGCTTGAATACTCACTTCCCACTACCCTGTTTCTGCAGTTCTGTGATGTTTTGTGTTTTGCTCACTCGTCTCTTGCCGTACGTCTGCGCGGTTGAACTTTCTAGTATTATGTTTTCGCGTTTCTTTTCCAAGCTGTAAATAGACACATAATATACCTTGAATAACACATATAATATAGTCCGTTTATTTACTAGAACTTATAACTTGGAGGTTAACTTTAGATATTTGTCAACATTAAGGATTTTTGACAACATTGTAACGTGTTATCGGTGGAAGCAAAAACTTCAAAGTTCACTAAAAATCCTTGTTATAGAGATTAGGGCTACATAAACATAAAATACGAACAATTTCGGTAATTGCAAGTATTCTAGAATATAGAAGACACGCGTTGAATAAAAATATAAGTGTATTCACCTGGCAATAGGCAGCGACTGCGTGGCTCGGAGTTGTCTCGTCTTCTCCGCCTCCTCTTGGATGAGCATGTTCCTGTAATAGCGATACTAATGACTGCCTTCCGCCGTACTGATCAATGTCACAGGTGTAACACCTCGCGAGATCTACGTGGCTTAAATTAGAAGGTCAATGAACTGTCATATTGATTTTCTTACTTATTTCCACGTCGGTAAGATGTGATTCTACATAGATGTAAGTTTTTTGCAAACGTGAAATTAGTATGAAACATCAACATTGCTATTTACATTATCGTTGTCATGCTACACATATAAAGTATAGTATTTATAAGAAGTTATGAGAGATAAAGAGTTAAATAGAAACATATTTACAATGCGGTATAGGTCGAAACGTTGCTATAAATCTGGATTTATGCCACATATAATAAAATTACGGCAAATTCTGTGGCACGATAATCCTAGGCTATAAGATCGTAGAATGCTACTTACAGCTGTATATCAATAATGTTCCTGAGCTGCTCGATGCTGGGCGGGCGCGGGAAGCCGCCGTCGGCCGGCGCCGCTTTGTCATGCTGCCGACACAACACCACACAGACACTTGATTCGTGTGCTCACAACACTTTGCACTCTATGCTATTAGTTACGGTTATTTGAAATGTTAACATTCAATTTGGTGGGCATTGTGTACAGTGTAGTTGATAAAGTTTATTGTGAAAGAAAACAAATAAAATTAAACCAGTCAGTGATTCTGCTTGGTTTATTTTTTATTTGAATTTTTTTTTTATTACTTAATATTCACTATCATGGCCAAAAGTATTTGAGTCGACAAGTATGCTTACTAACGCTTATATTTTATTTAGTAAAGAATGAATCTAAATCTTAATATCTTCAGTAATCATACACTTGTGTTTCTATATGGGAGTGTAGTATAGTGTAAAAAACAAAGTGTTAATAATAAACATTCCACGAACATAACGCTATCAAATTGAGAAGCCCGTACCTCTTTCTGTCTCGGTGGTGGCAGCCGTCTTCTCAACTCGGGCAGTGTTTTCCTGAGTAGGAACCCTCTAGCCGCGGCTTGGAAGTGTGTGACGTTGTCTCTAAGCCGCACGTACCATCTGCGCACGCGGCTGCCGCGGAACCACGCTTGTACTTTTGTTGCCGCTTCTTGTCGGGCTACTAGCCAATGCCTATAGAAAAACGTTAGTGTGCGTTTAGTTAGTCACAGATTATGTTAGTTTGTGGTGTTCAGAAATAAGAGATAGAGGTTTACTTTAAGGAAATAGGGATAAGGAAGATTTGAGGGTACGGGTGGCAAGAGAAAGAGTGAGCAAAAGAAACAGAATAAAGTCGGCTGTAGTATACAGTCGATGGGATTTTAGTGTCCGTAAAAATATCTGACCGACAACTTATTCTGCTGGTACTCTATCTACTAGCAACTCTATACTTTTCTTACCGGCAATAAGTCTGTATAACGGCGGAGGCCCGTCTCAACGCCAGGAAGCGTCGGCGCTCCAAGACGGCGCGGAACCAGCGTTGGATGGTGATGATGGACGCCATGATCTGCTGGTGCAGGCGGTACTCCAGCTTTGTTTGCTCGCTCTCGCGCATGAAGATCTTTGTTGCACCTGAATGAAAGCAATAAAGGAATCTTAGTGTTAAGAAATAACATGGTACTCGAAAAATGTAGAGTATTACTACTTTCGGAAAAGGAGGCCTAGGTCATTAAAATATTAACTTAGATGCAGTAAGTGATCGGTCAAAGTTTTATTTCTTCGAAACATTATCAAGTTTTGAAATGGAGAGTTTAAATCGCACCAACTTACCCAGCTGATAATTATCCCGATCCAAATTAAGTGTAGCAAGGAAGTGCCGCACGTCAGTCTGCGATGATAACAGTCCTTTGGGCAGTAATATCCGGTAGAGCTGTATAAATTCCTCGTAGGTAAGCCGCACGTTGTACCCAGCTTGACGAATGCGAACTGTCTCGAGCATGCCCGTGTATCGCAACTGACGCTGGACTGTCTCCTCGTCGAAAACATTCGGGATCTTATCGCTGTTTGATTTTATGCATCTGTAACAATAATTGACGCAGTTAATGTAAGTCTTTCAGATTTAAGAATTTAGAATGTGGTGTCAACTAAAATATGGAATATTTAAGTTGGTAGAACATTCGTTACACGCTAATACTGTAAGTCTTTTACTGTTTTAAGATTAGAGATGTTTATTTTGATTCAATTTCGTCATTTGTTCCAAATATGTTTGATACCAACCTGATAAAGAACGGGTTGGCCTGATTCAAGGTCTCCATTAGCGCAGCAAGTGAGTGTTGAAACTGCGCGGCCACAGTGAGCGGTTGTTTTCGTTTCCCAGTGGGCGCCGCTGTTCGACCGGCCAAAGTCTTCACGCTTTGCAAGTTCTTCAGGCCTTTCTTCGCGCGCTCCCGAGGCCTGAACGACTTGTTCTTCCTGCCAATCATACACATATATTCAACAGACTAATCTCTATGATACACTACCACCAGTCACCCAAGAAATAAATCGTGATATTTATATAAAAAATATTACACATGCTAATACTTATACCTGCTATTTACATAAGGCTTCTATTAAATAAGTAAATACATTACTGATAATACAATAAAGTTCTATAAAATAAAATAGTAATAAAAGAGAAGAGCTAAGGCATTAGCTATAGCTATAAATATAAATATACCTTACTATACATTATTACCAATATTCAAAAAAGTTGAGAACAAAATACCATAACATTTTCAAACCACATAATTAACACAAAAAATGCACGGAAAATTAAAACCCATAGCCATCACCGTAGACATATCCCGAGAGAACCCAACCGATACACGCGGATTCATCAAACAAAACAAATGAATGAACCACTATGTTTTCCATTGGAGTAAGATGATAGTGATAGTGGACGGACTATTTTTGAAAAACTACATGGAGTTGTACAAAATAGGCGGTCACTAAGTTCACAGTCGCCAGGTTCCAGTCCAAGAGAACGATTTGTTTGATGAGCTACGACGTGCGAGAGAAAAAGAGTGAAGCGAGTATGAGAGGCGCAGTAGGAGCCGCATGGTGGCGTACATGACGATCTGGCTGGCGCGCTGCATGACGTCGGTGTCGTCGAACCGCTCGTCGCGGTCACGCTCCGTCCGGCGCGTGCGCGTCTCTGCGATGCGGTAGTTTTTCGTCCCTTTCCCCCCCACCCGCGCCGAGCTAGGCGTCTCGCTCCGTTGCTTACTATCGTTCGCTCGCGGCGTCTCGCGGACCTTGTTCGCCATTCTGTGCGGCGATCTTTGTATATTGCGAGAAAGGAAATGAGGAATGTAAAAATTAATTAAGAAACAAATAAAAAAAAAAACGGATCAGTGTGCGACGCATGCAAACTTTGTGCCCGCAAAATTACGACTAATACTTCTAGTGAGTAAATAGTAAATAAATGATTGTTGGCTAATAGCGAGATGTTCAAAGAGACAAAAGTAATAAAGGCTGTGTTTAGTTTTCTATTTTATCTATTTTACAGATAAGAACGACTTTTTGTTTCAATGTTACTAACAGTTGGATCACTTGATACCACAACACAAGGCTCTTTGTGAATAGGGTGAAACCGAGAAACTGTTATGCTTCACCAATTTAGGTGTGTCAGGTTAAGAGCATTACAGTTTGATGATTATTGTAAGTAAATGTTTATGGATCTAATCACAGCCTCTTCCAAGGGTGTCAGATGTAAACAGTAACATGGTAGATGTCCATGCAGTGCACATAGAACGAAGCATGCGGATACTGCGGCACGGTGACTTACGCAATGCGGTTGATTGCGAGATTGATTGACGATACTGTCACCAGTTGGCTGAGCAAAGACACATTTCATTACGTCACAACGTTACTCGCACAAGCTTCAGATATAAGAACATACATTTGGGAATATCACTTCGTTTTACTGCACGGAAAAGAGATTCTTATAACAATTCCATTTAGATGAGTTAAGTCTAAATAATAATTCGAATTGGGAGGTTTTTTTAAGATATCTTAAACCCATACAGACCATAGACAAAATCTTGTCTCTGGATAATAAGTATCCCTTTTCCTTGCACGTTTACAAAACTTAGAATTTCAATATATTTTCATGTTGCCAATTCGTTTGGTAACATTCTCATGCCGATGTTATTAGACATTGCAATCTTGCATAGTTAGTCGTATAAAAACGCACGTATCATATAGGGAAGCGACATTATTTATATGGAGACTCAATGCATACAGGTTTTGAAATTCTTGATAAAACGTTTTAAATGTTCATAATTTTCAAATTATGACCAAAATTATACAGGAATCCTTAACAGCATCCAGTAGTGTTATTTTACTGAAAAGCTGATTTTATTCCTGGACCAGGTAGCAACATTCTTATATCAGTAGACGTTAATCTTCAAAGTTAATAACCTAATTGAGTTAAATAATCTGGACTGAATGAAGTCATTTGTTTATGCTGTCACTTATCTATCTATTTAAACTTCAATCAGTCGTGAACTCATAATGATCAAGTCTAAATAGTATCCTAGATTCCTAACATCTAAATTCACATATAAAACCGTATTCTCGCGTAAACTTATCGTCAAACAAATCCAAAAGCAAATGAACTCACCTGATAATGCTATCGTTAGGGCAGTGTATGGAGGCGCGCGGTATTCGCGACGCACCGTCTACTCTGTGCACGCGGTGACGTCTACCTGCCTCTTGGAATGCGAAGTATCCTCTGGGGTAATAGAAAAAGAAATGGATTTTAGTTTGTGAGATTTGTAAAGATTTGATAGCAAGAGAATCGAGAGAGTGAGTTTCTATAGTTTTAGTGCACTTTAGTATCGTTGGATGGAAAGAAGTATTTCTAGAGTATTTTAGCTACGTTTAGTATGTAGCGTGATGATATTTTGTTCAAGGACAATATTTCAATCTCATGAACGATACAGAACCAGACAGCTTGTCACATCCCACTGCTGTGCAAACCCAGAATGAACTAATCAAAATATAGCACTAATCTACTATATGCCGTCAATCGAAGCTTGAATATTTATATTTATACTCTTCATAATATTGTAAGTATCTTAGTAAATAACCTACCTGAAAAACGCCCGAACGATGGCCCAACGGAACACAGCAACGGGATCTACTCCAACTAGTTCCCTTACAAACGCTAGAGACGAGTTCTTTAGAACGCTCACTATGTCCTGACGCATAAGGTCCAGATTCTTCTCGCGCATTACTGTCACCTAGGCGGGAAAGAGACGGAAGATGTTATGTATTAGAAGACATTAGAAGGAGACTGATATCTCTGTTGTAACGGTACAGTACAACCGCAAAAGTAAGTTAAAATGTAACGTAAAACTTTGTTATGTTCGTTGAATATTGAATGAATGCAGACAACCAGTTTCAAACATTGAATGTAATCCATTCAATTCCAACTAGGCTATTGTGGTGATGGATGACAGCTGCGCATGTAACTTATTCTTTGGTTCCACTGTAATTTACTTCTTTAAAATAAAAACAGTTAGCTAACCTGATATTTAACCCTTCCAGCGTAATGCCGCACTACAAAGGCGGGCTCCCTTCGAGATGGCTTCTCATAGAATGGATTATCTTCATGTACCGAGTTAAACTTCTGTAGTAGAGTTTCATTTGTTGCCCATGGGAAACTGGAATGAAGGAATATTTTAATACAGATAACATTTATGCAATATGTGGCTGGATTACACATATTTGATGGAGAAGAATTTTGAAAAAAAGTTGACGCATGCAAAACGTGAATCATATCCGTAAATTGATAAAGATTTCTGTAGCACTAGTAACTGAGTTGTACACACATTTGGAGCCCATGCTGTACTTCGTAAAAGAGAATTAGTTTAGCATAAAAACAAAAGCAACTCACTTGCACTGATCATCGAGGACACACAGCAACCCGCCGGGCTTCCCTTCAATCAACTGCAGACAGCCGGTATTATCCGAGAACCCTATATCGGTCCAGCGGATCCCTTCCCTTCTGTATTCTTCTTGTTCGTATTTAAACACGTGCTGGTTGAAATAGTACTGTAGGTGTTCGTTCGCGTAGTTTATGCACAACTGCTCGAAACTGTTGTTAGGACCAAAGTCTTCGAACCCGAATATATCAAGGACACCTGGAATATGAGACTCGTTGTAGCATACAGTTCTTAATTTTATTGCCTATATATTCATTGCGGTAATAGGCTTTCTAACCTTTTTTAATACTATCAATCAAGTTAGATTGTTAGCGAGTGATTCACATTCTATTAATTTTCGGAACAGTTGAATAGGATATTGGCAATAAGTATTATCTATCCTTATCACAAATGTGACTTGGCATAGATCAACCTAAAAGATATGAAAGTGTTTACATGGATTTCTTACCTATGCTATGCCCTTGATGTTCGCGCAATGTGTCCTTCTTTGACAGCAACGCGTGGTTAACTTGCATGACGATCCAGTCAAAGAGAGCACCGTATAAGCACTTAGCCATGGCATCGCGCGTTGCAATCGCTTCGGGCAATCTGAAAACGAATTTTTAATCTTATAATATTGTTTTAAGATGAACATGCAAGTAGGAAATGCAAGAAACATTTGTAAGCTTTTACATCAAAGAGGAATTAATGCATCGTCAATTAAACGCTGAGTTTCCGGCAGATGGAAAGTCCTCATCGCATATTTATTAACATACATCAAAAGCGTCGAAAGATCTTTGATCAAACGTGTATGACGATATTAAGGATGGTTTTTGGCCAGATATGTACTTGGTGTGTTTGGATCATAGCAAGTGGAGGACAGTGGTATCTGTCTACCCCAATAGGGGAGAGACGCAACAGATATGTATGTGCTAGATTTTTTATGCGAAAGTACGTGTGCTATAGAATTCGTGTTAAGGAGTCACGCTATAGATGCTGTTTTGTTACTATCAATACATCGCTTAGCTTGAGTTGGAAATATATCTTGGAACATTAACAACTCTGTTACATAGTGTATTGTTATTTACCTGTAATTAATAACCAAGGTCTCCCCACTGGCCCTCGCCCGTTTGGAAGTGAGAGCAGCGAGTAAGGTCTCCTGTTTGACACGCAGTAGAGAGGAGATGAGTGACACCACGTCTGGGTTGCGAACCCCGACCGCTTCGTCGTGATGATACGACTTGCGTTGCGGCTGGAACTCTACGTTACCTGGAATATTTGGCAGTTGGTCAGTTTATGTGTTACGTGTTGTGTGTGGTGTGTGATATACCTAAAGTTGGGCCTAGTCAATACTCGAGACATAACGCGGTATGCAGGGCGAATCAAATATTTATCTAATACTCAGTTGTAAAATAGGCCATCAGACAGCAGCGGATTATAAAAGTTTTAAATAATATCGAGATATTTCAAATGCTATATAATTTGCATACGAAAAAAAGGATTTTTAGAGAAATAATATTTGACTTGAGTAAGATACAATTATTTAACCTATATTTTTAAGCAGGTAGTCGACTACAAAAACCCTTGGTACTGTGACATGATAAATAAGTTATTTAACTTGTTGATGTTTCCTTATCAGTGTATTGTATAAATTTCCAATAAAGGCAAAGGATGCTTTATCAAAAATACCTGTTTTATCTTGCTTTTTGAATTTGCAAAACAAAGCAGCATATTCCTGAACGTTTTTTTTTAACTTGCTATGACAAATTTTGAGTTTTAATGTAACATTATATTATATACTTTTATATATGTTACACTTAGTTTGAATCACTGGTTTGGTATTGGCAGTTTTATACAAACAAAATGTAATAGATAACCTAAATTAGTCAAGTGTCCAGTTTTACTTTAGTCTATATTACTAACTCGCAGCGATGGCGTGTTTAAAGAGCTTTAGATACGTAAATAGTGACGTCATATAGACGTTCGTGATTATGACGACATAAACTATCTTAAGCTCTACTGGCTATGAGAATAGAAACGATCAAATAATCCCTTATCTGTTTGGTTGATTTTACGAATAATATAATCATTTTTTCTCGTAGTTTTAGAGAGACGGTAATATGAAAGAAAATTACTATAAATGGATCCGTATCAAGGACAATAGCTATTTACTAAAACAATGAGCTAACTTGTGTAATAAATAAACACTGGAGTTAAATACGTGTCGATTATTGTTATCTTAATATGTGTTGAGTGAAGCAAAGGGTCAATACACTGATTTACACATTTTTATCTCTGTGATGTGTCACAGTTTTTAACTAATTTAAAATTTCACTTTTATAGTTATCATGATAATTGTTTATCAACTGATAACAAATTTGGCTATATCAATGTTGTATTAAATGCTTCAAATTGGATATTGCCTATGAAATTTAATATTGTTGGAAGTACAACGAATTACAAGGTTTTTTACTATTTAAGATAGGAAAAAACTAAATAAAGAATCAAATACGAGATTATATTGCTTGACTTACCCAATAGGAGTACCGCGGATAGCACAGCAAACAGTCTTCGTTGTTTGTCCATGGTAAAGCCGACCATCTCCATAGACTGCTTAAGACGCGAGAACTCATACTGCTCATCAACGCCCGGCACCACGCTGCACCCCGTCCGAGATAAATAGTTGTACTTGTCCACACTGAGCAGGTGGAGCTGCTCCCGCTCCTGCTCCGACGCTCCCGCCAGCAAATAGTAGAATACGTGATAGTTCCTCTCGTTCCGACCCTGACTGCATATTCTAGATTTTTCCAACAAATACTTTTGCACCACAGCACCATGAACCATTCCATTTTCCTTGTAATTCACTTGTATAAACTTCCCGAAACGACTCGAATTGTTATTGTGTGCTGTTTTAGCGTTACCGAACGCCTCTAACACTGGCCCGGCACTTAGAATAGTCTGCTCGACGCCGCTCCCGTGGGATCCTTTCTGGCTGAGAGCCGTGAGGTGATGTAGGAGGAAGTTGGTGCTCTCCGTCTTACCGGAGCCGCTCTCTCCGCTGATTACGATACACTGATTCGTCCTCTCCCGGAGCATGCAGTGGTACGCGGCGTCGGCAACGGCAAATATGTGCGGAGGCAAACTTGATCCTATTCTCTTGTTTTGGTACAACTTGACATACTTCGGATTGTAGATGGGGTAAAACTTGAACGGATTGAGGGCTATTAATATAGAGCCGACGTATGTGTAGATATAGCCGGCCCCGAACCTCGCGCGGAGGTTATCTAACAGGGTCTGCTCGTTCAGTTCCGGTAGTTGGCACAGATCCGGATACTCTCGGTCCTTCGGCTGATAAAGGAAGCGCTGGAAGTAGTCCTTTATGAGCTGAGGGTCTACCGAGAAGTTTTCCATCCATGGCTCATCAGGAATTTTTTCGCGCAAGTAGAACCTGAAAAAATATCATCGAGTTTATAAATATCACAAATAGATCAAAGTGTTTAAATTTAGAGCTAGCTTTTCGTTACTTTTGCGTCATTTCTAAGATGGAATTATAAATATTAGTAGGATGCGGTGGAGTCGGAACGCTCTCTCATGTTGGCAGCCGCAATGTTTTAGTTTGATTGGCAGGATGGATCGCTGCTATCACCGCGCGCCGCTCGAGCCGCTGCTGCCGACGCGACAGGAAGGTGACTCACACCACCATTAGGGACATTATCCTCAATCACTACTGCCACTACAGCCCTTTCATGACATTCGTTATATAATATTACAAGTGATTGTGATTAGGAAGTTTTCTTGCACAATTAAGAGGTTCCTACAATTCGTAGATTACAATACAACTGGAATTTATACACTACTCCTACTCTTATAGACTTGATATAAAAATACTTTTGACAAGGATAACTATGGAAAAATTACCACATGCGTAATTATAACAGGCAAATGAATTAATGATTCATAGAGAAACATTGAGAGATCCGTCGTGGATATTTATACAAACAGTATCGTGGTGACGGGGAAGTTTAACGCCACATACAAATAAGTTGGTTCACAAGTGTGTGATCAAGGTTACATCTCGTAACGTAATTGTAGGACTCAGATAATTATATAGCAGGACTAGATTTAGCATTGTCGTGCGACGCCGCGCCGCTCGCTACACGTTCACAGCTATTCAGAAAAATATTGCAGATAAAAACTCGTTATCTCAAGTTAAATGCCACTCACAATATGTATAAACAGACTAGCTAGGGTAATGGGGATTTAATAATGATTTCATTTGGTAATCTGTTATTAGTTACTAGTGATGACTCCAAATATATTTAGGGAAAGTAGTTTTTAATTGAGTAAGTAAATTAGAACGTAGTTGTACTTCTAAATTGTAATCAATACATTTGCAATAATGAGAATTGTGTGTGCATTATACCATAAATATTTATACATCCGCCTCCATTCACATATTTGTTGGAAATAAATCTTGGTATATATTGTTATTAATCGATATTGTTACTAAATGTTGCGCACTAGGTGTGTGTTTCCCTCATTAGACAGTTATTTAAAGATCCCAGTGCTCAAGGTGCTGAAGCAAAATGTTTATTTAAAATTGAAGGCTGCCAAAGCCTCATCACAAAAACATTTATCAGATATCAATTTTATCTAGTTTCACAATTTAATTCTGGGGGACAAATTTTGAAAACAAGCCTTGCATAACCCAAATCTGTTGTATTGAGTGTAGTATGTACACTTACCTATAATACTGTCCAGAGTTATTGTTAGGCCATAGCAGCATGACGGCGACTGGAGACTCGTTGGGTCCAAGGCGCCGCTCTTTGCATTCTCCACTGACCACATCTCCCACCACCTAATTAAAGTTTTACATTCATAAGCCTATTTTTAATTTAGATCAGGTATAATTTTAAAAAATAATGGCCAACCTTTATCTTTAACGCCTGATGCACAAATCTATGCCCCCCGTTCTCATAAAGTAATAAATTAGGTATCTTAATTGCTAATGTAAATAATACATTTTGAAATGGTTTCAAATGCTATCGCCAGGATAATGCGTCGTGAAGAATTTAAAGAGAAGCAACTCACTCAATAGAAAAGTCATTGTGAAATCCTTGTTAATACTATTGATTGAACCTATTTCTATTGCACCACAATTATTTACATATTGGTCAAACCACAAAAATAACAGTAAACAACAGTTTAAACACAATCGAGACATAATCTATCAATCAATTATAATGTCTTTTTACTTTTATCATAATCTTAATAGATTACTAAATTACTCAAAAACCCTTTAGTAACCACTAAAACAAATTAAGATCTAATAGATAAATAGCAATAAGAAACAATAATGATTGGTTAGCTTTATAAAAACAGCATAACATTATGTTGTTTTTAGTGTAACACATTTGTGTGACATGAAGTAATTTGATACAGTTACTGTGGCTGTAGGTAGCGCACAAATCAAAGACAGGTGGCAAGGAAGTAACAATGATCTTGACATTCAACCCTGATGACTCATCTAGTGCAATGAGCAAAATACAAAGTGATGACAAGCACCATCAAGATATCCATGACATGACTAATGTGACAAAAACTCCAGAGGAAGTGCTTGGATTAGAAATGCACCATTATGGTGTAATACTACTCTAAGATGAAGGTCAAGAATTTCTTTGTATAATGTTATAAATATTCATAGATATTTATGTACAGAATAAAGCGGAACAAATATTCATTTCATTATTCTGTATTGCATAAATATTTGTGTAGCAGAAGATATAAGTCTGTGTGATATAGATACAACAATAAATAATTTGGACAATTAAGAATGGAAATGTTAACTGTCTGTCTATGTATATTTTAAATAGTTTCAGAAGTGTAAAGAACTATGTACACATAAGTAATTTATCTTTATTTATAGACCTTATCGACCACAACATGAGATGACAATGTAGAAATGAACTGCTACTGTATGATTTATTTATTTGTATTTAGCACATTTTGCATTCAGTGATAAATGTTATGATTAACTTATTGTGAGAAATGTGTATAACAACACTTTTAAATGTTATTATTTGTGTCAAACAAGATGTCTATTATGTGTATGTTTTGTTTTACTTTACTTGCAGGACTTTAAGGCTTTTCATATTGTCAAAAAATGATTTGCAGTTTGAGTTGATATATTTACAAAAATAGTTTTAGTATATATAATATTCTTCAGGTTAAAATAAATTTGCTGCACACACGATTCAGTTAGGTACATATTACATACCTCTGCCAGTTCATAAGGTCCACCGCTTCCATCGCTCAAGTTGAGTTTGTCTGCGATGCAGCACACTATCTCCTCTGAGCTGGTCTGCTTCGAGGCCTCCACTGATAGGGCCTCGTATTGAGCAGACAGTGCGCCCACAAACACCTGCATTAAAACACCTATCTAGCTACAGCATTTACATTTTATCACTTGGGATTACTTTGTATTTCCAAGACAGTTTGTGAAAGCTAAATAAACAATTCCATTTATTTAATTTTAATTAAACTGTAATGAATGTCAAATGTTTAAAGAATGTTTGCTTCAGTATCAATGTCAATATGCATATTTTTTCCTTGTTTTGTTATAAATACTATTTATTCTTTTTGTACTCAAAATCTCTAGTTATAAACTAGAACAAGTTTTCAGAAAAAATATACTCTAGGTATAACTCTTGCTACAAATTAGTCAATATTTTGAGATTAATTTAAAAAAGAGAATATTTAAATACTGCGTTTGTAATAATAGGTAGTATAAGAAATCACACTTCAATTTGTATACCATTTAGGTCACAAATCAGTTAGTTAACATGGAGATAAAATAATGTTTTTTATTACTTTAAACATTGAGCATTTTAATTTTCAAATTCATCAAAATTTGTGACTATCATTAGATGTAAAACTAACCTGAACAATATATCTGTGATTTTCAGCATGTGCCATCCTGCGACATTGTCCTATTTCTGGCTGCAACTGATATCCATATTGTTCAGATCCATTTTGCTAGGATTAACTTCATATGTATCCAATCTCCAGAGGTGTGTAAATTCATGTCAGCGACTTGTGATTTAAAAAAATTCTTTAACTGTCTGCTGCAAAAACATCACATCACTTTGTTCTCTAAAGGTGTTCTCGTCACTGCCAAATAGCACTCTTGTAGTGGTCTACTGCATGTGGAAAGGGAGCATTATGCACCTGACATCCCGTAAGCGCAGGTTGTATTCAACCATGACAAGACTACTCACAGGCATTATCTTCACAGGAATTTCACAATTGCAGCCGCTTGATATTAATTGCTCAGTTTTAGTCGGTATTCCTTTTAGTAAATACAAGCTTTCCAGTCGAGCACAAAGAAGAGAAATCTCCGATTTGGGTCACATGCTGATTGAATAGAATTTACCAAGCTTGCTTTATCTCAGCTGTCCCTTAGTTTCCAATTAAGCTGTTCTGTTTATGTGCTTCAGATGATCAATATGGCGAGAACACCAAAGTAACTTGTAATGCAGCGCATATAATATAAAAATAACACAAATTATACAAAACTCCAGCGAAATCGGTGTCTCCAACAACCTGTTATTTGTCAAACACAACTCTCGCCAGGGCACCACGAAACCGCACCAGTTTAAATTACATTCACTATGTTTTTAAAAACGTTTTCTATTTCTCGTAAAATATCCTGGGGTTATTACTTATTTGATTTTATAATAATTTTCTTGAGAGATATCTATTGAACCACCATTTTTATTTGTGTGTGAGTTGAGTCGTGTATTTTACAATGTTACCTATTGAAAAAAATATAGAAAGACAGGAAATCAATATGAACGTAGATAACTTCTAAAATGAGTCGGTTAATATTCAAGTCATAGACAACATCATTTAAAGATCATAGACTAACCCGTTATACATTCTTTTTGTCGAAAACATATCTTATGTGTATTATTTATTGTCAACAAAATAAAAATATGTGCTTTACAATTTAGAATAAATAAAATAACTTTAGCTAAGTACACAAGTTCAGAAAAATTTAAATGTTTATTTATCAGATTCATTCATCCGAGTTATTCTTTTTAACCTGATCGCATTCTTCTTGTCTATGTATGGCGCCAAATTTGAAAATAAATTCAGGCACTTCCGGCGAAAGTTGATGAAAGTGGAATTATTTTTCTTATTATTATTATTATTAAAAGATGAAATAACAGTGTCACTTACATACGAGTAAATTAAAAAATATCATATGTGTTATTAATTATTATCATTCTACACGCAGAATTATACCTACGACGCCGTCGTTGTTCATAATGACGGTGAGTGCCTAGTACCTGTAATACCAGTGGTATTACCCACAGACGTATGAAAGCTGCTGTAACTTGCAGTTACAGGTAATACCTCTGTATTGTCTATTAATCTTATATAGGTACATAAGTTACCTACCTACAAAATTGTAAAGTTGCATTGAAGGAAGGTAAATCAGTTTTAAACATCCTCGTAACCAACCATACATTAGAATTAAAAGGACATTTTAGGTACAGTAGCGGGAGTTCTAAAATGAAAATCTTAAATTCGATCCCAAACAGTTTACTTGGTACTTAGGTACTTAAACAAGTAGAATACTTAATATGTAATTTCCTAACTTTTTAATTAAACTTACTTTTAACTTATTTGAACAGTTACCTACCGCGCCAGCGCGTTTATTTACAAAATTGAAAATAGTTACGAAATCATGATGATCAAGTTGTACTTACAAAACTATAATGCCCGGCAATTTTCGTGAACATTTATTGACCTGATGGGAGAAAGTTTGTATACCATGTCACCATACAAATAAGGAAAATGCCGTCACCTGCGTCTACCTTAATAATCAACTTAGTATCTATACGCATCTACTTATTCTATCTTTATCGTATATTTAAGTGCAATAAGTAACTTAGAACTAGTATTTTATAAGAGCCGCCTAATCCGATGTACATGTGCGGTATTTGTGCGTCTGCCTGCAGCAGCGGCGGCAGCTGCAGCGGCGGCGGCAGCTGCAGCTCGACGGGCATGTACGCGGCCGTGCTTGGCGAGGTGGTCTGATCGAGCGAAACGTTTGTTGCACTGGTTGCAGCCGTAGGGCTTGTCTCCGGAGTGACTACGACGATGGCGCGCCAACTCATCGGAGCGCGCGAATCGCCACACGCATCCACTCCACGTGCATCGGTAAGGTTTCTCCCCACTGTGCCGCCGCAAGTGTGCTCGCACGTGTGATGCTTTAGCATATAACTTGCCGCACTCTTCTACTGGACATCTAAATGCTCCTAACTCTGGACAGAACTCAGGCTCACCATATATTCGTTTCGTCTCAGTCTTGTCTGTTTCTCTACTAAAAACCTTCTTATCCCAATGAACTGGTGCAGGCCGCGGGGTAACGATAAGATCAGGATCATACGTAGGATCTAATTCTGTTCCCAGAGTCGACAGCCTTCCAAGGTCTTCCCCGCTGTCTGAAGAATCGGTGGCAAAGTTGGGACCATCATTGCTGAGGGCTTCAAGTAGATAGTCATCTATGTCCTTGTCGAATGCTGCGAAATCCAACGTAACGGAGTTTTCGATGACGTTAAAGTCATCCTTGAATTCACTAGCACCATCCCCACTAACGAAAGTGTCACAGTTGAAATCACTGAACCATTCACTATTGTCCGCCACAAAGGACGTCGGCAGCTCGAAGTTGATGATGCTTTCTGCTGGTGAGTATTCGTAGAGATACTGGTCGCTGAGAAGAACATCCTCCAATACGGGGTCCTTGTTCTCTCGGTACATCTTGGACCTGAAATGAAAGAACAAATTTTATAAGTAGGTAATAGTCAGACGTTAGTGGTTAGTAAAAATATGAATGGTAAAAGAAATACATTACTTACAAAGGCCTTTTACGCCAGTGTTGTTTGTTTTTAATGAACGATAGTATGCGCTGATAAATATGAAACGAGAGGAAGTTTATCAGGATGAGCAGTAGACTAGCGGCTGTGTCGCGCCCCGGGGATGGAGTGGCGAGATGTGCGGTTGTCGGCGGACAGCGCCGGACCCGCGCCACGCTGATAACGGCCATCGCCGATTATTGGATCCGCACCACATGTTGTACCATTCACCATCATCGAACCGCCGCCGTCACTGCGCCACAGCGAGATGACACGCGCTCATATATTTATTGTTATCTATTCTATCCTCTTTGTTTTTAGAGATGAGAACCAAAAGATTTACCTACTTATTCCTAGATTTGTCGCCGTACATTATTCAGAACACAAACTTAATTCACAACCAACTCATAGGTACCAATAGGTATCGATACTAGCAATACCTATTTGTTTTGCTTTACATTGAACTTGTTATGGATTTCAAGATTAAAGTAATGGAAAGTATTAATTAGCAAATATGTTTATAAAATGCAATAAAAGATCGTTCACTTGCTTACAGCGTTATCGTGCGCTTGACCTACCCGACAGTTCTTTTACCTAAGTTAGATTAAACAAGTACTTACTTATACGTACATTCTCATAAGGTAAAAAATAGGCACTTGCGTGATTTAACATTAATCGATAAGTTGATGGATACCTACAATAAAACTTTTGTACTCAGTCGCGTTGTTGTTAGTAAGTAGGTACCTATATGAATAGTAGGTATAATGTTTTAATCTTATTTGACGATAAGTTCTTAATTTCAAAAGTATTTTATTACTGCTTGTATTAAATGCAAAAAGTTAAATCAGGTACCTACTCACTTTAAAGTTAATGATAAATACATTCTTACCTAGATACCATTAGACAATGAAATGTTCATCTATGCTCCAACTAACATACCTAGTAAAATTTTCTTAATTTATTAACAATTTTAAAAGTTCGGAATAAGTCACTAAGGTGACGACGTCATTAATTTACCTTAGTATTCCTACTTCTATAATTTCTATATCCACTTATGCCAGAATGAGCGGTAAAAAGGTGCAATTATATTTCGTCGGTGTTATTAGGTAGGTGCGGTAAAGTCCAAAATACTTACTAGTCAATGCGTCATTGATTAAAATATAAACTGTAAATTGTTTATTTGGCAATCCACAATATAACACGATACATTTCCTGATAGAGATAAGCAAATTCTATACAGAGGAAAGGGAGATAAACAACATGTGTGTACCTACAAAAGCCAGTACAGATATGCGTCATTGTTGCGGATGAGCTTGGAGAACAGCAATAATGATTTTTCGATCACCAATGATGTACTTAGATAATAAATGTAGGTAGATATTAAATTAAAACAGATATCTTGCTAACATGCATAATTTATTTTCAGTCTTTACCTGTCTATGTGAAATAATTTAGGTGTCTTAAGTTGCCTCTCGTTTAGTGGTAGGACTGGCAGGTATAGGTATCTACGAGTATCTATCTAGTAGTATAATTAATAATCTAGTAGTACTTGTAGGTATGTTGTTTACGTAGGTATTTATTAACTTGTGGCAGATTGCTTTGACTATTTATCACTCATAATTTGTACTTTTTCAATATGTGGATTCGGTGGAAGATATCTTAGGAAACAATAACAAATGATCAAAACAAAAGTACGGTCAAAACAATAACATTGTTGTGTAGTGTGTTTTCAGGCACATTTTCCAGTTGCGTCACGGCCGTCTCGCCGGCGCGGGCGCTATCGTGGCGGCGGCGGCGGCGGCGCGGCGGTGGCTGGTGGTGCCAGCATCTGGCCTCTCGCCGTCACCGCTCACGTTACATAGCCTCCAGGCTTTGGACACGTGCTTACTATACTCACCTACTAATATATTGAATTGCGCACAATTTTTTTTATTTGGTGGTAGGTAATTACTGATTAGGTGTAATATTGCTAATAATATTCAGGCAGGTAGAAATAAAGGGTACCTATCTGTATCTCTTGTTACAACAAGAACACTTGTACCTATACCTACAAAAGACAAATGAACGCTACCTAAATAAGATAATTAGGATTTTAATAGTAAAAAATAGCTCAAATGATGATTTTTTAGATAGGTAAGTTACTATTGCTAACCGAACTAAGTAGGTGTTTTTTAAGAAAGACCTACCTATCGAATGGAAGGTATCGAACATACCTCATACTACCTAAGCGTCTGCTAAAAGAGTAGGTAGACCTAAAGAAGTAGCACAACACACTAGCCCATCTTTAAAAATATGGACCTTTTGTGTCCGATGTCTCAGTTAATTAATCTGGGTCGAGTGCTTCCGAGTTACCTACTTATATGACTTTCCGTTTTCGTCTTTTATTTGTCTCATTGGTAATTTTAATTTACAAATAAGTATTGACAAATACATACTAACAAACAAACACTAACTGGCCGAGCGAAATCCCAATAGGTATTCAAATCACCAGGCACTGATAACAACTTTGTTTTTTTCGTTAAATTGTAACAAAATATAGCCATGAAACAATCATACACCAAAGCAATAAATTTTAGATATCGAATATCTATATCCTACCTAGCCTATATTAACAAAGGAAATAATCATTAATGTTGCAAACTGTTATCTATAGGCTCATGCTAAAGTTAATTTTAATTTCCACGTTTATCAGTTTTAGCTTTGATTTTTACAATGCTACAATTATTTAACAAAAATTAATTAATTAATTTTACTTAAGTTTATCTATATGATATCTTTATCGAACCAATACTTACATAAAAGGTCTTGTCTTGATACTCGAGATTCAGTGGAAGCTCAAGCGAGGGGTCTCAATTTTGGCCAATTAGTGTCGCGGCTGATCGCTGCCGGTGTGTGAACTATGTCACTCAGTGCCCTAACTGGCGATAACACGCGGTGGCTGGCACCACCAGCGTCTGTCCCAACCTCAGGTTACATATTATGGCCATTACAATCGTTGTATAGAGTGTTTTGTAAACTAATAAACTTTTTGTTTCAGAATTACGATAGGTATGGTATGGACCTACTTATGCTTAATTTAAGCATTTCCTTCAGAAACTCCGACGGAGCAAGACTTGAAATATTTTTCTACTTGTTTCTACTTTAGTTAAATTTTCAATTTCTAATCTCTACTTTGTATTGTGTTTTTAAAGGAATACCTACACACAAAATAACTTCAAAACTGGTAAGAGCATGGATATAGCATACCAATAGACAGACTACCATTATATTTAGTTTTATCAATAGTTTTATGTTTTCGACATGTGCCAAATGTGTTTATAGATAAAATAGTCGTTACGTTCCAAAATCCCGGTGGTATAGATATGGTGTTAAGAGAATGTCGTGCGCATGGTTTCGAATTTCTAGGAATTAATGCATTGCTGACTAACTGATAATTGTGACTAATGAGTTGGAAATGAAACGATAATACTAATTTGGGTTTTAAAAATAATGAGACACAAATTCTTTGCGCATATTTTTTTAATACGAGCATTTTACAACAATATTGAAACGAAATCGTCACTTTGAGATCTGCTGCCAACATACACTACGGGCGCTCAACAAATAAACATAAAACGCGCACACTAATCTATATAAACAAGTCGCATACTCGTAAGTACATACAGGCATCCCAATATCTATACATACACTAAAGCTATATCACCACTCGTCACTCGCCACGGTCCTCGGCGTTCGCGGAACGTCCGCACTCACTACACTTGATCGAGTTTGTTCGTAGTTGGAATATTGTCAGTATTTGTGGTTTCACTATTCACTGTCCACGTTTACGGTCCACTCTAGTAGATGACTTCGTACACTGTTGCTTTCTTGTCTCCAGAACCTGTCACTATGTACTTGTCGTCCGAAGAGATATCGCAACTGAGCACCGATGATGATTCCTTTGACTGGAAAATAATACGATACATTAGTTAGTCATAAAAACATAGCACACGTATCATTCACAGACCAAAAATGATTTTATTTGCCTTGTCTTATTTGTTGCAGTTTAAAAGCGACTGACTTCAACTGCTTACATAATCGACAACAAGAAATTATGATAGAGTCGTTCAAGTAGGTAGTCGTAAAACACAAAATTTAATTGCCTGAATAGATGTTGGAGAAAATATTAGAACTGGCACTTACCTGGAATATACTGGCGCCGTATGGCGTACGCCACGCGTTAAGAAGATTGTCTTTCCCTGTAGAAACGAACCATTTGCCGCAAGAAGCGAACCGTAGTGAAAGTACACATGATTCGTGAAGATGTAGCTGGTATTTGTCAGGTTTGACTGCGTGAAGAACTTCCACGTTGCTGTTCTCCATACCAACCGCTAGCCATTCACCTAAAATATAAGGAAAGATTGGTTTATTGATTCTTTTACTCTAGAATGTGGAATGCGCCCGACAGCGTTTTCAATTTTAGCTCTGAATTTGAGAAACATTTATGACGTTTTAATTTGGCGCTGAGTTTCTCATTTGTTTATCAATTCCGTAAGCAAAGCGATATTTCGTTAGCAATATTGAATGTCATAATGATAAATTACCTGTAGGACAGTATCCCAACGAAAATATTTGAGAACTGAAGTCATGTTGTTGTAATTGTCTTCCTTCTTTTAAATCCCATGATCTGTAAAGAAATTGTCAATTAAATAACAATGAAGTTTTCGTTTTTACGTCAATTAAAAAAAAACCTGAGTATTACGTTAGGATTTGCAGTTTTTCGTAAAATAACTTACCTCACTGTATTATCGAGACCACCGGTCCAAAGTTTTGTACCATCAGCTGAGATATCGATGCAAGAAGCACCATCTGTGTGCCCTTGGAATTGTCGAACTAGAGTCTGATTGTGCAAGTCCCATACCGCTATGTTACCGTCGGAACAACAACTGAAGCACACCTGAAAAGAACAAATTTATGGCGTTTGATTTAACGAACTCGTACGTTAGGTATATTGCAATAGCATATTGTGGTGGTGAAGCCCTAGTGGGTTATTAATACACTGGTCGTCATGATATCAACAATAATATCTAGTTTTCGTATAATGCATACTTATGTCTAAAGATTTCATAACATTTGGATATTTGGAGGTAATTCTGTTAATACTAATTCAAGAAATGGAAGGTAAGTTTAATAAGTATTTTTTTTAAATTAAGTACTTTAGTTTACCTTAGAGTCGGGACTGATAGCGAGCGCGTAGCAGGCGGGCGCGGAGGAGGTGAGCTCGGCTTTGATGCGCGGCGTGGGAGACGCGAGGTCCCAGATGGACAGGTTGGAGGCCTCCCCGCCCACGATCAGCGTGCGTCCGTCCGGCAGCAGCTTCACCGACCTGATGTAGTTATCCCTTTGCTGAAATAGACAATAACGGTTTTTGTAAGTTTTATATTCTTTCAGAAATAGTTGAAACAGAGGAACAATTTGTTTCAATGGATTTTTATTGCAAATCTTCTCTTCTTATTTTATATACTCGTCATTATACAAGAAGATTTTTTGATTGCTAAAAAAATAACATATCAAATTGATGAAATCGTTCATTATCCGACAGTTACCCACTCACCAAGCAGTCCAGTTGGCTGACTGGCGCTTTGCTGGGCTGGCTGATGTCCCATACTTTCACGCAGCCCTTGCCTCCAGTGTACACGTATTTGGTAGGCGAGGAGACGGTTACGGCGCAGACCACCTCTCCGTGGGCCAGCGCGGACACCTGTCTCGCATGGCGAGGAATCCCGGGGCCCATAAGGGCATCTGGCGGAAAGGGCACCGGTTGCATTTGACCCTCAGCTGACACGTGGAATGAGTAAGCTCTGAAAATAAAGTGTTTTTATTTTAAGTAGATGAACATTTAAATATTATAAATGGCTTAGACACACCAATAAATCCAATGATGGCATGCCAGAAAATCCTATTTTAAATAATAAGAACTTACGGTTTGCCGCCAGGAATGGGTGCGAGAGCAGCAGGTCCAATTGGCGGGCGTAGAGGCTCGTAAGCCAGCGCGGCTCTTGCGGAGTAGCCTGCAAGTCCGTATGCGTCGTGTGCACCGTTGCCGAGGTAGGGGTACTGCAGCGCGGGCGGTTTGACGGCGGCCTTCAGCGGCGCTCCGCCCGACCCCGCGCCGCTCGCGCCTGACGTCGGTGTCACCGGCTTCGAGATTGGGGTACTGGGCTTCTCGTCTAGTTTCTTGGCTGACGGGGTTGAAGCGTTACTTGACGTCCCCGATCTGGAAAACAGAAAAAAGTGCTATTAAAGTAGGTACGTGTCTCATTTGCTTCTGTTTAGTAGATGAAACTAGTTTTCAATCTCAGAACTTTTATAACAAGAGCGGAATGACTTTTTGCAAAGTACTATCATTTAATAGAAGGCTTCAGTGGCGCAAAAATAAAGAGGCTTTACACATTAATGGAGTGTAACAAACAAAATAACCTGCTTCGTCGGCTACGGCGAACACAAAACTTGGTGTAATAACTTTAGTTTCGAACAATTATAGGCAAGTTTGCGCAAAGATTAAATCTGTTATCCATCGAGGTGTGGATAATCTCTATGTAGTTAATAGGCCTATGGCGTCGGCCGTCTAGCGACCGTAATTGATTCAGAGCAAAGCAGGATTAACTTCCCACTCGCGTCATGTAGATACAGTGACCTTCTAAGCTAAGCATATAACGTGTAAGTAGCTCTACCTTATATGACTTCATTTAAAAGGATGGAATGATTATCTAGAGTTTACCCGCGACACGACGCTTACTACAGAAACGCCCCGCGAGGTGCGGAGTATGGCTTCGTAAGTCTATATTCATGTTAACGTATTCTAGATTTAATTAGGCGTGCATTAATGCTTATTAGTTACGCTTTGTAAATCTCATATTTACGACGCAATTTCAATTAAGTGTCTGCCTATTCATTATGTAAAAGTAGAAGGTCATAGATACTTTTGTTCACTGTGATAGGAAATTGTTATGTTACCTGGGGCTATGTGGGGGGTGTTCCTTTTTTGGCTGCAGTTTGTCGAGCCCGTTCTCTCTAGGGGAGGGCGCGCCGTTGTGAGGCGACGTCGGCTCTTCGCTCGCGTCGTCAACTACCAACTCCTGAAAATATGGAATTACACGTTGTCAGATACAAACAAACTCAGAGAACATTTTAAACGATGGTAATAACAATGTGCTAACGCTGGTGTGCGTGATATAAAGAAGGCAACTCTTTCTAATTAAAGAAAAAAAATCTTACGTGGCCCATATCTTTTTCTTCTTTTTTCATCTTTTTGTAATCAGGTTCGGCAGGACTCCGTGTTCTGTACTTTTCTCTCTCGCCTGGAGATATCGAGTTTCTCTGCAACAAAAGAGAATAATGTCAGTCAAATATTTCATAATTAAATGTAAAACAAGTACGGTTTATTAGCTCAACAAATACGAGTGAGGCAAACATAATCAAAACGTTTACGGTCGTGCTTACGTATAGTAATCAATCGATCAGTGTTCGCAAATAAATCGGCGCGCAGTGAGGCGAGCTCTACAGTCAATATCAATATCAAAACACGCTGAAGCAGAACAAACTAACCGCATGATTAGCTCCGGGAGTGGTCATCGCCCCCACCGGGCGGTGGGTGAGAGGGCGGCCGCAACATTTGGATGACCGCCCAAATACAGACTAATGAAATAATCATATACGTGACGAACTGCCGCGCTCACTGATTCTACCCGTATTGGCATTGCGATACGACGTACTTGAAAGGAGGGTGGTGAGCATGATAGCTGGGAAGATCCCCCCGTACTTCCTTTAAATTGTTTTGGTGGTGAATAATTCAATAGCAGTGTAAAACTTCGCACAGCATCGCAGCACATGTTTCTTAAATTTGAGGCTTAAGCTTAATATCGGATTATTAGTATTCGGTCGAGTGGTCGCGGCGCGTCGTGTGTTAGACAGATGCTATTTCAAAAGTACGCAGCCGTGTGCGGCCATTCGAGCGAAAAGGCTTACCTACGTTCCTCGACGGGACCGATTCAATAAGGTATATTGCGCAGCCGTTTCGCATTCACGTAGAAAAACTTTTCATAACGTCTCGCTATAAGAGATTCCATCTATTAAGTCTGCTTTCATTGGTAACATAAATTTACTGAGTAGGTAAGTAAGTGATGTTGAATGAGAAACTGGTCGCGTATAATCTGACACCCTCTGGGAGCGGTGGTGGCGCTCGAGGGGTCTAACGGAGCCTAATTTTACGAGGTACTAAGTTAGAGGCGAGCGGCAAGCGGCTGTTAATTTGCTCGCCGCACGCCGACCTGTCGCCGCCCGCTGTGACTTACTGCCCGCGCCGACGGCGACCGACGACACCGACGCCGACGTCCTACTCAACATAATAACGCTTTATGTACGAATCACATCTATTATCGCCGAGATACGGTTAACTTCACTGCTCGGTTAACTTCTAATGGTCTCTGTGGATATTAAGATCTATTTTTACATACCGACCTAATAGAGATGATTTTTACGATAGAGAAATTAGATAATAAAATCAGAACGCGGCAGATGATGACGTATATATTGTGCCAGTTGAATCCACATGCTATGAGGGTTGTGCTTTCGCAAAATTTTACCGACGAATTTGTTCGCAGTTTTGCGTTCAACCCCTTAGAAACAAACCCCGAAATCAAACCGATAGACATAACAAAACACGTATAAAATAATTCCATACTAATATTATAAATGTGAAAGTAACTCTGTCTGTCTGTCTGTCTGTTACGCTTTCACGCCTAAACTACTGAACCGATTTCAATGAAATTTGGTAGAGAGGTTGTCTAGATCTTGAGAAAGGACATAGGCTATATTTTGTCGCGAAAAAAGGCTTAAGGGGGTGGTAATAAGGGATGAAAGTTAGTATGGGAGATCGTCATTATTCAAAGATAAAACCATGAAACTTTATATTTAGGCACTTAATACTAAATCCATACTTCCATATTATCCATACTAATATTATAAATGCGAAAGTAACTCTGTCTGTCTGTCTGTTACTCTTTCACACCTAAACGGCTGAACGGATTTTGATGAAATTTGGTATGGTGATAGATGATAACCTAGAAATGGTCGTAGGCTATAAATAATCACGCCATCGTTCTTAGGGGGTAGGCAGTAGGTAGATAACTGAATTGAGTTAGTGATTTTTTATCGTTTGTTTTAAAAGTTTACCTCATTCACGCCTTAACGTCTGAACGGATTTTTATAAGACTTGGTTAATTTAAAGATAGAATCCTAGGCACGGACACAGGCTACTTTTTACGGCGGAAAAATACCTCATTCCCGCGGAAATCTAGCGTGATCGTGTTAAGAAGCGCATGACGCCATAGCTACTGAAATGATTTTGATGTTTTTTTTTTAAACTGAGTGTTACTAAGACTTCAAGTTAGTATTTAATCACTTTTCTAACTTAGAGGGTAGGTAGGCGCCATAATTTATGGAATTTATGATAAAATTTTGATGCAACTGTCTTTATTTAACAGTTTTACTTGGATTTAGCGACATTCCATCACACTACTTAACTTATAGGGTAGAAAGGTACCAAAATTCAGACTACTTTTTACTTCGGGAAAATATCTCATTCCCACAGGAACGTATACATAGCTACCTATCTACAACATTAAAACTCTGTCTAGAATCACATTACGCCAAAACTATTGATCTGATTTGTATACATCGGGGGTTGGCAGGTAGGTATAGTTAGTAGTATTTTAAACCGATTTACATTATTTACTTTTTATATTTACTAAGGAAACATTCGGAGCTATCCATTATGTGCTTAGGTTGCTTTTGAACAAATTTTGATGTGAAGTTGAGGACCGGAACACGATAGAGGGACATTGTTGCAGGGGGACTTACAGCCGGGAGAAAACAAAAAAACTTATGCGGACGAAGTCGCGGGTAAAAAGTATTTTAATAAATTGTCATAATAAGCTCCATAGATTTTTGTCAGCAAACTTGAAGGCTATTATTAGGAATAGGAACCTAAATTACAACAATTGTTCAAATATTGATTACTGAAATCGAGCAATAAAGTTTTATTTTTGACACAACTCGCGTGTTAGACCATAAAGCAGCGTACACACGGTGTAGTATACTTTATATGGCTTGGTTTGACAGGGTGGCACAGAGTGTGTTCTGGGCCCTAATTTTACGATCAGCCGATCTCGCTGGTATCGAATTTCATGCGATGTTATTTCGAGAACCCGCGGCGCTGTAATGTGACCTGTATCGGCTCGATTGGATAGATTTTATGTTACCTATACCGTCACCGTATGGTATGCCGATAACTTCGTACAAGCTCGTCTCATGAGATAAACGTAAAAGTAAAAACGTAAAAAAAAAGGTGTACCTTTTTGTGCTCTATCGGCAATTTAATTACTGTCTGGGCTGTGGTTTTCTCTCTTCACAAGTAGATAAGTTATCTTTCATATTTTCTTATCTTTCAAGATCAAAGAAATGGAGGATGGAGGTAAAATTTTTATAAAGGGGTTGGTTTGATCCCATTGAAAGTTTCTAGGCTAGTTTTTTATTCATTAAGTAAGTAGGTAGTGTAAGCGGATACTCAAACAGAAATATCCCGTATTGAATAGTCATTGGCAACCTTTTCCATTTACAACGGAAAAGCGAACAGAGCTAATCTTTACTTTATCCCATTACGCGGGTCGACCTCAAGAAAAAGGCAATTGAGTCGGGGACGAGGGTCGCCGGGGGGAGTCGCTAAACAAGTACGAGCCGCTACAAGCTCCGACAACACGACTTATCGGCTACCGTCGTCGTCGCGGCGAGGCGCGCACATGTGGGCGCGGGAGTGTGACGTAACGTAACATATAAAGTGGCAACACACAGGCGCGCTGTTAACGCCGCCCGGGCTTATTGTCTGCGGTCACGCGACGAGCCGTTTAGCCGCGCGCGCCTCGCCGCCCGGTTAACCGGAAGGGGGGCGGTTAACCGGACGCTCGGGGGCGGAAGCGGGGGAAATAGATAAATAGACCGCCCGCCGCTCGGAAATGTACGGATTGAGTTCAGACTATATTTCAGGCATAATAGTTTTGAAAAGTTACGTGATTTACACGCGACGGTTTCGGTTTTTATCGGGAGTACCAACCCGTTTTATATAGCTTCTTTTTATGATACTGTCATCGAAAATTTTTATTACGTACCATTTACTTTTAAGTCCCATTATGTTGTCAATTTATAACTTTGTATCGTGTTGCGACCGCTCCGAGGGGCGATAAACTGGTTCCGCATGAATTCAACTCATTCATACCGAGAACGGCTTGAGGACTTTAGCGTTATTAAGCCGGTCGGTCGCTACCTGTCCTGTGTACTCGTAAAATAAAAACGGTAATCACTCGGAAACGAGAGTCGCGCTCGTCGGAAACATGGCCCACAAAACGTTACAAAAAATTAATCGCCCGCGAGCGCGTAAACCGCGGGGCGCTGCACGACTTTAAAATTAACTTTACCGGTTCATTCGTATACATAAATAATGGTGGAATTTCTGAATACACATTAAACTCCTATAAAGAATACATTAGCATAAATTTATGGTAGCGAGTCGGCGTTTCGAGCGCGTTTTTACGTGACTCGTAAAGTTTATAGTCGCGAGTGGAGGATTGCGTTTACTGCGCGCGCTATCGTTTTATGGCCGACCCCAAATAACCAAATTGCCTGGTGCTCGTTGTCGGCTGACGTGTTCAGTCGCTGTAGCGCGTCCTCGTGCAAACCGCTGGCGGTCGTTGGCGGTCCGCTTCGCACGCCGCGGCTCGATGCAGCCATTACGCCGGGGCACTCCGCCACTCCGCCATTCCAACCCGCGAGCGCTCTCAGCAGAAACTCCACCGAATGCCGCACAAATGCACCGCTTGGAAACTTGCCCAATGCAATTGATGTTCATTACTGCACTGTTTGCTACCTGCAACCGAGCGACTACGCTCTTGACGCTCGCACCCCTCTCTCCATCGAGACGTCGTCGTCTGCGTCCCTTCTCGACGTATAAATAACGTCTTCTTTACCGAGTGCCGTAACGCATTAAACGGACAAGAATCTACGTGAATAGTTAATAACGTCAAATTAACGCTAACTTGGCAGATGTCGATAAGCAATCTCACTCCACCCTTGCTCTATTACAGGAGTAATTAGCGCAATTAACAGGAGTGGGTGCGCGAGGGAGCGCAGGGGGACGGGGTGCGATCGCTTTCACGCACGCAAACAAATGTCACGTGGCACGGCGCCTTAATTAAAACGATAATTGAGTTGACTTGCGAAACTCATCCGCCATTTCGACATTCCGAGAGAAATTTCACGGAAACTCCCCTCGAACTACGAAGCCCTTAAGTGTCGACGACTTTAATTTTATGTTAGCGTCTACTTTGTGGTGTCGAGGCAAATTTTAATACGGTGTACGCGGCCTCGCTTTGTAAAATTACTTAAATAAATTACCCTGAATCGAGTTTCGTCGCCGCGCTGAAAGGCAACTTGTTTGGAAAATTGGCACCCAAGTAATTAAGTTTCTTATGCCTACGAGTAATCGAACTCTACTATGGCATTAAACTTTAACAGCAGACTAGAGCACAATAGCGGCGTATTTTCATTAAACTAGTAATGGGGTATTATTATAACGTAGATCCCATAACAAATGTCAGACATTATTATGATAATAAAGTGTATGGGTATATTGGCGTGGGTGAGCCGTGTTGACAAAGCCGACTCCTTTAATTGTGATCCCTTGCTTTCGCTTTCGGAGGGCGCGAGGGTCCGGCCCTCCGAGATTCCTGCGTCTGCAATATGTAAGCTGTATACTCCCGCTGCGGTTTAATACTCGAGATAAACAATTCGTTCTGCCTTCAACGATTCGATCCGACGACATAATAGCTCGAAAAATTAATTCGGTGAGGTCACCGCCCGGCCTTTAAAAATATGGGCCCATAAAATTAATTTAAACACCGTCGGCCTACCTTCTGTGTTACACCACGCGTTTAATAAACTCGAAAGCCATTCTTAATAATGAGCCCAAATAAGAGTCGTTGGAAAGACATCTGTGTTTTGTAAGTATATTATAAATTTTTGTTCTAATCACGTGAGTAGAGTAAGATAATGTTGAAATAAATGATAACAGTTTCTATACGGATCTGTATTCAAAGAGATGTATTCGAATTGAGAGTATTTGCTCAGAATCTGGTCAGTAAGTATTGTGTGAAATCTCTCGAGGTGGGCACGCGCGAAAGGGTCGCAGGCGGCACACTGTTATTTAAATGAGAGCTCCCTCACCACCCGTCAATAAAACATTAAACACGTAACAAGTTTATGCGTAGCGACAACCCTAGCGGATTCCGCCACTTCGTTAATCCGGGGCGGGGGCAGCCCTAAATTAGGGTCGAGACAAGCCGTAATCCCCCGCTCGGCGCGATGGGGGATTTATATTGTTATTGCTCCGAGTCCGGAATTATACGAGGGTTGAGGGACTAATGAAAGGGGAAATTTAATTCCTAATGATTCTCGTCTTAGCCCGTAACGAGGAAACTCGAAAAAGGGCTGCGACCCGAGCACTTTTATGATTAATCGCTTCGGGCAAACCGAAGATTATTCGATTCGTTTTGTTTGTTGGTTGTGTTTGAATTTATTTTTTTGACGAGGAGGGAACGATGTTGACGTGTTGAAAGTTAACCATCAAATTGGATTACAAATTTATTCATGAAACATTTTCGATGCTCGTACACGGCGGTGAGCAGGCGAAGCATATGTAAATGTGTGATAAGCACGAAGGGAACGACGTGCGGCGCATAGAGGCCAGTACAGTCGGTCGCACCGGTGGTAGGTCGCTGCAATCTAGGTAGTAGCGGAGAGACGGTATGCACGCGGGGGCCGGTGTACGCCGTCGAGAGAACATGGCCGGTCGTGTCGGCAGCACCGGCTACACGCCGCACGCCGGCCGCATTGTTAAACATCGCCTGACAACCGCAGAGTTGCACCGCACAGCCATACGACGCCTTTGCTGTTCTACGAACCAATATCAGCGGCGGAGTCTACAGAGGAAACCGCAAACATGCATCTATAATACGCTGCGGTCTCGTACTAGAATAAAAACATATCTATTTAGATTTATAGTCAACCGGCAAAAGTATTTGTGCTAAAAGATTAGAAGTTAACACTTTCCAAGCGTCCTTCTACTCCACTGCATAAAAAAGAAACTGATGACTATCTTACAGGCAGCCAGGATTTTCTGAAGTCTGATTTAAAATTCAGTTGTAAATGAAGCAGTTGCGCTGCTGCAGGTGAAGTGCAGTGCAGGAGTCGACTCCCTTCCGCTCATTACGGAGCCTAATTGAGATAAATTATGAAGACGCGCCGAGGCGAGCGCTGCCACCTACCGCTAATTACATGCAGCGATTTCTATTACCCGCCCGCCCGAGCGTGTTTTTGCTCGGTGCTCATTTGTTTATGTACGTTAGTTAACACCCCGCGACACGCACAACTCTATCATTAACTGTGTAGTATTAATTCATTTAAATTACCATCTCACACGCATTTCTTAAATTTATAGATTTTTTTAAACTGAAATCAGTTTTTTATTGTAGTATTTGTAGTGTAGATAATAATATTTATTAATAATATCTATTATGTATCTACTATTACATTTTTATTACAAAATTTAAAAAGGAAAAGAAAATTGACATAACATTTAATGTTTTTCAATAGTAGGAATAATAAAATATCTCAACGAATACAATCACGTCATCGACAGCTCTTTTGAATAGAAATTATTATAGTTGTGAAAGCTTCGTTTTTTAGTCATCGGAAAAAGAGAAATAATTATGTAAAATAAAATCCGCAGATTTACGAGCAATAATCGTGTTGTAGAGAAGGTTTGTGAACATCGATCACACGCCGCCGAAGCAATTAAGAGACGGAATAAACTCTCGCTCCTTTACAACACTCGCTGCAATTAGAACCCCGCGGTTATTGCTATCGTAAAAACCTAATGAAAAGGTTACAATAAATAGCCAACAGCTTTGTTTATACTAAATATTATATCAAGGTCCTTTATCATTCAAACTTCCCATAAAAGTTATAGTTTTAGATTTTATTGTGGGCAGACGTTAACTATTTGTGGCTTTTATAAGCTATTTTGTATTTTATGACATTTGTAAGTATCCATTTCGTATCCGTATCGCTCTGTATGCCATCTGAACGAGATAATTTTAATATTATCTACTTTTTACGGAATGAAATAAATTAAAAACTACCTAACTGACATTGGTAACATTACGCAATATCTGCAAGTACCTCAGTGCAGTATAGGTATTTTAGGGAATATTTTGTCGGAATACTTGTGCGAGTGTGGCATTAAGGAGGCCACACACGTCGCTCGGTGGCGATGCCCGCAACTCCCTGGTGACCGCACCAAATGCTGCTGGTCCGAGGTTTTCTTACACATACCTAATTATACATATGTATGTATGTACCTATACATATTTTTCCTTCATTATGTGTAATGCTTTTTGTATGTTTAGCTTCTGAGACTTTGTTTCTGTAAAATGCATATAAATAATGAGATCATGTAACCTGCAAGCTTAACCAACAGAAACTTTAAATACAATACACATTTATATTCCAGTGTAATATCTGTAATAACTATCAGTAATATAAAAAAATATCCAAAGTTTTAAGTACCTATATGCTTTCCTTGCGATGTTCTTGCGAATTTAATGAAAATATATTCAGATTTTATATGCACCTACCGAAAGTAAACAAAGAAACAGGCACTGTTGCAATTTTATTATTATTTATATTTAGTCGGAAAAGCCGATCATGAAATGCAAGCGAGCTGCACTTCACATTGTTTTGTTTACGAGGGCACCTTTAAAATATTACACTTTCGATACGTATCGCCGAGTGCAGTATTGAATATTTCATTCGCAATATTGAATCGGTGTGCAGGCCGCTGTTAAGCAGCCCATATTCGTATTCTATCTAACCGCTCTGACTTGTGATGTATAAATAAATATTTATATATGTCTTAACAGATTTTTTCTATCTATTAATTAATTAATATTGTAACATTCCTTCTATACCTACCTAAAAATAAATAAGCCACTGTTCAACTAGTAAAACCTTATAAACAAGTTGATAACTTATATCAAAGAAAGTAGGTTAGAAGGCTGAACTGTTGATTCTCGAATAAAAGCAGCCTGGAAGTTTATCGCCTATCAATATGCAATGATATTACACGCTCAAGCTATTTCCTATTTTATGTGACTCATTTGATTTGAACTACTGGAGTATTAAATCGGTCGTCCGCTAAGAAGTTCAACCATGCGACGCTATTGATATTTTTTGCCGCCATACTTTGTGGTGCATAAAAGAACGTTGAAGTATTAATATTCGATTCTCTCACGTAGCAAGAGTGCAGCGACAGGCAGGTATTGTTATGAGAGGGTGCGGGGTGAGGAGGGGGTGCGCGGGTGCGATTCGATCAGGCTTGCATAAATCGATGCGATACGCCGGGATCGGAACAAAGCCGCAAGCCGAGCCCGACCCGAGACGAGCAATGTTCTACCTACCTCCAACTATAAGTATTCAACCGTCAGCGCGGAAGTATTTTATGAATTTCCAAGATATTTACCTGCACCGCTGCGGAAGACTGCTTTTATTTATTAAAATATTGGAATGGGAATGCCTGAATAAGAGCCTTGAAAGTTGAACCGTGTTGTTTATTAAACAATTCTACGTGTAACAAAGTAAAGTATACCTACTTTACAGGAAGAAAGAAAATAATTTTACCAGAATGAAAGGAATTTTTCATTCTTGTAGGTAAACTAAGTACTTAAATTCTAGTGAAGTGAACTACTAAAGTTTAATTTTGCGTTCACGAACGTCCCAGTACATAAATCTGATATAGAGCTGTACACGATAATCCGTATAGATGCACCGGTAAGCTATAAACCTATGTTATTCAGCACGACGGTAAGGAGCTTAGACGTCTTGAGATGTGGATTGTTGCCACGTTATAGCGCATGAACCGCTGAACAGAAGCTATCAATCGGCTTACCAACCGGCTACTGGCACTAGTGTTTTCTTTGCTAACACTTCGGTGTTCGGTTTTACCTAAATGGCTAATAGAATTGATATATCTTGTACCGAAGTTACATTTAAATGAATAACTCTAAACAAGTTTTACTTAGAAAATATAGAGAAAATATTTAATGAAGTATTACTTATTAATATTTTACTTTAACGCTAAATGGCAAAGTGCTTACATTGCATGATTAAGTTAAGTTAGTACGCGTTTGATAAGTTATAACCATAACTTAACTGGTAGCTACTTATAAACATATGTGTGAAACGATCGAGGCAAGATTATATGCAAATAATTTAATTGAGTCTCGTATGTGAGCGTATCTTGGATGCGAGTTCCACACACGCGCTGATTAATTACCTGCTGCTATGCAAGCAACACATTGGAAACGAGGACTGTATTTATACAGCATATCCATATTATGTCAACTCCTATCTAGATTATAATTTAATATCAAGCAGTAATATTGAATATGGCATGAATAGACCAGTTACTCGTACCTCCCATAGATGGATCTCGTAGCCCCAGGTTGAGCAAGATCGATATCAATTTGGACGCCGTACAATGCCAATAGTATCTGATGCTTTTGTTTGAATCTAGGACCCGCTTCCAAGGAATTGACAGAGATAGATTATACAACATTACTGCAAATCGAATTCTGAATAAAAGATCAACTCAACGTATTGCTTTTTAAAACAATAGTTGAATCGATATAACTACCCACACGTGATCCAAAAGATTATGTACAATAAAATTTCAAAAAGTTAAGCAAAAAGTCGCATGAGAATAAACTTTTTAGATAAGTAAGCGTCCGCAAAGTTTTATATTACTTTCAATACACTAGCTACATCTTACAAGTTTCTCCACTTTGTATTAAGTCCCGAGAGAAAAAGTAAAACACCGCAGACTGGCGCGCAATCTGTTTCACTTTAGGGCGTCTTAATAATTACAAGTGGCCATTCCTTCCAATTAAGAAAAGTCTCGGACGATAAATTGTGAAGGCTGTCGTGGCGGGCGAGCGGTGTTTGTGAGCGCGTAAACACGCCGCTAGGGTTGCCGCGAGCGCGCTGTAGACGCGGACGCGGCCCACCGCACATCTCACGGTTTTATTGTAATGGGTTACTAAAGCGCCACTCCGCACCCATTACAACCGACTCATATTTACACGCTCCACCGCCGCCTTAATTAAAGGAGCGCACTTCCAAAGGCGCAACGACTGAGCCATATCGAAGAACAAACGCAAATTTATTCTGACCGGAGTTTTTTCGGCATCTATTAAATAAAGAAGTCGAGGAGAATGCTAAACAAGGTTGAGCGGCCCTCGCCCTGCGAGTTTTCCACTTGAAGTGGTGTGCGGATGTAGGGGAGCGAGTGGGGTGGGGGTCACGGGGGTGTTATTCAGAGTGGCTTAGATAAGGTAAGGAGGATGAAGAGGCGAGATGCGCGGCGTAATGAACCGACTCCGAGCAGTTTTTGTGTGGTTCCCGCGCCCAAATTGAATATTAGGCGCGATTTGAGAGCGAATGAGCGGGCGGCAAAAATAAATCCGCGGTTATTATGTTACCCAAATGAGATTGTGGAAGGGCCCTGTTAGGTTTAGGGTCGCTGCTCAATTTCCCGTTGGTGTAAATTGGCAGTCGTAACCTTGGTTCTATTGAGGAAATTTAGACAGCTTACTTCAACGTTATCCTCATAAAGCGTGACTCAAGAAACCGCTCAAGTATTGCACGAGTTGGCAAAATTAACAACCCTTATTGAAGTTTTAATGAAAACAAATGTGGAGTTTGCAGCGCCGCCGCTCCTTTTACTTGGTAAAATAAACAGTGAGCCGGCTCGCGGCGGTTGATGTATCGGAAAATCAAACATGGTGATGTTTGCAAATAAACAAGCGGTGGGTTGCAACTGTGTAGCACCTTCGTGATTTGCAGCAAAAACATTTAGCTGGCAGCGGAGTAACGCGGGTCACGTTACAGCGGCGCAAGACGTAGCGGTTTATGTAAACTTTATTAGGGTGTGCAGCTCGCCCCCTGAGCCCCCCGTTTCAAATTGTAAGGCGCGTCCGTGCATTACTCAGCTCGCCGCGTGTTTGCACAGATCGTCGGCTCCGTGCGCCGACTGCCAACGCCATACCCGCCAGGATCGGGGTCACACTGCACGGTAAACTCTTCACGTGCCGCATTCAACTTATACTCGCTTACCTGCCAAAGTTTCCTAACAAACTTGTCAAAGTACGCTCTGTGACTTGGATCTTGTTATGGTTTGTCAATCTCGATTTCCGCTTCAGTTCGTGTATCGGTTCGTCACCGAGAAAAAAATATGTTTTTGATTTAACTAAGATTTCTATTTGGGTTTAAGTAAAAACCATACAAAATGAATTATGTATTGTACCTACTTTATGTAAAAATAAACAGACTTCTTATAAATAAGCACTTTCGTGTCTTTACTTAACCGCTATATCGTTAAGTATAGAGTTCTGAAGAAGCCATTAATAGACAAAACAAATTGAAGTAAATTGGATCGTTGTTGAATGCAAAGGATCTCGTCAGAAGTGGGTTAGTGCAACAAAGACAATGTTATAAAGCAGCGGGGGCATGGTATCGATTCGCATGCATTTCGCTGAGCGGCGGCGGCGGCGGCGGCACATCTGTGCGGTCGCTGCGTTCAGCCGAGCACAACAAGGGAGGCGCCACCCCTACCCCCCTTTCCCGGTAGCACGATAGCCGACATTCGCAACACCTCGCGAACGCACTCGGTCGCGAGCTCACTTCACGCTAGGGGTGATAATCACGCTGCATTTATTTTATAAATCTTTAATTAAGATAACTATAAAAGATTGTACGTAGTATATGTAAAATATTACATGTAACTGTTGCTTGCAGACTTTTTATTAAAATCAAGTTCAAATTAAATGTTGTCATCGATACGCAAAGAAGAAGAATTGGATACGTTTAAAGTTTCTGTATTAAATAAAGAAAATTACAAAGCGTTTTCAAGTTGGAAACTCGAAACAACTTATTAGTTCATAAACTTGTAGAGTTTCACCGAGACCATTAGGGTTTGTTTTACAACACGTGCAACTTGTAGTTGGTAAACCGTCTGTTGTCTAAACTTGCTATCTAATAGGCTCCAAAACTTTATTGTTGATAATCTAAAGTGAAAGTGTAAATAATTACTCGTATTAAATTCGGAAAACTTTTTGTCGTGCACAATCAAAATGTACAAAACTTTATCTAAACTTTTTTTCTAAATATTGTTAAAAAAGTACGTCGTATCCTTTGAAAAAGAATTATTTTAGCTACACGAATAAATAGGTAGCACAAGCATCGCCAACCCTGCCGGTGGGGTGTGCCACTTGCACCACCCACTTGTTTCAGTCAGAGTAGTGTTATGAAATCAACGTGTTCGAGCGCAACACTCCTCTGCTCCCAAATGGAAACCAGTATACGGTACATTCCTACACTAGTGCTACCCTCGGAATTTTTCAAAGCAAAGTGCAGCCAGAACTTCGTCCACAGCGAAATTAGAAAAAGTTACTTTTTACTCACATGTCTTTCCTCTGCTGAACTGATACCTGAAATAAAAGACATACGTTAGAATTTTTATGATAGATGTAGGTTAATTGTACGTATCAAGTACGTATACCTACATTATTCATTATTTACGAATTTATTTTTGATTGGTGATTTCAGAGTTAGTATGACCAGATCGGAGAAATGCTTCTGAAACTTTATATTTCTTGAGAATACTCGTATCGCATATTTTTATTTTATTTGTGATATGTAAAAGCCGTAATAAACTATATCTTGTAATCTAGCACCCCTAGACATGTCTGGGATAATCCGCTGCGATAGTGCCTGCTTACTTAAACTTTATGCTCGTTAACCACTTTTGTTGCAACGTAAGTATTTAGATTATGATCTGATAGTTTATATTATTAAGGACATATATTATCTGTATGTATGCAAAATAAATGTTGGCACCTGAAGTAAGATATCTAGAATATGTATATTTATTAGAAAGGCAAAAACATGAACCTTGTTCTGTCACTGAATTCGTGTACCCAAAAGTTCGTATTGCGAAAAACACAAGGGTAACAGTACATGTAGACCGCATTGACGGCATGACTAGGTATAATGTCGGGTCGAGAGGGTCCGGGTGTAAAGTGGCCGATGAATATTGCAGGCTTTGCCGGCGCGACGCGTCCCTCGACCCGGCAGCCGCCACACACCACGCCGCCGCCGCCTTCAAATATCCAAATTGGAATCGTGCCTTGCGGAATGTATAAATTAATAAGGAGATTGGAATACTCTACATTGTTGTAGGAAACCACACGTGCTAAAGTAACTTTGCTTTCCTGTTGTTTTTTATTTTATGAGGACGTTATTTAAAGTATGCTGCAGGATACCCATGTGGTTTGTTGCTATAATTTTGTTTACTGTGTTCGCATAAGTTGATCTTTGGTAATTCTTATTAAAACAACTGTTTTTTTAGATATTATAATTTCATAATTTTTGCATTTAAGGGATACCCTTAAATGAGCAATTCAGTTCCACTTGCAGATATTATACCTAAGGGCTGTTGAATTTGCAGATAGGTTTGTCGATAAATGCAAATTGCCTATCAGCTATGTTGTCTCGATAGCCGGATTCTGGCCGAGGCAGGAGGACAGCGGGCGGCGGACGGGGATCTGCTAGTTCACAGAAGTACTCGTACGACAGCCACTCGAATTACCCTGTCCACTCTCGACTGATCAAGTGATCAATCACAGGCACCCAGTCTCCATGAACGTGGATATAGTTTACTTACTTGGATCTGATTTTTTTCTAACATAAAAACATCGTCAATAAATCGTTATTAACCTGTTCTTATGAAAACACTAATAGAAAGCACATATTTTTGTGTTATTTATAAATAATTCTAGAGACGACTTTAAAGTGCGCGCGCGTTTATGTCTTTTACTGCTAAGCTAACGTAATGATATTAAGCGCTCGCAGCAATATGTATTTCGAAATAATTAAAGCAAGATACGTTCCTGCATTCGCAATTAATACGATAAACCCCTCCGTGCAATACGTATGCAGACATCAAAGGCATCACGGCTCGCTGCTCCGCCTCGAGTTGTGAGCAATTGCAACGCAATCCTATTACTATGTAGTACATAGTTGGCAGACGCCGCATTAGCACCGCATGCATCGCTACAATTAATTTAAATGCAACAGCCTCAATTATTGGCTAGCTATTCAACTGTGTGTCCACAAACCGGCGCCGGTACGATCGCAATCATGCTTTCATTAACCACCTACATACTCATATTATTGTCTGTTAATCGAAGAGAAGAGTATGTTTAATTTATCTGACGCTTGTATGTAACTATGTATAATAAAGCTCACATTAAAACGCGGTGGAGTCGGCGGCCGCACACACTCAAGTCACCCGCAAAATTACGTTACTAATTGACTAAAACACGCGACGCTCACACCGGCGAGAAATAATTAATTGAGCTCGGGCTTGGAGGGTAGGAGGGTGCGGGGCGCGGGGGCCCATCTGCGCGGTAACTCTTACATCAGTACACCGATAATGGCACAAATTAGCCGGGGAAGTGGCGGGGCGCAGGTCGAGCCGCGGGGGGCGGCGCGGGCGGCAGGGGGCGCTAAGCCGGAACATCCCGGAGCGCAGATTACCGCTTGCTTTTGTAATTAACCGGAGCGACGGGCGGCTTCCAAATCCATTTCTGTGTTACATTTTCATTTGTGGCGCTCGTCCCCACCGCGCCGGATTAAACGCGCCCCGAACCCCCTTGTTTGTATGGTATGAATAATATTCTGTTGCCAAATTATAAACCGCCTAGTGGGGTGATCGATGTCGGACTCAGGAAAAATATTTTCTTCCAATCTCTTTGTTTGCACGTTCTAACCAAACATACGGATAGGTAGACATGGATTCGAAGAAGTCACTTATTCATACTCTCAAAGCAATATCGGAAGAGCCGTAGCCGTCAGCGATCCGAAAACACGCAAACAGTGAGTTCAAAAAGCCTCTCGAAGCTGGTAAATATTGAAACAGAAGTGGGATCGGAGACGTCTGTCGCGGCGGGCACGGGGTGGCGGGGGGCGGTACTAATAGTCTCCAGCGGCAGCCGGCAAACAAGACGAGCGCAAACACACGACAGCTCTTAAATATTCATCTTATGTATCGAGCCGTTATGTCTCACTCCTGATTTGATCTTTATCCCTCTCTACTATATTTTGTAGGTAGAAGCATGTTTTCCCTGGGTTCTTTAGGACTTTTACGGCCATTTTCAATAACAAACACCCCTAAACACATCAAAACTTTAATCTTTAAAATATCTTTCTGATCAAATGACTGAATGCAATATTACTCGTACATCCTTGTAAGAGTATCAAATTCCACGAATATAGGCACTATATTTTTATTGAATTTCCATAATGAATACCATATCAACATGCTTTATTCTATATTTGAGTATACATATAGTGTGACAATTTATTGTTGAAAACTACCGAAATTTTTAAGTGAAACATTATCACATTTATATGGAATAATATTTTAGGGCGCAAAATAAAGGAATAATTCTTACCATTGCCTTTATCATCAGGCCGGTGTAGGTCTGGGGGCTTAGCTAGGACTGAGAGGGGGTGATGGGGCACGCCGAGCCCCAGCAGGCCGGCGGGTGGCAAAGCACCCTGGCCCAGCAGCGGCAGAGGCGGAGCTCCGTGCGCTGGAAGGTGCGCCGCGTGCATCTGCTGCAGCAGCCGCGGCAGGTCTGGCCGTTGTTGCTGCAAAACATACTACGTATTAAAATCCCCCATGATCAGATCAACAATAAGAAATTCTTAATAAGTTCTGACTCTATGCTTAACAATCCATTTACAAACCAACCCAGAAAATGTTTTAGGAAAACTGCACAAGTGGGTAAATAAAGTTGGATTCGCTTTGGTTTGGAGTGACGACAGTCAAAGTGAATTGATGTGTCACCGCAGAGCTCTGTGCATTTTTAAAACGGTGCCGAGCCGAATTAAAAAGTCCTCCACGAGCCCCTCACGCCGCGATATTTTAAATTTTAAATGAGAGTTTCGCCGGCGGCGGCGACTGAGCGAAATTGATTACTCCTTCTCCATTATTCCCCTTTTTCCACTTTTCTCGTTCCCGCGCTTCCCGTTCCTATCTCGTCTCGTTTAACGTTATTATTATAGCTGGCTCTTACCCGCTCCGAGCCCGCTCCGCTCTCGCTACCGCTCGTAGCTCAAACCGCATCGCCAAGCTTTTTCCGCTCGGACGGGCACGTTCTTTTTTTAGCGGCCGAAAATTAATTGGATTTTCGCCGAGGGTGGAACATATTTTTTATTGGCCGCTCAGCTCACGGCTGTGATTTATTGTGTGTCAAAAGGTGGCGAGCGCCACTTAGTTGGAGTGCTTTTTACAAAGGGGAGTTTTTAATTTCTATTAAGTACGTTATGTAGTTTTCTACTTTTAAACGTTGTCTGTATCTGTTGTTCCCACGCGTCACCTTATTATGCAAATAAAAATGTTGACCGCTTTTTCTGCAAGTTGGGAGCGAATTAGCCACTTGGCGTAGTTGCCATGATGGCGAGGCATCTGTTCGCAGTAATCGTGCGAATAGCTCGTTCCGAACGGCAGTAATAAGACAAACAAGGTCTGTCGTGCACTAACGACCGTCGCATTACTCGACAGCTCGGCATGTGATGTGACGTACACGTGAGATGCGGCAGCTAGACGGCGGCTACAGAATGTGAACGAGTAATTATTCAAACTAGACAATTTATTAACGTTTTAAGGTGAGATCTAATTACTCAGCGCGACGGCTGCGGCGCTCGTGGAATCTAAATTATACAAAGCCGCCTCTCCGGCCGGTGTGACGTGATCCCGCAACAACGCTATCGAGAACTTCCAGCCACCCGCCCCCACCGCCCGCCACCCCGCCGCCCATCTGTTGTCATGAATGACAATAACGTAGCTGATACCTCACCGCGATATTTTTTCCACCGCGCATATTTAGACGTGATTAAATAGCGATGGAGCCTCCCGAGATTAAAACTCGTTCCCCTAACGACTTTTCCCTCCGTTTGCTTATCTCTCAGCGAACTTTGCTGTTTATATTATCAGCCAAATTAAAGTTTGTCGGAGTTGTGTTTAAATAACAAAGGTTTGAGATATTCTTGTGATGTATTTGAAAATTAAGAGCTTTTGCGGTTTTGATTTAATGTTTGAGTCCATCATTATAATTTATGCGCTATTTCGCTTATTGTATTGAGTGTCGTGCCACCCTTTACGATCAAGTAAATATTTAGTGATAGACGTATAGAATATTGTTTCCTCCACTTCGTTTCCGCGAACAAACGACGCGACGTGCGTTTTATTATCAGGGCGAGGATGGGGTCGCTGTTTTATGGGACAATCTCTTAGAAGATTCTCGCAATGTGGAACTGAAGGTAGAAAATATATTTAAAGGACTGTTGCTCACTGTGTTTTAGTGTAGATATCTTTTGAACATTTTGTTCTTTATTATATCACTGATATAATAAGAAAGGTCCATACTGAATGTAGAAAAAAACTTTTTACTACCATGTTTCGACACTAAAATATTAGAATAATTTCACATATTACAAAAGAAATTAAATAAAATAGATTTGTACCTAAACAAACTTTACTATAGATAGTATACCTACTGAAGGATAACTTATCAAATTGTAGGAGTACCGAGAGAAGTAAAACGTTCAAAGAATGCGACCGCGCGTACGGCATCACGCCACATTTACTCCTGTCTATACGGGGATTATTCTCCATTTATAACTTCGAACAGAAATACATTTCCACACACAACTTCCCAGCGTTCCCCTAAATGATATTTTTTACGATAAACATTTTTGTCAAACACAAGCTCGGTTACCGAAAAAACATTTGTTTGTTTACCTCCGTCGAACACATAAAGGGATATATTTAATTACACGTTTAAAGCTCGTAAACCGTGGCGACTCACGAACTGTTTTGCGGAAACTATTAAAATGCATTCGGGCATTAAATAAGCAATTCTTGTGTCAGCGGAGTTATAACTGTAATAAAGCAAACAACTTAATGGCCGGGCTCGGCTCAAATATTAAAGAACACTTATTTGATAGGATTTAATTGGTTAGGTAATTACAGAGCTAAGTATCAGCTAAGTGGGAGTGTAATCTGTATTAACGTACAATTAGTTACGTTTTAATGGGAGCTATCGAGACGGGAGAGGAAAGTTTCCACTAACACACTTAAATAATTAAGAGCAGTTAGTTTGCGGTTACGGCGGCGCATTTAGCGCTATTATGTAGCGATCGCCCGCCGCCGCCGCCGCCGCTGTCTCTCGCGCGCACCGCACTCCACCGCACTGGATTAAGATACTCTATCACTTTAATAAGCTTTACCGATTTCACTTTATTTACAATTCGTCGGTTTATTTTATCGGATTTAAACTTCTTTTTATTGATTGTTTATTACATCTCAGTGAATTTGTTAGATCTGTACTAGATAGGTATTATGTAGATCCTTAGGTACGTTATTTGAAAGACACCTGAATTAGTTATAGATACCTAGACCTACTTATTGCAATGCAAATATAAATTGAAAGAACGCTAGGTACTTATTTTAGAAAAAATAAAAAAAATACCTTTAAAACTAATTTGACCTAAATGCAATAGGTATAGGTACCGAAGTAAAATCGATACGGGCTTATACTCATTCTTTCGTATAAACACAAATCCAACTTGAAACTAAAACCAAAATTGCAATCCAATAAATGTGTAAGCCTGTTCCAGATCATAAACATTGACAATGAACCGGCGCAAGTCGTAAAGTCTACATCTCCTTGCAGATTGTAAGTCGACCGTGAGCATACGTAATAACTCTGCAATTATTGCTAACAATTGTTTATACAGACTGCTCTTAAAGTCGGCTGCCCGTGAAAAGGTATAAAACGACAACATAAGCTGTAAAGCGGGAAATATAGAGAGGGTGTGTACGAGTAGAGTCGGGAAGGGGGAGGGGAGCTACTCACGCACCATTAGCTCGACGAACAGAGCCCGAGGCGCGGCGACACGCGACGCCGACACGTGTTACACTTTCAACGTAATTGCTTCTAATAACACCATATAGGGAAAGCAATAAACTCATCCACCGACGATACAACAAACGCTAACGCTAACGCTAACAAACGCTTTATTATCATACCTTCATACATACTTAGTACACACACATATATTGTCAACAACCCCTCAAAATATTTACGCCCAAACTGAAAAGACAAATGATACCTTACTATTCATAACGAAACGTGTTCTCAACTTGACAAATAGGATCGAAATCTTAAGCAAAAAATAGGAATATAAGAAAAACTCTCGGGCCGGATGAGTCGTAAAACTGATTACATAATTTCATTGGAAGCGACGACAGAACGGGCCCTAACTCACTTCCTCGCGTTGAAAAACAAGCTATGCGTAAGCTACAGGGGAGACGTTAATGCGGCCCGGAGACGCGCAAGAAACGCCGAGGGCCTGCAATGCAATATTTATCACCCGCCGCGAACGTGCCTGGGAAAAAATGACAAATTCATGTTTCCCCCGCCCTCGCCGCGACCGTCCCCCCGATTTATTCCCGCCGTAATTTTTATCAGAGGGCGCCGGGCCCGTAAACTAGATAGAAATGTTTTCACGACTCGCTTGTTTATAAAGCCATCGACTGGGAAACAGATACGCTCTATTTGCACAAACTCGCGTGTTTGTTCACCTATCTCTCGAGCTAATGTTGCATAAACTACTTGGTATAGGTATAATATTAACATTTTATTTCAGTCACTTATGTCAACGATACGCTTTTCAATTTACTTTTGCTCAATAAACATTCGAAATAGATATTGATATACAGATAATATCGTAAAGAGGTATGTTATATGAAAAGGCGGGCTTGTATCGATCTCCCGTAACGTGAATATTGTTTGAATGCAAATATTTGTGTCGTGTTATAGGTGAGCACGAGAGGGAAGTATCTGGGAGCTATTACCTCGCGGAGGTCGGGGGCCACCCTCGGAGACACGGCGCTCCGACGCGAAATAAAATCAGAACGAGAAATGATGTGCTTGCCGATAACCGAGCGCGGCCCGATCCCGAGTTCACCCTTATTGTTGGCGAATTCACGCACATTGCCCTTACACAATGGCGAACAGTTTTACTTATCATGGCTCTATTGATGCTCTTGATTTGCGCTGCGATAAATCGACCATAAACTAGAGTTTATCGACAGAAAGAACTCATTACTCTACTTCAAATCAAATTGAAAGAAATTGCTTTATGAATTCGCAGAATAGGAAAGAAAGTATGTACTCGTACCTACGTTGTAACACGGAAACGAGAGAGCTGTAAACAATATTCAGAATCAAGTCGTTGACGGGAGAGAAGCGGCGGCAGCGCGGCATACTTGAACGGTAAGTGATTTTAATAGGCAGGCAAACAGTCCCCAATTTGAGGAGTATTCCCTCTTCACAAATCGGCGCGCGGCGGAATCGTCGCAAATCAGACGGGGAGGGGGCCACTCTCCGGGGAGAGCCCCTTTGATCCCTAGCTGACCCGAAAATAAAAAAGGTTCGTAATAAAAAAAGGACCGACATACGGAAGGTGGCGCCGCTTTTTTATTTAAATTAGAGTGTTTTATAGGGGGGAGAGCGATATTGCGTTTTGCCGGTGTCTCGAACGCTGTTCAGTAATCTATACATGTAGACGGAGTGCCTAAATCCCGGGGGCGATGAACCCGCGCCGAATACTTTGGGGTCTTAAGGTATTTTCTTTTATCCTCTAGATGTTCTCTATTCGTAGTTGCGGAATAAAAAGGGTTCTATCGTATAATGGTTTATGTTATAGGTTTTGTAGGCGGCGACGCGTGTTGAGCAAATAAGAGAGGTAATAAAACATAGTTTACGGTGCCAACGGCGCTATTAGCATTAACATCTTGAATGCCAAGACATTTAATAATTATGGGAGCTGATATTAACAAGATCGAAGTGCTCGAACGCGTATTAATAATTCATGAGATTGTTGATTCATTGCCAAAACCTATAAGTCAACAAAATATGCTGGTAATCTCAAAGCTATCAACTTTTGTAGATACGTACGCCAACTTGATTGTTTTAATGCTGCATATCTAACTTGAGGTTTCAATAAACTTAATATTTGCGCAGTTACTTCCTGCCGATTACACAACTACTTAGCAGTTTGCCAGCAAGATAAATGCGGATATGCGAGCCAAAATCGGATACGCCTACGTAAAACTGCGGTCCTAGTCGATAATTTGACGAGTAAATATGTCTTTGCCAATACAGAGAGTACGTTTAGTTGTTTTAAATATAGAGTTCACATTGGTAAGGTTTGTTTTTAAACTGGTATTAGAAAACATCGGTATCGGATGGCACGCAGACGAGTGTGCAGTGATCGAGTTGGCTCGCCGCCAACATTCCCTACAGCCGAGTCTATCGCCGCGAGCAACCAACGACCACTCACTCCCACCGCTTTATTTTCGCCCTCATTATCTCTCAAGTGATTTATTTTAGACCTATTCACAATTTGAAACGCCAACCGTTAACACATCGCGAGAATAGGTCGCACTAACGACTTGGCACCCGCCCGCGAATACAGACTCTATTGAAATAATAGCCGGCAATGAAGACTTCACGACACCTCCCGGCTAAAAAAATACAATTACTGTGTTGTGAAATTACTTAGAGCTGGCAATTCGAGGACAGATTCTAATTCGCGAGGTGCGGTTACATGTAAATTAAGGTAAATGCTAATGGTCGGATATTAGAAGTTTTTATGCGTATATTTAATGGCTCGCCCACACACGTGACAAATGGGCGCTTCTCTGGCGTATAAAACATGTTAATTCGCGATGTGAGGTGAGACGAGGTAATTTTTTAAACGAGCCGCTTCTAGTTTGTAAGAGTTTTATCAATTTCTCGGCGCTGGCTGGTGGCCAACTCGTCTTAGATCGTTTAATTAACGGCGGAGAACTTTCGACCTGTTGAAAGCTCCGCTTTTAGAACTAACTTACTTTACACGTACTCGCGTTCTTGCTCCAATAACTATTTCCGCACACCTCTATTCGGAACTCTATTAATACACACACTATACTATTAGTATCGCTTACATTGCATGTTTAAACACTGCGTGGGAGCGTTCCAATTATAAAAGCTGAATTTGTTACACAATGAAACTTTTGGGTAAGTATTCTTTTTCGTTATACAGTTTAGACGTATTGAAAGTATACCAAATAAACACTATTTTTATCTGAGCACTAACCTAATTTAGGAATTCTTAATACATCCCTACAAATATTTCACTTACCAATAAGTTTTTATAACTCGACAAATCGAAAATCAAAAGTAAGAGACGAGGCCAGGAATTCTTGAAACTACTAGTTTAATAAACGTAAAGCGAATGCCGTATCCGATGTATGTTAAATTTTCATGTTCCCAGTAACAAATTAAATGTGTTGGGCGTAGCATTTCACGCGAGTGGAACACGTGTCTTGTTTGTTCAGCGGCTGTAATGTGCCGTAGCATTACTTCGGTGGCATCTGTCCAAACACAACCATACCACTGTCATTGCTTAGTTATTCGCTATTGCACAATTGTCGTCCGCACTTGAAACCCTGACTTGGCTCACTACATTTTGTTTTATGAGCAAAATGTATACCTACATTACACCTTTCAAGTCGTTTAGAATTTTGCAACTCAACACTGAATACTTTATGACGATGCAATTACTTGAAATAGAACGCGGTGTCATTAGAATTAATCAATAGTTGATCGATAAGCGTTACATTACAGCCACAAGTACTATTTGAAGCCAGGTATCGTTAAAAATGAATCAGACTGTCTAGAAAGCAGTAGCACATTGTAATATAACGTGTTTGTTTCAATGCATAAATAAGCAATAAAATACTGTATAAGTAAATATTCCAATTTCATTTTCCAATAATGGCGTTGTTATGCATTACTTTCCATATTTAACTTTATCCTTGAGACTTGTACACATATGTTGAATTGGTTTATTTGAATTACAATGTAAATTAGTTCGGTTTATTTGACTTCAAGCACTGCTGTCTTTTTCGGGTTTTATCTATTGCAAGTTACCATTTTCACAGAGCGTGTAATAAAACCTAAAAACTATCAAGTAGACTTTTTAATAATACATTTTAGTCTTAAGCATGACATAAATAAAGTTATAAAACCGCGGAAGACAACAAAGCCACATCCCAACCGATGTCTGATGGATACGAAATGGGGTGGTACTTAGTTTACTCCTTGTTTACTAGAGAGATGAAATGGTGATGCTTACCCCAATGATAGCATTGAGCTCAGTCATGGTGACCTGCTTGGCGCGCTCCACGGCAGACGCGACCTGCTGCTGGTGCTCCTGCGACAGGAACGGCAGGATCTGCGCGATTATCGCGTTTAACCGCTTTGCTATCTCCGTCTGGAAATGGTTTAGTGGTACATTAGTGTCATGGTACTTCTTAATATACTTATCAAAAACACATTGTTTAAGGTTCTTTCGGTAATGCCTAATTAAAAAGTAATAAATTATAATACAGCTATCAATGCAAAAAAGGTTTTTTTAAATGTAAAACTTTGACACCTATTATAATATTAAGATAAGCAATAAAATACGAGGTTAATCTCTACATTAGTCTATGAATAATTAAATAGAATATTAAAAGTCGTAATACAAAAATCATGTCGTCACAAAATAATATCGATATTCTAAATAAAACACGACAGGTAGATAAATTAATGGTAATTTGATTCAGCGATCTATTTCTTTGAATAAAATAAACATTAACATTCAATAATGCTGGTAATCAATGCAAACCGAACGATACGATCGAATGGTTAAGGGGCAGACTCACGGCACGACTAATTTGACTGCATAGTTTTGTTAATTGCAGATATAACTTTGGCAGGTAAGTCGATATTGAAGGCATGAATATTTATAACCCTTTAAGATTGCTATAAAGTTTCAAATTGATCCGTCAGAATTTAAATATGAAACATATTATTTAAGTACAAACGACGACATATAAATTCGGATATTTATGTGATGTACTGAGATTATTTCTAAAGGGTTACATTCTGGTACCAAATGAATACAGTCGTGAACGTATTACCCTTAACATAGTCAAATTAAGAACCAAAAATAGTTTCCACATTCCAATTAAATTATAATTGTAGCCGATAAGCCGGTGGGCGGACGAGCAACAAATAAAATTAACCAACAAACAATATGCGCGGTCAAATGAAATGATAAATCGCGGTGCCACGGAGCCGCCGTGTTTATTGGCCCTCGTATTTTCCGTTTAAATGCACATTAATTTTATTCACAGATTCGCAGTGAATCGAGGGCGAATTAACATAATGAGCCTTCTGAATATAAAGTGTTTTAAATGTAAATACATAAAGTTATTTTGACGTTTATTCGGGTTGATCGAAGTTATTTTATGTTGCGCCGTATTTTATTATTGTAAGCGATAAGTCGGGTTAGGTAATGCATATCGTATTATTTTATTGCTGTTTTATGCAAACATAAAGTTGGCAATAAACATGTGCAATGTTCGGCAATACAAAAATGAGTTACAACCGGAAGCTACTGAAATTCGACGCCGCAAAAATTACCGTCCTAATTCTGTTTGCGGATTACATTAAAAATCTCATTCCACGAGTTCCGTGTTCCCGCAGAAATTCAAAACAAGTGTTAGCGTGTTCATTACGCGATTAAACGTCATGTTATTTCTGTTTGCGATCTAATCGTTGAAATTTGTTGGAGTAGTGGCGTACACTATTATCGATTTAATGTTATATTATGTACACCATGTTTGGTGTGTAACACGAAAATGTACGCCCACTTATTAAATTTATTGTGTAGTTACAACTTTGCTAATTAAACTTATAATATAATATTTAATTTATGATATCAGGAGCTATTTAGAACTCAGCTTTTACTCTCCTGCTAACGGACCTCTATTTTAGCACATATAGAATGAGATAAAGCAGTAATCAAAACTGAATTATTAAAAAGTAAAAGCCCTAGAAAGTTTAAACGGTTCGTCGGTCTTTTTCCACAAAAACAATTTTCCCACAGTGACTGCAACTAGGAGGTAGGTCGAATGCACATGGCGTGAGCTCCAGACCACAGCCGCAGCCGCACGCCGCAAATTGCACTTTCATTCCGCCCCGCTAAGTGCACTGTTTGTCGCACTCGCTAACGTGAATTTATTTTACACTCGATGCGGTAGTTTGGACGATTTACAAAATCTACTACTTTGTAAATTATCTGCTACTTCAGAACAATTTTAAACCTATATGTTTGCACTAACGAGTTCAATGTGGCACTTGAAATTTTTTATACATGTGTGTGTTCATCATTATAGGTATAACGATGCATTACATTATAGTGTAATTATTAAAGTAGCCCACCACATTGAACAATAGCAAATAAATTATTTGAAGCGGGCATTATAGACAATTAAATAAGTCCTCTATTAATTCTCGAGGCTTCGTGACTAGCAGCATAGAAATGCTAGTAATTGCAAATTTCCTGCATGCTAATAGAGCAAAAAGGTCATTAGTAAATTCATATCGTAGGTTGCATGCCTATTACGAATAAATATCATTGAGCAATAATTTTGTGCTGCGGGAAGCAAGGGCAATAATCGTAAAATATTGTTGGTAACTGTAATCTTGATTCCAAGATATTCGTACTGGTCTATAATTTAAATGAATTTCAGTTGGAAGTTGGAGCTGTACAACCTACATCATTATACTACTTACTCGTATAATATAAGTACCTAGCTGTAGATAGAAGAGACAGCTCTTTTGGTTCCTTCTATCGCCAATTTTGGGTTAATCTAATTTTGAGTCGGTTACATCTAGATTCGTTTCACTAATACGTAATTCCAATACTATATGACGCTAAATCAGGCTCGTTTATAACCGTACTTCCTATTATTACTCGCCAAACGCCGCAAAAAAAATGTCCGCTAATCAAACATAATTTCCCCACTCCCATGACTTCATAAGATAAAACACGAAAACAAAACCCGGCACGGATCTTCACCAACTTAATCACTTAATTACCGCATAATTTCCAAACAAGCGAGAATCCTAACGGCATCTCACCGCATTTATTAAAATAAAATTGAGTGAAAACGACGCTGTTACATAAAAAATATATGGACTGTTAAATGTGAGCGTAAAGTCTGACGAAATTGCGGAAATTATCCTTAGTAATTATTAATTGTGAACCGGCGTATTGCAGTTTTTAATTGTAATTAATTTTCACGTTCATAAATTGCTTCATTAACACGTCGGTACTCGTGTAACAAAATAGCGTTTTCAAAGTAAACACGTCAACGCGGATCATGTATTTAACGACGATTAACACATAATATCTCTACCGTATAATAACATGAGAGAGCTCTAAACAGATTTTCAAGTAAAACATCTGTTACATCACGAACCGTAACCTCTATCCGAATAGGGCAACACGTATAGCTACCGAAACGACGACGACGGTGGGAATAAAAAGCGAGCGTACAAAAGGGCCGCAAAATACGTACTTTTGCGAGCTCTCCACAAAAGATATAGTACGGTTTGTCATTAAGGAGTTCATCCCCGCGCGAGAAATAAAAGAGAACGCCGGGTGAGCGGGAGCAGGGTGTGAGGGCGGCGAGGCGGGCGGCGCGGGGTGCACTAATGGCTCCGACACTCATCCGCTAATGCCGCGGGTGACTCCTCTTTTTGCGCGATTTTCACGTGGTTTAGTCGCGGGCTTTTAATCTGGGCTGCATCTTGCTCCGTTGACGCTCCATTTGTTCACGTATCTCGAGAGCCTCTGGAGTGCCGATTCACCAACCTCGGCGCCATTATATTTCAATGGGTTAACTGAATTTTCCGTCCGCACTGAAATGGAGTTCTTCAATTACGACTTTTTTTTTTCACTACTGACAATAAATGTACCATACAGAATACAGAGTAGACCTTCTGATGCCTGTGGTAGACCTACGAAGGTACTTAGTGCATAATGAAATAAGTAAACAAAGTGTACAATTTCAAGCGAGTATCTAAATAAGTACATAACCACATGTCGCAAACAGTTAAGTTAGATGGAAGATGCAACGATCTTGTGGAGTGCATATTGTGCATACTGCATGAGCTGCACTACTCACTGTCTCCAAGAATGTTTAGGTACTTTCTCTAGCACGTTTATTAAAGTTTGTATGAATATTCACAAATCATTACTAAAGCAATCAAATTTAAAACCACATAATGATAAAACTGTATTAATTCTACAAGTCGTAATGAGCATCGTGGGAGAACTACTTTCAAGAATTGCAAATTAAGATCTGCGAGTGTGGAATGGTTCATTTTATGATGAGAGTGACGATTAAGTTCAGGCGAAATTACACGATATTTAAATAGTTGTTGGAAAGTGTACACACTTAAGGGAACTACAGTTCCCTTATGGCGAGGTCGCGCGACCTGAATGCGGGTCGTGATCGTGGTGCGGTCGCGGTCGCACGCCGCAATTTATTGTCTCTCGCAAACGGCCGCGGACGCAGTGACGGATTCAGCGGCCGCAAGCTGAATTACAAGTGACTTTCTGAATGCGCTGACGTGAATACGCCGTGATTGAAATGTGAAAACTTGGAGGGTGACGAAACTACAAATTTTATTTCCAAGGATAAGTTAGCCTTTTAAGAACGTTTTATTTTTAAGCTATTTGTTACTTATGAAACTCGCTCGCGTAGCTCATATTTGACAGAATAAAAATAGACTCTTCTTAAATATAAGAAAAACCTTGCAACTCCTCTCCTGCCTGTGTTGAATTGAAACCACGTTTTGCTGCGGTTTCGACCTCCATTACACTCCCGCTCTTTTATGAATTATTTATGCATACCACATTTTGCTTATCTTACCCGGTACAGAGTTTCCACTTTATTAAACAAAACAGTTGCCAATCGAAGGCCTACCATTGTATTGAAAGCCACGTCGCTCTTATGGCGCGCCAATAAATTATTCCTCCGGCGAAATGGCAGCCGAGTCGATAAACGAGCTATTATTGCAGCAGACAGAGGCCAACATTATCATCGATTCGTATCGCATTCGCGAAGCAATAATTGTTTAAACATAGCTCGCCGTGGAGCGTTAGTGGTCGGCTCATCGATAATTTAACCGCTTCGCCCGAACTGTCGACGCTTTCTCATTATTCGTTTACGGTTGATGATAGAAATGTTTTTCTTGGCAATACAACATAGACGCAAAGTAGAACGTGAAATAAAATATTTAACATACACTCCAATTATCTACGGAGTGAAGTGCTACCGACGAACGACAGTATAATTGGCTTTACTTAAAATAATTGCTACTCCACCGTCGATACTTATAATAAACAGAATGGACGGGAAGGCGCGTCATTAATATTCATTATAAACAAATGGATATAATTACTCGGAGAACGAGTCGATTCGAGAGGTTCAAGTGGGCGTGTAGTGCGGGCTACATCGTTATCTCGCGATATCGACTCGAGTATCGACTATCGATCGTGCTGCATCATCACCACTCTACAATTACGTGATGAAGAGGTCTCCGCGACCCCGTCCGCCACCAACTCGTATATAAACAAACAACATTGATAAGGAGTTTCTCTCAGCGCGTCATTAGCGCGAACTCATTAATGCAACCGCAATATGCGATGGAATAGTTTAATATAGCTGCGAAGAACTGGGCTCATTCATAACGAGACACTCTAGCGCGATCGGTCGGCGTGATTTGTTTATAATCACTATCTTGAGTACGCCGTGGCATTTAGCTCGACGATTACCTCTAAAGGGTACCGGTCTCTAGGTAATTTCCGATGTGATTGGCGCTCGCAGCTACCATTTGAGTTCACGTTGAAATAGCTTTTGATAGCCTATCCGAGGTTGTATAATAGCTATGGCAATATTGTGAAGTCAGACGAGAGTGGTTAACTACAAAGTGATCAGTCGAAGGGTATTGAACTTGTACACGTCACCGTGGAAGTTCTAAATTGGCTTAACGCGATGTGATCAGGGGCATAGGCGGTGGACGGCGGCGGCGTGATTGACAGATTAGCGTGGAAGGACCGCCGCCGACGTCGGGGCGCGACCCGAGCCCTACGCCGGCCCTGGAGGCCGAGGGATTGTTGACTCGCATGCTCCTCGCCAAACAAACGCCAGCTTCCTAGCTACCCTTGTTTGTTTAGGTCCACGCCAAACGTTTATTGCCCTTTGTGTATCTTACCTCTAAAGCGTGAAGCCTTTTTGACTCGGCACTTTTTACAAGAGCGCTTATAAGCGTGTAAATTACTCGACAACCTAAAAACAACGTCGGATGTTTACACAGCAGAGTTAACATAATTTTATTTGCAAATGTAATTGTGCGCTGCATTCTAACGTAACCTAAAAGCAACACAAATAAATGAACGCTGCATGATAGCTGATTCGCAAAGAGAAACCGCTTACGTGAACACAATAAAGAAATACAAACAAGTTTCTCGGCGGACATTAATCGACCAATTTGTAGACAGAGGATAGTTTCGCAAGCGGTTTCTATAGATGAATCAATCATTACCATACACGCGGAGCTTTTTGCCGGTTTAATGTGCCGCGAGCGAGCCGCACCGGCCCGGTAATGAGTCGCGTTTCCGCCGCGCGCTCGGTGTGCTCCGCGCCTTGTCTCGACAACACAATGGGCGATACGCTACAAGTCTATTTGGAAGTATTATACCGGCAATTAGCGCAGTTAATACTCCACTCTCCTCGCTCTACATATCTGATGAGTTCTGAATCTAAACCTGTTTGAATTAACAGCTTTATTCGTGTTCACGTTACATTTATTTATTCATCGGAAACACGCGTAGATTATTTTTAGTTTAGCGATATGAAGTAGTTCTTTTTTATGACACTCAGCTGTGTGTTATCAGTTTGATTGTCACTCGTGTTACACACTAATCTTAAGTCGATTCTTCTTGTTCACTGTCTTGTTATTGAACAAATTGACAGGCATTTTACAGGGGATTTTGGATATAATTGATTGGTACGTTAAAACCCTGATAAATAAAATAACATTGTAAATGTGTTATCAGTGCTATTTTTAAACGATGATCTACTTTACTACTACGAATACGAGAATAAAATATGAGAATTTGGTGACATACGACTCGAATGATTCGACGACAAGCTACAGGAGTTAGTGGACCGCGACACGACATGATTTATACTTTAATATTAACCGATACAGCATTATCGTAAATCATCGCATGGTGCACCGACGCTGCACTGTGTACATACTAAATTACCTGAGTAGTTAAGCCAACCATATAATTTGCTGGTGTAATTTGTAAATTATTGATCTCAAGCAGTGTTATGTTAACGCTGTGTAATGTTTATAAGCCCCTGTTTTTGATCTTCGAAACGATTGATGTTCAATTGTTTGCAGAAAACTTGTGTATTCGTAACATTGGAAATAGCGGAATGGTGTACATTATATATGTATTGTATGCGTAATAGAATGGTAGGTAAGTTGGCAGCACATATGTTCTTGTTGGTTCCGTCACTGGAACAAACTGTAACGGCTAGCAACAGCGTGTGTTATTTACAGAGCGCGTTTACTCTACGCTGTTTGCTAGCTCGTTGCGAGAGAGTACACGACCCGTTCTCTATTCGGCTAGCTTTATCTACATTCTACTGGACGGATACCTACAAAGAAGGTACAATATAGATCTACTGTTGGCAATACTGTTGACAGGTATCTTTCAAAGAACATTGATATTAGGCGGTATCTCTGCCAGGAATTTTCTTTCCAGTACTATCATAGAATTGTGTTTTTTGCAACGCTTTATTTTCTTATTAATTACCGATTTTATAAAATACGATAAAAAAAAACATTTCACTCTGTTTATTTAAAAATTCTGTTGATGTCATTGCTAAAAAATACATTAACATAACAAGAAAATGAATATGCATGCGTTTAAACATGATCATACCTAAGTACGTTAATTACGTATTGTCTTGGTGATCCACATTCATACTTGAATCATTGTTTAAAGCGTAGTTTAAACTAAATTATGCACACGCATTGATGTTTAAGTAAACCTACGAATAATGATTTTTAAATCAAATAGATACGACCTTTAACATTTTGAATAAGTAGTTTTAAAGACGTAGGTATCCAAATGAATATTGCGTCAATTGAATCCAGATAGTTGAACATTTCGTTTTGATAAAATAATCATATTAATGATTTGACCTGAGCTTGTTTTGAATTTAAATGTACGTTTACTGTATAAAGTATTGTTGTAATGTTAGTTAATTTTGCGCTGAGTCAGTACACTGTTATGATTACATGTTTGGTGTAGGATAATCCATCTGGCGTCCTTACAAACTCGCCGGCTTATGTTCGCAATGGACACAGGGGGCGGCGGCGGCAGTTTGCAAGTTTACCCGCGACTTGTTTACTCAGCCTGTTTGCAGACTGCTTATTGTGAGTCGGCTACGTCGGCCATCGCCGCGTATCATTGCCAATACGCTTTAATTCGCTGTACCGTTTTAACTCGTTAATCACCACACCTTAATAAACAGGTAAGGAGAGATTGACACAGTTTCTAGAAGGTTTAACACCGTACTTACGTTTCAAAATGTCACGAATAACTTATTAAACCTATAATTGAACAATTCCTATTGTTCAGTTATATTCGTCAAGCTCCTCACAATAATAATCCGATTGTTGCTTTGTATTTCGTTTCCTTAAAAATATACCTACAGCGAGAGAGGGCTAAATTAACATTGTTACATAATTGTGCGGCTATTTTACGAATTCTCGTAAAACTGTGTAGCGTTTCAGAGGCAGGTTTGAGTGGGGTGCGGGAGGGTACGGGGGTGTGCGACCGCGGCTCGGGCGGGCGACCGCAGACCGCAGCCGTGCGGTGAGCCGCCACCGCAAGCCGCTGCCGCCGCCGCCCGCCTTTACTGCACGACGCCCTTATGTCGGACGCGTCTTTACGCCGCTGTATGACTTTCGCAAACTCTGTTTTGAATTAATGTACCTTATCTACTTAAACCAAAGTGCCTAACTATGTATAAGGTTTCTTAAACATAAAATATACTCGTAAATAGCTTACCTATCGTAACAGATAGGTAAGTCATTTATTATCCACTAAGTTATATTCAAGATATAAGAGAAGCCATTAAATACAAAGTGACTGAGATCATTTATAAACATTGCGCGAACCACGATACTAACAATAACTATAAAACAAAATTGATATAAATCGAGACATGAACCACAAGCCCATTAATTTACTGAAAAATAAACAATCACGGAACAGCGCGTAGGCGTTGCTTAAGGGTTAGAGGTTTATGGCGTTAAATTCCACCGTTTATAGTTATTTATTTGCGTTGAATCAGCCATTAGCGGCGAGTGGGTGGCGTGTGTGGCGTGCGGCCGCGGTGGCGGTCTGGCGGTGCTCGCCGATATATCGCACCGTGTTTGTTGGAACAACGACATCGCCGGCGCCGCACGCGAACGCCGTGTAGTGCAACCCTATGCAGTAAACGACCACTCTGACATGTATATATAATTTTATTACACGTTTAACCATGATGAGGTAATAGGATAAATGTAGGTTTAACTTGCCCCAGGCATTCATCTAGTTTGCAAAGAGCATTAGTCTACTCGCAGGTCGGCGTCAAAACAGACTTAATTAGATGTGAGATCTGCAAGTAGTTTCAACAAGGTATTTGGGACTGTTCTAATCAACATTTATGAAATTAAACTTATGATCTCTCTGGCACAATTACCATGCAAATATTTTTTTTCTAGAGCTATTCAAATAAGTTCACATGACTGCTTGGCGTTTACATACAATGGGCAAAAAGTTTGCTTAATTAATTCTCAGGCATGAGTATTTAGTGAATTATGTTGAACTGGTAGTTTCCGATTCCGATAATAATCTTCCGGAAATACGGAGTAAGCCACGACCACGCTCTCAAACTTTAGACCAACTTACCAAATTCGGCGGCTAAAGACATTACGTATCAATTAATTAATGCTTTAGAACTCTACTCTAACTAAACTATATCGAGAACGAAGCGGTGCGGTGCGCGGTGGGGCAAGTCAACCGAACTGATATCTATTTCAAAACGGTTAAAATCACCAACTTGCATTAAAGTGCAACGTAGATGTTCTTGAAATCTCTTTAAAAGCAAAGTTTCAATTTTTTTTAACCTACTACAAAAATATGATTATCTATAGGTATATTTTTATATCCGGTTGCGTTAAGTAGGTATCTTATCATATTTAAGTTACGACCCAAAAACGAAAACATTTGATACCGAGTAAGGTTGCGATTACGCAAAAATAATGTTAATTTGTTTAAATATATATTGAACTTCGTACTTTAGACGTTAACAGTAGTAAGCGACACTGTAGGTAATTGAATAATGATTGCTTTGTGTTTTAACTTGATACACTGCAAGAAAGTTTCCAAGCGAGCGGTTCGCTGTCTGCAATTTAATATAAGTAGTGGATGGGTTGATTAAGTATGCTAAATGCATCTACACGAGTCAGTGGGCATCAATAGTTAATACACTGCCATTACGCAGACGCCGCACCGGTTTATAATTCAACATGTCATCCGAGGCAATTACCAACAATAATACGGACGCGTTAAATATTCATTGTGAAGATAGTGATAGTAGCTCTAGGCGCAGCAGGGAGAGGTGGCAATCACGAATACTGCATATTGATAACGTGGCTTACGTTGCACCTCTCATCTCCCTTGGTATTAGCTTAATGTGCTATAGTAGCTCTATAAATACGAACTATTAAAGTATTATCCTTAAAATAAAAGAAGCACACTTATTTTAAAATATAATAATGCAGCAAGAGTACATTTTAAATGTTTCGTTCGTTTAGTTGCTCACTTTAATCATTTAAAGGTTGTTCACATTTAATAGGTATAGTACAATCATCTATCTAGTACTCGTAGCTATAGTGTTAATATCAAATACATTTATCAAAATCTATATATCATAATAGGAAGTGGAAAGTAAACCAAAAGCTATCAGCAAAGTACGTTAGTGGGTACGGATTAAGTATGATACACCGAATACCGATATCATATTGCGTATTTATTTCGACGGTTATCGCTTTTGTAAATCCTAAGTATTTAATATAAATTCCAATCTCGTCCCTCGATATAATCTATAAGCCTATGGTTCCCCTTATACAATATTCCTAGCTATGTTTAAAGTTAGGGTGGCTTGCAGTTTTAATGACTGAATATTTCATATTTGATTTAGAATATGTATGAAAGTTGAGAGAGTTTTAATAAAATAAGCTTCTTTAGTCGTATTACAATTTGATAGTACCTTAAAAAATCGTAAGTTTCGCTATTCCAATTATATTCGTTGTATTTATATTTTTAAAAGTTTAAAAAAGTTACTTAATTTAATTTGGCTGCTCGAGTACAAATGGTACGCAATTTCTATAGAAACCCGACTCAATTTAACTGATCTTCGGTTAATATCTCACAAAACACTTTTGAACAATCAGAAATTACACTTCAATTTCGGGTTTGGAGTATTGTGGCAACTGTCAGACGAGGGATCTGCCGTGTGGGGTCGCCACCCCACTGGTACCCTTACCCTTGCCAGGTTACGTTTACCCCAGGTTACTTGTACCCCTTCACACCCGCTGCATTGTTCTACTGTATTTGTATAGAGCAACCCACGTACAACTGTTACCGCTTTCATGATATGTAAGCGAGATTTAATGATACCGACTATTTTAGCAGGTAACTGATACAGGATGAATTGTTTTTTAATGCGCGGGTGGGTGTCTACGACGTCATTTCTTTGATAAGCTAATTGTACTGATGCATAATGTGGTTACCCAGCTAGATCTTTTTTGTTTTATCAAAGAATGTAAAATTTTTGATATTATTTAAGTAGGTACAAATATTCTACGGGATTAGTTAATTTTATTGAAATATGCAAATGAATACCTGACTTATTTAGGTAATGGTCTACGACAAAGAGCCTTTTGTCGTATGTGATTTTTGCCATTATTTTTCACAAGCAAGTAAAGTTTTACAGACTATTATGGCGAATGGAAAACGAGTGACTCGTAGGCGTGGAGTTTACGACTCGAATAGAAATCGTCTGCTTTAAATGAGGAGTCAAGGAGCGAACAGTGTACCGGCATCCATTATTCATGAGGGCCGTTTCACGCCCGGCCACCGACAGCCCGCTACACTACACTACACAAGTACTGCTCCACGCCGGCATCAACGCAAACTGTTTCCAAATCAATATCCGTGTCTCAATCAGTGCAATTAAGGCTCGTACGGGCCGCATTCAGTAATTAGTTTCGCGCCGCCGGCGGGGGATCGCCCAGAATAACGTTAAGCACGAGGGGACCCGCCCTTCGCCGACAACTGTTACTGCTACCAGACGATAAATACACACACATACAACCTGACCCAAAAACATAACACTTTATTTTAAAAGCGTTACCAAAATATCTCTAATACCTACTCCGCCAATGTATTGATAAGAGTTAATAACTTAATACTTGATATGATAAGAGATAAAAAAAACATCAATCGAAAGATAGGTACTCATAATAAAATCGTATGATGTATCACTACATTGAGTAAGAACATGATAGTCAGATTAATGTGTAGCAGAGATAGCTGGCTGCCAACGTATTATTATGTTGTTTCATTGCGTGGTTTAGGCTGGCAATAACACTGTTTATTAGTCACGAGTATGCCGACCACACATTATAGGGAAAACTCGACGCGCACGAACGTTGATGCAGTAAATTATTCGCCGTTCCTGATTAAATGAAACGTTACATCGCAGATTGCACTGTAAGAGTGAATTTAATAAAGCCACGAGGGTAAATGCGCCCAATTTTTTCACATAGCGCACACCACGTCCCCTGGTATTATAGGGGCCGAATTTTGAAAACACAATTAGACTTAATACAGAGGTGATTGTTGGCGGGCGAGGGTCGCAGCGAGGGTTACGGCAAATCCTTTAATTTGGATCCCCGATCAAATAATAAAGCGAGCGAGGGGCAGCGGCAGTCAGCGACGATATCGCGTTTAGTGGTTTTATTGCAAGCGCCATCTGCCGCGTGACGCACCCTGTAGATGGAGAGATAATTTCCCTTCGGCGAGGCCGGGGGGCGACGGAGCGTTCACTGTGAGTTGTTGCGTTCGTTTACACAATTCACAATGCTGTATGTTCGTTTGTAGATGCGTCAGATAGCGCGCCTATTATGTGGGGGACCTAACAACGCGGTCGCAGCGCACCGGCTGCGATGCCGGGCCAGTGAGCACTCCTCGTAATTTGATAAGGCACGACACTACGACACGACACACGCTACGCCGCTCCACCGCGCTCACACATCACATCGCACCTATTGTCTACAACCCGATAAATACTACATGTGTAGGTAACGCAAATAACAATTCCCTCTCGTACGAAATGTTTCACATCAAATTGTAGGTTTGGTTGGTAATTATCCACCAAGATTATTTCCCGTGATTAGATATGTAATCTAAATTACATGCAGTAAATAACGTAATTAAGATAATATAAATGATTGGCTCGATTTAACACTTAATCTGTTTGTAATTAAATGAGGCGAAAGGGAATTACGATAGTACTTGTAATTTATAAAATGTCACTAAATAGATAAAACCTTATTATCTAAAGATAGATGGGTTTGATAAAGTAAGGTCTAAAATAAACAGGATTAGGGACGAAAAGCAAATCCCCGGTTGTTTCATTATAAATAGAAGGTAAGCGGCTTGGGCACGTGCAGTGTTTTTATCAATGAGAGCCCCTCGGCAGACAGGCGGACAGGCCTCCGCCCGCGTATGAATAATTTGAACGCATCAAGGGCGAGGGTCCCTGCCACTCGCACGGCATCGAAATAACCCCTACATTATTGAATTATACGGACAAGCACAATCGCACACTCGTCCAATTGATTTTTGCGCTTGTTTGTTTTAATTTGTGCGTGCGTTTGGATGCATGGATAAGATTTGAAACGCAATTAAAATGAAAGAGAAACTCACAAAATCAAGATACGTCTTTCAAAGTTTATCACTTGTATAATAAATACCCTACATCTCTACAATACATATATCTACGTAACGTTTATATTTATTACATTTGAACAGAGATATCACAATGAACACTCTATGTTAAACATCATTATATCAGTAAAAGTAATTTCACACTCGAGTGAGCGTTATCATCGCATCATGTTAACGTCGAACACACGAACGAGGTCCCTGTAGAGCTCGTTTTTGTAACTATTGAGTTTGTGAACGTCATCATTGATATTTCATAACAAGCGGCGGCGCGGAGGGTGGGACATGTGCACCGCTCCAGGGGGCGAATAAACCTCGACAAAGTATTTTATCGACAGCCGTTGCCATCCGCCGCCTGCAACCGTATCAACCCTATTGTCTCTCCACACACTCGTGGTGACACTTCATAAAATCACTCCACCGTTATTAATTAATTGCTCTCCATACAAGTACTCGTATATCTACATATGCTTGTACCGATTTTATTCCTCTTTTTTGAGCACAAGTACGAAAATTACTGTTTACAAGTCAATACCCGTGAATATGAAATACTCGGAATGCTTTAGATCTCCAACCACGGAAAATCTAACGGCCGTATATACTCTTGCATATTTATGAACATCTAAAACATAATTTGCGTAGTCAACGACCGATTCTAAATACGGAAACTTTTGCAATAATCGACAGCGTGAAAGTCAGCCCGGGCGTGAATAATAGCTCCGCGCAGAACAATAAGACTCCGTGTCGATACAGCCACACAAAGACGAAACAATCAATTCACAGCGTAAGTAGGTGCGATTCGGTACGGTCGCACTACGGTCTAGCCCCGCGACTAACAAAAGAAAATCTAAGCAATTAGTCGTCGTCAGAAAGAGCGGAAAACGCGCGTTAGGCTCGGTCACGGCGCGACGCGACGCGGTCACGACGACGCGCATCGGCGGACGCGATTGCCGACCTTACTGCCTACCACGAACTCAACACTGCTGTGGAAGCAGACCGCACCGACCTTGAAACGTCACAAAAGTTCGATGAATCTTCACAAAAACCGTAACCGAGCTATCAGTTCTAAAATTTCAATCTCGCTTTATTGAGTGTTTAACCTAAAACGATCGGCCGTCACGCAACGAGAGAAAAACAAGCATGATGCTGGATGGGATATAAAAACAGTACTTGTTATTCTATTACGCTTGTATGCAATCGAATAAAAGGTCTAACAAAGTCGGAGGGGTATTCTGATTCTCGCTCGACTGAGCGTGTTAAGTGCTAATGTAATAATCCATTAGAATGAAGCACGGCACTGTACGCTAAATAGCGCATTCAAGCAATGAGCCGGGTTCGAACCCGAGCCCCCGGCAAGCCGCCATTTGTCCGCCGTAGCACCAAACAATGCGACCCTTTCCAATCACCCTCCTCGTTGCTAGTTTGCAGACCCTAAACAAATATCGCACACTGCCGCCGGATTTACTATTTTAAGGACTTATTAATATCTGAGCGCGCAGAGCAAACACGTTATTATAAAATAAATTGTTAAGACGTCTCGTCTCTCGATGTTCTATTGTTATATGGAAATTGAAAAACAAAAGCCGAGAAATTAATAAACTATCAAAGAACAAAAACACCTGTATCGCGTTTAAAATCTTATGTGAGAATCTAAAATGTTTGAATCGAATGAGTGTGTCTTATTACTTAGACGTTTGAGCGTTACAAATTGATTTTGGTTCCGTATTCAGAACGTGTTAAAGTACTGGTATTATTAAAAAGCAAGGTTCGTAGGCTTGTGAGCGTAAAATCAACAGATTACTAGGGAACCCCGTCATCCCTCGGGCGAGTCGGGCGTAAGGGACCCCTGGCGCATGAAATATCTATTCGTTACGATAGCTATTGTTGCCCGAGGTAGGGTTGACGACTTTGCTTGAATTACAACAGGAATACCGCAATTTGCATACATAATACGACTCTATTAAAACTCTATAAAAACAATAATAATTATAATGAGATTCTTTAAGAAAACATACTTGAGATGGCCGACAAAAAAATAACCATGGTATGCTAATATAATTTTTGCAAAATCTTTAGAACAACTTAAAGTTTAAGTATGTACGATATTTGGGATATACCTAAGTATTTAGATTTTTAAACATTTTATCTATCTTGGTTGTCGCTTTATAAAATTACTGGAATTTGACAACCCTAGATGCTATCCCCTTTTTGTGAATTCTACTAAGCGACTCTAACTCATAGATATATTGTCTCCACTTTAGTCACGCGCATTAGGGGAGCTGTTGAGCGCCCGTTCCGACGGTCCCTCGACAATATTTCCTCCATAATGCATCGAAATAAACGCCATCACAACATTACTCCAACCGCCACACTGATTGTTAGACAAATTATTATTATTTCTACGGAAGGGGAACCCTAAGGGTTTCAAATTCAACGGAACGAAAAAATAAATAACGCGGTGAAACTTCATGAAAATTAAAAAACCGAAATGTCAACAAAGTGGTTTGACCAGGAGAGGGTCACCCCCACCTCAAACCTCGCCCCGCACGCCCCCGAGCGGCTGTCAAACAACGTTTATCCAACAAACAGGCGCGGCAGCGGCGCAATAACACGACTTTTTAAACTTTTACAATATTTCCCCGCGCGCCATTTTATTCGACCGCTAAATAAAATATGAAAAATTTACTAACATTTAACGATTTGTTGGAATGTGTAAACATTTTATGATTGTTTGATAGAATTCACGGAATCCTGCCCCTCTAAAACAAATGACGACTGAAATCGTACTTGTAAACAGATCATAAATCGTAATGTTTACAGGCGGAACTTTGAGAATAATAAACTTGCAAATACAAATACTTAAAATGTATAAATACGACAGCAATGGGTACGTACCTGTTTGTGCATTTCCACATTGAGGCCGTAAGACATTTCATAGTACTGAAACATAAACGACACGGATTAGATTACCTGTTACAATGTGTAAAATCCAAATCGTTCAAGCTGACACAGAAATGTTTTGGCACAGATTAGCTTCCTCAAATTAAAGGAGGTGAGTGACTAAACATCCGCAGTAGTAGAGTTTGGACAGCAGCCAGAAGTGTTTCCGATATATAAAAATGCTCGCGAAAATTTCCTCTCAAGCGTATTAAAATAAATTGTGAGCGATTTGGCAACACTTAATCTTGATTCATGTTCGAATGGAACGAGCATGCGGGGATTAGAGCATGCCAAAATATATATTCATTTTCTCATACGCCGAGGAATTTTATAGTGGACATTGCGACTGTGAAACTTGTGTTTGATCACATCTGTTCTACAAAACATACAATATAATAGCTACGGATGCTTTAAACGGTAAACACTAACATCGTGTAAACTATCAAATGGAAATATTAATGATAGGGTGCATAGAGTAGCGTCGATGCGGGCTTCTAACAAAAGAAACATATTCATTGATTTTATATCCGAACAAACGCCACAACCGATAACATCTATTCGGGCGTTAAATTAGTTGTTCCCTCGGAAGAGTTCAATTTGAAAAAATAAATCGACGAGAGACTTTAAAATAAAGTGGGATTCGATTTTTGTTTCGCCTTTGGAAAATATACCCACGCCCACAATTACACGATGATAGAGTAAACTTGTATAGAACTGACTATTATTTACATAGTCTTATGTAGTAAGTACAATCGATGATGTATTAATAGCTTGGAAAGTTGATACAGATAAAATACAAAATTATTGTCCATTTATTGTCGATTTATTAGTGAATACGAGTTGTATGACATAATTTTACGGTGAACAAATGAAAGTCTACTTACCATAACATAATGCCTCTGAATTTCAATTTTTTCACTAGCCAGCTTTTCGCATTCTAATTTTAAACTGAAACAAATAACGTTTTATTATTATGAGAACTGTATCAATGTAATTATGAGTCTGTAAATAAAATGGCACCTCTGACATTGTGATAAAGATAACCTGTGCCCTAGACGATAAACGGTTTTTAAATAAACGGCTTAAATTTATTTTAAAATGTTTTTCTTTATAACCGATAGCCACTGGTAAACTAGCTTCAGCATCAGACTTTATAAGTCGCATTAAAACCTCATTAAAATTAAAGTAAATAAAATATTTTAACAATAACAACTAGAATATAAGCCAACAAAGTAGATAACGATAAAACAAGGCAGAGGCAGAGGTTAATTAAGGTATTGCGTCAACACGAAGCGGGTAACAAAACCGCAGGAATAACAACAAATGAAATTAGTTAAAGATGTTGTTTTAAGTGGAAACGTCGAGACGACTGTAGTCACCACGTGTACGGTAGTAACCTGTACCCGGTTATTACAGACAGACACTCGACAAATCACAACACTCTTACGTTCTATTTAAGGAGCACTTGTGACAAATAAGATAAGCGGTCCGTAACAAATGGCTCATTTTATAGCTGTTATCGTGGTAGTGGGTCAGCCTTGTTGTGGTTACAATTTTTATCGTCTTGACAGCTTTAGCTCATAGATTGTTCACGCTACAATGTGTAATCGTTTCCACAGTTCTACACATGTTTGAGATAAGAAAATATCTACTCACGAGTTTTTAGTTCTTTGTAGCTTTGCTCAGTTGCTACTATTTAAAATGTTGTATATCTAACAGATACCTTTTTTTTTACGTGATAAGTTTACAAATCAGGCACTATTAAAGTAAGGCTTAAAAGCACAGTTAATTTAGTATTTTTAAGCAGATCTATCTACCTTTTTATTATAAGTATCACCTATTGTGTAGTTCAAATTTTACTTAAAGCAAGTAATTTAAAAGTTTTGACCAACTCATTTATCGTTTTCTGGGACTTAGTTCCATAATTTCACAGAAAACTTCAGTTATCGCGATCAATTTGGTCGAACCACTTGTTGATATTTCCCAACAAAATTGGCCCTTTATGTTGTATTATTTTGTTAATCTTTTAAAAGAATTTCTGTCGAAAGAACCAGCTTAACTTTTTATTCACAACAAAAGGGGGTTACAAAAAGGCCGGGACAAAAAGGACTGAAATAGTGTCCTCGAAATGGCAGGTAGATCCTTTACATTCACAACGGGCCGGATCATCTCTATTTAGCTGATTTATTTTATAACTTGGGTCTCTTTTTGCGTAAACAAGTTCTATAAAAAACACATTTCCTCTTTAAAGTTGATATTTATTAAGCAAAAAAAAGAGCGATTATTGATTTACTGTAAGTATTTAATTTTAAACTACTTTTCGCGTTTGAGAATAACTTTTCTTTTGACATTATTTTATTCAGTCAAGCGACTTGGAATTGAAAGATCAGAACACATCAATACCTATACATCGTTCATTAATCTAGACCGGAAGAAAACTTACACGATTCTTGTTATTCCGTACAATAAATAAATTGATGATAAATCATAGTAACCACAAATCTGTTTATCTCAATCTTTGTGTGTTAGAAACTTTTTATAATACATTAGACAAGTTTCTAGTAAGTGTGAATGATAAATTAACATAACAATGGTTCATTGTTAGCGAGGCGTTTGACTTGCTGTGACTAAGTATTTGGGGATTTGTTCATAACGTTTCTACACTATAGACACTATAGACAATAGGAAGTAAGAAGATTAGTTTCACGGGAAGCTTTTTACAAATTGAAACATATCCTTCAAGCTGAGCATAGATTTTCTTATTATTTTAGCAGCTGCATACATTTCAAAGATTTAGAATTTTATTAACATTATTGGTATATTTATCCGTACCATTTTACGATTGTTACTGCACCCAAGACCAGTTTAAAATTGTTTGTTTTCGTTACCAAGTTGATAAGTAATCCGTTTGTTACAAAAGTACTTACTTATGATATTGGGCTTGTAGGAAGTTGAACTCTTCTTTGATTCTGTCACACGATTCACCCACAGTGAACTTAATTGGTTGACCGGGCTGCGGTGGACCCTGCAATAAAAATACATTTGTAAATTATTATAACGTTCATTGCTATTTTAACAAGATATTTGCTACAATATCTACGAACTTTTTGATAATATCTATTTCATTGAGTACCTACTTATTTCCAACCTTATGTCACTAAAAATAAAAGTTCATATTTCAATTGCTATTGGTCATACATCGTTGTATTTCATCGTTTTTGCCTTCCTTTATAATTTGAAAAGCTATTACTGTCTTTATTAAACTAAAAGAGAATGAACGTGTTAAGTAAAACCGTTTATGAGCCCTAAACTGACACGCATTTCCTCAGAAATGAAACGTACGGAGCACGACTCATCAATCTCAGTCTTACACAAAAACATTCCTATCACGAAACAAAAATTACACGCATCCAAATTACCATAATACAAATTATCCTTTAATGACCATAATTCGGTGTGAGCCTCGATTAATAAAAAAAAAGAACACCTACAGCTCGCCTCTTAACACAAAAATAAAGTAACGCGAACACGCGAGCACGTAATAATAAAGAAAAAAATAATAAAAAACTAAGTCCATAATAAGAAGCACGAAAATAAAAATAAAGCGAGGGACACAACAACACACGGTCGCCGGGAGGCCAGCGGCAAAAAATAAATAACCGCGCTTGGAGCCGGCGGCGCGAGGAACAAACGGACTTTAAAAATAATAAAAGGAGCGTAAATAAAAGCGTAAAAGGAACTGGCGCGGCGTGTAGATGTTGTAAATGGAGCTGCGGACAATCGGGCTCGGGAAAAATGTGGCCGGGAATTTAGTGAATGTAACCACGCACCGGGAGATAGGCTGCGGTCGGCGCGCTGCTCATGCGATCACGCTTAATAACGTAATAGCTTCGACGACCACACTTACCTCGGTCGGCCCTACGCTGACTTATTCTACGAAACAAAATTATCTCACTGGATGCGGTTACGATCGTGACTATGCCCTTTTCGTAATATAGATTGACAATTGAAAAAACAACCTTATTAATGTGTACTTCGATATATTTCGGTGTAGAGCTAATAACAATAAGACATCGTTATTCAGCAGGGACACTGTTAAAACACTCATCCATCTAGCTGTAGTAGAAACAAAAGGAAAACACTGAGTGCAAAGAGATGTAGTAATTACTTATCCATGTTCACATCAGAGGATAAGTCGATCACATAATAAAAGTAAATTGAAAGTGGCATGTTATGCGTTAAGAAGATAAGAGCAAAACGACATCATCGGTCGGTAGCGGCTCGACATGTGGCGCACACACGGCTCTGTATCGCATATGTCGCGACATTTAGGTAAATGTGTATGTATAGCTTAACCCTTTTCGTTTAAATGTGGCTTAACTTCTACATTTAAATTGTAGAATATTTAAAGTATGCGACATTACGACGTCTGGATCGCATAAAATAAATCGTTTTATTCTAACACAAGTTTTGTTTAACAAATTGCACATTTACTTCTTAATAAATCTAAGCAGAGTCACGTAACGAACTCGTCCAACCGGCGACTAACGCGCGACACATATTGGGCCAAATTTACGAGATATTTGCTTCAAACAAATCGTTTACAAGCTGCATTTCAATTTACGAGTAAACTTGTACAGAAAATATCGATGGTCTAGCCGGCCGGGACCGAGCGGCGGCGGCGGCGGACCGCGTTTATCGCACCAATAAGTTACAAGCCAACGTTTAATTATTTGTTTTATTCAACGATATCTGAGTTTATCTGACCACTAAAACGACCCTGATATTTTCGCTTTCGGCCGCGCGTTATAGGCAAAGTGTTTTACGACCGCGATTAAATCTCCATATAAAATTACATTACTAGTGGATTAAATTAAACGTCGGTGGTAATAAAATTGTATAACATGCCAATCGATCGTATTTGCAATGGTAATACCAGTTTTTTTTTCAATAACCGAGTGGTCTAGTGAGATGAGATGAGCGAGCGCGTTTATGTCTTTTTAAGTAAATAAATTATACCTGTCCTCTTTATTGAATATTTATTATGTAAGAGTTAGTTTGCACGGTTTTATTGTTAATGCAAAATTTTTCTCACGAATGAATAGTCAATGCACCCTCTAATCACTTATAACTAATACCCAGAGTCCGATCATCGGAACTTCAAATTGATCACAAAAGAAATGATAATAATCCACGGTAATAATAGACTGAGTAAACGTTCCCTTTATAAAAAAGGAATCCCATAAATTATCACCGAAAAGGTCAAATTAAAATACAATGAACAGTTTTTGAGTGGCAGTATTGTGTAGAGGGCCCGGATGAAAGGCCCGCATCCAGCGCCGGCCGCCATAAAAACAAAACTAAACAGACTGCCTTTAAACGGATGTAAAAAAGAAATACGTGTTCTTATTTCAAATTATTGAATACGTCTGTCTGCCCACGTCTACCTGTAGAGAGGATTTAGTTTTATTGGAAACGACTCGAATTTCGAAACGAAGGAATGGTTCCAGCGGTAAAGAATGCGCAGCGTTTTCCTCGCAAACTTGGGAATTGAGTAAAGTAGATCGATGTCAACCGACCATTTATTAGTAACATTAGAGGCTAGCGCTCCGGAACGCAAGTTCAGCGGCTCTGTAAACATCTAAACACCATTCGCACTTACAAACCAAACAAGCATATACAAATATTTGAACAACCAGATTGGCTCTATCACGCAAGGCCGTAACAGAACGACATCCCAAGCTAATTTCAACCTTATTTGATACGCGATAGTGTCGATAGAAAAGTTTTAGAATTCTGTGTTAGTTCAGTACAAAATAGGGTGGTAAAAAATGCTAGTAAACTAATATGGTAGCGTAGGGATCGGAAAGCTGATTTTATTTTCTAAGAAACACAACACCGTTTGTCGGCGGCGGAGGAGGAGGGAGGGGTCATCGGTTCGTTGACAGTTCCAAGAAAAAGGAAAACCAACTAATTTGACGTTTCTCTTAATTTATGGCGTTAATAATTAATTATGTCGACGAAAGATTTATTATTACGTAAATAAGACGAACATCATTTACAATTTGTTTAAAATACACGTAATGGAATGTTATTTTGCAAATTGCAAGGTAAATTATAAGAAACAGATATATGCCGGCATAAAAACGATTTTTTCAAAGCATTGAAATCAAACATTTTCATTAACCTATTGACATTCTTACTAAGACTTATGAATGCATAGGAAGGAAGTTAGCTAAGTGTATTTAGTTGGTCGTCGCTCGTCCGTGTTGCATGTCAGTTGCGTGCGAGTAATTACCCAACTATGTGTTCCATTCCCATGCCGCTGACTCGATGGCATCTTGATTATGACGAAGCATTGTTTACCTACTCCAAATGCCGTGTTTGTGCGCAAACTGATAGCGTTATCGCCCGAATGAAGGGAATTATTTCGAGCGAACATTGACTCAAAACACTCCACTTATCAATTGTGTATACCTTAACAAGGCGCATTTCCTTCATAAACTCGCCTAGATTTCTCAATGACGCAGATTTATGTTCTAGATTCCTAATTACCAGCCATTATGCAATAAACGTTTAATTTTCAAGAGATGTAATAACTGAAACAAACATTGAAGGAACTTAATCTCAACGAAAATATGTAAAAACTCGCTTGTGTGAGTTTGTTTGAAGAGACGTGAAATATATGAGACGCCATCTCATTTGTTCGTAGCGGTAATTCCGTCTGTCAAATATTGACCGAGTAGGACGCGACACGGATTTTGTGCAAACAGACAAATAGGCATTTACATTAGCACCCTCCCGGCCCCGCGTGCCCCACCCCTCAAACACCTCTCGATAGCTCTCATAAAAGTGACGTGCACTCGTAAAAATATTCTGCGAAATTACAGTCAACAATGGAATATCCATTCGTGGAAAAACAAAGCTAGGTTTATGGCTTAGAATGAATTCTATTTTACTCGATGCAATAAAAAATAAAACGTACGTCTTCGTGTTACAAAAAGTCAACTTAATCCGAATAAGGCGAGCATTAACAGCTGAGGCTAATAAGCATCCATCAAAAGACATGCGTCGGCCAACTTCCTGTACTTAGCAGCTGACTGACCAGTCATTAAGACCCCTTAAAAGCCACGCCACTTACTTCTATAAATGGCAAATGTAGGCAGGGGAGTTCACCGCATAATGGACGTGAATGTCAACAATAAACTTATAAAGTGGTGTACACATGAGCGCGTGGGAATGCGCACACAATAATCGTGTGTTCGCGCCATTGTCAGGCCGTACATTGCTCATTACGGAGCGGATTTTTTCTATGCTCTAATGGAGATCGCGTGATGGACGGCTAAATGGCTCCGTAATAACAAATAAACAGGTGACAAAACGCCATCGTTCGTTCGTCGCTAGCTGGTATCAGATCGTGTTTATTACCCGCGTGTTTCTAATTAGTCGTATTAATTACTATCTTATTTACATATTTTACTCACGTTGAGACGTCAGATAAAAGGCTGTTTCAAAGCTATTTTAAAACTTTGAATATGAGTTAGTCATAAAAGCTTCTAATCGACTTAACTATTAGTACTACCTATAGCGTTTTTTTATCAATGTAACTTAAGTAAAAAGTCAATTAAATTTAAATTAAGGTAGGTACGTAAGTATGTAAAACGGTTGATGGCCGATATAATTTATGACAATTACGAAAATTAAGTAGAACTTTACGAGTATTATTTAAACAATATTAAATCATCAGAGTATGAGTTAGTAAATTGATTTTTAAATTGTGGTTAATTTTCTCCGACGGGAAACTCGGCACCAGATGCGCTGCGGCTTGCGGCTTCAACCGGCTTAGCAATCTATACCGTTTTGCATCGGAATATAAGCTATTTTTCTGTAAAGGTTTCAAATTGTTTGAAATATCTTAAATCATGTGGTAAGTAGGTATTTTGTAGATTTTCAGTATTTGCTAATAAACTGTCGTCGGTGATTTAAGGAGGGAATTCTCAAATTTTGAGTTTTACTAAATTTTGCAGGCAATTTCACGGGTAATTGAGTGTGTCTGACAATCACGGACCGACCGAATGTCCCGGTACCCCACGGGGGGTCGCTCTCTCGTTTGTTTGCACCCCCCTCCCCGACCCGCGCGCCACATCCCCTCGCACCACTGTATTATTTCTCAGCGTTTATTTTTACGATTGGCATGTTTCTCACAATTGCCTTTTGTGGAATATTACACGGTCACAAAAAATGTTTCAAGATATATAATTTTATTTGGAAACACAAACGAATACGAACGATTAACGGAATAAATAAAAAATAACGTGAACACCGCGGCGCACTTAGTTCAGAGTTAATTGCTCGTACAAAAGACATCAACGCGTGCTCTCATTAAGTTAATCGCTTCATCACGGTACACAAATTTCACTTAGCTTTCTTAACTTTTGTTTGTTACTTAGCACTTCGTTCCTTGACTTGTTGTAATAGCCGGTGGTTGTTTTAATTTTTATGAAGTAATAAAACCGACCAAATGTGCCTAGCAAACGCACCATGTGGAGGTAATTGTAATGCAGAGAGACAGCACGCGGCGGACTTTCCCCGCGCTTTCTTAGTTTTTAACGACTTCCCAACAATGTACGACGACGGCAAAGTGGTGGCAGATTATCTGAGTGATTTATGTGATGTGTCTCACCGGATGCCTGGCGGCCGCCACGGCAGCAGCGGCGGCGGCGGCGTTCATGGCGCCCGCGCTTGGATACATCCCCACGTCAAACACACACGACCATGGTCCAGTGGAACACTAAGTAAGGGCACAGCACACACTCCACTCACAAACACTCGGCGTCGGTAGCGCGTACTATATCGCGATCACTGTCACACGCTCGCACGTACAGACGACCACTCCTCACGCACGCTGCCAGCGGACTGCTGCCTCCGCCGCCCGCTCCCCCCCGCCCCATCCCACTACACCCTACTCTCCCCTCGCATACCGCTGCCATACACATTTTCTCCACTCGAATTTTTCGTCGACTATCTTCATGTTTAAGTAATATTTAGGAGAATCGAGGAGCTATATCGAATGCCAAATATTATACGCTCTAATAAATAGGTATTATTTAAGGATTCCGCTGCGAAGGGCGAAGGAAGGGTGTCAGTGTCGCGACCCTCCTCCGCAACCCTCCACTTTCCACAAACGAGATGCAACGTCTTCATTCAACAGCCTTAAACTTCAGTTTTATTGGAACCGGTTGCACTTTTGACACCCGATTCTTTATGAAACATCTTTAGAGTGAGTGTTGAGACAACAACAACTACGAATTATTTAATCAAATCCCTAAGCATCTAGAGATACGTAAAATTTATATTTACAAAAGCTTTCAACTTGATATGTACCTAATAGGTAATTATTTTCATCCTAGGGTTACTATACAGTCTTGCTAATTCATACCCATTAACGCACCAGAATTATTTTCTTGTAATAAATGATTCATTAAATATGTAGATTTTACAATAAAGTTCTTAAATCACTCAATTTCATTTTAATACCAGCAAACACGAAGCTTAGATTCGTCTGGGCTTTACAAACAGAGGAATTCAAACAAACGTTGGTGTTATAAACATTTTAATTTTGTTATTTTTCATAATAATACCCATTAGTAAGGTGTGATTTAAATAGTTACAGTCTTACTTAACTTTAAAAAAGTATGTAATTTTTGGACCATTTCCATTCTACTAAAAAAAACAAGTTGTAGTCTATCCCTAGTCTACTTCAAAGAACATAATTTAATTCTATTTAATTACTTAAAATTATGCAAGTGACTTTGAAATTATCTATAAATTAGTTTTTAATTATGACGAAGGTAACGACAAACCACTAACCGGCTTGCCACTAGCTAATAAAAAGTATAATTGCGCATTGTTTGAAACTAATAAAAAATACTTTATTGTGTTATTTTTCTGAATCTCATAAGCTTACTGTTCACCGAATAAAATGCAAAGTGTAGTGCGTTGTTTGTTATCAAAAACAGTGGCTGTTTTGTCGACGCGCCGCAACAGGGCACCCTTTATGTAAACAGCGCAACGTGTGTGGTACTCGGATAAAAACACCTTTTTATGTACGGATATCAAATAGAAACGCTAATATACGCATGTGTTTCATTAACTACGCAATAAAAATGTTATCAATTTTGTAGGTACCTAATTCGCAAAGTTTATAACGCTTTACATTGTATAATTTAAGTAGTTGGTTAAACTACGTTTCAACAGTGTTCTTAAACCCAAGAAGTTATACAGTACTTATGTTCTTTGATAAAATTAGTTCCATTCATCGATTAATAATAAAAAAAAATACATGTACTTACCTAAGTATATGTAGTTATGATAAAAAATGTCCATGTAATGTAATGCGGACGAAAAAGAAATAGGTAACCTAACCGAACCTACCAATGGATTTATGTATAAATCCAATAATTATTACCCCACGACTGTAAAGTTAAAAAGGTGTAGGACCGAGATCGCATCACGACTGTTATCTACTCGTAACTAATGTCAACATCCTGGCGCCTGCGCTGCGCACGTATAGATACCAAACTTTTTATGTTCCGTTTACACAGAAAAGTTGAAGAGTTCATATTACATAATCTATCTACTTATAAAAAAAAGTAGCAAAAGTCTGGACTGATAATTATTGGAAAAACACATTGCTTTGTATTGAGTAGGTAAAAGCGTCTCAATTCAATTCATGTTTTACAAGGAGCATGCAATTCAAAAACAAGAGCTTAAAATATAACGAGACCCTTGACGCCAACATTGTTTAAGTATAATTTAGTCTACATACCTATAAAGGTATTTAACTTCAAAAGTGATCGTAATTGATCGGTATATTATAAATTTAAATTAAAGATAAAATTCTATATTAATATTCATGCGTCGAATATTTTTTGCACAACGTAGCAGTATCTTAAATACCACGTTTTATACATATAATGAGTAGATAGATCGACAAAACAAGCATGCTCGAGCCATTTGTTCTTACCTAGGAATTACCTTTCTCTATATGTATTATTTTATTAATTGTATACATTGGCATTTGTTTTCAGGAAAAAAAGTTATGATTAAAACATTTTTGTTTAAAAAAAACACTGCGATCTGAAGTGATGCGAATAGGGGAGTGCTGACTGAGTTATTACGGTAGTTAGGTACCTACGATGGGGCATTCTGTTTTTATTAAGCGATCATCTCAGACACCTATTAAGGATAGAATATTTTACTATTACCATTCAATAATTGTCAGTTTGACAATAAAATTGCAATAACTCTTTATGATCGGACCCTAATATCGTTAAATGTTTTTCATATTTTTTATATTCCTAATTATGTATTTCCAAAGAAGCGGTTATATTCCAGCAACATGCTTATCTACTCAACTATAACGTCGGACAATTATTTTTAATCCTACTTTATATCGATTTTTTGTTATCATTAAAACGAATGAGTATTGATTGAGTAAGTACCTACCTAAGAAGCTTTAAGTATTATTACTTGAGACGAGCAGGTTTAACGCTTTTTTACGTTTATTGATTTTATTCTTATAACGTGTTGTAGAGTTCGTGGTCTTATTTTAAATCCACTCGAAAAGATGTCCTTCCATACATTTATGTTGTTAAAAAGGGACTTACATATGCATATTTTCTTAATTTACACTTTAATTTTAATTGCGATACGAACAGAGGAAGTAACGAGTGCGACAAAAAACTCACGCTCGCTCGTTTCGTTTCAATTGCCTCGTTTTTGTTTTGTTTTTTATTTGTTTTAAGTTCTTTTTTGAAATCGCACAGCCAACAGCCGTTTTGCTCGATGAAGCCCACATGTCGTACGAACCAAATCGATCCCTTCAAAATGAATGGATGTGGTACAATTTTATGTTCCCAACCTGCCAACTTACATATTGACTGCACTAAAATAACGTATTTGCGGTTTTTAAAGTACGCTTTTCCAATATTACTTTTTTACTTTATGTCCTTTTTATACGGGTAACAGGGTGGTGTGTAAAAAACAAAATATTCGGTTGCTTTTGTGGTCTCAATTCGAAGGTCGAAGAATGTTTTCGTTTCATGAATAAATACGCTACAGATTTAGAGGATTCAGCAAATAATACCTCGGTGCTCGGAATCTTAAAGGATCACCGTTATATTTTTGTAGTCAGAATTTTGATAACCGTTTCCGCTCTACCCTTTCCGTATTACGTATGTATTCATTCGAGTTGATATCTTTACGGAGTTTTACATTTACATACATTTTATAACACAAAAGAGCTAGGGTCATCTAATCTCTTAAATGTTTTGTTACTTTGTCACTCAAAGATCATTGTGATAGAGCTCTTTAGTTGCGTAGATGCAGACGGTCTCACGCATGATCGTCGCAAGATAACGATAAATAATAATCCAGTGATATCGCTTCTACATCATTTACTACAGCAACGCCGAGATCACACAGGCACGTATTTAGGGAGACGGAGTCAATAGGGGACTCTTACCAACTACCGTGAACCTTTCTGCAAAAAAGTCAAATAAGTCTCACGGAAATAGCTCCATTTTAAAGTCCATTTTTCACCCACCTACCTGGAATTCCAAATGTTTAACATTCCCTCCGAGAGATCATTCAGTGACTTCGTTATAAGATGTCGAGATAAATCGTTAATTAATTAGATAAGTTTATCGACCCGACATTTCGTGTCCATTTAATTTACAACTTTGTCGGTGGTAATAAACACTTTATCAGATCAAGTTTGTCAATAGACCACATTTTATGTTTATACTTATGCAAAGATCACTTGCGGCAATTACCAGAGCCGCATGAATAATAAGCGATTAATTGAGTAAAACAAACATCGGACCGGACGATGCATTATCTGGTCAGACAGGGCCGGGACTGGGGCCGGGGCTCGGGGGTCGACCACTTTAGAGTCGCCTCACGCGACGCGCGACGCCCGATCGCCGCGGACACTCTGAAAACAAAACTCGGTGCATAATTAACCGGCGCGAACAATTAGTTGTATAACCGGCCTTTGTGTCGCACAAAAAGCGACTATTTGAAAAGGCCACTCCGCTTCCCAGAAGGTTCACGTTCGACTCGTTTATTCATGCGGACCCTAAGATTTTTTGCTCAAGAATTAATATTTAATGGCTGCAGTTGAAATTGCATGCGATCAGAGCTCGGATAAGTTGTTGTAGGTAACTTTTGTAAAGGTGTGAACTATAAAATATTATGTTTTGGTTAATTTCTCAATGCGGTTAAGCTTGTTTATTGACTTTTTAATTTAGGTAATTTTAATTAAGCAGCGAGGTAAAGCTTCTTTAAGTTTAATTAAATTTATAAAAACACGAATTAAATAAGAATTTTAAAGTAAAATAAAAACCTTGAGACTTACCTTGAGATATACCCACCTATCCTTACAGTTTTAAAATAGGTTTCTTTTGAATTAAGTTGACTGTCATTGTATTTGTAGTCCAAGACGCAATTTTACATAAATAAATAATTAATGAATGGGGTAAAGATCAAAATAAAATAAATCAAAATATGTAAGAACGTACCTACCTACCAAATGGCTGATGTAAATTACTTAGATTGTGGGGAAAACAAAGCAATGTTTCAAACAAAGAGTACCTACGATGAAACATTAATACAAATTTAATTGAAAACGACGTTGTTAAGAACTATAACAATATTCCCAATGTAAGCACCTTTGTTCCTTATAATCACGAGATTCATAAGTCAATAATTATCTCGACAGCCATCTGTTAGAATCACGCACTCGAAAACTCGAGTGGTCGGTCATTGACAATAAACAAAACGATGTTGTGCAACGCTACGCCGCCGCCGCCGCCGCCACCGTGCCATCGCCCTACACCCACAACGAGCGTAAATATCGCACTCACTACTCCATGATTGACACCTCACTCCGCTATCATACCATCAAATAATTTAACACAAGTTACGTTACGATTATTTAACTACTAACTTACAAACGGTTCTAGCTTATACGAGCGATGGAAATGTTAAGCAATGTAGAGGCGGTAGAGCGAGTGATTTTGTTCCTAATTAAGTGATCATTAACGTGCCAAAGCGGTAACAAAGGCGTGATATCTCATATTAATAGCTCGTACCTTATCACATCCCAACTATGTAGGTACTTAGGTATTCAAAGATATTGTTTAATAATTTTGTTTGAGCACCCACGCATGAGAGTCTGGTTTAATATTTTAATAACATATGATCATTAATTTAATTGATTACGTCGCCTCTACGTAAGTGTTACAATTTTAGAATTTCCTATAATAAAAATAGGTATTAGGTACCTACTTACATAGTTATGTTGATAAGCTTTGTTTTTAAAAGGATTATAAATACCGGGGATGCTATAACTATCTATAGTTAACATAAAGCCACCCACTATGTTTATTGAATCGAGTACCTATAAGTTTCACATCAAAATTTCTACGACGTTAATAAGATTATCATCGTGGAGGAATGCCGTTATTATTAATAGAATGAAAATGAAATCGTTATCTTTATGGTAGAGGGATTACTTTATCCTAACTTATTAAAATAACCTAGTAATTCTAATTAATAACGTCATGTTTTGAAAGGGAGAGCATAATTCGTTTTTGACGCTTTTTATGACTCATTGTGCTGTGGTGCAGATTTTTTATTCATTTAAGAGCGTAAATTCTGGTTCTCGTTAAGGCGCTACCACACACTACCTGACAATTCTTGCTAAGTTATTTTTTCAGAGAACGAGGTATGTGTTGAATGGCGAGTTCTGTGGCTACCGACCGGACAAGCATGCCTTATCGGATGGGGGTCGGCACACAAACACTCTACGCATACCTATCTGTCTGCTTGACGTGTTTCTTTTACTTTTTATTGTCGAATGTCGGATCTTATTTTTTTACTGGGGTAGTCAGGTAGGTGAATAAGTAATATTTTTAGTAAACGTTTAGAGCGTGTATCACGATGGGAGAGACGATTTTGGTTTGTTTGATTTAAATGTAAGATTTATTCATTTTTCATAAAATGTAGAGCTGCTTTGTTTGTTTTCCTGTATGTAAGGTAGGTATCACGACTAGCGAGTAGGTACTAGAGTAGCAGGAAGCGAGCACGACCTGCGACCCGCGGCTTGCCATTAGCGCCGCGCATTCAATAATAATGAACGAGCCGCACAGAAATATCCCCTGTTTACACCCACTCGCTCGCTCCGCACTCCGCCGCCGCCGCACCGACCGACCGCATTTTATTTTTTCGCTGTCGCACATTTCGCCGTCATAGCTATTTCCACTCGAGGCATTATACGCGCGCTCATGTGTGCGTCAGTCCACGTGGACTGCCTCGACGTCGGTGAGCAGAACTCGTCGGATACGGCTACGCGATTGGTTCGGACGCCGAGATCGCTTATTAAGGGCGGAGTTACACGCGTTTTCAAGCTTCTATTGGACAAAGCGGTGCGCCAAAAGTGTCAGATTGGACGAGGCAATTTTTATAAGAGAGTCAGTCAACGTGGACTCGTTTATCTATTCAGACGCCGGCGGCGCGGTCGCGGGGGGAGGCCGGGGGGTATACGGGCAATCAGTAAAGGCGGGAGGAATACGGCCATATTTATAAGAGCTGCGGGGATGCAATCACGAAGCGGCGCGGGGGTCGGCGGGCGGTCGGGGGGGAGGCGGCGGCCATTTTGAGGGCAGCTCTTTTTATTCGTTTTTCGCGCGGGGTGCGTCGTCGTCGGCGGGAGCGCGCCGTGCGCTAATTGCGGGGGTAATGAGGGCGCTCGACTCGACTCGCTCACTCTATTAAACTCGCTCGCTATCGACTGCCTTATTGATTTGTCCTTAATCGAGGCGCGGTGGAGTGTCGAGCGGCGAGGCAAGGCTCAGTGTAATGTAAACAAAGCGCTCGGGGCGCAGGCGGACGCGCGCCGCGGAAACGTCCACACAAATTGAATTAGAATGATTACGAGCGACAACATAGCACTGACCTACTCGTCTGGCCGCCGCCGCCACTCAGCTACACTGCCATACGACTAAACCATCTCTTACGTCAGTATTATCCCATCTATCTACTAACAATGACAATACTATGTATCCATTAAATTGGGTAGACATCCACCTAATACGGTTCATGAAACGTCTATTGCACTTAATTATTGCTCTTGGTACATACCTATCATATTAACTCTCCAAACAAGTTATTATATCTTGTTCGGTTGAGTTGACTAACAAATAGCGAAAAGCGAGCTCGGGTACACTGAATGTATAATTTGTCAATTAATTCGTAATATCAGTTGCAGGTTGCAGGCCCCGTCTGAATGTAACAGTAAATGAACCAGTCAAAATTGAGCTTTGTTCAGCCGTTTAAGAATTTAAGCGAGGGGTCTCTTAAAGAATTTAAGGTGGCATACTTTAGATAATTGCCTGCATTTAAAGACCTGTCCTTAACCATCAACGTTGTGGATTTCTTCGATAAGTTGTAAACCGTTTTAAGCCGTTTGCAGGTTTCTAGAATTAACTAAGTAAAGCTATTAAATGGCTAAGCAATGCAATAGGTAGGTCATAAGGCATTTACGGATAAACGTTAAATGTGTTTATTTCTGGTTTTCCTGTAATTTAATTACAAATCGTACCTATTGTAAACTGCTTCAGTATAATTTTCCTTTTATTAAATAAATTCGATAGGTAACTATGTTTATTAGTTCCGTTTATTACAACATTAAAAATAGTTTGTTTGATTTAAATAGGTACTAGCTACAAATACAACAAGCACTTTTAAATGCGTACCTACATTCAGAGAGGGGTCGCTAAATCCTTTCTTAATTCCCCTCTGTGTTCTATTATAACTATGGAATTAAAAAAAGTATTTATATTTTGTATTTTTATCTTTTCATTTTATTGCTACACGTAGGTACTAAGTAGTAGGGTTACTTAAATAAATAGTATTGATTTAAAATCAAGTTTAAATTGTAAGTGCCTGTTTTCGAGAAAAACTCTTTTCTAGGTAAGTATTCGATAAGTAAGAAAAAAACAACATGTTAAATTATTTGATATAACTTATACTTATTTCCAGATGTTATAACCAACTTAAACACGACGTTAAACGCACGGTATGACGAATTGGGTATACAGCTATAAATAAATAGGTAGGTGTGTTTGCTAAGGAGCAGACTTGTTACACAGTGTAGTGCCTAACTCGTTATAGCACGACAACTGTAACATGAGCGCCACACTCTCGACAACGGTGACACGAGCGACAACGTAATTAAACTAACTTGACTTTTTTTCTTTTTCTCTCAGTTTTTCGCAGAGGGTGGTGAAATTTTTATTTTCTCTAATTCTGGTGTTCCTACAGGATGTTCTGTCTGACAGGATTTTGATTGCTACGAACTACGAACATTGAGATCAATATTTTTTACATTTTGGTGTTTATATATTTTTCTCCTTTTCTTTAATGTAATACCTACCAGTTTCTTTTAGAAATATGCTGTACTTTTTGTATTACCTACTTCTCTTTTCTTTTCCATCTCTGTGTACCTACCTACTTTCTTCTTACAATAAACTATTTAATAAATATATACTAACCTATTTATCTATATTATAATAAAATTAATATAATAATATCAATAAAAATGTAATGGCAGTAATTTTAACACATAAACAACGTTGTAATTAATTTTAAATGAAATGTAAATTTATGAAGATCGCGTTGATGTCTTTAACTCGAGGCTATTAGCGGAGCAAAAGAGTTCAACGCGACACCTGCGCTTACGCACCTTACATAAACACTAGCTACACTAATCAAGATGTTTTTTGCGCTACTTTTGTAGGTAGGTCCTTATCTAATAATAACAACCTATTTATTAAGTTTGAATTAAAATTTGTTTTAGGTACTTACATAATTATTTAATTGAATGGGTTCTTTTATTATCTAGCTTCAGTATTGGTTATCATTTTATGCAAGGACTTTTAATTATAAGACATTAATACCAAACCAACTAATGTAACGAGTCAATTAAAAGTATAAACTAAGTACCTAAGTAGTTATTTTAATAGTTATAGTAAAGGTGGTGGTGATATAAAATGTGTGCAATGTTACGATGGGACTTAAGTAGTCATGTTATAGTGAGTAAACTGTCCACGACGACAATGCTGTTGCGTACAGAGCAGCCCATCTGTGTCAATTGCTTACAATTGTAGACCGCGCCGCGCCGCGCACTGTACTCTACCTATTGTTTTCTCTACACTACACTATTCCATACAGAAGATTATGTTCTTTTCTATACGTAGATAGATATAGACTAGACAGTAGAGACGGTAGAGTGTAAGGAAGTTAAGGATTGATATGTGCATGTTTTGTGCGTGTTCATAAGTATTATTCTGATATCAGACTCGTTATACTTATGTACTGCAACAGTAAATACTTACTTATGTAGAATTTCAACAGACGATAGAAAACCTTTATTAAATTAAGGGACTGTTACATATCTACTTACAATTTACAATGTACTTAGGTATACTAAAATTGCTATGCTTAGTAAAATATTATTTGATTTGAATTAAATTGATTATTAAAGCGATTATAATTGGGTTGACTTCTCAAGAACTATGAAAATGTACGTAACTTCATAAAAATGACCATACTCGTACCTTTTCAATATTTTCAAAATAATTACATAGGTACTTTAGTGGATACTAAGCCTTTATAACCACTTAGTTACTACTTTCCTAATCATAAAATAAACTGCCCGAAATACTTCTCAATCTAAACCCACAACCCCCCATATCACACGTCTCAGTTAGAAACTCATAGAAGTAGAGCACAATCGGTGCCTAATTTCTGTAGAATGTGAACAAACATAATAGCAGAGTCAAGTGTAACAGAGTGTGTTCAATAGAGGCTAGGTATAGTGTCGACAATAGCTTCCAAGTAAGGGGCTCGAACCTTAAACAGGATGGACGTTGCGTCTTTTTAAAATATAATGGTGAAATTGTAGAGATTTTTTAACAGCTCTTTTATATCAAATACTTATTATTAGACATAGTTTTTGACAACTGTTTTGTTGTGTGCGTGGTAAAGCTATAGAGAGATAAAAGAAAGATTTATGAATTTGTGATTTTATTATTTAGCAGTGTCTGTTTGTAGAGTTTTAGTTTAGTTTGAAAATAATAAATTGATGATTATTTCATTTCCTAGTTTACAATTTATGTTAGGTCTTGCTGCATATTCAATGAGACAACAAACATTACACAGCAACTAGGTACCTATTTAATTTTACTGTATGCGTAAGAAGAAGGGAGGAATACTTATCTGTTTTTAAGAAGAAACAAATCTTTTCTTTAGATTTTAGCGTTAATCTCTCTATTCTATGAGTAGATAATAATGCAAAGATAAACTTGTAAAAAGCTTCGTGATCGAAACGCGGCGAGCGAGCGATATGAAATTTCATTAACGAGGGTCGGCTGCTCCGCAAGACGCCGCCGGCGCAGTGAAGTTGTTAACAGTAACGACAGTTGCACGGCCACGGCTCACTCATACGACGCCGACCTACTCAGTGTAAAGTACCCTAATGATAAAGTTTGTATCACAACCGGAATGTTGTTTCATCTCGTCATTGCAATGTTCAAATTAGTAAAGTTTCACAATGCCTTTGTAAAATGTTTACTGGTAATCTGATCTTCTATGTAAAAGATTTAAACGCAGTCATACAAAACTAAAAAACGTATTCCATGTAAATAACTTATTTGTATAATTGCAAACATGTACCTAACTACGTATCAAAAAGCTCTTAAATCAGTGAAGTAACCGTAACGAGCTTACACCGCGACAACGGGCAAACAGCGCGCGTGAACCCACGAATAATTCACACGCGAGCCCTACAAATAACGTTCTCGCCCCCGCCCCCCGCCGCCGCCCCGCCGGCCGCAAACTGAGTTATTTATCGCCCCCTCCCCGAGGGGACAGGAAATACCCGCACGTATTTTTACTGGCGGCTGAAGACCGAACGCTTGCCGGCTAGCGACATCTCTCGGGGGGCGCACGTATCACCGCCCTCGCTCGTTGCGCTTCTAGTTTACCTGCAATAAAATACCTTGAGGTGATACTGGCTTATTTAATTTCTTAATACGTATTCTTTACACAGATGTTTGTAAGAAAATAATATCTACTTAGTAGGTGGTTTGGGACCGTTGTCGTCAAAACTGAAATAGGTCTTTTATAACATCTATTGTATCTTTCGCTAAATTACATTCGAATAATACTTGATTATAATTAATAATTCTATTTATGTTATAAGGAAGGAAGTCTCCATCGTCTAGGTCGCAGTTGGAAACAATAGGTACACTGGTACAGTCATTGTTTTCGTTCGCTGAAACTGTTATATCTCGTATTTGCGGTCGACATGGGTTGTTTGCGAGTCAATTAGTGGCTTACGTTACCTAGCTGTGGTCCCCACAGGAAACGCGCTCTGGGTTTCATGACTAATATACCCATGCTTTTAATAACACACATTTGTTATTTATGATGTCATTCGTATGATAATATAATTTTAAAATTATTATTATTTTGTTCAACATTCGAAAAAAAACAAATTAAATTATAAAAAAGAAAGCTTAGACAATATTCCAAAATAATATTGGAGTGTGTGCAGCGCTTGCAGTACCACGTAGGTACAGTATGGTTATCGAAACAGAAATTGTAAAAAATTAAAAACAAAATCCGTGCACCCCCTACTGGGGCGGTGGCAGCGTGTGGAGCGGCACTATGGCTCACCCCCCATTTTTTGCGGGTAGGTAACGTGCTCGGTGACACCTCGCTGGGTCAAGTGCGGGGGCTCGGGGGGCGCTAATTCCACGCGCGTGACCGCACGCCCGCCCCCGCTCGCCCCGCCGCTCTCGCCAGTTCGTTTTCCCGCCGGATTTACGTTCATACAGTAAAATAAAAAGGGCGATTTGGCGCCCTCCATCGACGCCGCCCGATTAGCGGCGCCCGGGGAAATTAAAAGTATTTTATTCCAGCATTTATTCCCTTTTTGTTTGCGTTGAATAATGTGAGAGTGGCATGCGGTGTGTCGCTGTGTCGGACACCCGGCCGACCCCTGCGATGAATGACGGATGAGACGATATCGATAACCGTACAGTTAGCATATTTAGGGATTATTGCTGTTCGCGTCCCTGTTTGCAATTTCGGATGAATTTAACAAGTAAACTCAGCTTAACACGTTTCCGTATTCCACGGCGATAATTGTATTTTGAACTTACTTTGATAATATTTCAACGGCCGTTTGAGTTGAGAAAAGTTAATAAAAGCGTTAAATATTAATTTTAGTAGGAAAGCGCTCTTTGAAGTGTCTAACTGCGTTAACGTGGCGTTGCACCCTACACTTTAACTCCCCCATTTAATTGAAAACAGGTCCGCTGGAGTGAGTTATAAATCAAAGTTTTGTTTCGAAACAATCCCATTCCGATCAAAACAGTGTCTTAAGATGAAATCTGTATTTTGCACTTTTTCACGAAAGGGGGCGCGGCGCAAATAAATATCTCGTCCATAAATCAAATATTAGCTGTATAAAACAAGCAGGGGAAGCAGTCGCTTTGTCCGCCTTCCAACTTCCGCACGTAACTTCTCGAGGGTTATAAGAAAAAGGTTCCAATTTCAAAAGCGACTCACCAGCCATTAGCCGTACGCGCTTTAAAGTGTTCGAGCAAAAAGAGTACGGGTAAAAAGTTTGTTTCAAAAAAAACATAAAGAGCGCTGTTGAGATGTAGCGTTAACGCCGCAAATACGATTATTACTTATTTTTTAGAGTTATTTCTTTAATGGATTATAACAGAGTTCTAAAAACAAAAGGCCAATGTTAAGTAGAGCAGTTAACAATAAGCTACCCTTAACATGCGTCACCGTGAGACTATGGGTACGAGCGAGGGGAGAAACTCTAATATTTCCGGGACCTGCTTTTGACAAAAGATCCCCCTTCTACATTCAATTTGAAATAAGTAGGTCCTATAATCACAAAAGGAGTTTTTAAGAGTCAATTTGTTAAAGGTGAGCTCAGGATCTCCTCTAATTCTTAATTTGTGCATGGCATTTATTAAACACCTAACTTTAGTACCTAATTGGTTGGAAAATTCTAAGTACTTAAAACCCTGCTTAGATTATTAGGTACTTATTCACATGGTAGGTATTATTGACTCTACATAAATACTTAGTTCCCAATTATTCTCCCTAAATAAATACAAATTACGGTTTTTTTATTATCTAAAATAGTATGTAAACACATTTAGGACATTGATGTGCCTGTACTGGTCAAAGATAGAAAAGCGTCATATTTCAAGAGCTGAATATTGCAAATGTAGAGTGCAACGGCTGCGTACACCTCTCGGAGAGGAGAGCTATGAAAACGTCGTGCCTCAGCACAACAGTTGACTCAGAGCAGACATGCACACACACAGTGCAGTCAGTACAATAAAGACGGGAGGGCGCGAGGGTGAGGCGAGGGGGACACGCTGTGACGATGCAGTTTGCACCGCGGCCTCCTCCAACCTTCACCAACTTGCGCCCGTGTTCTTGGGAATCGTTTTAAATTCAAGAACCGCAGAACACTCTACGCTCCAAAATGCACCTTGTATCCACAGGCTAGAGGAACTAAAATCAAGACTCTACGTTTTTATAAGCCTTTTTGAAAATAAAACACGTGGTCTCTATCACGAGTAATTCAAGACTCTACTGACAGGACTGAAAGTTGAAAGTTGTATGATTTACTCAAAAATGGCACCCATCCTTGGTGTGAGTGCGGAGGTGAGAAATACATTAGCGGTACCGTTTTCTATTGGTCGTTGCTTCTGTGTTGATATTAAGCAGTCCACGTGGACTGCTCCGTGATTGCTTGTCTCGTTTTTTTCGGTGGGTAGCTCGCTATCCGTCCCGTTCTAATCTACAACGAAACGTGGAATGTCATGTCCGGAGTTGTTCAGAAAGTCGTGAGCGTGCATCGTGCTTCCAACTCCTTCAACATACTAAAAAAGCTCATGTAACTTTTATAAGTTTTACAAAGTAAACCTTAGGACTGTATTATTGTGGCATAGTTTACTTACTAGATGGTTGCGGTTTAAGCGTTTATACGGGTGTGAGGTATTGATAAGCATTTTTAAGTCAATTAAGGTTGTAAGCTAAAAGCGGTTGTTGCTACATTTAAATTATCGGTCGGCATTCAAATAACGCCATTTTTTTCGTGTCGGCACGATTTTATTTATAGTTATAAGTAAGTATAATATGTTATAGCGGGTATAATAATGCTGCGGTGGCGGGGCGGCGGCGCGGCGGCGTGGGCGAGGCGATACGGTGCATATCGAATATAGGGTATTCATTCACTTAGTCACGGACATCGACTAAGTAGCGGCTGGCCTAGCAAGACAAGATTTGATAAATTTTATTGCAAGCCAGCATATAAATTAAATTAAAATAATTCATCCATGCAGCCCGTAATCTATAAATGGCTAATTCATAATTTATTATTAAACAACGTCTTTTGATCGATTGCAAGGCGATTAACACAATAGCGTATCCGGCTAGTTGTACGTAGTTAGGTACCTTACTTACAATAAATAATTATAAAAAAAAAAGATTTGGTAGATGTATTTATTAAATAATACACCTACTTACTTATCTGCCTACTCGTAAAATAAAAAAGTACTTTAATAAGTTATGAAGAAGGCTATGGACTTAGGTACTTTCTTGAAACAAAAAATAAAACCAAACATTTAATTTGAGATCTCGTCCGTCTCGCCTAATCGCTGCCGGCCGTTGAGTTCAAAAAGTTAAAAAATCTGTGCACAAAGGTACAAAATCACTACAAAATTAACAGATGTCGCCATCTATCTTCGCAATGAGTTATTTAGTTTTTCTTTGTTTCTCTCGCGCGGCGAAGAGGAAACAGCGAACACAGGAAACATAAAACTAATACCTTCATTATCCGATAGATGGCAGTACTATCAGATAACATTCGTTCGTTTCATCGAAATATATTTTTTTACCTACCTAATTCTTATGTTTAAAGAGTACCTATTAATTTACTTTACGAGTTTTTAACGACCGACGTTATATTTAAATTTTTACAAGCCATCCAAATTTTAACTTAATATATTTTTAACAATAAACCAATCGAAACAAGTAGAGCACGTTGATGAAATGAACGGGCGTGTTAAATAGAATTGAAATGTCAAAAATGACAGCACACGTCAGTTTACATTGTTTTATCTTACGTGTTTTTATCGTTTACGAGATTGATTTCTTTATTTTATTTTCAATTGACTGATAAATGATGAATTAAAACTAACCTTATATAGAAGTACCTGTACTTGAAAGGTAAGTATGTTTGATCTAGCTCCTTTCTTTATATTATTGTCTACTGCCACACAACCACTGCTTTATGTTCATATCTGGAACTAATTACAAATCTTTATTGCTTTTCAGTATGCCACCGCGTATAATTCTTCTATTTAGTGGAAAGAGGAAGTCCGGCAAAGATTTCTTAACCGACCACTTGCATAAATTGTAAGACTTCATTACTTTTCATATAAAAACTATTGTTAATTTCTAAATTGACACCTTGTCCAACTTTTGTGTTATTTTTTTAAATTTCTACTCAATGCTTACTCTAATCACAGCCAAAGAGATCAGTTAATTACAACTACATATATTCCAAAGTGATTCCAACTTGTTCATATTTTCCTATTAATATTCCAGACTAGGTGACAGATGTGAAGTGATAAAGATATCTCAGCCCATCAAGAGTCACTGGGCCAAGGAGAAGAATTTGAATCTAAATGAGCTGCTCAGTGACAGTGAATACAAGGAGCAGTACCGATTGGATATGATACGGTGGAGTGATGAGATGAGGGAGCAAGATTACGGTTGCTTTTGTAGAGCTGCCTGTCGGAATGGTAATTTACATTTATGTTATTCTTTATATAAAATTTGTGATAGTTTTCTTTAATAATCATACATGATGTTGTAATACTGATATTGGTTACTTAGAAATGCTTATATAAATTCATTTAGATGAGGTCTGAAAATGTCTTCAGGTAATGTAAATAATCCTTTTTGTCTCTATTTCCAGCCACAGACAGGCCCATTTGGATAGTAAGTGATATAAGAAGAAAAACTGACATTTGCTGGTTCAAGGAAAATTATAAAGATATCATAAGAGTTATCAGAATCTCAGCTGACGAAGAAACTAGAAAAAAAAGAGGGTTTCAGTTTAAAGCGGGAGTGGACGATGTGATCTCTGAGTGTGATTTGGATGACTACAATGAGTGGGATCTTATTGTCAACAATGGTAAAAATCGACAGCCCTTAGAAGAACAGTTAGGTAGTATTTTAGGTCTACTCTCACATTTATGACTTAGGGTACGTAGTAAGATTTAGATTTAATTTTGTATTTATTTTAGAGATTGTTTTTATTTTAGCTTGCGTGCGTCTCTGTGTAATTTCTTGTGGATTTTTATCCACAATACACAAGGACACATCACCAGGAACTTGTTACTCCTAGCATGTTGATGCTACTGGAAATCTCAAAAACAGTATTTTTAAGAATAGTCTATGTAATTATTTTAAATATTTATAAATGAATTGATTTAAAAGCAAGTTTATGCAATGCTAGTATGTTGTGTTAATGATTTATTAAGCAATTTTTCTGGTTCCAGTTATTAGCATTGTGTAAACTCTATCAATTGATTATAATTTCTTAAAATATGAATCAAATTATGTAATGAATGTATTAGTCAATTTGGTGTGGGCAAAAAAGTATGTTATGTATTTAATTGATATTGACGGTTGTGGTATTTATTTATTATGTCATTGGGTAGATGTAGTGTATTTGTTGGCCTGTTCAGACTAGAATGGTTATTTGCTATTGCGGTTAATGCCAGTATCACTAAGATTGAAAGTTTTTTGATTTTAACAGCGAAATATTGTTGATGAGAGCAGCAGAAACCATTCTAGTTTGAATTTGTCTATAAATCGGAGGAAAATGGACAATGATAAATGCAGACGTATGGCGGAGTTCTGTTATATGTTGTCTTTATTCAATTTACATATATTTTTTTAACTATTTTATGTTCGTACTGTAATGTGAAAATACATTTTTGAATTTACATAGTATTTATTTTATTAAGTAAGTATTGCGACAATATACTTATGTGTTATTACAAACATTAATTAGTTTCAATTTAGTCTTGTAGGGACGTAGACACCGAAATGAGTACACAGGTCAATACAATACGACCCCATTGGATGCGTGCCTAACCTCCACGCAATGTATACATAATGCAATGTTACATTGTGTAATGCTGCCAAATTCTTTGTCCCATTGTATTTCATTTATATCTTCCAACCTCGATAATTAGTCTTATCTTAGATAAAAGAAAGAAAGTTGTAAGAGTTCATAAAAAAGTAACTTTGTTGTGCCTAAGTACAGTACAAAAGTAAGGTGTCTGAAGGTAACTCAGACTGGAGCCAAACGAGTTATCACTAGCCAGTGATATGTAGTGTGTACTCCTAAGAACAGCCGTTCTTAGGAGTACACACTACATATTTAATGGTAAGTCAAGGCTTATTTTTATACCTCATAACAATTAAATGTAAAACGTTAGAAAATGTACATTTGTAGAATTTGTCAAGTGTGTTGGTGTATAAGTACTTTTTCCAAATAAGGAAAGAAAACACCCGAGAAAGAGCTTTTTATTTACAAAGCGAGAAGTTTCCAGGAATTCTGTATTGTTTTTAGATTTGATGTAATTAGTGAAATAAACGAATATTTATCGTAAAGGGCTCGAGCCTACCGGCGACTTCGTGCCATGAAACTGTAAACGGGTCACGTAGGGGCGACCTTCAACGGACGACGTGTCGCTTCATTCTCACTAAATGTTAACTTAATTGCCTCGCGTCCGAACCCCATCGATAAAATAACTTTACTGTCAGCCTTTTGTTTTATCGGCCATCTTTTATAAGTGCTAGGCCAAATTATAGGTACCTAATTTTTTATTGAGTAGCTTAAGTACGATCCCGGTCATATAAATATTACGTCCCTATTCGAATAAAGCGAACACGTTTCCACAGAGAGATGGTAATTTTATATGAGCGACGCCTATTCCAAATTAATCGACGAAAAGGTTGAGTTTCGTAGAGCAAAATCGTAATTAAGCTCGTAGTAATTCGTGGTGGGAAATCGAACTTCCGGCACGTCCTTGTCCCGCCGACATCGCCGGAGTAATGTGAATTGCGGGTAGTGGTCTGCGTGTGAGGGCGGGCGTTGCGGCGCGGATGGCAGCCATCTTGCTTCTGTTACAGGCAGGGATGTCGACCTGAAACTAGAAATAGATGGATGCGCTTCTACACGCACCCGTTCTAATAAAGCGCATACTAGAACCTAGGTTATTATAAACGGCAAGCTATCGGCCGCCGCCGCGCTGTCTAGCCGGCGCGACGCCTTCATTTCTTCCGCTGTGTAAAGCCAACAGCGCCGCCTCGTATAGTTGGACGTCTATGCCGCGTCCTTCGTTTAGTATGTAAGCGTGTGGTATCGATGTAGATGCGCGCGCAACCCCCGCGCCCCCGGTTCGATTTTCCCCGTCCGGGGCAGTGTGGCGGCGCGTTGCATAACCGCTGGAGGCACTCCGCGCGCGATTCCGCTCCGAGCGACCGCCGCGCGCGCCGCACGCGCTCACACGCGCACCCTCGCGCCCTTTACGTAACGCGCGACCACCGCGCGCGACTAGCGCCCACAGTAACGTTTGGAGTGTTGAGTGTGCTTGGCTTGGTTTTCCACTGCCAGGAGTCGGACCGGAGCCGGGTGCGGAGCGTTCAGCTGGTACGTGTAGTAAGTGTAGCCGCAGTGCGCGCGCTCTTTGTCTGCGGGCGCGTGGTGGCGGCGGTGGTCGCGTGCTGAATAATTGACGCGGAGGCTGGCGGCCTCTATCGACCCCCTCGCGTGACTGGTGCGATTACGAGGCAAGGACGCCGCGCTGGCTGCGGCAAACGCTGTCGCCACCACCGTCGCCGCCGACGACGACACCGCTACCGACCATCTATACCCATCATTGCACCCATCCACCAAGCTCTGCTTCTATATAGAACCTTCTACATTTTAGAGTTGAAGTTGTGGTCCAAATTCTAGCACTGGGATGCGACCTGTCAAAGTTTCCGCTGAACATCAAGGATTGTGCGCAGTACCCCCTGATCATTTACCGATATCCTTAATGCTAATGAATGTCTGTATGGTGATGAATACATTCTGCTAGCAATGTTATCAAAGAGGCTATTGAACGAACAAAGTGCGCAAAGCCAACTCCTAGGTTACGACACCGTCAACATTGCCCAATCATATGAGGCCTGTCTATAATAAGAATTCGTAGAAATTCATTTGAATAATTATAGCAATATTAATTTTATCCATGTTTCTATCATAGGACTGATGAATGATACTCTTATACTAATACAACCTCTTAGCTAGTGGATCGAAATTCTAATCTTTGAACTGTGATGGTTACCCCAGCGTTGATTCAATGCATTATATTACATAACTAAACAATCCCTCTATCTAATGTAGTGTCATTTTTATTTACATAAAATATCTTATGGTACTAGTTTGAATTAAATTTGCATCGCAGCTGATAACGAAATTGAACACGTACCCGTGTTCAATGGCTATTTTTAGTTATCAATCGATTTCAAAAGTGTTTACCAGTAAAAGCTACCACATTTGATTATAATCGGATAGGTATATTTCCGTATGGACTTGTTACGTAAACCCAAAATAGTTTTGTATGTATACCGAACTCTTAATTCGAATATTATGATACAGGTATATAGTTATTTACTTCTAAAATAAGTAATTTTAAATGGACCGCCTAACTTTAGCTAAACTAATAACTAGTGAACCCGAATGCGGCTGAAAATGCGGGTGGTACGAACTACGCACGCCTCGTAGACGGTCTACGAAATTCGTAGCGCTCTACAAAAGGATTTGTCCGCTGCTCCTTTGTGATCTCTTATATAAGGCGACTGATCCTTAACAGTTTATGTAAACTCCAGCTAGATTGCAACTTGTTTTTATTTCTTTCTTTTAACTTTCACCCCAATTTTATGTTGTCTGCAGTTTAGTGACTCGGTTTCTACTTAGTTTACTACTCAGAACTTATACATATAAAACAATAAATAAAATGTTATTTTAATCGGGCTTACGTAGTGAACAACTAATATAAGGTACCTATTTATTATATTCTCAATTCAAGCAACTGTATTCTTTATAATTTACCTATTCAATATCCAAGAGACAACTTTTTATTATTTTGTGTACAGGAAAATTGTGAGATTTATTTCTTTGTACAGAAATAGCTCTGTTTGTAATATTTTTATATCCCTAGATAATTTACATAAAGCAGTCAAAGTTCGAGAAAATACTCGCTATTCTTAATTTTCCTGTTTAATTTTTTCTATATCTTGTATGTTTTAGATACTTTAGATACTATTGTATATTGATTTTTGTGCAGTGAAAATTGGTACCAACAATTTTTGGGGAAAAAAAAATTATGAACTAAACCGCTTCGCTTCTCAATTTGTTAAGATAACTTTTATTACCTTAATTTGTTTAAAAAGGATATTAACAAAGTATTTCTAAGATGTCATTAAAGCGATATCGTTTCTGAATTTCTTAGTAATCGGTTTTCCATTAATGGTTTTCCACTTCATTGTAAATCGAGCGCTAATTGATTCCAATAAACGAATCGAGGAAGATATTTAATCCGTTTTATTGCCGGCAAAAACAAAGAAGCGGGAAAAGCGGCTGTTTATTAACACTCGTTCATTTTTTAAGATCTTATTTTATTTCTTCTGATCCGTTGACATTTCAATCTACTGTACAGATTTAAATATTTGGTAGATAACAAAATGAGTACTTTTATGCTGCTCTTAGCACTGTTAAAAGTTAGTTATGCGCGTGTTCTATCCCTAAAATCAATCAGCTTATCTACATATCGGAGTTATAAAGTGAACAAGAAAACATGGTAAACTGCTCTTTCGTCTTTGCACTGATGAATTTTAACAAGTTGGGCGTTATAAAATAAGTATAGGTATCTTGAATAATCGATCCGTAGAGTCATTATAAATAACATTTAGTTCAACCAAGCTTTAGGAAAAAATAAAAAAGCCTAGTCTATAATGTAACTATTCAGTGGCCTAGAAAGCTGACCTAATTGTGTTTTAATAAATACTCGGTTTAAACATAACGGAACTCGTATGTACAATTTCACCGGGTTGAAGCAGAACGCTCACGTGCGTGACTTTGTCAAGCATATTCATTTATGTACAAGGTTGCAAATGGTAGCACTTTCAATTATTTTAAACTGGAATTCTTTGTGGGCCATTATGCTATTGGACTTTTCTGTGATAGTTGTCAAATATACCTACATATAATAACGTTTAAATATATCTGTTATTAACGTATAATTAACTACCAAAATATCAACGTCTTCTAATAGTCTGTTATACCTATCTGTTTACCAAGAGACTGTACATAGTTAGATGTAAGCTTGTACCTACAATGAAACTCTTCCATCTTAGTCCTCCGGGAAATTAATAGCATTCCTTTGTTAGCCTTTGAATGGCGACCTTGTTTTTGCTCTTTCGCCGGAAGTACATAGATTTCCGTAAGAAAATTTAGCTGTTCTATGATAATTTGGATCATATTATGTTAAAATAGGTTTATCATAACAAGTTTTAAATATTATTTAACACAATCTGTGTTCTCCCATACCCTATTTTGAAAAGTATGACGTCACATATTACGCAATTTTAGTAAGTATGTACAGCAGTACTTGCGTTGCCACAAGCTATTACCAACACCGTTTTGTTTCATGAAAACACGCGACTCCACAAAGCGTGTTGTCTGTATTTGTGGCATTCAAACGATACGTAATTGTGACATTAAGTATAAGTATTCATTATTATGCTCAGCAGCACCGGAAAATGAATGATTTATTTGAACGGAAGTGTACCCCTGAAATTGAATTGAGGTATTTCCAATGTTTTGAATGTTTCAGCCATGCCAAAATTATATTGCATTGTTCTTAGGGTTTTACGTATAAACGATTGTGACTACGTCGCAAAAGGCAATATTTACATAGAATCTTTTCCAAAAGCGATACTCAGTTCATTCACAATATTCCCTTTTTACAATGCTGGAATGTTTTGTTTAAGAGAAATCCGCTTTACGCAGTCGATTAATAAATATTTATGTTATTTTAATAAGCACAGCTTCTCCCCTATAAACAGATGCCGAGGTATTAATTTATAAGGAAAATACGTATTTAGACTATCACAGTCTCTAATACTTCTTTCATGTTTTGAAGCGAAACCTTTTCCTTGAATTTATTTACGTAAACAATGAATTACGCTAATGACCAAAATCAAATGCCATTTAAGCTTCTTACCTCGGGGTTAACTAAAGTACTGAGTTACCAGTTAAATAATCCATCTCAATTTATTTTCTAATTCCAAGTCTTTTCTTTCGCTCCGACGAAAGCTTTAAATATTTAAATAAACAGTTAGTCAGTGAGTAAAGGCTACTTACTAGTCCTTTGTGAAACTAATCCCCTCTCTCTCTGGGTCCGATTTATCTTTAAAGATTTCTTTTACAGGTTGGGTTTATTTATTTATTAACAAATGGGTGGTCATTGTAGTATTTTATTACTGTCATAGTAATATAAATAAATATTACTAGTTGAGGTTCTTAAATACACAACTTGGATACATTTTATGTACCTCTAGATAATTTAATAACAGTAGTTTAGATACGCAAAGAAACGATGTGCAAACACAATTTGATAATATAATTATAGCAATTAGTACAGCCAAACGAAAATAACGCATGTAATGTATTAAAAAACAAATAAGTACCTAACCTACAGATACAGTATCCATTGCGTTAGACTTCTGGGCATTATTGACCTCCCTTGCTCTCCTTCCAGTTCAAATCGTTAAAATAGGATTAATTTCCAAAGGGTTACATAATACGATTGACAACGCATGAATTATATCGTGTATTTTACACAAGAACAAATAGTTAATTACCTTTCCGTTTAACTTGGGTTTAACAGTTGACCTACAGTATTTTCTTATAAATACAGTCGTACAGTTCTTTTTTACCTAATGTATTTCACTTGTTACATCACTTTTTATAAAAGGACAATGCTCTCCATGTATCTCAGCTACGTCATGTTAGCAAGTGCTCCATCTTTCTCTCGTGAACTTTTAAAAATGTATTCATGCTAATTTAATTCAGCACTAAAAAGGTTTTATTAACCATTGCAATGAAAAAGAGTCTTGGATAAAGTTCTACTTACTGGCTTTATTGCTTTAAAATATTTGTGGATGCCATAAAAAAGTAATTTGAATATTGTTCTTTTTTGTTTTTTTGCACTATGCCTTCGTGGGCTTTCACAACTTCCCAACTTCCTCCTCTTGCTTGCAGCAAAAAGTTTTGTTAATTATATGTCACATCCATACTTTTTAATTGAGATTTTAACCATGCAGATATTAACCATGTAATTTTTAGTTAATTTTTAACCTTGTGTGATCCCAACACACATTAAAATGAAAATTTCTATCCTCGCATTTTTCTATCCGGTGACTTTGTCAAGTAAAGGTAGTTCAGTTTCAAAGCTTAGAACCCTGAAAGCAATTTCTCTGAGAGGGGGTCGTCACGAGTAAGTAACGTATGTAAATGGATGCATGCGCTCATGGACGCTATACGATAGGGCTGTCGACTTAAGCAGCATTCTTTCAGTAAGAGTCAGTGGACTTACAGGGTTGAACCTTTACCTTTAATTAATTTTACACTTAAAATGTTACATATTGATACTTACTTCTACAACAGTATTTACTAAGTATACTATTTAGTGTCCGATCGCAATATTTTATCTCTTTTATTACCAAAATTACATGTTAATTTATGAATGTTTTTATAATTTCTAAAATCGTTAAAATATTTTTAATTTTTTACATTTATTGTCTTTACTTGCTTTGAAAAATAATAATTTAAATGTATTTTCTATAAACTGTCCTTAAACTTTACGTTGACGTTCTTACCTCATGTCTGCTTACTTACTCAGACTCTTCAACTTGTTATACTGTTTTATTGCAGGGCGATGCACTCGCCGCTGCATCGCAAATGCATTGCGATTTCAAACGATGAAAAAGTGTATACCTTTGTCTTGGTACACTAGAGGTACATGACTACAATGTGCTTCGTAAGTTAGGTACAAATAAATTTTATATCTAGCTTCATAGCAATAACAAGTGAAAATAAGTATCTATCTATATGAAAAGCTATTTAAACTGTGACAACTTTACTCTCGAAATAATGTATTGATGTATCTGTATTAAAGACGTTTATATACTATATTATTTTAAAAGTTATAACTCAAATAGAAAATTCTATCAACAAAATTCGTATTTTAAAAGCATCCCTGCGACTGTCTAGTTAATTTCTACACTGTTTACATCTGAAGTAAACATTGGTAGAGTCGGAGCTTAGAAACAATGAGTCACGATCGCGGCGCGGCCCCAGTCAGTCTGCAGACTCTCTTACTTACGATGCAGTCTTATAAGTTTAACGAATATTTTATTTCTAAGAACCGCTGTGTCCCTCGAGAACTATACTTTCCCGAGACTTTTAGCTGTTTTTGTTACTATTCAGTTGCTGGGAAGTTTATTACCTAGGTATTTCTTTAAGCTAACCGCAGACTAGTAGTTTTAGTCAAGGTCTCCCGTGTACAGTCAAGGCTATATAAGTACAGAATGTCATTTCGAAATACCTTTTGCAAATATCGATTCTGAACTTACCTATACATACATACCTAACACATTCGATCCGAATCACTTATTTATCTTTGGATATCCTAATCGATTCTTGATGATGCAATGAAACAATAACACAAAATTCTATAATTGTTTTTATTTATACGTCTTATTATTTTCAAGACAATATCTTTATTATATTTTTATTCATTAATGTCATTTCTTCACAGTAATAAACTTCTTTTGTTTCCTTTATAGTATTTAACTAAATTGTGACAAATACTAAAACAAAACAGAAACGTATTCTAATATAACAAAATCAAAGAAATATGAAAAATATCGTTGTGGCATAATCAAACTCTCTGTAAAACGTATATCGTGTATTCATAAAATTACTCGTAATCTACTTCCACGTGTAAGACATCCCACCACTTAGTTCTGACAGCCCTTCAAATATTATAACACTGAGTACGAGGCGACCCGCCTTATATTTCAAGAAGTTGCCACATTTACGAGCGTTTTTATTTATACTGCTTGTACGGGTGATTTGCTACAAAATACAAACCCAATAAGAATTAGCTGAGTGTATGTTTTTGAAAACTGAAGTGTGTTCAGTTTAATCTTTATATTTTTCTTGGAAAAAGGCAAAAAACTTGGGAATACTTTGTAGACGTCGCTCGTAGTCAATTTGCTACGCCGTAGCAACTAGGCTACACATAAATTTAAAAAAACGTTTAGTACCTATTCTACTTAAGTAATATGTACATTTATAGCGTGTCTTTAAAATTAAATTGTATTTCGAAAATAAATTTATTTCGCTTTTTACATTATTCTTAGTAGGCAGTGGCAGGCAGTAAAATAAAATCTAGTTCGGTGGCGGCGTCGACGTCTGGTTTGAAGCGTAGGAATAGCGTCAGGTCTCTCGCCTGCTTTGAATTCCGCCCGCTTAGCTTCGTTCAAGTTTCACCTGTCCTCCCCTCCCCCCTTTTCCGCCCACTGCCCTTCAGATAGTGTTATCTCCCGAGATGAAGCAAGCTGGAAACTATTTTGTCGATATAAGTTAGGGATCCCAGTCGTATCAAACTTTTCAAACAGCCTATATTACTTACAACGGGAAGTCAAGGCTCTACGTGAGTAAGCACTAGTTTGATGTCAGTTGCCATACCATTTTTATTTATCTTCTTTATAAGTAAGTAGTACTTATGCTACTTAGGAGTGTAAGAAATGGCGACCTGAATGCGTAATTTGTCTGTCACCCGTACTGAGTTCACTATGTTTATGTGAGCTCCGTGATTCCCCGACAACAGGGTAAAAAGTCGTAAAAGCCAGCTTTTCTACTTCCAAATTATAAAGTGGCTAAAAGGAAAACCATATCAGGCAGAGACTGGTTTATGTTAATAAATGAGATATCTAGTTACGCGCCAGCCGTTGCGTGTGGCGGTGGGTCTGCCTAATTTCGTCGGGTTATACTGGTGGAAATACGCATAGGCCCGCAGTGGCGCCCCGCCAGCCGAGCGGGAACCTTGAGCGCCCCCTCCCCGCCGCCGCTCACAGCCCCCGCAAACCGCCCTTAAACACCCGTTTCTTTCTTGTATTTTCTTTATCAGCATAGCGATACTAATTTTGTGTTGTTAGTTTTTGCTTATTGCTCCACTCGGTCTCGTTGCGCAGCTTTATTACTTCCCTTTTGTATTGAACATCATACAGATTTTACGGCGTATTCTGCATTCAGATTTTCGTTTCATCAGACGTTGTTATGCAACGAACGAGTATTTTTGGTCTAGATGTGTCATATATTTAGGTCTGACATTCTTCCGGAATATATGCTAGGTAGCAGCCAAGCTGTAAGTTTGAAGTTGGTAAAATATAAATTCTATGTATTCTACGGTGTCGGAACGATTTGCGTGTCACGACAGTGTCCGACCCGGTGACCAACCTCACCGCAACTTTATAATTCACTAACTATGGCCTCCCTTTCTTTGTACATATTGCTGCAGTAACTTTAAATTGTAATTACCCATGCAATTACCTGGTATTATATGACTGAATAATCAAATATGTATTTTAGGTAGGTACATCACTCAATCTTGAGATTGTTAAGTTAATTATAGTATAACGTTGTATCTTTTAATAAATAATTGCATAGATACTCAATCATTCTAGAATGAAAACTACTCGTTCTAAAATTACAAGTAAAATATAATAATTAAGAGGTACATAACGATTAAAACTTCATTTAAAAAAGCTACTTCTGACTTCATATTTCATGATAAAGTTATGTACCTACTTAAACCTAAACACAAGTAGGTACTTACTCTTTATCTAATCAATGAAAAAGACGAATAACAGATACATGAATAGGTTTACGTCATAGCTATTTTGGCATGTGGATTAACCGCTTTGTATCGCGAATTGACCATCACTGCGTGTTTCACTTATTTTGTTCCATATATAGGCCAATTGCGGCATCATTTATATGTAATACTCCTATAGCGGCCTGAGCCCATTACAGACATCCGGGTGACATTTCTTGATGAAAAGTAGCGTTTAGACGTGACATTCATGCCGAGAGCGCTCTAATACACCAACACTTTTCATTTCATAAACCTTGTCTTTTACAAAGTGGAAGATGATATTATTCTAAATAAGTAGGTGACACGACTGAAGTATAATCTTGTGAACTTATAAGTAGGTAGTAACAACCTTTTCCTTAATGTTGCACGTGCCTCTAGACAAGTGAAAAAGAAAATCCATCGTCAGTTTCCGTGGGCTTTTTACTAATACTCTTTTGATGTCTAATCCCGGTGAGACCATAGTAGAGATTTGGATAGGTAATTTTATCACAATCGCAAGACATACTTAGTCTTCAAAGGTAAATAGGTAAAACTTTACCTTTGATTACACAAAAAATACACTTTTACCTAATAAATGACATGTGGCATATTAAATAACATGATTGGGCATGATACTTACAGAGAACAAAGTCGTGTTCTATGTATTAAGTTATGTTTGTAGTTGCCAACCATATTATAATCTAATGAAGCCCATTATATTGCACGTACTCGTATATCGATGCTCATTTATCTGAAGGTCTTGTATCGGGGACTGAATATACCTAACAGGTAAATATAAGGTAAAAAATTGAAATTACCGACAGATTTGGAAATAAGTTTGAAGGTTTTCATACCGTATTTGTTTTAACTTCGTTGAGATTTTGAACAAAAAATAAATAAACAATGTTGGACTTTTAAATTAAAAAAGACTTAAGTAATTAACTTTTTGAGGGGTACTACAAAAAGTTTGGTAGGAAGATACTAAATAACAATGGTTTAACCTACTTTAAATATATTAAATAAATAGGTAATAAGTAATTAAATAAATCTACATTCTAACATTAGCTATTACGTGTTATGTGTGGTTTTACCTAACAAATAGCCAAATATATCAAAACTTTCATATTTATAAAACATTAGTGGGATAAAGACATACTGTGTTTATGATTATAGGCGACCCTCGTCAACCAGATTTGGGTCAGTGTTTTAATATGACACATTTCGAGTAGTCCTAAGCTATAAGTAGCCCATTTCTATCAAAAACTAAAAGGATTGAAACAAATTGAAGGTTACTTTTAATCTTTCACATCCCAGAAAAAAAGAAGAATAGAAAATCTATTGTGTCTGAGTTTATAATGGGTCAGTGGGATGTGAGAGGTTAATCCTCTTACATGCATATATTCATATAACAAGTTTAAATAAAAACAACCGATCGATTGACGGGTGTTTGAACATGTCGTGTAAATAAACGGTTTTGAAATTGTAATTTGCACCACAATCACAATGAAAATTAGATAGAGATCATGTTCAAACTAAACTTGTTATTACAGTAGGTAGATACGCTACACGATGGCAGTGGTAGTATAGTATAATAAATTATAATTTCTACTAACATACTTCCCAGTGACCTTGTATTTATTACATTAACAGATGGCACACCAGGAGTTTTGTTAAGCCTACTTTCAAACTTAGATTTGGGTTAATCGCGCAAATTTCCCTAACATTTAACGATAGGGATAGATACAAATGTTTCATTATTAAGTAACTCCACGCTTAAAGCCTTGAAGTTTAAAATTACTTTATAAATACTCGCTTCAGCGGCTTTGTAGTGCAAGGACGAAAGAAGATTTCTTTGATAAACTTTGTTATCAGCCCACTACTGTTGTGTCTCGATGTATAAAATACTTTTACAGTTTTTCTTTGAGATTTACGTCGTAGGTACCTGCCTGAAAAATATATTTTTCATTGCATTTATTTACCTATTTTACTTAGCCATTTACATTATCTTATCTATCTTTTGTCTAAAATAAAATATGTTGTACATACCTAGAACATGGCCAAGACTTAATTATGACTTCATTCATATATTGATAATTGTTATAAACTTTCATCACATGTGCCTAAGAAATTACTTACTTACGTACCTACCTATTTTAAGAAGGGAAATAATAATTGTACCCATTCTTCAGATGAACATGACGTCTTATCAAATACATAAGAGTATGCTGTACGTATGACTTTAAAAAGATAACAGCTATGTAATCTGTGAGCAAGTCGTCGTTCCTCCCATATCGCTTCGGATTGCGTAACTGGGAGTTATGTAAGACGTTCCTTGAATTACCTAACTTTTCCCTGTGCCTCCGAGCCTGGTCATACTTGGCCAAGGACACGCTATTCAACACTCTCGCTCAAAATTAGTGTCGTGACCTAGCGCTATTGTTCTAAAACTGTTACTTGAGTACAACGTAGCTATTAATAATAATTAAATAATAGGGGTTACCTGTTATGACTCTATATTTATTAAACAACTGTATAGTTATTAACTAACTATTAGTTGTACTGACTTATAGATTTGTTTTGAAGAATTTATTAAAACAAACCAATTATTGGGTTCAAAATGCGATAACTTAGGTATAATTATTGATTCGACACGCAAATGGCACTCATTGTCAACACATTAGAACAAACAACACGATCATAAATCATTTTGCAAACAAAACCACGATATCGTGACACGATTCCCCTAAGCTTCCAGCTAATCTGGCCATAATTACAAATTACAAAGTGCATTGGTGCATTCCACCGACAGCGGCGACACGGCGGGCCGCGGCCGCAAAACTGGCACCGGTTAACTAGGTCATTTTATAGGCATACACGTATACCTGCTTGAATATCGCAATGATAAGATTATGGTCTTTCAGCAGCCGTGCTATAAGAACTTTATAAAATTAACTGATAACTGAAATGCTTCTAAGACTAAGTAGATACTGCATATATAAAATAACTTTATGTTTGAATTAAAGTCAATTTTAATTGATGTACGTTTCACAGGGCCGAGATCTGGTCTCAAGCGTTTTAACTACTTAATGGCGTCCAACAGACACTTTAAAAGTACGTCTCTAAAGTTAATTCTACACTCTTTTATAAACACTTTACTATGAAGAGAGTAATGAAATCAATTTTGAATTTAGGGTCAAGTTTTGAATCAACAAACTGAACGTTTGAAGATGTTTCGGTCGGAACATTACAATAGGTCCTCACTTCAAGTCTCCTAACGCCTACTCTAAATAGATTTCGATTGAAATGGGTCGAAATATTAATAAAGGTTTAAATATAAATCGGTCCCATGTTATTTATATTTGGTTATTCATTCATCATGAATGTTTGTATCCGTTTTATTCATTTGATGTACCTATCTATATACGATAATTGTTTGCTATAAATAAATGACTTATCATAATTAAATAATGAATCAATAATATCTATTTAAAACTTTTTGCAACGATTTCTTTATAAAAATACCACTGCCGAATGCCGAACGTAACTTTCGAAATTCCAATTCGAACGCCGTCGAACTATTTCGGAAATAGCATCGAATACTTGAATCGGGAACTCCGAAACAGCTGAAAGGCGGTAAGACAGACATTGGGCGGGTGGCGATCGATCCTGCGTCCTGCGGGGCAAGGTTCCTTCAAAAGCCGGCCAACTTGCGCCATGCCACTCCATTCACTTTTCAGATGAGCCTTTTTACTTCCACGCTTTTCTGTACCGTCTTTACAAAAAAAGAAATCACTTGTCGCAAAACTGCCATAAAATATTTTTTGTTGAAATGTTAGTCAGTGAAATTATACTAACTATATTGGGCACTTACAAGGCACGTTACAAATAATAAATAATTTATGAAGTTAAAATTAAACTGTCCAGATGTTACAAACATTGGGTAACTTATAGCTAGGTTTATTAAAGTTAATTTACTCTTAAATATAAACAGTTTATATTTTATATTAACGATCAGCAGTTCAGTCTTTTTTCATACTTATATGTATAGGTACATATACTTTGTAGATTACGTACCCTTATCACATTTCGATAGAAATTTTCTACTGTCCGCCTCAAAAAAGGTTTTTCATTTAAATTCTGAGTAAACCTGAATGAACTTTTAATAAGTATTAGAATAGGAGTTGAAAAATGATTAACTGTCTGACAGCAGTTGCGTAGGTGTGCTTGTGAATCGTTTCGTGGAAAGTTCGTACAAGGCGCCTGATCGATATATACTAGCAGCCAGTTGGGTTGCGGCAGCGGCTTATATTGCTATTCATTTCTGTAAGTCAACTGTGATATTGTTCTTTTTTATGATCCGTACAAAATCAACTGTTGTGCTATATAATCCAACGGGAACTTTTCTCGTATTCCCTATTCTAAGAAACGAGCAAATCTATTTTGTTTAAATTATAAAAGTGAGTGTTTAATATCTAAGTATTAAATGTTACCTGAGTGCAAATTCAACTAGAAATAGAAACAAATTGATTGTGATATGCAGGTAAGTAGACATTCTACAGTATATGAATCACATAGAAATTGTAAAACTACAAACTGGGTACTTTACTTTTCTATAGGTATGTTTTCTACACATACATTAAAAAGTTCGCCTAATCCCGGTCTGAAATATATTCGAGAACAACAAGCGAAGTATCCGTGCCGGTTCCTGGTTGAGTAGGTCGGGGGAATCGATCGACGAGCCAGCACTGACCGCCCGGTTGGCATACTAAACGATACGGCAATAACTTTATGGGAAACATGACACCATATTTGTTCAGCTATAACTGGTTATGCTGGAAACTTTTTAAGATTTTAATTCATGTTTATTACATTTATTTTAAAAATCTTATTCTTATAAGTCTTTATTAAAGCGTGTGTCTAGTATAATGATTTAGTTCAATAAATACGAACATTAGCTTGGTTATATTTGAGTGATATGTTCGAGACAGGCACAAACAACAACACAAAATTGCAAATCCTTCTATTATGAGTTGTTTAACATGTTCTTGTTTCAAATCAAAAAGAACCTTAACTACCTATGTTTTTAAGTGGAAAACTTATAATATGCCTGTAACAGATTACCCTCTCGCAGCAATATCTCTCCGTATCATTTTCATTTCCAGAGCTCTCGTTATATCGGAATCGAGGGCATTTCGATTCACTGCCGTATGGGACCGTATCTTCTTTGCAAGTATTTATTCAAAGAGGAATCCCGACTTTTATTCCTACGTGATTCCTACTATATGTAAATATTATGACCTAAAACAACTCTCTACTAAGAAATCGAGAGTCGCGAACATAGTTAACATTGCTCAAGTTTTCAAACGCATAGTTTATGTATTTAATACGTTATTAGGCTCTGTGAGAACGGTGTTGTACTCGTATAGGTAACTAATATTAATATCAACACAATGGAGTAGATCACTTACAGTCTAGAAAGCATTTTAGTGAGTAATTAAACACATAAATAGCATAAATTCCATTTAGAGGTTACTTTGACTTTATGTCACAAAATATATTTGCACACTGAAAAACACTAGGTACCTAGTTGGGAAGACGCAAAAATAAAATTAGATGTTCGTGAAATTCTCTAGCTCTTAATTTTTTCAGAGAATGCTACAGTGTGAATCATTTTATTATGAAGCCAATACAGACACATTTCTAGTTGACTCACTTGTTAGTATCGCTAGTGTATATTTCGATACGAAGGGACCATTTGACCTTTATTCCCCTCTGCCTTGCTCGATCCCCTTGCCTGACACCTAACTATACAGTATATTGTTATTCCATCAAAGTAAACGTGAATGAATAAAAAGTAAAACAAAAAGTCAAAAAGTTTTCAACTGCATGGAAAAGTGAACAGTGGAAATAATAAATTTTAGAAATAGTTGTAAAAACAATGAAAAGTTCTTAAAATAAGCAATTTTGAAGCAAGAAAAATCACATTCAGAATGTTTTTACTGTATCTCGTCAGTTCCCTGCGGTATATAATGGTAAAATATATAGGATTGAAGGCAACTCCGAATTGCTCATAGTAAATACAATCTGTCTGACCTAGATTCCACACCTGAAAGGACTGGCATAGAAACAAGTACGCAGTTTCAGGATGTTTACGGGTGTATGTAAACATCCTGAAACTGCACATCTATTCATTGTTAAACGAACCTACACTATGTTGATCTTCGCTTATAATTAGAGTATTTTCTGTCATATTGTGTAATGAAATTTAATATTGTTTAATGAAACATAAATAGCGTTTTTTTCATATTTCTTAACCAATCATATAATAGCTAGATTCTTAACGTTTGAAATGCGTCCAAGTTCACATTCTCACAAGAAATTACTTCTACTTTAATATGGAAAATTACATTCCAGATAAAGACCGTCAGTCTTTTCTTACGTGACCTAGAATTAGGTTTGATATCCATTCTATGACAAGAAACTAGGCCAAGATTTATGTGCATTTTTGTCTAGGAAATCAGATCGTGCTCCAGCTTTGTAAACCGGGTCATAGACGATGAGCTTCATAAAGGTAGACAGTAATCTACTCATTCATAAATCTAATTTTCAAAAAGCAATCGGACGTGGTTTTCCCATTACTGTTCAATCAAGTGATATAGAAAAGGACGGATAAAGCAATGAAGGAGAAGTATAAAGGATTTTTCCCAAAGCTATGAGACAGTATTTCAACGCGCTCGTTGGCTGAAACTTACTTGACCTACTTTCTAAATTTCCGACAGATTTTGGTTGTGTATCCTCGATACATTTTTTAACTCCAGTCCAATCTATCGCAGACTAAATTCGCCGGAGTAGATTTATTTCTTTTGACTGATGTAATCGTTGCTCCACATTAACAAGCGACAAAAATATATCTTTACATTATGTATGTCTTTATTAAACGTTACGACCATTGGAAGATGGTCAAATTGCTTTCAAAAGATTCCATTGCATGATTAGTTACATACGACGACCTAATAAAAGCGATAGCGACCTTTGTTTTCTTTTGTTGTAATGGTTTATAATTTCTGGTTTGCTAATGTTGAAAGCCTATTAACGGATAGCCGTCGTACCGTAGCAGTACGCATAGGTACATAAACTGTCATTATCTTCTAACTTGGTAATCGTATATTTTCAAATGCTATCATTTTAAATTACTTCAAAATCTATTTAAGTCCCATTTTATCGATAATTATGATAAAGCGTTAAAATTTGGCATTTATTTCATTACAAACGGCATAGACAACAAATTAATCCGATAAGAAGTTAATATTTTCCACTCCACTCCAAGGTATTATTGTAGGCTATGAACTTATGATCCGCTTACCTATACTGGTGATGTAAGAGTATTGCTCGTAATGCCATAATGCGCTAAGCAACCACTCCGTTTGCAGTAACTAAGTATGGCTGAACCGCGTACTGATTCGCAACCTGCAGGCTAGTAACGGGGTTAAACTGGTATTGTACTTTATATTTAACTTTACATAATGCCTGTGGCACTTATCTTCAGCCTTTTTTACACGTATGGCAGCAAATATAAATATACTACGAGTATTATCAATTTTTAAAAACAGTCGTGGCCTTTAATTAATCTTAAGTTTAAGTACAGAAATGTAAATCAAACAAGCTATGAAATCTATAAAAAACTGAGTAACGACAATGTATGTAATTGTCCGAAGGTACGAGTACTATACTTATTAGGCACTTACTATGTAGGTAAGTGTAATTACAATAAACTGTGGTACATGAAAACAAGTAGCTCCATAATTTTGTTGTTGAATTGAAACCATCAATTAATATGAATGATACAGCTACCATCCATCAAATACATTTTTGCAAGACTTGCAAGTAAACATGCCGTGTTTTTTTCTCTCCAGATTGTACAATGACACGTTTAGGTAGATAAATACTTAATACTCAAAGAGAATGCGGATTTAAAATGTTTCTGCCAAATATTTATGGTATTTAATTTTGATCAATTTGGTATGAAATATCAACATTCAATAATCTAATGAATGCTTACTGAACCACCTCAAAAGCACTTTTAGGTAAAGCGTAAACCCCAATGGTAAACCCTACCAGCTTTAACTTTTACTTGTAACGTCGTCGTATACTGATCAAAGCAATCTAGCTTCTATTAGCATATGTTAATCAACATTTTGTCACACTTTGTCATATCACTGACCGACCGACCAGTAACATGACAAGGATACGTGTTTATAAACGTACAAGTACATATTATGCGTAATTATTTATTAAAGATAAAAATATTTTACACTACCTACCATGACAGACTTATTTGTACTTTTTGTGTTTATCTGTGTTAAATTTGCGTGGTCATCCTTTATATTTGCCGTTGATAAGATAGAATTTATAATGTCATAGTCTCAATCAAAACAAAACTCATTGTTTGGTTTGGTAGAAAATGATATAGCAGTATGATATTAAACATTGCTTTGTGTTGATAACTTTGAGTACCTATAATAAACTTATAATAAATCTCGATATTGTTATCTTAAAGTTGAGCAAAATTATTATGTTGATGAAGATTATGGAAAGTTTCTACAAAGTTTGTTAGTTTTGTTAATTTTTAGAAATATTACTGTTACGAGAAAGTTAAAACTATTTTTCAATCGATCATCGAGCCATTGCTTTTATCGAGCAAGTAAATATAGTGATAATACTTTATAAGTAATATCGAAAGATGCTAGTCGAAAATATTACCCCAAATTCCTTGCGCTCAAAACAGCCGACAGACAAAAGCTTTTGTAGTGCCGAAATAATCTAGATAGAAACTACCCTAGCAACGTTTCAGTTCGTTCACCTGAAATTTAGTTATTGTCTTCTAGTGATCGATTGGAAAAACTAAAGTGGTTGGGAGTGGAGTGACCTGAGCGCCCTGAGCTATTTTAAAATACACTTAAATATATTCCCCCGACAACATGACTCTACATAATTTTACTTCTTTTGTTAATTAAAATAAATGGAAATACCTGATGTATCCTTGCTTATTTCTTACGTTCCTTTTTACAGGTAAGTCGCTGTTATTCGACAATTATTCAAGACGGTTGGTGAGTAAGCTATATTTAAATTACACGTACGCGTAGGTAGGTAAAATAATAAGTATTTTTCTTTAAAGGATTCAACTGCTGGTACGAGTAAGATTACACATAAAAGCCACCATTTTGATTAATAACTATTTATATTAACAAAAAATAAGATAATCACATTATCACATGTCATTCCGGTTTCCATAATCAAATTCCGCCGTGTTTTCTTTGGAATCCTCGTCTCGAGAATTGGAAACGGCGGCGAAAGGTGGCGCAAGGCAACGTACTGTATCGATCTATGCGGCATCGGTTGTTCAACTCGAAACGCTAACTTTCTATACGCTATACCAACTTTGTACATTCCCTTCATTTGATTAGCATTGTTTACTATCTATCAGTGCCACTAGTGCTTCCTATTCCTGTGTATAACTGTCGTAGCTTATTCAGGAACTTAGATTCGTGAGGCAGGGAAAGTGACATAAGATGTCAGGGTAACGAAATAGTTGTAACCTTGTTTTGAGACTTTGTATAAAATAATAGCGGTAAGTATTAACCACGATCTAAAAATTATAACTTATTATGCATGATAATAGCAAAATAAAGGTAGCTTTGAAGGCAACGTATAGATAGAAATACCGGATTTTAACTCGTAAGCTTCAGAACGTCGTGTTAAGATAAAGCTGTACGATCGGCGATATCGCCTGAAGCCGCGACGAGCTCGATTATTTCTAGTAACAACGGCACAGTTCACTAACAAAACATCTAGACTATTTTGTTCACGTACACTCAGCAGCGTGTTTTGTCATTTATTTCTATAGCGTCATAACAAAACAGCCAAATGGCCCTTTCGTAATAATCTCGTTCCTTTGATGCCTTTGTTAAAATTTAAATGTGAATGTGCTTCAGCCAGAAAGTACAATCCTCATTTAATCTAATAATCTGTGAGCCGCGGGGCATCGCACTCTACAATACTAGAAAGGTTATTGGACCCTTGGGTAAATAGAACGTTCGCAAGCCCATAAACTTGAATTGAATTCTATAATTTCCGGTTACTAAGTGTTTCTTCTTGAAATTAAAATTTTCATCGTTCAAATTGCTTTATAAAGGTTTCTCTAAATTCCATTTTCTATTAAAAAATATGATTGACAAGTACTATAGCTGAACGCAGTATATTGGTCCCGTATCTAATGAAATATTCAGACCCATTTAGTAACTATGATGATGTTTCTCTTTGTCTATGTCACATAATGTTACAATGTAATAAGTACATATAAAGGTTGAACCTTTTACAAAATTGGTAATCTAATCTCTTAAAAAGTTATTATGATAATTTAATAATATACTGAGCCACGCTTATTTTGCATCAAAATAAAACGAGGTGATTTACAGAAAATAATAATGACTTATGAACACAAGAAACTATCAGCGATATTACAAAACTAGGTTTAAAGGTAGTTTAAGTATTAGACTAGGTTTAAACCAGGTACTAAAGAAAAACCTTATTACAAAACGTAGTTTATCTCTTAGACTAGGAATAAACCTAGTATCAAAGATAAACCCGCAATAGACCTAGTTTAAACCTAGTTTATCTTTTGAAAATGTCAAACAAAATAATGTCAGCTGTCACTTGAAGTAAGAGTTTTTCGCGAATTTACTACAAGAAATTGATTATTATATTATATTTTGTGAAATACAAACGTGGATATTGAAGACATTGATTTCGACGATATAGATGATGTACCTAAATAGTTATCGCAATGTGCACAGATTTCGGAATCGCTATAACCCATTTGCACGTAGTGATGAAGAATTTCAATATAAATACAGATTCACATAACGATTTGGTCAGAAAATCGTTGACCTGGTAGGGCAAAATGTTGCTCACGACCCCAGAGGATGCCCCCTCAGCCCAGAACTGCAAATTACATGTGCAATTCACAACTGGGCTCGCCATGAAGTAAGACGTGCTTATCATTATCATTTACTTACTAAATTATTATTTCTTATCTAACATATTATACCTACCTAATAATATGTTCTTTTCCTTATAGATACAAGATGATAGCCCTGACCTTCATGGGGTATCCCAACCTGTTGTAAGCCTAACGTGCAAAAAAATAGTCGTATCCCTTGCTAGAATGTCGCACAGGTTTATAATGATGCCTGCATCCATAGGCGATATAATGAATCTCACTCATTTGAACCAGGAACACCATTAAAAGGTGTTTCGGGTTATGGAAACAAAGGTTTCGTTGTTGTGCCGTCTCCATAACATTGCAATCAATATGCGAGAAGACATCTTTCCTGGGGATGAAGACGCTAAGGACATACCAAGGGAGCCTGAAGTTCAAAACTTCTTGCCAGGTTCTACAGTTAGAGGCAATATAAGGAGAAGGCAATTTGTTGCTACCTATTTTTAATCATAATATATAAATAAAATTTCAATTTAGTGGTTAATGTATTCCTTTATTTTTTAATACTGTGTCTCTTCTTATAATTTCCCTGAATTCATTTTACTTTCTTGCAATGATTTTCCTGAAAAAGAAAGTATGTCATTATTATTTACATTTATAACATTAGCAGGACAGAATCACAGAATAAAACATGTTGCCATCAACCTCTGTAATAAGTTAGATTAATATTCCCTTTTTTAACATTAACAAGTTAGTTAATATTTACATGAATACGGGCGTGTATGAGGCGACTGATGAGTGCGGATGAAGCGAAGGAAGTGTGTTTGGATCGGAGGGCAGTGGTCTCTGCCTACCCCAATGGAAGACAAGTGTGACGGATATGTATATATGTAATGATACAAAGCGGAAAAACACGAAACAAAGTTTTACTAACTTCTTCCTCTGTACTCCAATTTTCGTTTCCTTTTTTCCGCTGGTTTTCCATCTTCTTTGTTAACTAGGTACTTAGATAAAACTTAGGTAGCTGGCGCGAAGTGTAAACGAAAAATAATCTTGTGCAATTTGATTAAAATTGTTTATAAATAATTAGTTTGCAATTTGCAATTTGTCAAATTAAAGAGCATGCGCGCAATGTCACCGCGCAACTCCGTTTCACGGAAAATATTAAAACAAAACTTTACTTTATGAAACCGTTTCAATTATGTACGTTATGAATCTTTAAGTTATAAATGTATATGCCTTTGAAATATATTTTTTTACATTATATTACAATATTTATGCATTTCAAGGTACGAGTATAAATATCAATATTGGGAGAAACGGAACGTTCTTGCGAAAAGTGACATTTTATTTTTTTAATTTTGGCTTGCCGCCTTCTTGCCGAAATGTTTGCCAAACAACAAGAAATAATAACAATTTCCATAGACAATTCGTGGACTTCGATGAGACTTCATAATCTTTGGATAGTCTTCGTTTTGTAATAAGAAAAGTTAGACCAGGTTTAAACCTAGACTAGTTAGACCTGGTTTAAACCAGGTTTATTTCATTTTTTTGTAATAAGACTGTTAAGTCACTCTAGGCTTAAATAAAACATTGTTATTATGGAACGCGCAGGTACATATGCTTTACTTAAGTACGTCATCTGTTTTGAAGCCACACCTTTTTCCAAGTGACATGTAGGTAGGTATTACATGAGTGGCAATTTTTTATAGACATCTTTTTATTCGTTACTTTCTATTAATTTTGTTTAGGCTCGCCTAAAAGTATTTGTTCTCTTCCTATTGTTACGGAAAAGATAGAATACTTACTTATTTCAACTAGCTATCTGTGAATCTCCATTGAGATGTCCACTGCGAATTGTCGCTTTTTCATATTCTCCAGCGAGTCTGTGCAGTGAGTAGGGAAGTGACAGACACGCGCAGCCGCCGGCCGCCCTCAATGGAGGCGGGGATTGAACGGACACCAGTCTACGTTCCAACGGCCAGTTTCCATTACAATAAATAAATAGTTCCGCACCAACTTTTAAACGGCGGTTCTGATTTTCAATCAAACTCTCGGAAACTCTGAGATATGAAATAGCAACTCGAATAAAACAATTTTTATTGACTCGCAAAAAACAAAACACGCTGCCGTTAAAACATTGTAGGTATTTAAATAAAAATTGACATATTTTGCGGCCGGCCCCCGTTCTTATACATAAATTAACACAATATTGCGTTTAAAAACCCAGCTTTATTAACATATTTGGAACCAGTTTGGCAACTTTTTTACTAGTTACAAATAAACCTACGTACTTAGGTATATATTATGAATACTCATAATAGGCACTTTATAAACAAAACATATTAAGTATTTTAAAATTATTATATTATAACTAATTAATTACAGTTAATTCCTAAACATATATTTCATGTTTGTGTTTCGTAAAGAATGACTCTCTTGTATTCTATTGATCTCTAGCTATTATCCTTAGTGGCATACCGTTGTTAGGTGACAACAGAACTCGTTTAGGATCGTACTGTAACACCTTTGGAGTATTTTCTGATGCTTGTACACGGTATTTTGATAACAGTCTCACCAGAAACATTCGTGACTGAACTTTGGCAAATCGCATACCTGCAAATAACGAGAAATAGTATTTTTTCAATTTAATCATTATGCGAATTAAGCACAATAAATATGTAGATGTATTTTAGAGGCAAATGTTTGAACTTACCAATACAATTCCTAGGTCCAATGCCAAAAGGCAAATAAGCACAAGAATGTCTGTTCCGGCTATTTTCGGCAGAAAATCGTTCCGGGTCGAATATTTCTGGGTTCGGGTAATACTTCTCATCCCGCTGAATACCGAGAACAGATACGAGCACAGTATGCCCCTTTTTAATAGTTAAGTCTGTACCAGGTAGTTTGTAATCCACCTGAGCATTTCTTTGCAACGGATCCACTATGGGGTATTTCCGGAGTGTTTCATCAAAACACTTTGTCAAATAAGGCATCTTCATTAATTCTTCGAATGTAATTTTTCCGTCAGTTTTCTGAAGAGTTTCATCAATTTCTTTAATTAGTTTGTCTTGAATGTCCGGATTTTTTGTTAGTTCATACATTAAGTAAGTGACGGTAGAAGAAGATGTCTCGAATCCAGCTACGTAGAACACAAATGCCTGCGCCGCTATCAGTTCATCCGTTAACTCTAAAGCGAGTCTGGATTCGTCAATATGTTTGTTGCCATGAATAATCTTTTGCTTTTTCATTTCTAAGATGAGATCCATAAAATCATTTCTGTTGGTTGGCACACCATTTCTTTGCGCAAAAACTGTTTTCACAAGGTCATTAAAAAAGTTTGTCGCTTCTTTTGGTAATAAAGACATGTTTATTTTTTTTAAGATGCCAGGAAACATCATATCGGCTTCGATTGCATAACTTGCAGTTAGAATTAATTGGTCAAGTCTACGAAGTGCTTCCATTCTGGGATCGTGAAAATCTATGTCGAGACCGAAAGCACATGCAGCGATTGTAGACATAGCGAACATTCGGGAGACAACTTGCAGGTCGTGTTCGGGTTGCTTGGCGTTGCAGTCTTCCAAGTACTCGATAAATCTATCAGCGCGTTCTAATATCAGAGGATACATGTTTTTCAATTTCCCAGATGTAAATAAAGGTGTGAATTTGTTCCGGAGAACTCTCCATGTGTCGCCGTCTGCATGAAACAAATTAGCTCCGAGTCCTTCCTTGCTGAACTCAATGCCTCGATCCGCGAAGAGGTCAAAATCTTTGATCATAATGTGTTTAATTATATCCAAATCCCGAATTAATAGACATGGGGTAGTCATTCTATAAACACCCACTACTTTTTCATTTGGAAACTCATCATATATTTCTTTGAAAATAATTCCAAAATACTTTTTGCGTAATACTGACTCCTTTAAATTCCCAAACAATGGAACTGGTTCTCGACTCGGCACTTTTCTGTTTTTCCAATAGGTTAGATTTCTTGTAGCAATCCAATACAAGAATGTTGCTAACGATATTAACACAACCGGCAAATAATACAACATTTTGTTTAAAACATAAAAAACAAATATTTAAAATAAAGTACTGTCTTGAATTAACTGTCAACCTTCCAAGTATACGAGTATACTCAAATGGTTAATAAAACTCTGCGCAGTTTATTATGATCGTATTAAATATATGTATATATATTCTGCTCCGATTAGGTAAAATCATGATTGGGTTCTCTAGTCCAAATCTTAATTCTGCAAGTATCTTTCTGTATCTTTATTTACTCTACTTAGATATGTAAAATAATTAAACAGTCAAAGTAGCATTATATTAATAAACGGCAAAAAATCACGACAGAAATTTATTTCCAAAATTAATTTAAAACTACATTACTTACATGTAAAAATATATATAATACTTACATGCGTCTAGACTACACGCTTGTCTACGTGAGTGTCTACGTATTACTGTTTGAGTAAAAAAATACCTGTGCTATATGGGAGACCTCCTTACTTTAAATTGCTTTAGCTTTAAATTTATTATTTGTTTAATCAGCACTAGAAATACATTTTTTTTTAACTGTCTTGCTAGACTCTAGCTATTATAGTTCCTCAGATACAGCCTAGCTAGACCGATGGACGGACGACGGTCAGCGAATCTGTTTTTTACTTTTTGGTATGGAACTCTAAAAATGAATCCAAACATTTTTTTATTTGTATGTAGAAATAATGTTGATCATTTCAAACGACAAAAAAAAAATTGTACGGAATCCATACACCTCAATTTAATAATATTTTTAGTCATTATCACCATGATGTAGCCGGTTCTCTGTTTACAAATGTTTAAAGCCTACCAAACAATATTTAATGACTGGTAGGTAACATTGTACAAAATGAGCAATCATGTAAAACTAGCTAGCGCCCGCGACTTATTCGTATCTACTCGTAAACTACAAGTAAGTATATTACATACTTTACGCTTATTGTAAAATTTTGGAAAAATCACATAATATCATAATGTAAAATGGGCTACGTGTTATTCTGATAAACATGAGTAGATCATGATCATGATCGTGATATAGATCATGAAATGATCAGATGAGATAAGTACCTAGATTATCTATTACTTATTTTAGTTATATTAATTATATCATATCTTGGAAAACTTACTAAATATCTTAAAGTATTGTAAGTAGTTCATAAGTTTTAGTGAAGTCATCCAAACCTCCTTACATTTATCGCAACAAACAAACAATGACTTTTATAATATTACTAGTAGGTATTACCAGCAAACACGAGTACATACCTAATAAGATAAAATAATTTCATATGCTGGTTATTCTTTGTCTGAGCACAATTTCATATGTTATTTTGAGGGAAGGTTAAGTACTGGTGTACTCGTGATTAATACCTATTGAAAAACATTTTAAAATAACGAAAATCTGAAGAAGACGGGAAAGTGTTCACTGCAAAAATTTCATTCGTATGCAGGTAGAGCTTTTTAAACTTTTACTCGTATGGGAAAAGCTTTTCTCCTTGATTTTCATCCCATTTTACTATTTGTATTGAGTCAAGCTGGTCTCGCCATCTTCGCCTTGTTCTGCCGCAACATTTTTTTGGCAGCCCCTTCAATCCTCCTCTAATTGTTTTATTAAAGTATGTACATACCTACTTTTATTGTTGTCGTACTTTAAATAGTATTATCACTGATAAATCCTTGGAAACCAATAAAATACGTAAATCATTATCTTGAATTAAATAAATATTTTCGTCTATCTAATCTTAATGACCACTAAAAAAGCCAGCTGCTTATATTTACTCGTAATTAAGTAACAAAATAATAACAGACGTTTTCAGAGTTTTGTTTTATATAATATATCGAGAACTAATTCTACAATTTTATCCATCGAAGTTAACCTTTTGGTCTCTTTTAGTCTGATTGTGGTGGGTGGATCTTCAAGAGGTCGAAAATTTATGTCTCGCCCTATCATTCATAATTGTAAAAGAAATTCAAAACTTTTTATAGTTATTCTACTACCTAAATAAATGAAGTAAAAAGTTATCAAAACCGTTCAGTGACTGAATAGCAGAAAAACAAGCTATTAGAAAAAAACGCTAGAAAACCACGATATTTTAGGTGTCGCCTTTACATGATTTTCGATATTTTATATCATAGTGAAAATATTATTAATAATAGAGTAATCCTGTCTAGGAATATATTATTTATCGTTAAACAGGCAAGATATTTTAAAGAAAATAAATTTAAAATGTAGGTGGTAAGTTAATTAAAAATTAGTTCAAACAATGTTCAAAAAATATTCGTCATTATTGGTAACACGTTTACTTAGCATGATTAAAAAAAAACGGAAAGCACCCGAAGCGTCACGTCTAACTTAAAAGTCCCAGCCCCCTCGTACCTAAGTCGAACACCACTCCTCATAGTGAACGGACGCTAATTTTTCCAATGATAATTAATTGAATATCGTTCTCCAAAGATATTCATGCCACGTCGTCATTGGTTTCTTTTGCTGTATTTTAAATATAATGCATGGTAAACTCTTTATTTATTTACCATGGCGAACTTATTAGGGAAACAGATAACGTGTAATGTTTGTTTCATAATTTAATAACCTATTTTGCCAATAGCAGCGATTTTTCCAAAATTCGTCATTGTTAGTAACATCATTATTCCCAACATTGTGTCTGACGACGATGACATCTGTCACCAATAATGATTATTTGTGTAGAAAACAATGACGTTTGTTACCAATAATGATTATTTGTATAGAAAACGACTGATGGCAATAAATTATTTTGATGTACGATTGTCATTAAAAAGCATGTTTTTCATATACAGGGCATGCTACATCATTTGCAAATGTTGAACCGGCAGAAAAATGGCAGCCCGCACTTCTGGAGGCTCCCATTCTTCATGATGCTATTCCAGCTGCCTTAACTTAAAAAACGAAATAATCTGCCGGGCGCGCCAGCATCTGAAGCAGCTGCCTGCCCATGTGGCCTTAACACTCTTCCGTAGTTGCCTATATGTCCCAACACTGGTGTATAATATGAGAACGTCTCCGACTTGGTTTTTATGAAATGTCTAAAATCGGCGAAGACTTCAAGGTGACATTGGAGACGATTCTCAATGTAAAACTTAATGAGGCTCAATGACAGCAGACTTCGTTATCATCCGCTACGGCAGATTGGGTGTTAGAAGAATGCAGGATATCAATATATCGGCGTTTTAACCTCCTCCCACGAGGTTAACGGTTGAGTCGCTTAAAAACTTCATGTCCAAGGTGGCAATCTTCTTATTAGTTATATACGGCGGAGGCTTTAAATGTTTGGGCAACTGTGTGTCTTGAGCAGCCAAGGGACAAAGGTGTCCAGCGCTCTTGGCACGATCACATGTACAAAGCAAGCAGCCGGATTCTAATGAAGCGGCTGTGGGTAGGAATCTGGCTATGCTTGAGGCGGCATCAAGCCCAGAGTCTGGCCGTATTTGGGCGCTGTAATCAACGAGCTCATTGAGGATAGTAATTTATCTGCGGTTGGATTGTCACGTTTGTGGTACGATTGCGGACTCTTTGGGACATCAAGGGTTGAGTTGTGTCAAGTCAGCTAGACGATTTCCTCGTCACTATAAAATATGCTTAACGAGGTTGAGCGGCGACCTCGGAACCGCCAAGCCTAAATCACACAAATGGCAAGAGGACTGATTGATTAATCCTCATCTCTCGGGAAAGGGGACGCTGTCTAGTTTAGGATGCAACTTGCATAAGTACCTTCGCCATGTCCCACCTGCCTTGTATATGTAGGGCAGCTAGTGCAGCAGCAGAAGGAGCTTGCATACAAAAGCATGCTAAATATGCTCCCTTCCAAGACGAGGTAAGTACCTCTTTGTTCCCGTCGTAGTGGAGGAAAGCGGGACTTGGTGTACGGAAGCTAAGAGTTTGATGCGTGAACTAGGGAAGCGCCTAAAAAACAATAGTCGGGACCCTTGCGTAGAATTTTACTGCGCAATGGTCCCGACTAACCTTTTTTCCTCGCTATTCAGTGTGGGAATGCTGCTAGTGTCATAGCCACTTTTGCATCAGGTGCGATTCAGGGTGGGCTTTTGATCTAGCCGTCTTAGCTAATTTGTAATGGATTGCATGTTAACGGTAATTAAGTTGTAGTTAAAAGACAAATAAAAAAGTATTTGAGAATAAATATTTACATCAATAATATAACTCAAACGTCACTGTCGGTAACATTCCGTCATTACATTCGTCACTGTCGGCAACATCCGTCATTATCAGTAACACTCAAATTTTTGTATTTGCCAATATTTTCTAAAATATTAAATTCTTTAACGTGTCTTTAATATAATATAGCATATAATTCATGTGTTTATAGATTTAGCTTAAAATAAACGCCATTCTCGGGGTAAAATGTGATTTTTTTTTTTGTATGAGGAGAATAATCTTGAGTAGATTCACCCTGGTGTTTGCTACACAAGGTCATTTAATTCGGCGCTCTTCCTTCGAGTACCGACTTTCTTTGTAGGTGGGCAAGAAAATTAAGAATTAGTTACATATCGACGATTTGTCCCACTGCTAGGTAAAGGGATGCCTCCTTGCTCTCCATCTAGTCTAGATCTATGAGTGGGGTTTATTCAATAATTTTAGACCTCGCTTATCTTTGACATAATAAAACTACATAAATAACTATCATATAGTCGGTATAATTTTATTTCTTGGGATAACATCAAGTTTGATGACATTCTCTGGACCTAGCAATACTCTGACGGGATCAGGTCGGAAATTCTTCGGCGTATTTTCGCAAGACTCTACTCGGTACTTAGACAGGAACTTCACTAGGAACATGGAAGATTGCACTTTGGCAAACCGCATTCCTGAAATAATAAAACATTTTATTAATAATCTTATACTTAGGCGTTAAAAACAAAATAAGAAGGGTCTTATTTGAATTCTTGCAATAGCGTAACTTACCAATGCAATTTCGAGGTCCAGCTCCGAATGGTAAGTATACACAAGACGGTCTGTCTCTTGAGTTCTCAGGTGAAAATCGCTCTGGATCGAATACTTCCGGATTTGGATAGAATTTTTCATCATAGTGGAGGCCTGATATGGGGATGAAAATAATTTCTCCTTTTTTGATAACTTGTTTTGTACCTGGTATCGGGTAATCGACTAAAGCACGCCTTTGTAACGGATCTAAAACTGGATATTTGCGTAGAGTTTCATCAAAAACCTTTGATAAGTAAGGCATGTCCATAAGAGCGTCAAATGTTATGTCGCCGTCACATTTTTGAACAACTTCATCTATTTCTTTGAGAAGTTTATCTTGAACATCCGGATTTCTAGAAAGTTCATATAATAGAAATGATAGTGTCGTTGAGGATGTTTCAAATCCCGCAAAATAGAATACAAATGCTTGCGCCGCAATTATGCTTTCGTTTAATTCTAAACTTATTTCAGTGTCATTATATAATTTGTTGCCTTTTATAATCTTCTGTTGTTTCATTTCTAGAATTAGGTCCATAAAATCTTTTCTATTTGTAGGCTTTCCGTCTCTCTGAGTAAAGACGGTTCTTACAAGATTATGAAAAAACTTGGTTACTTCTCGAGGGAATACTATGACAGATAACCATTTCAAAATCCGCGGGAACATCAAAAGGAACTCCACCGATCCCTTAGCTTTTAAGATAGCTTGGTCAAGTCGACGAAGTACTTCCAATTGAGGATCGCTGATATCAAGATCAAGTCCGAACGCACATGCGGATATCGTTGACACTGTGAACGCCCGAGCAGCTGTTAGCATATCATGTTCAGATTGTTTTTGGTTCTGAATTTCAAAGTCCTCCATGAACTTATCGGCGCGTTCTTTAATCAGGGGGAACATGTTCTTCAATTTGCCTGACGTGAATATTGGAGTAAACTTTGTACGAAGTACTCGCCACATTTCTGGATCTGCACTAAACAAGTTACCACCAAGACTGTCTTTGTCAAATTCGACTCCACGATCAACAAATACATCAAAATCCTTTATTAAAATATTTTTTATTAAATCCACATCACGCGCAACTAAACAGGGCCGTATCATTCTGAAAAACCCCACAATTTTTTCGTTTGGGTATTGCTTGTATAAATCTGCAAAAAGATTGCCTATAAACTTCTTGGTCAACGTCAAGTCTTTAGTGTTTCCGAACAACAGTGTTGGTTCCGGACAGGCAATGTTTCTATCCTTGAAATAGTTGACATCTTTAGTGAGGTACCAGTACACGAAGGAAACCCCCGCTATTACCACTAACGGAACATATATCCACATCGTAACACTTAATTGTTTTTAAAAATATCGTACAACTCTGATATGAATTGAGTTTACTCTGACTCAACATTTTTTCTTTACAACATTTATATGTACAGATAACCATAGATAGTGGGCAATGTACTTTATAAGTATTTAGGTACATGTTACGGGTTCTGCAGATAATGAGTACGCTCTATCTGACATTTGGTTTACCTGTTCTTTACTGTTTACAAATCTTTAGAGACTTCAACTTCTTTATAAGTATGCGGATTGTACTAGGTTGGAGATAGTTCTATACCTATAGTCTAAGATTTATTAATCTATGGTTAATACCATGTCCTAGTTAATGTTATTGCTGTAGTTCTTACTATAATAATAACTATGGATGAATTAAACTCCAATTTGAATAAGTGATGCTGGGAGCGTTTTAAACATATGTATTTTGAACTCTAAATGATGTTCTATACCTACATAGCTTTATTAATAAAAAAATGATGGCACATTTCACATACTTACCCTTACTTTATGATACTGTTAAATATTTCGCAAAGTCACATTTTTGATAAAGTTATTAAATCAGCCGATTATTAATATTGGATAACAAGTGAAACAAAATACAATCGATTTAATAAAATAATAATGTATTGTGAAGATTACTGAGCAGGTAGGTGTGCAAATTGGATCCCTTGTGACATCTTCAATGAAAACTTTCATAAGTATAAAAACCATTTAAATTAGGTTGGGGAAAAAGTTTCTTCGTATTTTATATGAAAATTCAAAAAGTTTTTTTTTTATAGTTTATTTACATTTGACTAAAGTATGTAGGTGCCATTTTGTTCCATAACTTTTTGCCATCTTGTTGGTAGTGACATGATCCCATTGCTGTAAATATTTTGAGGCTTCTGATCGAAAAACTGCGACAAGTGGTTTTGGCAGTCCTCTCGTGATGTTAACCTGACACTGCCTAAGGAATTCTGCAGAGACCGAAACAGATGAAAATCTGAAGGTGCAAGGTCAGGACTATACGGCGGATGCATTAATACCTCCCAGCCAAACTCTCGTAATTTTTGCTGAGTGGCTAAAGATGTGTGAGGTCTAGCGTTGTCATGGTGAAAAACCACACCCCTTCTGTTGATCAATTCTGGCCGCTTTCTCTCAATTTTTTGCTTCAATCTCATCAATTGTTCGCAATACAGTTCTGAATCGATGGTCCTGCCTGGCGGTAGCAGCTCATAATGAATGATGCCCTTCCAATCCCACCATACACACAGCATTACCTTGTTGCGAGTTAACCCGGGTTTTGCCACAGTCTGTGAAGCTTGACCGGCCTTTGACCACGATCTTTTTCGCACGTTCTTGTCGTATGTGATCCACTTTTCATCACCAGTTATCAGCTTTTTCAAAAATGGTTCGGTTTCATTACGTCGTAATAAAGAATCACAAATGAGTACACGGTTCATTAGGTTTCTTTCAGTGAGCTCATGAGGCACCCAAATATCGAGCTTTTTAGTGTACCCAGCTTTATTCAAATGAGTCAAAACCGTTTTGTGGTCAATTGCCAGTTCTTCAGCTACATCGTAACTACTAATATGCCGATCTTGCTCCACTTTTTCAAAAATGGCATCAATTTTGTCCGTAATAGGGCGACCAGAGCGAGATGCATCTTTGATATCAAAATTTCCGGCTTGAAAACGCTTAAACCAAACTTGCGCTACTCTCACAGATACTGCATTAGGTCCATAAACATCACAAATTTTTTTGGCGGCTTGAGTTGCATTTTTACCTTTTTTATAGTAAAATATTTTAAAATGTATCGAATTTCTTCTTTAGATTCACTCATTTTAACAACAACAATAACAAATGAAAATCACACAAATTCCTAATTTGAATTTGGAAGTGCCTTCTTTAAAATTATTATAGGGTCAACGAGAGAATGCGTTCCTGACACATGGTAGTTAGACGTGACTAGTGATGTAACCTTACGTAACTGATATTTTTTATTACCTACTTTAAAAAAGATTCTATTAAATATCTATTATAAAGAAACAATAAGCAACCTAAGAAATTAATATCACAATGTGGTTCGTTATTCTCGTTTGTAATTTTTACCCGACTGCGCCAAATCAGAAGGAGGGTTATGTTTTTCGAGAGTATGTATGTATGCATGCCTAAATATTATACATATGTATGTCTCTACACTACATAAACAAGAACAGATAACATATTTTCGGCCAGTTCTAGCAAAAAAAAAAACAGATCTCGAAAATAACTGTACGCACTAAAAATTATAATACCTTTCGGAAGAAAACGTGGAGCGTTTTGTCCAAAAAGAGAAAATATTATACCTACATACTTATAAACGCGCCACGATTTTTTTCCAATGTCCGAAATGTCTTTAGGTATTATTTTATAATTTTAGTGCGTGCTAAAAGCGTGTTTTCTTATTTTTTTAAACTATTATTTTGATATACCTACATAACCGTTAATCGTTACTTTTCGTTAATTTTGACTGTTATTTTTGTCACATCACTAAAAAAATGACCGGCTGCTAAAACCTTGTAGCAGCGCAGTATATTTTTTTGATAATTATTGTTTTCTTAAGTTTAAAATTAATATGTAGTGCAAATTTATGTAATTGTTTATAATTTGACATAATAATGTAGTTTTTATAGCTTGTTACTTGTTAATTGGGCGAATAAACTAAAACAATATTTTATCGTAAATTGAGAGCCGCTTCAAAGTTATATCGGCAAGTCAATCACCACCTGTCAGGAACGCATTCTCTCGTTGACCATATAATAAAACTTTTTAATGATACCAAAACCAGCCAGATACAAATGGTATAGCCAAAGAGATTTTAATACAAGTTCATACATACTATATGCGAAAAGACTTTTTCCCCAACCTATTATAAGAGTTACTAATAAAAATAAAATTTAAGGATGTGTTGACAATAACCATTAAATATTTTCAATTAGGTATTTCTTATATGATACAGTGATTTTCCCAGCAACAACGTTAAAATATTTAGGCATATTTACTTGTACAAAATAAGTGTACCTACTACGTACGTAATAAATAACAAGACAATCTATAGAGGAAAACAAGTACACAGGTGCGAATTCGATAAACTACGTATTATAATCACTATCAACTTAATGCTTTGGCATTTGATAAGATAGGAAAAATTATTTAAACGAATTATTTACTTTATATAATTTTAATTTCCAGATTGCAAGACAATTATTGTACTCTCAATTATTGGTTTTATTATTAATACGCATTTTGCCAAATATACAAATACGGCATTCGTAATCAACCGGCCACACAAGTAACCTGTTTCTTTTAAAATCGACGAAAGAAACTCGAAAAAAAACTAAAATAGCAAACAGGTTTCTAATAATAGAAACATGAGTTGATATTTGCTGTTTAGAGTTATTATCCATGTAGACATTTGTTCATTTAATTCTCCTAACTTATGGTTGCCTTTATATGTATATGTTTATATGTAGGTATTATCAGCCAATACTAAGTACAGCAGGTACATAATACTTTGCAGTTTTAAATTAATCTGTCATTTGATACGTTATCGACTATTTATAGATTATATACATTTTCATACGATACCTATATCGATTTTATATAATTTACTTTATAATATAACAGTATTATTCGATCTCTAAGCAATCTTTTAACTTGCGATGGTTACTCAGGATATACCTATCTATAAGTGTGTTTATAAGGATACCATCAGGAGGTCCCAGGAGTATCCTAACAAGATCAGGTTTCTTTATCTTCAGCGTGGTGGCAGAAACTTCCACTTCATATTTGGAAAGTTCGAACATTGGATTAAAATTGATCAGTTTTATATCCAGGCTCCGATCATAAAAATTGGTTTTAGTCCCAATCCTTTCTTTTTTTTTCATAAGTTAGCTTTTCGTGAAGTGCCAGTATCTCCTATATAGACGCTACCACAACTAAAGGCACGTAAATCCACATTGTTATGCAGTATTCTATAAATAAAGAAAAAAAAACCTTTTTAAAAACAAGCTTTTATTATTTGTTTATAAAATGAACTAAAAAGTTAAAAATAAATTAACTCTAAAAAGAAATATAACACTTTGTAACTTGATTGTAACCTTTAACGACAAATAAGCGTCTTCGTCTAGGACAAAATAATTCCATATTGTACAAATTTATTTAATTTTAACACTAAAACTTTTCACCATACATAATTATTCAATCTCGTCCCCCCTCTTTATCATAGTCCCCATTTATAAATGAAAGCGTGTTACATTGTGATAGCTTGAGGAAAATGAGTATTTAATTAATACAACACAACATTTTTCTTTTTAATTTGTTAAATACAACATATAAGTTGTATTTAATTAATACATCACAACATTTTCCTCAGGCTATCACAATGTAACACGCTTTCATTTATAAATGGGGACTATGATAAAGAGGGGGGACGAGATTGAATAATTATGTATGGTGAAAAGTTTTAGTGTTAAAATTAAATAAATTTGTACAATATGGAATTATTTTGTCCTAAACGAAGACGCTTATTTGTCGTTAAAGGTTACAATCAAGTTACAAAGTGTTATATTTCTTTTTAGAGTTAATTTATTTTTAACTTTTTAGTTCATTTTATAAACAAATAATAAAAGCTTGTTTTTAAAAAGGTTTTTTTTTCTTTAATTTTATTTTTAACTTTTTAGTACCTCTATTTTTAATTCGAGATTTACTACGACGTAGTTCGCAGCGCGTAGCAGCGTTATTCCGTTATGAAGTCCGTAGTTGAGGTTGCGTCGTTTAATTACGGAGTTCCTATGGCCACCTTCCGGCTCCAACATCAGACCCTGGTTACCATATAGTATCAAAGTACTCGTCAAGACTAATCCAATGAACCCAAACTAGATGGGGTTGCGTCGTTTAATTACGGAGTTCCTATTTCTACCTTCCGGCTCCATCATCAGACCCTGGTTACCATATAGTATCAAAGTACTCTACAAGAGTAATCCAATGAGCCCAAACTCGATAGGGTTGCATCGTTTAATTACGGAGTTCCTATGGCCACCTTCCAGTTTCATCATCAGACCCTGGTTACCATATAGTATCAAAGTACTCGTCAAGACTAATCCAATGAGCCCAAACTCGATAGGGTTGCATCGTTTAATTACGGAGTTCCTATGGCCACCTTCCAGTTCCATCATCAGACCCTGGTTACCATATAGTATCAAAGTACTCGTCAAGACTAATCCAATGAGCCCAAACTCGATAGGGTTGCATCGTTTAATTACGGAGTTCCTATGGCCACCTTCCAGTTCCATCATCAGACCCTGGTTACCATATAGTATCAAAGTACTCGTCAAGACTAATCCAATGAGCCCAAACTCGATAGGGTTGCATCGTTTAATTACGGAGTTCCTATGGCCACCTTCCGGCTCCATCATCAGACCCTGGTTACCATATAGTATCAAAGTACTCGTCAAGACTAATCCAATGAGCCCAAACTCGATAGGGTTGCATCGTTTAATTACGGAGTTCCTATGGCCACCTTCCAGTTCCATCATCAGACCCTGGTTACCATATAGTATCAAAGTACTCGTCAAGACTAATCCAATGAGCCCAAACTCGATAGGGTTGCATCGTTTAATTACGGAGTTCCTATGGCCACCTTCCGGCTCCATCATCAGACCCTGGTTACCATATAGTATCAAAGTACTTGTCAAGACGAATGTAATGAGCCCAAACTCGATAGGGTTGCATCATTTAATTACGGAGTTCCTATGGCCACCTTCCAGCTCCATCATCAGATCAGCTCCATGTTACCATAATATTGCATTGTCACGCGATATACATAAGCATGCAAAATTTCAGCTCAATCGGAAACCGGGAAGTGGATCAAATTTAAGTTGCAAGATTTGATTACAGAACGACAGACAACGGGACAGGTGAAATGAAACTAAATAAAAGCTTGTAAAAAAACAACAATTGTGGAAGTTAATTACCTACTGATATCAAAATCCGTATACCCAGTTCATAAATGATATCTATATAAGTAGAGATAACTTAAAATAAAACAAAGTTGTTATTATGTTCGTTCGCTTAGGTACATTCAGTGCAAAATAAGGTGAAATAAGGTCATTAAGATAATTGTTCCAATTAAATAAGAAGCAAAAAGAGTGAATATTTTTACGCTATCCAGTCATCACTTTAGACTAAGTAGGTATATTTGATGGTTTTAATGTAACAAAAGACAGTAAATCAATGAAAATGAAAATGAAATGAAAAGTGTTTTATTCAAAAATAGGCAAAATTCATTACACTATTTTGATGTCACTTTTTTAATCTAAAACTACTGCCGGTTCACTACCTGTATAGCCGAGAGGAAGAAGACGGCAAGAAACCTTCGGCACAGGGCCCTACGTTATGTGCAATTTATCTTTTTTTTTAATCGAGACTCTTATATACAATTACATGTTGACTTAACTTGTTATCACAGTAATTTACATGAATATCACAGTACGAGTAGTTTGTTTTACATAAATTTTTAACTCTGCAGCATCCAAAATAAACCAAAAATGTTAATAGGCACTTAAAAAGTAAAAAGCTTAGCTTGATAAAAACCGCATAACATGACCAGCCACCACAGCAGCACCTTCACACAGGTCTCAACGCATGTGCCAGCCATCAACCCCTTCCACATATTTTAGGGAAGTAAGCGACCCGACACACAGCGCCACCACTGCAGTGGCGTAAGCAAGCATGACATGTCACACGTTTCGCCTAGTAAAAGGTTTAGTCAAATGCCGCAGACCTAAAGATTGTTACATTTATTATTTATCATTTATAATTTTAATTTATTATAACATTTATTATTTATATTATATCATTCATTTATTTGCAAAATTTGTTATTTATTAGCTATTCCTGTGGAGCTGGTCAGTATGCCCCACACTCCATGCAAGGTGGTCATTCATATACTCGTCTAGTCTATAATAAGCCTTATTACATAAGTTTTTTTTAATGTAAGACTTAAACTTGTTTTCGGAGTATGCTAGAATTTCTTGGGGAATTTTATTGTAGTATTGCACGCAAAGCCCCATAAATGATTTATTAATTTTTGAAAGTCTAGAACCATTTGAAACTAATTTATTTCTATTCCTAGTGTTAAAGTTATGCAGCTGACTATTTGTTTGAAATAGATGCATATTCTGTCTGACATACATAATATTTGCATAAATGTATTGACATGGCACCGTCATAATATTAATTGTTTTGAACAGTTGCCTTAGGGATTCACGACAGCGGAGTCCATAGATTGATCTTATAGCTCTTTTTTGTAAGACAAATATTGAACCTATATCGGCGGCACGACCCCACAGCAGCAGGCCGTAGGACATAAGACTGTGAAAATAGCTGAAATAAACAAGTCTTGCGGTAGGTATGTCCGTCAGTACATAGATAGAAATACGACACTTTCAGGAGAAACACATGAAAACTTATAAAACACGTAGAGTTGTTTTTATTTAAAAAAAAAATCTAGTCTTACACATACAGCATAGTACCTTATAGTTAACTAACAAATCATTTTATCTTTCTATAGGTAAATAACGTTTAATTTTGTTAAGTTTTGTATGTACTTAACTTACAAGAAACGATATTCAAAAGAATGATTGACAAGTGCAGTTCGAAAGAGGTTGTTTTAAGTATATCTCATTACTTTATCCTAGGAACTACTTTTAGCGTTACGCTACCCTCAGGTCCTAATATGAAACGACAAGGATCGAAGCGGATTTTCTCCGGCGTATTACTACACATTTCAACTCGATATTTGGAGAGAAATTTCACCACGAACATCCGCGACTGTATTAAAGCAAACCGCATACCTGTAAAAGAGAAATAAATAAATGTAAGCTAGCCATCCAAAATTATAAAAGAAATATAGCTTAAATCAAAAAACATTTATCGACTAATCTAATCGCAAACACTACCTAATCTAGACTAAATTTAAAAACATTTAACGATATATTTCTAATATGCTATATAATTACAACTACGAAGGAGATTGTTGAGAGTTTGCTGAGATTGTTTAGTTTATTTTATACCCAAGTAATTTTAAAATGGTATTATCTGTAACAAAATAACTCACCAATACAATTTCTTGGTCCTACTCCGAAAGGTAAATAAGCACAGGGGTGACGATTCTTAGAATTTTCAACTGAAAATCTTTCCGGATCAAATGTACGTGGATTTGGATATATTTCAGGGTCATTATGAATACCAAGAGCTGATAAGAAAACTAGTTGTTTCTTTTCAATTACCACGTTAGTTCCGGGTACCTTATAGTTAACTTGCGCCTGTCTCTGTAGTGGTTCAACTACCGGGTACATTCGAAGCGTTTCATCAAAAAGCTTTCCTAAGTACGGCAACTCAGCTAAAACATCATATGTTATTTTATTGTCATTTTCTTCCAGGACTTTGTCAATTTCTGCCAAAGCTTTCTCTTGAAGTTCAGGATTCTTTGCCAATTCATATAATAGGAAGGCAATAGTAGTAGATGAAGTTTCAAAACCTGCAACGTAGAATACAGCGGCTTGTCCCGTTATGACACTTTCTGTTAATTCCAGGGTTACTTCAGATTCGTCAATTCTCTTAGTATCGTGGATTACTTTCTGCTGCCTTAGTTCTAGAATGAGGTCCATGAAATCATTTCTATTAGAGGGTACACCATTTCTTTGTTTAAAAACTGTTTTTACGATATCATGGAAAAATGAAACGACTTCAGCAGGGAATAAAGATAAATTTAGTTTTTTCAAAATCCCAGGATACATCATATCAACTTCGAGTACAAAGTTTAAATTGAAAATTAGTTTATCCAGTTTTTTAAGTGCCTCAATTCTTGGATCAGTAAAATCAATGTCTAGTCCAAAGGCGCAAGCTGAAATGGACGACATAGTAAACATACGAGCGATGGTGCGTACGTCGTGCTCCGACTGTTTCGGGGAAATATCATCAAAGTATTCCATAAATCTGTCGGCACATCCCGATATCAGGTGAAACATATTTTTTAGTTTTCCAGATGTAAATATAGGAGTGAATCTGGTCCGGAGGAGGCGCCACGTCTCGCCGTCCGCGTGAAACAAATTGTTTCCAAGTCCCTCTTTACTGAACTCTACCCCACGATCCGTAAAAACTTCAAAGTCCTTTACAAAAATTTGTTTGATGACGTCCAAATCACGAAGAAGTACAGACGGTGTAGTCATTCTATAAAATCCCAATAATTTTTCTTTAGGGTATTGTAAATACATTTCTTCTAAAACAGAACCTATGAATTTTCTTCTTAGAGCCGATTCTTTGACATTACCAAAGAGAGGAACTGGTTCTGGTCCGACGACATTCCTATTCTTCCAATAGTTAAAGGTCCTTGTTATATACCAATAAACGAACGACGCTACACCAATCACTACCAGTAAGATATTAGTCCACATTTTAATTATGTAACACTTGTTAATACAGCTTTTTATCACAATTTAAGTTGGTATATAAACAAGCTGCGGCCGCAAGATTGGAAGATACTATGCAACACTGTTGCGAGGTTATGACATTCTTATATCAAACATGACTATATTTTTAGCATTTAGGGTTCCGTTCTGCGCGTAAAAGTGCCGACAATAATCTTTGGACGATTTTGAAAAGTTTCATAACATTATTTTCAAACACTGTGCATATTAATCCTAAAATATTATATTCATTAAAGAAATAGGAAGATAGTAATAGGAAAAAATAGTAACAATTTCAAAAAATACCTAGTCATTTAAATATGATAGATTGAAAGATTAGTACTCATATATTACTGGAAATAGATACTTAAACAGAACTCTTTACGTACGAGTTCGCTGAAATCTGTTTTTATTTAGCTTGTATGTAATCTTATCACAGGTTGATATTATTGGAAGGCCACGCTAAAATTGCCATCATACAATTATTGTAATTATAACAAACGTTCGTGTGATTGTTTGGTAGGATTTGCAGAGGCTTAGCAGTAGAGTGGGGGGAGGGATAGAGAACTAGTTCCATCCAGCTATATCCGAAACAAAGGCGTGCCGGCCGCCGCGGCGCGATCCCGACCAGCGCCGCACTGCTGTTCCGGATAACAAAACGCTATGCACCACAATGACAAGCACTTTTATACCTCCTTACATAGCTGCTAACTTGTATACATAAGTATTTTATTAGTCTTCTGTAGTTTTAGACGGATTTTGTTGACCTTGCGGGACTTGTTAGAGATAGTTACTGGAGACTGTGTGAAATAGGGCAGACAGCCTCCAGTACCTAACTAGTTTGACAATGTTTTGGTTGATTCCATCTACTGTTTAGATTTTTTATGAAATGTATTTAAGTATTAACTTTTAAAAACATGATTCAAAATCAGCTTCATCCTTGTAAACACTTAATTAGCACTTGCTTAACCTGGAGCACTCGGCAAGGTTAGGTTTGTAAAAAACAAAAAACGGTGTTACTTACTACCGTTTTTTATAAAGTAAGTTACTGAATGCTAAATACAAAATTTTATAAGTAACCATCAAGGACGCAAAAAATAAGATTCTCGGAAACAATGAATAGGGTACTGACACTTAAATATTTTACTTATTTGCAAATAAAATGGAAGAAGTATATTTTTCATCGCACATACACGGAAAATGGGTTATAGGTAATAGGTATATCTGCCCTGACATAAAAATGTTATTTTTTTTAAACTTAAATAACTTTATTTCTTTAGTATAAAATTAGTACGTTGGTAGTATCCTCACATTCGTGGTAAAATGCACAGGCTTCACCTTGGGTGAAATGTCATTTAGTCCCTCGAATTATTAGGGTCCTCGCTACGCTCAAATGCAAAATATCTCGAGACTTAAACGACATACCTTCACTCCTAGTGGAACTGTCTACTTATTTATTCGATTGAGTTCATTTTAATAAACATTAATTGTGATATTGTTGCAGACGCTGTGGGGCGGCGGCAGGCAGATGGTGCGCGGCCGTCGACGCGGGAAAGAGGAGCGCGCGCGGCCAGCGGGCGCGGCCACCAACCCGCGCGCTCACTAGACACAAACACACTGACACTGTACTATATAAGGTATATATCACACTCAAAACTCTCCAACGTTGTATCAAAATGTTATAGAGACTGAGATCTTTGCTCACAACGCAACTGTACGGAAAGCAAAAAAGCAGGCAGCCCTTTTCCCCAACAGATGACCAAAATTGTTGAAACTTCCTCGGCTGCGAGTTGCGACACTCCTTAAATTGCTGTTAATAAGTTTAAGACTCATCTTATGTTTCCTTTTGTTAACAAATGTCGTTAGATATTAAGGGTATTATTAGGTACTACTATTAGTAAATGTAATGGCAATATTCTAAAGTAAGTAGGTAGGTAAGCAATAATACTTCAAACTAACACAAGTATTGGAAATACTTATCAGTATTCCCAAGAGACTTTGTCCTTTTTCATTCTCCCTCTGAAAATCTTATACATATTACATAGAAAGGTATAGTGCGGGAGTCTATGTTGGGGTTCAATTGAATTTTCATGTTGGCGTCCCGACATCAACGCGTTCCGAGTTGTTAATCTACTTCCTTTTACTTGAATGTCTGACTGAAAACCAGACCGAAATATTTTTAATACGATGTGCGTGCCAGACTACTTCCATAATGATATCTATGTACTTAAGTACAGATAAAGGAAAAATACTAACAAGATAGTTAGCTAATTCAGATATGATTTCACAAATAGAACAAATACTCGTAGACAGACAACCTACTGAAAGTCGCAGATAGCCCAAAATTGGTTATTGTTTATTTATGAAGGACATTGCTCACTTAAAAAGAATTCAAAGGCCAAGTGCACCTCAATCACGGTAGCCTCAAGTTAGTCATAAGTATCAGCAACGTCCTACCTGCTACTATCTCGTGTATGGAGAGCAATGACCAGAAGAGACCTTGGTGTGTCTTTTGGAAGATAACCCGCCAAATTATATTGTACGTATTAGTATAGCAAACCCGCGTAATAAATATACCTACCCTAATTTAATAGATACATACTTATCTTACCCAGCATTAAGCCTTAGGATCGGTAAAAAAATATAATTTTATTACATTCATGTTTTTCTACGTATTATTTACCTTCTAATATAATCAAATATTGACTGAATCAATTTTCAAGCGTCGCGGAACTTAAACAAATAAAGGCAATGACAATTTAAATTGCCTTTCTTTTGGTACATTTACAGGGTGTTATTTTAGAAAAGCAATGAGATTGTGCCGATAAATAGAGAAAGACACTGAAACCTATCGTAATTTTAATACAATTATTTTTATATTCAAATCGAACCCGCCCGATAATGTTACCAGAAACCGCAAAGTTAGAGACTTGAGTTCCTTGCAAGCGTTTCAGCCGAACTTCTTTGTTAGTTACGAAACTCTATTGAGTGTCCTCCGGGGTAAGCAACTCTATACAAAACAACGTAAACAGTGTGACAGTCGCTCCCTCGACACAAATAACATACGCACATAAAGGTAAAGTTCCATTGTGATTCCTACGTGATTTGGAGTGACCTATAAATACTTACATGTTTTTCACACTACATTTTAGGAAAAAATATCAAATCTGCCAACATTATTAATTACTAAAAGTAGGCACCTACGTAATTATAGAAATAATGAAAAGAAAAAAAAATATAATGAAAAGTGAAACGAAAAATTTGAAAAAGTAGTTAGATACGAGTACATAACCTGTAGTTCAAAGATGAATAGTAGGATATGTTAAAATGGACCACTTTTACATTGATATTTACTTTAATTTTCCAAAAATTGTTAAGTTGTATATTTGTTTCAGGTCGGACATGAAAAATCTCGCTCAATTGCTGGCTGTCCCTATCAGCGATCACGTGGTAATTTTCATCTATTTGGTAGCCGCGGCCACACTGCTCTCGCGGACGACAGGTACTTTGTTAAACTATTAATATCTTCTACCATTACTCACTTATTGGTTTGTTTTGGGTCCACTTTGGGTCGTTCTGGGCCACAATAGGATGTCCTTAAAAATAAGTACCTACCTAGCTAAACAAATACAAATATTTCCGCTGTTCAGTATAACCAGAGAAATACTGCAGGATTTGGGAAACTGCCGCATATATTCCCCGATATTGTACCCTTAATAATCACGATGAATAGTTAATGAAAACATTAGTCCTGTGGAATCTACCAATAGACCTGCTCTATGGTATGTATTGTTCACAGAAGGGCGCACCGACCGCAGGAGGTCGGCGGCAGATCGCGGGCGCGGGGTGTGCGGCCGCAACGACTTCCCGCACCACACACACCCGCCCATTCACTGTTAGCAGGTACCCATTATATTCCCTAATTATTAAACACTCCATACTACAGCTACCATATTCCTCTCACGCTCCAAAAAACAGTAAACCGTAATATTTTGTTTGAACCCATCAGTACACAGTTCACAGAAGATGATACCTGTGGTGTTCATAGCAGCTATCTAACATCTTGAGAGGCTATTTACATAAAAACTAGAAGTGTAATGAAAAAGAAATGGAACCACGGGACATAAAGCGCGGAGGTTCTGGTTGTCGGGAGTCGCAGCCGATATTCGCCTTGGCCTAGTTCGGAGACGGCAGGCGACCACGCGCAAACACTGTTACGCAATGCCACTAAACGTTACATGAATAATTGACAGAAATTGCTACGAAACCCGGTAGCTTTCTTTTGTTTTGAATGAGAAAAACGTTTGACATCAGTTGGTCGACCGACAACTTCCTGTCAAAGATGCACTTGTTTGCCTTCGTCATAATTTGGAACTCTTCACAGAAACTCTTATTTCTTTTCTTCTTTTTTTTTAATTTTCTTCCAAATCTTAAATTATTTCGGGCCTAGTCCCTTTTCGTGATTATTGAATGATTAAAAAAATTACTATAGTTAATAATTTATTGATATAAAAAATACTGTGGTGCAGCTTTAAAAATGTCATCCTTGATAAGATAGATAATTTAACTACTCGTAGTTTGAGTTGAGTTGAATTAAAAATAAATGGGTTAATGGAGAAACTTTTGTTCCTATAGTAGGCAGTTCACTCGGGGGGAGTTCGATAGACAATGTCCGAGGACTTGGACTCGATCAGCGAGGAAGAACGAAGCTTGTTCCAACCCTTCACACGCGAGTCACTGGCCGCTATCGAAGCCCGCATAGCAGAGGAGCATGCCAAGCAAAAAGAACTCGAGAAAAAACGAGCGGAAGGCGAGGTGAGACGAACACCCCTTCACACAAGTGTGGCCTGCTCTTGACACATGTGTGGAGGATTTTAATGACTTACTGACTGATGTACCGTCTATCACTATGGTTACATGTACGAGTATTTAACGTCACGCATGTCAATGAACCAGTTTGACTCATTAATTGTTTCTAAAGTTTTTTTCAGTAACATATTGTGATACTGGGCACATATACCCTGTACACATACACGTTTACCTACAGGTTTTAAAATTTTGTGACACGATTACAACGAAAATTGTATTGATTTTGCACATAAAATTTCACTTTAACCAGAAACATACCGATTTAATTCTGGCACCAAAAAACAAGTTGAATAAGATCAAGCTGACTACGAGACACAACTCTGACGGATAATTTTTAAATTATTCCAGAACGATTTGGGGCGGACGAAAAAGAAAAAAGAAGTAAGATTGCTTGCTTGCCCCTTTTACCTCTTTACGGCTCGTTTTCTTAGAGATCTTTCAATTGAACAAGTTATCGCTTGTATCTAAATTCACTTGCCGCAACAATTGCGAACAAGACAGATTGGCGCCAGTTGTTTCAGTGCGATAACTTGTACTGCATAGTGGTTTATGCATATTGACCGCATTCAAAGCATTATTCCTTGAACACATCGCTTTGTCGGCAAAATATTTGTAACGAGCTCTTACAAGTTTAGCTGTTGCTCGACTCGTGTGACAGGTAATCTTAGTAGTAGATCAAACGACAGCTTGTCATGTTTATTTGCATTCAGCGCCGCGACTGACGAGTATTCACCACGATCCGATGTTACCAACGTTAGAGATCCCTTTCTCGAGATAACATTAATGAAACAACCTTTAGTCTCATAGTTATTGCTGTAAGTGACACCTGGTGTCTCCATTTAGTGAAGCTTTTAGCGTACCTGAAACCCGATGTTATACTTTCAGACTTACATAATTTTCAGCAGAATCAACGTTCCTTACGAGTGTTCCAAATAAGTTTCATTAAACAAAGGTCGCTAATAATATATAATAAAAAACTGAAAAACGTCAATTTACCTTCTTTAAGAAATCTTATATTCTTCTTGAAATTACCATTATTAGCAACATGTATTTAAGTTTAATACTACGACCATATTACTATCTTCGAAATTCTCGCGCTAATTCCGCAGCAAGAATCAGATCCATGGTAGATGCAAGATTACAGTGAACCGTATAACAACGTTTTCCATCGAATAGCATTGATTTATAAGTACACCAGCACATAACATTCACCATTTCAAGCATTGCACAGGACTGGCTCATAATATTCGCCGCATCATCATGGATTGCAGTCATTTAGGTCTAGCATGGTGACATCACCTAGCTAGTATTTAGTGCATACTAAAATTACTTAGTCTGTATCTAAGTATTTGACAAGATTGAGGTCAAATTTTATTGATTTATGGTATTGTCTGCGCTTGCGCTAATCATGTTGACTTCCTATTTTGGAACCGATTTCGAATTAAAATCGATCGCCTGTTCACTTGCTAGTTCACCTGACCGTGCTTGGGTGAAATAGTGCGTTGAATAGGTTCGGAATGGTATCTCAATGGGATGGAGAATTTACAAAATACGCTTCTAGTTTCGCCAGAAACGCATTCTAGCAACACGACAGCACTACACTTGTTATGGAATTAGCTTAACGCCTCACGATACAAGCAGACTCTTAATTATTTAATATTATAAAATAACACGGAATATTGCGTTAAAGAATAATCGATTAACCAAGTTCGCACACAGATTCCTGCAGGAAGGTTGTATATCGAAATAACTTTCAAGCTTGCAAGTAAATTAAAACGGTGTGTTTCACAATTTCGATTATTCTTAAACGTACATGAAAAAAGATGGACCTCCGAATTATAAAGATTATAAAAAACTCGGTAGGTATTTGAATAAGAGAAGTATCGTTTTTACAAATTGCTCACACAAAGTAATTTTCGCACAAAACCATTTATGTACTAACTATTGAATAAATTAATAACCATCTATCTACCTATCCAACAAATCAATACCTACATTGAATAGACTCGCCTTCGTTTACTATCAACAAAAGTTTACGGTAACTAAATCGTTTGTTTGGCATTATTTATTAAAACAACGATCGGCGGCACCTTTTACATTCAAATTCAGAATCATGGAAATTGACCGCAAACAAAAAATAAAATATGGGCATTTCAATTTGAAATTCGAAAATTCGCAAAAGCAAAAAGATTTTAATGCAATTCATGCAATCTCCTTACGTGTCAAATAATAACGATTGTTTGTGGTGTAGGTGCGATACGATGACGAGGATGAGGACGAGGGCCCGCAGCCGGACGCCACGCTGGAGCAAGGGCTCCCGCTGCCGGTCCGCATGCAGGGCTCCTTCCCCATCGAGCTCGCCTCCACGCCCCTCGAGGACATCGATCCTTACTATCACAATCAGAGAGTAAGTTTTTCTTCTGTTTAAGTTTTGTTTTTAATGATTCCTTGAATTTTTATGAAAACTTTTCTATGATAGAGTTTTTTAATGTCAGTCGCTAATGTAAGAATACCCATACCCTAGCTTTTTCAAAGTTTAACTACCCTAGCTTAGTTAAAATGTTTGCAAACACAAAAGTTGTAACCCACCTCTCAAAAATTAAAGTAGGTAGCAACTACAATACCTAACGAATATTTTCCTTGTTTTCAGACCTTCGTAGTTGTAAGCAAGGGTAAAGATATCTTCAGATTTTCGGCCACCAATGCCATGTGGATATTGGACCCGTTCAATCCAATCAGAAGAGTGGCGATATACATATTAGTACATCCTTTGTTCTCATTGTTTATAATTACCACAATTTTAGTCAACTGCATTCTTATGATAATGCCTACGACGCCTACGGTCGAAAGTACTGAGTAAGTTGACATTTCTTTTATCTTATTAATATTATTATAGATGATTCGATTCAAATTAAGTATTTAAAATAAACTACATTATTACTGAAAATACAGATTTGATCCTAGATCATTTTGTAGATTGCACGCTAGTTTCAAAATTATTATACTTAATAGTAATCGGCTAGAAATCCGAATATTTATACTAATGATATTTATATAGAGAACCAGATTCGTTCTACTAGTATTTGTGTAAAATAGAAGAGATACTGTTGAAATGTTTGAACAATATTTATACATATTATAGAGTTCTCTTATTTTGTTTTAGACAACAATACGTACGTTATCTAATTTGAATGTTAAAGTTGAGACATTTTGAGAATTAGATGAATAGCTTCTTTAATAATAATCATTAGCCAAATCAATCTCATTGGCTGCGTGGCAGGAAGGATTTTATTACATTTGATCTTATATGTTACTCCTTTATAGTACTTTCTAAGAGAATTAAAACTTTACATCTGATATTCTGTAAACGGCTACAGAAGTTTGTACATAAATCAATACCTACGCATCTTTGTTTCCAAGTTCTTTTTTATCTAATTGTTACAGTTGTTTTATTTGTTTATAACATTTGCCCAGTTAATTCTGAATTATTTCGATGATTTTTATACCTATAGCTTTTACATAAAGTATGGCGTTCAGTGGAGGTGAATTTTTCCAGAGTTATCTTTACCGGAATCTACACGTTTGAATCGGCGGTGAAAGTAATGGCCAGGGGTTTCATTCTACAGCCATTCACATACCTTAGAGATGCATGGAATTGGCTTGACTTCGTAGTTATAGCTTTAGCGTGAGTAGTAGACTTTATACTTTAGTAGTCTATTCAAATTAATAAGTAGATTTTTATCGTTATTCATGTCTCGTTGGTTAGTTTATAGTCGAGTATTTTATTAGACTGGCAGACTATAGCATACTAAAATAGACTATAGTCTGGCTTTAGGGCCATAGTTCAAAAACGATTTCCCCGTGAAGGAAAATAAAGATAAATGAAGATACAGTAGTGTATATCTGTTTTGTACCTAGTTGTTTAGATAGATGTATTAACTAGCGTGGTGTGTGTCGCGGTGTGTTCGCAGCTATGTGACGATGGGCATAGATTTGGGCAACTTGGCCGCGCTCCGAACCTTCCGCGTACTGCGAGCGCTCAAGACCGTGGCCATTGTTCCGGGTAACTCTAATCACAACTCTTACACTAGATTTAATAATTAGTTTAAAGTTATAACATTTAGTTATATAGTTTTACCAGGTTTTAATAAATGTAAAATTAGTTTCTAATTAGCTGTTGTTCAAAATAGAAAAAGTGTTAGCATATTTAGTTGTTACAAAAATCTATTTCTTTTACAGTTCTTTCACAATTGAAAAGTACCATATAATTTAAAAGTTACCTTCCTTAATTCACGGTGTTCAACTACTGTCAACACTAATACATGAATTACAAGTGTACAACGCACCCCGCAGGTTTAAAGACCATCGTTGGAGCTGTGATAGAATCAGTGAAAAACCTGCGCGACGTGATCATCCTGACCATGTTCTCGCTGTCCGTGTTCGCTCTGATGGGCCTGCAGATCTACATGGGCGTGCTCACGCAGAAATGTGTCAAAGTTTTCCCCGAGGACGGCTCGTGGGGCAACCTCACTGACGAAAACTGGGAGAGATTCTGCCAAAATGAAAGTTAGTCTGACTACTTTATTTTTTAAGTATGCCGTTTTTGCGTGACATATTAAACAAAAGAATATCAGTTAGAACATAAGAAAAATGTTTATTTGTAGCATTTAAACTGAAACGATACTCGTAGCAAAATCGTAGCACTTCGTAGCCATTCGATTTAATGCCTACAGCTACCACACTTCAAAACAGGAGACGTTAAATTAATAACTAACCAATGCAAATTATGTGTTAGTGCAACTAATATAGTTTTTTTCGATTTGCAGCAAACTGGTACGAGGAGAACGGAGACTACCCGCTGTGTGGAAACTCATCGGGTGCTGGGTATGTAACATTAAGAATTCATTTGCATTTTAGTGCAAAGGAAAGCGGACATTTTCAAGGTATAATGTTTAAAAGCTGATTAAAAAGATAAAACTGTCTAAATAAGGCTCAGTTACTAAATAAATTATAGACCATTTTTTTTAATTGCAAAGTCTCGTCAACTTAGATCGCCTATCTGAATCTTTATCTTATACAGTCGGTTCTACGTTTACTAGGCAGTCCTAAATACTAGCGATGTTTTTATCGTAGCTATATAGTATTGATATACCGATATAAATAGTAAATGAATGAATATATTAATCAATATATGTTATTTTGTACAGGCAATGCGAGCCGGGCTACATCTGCTTGCAAGGCTACGGGCCGAACCCAAACTACGGGTACACGAGCTTCGACACGTTCGGTTGGGCCTTCCTCTCCGCCTTCCGGCTCATGACCCAGGACTACTGGGAGAATCTCTACCAACTGGTCAGTAACAGCATATTGCAATTATGGTGATTAAAGGGTTTTGTTGAATAAAAGAAAGGTTTCATATAAACACATTTAAACCCCTATTGTGTTTTACACATTCTAGAGCGAAAAAATGACATTCTTATATTACTGTAGGTTCCAGCAAAAGTCTTGAGAACTGAGTGACGTGGTTATTCTCACCATAAAATAACGTCTATGTAGGTAATTTAATTTGTGCGCAAGCATGATAATACCCAAAGTATTTGCCGTGCTCATTTTATAAAGGCAAGTAAATAAGTATATAATTCTAACCTAGTAAACAAAATAACTTTGAAATCAGTCGCATAATTTATTTAATTAGTAAAGCGAAAACCATTTTAAAAGATTGCGTGCTACAAACGGCAGTGGCCATGTAAATACGCCCTGAAGGCACATTAATAAACTATGACGTCATACAAAAATTAACTTACTCGTAGTTGTATGGAGCTCTATTAATATGAGTGAAAGGAACCATTGATACTAAAAGAAGCTATATTTGTACAGACTGTTTATGTACTCCGTGAATCAAGGGAAATCAAGGGATATTATCTGCTAAGGAGTTCTTAAACACCCTGTATTCAGGCAAAGGCAAGCGGTAAAATCAGTTAAGAATAAATTAGTTTTAATTAATTAATGTTTTAATTGTAACAATTTGTTGTTCGACGAATTCTACCGAACTGACTAAGTAGGTTTCCCAAAAGAATTAATAAATATTGTAGTAGTACTAGCAAATGTTAGTACGTAGAAACAATAAGCACTTTACCGCGCCTCCACACTCCACTCCGGTCAATAGAAATGTTAATATGAAATGTCAAGGTTGTTCGTTGCAGTCACTGCAGTGTACATCTATTAGTTGAAGAAGGGAAAATAAATGTTAAACTTAATTATTAATGAAAAAGTATTTATAAGTAGTAACTTTTAATTCTTTCTGATTAATTGTAATGGTGATTTAGTGTTCGAACTGTCCCACTACGCCTTTCTAACTGTCAAGAAGATTGCAGAGATATTTTTAATATCAAAATATGTAATTCCCTAGGTGCTAAGGTCAGCGGGTTCGTGGCACGTGCTGTTCTTCGTGGTGATCATCTTCTTGGGCTCATTCTACCTCGTGAATCTGATCCTCGCTATCGTCGCCATGTCCTACGACGAGCTGCAGAAGAAGGCCGAAGAGGAGGAGCAGGCTGAGGAGGAAGCGCTTAGGGTAACTCGATTAGATTAATGTGACCGTCGTAGTGCTGTGATTGATGTTTAACTGGGATCGCTTCTCCTATATAGGAATAGTGAAGGTACAGTATGTTTTTTTTCTAACTTGATAAAACTAGGTTTTTTCCACAGCCATACTGGTGATCTTTGCCTCCTTAAAAATTAAATATACAGCATGAATGCCATATACTTAGTCCCGTCCCGCACGTTGCAGGAAGCGGAGCAGAAGGCGGCGGCGCGCGCAGACAAGCAGGAGGCGCGCGAGGCGCACGCGCGGGAGGTGGCGGCGGCGGCCGAGGCGGCGGCCTACGCGGAGGCGCACCCCGCCAAGTCCCCCAGCGACTTCTCGTGCCAGAGCTACGAGCTGTTCGTCAACCAGGAGCGCGGCAACCCCGACGACAATACGCGCGAGCGGATGTCGCTCCGAAGCGACCCCTTCCAGGACTCGGTGAGCACTCAGCCCGCGCACAAGCCCGACACGCACCCCGAGCCGCGGCGCCACCGGAAGGTCAGCATGGTGAGTACACGCCGCTCGCGCCCCACACCTGGCAATCATTCACCGCGCCACGCGCACTGTCCGACCGAACGCTTTCTCGACTTATCTCGATTACCGTCGCTAAGCGACTGGTCGAAAGCGATTTGGATGCTACCGAAAGTAAGTTGTGAAATTCATAAATGACGAACTTTCTTAACACGATATGGAACTTTGCACACGAATTTTACAATTTCACAAAGTTTTAAACGGCTCGAAACCCTTTGATAGATCCGATTGAATCATTGCCAGTGAAGCGGTCTTTTCAACTTGAAAATCGACATCACTCACCGGTTCATAGTACGGTCTCGCTCTACTGATCACGTATCCTGTGTTAACTTTTATATAACCTATATATATTATTCATAACTTCATGCCGCACCGTGCAAACGAAATGGTCAAGTTGAAAAGACATAAATGTTTTTAATGTCTTTGCTGTAAGCTTAAATGTCTCCCGGTGTTCATTTATTACTGTCGTTTCAAAGAAGCAAATAAACAGATCGATCAGTCAAAATAATATCTTATCATGTAGCCGTATTTTATCAAAATTTCGAATTTTTCTCATCTGCATATTTGCATTATATTTAAGTTTGTTTTTTAGCTCTTTCGTATCATATCAAGGCCATTCTGAACTCTATGTAAAATAGCAAGCTACCCCATCAAATATTATTTTGGTTTTCAGATTTCCATTTCCACATACTTATATTTATGATTTCCTCAATTAGATCTATGTAGTTTATTTCGGAATGTTCTATCATAGCACGGTTACTTTTTTATACAACCCTATAAATTAAATAATAAAACGGGAACAAGTTGTGTAACTCGCCTGCCCTAGTACTTGTATAAAAAACATTATTTTTACATGGGAACCGTCCTTTGTCGCATGATAATTAATTTGTTAATGTAGATAATAAGATTGTCATTCTTATTTGTAAATTCGTTGTATTGTAGCTCAGCTCTCAGTTCTAGAAGTGTCTCCAATATTATTTCTTCATGAAACATCACTCATCTAAAGTATTTCCATACTAGAGTAAAGTAGTCTCGTGGTCACATTATTATGTTCAGTTGTAAATTAAACTGAAGGGCCACGAAGGTATTTAAAGGAATATTATTGGAGGAATGAATCTATTGTCATGGTAGATTGTTTCTTTTGCGATGTGAGTGTTGATCACCGGGACGGGCAGAACAGAACTGAACGTTTTCAACGAGAACGAGGTAGGTTCGCTCATACTCTATTTAACAATTGGTAGACAAATAATATAAAAAACCTTTTACTAATTCCTCAATTTCGATTACAAACATGCGGAGGCTTCGAATTCAAACAAAAAGAACAGTCGCCAATGACTATAGATGTAGATGGAGTTATAGCTACGATAATATTAGCAGTAATGCAAAGATGCATGTAATCTACCCCACATTACTTCATGTGTTTATAAACAAAGTTACTGGACTAACTTTTGCTTACAATTATAATCATCGCTATTTTTGGGTTTTCAAAACTTTTCCGAACATTTACAATAAGAATTTGTACACACGTAGAACCCTTCCATATTCCAAACTAAGATACAGTGTCGTGACGTGAGTATTCTTATTGTATCTGACACTACTTTATTGCAGTTTCGCTGTAGATTACGATCAGCTACGACACTGAAAATATCACCATTTTGTTACTTCACACATCTCGCTTAGACGCTATATCTTATGTTGTCATTGTATGCCAATTCGGTTTTATTGCGTTGTTTATCTGTGTTACGGCATCGCCTACTCTTTATCCTTTGTCCTTCTCGATGGATGTCTAGATTATTTGGTCGATTTAGTTGCTGGACGGCAGATGGTAACCAATTCAAAATTTTGTTTGTTTGTGTATTGAAGGTCCCCCACCCTGAACGCATAAATAAATACGGCCAGTTGTCATATGGGCCACTGCGGGAGGGCTCACAGGTTTGTCCATGAATCCTCATTGGTGTTTGTGCTCCCTTTCCTCTTCCTCTACAATAGGATTAAATCCTCATTTGGTTTTGTTTGTCTTAATAACTCTAGCTCTTCTAGACTGGTAATAGTAGCTGTTACTTGACGTCCATTTGCAGCAACGCGTGAGACAATGTATATTATAAACCACGTAAGTTGATGCAATGAGACCATTTCGAGCACTTTCCTTTACGTTATCTTCACTCTTGATTATTTACTTTTTTTTTCAACTTTTACAAGTAACTAGTACTTTTATTTCACACTTTTGTTTATCAGCACATGAAAGTAAACGTTCTGTAATAACATCAGAATTGAAAACCTCATAAAGCTTAGCTAAAGCCTCTGCAACCGGAACCATTGATTAGTTAGTATTTATAAACATTTAATACTTAGATTTCCTTAGATTGATTGAAAATTAGATGAAAAATGACTACTTGATCTGAATTGAGGAAAGATTAAACGATTACAGGTTAATACAATACCCAGTTATATTAAAATAAAATGGAAAATAAACAAAAAAATACTAATAAGTACAAAAAAAAACGAAACTTATGCTACATAAAGTGTTGCTTTAAAAAAAACTACGTACTAAATAGTATTGCTCGTTTGAGATTAGCGACGGTTTACAAATAAAACAAAATTTAAAGCAGCACTTTAACAAATGCTGTTGTATGAGCTGTTAGTATGATGAGTGGTGATGCGTTAGGCGTCGCTGTCGCTGCCGGGCTCGCCGTTCAACCTGCGTCGCGGGTCGCGCGGCTCGCACCAGATGGCGCTGCGGCCCAACGGGCGCCCGCGCTACCCGCCCGGCGCCGACCGCAAGCCGCTCGTGCTCTCCACCTACCTCGACGCGCAGGAACACTTGCCTTACGCCGACGACTCCAACGCGGTCACGCCCATGTCTGAAGAAAATGGTGCTATCATCATTCCTGTCTACTATGCTAATTTAGGTTTGTATACTTACTTACTTTTATTTTTAAGAACGCCTACTTTCTAAAAGCGAACGTATAAGTACGTAGGGGCGTAGCAGATGTATTCGTTCTGAAAGCTATAAATAATTTTATCCCTGATCAATCTCACTCACAGTGTTCAAATCTCGATTTCCAGGATCTCGTCATTCATCGTACACGTCCCACCAGTCGCGTCTGTCGTACACGTCGCACGGGGACCTGCTCGGCGGCGGCCGCTCGCAGACCAAAGAGGCCAAGCTTCGGAACCGATCGGCTTCGAGGAACCACAGCGTCACGTCACAGCCGCATGCGTATCCACTGCCGAGGCAGGATTCTTCGCTCGCGTCTAGGCCTTTGAGAGAATATGTAAGTTGAGATATTTAAACTCCTTCAGCAGCAAATTTTAACTTAATGTCCTTGGGCACTAAAGCACTTCTGTCGATTTTAACAACAAACTAAATAAGTACATAGTGATAAATCTTGACTTAATCACGTTTCAGGAAATGAGCACGACTGAATGTACAGACGAAGCTGGGAAAGTGTTAAAACCGAATAACGACAATCCTTTCATAGAGTCGTCTCAGCAGCCTAACGTTGTCGATATGAGAGGTAAGCAAGTTCATGATGATGTTACGATTAAAGAATATTTTGAATGGCCAATCCAAAGACCAGATGTTAAAAACTCTGATTTTCAAATTCCAGATGTTATGGTACTAAACGAAATCATCGAGCAAGCAGGAAGGCAAAGTAGAGCAAGCGATCATAACGGTACGAATTTAAAACAGTATATAACTTCCTTGTAACCACTCCAAGGTTACAAGTGAGTCGTTGTTGTCTTGTGGCATTTGTTCCGTTCTTGTCAGTGTTCGTTTCGTTAATGTGCTAACGTCTGTGTATGAAGTATTACGCTTTTTAAATAACACTCAATGTTCAATGTAAATATTTACTAAAAACTTGTCAAAGTAATTTCAATCTTTTTTACAAAGCTACAGATATTAACTACACAACACACAAACACACGATAACACAATGGGTATTTGCTCATTACGCAAAAAAGCATAATTGGCAAAATGAACGATAACGTGGGTGTCATTTATATTGTGTTCAGCAAATCACGTTTTTGCACTTGCACTGACAGACAGAGAAGAAGCTACGATTTCATTTGCACATTTTACTGTACGAGTAGTTGACATATTCGTACTCTTTTATTTTAATACGTTTGAGTGAATTTAACTCTGAAATTACCAAAGCTTAACACCCTACTAGAAGCAAAACTTTCATTCTTCTATGTCTGTAACTTCACCAACCAGACATAACCCGACACTTGATTCAGCATCATCAAACAAACCTAACTGTCTTGTGCTGTTACTGCAACCATAGTTACCGATTTACAACACAGTGTTTTCTTCTAAATGCACAGTTTGATGTTTCCTTTTCAACTTTATCAAATTCAAGTTTAAGTTTATAGCACTTTCCACAAAAAAACCTGTTTGATTTACTGCAGCTCATATTTGATCAATATTAGTTTCCGAACTATACAAGTACCTACCTATATACTTGTTTAATATTATTAAATGTGTACCATCATGAAATTTTAACTACCCAATGAATCTCTATTAAGGATCTCTTATTGTTTAAGCATGTCTTATTTAATTATTGCTTTTACGTGTGTATATTAAAATCTTGATGTGTAAATATAGATAACATATAAGTACTTAGAAGTGCATCTCATTATCGTGGTCCAGCGAATTATTTCCAATTCTGGACCCAGAAAATTATCATAAACATAATTGTTTATCATCTCAATGTTAAAAACCACGATATTCATATTTTTTGGCCAATAAAATAAGAAACATTACCAATGAATGGTAAGCGCCATCCATTTGAGTAGTTAAGCAAAGCAAATCAAGCTTGTTGCAAAGTTTGAGACCGATGTTAGCCACGCCCAGCTGTCTATTTGGATTTGATTTGCACGAAACCCACAAGAATTCTTCCAGGAATGGTGAACTGTTCCATTCCTGCACCCTGGGAATTGACACGAAATCTTTCATCCTTGTTTTAAAAATAAATGACAACCAATCAAAAATATTACAAAAAATATGGATATTGTTTTGTGTAACGTAGAAAACGAATCTCGAATTATTTATTTGTATTAAACAAAACGGCTCCAAATTGAAAGGAATAATGAGCGAATACTAACTATGTTTTCTGTCTCTCTCAACACATACACACACGCACTCTGCCGGTAACTGGACGCAACAGTGTCAGTGTACTACTTCCCAACAGCGGAAGAAGATGAAGATGGGCCCACGTTCAAAGAGAAACTCCTCGAATACCTCATGAAGGGCATCGACATATTCTGTGTGTGGGATTGCTGCTGGTTGTGGCTAGAGTTCCAGAAGTACGTGGCGCTGCTCGTGTTCGACCCCTTTGTAGAGCTGTTTATCACGTTGTGTATCGTCGTCAACACTCTCTTCATGGCTCTCGACCACCACGACATGGACAGAGATATGGAAAAGGCTCTTAAAAGCGGCAATTATGTACGTATTATCATTTCAATTAAGTTAAATTTCAGTCTATAGATTTCACTTAATTATTAATTTATTAATCTTGCCTTTTCCAGTTTTTCACAGCAACATTCGGTATAGAAGCTATGTTCAAATTAATTGCAATGAGCCCGAAGTATTACTTTCAAGAAGGATGGAATATTTTTGACTTTATCATTGTGGCCTTATCATTATTGGAGTTGGGTTTAGAAGGTGTTCAGGGTTTATCTGTGTTACGTTCCTTTCGTTTGGTGAGTATCATTTTGACCATGTTTTTAACAAGAAGATTTATTTAATCCATTACTAATGATTCCATTATAAACTCTCTTGTCTACCGTAGTTATGTGTGTAACTCCATTGTGGATTTGTGGTCTCGTACTAATAATGATTACCTACCTATGTTACAGTTTTAACTATTGATCGAAAACCATTGTTTTCATATATTGGTATTTAAACACTCACTTACACTTTCACAATAAACTTGATACATTTGTAACATGAATGTGTAAATATGTTGTGATGAATATTTTCAGCTCCGTGTATTTAAACTGGCCAAGTCTTGGCCGGCGCTAAACCTTATTATATCCATAATGGGTAGGACGGTGGGAGCTTTAGGGAACTTGACCTTTGTACTTTGCATCATTATATTCATATTTGCGGTGATGGGAATGCAGTTGTTTGGAAAGAATTATACAGGTTCTCTTTGAAAGAAAATTTAGCATCTCTAAAAAATTAAGCTTATTAATTCAGCTTTACACTCCCGAATATCTTACACTGGGCTTGATTAAACATTTTCATTACGGACGGAGAGTCCACGCTGTGGCTTTATAACACGGAATGTGTCCCCACTCGATGGACCCGATGCGAAGGAGACACGTTATAAAGCTATGCCACGCGGCTTGAGACCATACCTTAAGCTTTGCATCGAGTATATATAGATTTGACTTGCAGCTTCGCTTCCCAAGGGTACGCCCAGGTCATGACTGATGGGATCTATGTGACGGATAGCAGAACATTAGGCGAATCATTTACGAACATCACAAATATAATATACCAAAATGCTGGTTTAACCGAAATGCAAAGTAACAAAAATTTAAAATTCCGCTCTCACAAGATCTGAAGACAACATATATCCCACTCATACAGATTTAAAACAATGCACATTTTGATAGGCAACTCAAGCACACATTTGCTAACGTGTTGGAGCCACAATCAGTCACTGAAACACGAGTCGCGTTGAAGTGGTGCGAGCTGAGTGTGAGTGATTGTGGCTCCGAGGAGAGGAGCCTCAGTAGCATAGGTGAAGCGCCGGTAAGCGAGCTTGTGTGACGCCTTGTTTCACAATTTGTAATTGCAGCTTCGAGTATTCAAATTGGCAAAGTCATGGCCGACACTTAATTTACTCATCTCTATAATGGGTAGGACGATGGGTGCCTTGGGCAACCTGACCTTCGTATTGTGCATCATTATTTTCATATTTGCCGTGATGGGTATGCAACTATTCGGGAAAAATTATGTGGGTAAGTGCATTGGTGGGAGTGTTGCATGTTCATTGGTGTTTGGACGTGTTGGTGGTCAGCGACGGAGCCTGATCTCGTAGCAAGTCAATGTATCTCATCCGCAAATACTTCTTACAAACATCAAATTATAAGAATGTAAATAAATTAGGCAATTATTAATTTTGCTGTTTGAGATACATTCACTTTTAAATGTGGTTAATGTAGTTTATGTATTCTTCTACACAAATGGTTGCTCGAGATAATCAATAGTTAGTATTATTGTGATGTTGTGTTTAATGTAAATCTGTATAATCGTGGCCTGAATATAAGTAACTAGTGGAACTGCCTAAGCTACATTTACCGTGTTTGGTGAATCGGGCGCGTCGCTGTTTGTGTTGATGTGCGTCACACCGTTATGCTCATGTCATCTAGGCGGCTGGCAAGGTTGTTATTTCCCTTCCAAATGAGCCTACCGCATACCGTCCCGATAACTCTCTGTTAAAAGCCAGTGTAAAAGGCGCCTCACTTGTGAAACATTATTTGCTCGCTTCATCATTTCTTCCCTCTACAATCCTTGTCTCTGTAACTTTTTTCTTAGACAAACTTAAAAAAACTAAAACCTTCTTTATTTGTGAATTCCTCCTATTAATGCTAATCCTTATTATATTTGTAAGTATGTAAAGCATGAACTGCAATATAATAGTTGGTATGTAAAGTAAACTAGCGCTTATTTTTCGCTTCCTGTAGGTAATTTAACGTGTTACACGGAAATTTCACTTTACAGTCCTAAAAATCTATGACGTTTGAAACTAATTATCTACATTCGTTGGTGCAATTTCCGCTAAAACAAAATCGAGATAACGCTCAAATTTGCTACAGGCTTTGACTATATGAAATAGCTATTTATACAATGAATTCTCAAAGATATGTCCAGATAAACGCGATTGGCATGTTACTAACAATGTTTCGTGTGTGTTTAGATTACGTGGACCGCTTCCCCGACGGAGACCTGCCGAGATGGAACTTCACAGATTTCATGCACAGCTTTATGATAGTATTCCGAGTATTGTGCGGGGAGTGGATAGAGAGTATGTGGGACTGTATGTTGGTGGGAGACGTATCTTGCATCCCCTTCTTTTTGGCTACCGTCGTTATTGGTAATCTTGTGGTAAGTATCGATGTTGTCAAAATAATGAAGTAAAAAATGCTTACTGGGTGTTGTTACATTAAAGAACCTTGTCAAAATTTCAGGTACTTAACCTCTTCTTGGCCTTGCTCTTGTCCAACTTCGGTTCATCTAGTTTGTCAACGCCCACTGCCGACCAAGACACCAATAAAATAGCAGAAGCCTTTAATAGGATATCTAGGTTTATCGACTGGGTTAAAAAGAATATCAACGAAGTACTGAAAATAGTGAAGAACAAATTGACTAACCAGATAGCAATACACGCTCCCGGTAAGATGTGTGCTCTCTCGCCAGTTTGTTGTGGCATGTCTTGTGTTTTGTGTGTCCTTGTCAAATGTTAGAATTATGTTCCAAAATGTATTTATTGGTATCTTACTGTAACGGATGTATCTATCTATAACTGTACCTTCATTTTTAAATACACTCGGCTTCAAAAAAATCGCACGTCCGTAAAAATAGGCTTTAAGCACTGTTAATCCTTAAGACAAGCAGTTATTCGTAGCAATATTGGTATCATTTGAGAGCCCTATAAAAACTCTTTAAAAAAATATCCATTTCATTTAATTAAAGAAAAAGCTTGACACTTTAAGTAACTGTGAATGACAATGGAACTGATTCTCCTCTTCAAATTTTGTTTGTATTGTTTTGTTTTTTGGGTATAAAAGGGTCGATACAGCTTATTGGGGGATAAATTTGCTACCAACAGTGGAAGAAGACACAGAAGAATATCTTTCATCAGAAAAACGTCCTTGAAGATGGACACTACTGCTGCTGAAGCCGCCCAAGTTATCGCACTACTGCAATCAGGACTACGTCAGTGTGATGTTGCTCGGCAATTGCACTTGAGTCGCTTTTCCGTTCGAAGAGTGTACCAGCGGTTCCTGCAGACCGGTGGCTTTGTCCGAAGGCGTGGGTCTGGTAGAAATCGCTGCACTTCTGCGAGAGATGACCGATTCGTCGTATCGAAGTCTTTGATAAATCGGTTCTCTAATGCTGTTGAGTTGCAACAGCAGCTTCAAGCAGTTCGTAGAAGGGCCGTGAGTGTCTCTACAGTTAGAAGAAGACTAAAGGAGAGAAATATTGTGGCTAGAAGACCTGCCACGGGTCCAAAATTAACCGCAGCGCATCGGCGAGCACGCCTGCAATTTGCTCGCGCCCACGTCAATTGGACCCTGGACCAATGGAGAGCTGTTCTCTTCTCAGACGAAACGAGAGTGTGCCTTTTCTGCAACGATAGACGCAAAAGAGTATACAGAAGACAATGGGAACGTTTTGCCCAAGCCTGCATCCAAGAGACGGTAGAATACGGGGGCGGTTCCTGCATGTTCTGGGGCGGCATATCTGCCGACGGCAAAACTGAACTTTCTTGCGTCTCTCGGACCGACGGTGCTCGCGGGCAAGGGTCGATGACTGCTCACCGGTACATCACAGAGATCCTGGAAGAACATGTGGTCCCCTATGCTGGATTTATTGGCGACGGGTTCACATTAATGCACGATAACGCTTGCGCGCACACTGCTGGAATTGTGCAGGGCTACCTTCAAGAGGTTGGGATCCCTGTCATGCAGTGGCCAGCGAGAAGTCCAGATCTGAACCCGATAGAGCACCTCTGGGACCAGCTGAAACGTAAGGTTAGATCCCGTAATCCCGCTCCCGCGACTCTTCAGGAGCTCCAAGACGCCGTTATTGAGGAATGGGACAGAATCCCTCAAGAAGAGGTCCTAAGGTTGGTGCGATCCATGAGGGAGCGCATGGAAGACGTCATTAGGGTTAGGGGGGGTAACACTAGGTTTTAGGTTAGTTTTAAGCAACTTTGTTTTGAAAAATTAATCAGATTTCATAAGGGTTTTTTAAGGATTTTTATTGTTTTGTAAATTTTTCTCAGTTCCAATAAAAAACATTGAATGAATTATTGTTTTTGCATTCTCTGTTTCCTTACCTTTCAAATGATACCGAACATTACCAATATTTCATAATACAAATACGATTGAAAGATGTTTAAAATAGATTTCTTAAAAGGTGCGATTTTTTTGAAGCCGAGTGTAGTTTATCTCAAAATATAAGTGTACCTAAAATCAATGAGTGGTAGGTAGGTATAATTTGAGTGTTGTAGCATGTGTTAAATGTACCTGTGGTTGAATTAGCATGACCAAAGTGTAAGAATAAAGGTTTTGTAAATGTATCGTTTGTGTTTGGTGGTCACTGTGCGTTGCCTGTCTCCTAGTATTCCGAGTGTAGAGTTGCAGACCTGTCGTGTGTTAGATTTAAACCCCTTGTTGATACACTCTTGCTCCTTTTCATTTATCATCCAATTGTATAACAACTTGTGTTTTATTTTTGTTAATTCTTATTATTTGTTGTGATGCAAACTGCTTGAAACCTTATTTTGTAAACTTGTTGTAACGCATGCAGTTGTTTGATGTATGTTGATTTGATGCTTTTAATCGTATTCTTTTTTAAATGTTCATCTATATCCATAAAGCAGAATCGTCTATATTTTATTGCTTATAGGTACTTACGTACCTTAACTATTTTATAATTAAGTAATAAGAAGGTAAGATTCGTTATGACATCACCAGGGATAGGTAATGCTTTTTACTTTATAATTTTGAATTATTTTAATTAAGTGCAGCTCAGACTTTAATTAAATAAACGCAAAAATGAGGATAGGTATTTATAAATAGCACCTGGCACCATATTAGCGTATTGATCACATGGCTTCTTTGTGAGAAGAGTTGTATTGCATTTATAAAAACGAGATATTAAATTCGAATCGTCCTGGTCTGATTTCTATGCTTGGGTGCTGGCGACGACGCGACGCGCGACTACGCACGGTGACGCACGACACGACAATAGGCTTAAAAGCGGCTCTTTGCGGCCGCTGCGTTTCCTCAGAGCGCGTCGACAACGAACTCGAGCTAGGGACCGACCTCGATGACGCCATATTGTACAAAGATAAAAAACTAAAAGACCAAGTGGAAGTCGCGATAGGAGACGGCATGGAATTTACAATACCAGGTAATACGTGGAATATGTGCCCTTCGATTAAATACGTCCGATTTGGAGCCGAACTAAGTTTAATAGTAGTTGATGACATTGCAGGTGACAATAAATACAAGAAAGGGAAAATTTTAATGAATAATATAAATGCAATCACTGACAATCATAGAGATAATCGGTTAGACTGTGAACTAAATCATCATGGATATCCTATACAAGTACGTAACAATGTTGACTATTCTCAAATTATGACTAAGAAAAGAATTATGCTTAGAAAACATTACCATATTAATCAATTTGCAGGACGACGACACAATTAGTCAAAAATCTTACGGCAGTCATAAAATAAGATCGTTCAAAGATGAAAGTCATAAAGGTTCCGCAGACACAATAGACGGAGAAGAAAAGAAAGACGCTAGTAAAGAAGAATTAGGTTTAGAAGAAGGTAAGATGATAAACGCTACATCTATAAATAATATGGTGATATTCAGGGAAGAACTCTAGACAAAAATTAATCCGAGACAATTTATAGACTGATTAATTTTAGTTTTAGTCTCTGAATAACACCTCATAGTGAAAATGGTACAAATACAAATCAGGATTAAAACGCTAACCTATCTGTTACAGAATTAGTAGATGAAGAAGAAGATAAATTAGAAGGTGAAATGAAAGCCGATATAATAGTAGCAGCAGATGAAGATGTAGTGGATGACTCACCGGCGGATTGCTGTCCCGAGCCGTGCTACGCTAAGTTCCCCTTCCTGGCTGGTGACGACGAGTCCCCGTTCTGGCAGGGCTGGGCCATGCTCCGACTGAAAACATTCAGACTGATAGAGAACACCTACTTCGAAACCGCTGTTATCACTATGATCTTGCTCAGTAGTTTAGCCTTGGTAAGCTCTTGGATTTTCAATTAAGTACTAATATTTCCTTAAGACATCGTTTTATTAAATGTTATTTCTTAAATTCCAGGCTTTGGAAGACGTACATTTACCACATCGACCGATTCTTCAAGACATCCTGTACTATATGGATCGAATCTTCACAGTGATCTTTTTCTTAGAGATGTTGATCAAGTGGTTGGCGCTCGGCTTCCAGAAATACTTCACAAACGCGTGGTGCTGGCTCGACTTCATCATTGTCATGGTAAAATATTTTTCTCGTATTAATTTATCTATGATTAAACTGAGGCTAGGCTATTAAATAAAAATTCAGTGGCCTTAAAAACAAGATTCAAAAGTTTAATAAAACAATCAAGAAATAAGTGCTTAGATATTTCCAGTCATAGATACTAACCTTAATTTCCATGAAAATATTCAAAGTAGTCTTACCAGTAAATAACGTTGAGTGTGACGTTAGTTGTCGCTCGTAAACCACGGCGCGGTGATGGCGGGCGCGGACGACATCCCGGCGTTCCGTTCCATGCGCACTTTACGCGCGTTGCGGCCTCTGCGCGCCGTCTCCAGATGGGAGGGCATGCGCGTGAGTACGCGCCACTACCCTCTACAAGTGGCGCTATCGGTGTTGGTCCCGTTGTGCTGCTCATTGCCCAAACTGCCTTATCTAATTCCAATACTCATTCATTAAACGTACACCGATGGGCAGCACAACTTGAAAGCGTGGTGCTTTGACTGTTCGATGTCTACCGCAGCGGCGACCGCTGTCCCAGCTCTCGATGTCGTAACGTCTGTGGATGCTTCTATTTCTGACCTCCAACTCCCGCTACTTCGTCTTCTTATATCTCTGGCCACGATGCAGAAGATCGAGAACCTTCTATACTAACTCTCCTGATATGCTGGTAGCGAATGCATGTTGTGACACAACCTTTTTATGTGTGCTAAAGTGTGCAACATATGCCTAAAGTCCGAGAAGATGTGATAGCCTAAATTGCTGTGGATGTCATATAAATACATACCAACCTATGTAACAGCTATTACGTTATTATTACACTTTATGCCGATGTAGCTTTACTGGTGGATTCTGGTGAATGAATAGCCAGTATGTAATTAGTGTAATTAAATAAATATCTGTTTATGTTTTTGTTTATTTATTTTGGAGGCACCTAATTTTAACTGTTCTCGTATTTCTCTCTTTTCTTTCTACTGGTATTTTCGATATATCTTCCGTCTACTGACAAACTTCATTAATTTCTGTTTAAGGGTTGTAAGTCTTCAACTTAAAGACTTCGGCTCACATAAAGCGAAGGAAAGGTGGTCTTTTACTTTTAGGTACCTACCTGCTGGAGAACAAACAATTTGTTACCTACCTATATTTACCATCATCGTGTATATTAAGTACCTGTTAATGTGGTTATATCTCAACTTGCAACCCTTGATTTCATCAGGTCTCGCTTATAAACTTCGTAGCGGCGCTTTGTGGCGCCGGCGGCATTCAGGCGTTCAAAACCATGCGAACGCTGCGAGCGCTGCGGCCGCTCAGAGCCATGAGTCGCATGCAGGGCATGAGGGTACGTACCGCGCCGCCCTCGCCCCGCACACACACACACACCGCCACTCACTCCACTCCAACACAACTACACCACCACCCATCCACTGTATAGCTCCACACTTACACTATTCTAACATCTCAATAACTACTTCACAGCTCAGTAAATACCTCTTCAAAATTCTGCATCACTCATCTGGTCTTTTCTTTTAAAATTATTTTAAAAGTTTAACAATCATTGGCATTAGTTGAATAACTGATCTAACTAGTACCATTTGAAGTGGTCGGTGGCACCCCTGAATGGCTTAGTATCATCATGATTCGTATTATCCTCTCTAGACGTCGTTTCAGTGGGATTCATTTCGGAAGTTACATTCATTGTCATATTTTGGTCTATTTTTCTCTTGGATCTTCATTACTAGCTAGTTTACATACTTGTATTAGTTCATCGGAATGTTTAATTTATAATTCTGCACCTTAGATTTATCTTCTTATTCTACATCGTACGATCTATTGAAGAGTCGCATGTTATTTTGGATGATTTAGAACTTGTTTCTCAGCTAGTAGGTAAGTCAAATAGAGCTTCTTGTGTTTCTTTCTGTTTTTGCTTGGTTGTGCTTGAATATATCTGTGTTTACCGTTTGTTGTTAGTACCTACATATTAGTAGATCTACAATTTCTTATTAGTTAAATATTTAATTATTACCAAACATAACTAGAAAACAGTAACGCTTTAAAATACAAATAGCCTTAAAACATACCAGTATCGCTTATAAGCAAATATTGTCATGAATTTAAATCACGCTCTAGTACAGTTTCAATAAAAATAAAAAGCTTGAACTCACTTTTTGTGTTTTCTTATATCATTCGATGGTTGTAAGTTGAGATTGGTGTGCGTAGGTGGTGGTGAACGCGCTGGTACAGGCGATCCCCTCCATCTTCAATGTGCTGCTCGTGTGTCTCATCTTCTGGCTCATTTTCGCCATCATGGGCGTGCAGCTATTCGCTGGCAAATACTTCAAGGTAAAGCTATGCCTCATAAACTAACATTGCTTTATAAATTATAATAATAAACGAAAGTTATTTACATAAATGTTTATGTTTCAGTGCGTCGACCTCAACCACACAACTCTAAGCCACGAAATCATTCCGGACCGAAACGCTTGCATATTGGAGAACTACACGTGGGAAAACTCTCCTATGAACTTCGACCATGTTGGAAAGGCTTACCTCTGTCTGTTCCAAGTAGCCACGTTCAAAGGGTGGATTCAGATCATGAACGATGCTATTGACTCGCGCGAAGTTGGCCGACAACCGATCAGAGAAACGAACATTTACATGTATTTGTATTTCGTATTCTTTATCATCTTCGGGTCGTTCTTCACTCTCAATCTATTCATTGGTGTGATCATCGACAACTTCAACGAGCAGAAAAAGAAAGCGGGCGGTAGTCTTGAGATGTTTATGACTGAGGACCAGAAGAAATACTACAACGCCATGAAGAAAATGGGTTCCAAAAAACCGTTGAAAGCCATTCCAAGACCAAAGGTATCTACACCGAAGTTCTATCTTGAAACTTACCTATTTTTAAGTATATTAAATTAATGATTACTTACCTTCTCTTGTTTTTCAGTGGCGACCGCAAGCCATTGTGTTCGAGATAGTGACAGACAAGAAATTCGACATGATTATTATGTTGTTCATCGGATTCAACATGTTGACCATGACGTTAGATCACTATCAGCAAACGGAGACTTTCAGTCAAGTGCTAGACTACCTCAATATGATATTCATCGTGATATTCAGTTCAGAGTGCCTACTAAAAATATTTGCTTTACGATATCATTACTTCGTGGAGCCGTGGAATTTGTTCGATTTCGTTGTAGTCATGTTTTCTATTCTCAGTGAGTATATGATTATAAATGTATCGTTGTTACATGTAAAATGAAGACGATATGGTAAAATAACACATATTTTCCTTCCCCAGGTTTGGTGTTGAGTGATATAATAGAAAAATATTTCGTGTCACCAACACTGTTGAGAGTAGTAAGAGTAGCGAAAGTGGGTCGAGTACTTCGATTGGTGAAGGGTGCGAAAGGTATTCGGACGCTCCTGTTCGCGTTGGCCATGTCACTGCCGGCGCTGTTCAATATCTGCCTGCTTCTGTTCCTCGTCATGTTCATCTTCGCCATATTTGGCATGTCGTTCTTTATGCACGTTAAAAATAAAGGTGGCCTTGATGACGTGTACAACTTCAAGACTTTCGTGCAGAGTATGATCTTACTATTTCAAGTAAGTGTTACATGTTTATCTTTACACATATCAAACACTTTTTTTTTAATAGCAGACCATTACAGCGTATACTTGTGAATTATAGATGTCGACGTCAGCGGGGTGGGACGGCGTGTTAGACGGGATCATCAACGAGGAGGAGTGCGACCTGCCCGACAACGAGCGCGGCTACCCCGGGAACTGTGGATCCGCCACCATCGGTATCACCTACCTACTATCCTACCTCGTCATCTCCTTCCTTATCGTTATCAACATGTACATCGCCGTCATCCTCGAAAACTACTCGCAGGTAAGACAGTTTTCAAGCGGTCTATTACTACTAGTGATAGCGGTCATATTTATACCGGTACTGACATCGTGTCTCCAATTCCATAGGCGACGGAGGACGTGCAGGAGGGTCTGACGGACGACGACTACGACATGTACTACGAGATCTGGCAGCGATTCGATCCCGACGGCACGCAGTACATCCGATACGACCAGCTGTCGGACTTCCTCGACGTACTCGAGCCGCCACTGCAGATCCACAAGCCTAACAAATACAAAATCATATCGATGGACATTCCGATATGTCGCGGCGACATGATGTTCTGCGTGGACATCCTCGACGCGCTCACCAAGGACTTCTTCGCGCGGAAGGGGAACCCGATCGAGGAGACGGGCGACCTGGAAGTGGGGCGGCCCGACGAGGTGGGCTACGAGCCCGTGTCCAGCACGCTGTGGCGGCAGCGCGAGGAGTACTGCGCGCGCCTCATCCAGCACGCGTGGCGGCGGCACCGGCGCGCGCACTCGGAGCCCGCCACGACGGACGGCGAGGGCGCGTCGGGCGCCGAGGGCGAGGACGGCGCGGCCACGGCCGTGCTGCTGGACGCGGCGGCGGTGGGCGCGCGCGTGGTGCTGGCGCGCGACGCGGCGCCGCGCCCGCCCGAGCCCGCGCCGCCGCCCGCGCGCGTCTGACCCGCGCTGGCGCTCGCGCTGCTGCCCGCGCTCGTGGACGACTCCACGCCGCTGCCGCTGCCCGCACCGCTGCCCGAGCTCTTGAGCCCACCCAAGCGCACTTAATTATTTTTTACGCTAGATGTTTCGTGTAAATAGTGAGGCGGGGGCGGGCCGCGGTGCGCGGGCGCACGCGAGCGCTCCGCGCTCTCCGCGCCGGTTCCGAGAGGACGTTCTGTGACGTTCCAGTGTTGGAGTGTTTTATATTCGCGTGGCCGAAGCTTACGAGACTGTTGTTTTGCGACCGATGATCGCGCGCGTTCACGTGTTTATCGTATCGACTAGATTTTTTTATTTCGTCGCGTCTTAGACCTATCCCGAGAGGAGGAGTCCGTTGAGAGAAATCGTTTTAGCGAACGTGCCGTGATTTTTTTTCGTCACTAGTGATGTAATTTAAGATATCGGATAAAAATTGAGGAAATTCTAAATGCTTATTTTTGTATTCGACGATTATCACTGTCAAACTGTATATTCTAAATGAAAAAGAACTCTTGTAAAATTGTGACTTTCGAGTATTGAGTTTTCGATTGTGAGATATCATTTTTCTTCCCCGAAATGGTGTCGAGCAACATGCCAGTAATTGAGATCGGATGTGGGTGTGGTGTGCAGCCGGAGCGAGTGCCGGTCAGTGCCGCCGCTTGGTCCGCTCGCCGCGCCGGGCCGCGTTGGGCCGCGCGCCGCTCACCGCTTGCATTCGATGTAGCACCGACGATTGATATTTCATTACATTTTTTTCTACAGTAACAAACTTGTAACGTATCAAATCAACCTCTCGAGTCGTCTGTCGTCAGGCGATAGTTTAATCGTATTTAATAACGCTTAAAGAAAGCAATGGCTACGCCGATTCATATCAATTTTGTCCGTAATAGTTTTAATAGATCCAATTTATAAGCTTATTACTGTACCGAAACGTTACGTTGTGTCTTCTATACGAGACCGGCCTGCGTCGGCTCCTCGAATTTAAGAGGGTTTAGAGAAAATTTTGCAAAGTTATCTATGTAAGCTTAACAGATCAGCTGTGAAATCGGTACCAGAATTCACTTCCGTCCTAATCAGTACGCATCATAGGAATCGAGCCATTTTATGTAACGCGCACTCTCCAAGTAGTTAATGTAATCTCATTCCCGAGCGCGGCGCGCGGCGGTAGTCCCCGCCCCCGCGCGTCCGCGTGTCCGCGTGTTTTCATACTCACACTGCGCTAGATCAATCGTATAGTTTTAAGGATGGTCCGTCGAAGACCTAGTGCTCCTTTCATACGGCGTCTTATACCTATGACTTATTAATTGCGAGCGGGCTGGTACTGCTTCGATGAATATTGCTCTTGCAGACACATTCGCGTCATGTTTTACCAACCATTCGGCTACCGAGCAGATCACTGTATTTAGCAATAAGATATTAATAACTAAGAGATCGAACGTCCCTTACCAAGTAAGGTAGATATTATTGAAATTATTTTTAGTTTTCGATTGACATCTAGGACAGCAGCGGCGCCGCGAGCGCAGGTACGTACGAGTTTCGAGTCAGTATTGTCTTTTCTAGCACAACAAACTACCTAAAATCATTAAAATTTTGTAACTTAACTTTGGAAGTGGTCAATTTTCTACTCTGTAAATATATTGAGAGCTTATCGCCGCCGGGTAGATCCCAAACCGCACGCAACACTAATTTATCATGTCTTACTATTGATACGGCGAGTTATAAGCGATACCTAAGTAATACGCTTGGAGCAATAACGTCGACGGTTTCGCTTTCATTATACGGACATGTCACCAAATAGTTGTGTGTCGGTTGTTTTCCTTTCATACTGTGAAATTCTGAAGTGCAAGACAATCTAAGTGTTGCAAGTTTAAAGAGTCAGTGTATTGTAACTAAATGAGACGCTTACAGTTTGCACATTTTTTGCAATAATTAATACCTATGGTTACAGATATCGATTATGTATAGGTAATTTTGTATGTAGCGGGCGCGGGGTCGCGGGCAGCTTCCCCGCGCGCGCCGCCTCGCGCCCGCGGCGGCTGCGGCTCGTATCCCGCCCACGCACTGCTGCGTGTTTTGTATACCCGCTACCCACTCTAAACCCCGAAGCCATACTGCAGTAACTCTTGGGTAACGAGATATGAACCGCACTCGAAGTCGCACCCTCAATTGTTTATTTGTTATTTGTATGTATGTTCAACACCCACTTATGTTGGTCAAACCAATTTTTCATACTATTAGGCATATTTGCACAAAGAAGTTGTGTTAATTAAGTTTAGACAATAAGTTATAATATCGTTATATTATTTCTTTGACTAACTACTTATGACAAAAAAGTGAGTTCAGTTTGCTGAATGATAGAGATTTAATTGAGTATTTATTATATATATTGTTGAAGTTTGTACAAAATAAATTAAGTAAATGATAAAATATAGAACTTGACTGCTTTACGATGTAGTTTCATTTATTTTAATAAATGCAGAGCAGATTTCATGTTGAGTGTTTTAAACATTATAATTTTTGTATAGCTAAATGGAACACGAAGTTCCTCCAAATAATGCTCAATTCGACGACACCTTTTTTTAACGTGTTTTTATTAATGTACCATATCTAAGAAACCGTTTTTTTTTTGTATTTGATAAATATCCCGCGGACGGAATAAAAACATCATTGTCTATTTTTATTTAGGTTTTTATTATAATTTTATAATACAAAACTTTTCCTATACATTTTTATAAATTACATTGTTCCACAAAGAGTGTAAGATACTGACTTAACTAAAATGAGATATAATTTCTAGTTAAATAGTCTTTATTCACTTGTTAGATTTTTAGATTTATATAGTTCCGAATACACCGTATTTCTGCCCTGAAAACCAATACAATATTTACTGACTAACTAATTATCAACGTCTGTGGGGTTTTAGCATCCTAGAGATTTGGATAGATGGCCTTTCTACGTCTTACTGCAGGAACCTTATCGAAATTTTGAAAAACACATCAGTTATAACGACGGAATAATGTGTGAATGCGACAAAATTTTCGCGGGATGGGCTAGCATTGATCACTTACATTAAGAACTCAAGTCAACAAGAAGAAGTACTCACCAGTCTTCACTAGGCTTTACTCGGTCTCGTAGGAGAAGGCGCCAGCGCGTCCCTGTGACAACCAAACGATTAGCTTTCTATTCAATATAACTAACATTGTACGAAACAGGATTACCTACCTATGGTTTCTCTCTCCACCTATAAATTGATGATAAATTGTTACAAACAATTTTATTGCTAGAAAGAAAATACTGTTTATGTCATCGGCCTATGAAACAAATGAAAAGTCCGCCAAGGCGAAATAAATTTATCAATCAAGTGAACTCTTACAAACAACCATTGAACACTGCATTTAGTGTAGAATTCTGAAGACTGAAAGAGTCTATTTAATTCCATAAAATGTCGCCAAATCAGAACGTCGTATTTACCTACTGTGGACTTAAAACCTCGTTATTGGTTGCTTCGTCTCTTTCTAGAAATAAAGAAGCTTATACTAAGTAGCAAACATCGTAGGTATAGGTAATATAACACAATCAGGTTCAGGACAGGAGTACCAGGTGAATCAAAACAAAAGTCCTCGATGTTACTATTTTTATTCCTTCCTTAATCTTAGACAACTGTGTCCTAAACATAGACACACATACAAGATGCTCATCAATACATAGTCATTGTACACAATATTATACTTCAACCATATTCATATTTTACAGCATCCATATTTACAGTGTGTATGTGTGTGCCGAGCCGGGGTCCGCCGACTAGGTTAGAGCCGATACAGCAAGTGTCGAGTTAATGTGATGTGCAATAGTCGGGAACCCAGACCTTCCAACACTAAAATATAGAGTTCACTATGTGACCTCTGGAGCAAGCTTTAATTATGACATGAACTGGCAGTGCAACCGACTCGAACGCGATTCAAATCACCGAGTAACCGTATATCGTAACGTGACAGAGATATGTAGCGCGAGAACTATCATACAAAAGCGGAGTTGCGATCTCGTACTTTTAAAAAATAGTTATTTATTTGTATGAACTGTCGACATTAAAGTTAGTCCCAATATTAATGAAACTGTGAACTGTGAAAACCTTAGCTACATATTTATTATACGCTTCAAAAGTAAGGATCAAGACTGCGCGAATTTAATTCATAATATGTTACAGTACCAGTCATTATTACTTATTAAATCATGGGATTTATTTTACATAGTGTTAAAGTTGTTTTAATGTGAAGCCTGCTTCGACTGCACGATCATATTTCTACCAACACCGAGAAATTCAAGCCTTGGAGGCGTTAAATTAAAGTCGATCACAGAATAAAAACACACTATATCTTGAACTAACAGCTTAACCTTTATAGTGATAAAACAGTACTCTAATAACAAAAATATGTTTTTGGTAAAAATATTTCTCGTTTTTCTTAACCGATAATTTTATTTATATTGTGCCACTATTTTGATTCGGAGATTCCGGAGTAAAATTAATTAAAAGTGAATGAAGCAACCGAACTAAATACACCACAACATGTACATTAAATGTAAGAATGAGGTCGGAGGAAACAAACGTTCAAGTAAAGTAAGCATCAAGATGTATACAATATTCACTACGCTAAGCAATTTACACGACTACTTTAACATTAAAAGTATCAAAATCAATGACATTAATTAAAATTAAAAAGTCTAAATTGTTACAGTCAAAAAATAATAATGGATTCTATCTATTGAAGTATTAGAGGAGATCTGACTCTTTAGTAAATCCAGCTATCATCGTGTGTAGGGTTGAGACGCTCCACGCTAACTCTCCGCTCTTTTGCACGCCTCTCTCAAATACGATTCAATACAATACTTATTGGTAGTCAATTATTATTATTTTGAATATATTTTTAAAGTTCAAACGATACAAAAATATTTCTGGTTTTAGTAGAGTATTAGACAGTAGTAAATGTTTGAGATCTGTACCCAACCACACTGAATCGTGAGTTAAATACGTGTCGTTATTATTTCAAAGCAATAGCTTTGTGTATCGCTCTAGATATTAAATTTAAGCCCAACCCGTGATAACTACCCCACATTATACAAAACTGATCATTATTTTAAACGCATTTTAAATGTTATATTGTCATGGGCTTTTATAGCATTTAAAATTAGAAATGGAGCATGAGACTGAAACCAGTGAACTAAATACATGGATAGTTTTCATATTTGTTTATAAAATTCCGACTCATTGACAGATGTCTCCTATGCAACAATATCCACAAACAATCATATATTTACCATGAGACTTTACTCGCCGCCCTCTTATCCAACACACAACCGTAGGGCCATCCATTATATCATTCCATAAATACGACAGAACATTCCTCGTACTCATTTTTCAAATCGAACTCAATAGAACAAATGGAACAAGCCCCAACGCGAAACGCAATACACCTCTTCAATCCCATTACGGAACCAACTTACACTCACACTACAAACACATCTAAGATGTGCGAACAGCTGCGACATTTCAATGCGACACTTGGCAGACAAAAACTCCAAAGTTAAAATATTTGTAGCAATTCCAGCTTGTATCCGAACGCAAGGTAGAAGCGGGATAGTTGTATCGGTGTTCTGTGTGTGTGAGTGAGATGTACGATGAGAGATTGGAGGGGTTTACTCTGTGTAGTCCCAGCAGTCCTTCTCGTAGCCTTCGTGCACGTGCTCGAGGAGTACTTTGCGCCGGCTGTCGCAATATCTGGAATAGAAAAAAATCATTGATACTTTATACCCGACTTAAAATAACTTTTACACAACCTGTAAGAACCTTTTTTTAAAAAACCTTTAAGACTGCTTTTAAAAACGGCATTTCTTTATGTACCCAGTGTCACTCTCACTGTAAATACGAATCTAACGACACCTATCGAGCTGTTTGGGCTAACCCTCCTTCTGGCGCAGTCGGGTAAAAAGAAACAGAAAATTAACAGCTATCCAGTTCAATATGATTGTTGAGTAAAGTTTACGAGTAAAGGTTATGAATATTACCTGTACTTGTCCTGCACTTTCTGTTTGATATCGGCGAGGTTCTCGCTAGTGATGTCCCGCTCGAGGTACTCGGAGAGCGTCTCGGTGGCGGACTCCAAGTCCCGCTGGTTGTCCTCGAAGATCACCGACTGGTTGTTTTTGCGCAGGTAGTACGCGAACACGTACGTGTACATCAGCGTCTGCCGGCACTGGCACAGGATGTCTACCGCCTTCTTTAGAAATTGAACCTGGAATTTTACGACAGTAATATTAGTTGGCCATTTTATAAATAACTTGTTTGCTGCTCGACAGCGGATTGGTGGCACTATTTGGATTAATACAAGTACGCGCGTCTGCGCTGTAAGATGTTGCTACACATTAAATTATTGTTTGTAGGAAAGAGGCCTTTGCGCAGCAGTGGGACACAAATGGCTAGATTAGATTAGTTGGACTGATTATTGTTCATACGTAAAATTGCTCAGAAAAATAAGCTTTTCTTTTCAAGACTTCGCAGGTTTTAAGGATTGTATTATTTACCTCGATCCAGCTCATGTTGTGCTGCTGCATCTCCTCCATCTTCTCCTTGACGGAGGCGTAGAGCTTGGACTCGAACCGCAGCGACTGCATGTGGTTCATGTACCGGTTGCAGTAGAATAGATACCGCTGCAGCGCCGCGCGCGACCGCTCCTGCGCATCACGCGCCGCTTTCGCTTCATCTTCGTCGTATCTGCACACATTTTTAAACTCAAATCATTTATTCCAATTTCACATACATAGAACTACAGGTAGGTATATAGGTACATGATAGTTGGGGCACATCAATATGACAGGGCAATTTGAACGTTTGAGTTGAATTTCTAAGTCAAACTCAATGCATTTACAAAGTTAAACTACAAATGAGATAAATTCCACGACGAACCTATTGCAGTTATACCAGCTGCTACCATGAGGCTCCCAGGGCCCGAGGCAGACCCAGCAGAAGTCCGCCTTGCAGTTCTGGTTCTTGCACACCATGTGGTTGCAGCCGCCGTCCTTCTCGATCGTCACGTTGCACTTCGGGCACTCCTTCGTGTTCGCCGCTATCCAGTTCGACGTCTCCGAATCGTCGTCACATTTCTAGGAAATCAATTATGGTTTTTAGTGTATTAAATTGTTGTCAACATCTTCAAAAAATCGGAAATAAGTTGGTAACGCCGTCGGCACAGCAAATATAATCATCTATTAACATTTTTGAAAACTAAATGAAAAAGTTTTTAAACAGTTCATGACGAAAAAATTCGCTCAAATTGAGGACCACCAAAAGAAAAAAAAAGGACTTTTTCTTTTGATGGTTTTTATTTTGAAATCGATTAATAAACTAACCGATACACATTAAATCCTTAAAAGCCTACCTTGATCCACTTCCTAAGCAGACAGCACCGCACAGGGTCGTGCCAGTTCTCCCCGCAGGCGAAGCAGAAGGTGTGCGAGCAGCGGCAGGTGACGGGCGCCGCCTCAACGTACGCCACCTTGATGGCGTTGCTGCAGTCCGGCGACGGGCACCAGCGCAGCAGTCGGTTGCACTACGCACAAAATTCTATTTATAATGCGTACTCTACCGCTACGTTAGAATTTCCGAATGATGGTTGGCGGAACCTTAGGGTTACGTAAAAAATATCATCACACGTTTCGTGACTGACGTTTTTCGCGAGTACTGACTTGTTTACGCACGAGAGAGGTGCATAGCGTTCCAGTTATTAAAAGTAGGGTTCTGCTAGGAAAAGTATTATCAATGAGGGTTACTTGGCAAAAAAAAATTGGGAACCCCTGCTCTAACGGGTGTTCGTGAAGTTAGCAACAAACGACAGCACAAACAATAAAGGTACAAACTGCGTTTGTCCGAATGCGTATACTGTTCCGCAGCTAACTTCACAAACACTAAAATCCGTAGCACTTTAAACAGCTGCATGAAACGTGAACTCACCTCGACGAAGCTATTGGTGATAATGTGCTGGTACTTGAGCTTAACGCGCGGGTCCCGCACGAGCCGCATCACCGTCGCGTCGTCCACCAGGATGTCGCACGCGTGCGCCGCACACGCTATCGTTTGACCCTACGATATACACACTTCAGTTACGCACAAATCCTTCATTTAGCATTTATAAAAACAAACAAGCGAAAGTATTTAGTAATTTACTAAAATATTGTTATGAAACTTACTAAGCCCTCTTCCATAATTTTGGTAGTTAAGTATTCGCACCAACATTGTGTGCAAAATCTGTGACCACATTCTAAGCCTGTCATCATCTGAAAATAATAAAACTTGTTTAATATAATTCCTATATTTAAATTGGTATATTCTAGAAGAACATTATCGGAACTTACAGATGTTGGTAGAACTGAAAAACATATTTCACATTCTTCAGTCCCAGTGGTTGATATCCGCCTTGGTAACTAAAAAAACAAACACAAATATCTATAACTGTGTTTAAACATTGCACTTCAATATAGGTACGTAATGTGTTCGGAAAATTACCTTGAAATCCTGTAATTTGCAAGAATGCCACGTCACAGTCACAGTACAATGTAGAGACAGCATGAAAATAAAAACAAGCACATTAACTTTAAATCACATTAATTTGTAATAACAAAATCATTTGTATCATATAATTGTATGCAAATTGGCCGACTGACCTACAAATACATTTAAGTTTTCAATGACATTAAGCTAATCATGAATCAAATCAAAAAACGTCTTTGTAGGCACAAAGATGGCCTCGCAAAACTGGTTTGAGGTTTATTTTATTGTTACAAATATAATTTAATTTTTCGTATTATAAAAAGACAACATAAACGCATTTGAGGTCATCTTTTATAATCTGCCTACTACAGGCAATTTTAAAAATTTTAATTTGTGCCAGAAATAACAAATATGATGACCTCATTCCATTTTAAAAAATCTAATACTTTTAGAAGCACTTAATCTTGGCCATTAGTAATTTAAAGTAAGAATTAAACTGACCTTAGCCCTCTGTATGACAGGTTTCCTGAATGGGTTAATGACTCTAGCCTCAGCGAATAACTGGTCCTGATCACCATCATAGAACCGTTCCATGAGCTTCTCTTTGTCCCATTTGAAGTGATTTAATAGTATACGGGTGGTTGTTGCTGGTATCTGAAATTATAGGACCCTGTGAATACCATAGACCACTTCTCGCTGTTATTATAAGCCTATGAAATAATGTCATGTAAAAACTACTTGGATTTACACATTACTACTTGGATTATGTGGAATGTTGATTACATAAAGAAGCTAGGAGCTATGTATTTTTATAAGAACTTCTAACAATGACTAAAGATAAACATGGAAAAAAGTTAATTCACTATAAAAGGTAAAAACTATGTTATTTATTACCAGTAATGTTATGTAAGTTCAATAGTTCAAAGCTAACATATTTTCCTTTTAAAATAGTAAAAACACAAGGCTTCCTTTGTTTGAAATGAAGAAACATGAACTTGGTAAATAAATTTATGAATAAATTGAATTTTGAAATATGTAAATGAATATCAAAGCAAAATACTACTGAAGTTAAATAGCTTCAGTATGTAAAATGAAAATGAATTTGTATGTTCTAAAAAGAAGCTAAAAAAATAATAAAACAAAAACAAAGCCTATCATATCACTTTATCACTCAGTTAAGAAAAACATTATAGCTCTGACTCACATAAACAATTTTTATCAGTAGATATGTTTTAAAATGATGTAGGTATACAAGAAAAGGAAACCTTTGTATACTGTTACTTTTTTATCACAGTTACTCTTTTCTTACCTTAATTTTGGGTTATATATCAAAATATGAACGAACATATTGTGAATGTACCGACCATAAAAAAAAAGTATAAAAATTTCCAAGCCAATGAATATTATCTTTATGTATGAATTTTAGATGTCATGTTTGAATTTTTTATACATTGACATAAATAAATCAAATGCTATTGGTAATGTTAAACATGGATGTAGCCCAAGGACTAATAAGTAACCCAGTCAAGTTAAATAGAATTATTAACAATGTTTTAAGATATAATAACACTATGTAACATTCAAGTTTTATAGCTATTTTACAGATTTCAATAATTTTAACTAAGTTCCTTTTATTTAACATATCTCTTCACTTTAAATTTGATTTAGAACGTAATATGAATTTAGTTTCATCATTTTTAGGGAAAGTTATAATCTCAAAGCAATGAGTCATCTGAGGACTAAAGTAACACAACAGTCTAACAAGTAGGAAAACAGATCAAAATTAATTGAACTAAATGAAATTATTATGTTTTTAAGTAATGTGTGAAATGGATACATAAGACTTTCTTTGCTATACTTTCTTTACAGTTCATGAGAAAATTCTACTTGGGTAGTGTTTATTATTGCAAACCACATAAAACTAGGTTTATAGGCCAATAGCTTTTTATTCTGATAACTCAGCACTATCTCATAGACTTGAACATCAAAGTCGTGTTTGGCGAATAAAATGATTTTGCAAGTGGTCTAGGAAATAAAGGACAACACAAAAGGTTGATATAAGTTACAGCAACGTACGGAGAACCTAATTGAAGGCATCCATTGTTTACCACTAACATACTGACCTCGACGACTGTGTTCACTTCTTTGATGCAGTCTACCATGTGCTGAACGATTTCCTCCGTGGACAACACCTCGTAGGGGTACTCCTCGAGATCCGTCTGCCTCTCCCTCGTACTGTGGGTCTCAACGTCCATTGCAAAGTCGACATCGTCTCCGCTCGACTCGTTCCCAGAATCCACATCATCCTTTGTGTCATCTTCGGAGTCCATCGTCGACACTTACACAAAATATGATATACTTGATTATTAGGGCACAGCCAGAGTACTTATAATGATGAAATAATTACACCTAAGATTTAGGAAAGGTCAACAATGAAGAAAATAGTTCACCCACGGGCTGCCAAAAGCTCTGACGTATGGGATGGTATTGTCTTGTCTATGACGTCACTTTTCTCTTTGTCTTTGATATGCCTTCAAAACTGCGCTCTATATTCTTTTGTCTATGCTATTTTCGTAAAAGTTTAAATAAAAGAACATAGATGGCGTTATTTACAAAAAAAAACGTAGGTAGGTAAAAGGCAGGCAAAGCAAAGATGGGTTTATTTCGATTCCATCTTTCTTTGCCTTCTACCTACGTCGTCGGTTGTTCTTCAATATAAACATGCGGCGGCAGTGCCTTACTTACCTTGATTCCGCTATGCGTGCCTACCATGTTAAAGATGAAGAAAACGATACATTTACAACTACATCCCTAGCTAGCCCATTTCGTTCCACTGCTGGGCAACGGCCTTTCTCCTTTCTCTCCATACCTATATTTCTACCATTCTATACGAAGGGAGGATTTTTTTATTTGATTCCATAACTTGTGTCCTTTACGTTTTACGTTTTACGTTTACGTATGCTCGTGTTGTAGCCATAGGAAAAGTACCTTGTTTCAACTTATTAACGTGAGATCATTAATTTTTAAAAGGACTCTCTATTGAGCTAGATAATTTAAACTTAAAAGGATTTCTTTCCATCGAAGGACCGAACCAACTCTAATATCGGGACCGCAAACTGTTCAATTACTATACCAAATCAAGACATTCTTTGTGCTGAGTGATCCATCTATTGCTGGGATAGGGATAGGAATCACACAGCAAAACTGCAACTTCCCATTTTTAATCTGCTATCCAATCAATCATGATCTGGGCACCTTCATGGATGATTGGGCAGAGGCGGCTCAGGATAGAGAATCGTGGAGGAGAGAGGCCTTTGCCCAGCTATGGGACACTGATGGCTAGATAAGATAAGATATCCAATGAATCAGTGCATACCTCTTTTTCCCTTCAATGATTCTCTCGGCCTAGAAACTGAAGAGCTAGGTTCACATTCCCTCCTCAGAGATGCTCGTCGTTTCCTTCCCGCCACGGCTACTGCTGCTTTTACACCCTCGTCGCCGCCCCTCCCCCCTACACCAGAAAAGTCCTCCTCCGTGCTACCCATCACAAATATTAACGAAAGATTAAATTTTAGATAAAACTAAGAATTAAAAACTTTATAACAAAAATACACTGATGATAACATTTCAATTTTGACATTATATTTGATTGTTTAAGGCGAGGTTTAAGGTCTAGGTCTTGTCAATATTTTCCATAAACACATGTTAGGATGAATACACATTCTCTTTGAGCTTAGACCTTAATCTAAATCTTTGAATTATAAATCTACGCAAAAAAGAAACCAAGTTTTATACATAAATAAAAGTATATTTTATTGATAAATAGATTTAACATTTTATAAAATATTATCTAATTCACTTTGTATTGATTCAAGCTGTAGAAACATTGAATATAATTCTGGGTGTGTGAATTCTATTTCGGTTTCATTGCTTTCTCCACTGAATGACAAGTAAGCCTTTGGGACTTTACTTTTCTTGCAGTATTCAGAACTTACTTCTGCATTAACCTTCCATGTAAAGTTTAAAGATTCATCTTGCTTGTTTACAATATCAGAACCCAATTCATTCAGGGACGATCTAGTCTCAGCCGACAAAACTTTAACAATAAATTCAGCTTTCTCATTACTCAATCCTATTTTATTTAAATCATTTTTAATATCTGCAGGCATAAGAATAAATTTCAACAGCCTTTTGAATAGATAGAGCACCGTTTTAATTGCAAGTTGTAATTGTTCTTCATCAACTATAAATATCTTCTCCAATTTTTGTCTTTCTTCAGTGGTAAATATTTCTGTATCTTGCAGTTTCATTTTTGCTACAATCCTACGAAGGAATTGTTCGAATTTTAAGTCTTCAAGTTTGTTGACAACTGTAATTCCTTTCTGGAAACTAAAAAAAACAAAGCAAAGTAAGCACTATGAAATTAATAACAACAGACCAGTTCCTTGTTTTTGTATTATTTAAAAATATCTCAATAAGGTAAAAAATAAATATTGTTAAGAGATGGTATGTCTAGTAGGAAGATAAGGAAAGTGGGTGGCAGCGTGCATGAGTTATGTACCCAAACATAACTGCAGCCATTGGAAAATATCTTCTTGTTTCAATCCTCAGTGATTTCTAACGTTTCCTGGTTTCTAATGTAAAATTCTTTAGCTATTAGCAGCTCGCTTTTAACTACCTAAGTCCATTGTGGTCTTCAAAGTATTTCCTAATAAAAATCTTGGAGCTTCTAAAAAAAGAATTGTCTAATACCTTGGAGAAGTTTTCAGCCATACACAATCCATTGTTTATTTATTAATGCTGCGTATGCAGCAATCTCAATTGAATCGCTTGAAAGGTTTGTGAATGTTTTTTGTACAGAAAGAAAATAAATGCACAAATATATGAATGTTTTTTTGGGAATAGAGTTAATAAAATATTAAATTAAAAGTTTTATTTTCGTTCGTCTCTAAACTAACTAATGTCAATGTCAACTTGACATTGTCTTCAATCAATCAATTCTTCTTTGCCTTGTCTTGTCAATTGGTGTCAATCAGAATGTCATTGTTTCATGTTTCATTCATCCTACATGATAAAGGGCCCTATTAACAATGCGATATATCGACTGCGATTTACATTGTTGTAAGATTAGTGTGTTTAATTCTAGAACCGAAAGAAAAAAAAGTCTTGGCTTGCTGTAAAATTTTTGACAGTGACAGTCAGTTGACATGGACACGAATACCATCGTGGTGCAAGGAAGGAAGGATGTGTTGAATACAAAATCGAAAATAATTTCATCATGTCGCAAAAAGTAGACAGAGTACCCGAAAACATCGATTTTCCGAAAGAAGAGGAAAAGGTCTTGAAGTTCTGGAAAGATATCGACGCTTTTCATACTTGCCTTAAGCAATCTAAGAACAAACCAAGGTGAGGTTATGAGTTATTCTTTATTAACTTGGTAGTCAATTATTACGTGAATTAATTACACAGGGCTATGAAAAAAAGTGCAGTTTTGTTTTTTAACTATCGACCTTGTCCTTTGACTTTTACCTTTTAGGTATTCGTTTTACGATGGACCACCTTTCGCTACGGGGTTGCCGCATTATGGCCATATTCTGGCCGGTACCATCAAGGATGTCGTCACACGATATGCTCATCAGCAGGTAATTTGAACTATATTTTATTTAGTTTTTTACGTAATAAGATATAGGAAATTTAAGAAACATTGAATTAAGTTTATCTTACATATCATTTAGGTAAATGAAAACATATGGAACATTATATTTTCAGGGCTATCATGTAGAAAGGCGATTCGGATGGGATTGTCACGGGTTACCCGTGGAGTTTGAAATTGACAAAACTTTAGGCATCAAAGGACCTGATGATGTTGAAAAGATGGGAATTGATAAGTACAACGCTGAATGCAGAAAGATTGTTATGAAGTATGCTACTGATTGGGAAACTATCATCACTCGTATGGGCAGATGGATTGGTAAGTAACTGCACAACTTTCATATTAGATATGCCTTTTTTATGTAATTTATCAGAGTTAGACTTTAGGTGGAAAGTCTGCCATTTATTCTTATCTTCTGCTAATCTAAAGTCTTTATAAAAATGATGATAACGCAGTTACAGTTTTGGTAGGCATGGAAAATGAATTACTTAATATAGAGGAAAAAGCCACATATTCTTTTTATTGTCCCCAGATTTCAAGAATGACTACAAGACCCTTTACCCCTGGTTTATGGAATCTATCTGGTGGGCCTTCAAGGAGCTGTACAACAAGGGGTTGGTATACCAAGGTGTGAAAGTGATGCCCTTCTCTACTGCATGTTCAACTCCACTATCCAACTTTGAATCTGGTCAGAATTATAAAGATGTGGTAGATCCAGCAGTTGTAGTCACATTCCCAACAGCTGAAGGGTTCTCTTTGCTCGCCTGGACCACAACACCATGGACTCTGCCCAGCAATTTGGCCCTCTGTGTAAATCCTAAGTTGACTTACCTCAAAATAAAAGAAAAATCTTCAGGTTCATGTTATGTTTTGCAAGAAGCTCGGTTTCCAGTTATTTTCAAAAATGTTGATGATTTTGAAATTCTGGAAAAGTTTGCTGGAGAGAAGCTCAAAGGTACCAAATACACACCTATTTTCGACTACTTTGTGGGCAAATGCCCTACTGCCTTCCAGGTGTTAACAGATGGGTATGTCACTGAAGATTCCGGTACAGGAGTAGTCCACCAAGCTCCGTACTTTGGTGAGGATGATTTCAGAGTCTGTCTGGCAGCAGGGATAATAACAAGAGATCAAGATATCATTTGTCCTGTTGATGCTAGTGGCAAATTTACAGAGCCTGTCAAAGAATTTAAAGGTCAATATGTTAAAGATGCTGATAAGAACATCATTGCCAATCTTAAAGCTCGTAACAGGTTGCTACAGAGTGGCCAAGTGAAGCATAGTTACCCATACTGTTGGCGTTCTGAAACACCCCTAATTTACAAAGCAGTCCCATCTTGGTTTGTGCGAGTAGAACAAATGAGTCAAGACCTGTTAAAATCAAATGAGGCAACTTACTGGGTTCCAGAGTATGTTAAAGAGAAGAGGTTTGGCAATTGGCTTAGGGAAGCTCGTGATTGGGCTATCAGCAGAAACCGATTCTGGGGAACACCTATACCCCTATGGATCTCAAGTGATAAACAAGAGGTTGTTTGTGTTGGTAGTATTGCTGAACTTTCAGCATTGACCGGCAAAGAAATAACTGATCTTCACAGGGAAAGTATTGATCATTTGGAAATCCCATCTTCCAGACCAGGGCAGCCACCTTTGAAGAGAGTGACTGAAGTATTTGATTGCTGGTTTGAATCTGGTTCCATGCCTTATGCTCAATGCCATTATCCCTTTGAAAATAAAAAGGAATTTGAAGATGTCTTTCCAGCCAACTTCATTGCTGAAGGTATTGACCAGACTAGAGGGTGGTTTTATACTTTAATTGTATTATCTACTGCTCTCTTCAACAAACCACCTTTCAAGAATTTGATTGCCAATGGCTTGATTTTGGCGTCGGATGGACAAAAAATGTCAAAGAGGAAAAAGAATTATCCTGATCCTATGGAGGTGGTAAAGAAATACGGCGCTGATGCGTTGAGGATGTATCTGGTCAATTCACCCGTTGTAAAAGCTGAAAATTTGCGATTTAAAGAAGAAGGAGTGAGGGATGTTATCAAAGATGTATTCCTGCCATGGTATAATGCTTTCAGATTCTTAATGCAGAATGTTGAAAGAATCGTGCAAGAGGATAAAATCAATTACAAATTCAATGCAAAAGTAGTGCGAGAAAATGTGATGGATAAGTGGATCACATCTTTCACACAGTCACTTATCGAATTTGTAAAAAAGGAAATGGCTGCATATAGGCTGTATACCGTGGTGCCTCGTCTTACTAAATTCATCGACCATCTAACCAACTGGTACGTGCGAATGAACAGAAAGAGGCTAAAGGGCGAAAATGGTATTAAAGACTGCCAAGTGGCTCTAGACACTCTTTTTGGTGTTTTGTTTGACATGGTGCGTGTAATGGCGCCATACACGCCGTTCTTAACGGAATTGATGTACAAGACTCTCCGCACCTTACTCCCTGGGGAATCCTTGGAGAGCGTACATTTCAACATGATACCTGAACCGAAATTGGAGCTGGTTGACAAAGATATTGAGAGAGCAGTTCAAAGAATGCAATCAGTTATTGAACTGGGGAGAGTACTGAGAGACAGAAAGACGATTCCCATTAAATACCCGCTTCCCGAATTAATCGTTATCCATCGCGACAAAACATACTTGAACGACGTAAAGTCTCTGGAAAGATATGTACTAGAAGAAATGAATGTAAAGAAAGTGCAATTTACAAGTGACAAGGAAAAGTATGGCATCACTCTGAGAGTGGAACCTGATCATAAAGTTCTCGGCGCTAGGCTGAAAGGTGATTTCAAGGCGGTGACACAAGCATTAAAAGATTTAAACAATGAGCAATGTGAAAAGCTTATTGCTGATGGCTGCGTGAAGTTGCTCGGCCAAGACATTGACGTGTCGGAAGTGAGAGTTATCTTCCAAGCGCAAGGCAATGACCAATATGAGGCTCACAGTGATAATGACGTCTTGATTTTACTAAACGTTATTCCAGATCAAGACATGCTCGATGAAGGGTTCGCTCGAGAAATTATCAATAGGGCTCAAAAGCTCCGCAAGAAAGCTCATTTGGTGCCGACAGACGAAGTTGACGTATTTTATGGTGTAAATAAAGCAAGTGACATTGTCCGTATTATAAACCTACACCAAGAATTTATTGAGAACACCGTCAGAGCTCCGTTGATCCCCATCGAAAAGATGTCGGCGTCCAAGCCGGTTATTATTGAAGAAACGCAAGAACTGAAAGGCTCCGAATTAAAACTGGTTATAACTTGGAGAAAAGAGGTGGAGTTACCAGCGAATCCGTGGGCGAATATTGTCTTGCAAGGTATCGCGCCGCGGTTCGGAGTCACCGCTAACCAAGCAAGTATAATCCTTAAAGACAAGGACAACAAATTCATTACTGTTGATAAGTTATATGAAGAAGTTAAGGTGCTGTTTGGCTTGTATGGCGTTAAATTCACGTTGTGGTGTGGAGGTGCAGAAGTAAAGAACCCGGCGGATTTGAACGGTAAAACTATAATAGTATCTCCATCGCAACCAAAAGATTGTGAAAGTAAAACTAGCCCCTTCTGTAAGTTTATCAATGTTGCGAACGGAACTAAAACCGTGACCTTGTTTTTAGAAAACCCGCAAGGAAAAGTCACTCTGAATAAGGAAAGTGCTCTGAAATATGTGACCAGTTATCTGGGAATTAAAACGACTGATATTGATAGCAAACTATTTAAATGAAGTGTGGGATGATAATTAAGTGTTATTTATTTGTTTTTGTTACTTGATTCTTAGGCTCTAAGTCTAGCTCTGCAATGCAGTCCTTTTTTTGTCTGCTGCCAATAGTATTCTCCATCTCTTATGTGTAGCAAAATGTGTGTAACTTATTAAAAAACAAATAAATGTAATTATTTAATTAATACTCTTGTTTTGTTTGAGTAAAGTGTCCGGAGGGTTCTAAAAGAAGTGAAAGATGAGTAAATTGAGTTAACCTTTATTATAATGTTTCATTCATAAATAAAACAAAAATAAGCATCAAATATGAACAAGGTCCACAATTTAATTATCATATATTTTAACATAGGTGCAATGTGTAATTTCATTGATCGTAAAATATAGATGTATTGGTTGGGAATTGACAGTCACAGTGTTGGTTTTATTGTACGTCTTGTTTGTGTGCTGCTTATAATACAATTTATTTTATTATTATCTACATATAATGCGATACGCTAAGGCTGGGTACATATGGTGCAAAAATGGTGTAATATTATGTAATTAATGTGATGTGAAGTAAGTGCATTCCAAAATAGAAGCTGCCTAAAGCACCTAAATGTGTTTTTAACATAACACGGCAGTGTTACCAGTGCAATATTGATCGTTGGGCGCACCATGCGACCCGCCTTATACATAAAATTGTTGCCACAAACCAATACCAATAAAACTTACAAGTACATCACAGTTATCTACGAAAGTAAGATCCGTAATGCGCAAAGTTGAAAATCTAATAATTTTCTCAAATTATAAAAATAAAACGGAATAATAAACAATTTAACTACTGCATACACTTTTAACGTGCGGTTTTATGTTAATTGCACACTATTATCACGAAAGACGTATAATGATGTAATATTCCGAAAACTGGAAATATTCAATACAACATTCACACTTAACTGGTACTCTACAACAAACAAGAATACTACTTATGTGATTCTTAGAAAACAATTTGCCAACAGATATAAACATTGCAATTATTTTATGTGAGTTGTGCGAAAATCAATCATAAATCTAAACATTTGGTAACTTAATTTTGCAGAGAATTTCAATTTACGGTGTAATACAAATTGATACGACAAAACTTTGGTGAATACATATTCAACTAACCTAGGGGTACACTAAAAATAGTTAACCAAACAAAATCAACGAAACCAATGTCTTTTAACAGCACTTGAGAAGTGAATCACCTCACGTGTACGTTAGACGTTAACGTTATTTTACAATTTAAATAGTATTGTGTGAGTGGTAGTTACAATATAAAGCAGATAAAAAGAAACAAGAACATGTGCTTAAAAATTTTAGTTATTGATGTAATATCAAGGAAAGTTAGATATTTGAAGTAAGAAAACTCAATAAGAGAAAAAAATGAAAGTGGATAACATTAGTATTTAATAAATATTGGAATAAAATCCAGACTTTCTAATTTATTCATAGTATATCACAAGCACACATGATACATCAATATAATTTTGCAATCTTATACTGCTTCTGAAATAATTTCGCTGCATCAATGATCAGTATTCACTTAATTCATAAATAATACTGTTTGGCAAAGTATAATTTATAATAAAAAGTGTAAATAAAATATTCCTTCTAGATTTATTGCTTCGATCCAAAGAAATGCTCTCGGGAATATATTGCTTCTTAACAAAAGAATGGACGAATAATTTTGAATACATCACAATTTGATAAGTATTTAGAAATAGAGAAAACTTACGTCTAAAGCGCCCGCGGCCGCGACGGGCCGGGTACCGGGACCGACGGGACACCGGGCTCCGGGCGCGAGGACACGACACGAACGATCGGTTAATATTTATTATAGCAAGTATTCAACATTACACGTAAAGAAGCCAACGAAGACAATATACACTGTATTGAAATATAATAATATGTATTTCATAAATTATATTATGCGTCAACAAGTTACACGAGATATATGCACTCACATCATAAGCTAAACGTCAAGGATATCTGTTATCTATAAAGGCTTCGACGTCTGCAGTCGGATTCATAAGTTAGCGATTGTGTTAGTTATTGCACTATCATACTAAAATACACTCGACATTATACATGGTACACTAGGATATCAACTACCGCCGGCTGTATACATTTATTTATATTTAGGCCTGCCGCGGGACCGGGTACATCGGCTAACAGCGAGTGCGAATAAATAAATTATATATTCATCTAAGACAAGATTTATTAAGATAAAAATAGCGAATATTTCACACTAGAAATAACTAAAGATTCATTTAACATTTTTAAATACATTAGATACAACATCGCCTACTCAGTGACTAGTCTAACGGCGTATATCATCATACTCGTAACATGTGAATAGCAACAACGATAAATACATCACAAGGAGACAAGGCTGGACGCACGCTCGTATACCAGCGCGCACTCACCACGCGCACGCTCTGATCTTTACAATCGCGTTCATTCTATCTACTGGAACAAAGAAATAATCACTACAACTTGCTGTGAATTTTGAAGTTTGTTACAAGGTCTTACAAAATATCATGTGACTTGGTGAAATAAATAGAGAATATTCGAACTGGAGAAGCACAAAATTACCTTTATTATTGATCAGGGTGGGAACTTAATAGTGTGGATGGTGCAACGGCGGCGCGTCACGCTCGGGCAGCTTACGCACTTTCATCGTGCCGTCCGCTCCGCATGAGAACAGACGCCCGGCGTTATCTGATTGTAAATACATTGTTTAAGAATAGGCCATAGCTTATTTTATTAGTTGGTATTATTAGTGTGAAACTTACCGATATGAATCTGCGTGACGCCTTGGCCGATGTGTTTGAAGAACGAACTACGCGCGTGCTCGCCCGTGAACGTGTACAGCAGTTGGTGGGTCGCCAGCGAGAACACCTGATGAAATAACGAACTGGGGTTATCAAATACATTCTATGTAACTGAGACCTCTCCTGTAGAACGGGAGCAGCATGGTGTATGTAGGTTTTGCGTTAATTGACACAGCAGTTGACGCCAGATGTGCAGAATTTACTTAACTTAAATTCACAGTACTAAAGTAAGCCCCACCTTGATATCCCCATCAGCCGCGCCGATGGCGTAGATGTCCTCCCGCGGCGCGAGCGCGACGCACTTGATGGGCGCGTGGTGCGCGTGCAGCTTGTGTCGCACGGTGCGCGCGCGCAGGTCCCACACCACGACGTCGCCGCGCCGCCCGCACGACACCAGCGCGCCCGCCGACCCCGCCCAGCACACGCACGCCGCGCCGCCCTCGTGGCACGTCCACGCTGGGAAAAGTGCCATTTAATGAGCATTCAGAACACCACTGCTTTTTTCTCTTTGATTTACAGTATTTGCGCCGCAAAACCTTTTTTTTGTAACAACGTGTTCCGCTTTACGGATCAGGTATGACGAAAAAAGAAAAAAATACTCACAGACGACTAAGGCTTTCTTGATAGGCATCAATGTGTCCCATATCGCAACGTTTTTGCTTTCTGAACTGTGACCGGCTGTAAACAATATTTTAATTTAGGTACATCTCGTTTCGGACCTACACATAATAAAAAAAGCTTTACACTCACCCGTAGCAACTAAACTGCAGGAACCAAGGAAAACGAAATCACTGATTCCTTTACTATGACACTGGTGCGTCTGGAAGTAAAACACAACAATTTTAGTGCTACTGACATGATAATTATTATTACATTATAATGTTTCGTAAGACTGGAAGATCGTTTGTTTGTATAAAAACTCACAAAGAAGGGTCTAGGCGAGGCATGCGGCTGACCGGGCTGCTGCTGCCCGGGATGCAGCTGCCAGAGCGCGAGGTTACCGTCGGCGTCGGCGGCCGCGAACTTGTTCCCGTACTCGGAGAAGCGCACGCGCGTGACCTTGGCGAAGGCGCCGGGCGCTCGCGGCGACCACACGCACGACGGGTGCCCCCACTCCCACAGCTGCACCGACCCGTCTGCGCCGCCCGTCAAGTCTGCGGTTTCCACATTTTTTAATTGAAATAATAATTCGTTTATTGCAAGCCACAAGTTAGGTAAGGTGTTACATTAAGTAGGGCGTTACTTATTTGGGAATAAGTCGTGAATGCAGCAGCAACTTTGCTGTGAGTTAAACGACAATTTTGGATTCTCATAAAAGTTTACCTACGTTTTCGTTTTTAATAGGCAACAGAATTTGCCTCGTTTATAATTAAATTAAATGACTTACATAGTGGTTGTGTGGGATGTGCCGCCATTCGTTTGATGTTGTCGATTTTGTGTTTCAGCACCTACATATGAAAATGTTATTTAAAATAATATTCCTATAAACATCGGTTTTGTTATGTGCAAATAAAAAATAACTGTGCCGAAAGTAAACCCGAAAAGGACGTCACAAATTAATTTTCTACTTTTACGAACATAAAATATATCTACCGGTTATTGGTTAAAGTTAGTTCTTAACATATAGGTATAACAGAACATGCCGAAACAGACATCACATAACACCAACATAAATACAACTTTACAACAATGACATATTAGGCTAGAACATAGAAAAACCTAAAACTCAATAATAAAATCTAAAAAACAATAACCTAAACCGATAAATTCAAGGGTTGCTACATTTAAAACAAAAAATCCGTCGACGGGAGAGGGGTTAACGCAAAATGGAAAAACCAAAAATGGTACAAGTACAAACGAGAAAACATCACGGGAGAGGGGTTAACGCAAAATGGAAAAACCAAAAATGGTACAAGTACAAACGAGAAAACATCAATATTAATGAACAGAATAAACGTATCTACGTAATGTGGTTGGAAATAAAAAAAGAAATTTTAAACAATGTAGGGAGTGCGGTACACTGATTTAGGAAGTGTAGTTGAAAATCGGGGTGTCGAGCTAGGGTTGTCACTGACCGGTTTCATGAGAAGCTTGGAGCGGTGCAGCACCAGCCGACAGTATTTTGCGTCGTGGCAACCCGGGAACTGCAGACCCTTCACCTGTGGTCACGCACACACACTCGTACACACACATACACATACATCGCGGACGCACACTATTTGTGCAATTTTGAAAAACTACTCTTACTAACTGTTTAGAAAATTCGAGATAAATCTAACCGACCAATCACACTTTAGAAGAATTACATATCTATCACTGTCAAGAGCACTAAAGTGGTTATATGTTAGAAAGAGACAGAAGCGCGAGCGAAGCGCCGAGGCGAAAACACCGGCACGCGACGTACAAGTACATTCACAATACCCACACCACGTGTTTTGACTTTTGACGAATAACATATAACTGTATTAGGAACCTAAGTTACTTAAAAGTCTCAACAAAGAAGGCTCAAGAAATAGTTTGTGAGAGAAAATAAACTAGTCACAGTTAAATTTATTCGTCAAAAACCAATAAATTAGAGCATTAGTGATCCGTGAACGTACTGTTGTAATTAACGCTTCATGGCCAGACGGTTTAAGACTTAGGAGACTTGCCCGCCGCTCCTGCTGTGGATGTTATTATTCACAATATCAATCAATCCCCAATCAATCCAGTTTATTAGAGAACTCCATATTTAGCAGGTTAGATGTTAGAGTGTTAGTTGCAAGTGGTGGCTTATAATATAAAGGTTTTTTTTGTAAAATAATGTACATCCATGCACAATAACATTGTATTTTTAAAGAGTTTCAACACCATAATTAGTCATCTCTTTTTCGTAAATCTTTTTTTTTTATAAGTACCTTTATGCAATTGTGTTACGAAGCACCTTTTCGTGTAAGTCACACACTATTGCTAAGCCACCATAAAAGTGTAACACATTTTAGTCAATAATAATTAATCCCAATCTAGAGTTGTTAAACTAGTACCTACTGTAGTTTAGAAGTTTTAATAGTCACTTTCCTTCATCGTTCCTTGAATATCTCAGCGAACGAATGTGCTATGTTGGTACATTGGATTCGAGGATTTAGTTATTTCTTTATACAGTTTTAAATTCATCTTAATGTTCCATAAATTTCATGTACTACGAGTACATATTTAGAATATTTTACGAACCGTATACTTTAGGTCTGTAATTATTGTGTCATAAAACTAGCAGGTACTTACCACACTAGCGCCGCGTCCCGTCTGACTGGCCATACCGACCGGGATCTGCGGGGCGTTCGGGTTGAGAGGGGAACTGTTACCCGTGCCCGGTATGCTGTTTGGTCTGAAAAGTAGATAGTCTTTTTGAGTGGAGAGTTAAATCTGTTAGAACATTTCTGTTTGAATTAAATGCCTTATCGTTGCCCTACCCGAGCTGTTCATATTAGTTTTTAATTTTGAGTGCCTTTACAAACATTTATTTCCATATTCCACATCCCAAATTACCAGTGTTCAATTTACCAGCATCGGAAAGTTGCTTTCGTTGATAATAGGGGAGATAACTAAACAAATAATACGGTATAAACAAAATCTAAACATTATGCATTGACTTACGAACTAAACATAATGTCTTTTTCTAATGTAGTCATCATTCCTATTGTCATATTATATCAGTCATTTATGTACGTACTTGTCTTGATGCTGTATGAGCAAGAAGCCAGTGTCAGGCAACGTGGCGGGATCTGCAGCCAGCCCCAGCAGGTCTACCTCACACTCGTCCTCAGCCCAGCACGCGCCGCCACGCAGCAGCAGCGACACATCCATCTCTTGGACTTCGCGCGCTGTGGCCACTGCTAGTAAGCCTCCGCCCACCTGGAGAGACAGAATAAAGGTTATACAATTGGCGAGAGTGCAAACATTGTCAGAAACGTCCTGACACTTTAAAATCAATTCGAAAAGCAATAAAACATGTATTAACCATTTTTTAACTGCCACAAACTGCTAAGAATCTGTTTTTTCCATATCAATTCCTTGCAGCCGTTTGCTACACGCTGTCATAATTTCAACCACTGTGGACTCCAAACGTAGAGTTTCCCGTTGAGTTACGTCGTACTTATAGAAGTTCAGGGAATGACGGATTACTCACATACATACCCAATCGACAATACATAACATCTTTTATATGAGGAATTATTTGAGTGTATCCGTTTCCAAGTGAAAATGAAAAATCATTTAATTCTGTAGGTTTTGATAACACTTGGACGGGTCATTGATTAAAGTTAATGCTAGATTCGCAAGAGTGCAGTGCAACCTAGCAAGAATCTCTGTAGGGTTGGTGTCGAGTAAAAGACAGCCTCACCCTATTGAGACAGAAGGCGGCGATGGAGTCCTGCTCCTTGTGTATGATCCGCACGGGGCTGTGCGTGTCGTCGTCGCGCCGCGCCCCCGCCCGCGCCGCCCCCGCCCCCGCCGCCCCCGCGTCCAGCGACTGCGTGCGGCGCCGCGAGAACACCGCGCGGATGAAGATCTCCTATAAATACAGCTTATGTCATACTTCATACATACCTGTGTATCACGATTTTCACTATGATATATCTAACCGCGAGGCTGAAATACAAACGTCAAATCGCAGAGCTGGCCCAGTCGCCAGTGCATGCAATCTAGTAGTTTCAAATTAATCCTACTAATATTGTCGTTTTACATATCTGTCACGCTACCTGTCACGCCTCTCTCCTGCCGGGGCAGGCAGACTTCTCTCCACTTGCTACGATACAAACATACTTCTTTCGCTTCATACGAATTCATGAGTCACCTTTAACAGACTACGAACTTAGATATAACTTACTCGCTATGATTACAGAGGAATAAATGTGAATTTTGATCGCGATGCCGAAACTGCTCAATAAAGATTTCGATTGCAATAGCTTGAATGATATTGCTAACTCCTTCATAAAAAATATCCAGTAAAAAATCACGGGCAACCAAAATAAATTGAGTCCAGAATCTTATCCCCTAAATAAAATAAAAAAATCTAATCTAATTTTATCTTATCCTCTTTCTTATATTTTTGTCTGTACCCTATGCAATGCAAATAAACTCATTCATTCATTCATTATTGAACATTAGCGCTTACCTGTACCGGTTCTTGTCGTACGAGGTAACTCCACAAACGTCTCGCAGGCGCCGCGCTCCATAACGACGAATTGAACGGCGTATTATGCTTCTCTAATAAACATCTGAAACACGATTATTCCTTAAGTCTCTTATTGTTTGTATTTGTCTTATTGATTGGTTCTAACACAAGTATTATAGCTATAGACGACTTTATGGATCGACTATACAATTCTTAAATAGCTTATAGTTAAAATATAGCGTAAATTCAATACACATAATACTAATTTCTTTCTATTTTAAGTTGTTTTATAAACACGGGCTACGCTTACCCTTACATTTACTAATCTAGTAAATTGGCTCGTAAAACACAGTAATAGTTAGTACTGCTGAGTTGCTGTCACAGTACCCGATATGAGGCAATCACACACAGTGATATTGTAATACGTTAACTTTATTTTATCACAAGTGTGCTTGTAATGTTTGGAGTGGTTAACTGTTATTTAGGTAATGTCCAGCGAATAAAAGATTTATCTATCTAATAGAAGGCCCCATACTTGTATTTGTTGATAGGAGGTCCCGTGGTCTGTTGGTCGGGGAAGCAGCCGGGGATGTAGTCTGGCGGCGAGGCGCGCGCCTCCAGCGTCTCGGTGAGCTGTTGCTGCCACTGGTCTACGCGACGCAGCGCCGCGTGGATGGTCGGGGATGTTGTTGCTAGCTCTGGTAGTATACATTATTGGATGAGTATAGCAGTATTTACAGTAGTGGAAGACTGGTATGAAAAAAAAAATCGAACTACTCTGGAAAAAGCCAATGGTCAGGTCATACATTAATAATAATAATTATAAAATATACGCGTCGAATAGAGAACCTTCTCATCTTTTTTTTCGTCGGTTAAAAAAGTGACGCTACAATCAAAATCGCAACTCCCGAGCGACCAGCATTTTCTCAACATAATCTGATTCATTGTAACTGATTAAAATATCTCTATTGATAAATATCGTAAGCAATACATTACAGCTTTATTATGGCGATCATTACATATTTTGTCTTTGGAAAAAGATGAACTTACAAAAATATTTTTATGACTAGTCTAGTCGTGGCCTTTGCCTACCAGTGGGACACCGACAACAAGATAAGATAAGAAGTAGGTAAAGAAACTTCAACTCACCGGACATCTCAATACCGCACATCTGTAGGAATTGCTGTAACTTCTGCTGCGCTAATCGGAGCACGGCCACGCGCATCACGTACCACGAGTACGAATCCGGGTCCGAGTGCTCTGTGTTTGTGAACTTGCGCGACTTCTCTGTCCTGGGAGACACAGTGTAACAATGTTATTGTAAAGGTCAATTTGCCTATTCCACATTATGAACGATAATGTTTGATCACTTTGCAATATTAGGAAAGACTTAAATAGACCCGTACTAAACATACCTGTTGTTCTAATTTAAGCTTTTAAGAAATCACTATTTGTACTCGTAAGTACGATGAAAAATTCACTTGTAACGCGTAAACTGCTTTCTTTACTACGATATATTTTTCTGGTGCAAATTGAGCTATTAGAGCGGTTACGTACTACATCCAATTCTTATTCAGTATAGAAATAGTTCTCGGATCAAAACTACTATAATATCTCGGTTTTTAGAAACAAAAAGAAATAAACCAAACTTACTTAGTAGTACTAGTATCGAAGATATCATCATCGTCAGCTTCGCTACCACTTTCTTCAGCGTCCTCAGCACCCGATTCAGCAGAATCGTAATCGTAATTCTCGGGATCTTGTTCCGGCGTCGGCTTCGTCAGTAAAAACGTCAATATACTACAGAGTGGGGGTACGAATTGTTCGCGGTAAGTGGGGCGGCCTTCCTGTATGTTCTTGTGAGGTTGAGTCGGGCCGAGACCGAGTAGACGCATGTTGAGTAAGGCGCGTTTCTCGCGGAGTGATGACCAGACTGACGTGCCTTCGGAACGTTCCACTAGTTTCGGCTGTGGATATTAAGTATGTTTAGGTGGATACATGAAGATTGATTGTTATAGTTCATCGCAGCATTAAGAAATAATTAAAAAAATCTACTTTCAACGCAACTGGTTTTGAATCTCAAGAGCAACATTTAAAGAAGAATTAGCATTCCTATATCAACTATAATAAATCTTAATATCTGCGCGATATTGTCTACAATTACCTACCTATCCTTCAGTAGCTTAAGCTCAAAATATCCCTCACCTGTGGTGGAGCCGGCGCGGTAGTAAGCAACCGCCTAACTCCGCCTCCAAACAGCCTCGAATGCGCTTTAGCCTCCGCCGTGTGCGCTGACAGTCGGTACAGTAAATGCGCGTCTCTAGCCGCTAGCGCCCAGCCCAACAACGCTAGGTACACAGCGCAGTAAGCTTCGGCGAGTAAAACCGGGAGGCGGGGCGAGTCTTCCTCTTCAGCTGCGCGAAGAGCTAGGCCTCGGAGGGCTGATACGCCTAAATAAGGTAATGAAATTGTTACAATAGATGTTTACATCAATGTTGATGTAACAGATTGAAACGTACGGTCAGCATCATAAGTCGATGAACACATTCAGATTTTCAAAAGTAAAATACACCTTTATGAGACGAAAATCGCTTAGCAAAAAATAGATTAGAAAATAGAGTTAAATGAACATCCAATAAAGTTTAAAATAAGGAAAATACCTAAGTTTCTACGTATAATAATGGTGTGTATATTTCTTTTGAAAATCTGAAAGTGTTCATCGACTTATGATGCCGACTGTACTGTAGATGTTAAATTTCATTTTAAGCAGGATATACACGTAATATCAACGTTTGAAAAATTACAAAATTTAACTAGATATCAGCTTTGTTGACAATTCATCTTTTAATTTAAATAACAGGAACATTCTGGAGTAAAAACTCACCAGGCCACTTGTTAGGTGTAGTTGTAACTTGCAGTTCTTCAATAGACTGCCTCCTGGTCCTCGTGATGATGTGGGTAGAGCCCGGCGTCTCCGCGATTATACTGAAATTAATGGGAGGCCTTTGCTCAGCAGCGAGCTATCAGTAATTGGGTTTACCATGCAAATGTAAATAATGCAAAGTTGAGTGTTTCGAGTTCAATCAACTATCGTCCTAGTCATTTCATTGAATGGCGGCCTTTAATCAATGGCCTAGGCGTCCAATTGGCTGGCTAATTCTACGACATATATAAAGGGATATAATGTATTATTATGATCCTTAACACTCACATATAACACACTATCCAAATTAAGAACCGACACTGTGCAAACTTTCTCACATATATGTTGGAAAAACGTGACAAATTTGATCGACTGATCGTTCATAGATTTCAAATGACATCTCTTTTTATGGAATCATGTCACTTGGCGAATATTTGTACAATAAAAAAATCATAAAATAAAAGAATAACTTTATAATATAATACATACCCGTCATGATGATGCGAATGCTTCAAACTGAAGGTGTCGGAGTCGCAGAGACTCTGGTAGATGCAAGCGGAGAGCGCCACGGCCAGCTCCCGCAACGTGTGCAGGATGCGAGTGGCCGACCCGCCCGGGATGCCCAGCTCGCCGATCGTGCCCAGCATATCGTGGGCCACGGACTATGCATAAAAATGTAACAGTTAAATCACCGTGACTACTACATAAATGGTAAGGATTGTGCATTATAGCGGTAGCACCTCCTTATATTTTGCCAGTGTGTATCGTGCGTATCTACCAATAAGATTGATCGGTTTTATTGATCAATTTTTATGAATATTTTGGAGACAGACCTTCGACCCACACTGAGCTAATTGAGAGGTTAGGTTTATTAACTTGTTCATCAACCGAATAATAGTAATAATTAACATAATCTCACATAATAATAGGTCTTTACTAGTGATGGGCCGAGTACCAGTTTTACCGAGTAACCGAGTACCGAGTATTACTCGGTTTAAAGTTTACCGAGCCGAGTACTCGGCCGAGTTACTCGGTGTATTTGAAGTAGGTAGAATTGCAAGCGAATAAGTTTAGGAGCGAGTGGCGTTAACGGTGTTGAGACCCTCACTCCGCACCCCACTATTTATTCGTAATGAAAACAATAATCCGCAAGCGTTAAATGGCAAAACATTTTTGAAAAAACACTGTATTTAAAATTTTCTCCTAAATAATTATGATATTAGCAGCTTATTAAATATCTCCAGCTGGGCAAAGGCGTCAATATGTACCATAAGAAGGAATTAAGACTATGATCTACCAAGCAGACCAAGTGCTCAAGGTAGATTTATTTGTAACGAGTACTCGGCATTTTAACCGAGTTATTCGGCCGATTACGAGTAGTGAAAAAGGTGCCGAGTATGCCGAGTACCGAGTATTAACCGAGTACTCGGCCCACCTCTAGTCTTTACCTATGAAATTGCCGTTTTACAGTACTGGCCATTTCAATTAAAAATATTTTTTGCTTAGCTAAGAACTCTAATTTCAAATTAATTTCATTTTAAAAATATGGAATTCTTTTTCCAAAAACAGTCATTTGTTAATTGGTTAGTGTTACATTTTCATTGCATTTCAATCATTTTCGTCAACATGGATACGTTAAAAATTCGAGTAATTATGGAATATGAGTTCCGTCGTGGCAGCAACGCGGCACAAGCGGCTCGCAATATCAACGACGTGTACGGAGCTAACACTACAAACCAACGAACCACTAGTTATTGGTTTGCTCGCTTCCGTTCTGGAAATTTCGACCTGAAAAATGAACCCCGCGGTCGTCCGAAGACTTTGGTCGATGCAGACGAATTGAAGGCGATCGTGGAAGCTGATGATACTCAATCTACGGCTGAATTAGCAGCAGCTTTCGACGTTAGCATCAAAACAATATTGGTCCATTTGCGTCAAATTGGCAAGGTAAAAAAGCTTGACAAATGGGTGCCCCACGAACTCAATGATCGCCAGCGCCAAGTACGCATCGAGACGTGCCGTGCATTGCTCAACAGACACACAAATGAAGGAATTTTGAACCGCATTGTCACCTGTGATGAAAAATGGATTCTGTTTGATAACCGTACGCGCTCAGCAAGTTGGTTGGATCCTGGTTCAGCACCTAAACAATGCCCTAAACGAAAACTTACCCCTAAATAGGTGATGGTTACTGTTTGGTGGTCTAGCACCGGTGTGATTCATCAGTCTAGGGATTGCAATCCGGTCCGGCGGATCCGGTAATTCGGCGGATCCGGCGTGTTTTTGGACCTACCGGATCCGGATCCGGTACCGGATCCGGTAGAGCAAAAAATACGCATAAAACAGTACTGTATGCAATGATTTCTTAAGTGATGAAAATGTGACAGAAACAGCAGACGAAAATATGGATTCCGACTCCGATTCTTATATACAGTTACTTAATTAACGGCGATTAGTCCAACCAGTGTTGAGACAGAAAGGGCCTTTTCTACTGCGAGTTATATTTGTAATGCCATCAGAAGCAGATTAGGAGACAGTACAGTCACGAGCAATAATATTGTGTGTACACTGTCACATTTTTAAACTATCGTAACTTCTGTTGTTTCAAAAATATATGTTCATCAATTTTTTTAATAATACAACCAACAATCATACAATTATTGAACAACTTGACAAAAACTTACTTTTGAAACGACAGATATTACGATACTTTGCAAATGTGACAGTGTACACATATTATTACTCCTGACTGTACAATACAATCAACATTATAGGTAGGTAAGATCGTATTTCAGGCACAGAAATAATATTCACTTGCATTCTGCATTGCAAAAATAAATGCTCCTTGTTTTATTGTTTCTTAGCATTATGGTCTGAAGTTGAATTTATAAGTACAAAAAAACACTGTTTTGTTAACTTGAGCCTATGTAGATTATTAATAACCGTCTAATAATATTATTACTGTAGTACCTACTTTCAGATACTTACAGCAATACCATAATATCATATAATACAATAAGTGAGAGTCAAACTGATTGTTTACTTTATTATTTAGAATAATTTTATTTAGCACAAACAGTACCAAAAAATACAAAAAATATGATTAAAAGTGATTTTATTTTACTTAAATATGTATTTTACTTATCTTTTTATGTATTATTATCAAAAATAAAATCACTAAATACTAGGCCCTAAGTGACTTTCAAATCCGGCCGGACCCGGCCGGTTTGGCGTCAATCCGGTGAAATCCGGCCGGATTGAAAATGATACCGGATTGCAATCCCTATTCATCACAGCTTCTTACCAAATGGGGAGAGTATTACTGCAGATGTGTACTGTGAAGAATTGAACACAATGATGGAGAAGCTGGCACGTCTCCGACTAGCATTGGTCAATCGCTCGTCTCCGCTGCTCCTGCACGACAACGCGCGACCTCATACCGCACAAATGACGGTCTCCAAGTTGCAAGAACTGGGGTTGGAAGCTCTCCCTCATCCACCGTACTCACCGGACCTTGCCCCTACAGACTACTACTTTTTCCAGAATTTGGATAACTTCTTGACTGGAAAAAAATTCAATAACCAAGAGGCAGTTCAAAACGCCTTTGAAGAATTTGTTGCCTCTCGTCTAGCTGATTTCTTTAAGAAGGGCATTAATAAACTGCCACTGCGTTGGCAAAGATGCATTGATTGTATGGGTAATTACTTCACTTAATACAAATAAAAATTATATGAAAAAAAATAGTTTGAATTTTTTCATACAAAACGGCAATTTCATAGGTAAAGACCTAATATCAAAATAAAAAAGGGGAAGTCTCCTTTGACAATACTTCTGGACCCAAAAAGATTGATCGGTTTTATTGATCAATCTTTATGAATATTTTGGAGACAGACCTTTGACCCACACTGAGCTAATTGAGAGGTTAGGTTTATTAACTTGTTCATCAACCGAATAATAGTAATAATTTTGTCAACAGTGGCGCCAACTTGTCAGCAAAAAAGTCCTCATTCCAAAACATTTCACATACCTGTAAATGCCTGACAGGATCAGCAACAACAGTGTTATTAGCAGCGACGGCAGCAGCCAACAACGGCAATGTCGTAGGGAAGGGCAACGGTGATAGTAACTGCTGGTGCTGCTTGTCTTGTCCCAGCTCTTGCAGCAGTAGCACCAACTCCATCCGGACTGAGGCGAGGCCGCCGCCGCCAGCGCCGTGGAGCGAGCAGTAGGAAAGCAGCGTGCGGAGGAGGGTTTCGTTCGCTGTAGAAATTGGTCAGGCATTACGTATTAATAGAGGTACGTTGTTACTGCTTTCATGCTAAGCAAGTTAACTTTACACCTAATGTTGATAACTTTGTCATTGATCCGCCATATTTTTGCAACAATAGAAGACGCGATAGATCAGCTTATAAAAAATTAAACCAACCCTGAGAAAATAAACTACCTAGGGTTATCTTTAGCTTATATATTTTTATAGTTCCACAAAGTGAACAAAAGATGAACTACTACTAATTTTACATGTACCAACCTTTAAGCCACCTCTTCCTCCTCACAGCTCTTTGCACTTTAGCTTCGAAGTCAGCTTTCTCTCTAATTAACAGTTGATGTAAGGTTGGTCTATCAGGTAATGGCGGCGGGTCTGCGTCCGCGCAGATGAGCTCCCCGCCCGCGGCGCCGGCAGCCGATGCATACCCACATAGACGACGCAGTGCTTCCACCTCGCGTTCCAGCCAGATGTACAATTGGTAACGGAGATGACCGCCTGGGGAACGACGATAGAAAACTTTTGTATAGTACTAACATTACCAACTGAGTAACTGTCAATAGGAACAGAGAAAATATGTTATATATCAGATCCACAGGCGCGAGCGAGACAGACATAGAAAAAACAATAGGCAACAAAAACGGCAGTTCCCAGTTCGTAATGCTATGACTATAGTTAAATGGTTGCGAGAAACATTCATCAAGGGTTCTAAAAAAAGCAATATGAGACTTTTTAAATCTCAAATAACAGTTATGGTTACTTGATTAACGTAGACATGTAGGTAGGGCCTGTTTCAACATCCACGGATAAAATTTAACTGATAGCCAAACATGTCTATTTCATAAAACATGACGTTTTAGACAATGATAGGTATAAAGTCTGTCTGATGACTGTCTGATAAATTTAATCTGTAAGTGGTAAAAGGGGCCCGGTGTACCGGTTAGACAACAAGTTTATACTTGAATAATAATGCTGTAATCTTGATCCAAGAAATTCGAACAATGAAACAAAATTCCTATATGTACCTAATACTATAAAAAATTTACCAATATGAGGTTCGTTCCTTTCTTTTATACGTACCGTCAACTTCAAAGCCAGTAGCAAGCGTACTGAGCTCCTCCATAAGGATCTTCAAACAAGCGACAAACTTGAGTTGCTGCGCCATAATATCTACGGACGGAGGCTCCTCCTCTTTCTCTGATACTCCATTCACTTCTGGTTCTGGCGCCTCTTCCTTCTTGTCCATCTTCATTTCTAGAGGTGGGGTTGATGCGCCTGATGCTTCGGATCTGAATGAAGGTCAAGTTCAAGGTCAAATGTTGGCATGATACTTAAAATCGTAATGGTAATTCGTAATTAGAATATGGATAAAGCATTTCTATAATCATTATGCTTTTAAATCAAATCATTTAATTGCACAGTACAAACAAACGCTGCGAAAACAGGCTTCATGCTGAGGAGCGGCCTCTAGCATTTGTTTTATCGTTTTTCTTGGTCATCCGTTATTGCAATCGTTACAAAAGTTGTAATAGTACCATTATTATCTAAATCAAAATTAAGACATACAAGAAGTATCTACCGTCAAGCCTTAACAAGAAACAAAGATTAAAATCTGTCTGTTTTTATGTGTGACTGATGTATAGTGCATTAAAATGACACTAGTAAGTCACTTACCCTTTGTCATCATCATCGTCGTCCCACTTAAGTTGCAACTCGTCGTCCTTGATAGCGGACACTGGCGCGCCCCAATCTACATCCGCTGACGGCGCTCCCCAGTCTACGCTGACCTCCTCTTTGGGCGTTTCCACTGTTTAATACAGGTCAACAGTTATTTGATAAACAGTTTATACTAGCGCGGACGAACTTCGGTGAGATTTATTAATCATCGAAGCAATCAGGACTTTTTAAATATTCTATTAGTTTTTATTGGCTCTTAGGAGACAAGAACAAATGAAAATACACAATAACGACTATCTACAACTATCCAAGCTTCAAAAAAAGAACAAACATAGAGTATTCATGCATTGTGTACACAAACGTCTTTGTCTGTATACATCTTCAGGATATTCAAATATAGAATAGATCCTGAGCCCCAAACCCAAAACAAGCTCAAAAACGAAATAAAGAGCACAGTGACGTACAAACGGACGTGAATTTGTCGTACTTTTGACTGTTGTGTCTTCTGTCAGTTGACCGGTATGTATCACCGTTTCGTCGATAGATGGCGCTGACACCGGCTGTTTGGTCTTCGAGTCGTCGCGGATTCTGGAAGGTAGCTTGGAGAGGACTTCCAATGCTAACGCGGGGCAGCCGGCCTTGAAATGTCCGTGTGCTGTTTGGAAGTACAGCCGACGTTCGAGACGCGTGATGCCTTCTTCTACATCGCTTTGGAGTAGGGCTAGTTGCCCACCCTATTGCAAAAAAAATACTTCTTAAAGTAGTGGCTGCAACGGTACATAAACAGTAAACATTTTTAGTTGATAAACAATATGGAAACTGTTAACTGTTAAATCATTATTTTAAACCTAAATAAATTAACTAATAGTAAATACTGTCGTAATTTATAAGGGTTTATCTCACCTGACTAGGTAAATTATGCCTCTTCAAACGCGGATGCGTCCGTAAGTACACGTAGAAATTAAACACGCTGGGCATGGGTTCATTATCCCTGGCCGCATGCAATCTTCCTGCAGGACTAAGTAACGTATCTAACGCTTCTCCGTATCGTTTGAGCTCCCATAGAGCCATTGAGCGGATGAATGGATCGGGATGAGCGCGTTCAAGGTCAACTTGACCGTCTTCTGTTTCTCCACTAAAATATAATTTACGTAAGTTAGGGTAAACTTGTTTGTCGACTGGTCGACTTAAGCTATAAATGGAACTGGATGAAAGATTCATCATATTAGACACAACTTACCCAAGTATTTCATCCATCAACAGCTTTCTCAAGCTATCCGGCAATTTGTTGTCACTTTCATACAATCGAGCCACTATCATAGCTAGTTGTAAATCACATAAGCGCGTGATAAGTACCTGGAAATTCAACATTCTGTGTTAACTTGTCATCTTACTTCATGCGTGTTTATACTTTTATCTACTACAAATACTAAAGTGTTTGTTATAAAAATGTGTACAAACCTCTAAGGCATCTTTCAAGGCACCACCTAACAAGAAGAAAGCAGCCGCGTGTTCAAAACGTTGTTTTCCTAACAAAACGAAAGCGTTTTTCAAAGCAGCTTTACGCCAACGATCCTCTGCGAAGTTGTTAGAGAAGAACTGCAACAAATAATACAATAATGCATTCCATACATAAACAGTACTTAAGATTTTGTTTATTTTAAATTGATCCATCAGATCTTTATAGTTAGACCATCAAACCCATATCTCTCTCGTTATATCAAAAGCGTTTCCCTCATAACTTTAGTTAGTTCTAAGTCGAATTGAACAATACTTTTTGCTAAGAAACATTCGATTAAGTAAGAATGGAATAAAAATATCAAATCAATGGCGATGGTATGTCGTTAAATATCGAACTAATATGGATACAGTTTTCTTTTTCTAACTAATGTATTATTTTTATGTGTAGATATATTATTAGTTGTTTATTTCTATAACTAGTGTGTATTTTTAATGCAGAAACTGAAGGTCTACCAAATAAATAAGGATGAAATTATTGTAAACTGTCTTCACAAACTTACCGCAGTCATCTTATCGTCTCTATTAGAACGGAACAACCCCCATAATAGATTTTTCTTCTTCATAGCGAGGTAATACAACGCCGCATCCATCGGGTCTTGTTTCTGCATGTATGAGGCGCGGGCTAGCTTCTCCATGCTCGTTCGGAGGAGGTCACCGTGTACCCACCAGCCCACACCTTTGGGAAACAGCAGAAGTTGCAGAAAACTTCATAGAACTACCTGATGCCGTTGTTGTAAAATATATAAGGAGATGACAGCACGAGGTTTAATGAGTGAATAGCTAAAACGTATTTTTTTTTAATGTAAAATTTTTAAGAGATCATAATGTGGTAGAAAAAATCGCACCTTTAAAAAAATTTTTAGACATGTAGTCTAAAAATCCTGTTCTAGATCTTGTCTAAAAGAACCGGCCAAAATTAAATATGTCAATTGTGATAATTGCTTTTCTAAGCGGTCAAGTCAAGAGTCAAGAGCAGATTGACCTTTACAACATAGTTTTAATATCACCCTAGTGTACCTTATCCCTTATAGGGGTGTCCTTACAAGGGACACCTTATTTCATTGCGATATAATAAAATAAGGTGTAAAGCTTGATGTGCCCTCGACTGTACACTACACCTTAAACTTTGCATACTCTTTTCATTTAAAACTTACCAAGCTCCCTCATAGTACTCCACTTGGGCTGCCCCTTAGCGTACCCGGGTATCAGCGCCAGCAACTGTTCGTGCGTCTCCGAATGGAACGCCCACACAAGGTTGCAAGTGCCGACTCCCGTGCGCTGCAACGACGCGCGTTGGGCTAGAGGTAGGCAGCGGAGGAGATAGCCGTAGTGCTTCATCGCGAGGAGAAAACGGAGACCGCAGTCGTCGAGGGAATCTGTGTAGAAGGATGAAAGAAAATTAAAGATATAGAAACTATTTTGGCTGCGACAGAGACCACCGATCAGGATTAGGTAAAGAAATAGTAACTATACCGTTGCAATATTTCTGATATTGAAAGGATGAAAGCTACAGTCTGTCCCAAAAGAGTAGAAATTAAAAAGTGGCAACACAGTAGCGTCGTCCCTTTAGAAACAATCTAACAAAAACGAGGCGACACTATACGTAGTAATGCGAATTTTTAATTTCTACTCTTTTTGGACAGACTATAAGAGAATCTACGCACAGCAAATATTGGCTTCTTGTTTTGACCTATCAAAATAAATAGTTGCATAGGTGGGATTTTCTTAGGTTATTCAATTCATCAAAATCATAGATAGTCGTAGATTTAAGCAGTTGAGCGTTGCAGGTTCATATTATATCTACGTCGATGTCAGCAAACCATAGTATTTAATATTTGTGACGCAAAACAGCACAGCCATGGCGATTGAATAAGGAAAGCTTAGAATACATTTTTTAAAGAAATAATTTATGCAGTATGTTACTCACCAGGTAAAACTTCTTCCCCAGCGCCAACATTGACATCAACACGGGCGTTTGTCGCGAGACGTTCCGCGAAGTCGGCGTCGCACGTCGATACAGTGTCAGCTAGCGCCAATAAATGCATTTGGTCCAGAGAACTTAGACCCGGCAGATGAGTGTGGGTTAACAGTCTTGACAGAATTCGACCTAGAAAAAACATAGTGTGTAAGTACTTCAAAGTACATCTCTGCTACGACTTCGAATTATTTAGGTACTTTATATATTTTTGTGATCTGTGCATGAATCTGTATCAGCCCTTTTTAACGTCCCGGCACGAGCCTACTCTCAAAGGAGAGTGATTAGGATGTAATCTACCGGGCTGGCAGGTTGGCGGATGTACATAAGAGTAATAAGTGTTAATTTTCTTAGTTCGGAAGTACAATTAATTATTATACTTGTATGAAATCAAGGTTAATGTATCTTAACAGACTTAATAAATACTTGATCTAACCTTGTCTAGGTCCAAAATGCGAGAGCGGCTGTCTCTCAGGCATCGAAGGTCTTCGATCTACGATCTCGTCTTCCTCTAATAATAACTGATCCAAATCTTCGTCTGTGTCCATCGTTCCCTCAAACAGTTCATTGTAATCCTGATAACAGGGAAGAAAAGCTACTTTTTATTGGAACAAATCACTGGAAAGGCGTTGGAGTAATTGCGGTGTAACGTTACGTCTCAGAAACTATTACGACGAACACAATAATATCTGTTTAAGAATTGGAATCGCACAGATTCACAGTTCCATTATCCGTTAACCAATGAAAATATAATGAAATATTATGAATGAAACCAGTTATAAAGGGAATTTGCCAAACCTTAGCTTCCTGTATAGTGGACGGATGATGAGCGGACTCCTTGTCGGCGACGAGAAGGGTCCAGAGAGGCAGTGGAGGCACTGACGTTATCTCGGCGTAGTCTAACTGCACGTCTTCCGTTATCTATGCATTCGTTTGAATTAGAAAAAGAATAGACAAAAGACTGCGACAAAACTCTCAACCATGATCACCCGTCATTTGTTTTACAGTAAAGGAAACAAACAATTGAATACAGATTTTTTTCTTCTCTTCCGGTAACGCTAGGGTATCGTTGGAATGGCTAAGAATATTTTGAATAAAGAACATGTTAAATTAAATAAGCTATTTGCGTCTTGTGGACAGGCAATTAGTTTTGAGTGCATTTGTGACACATTTATGTGAGAGCCCAACATTTAGATTATGTTGATACAACCATCTTTTGAAGTTTATTTGTTGTGTACGTATAGGGAACATACATTTTGTTATATTCTTTAAAACACCAGAACAATATGCATTAAATAAATAGATGAGCTATCGAGCTAGCCAAACTTTCTTGCAATACTTATAGCTTAAGTGATTAACTTAGCAACATCACAATTAGTTTTAAAATAGAATATCTGAAGTTTCTCCTTTCCTCAGCAACACTCCAATCGTTGCTATAGCTGTGACACGTATTTCAATCGAGTCAAATAATTAGGACAAATCTAATTCAATCAAAGGACATATACTTACCTACCTTTAGAGATCCATTATGAAATGTTTTCTAACCAAAATGAGGGAATATCTTAATATCTTTTGAACCCATTTTAAATATTGCTTATTTTAAAAGATGATCCGGAATCAACTGTAGAAATACAAGGGAATGTAATTACCTGTGCAACGCCATCTAGCGGCGAAGCGGCGCCGGCTGCGAACGACACGGAGAGCGTGCGTGACCGCGACCAGCCGCGCTGCAACATGCGGCGCTCATGCAATGGACTATGTTTCATGGGCGGTGGGCTCAGTGCAACAAGTATTGACAATCGACATTACTGTTTTAAAAGTGGGGTTTCCTCTGGCATGAAATGTGGATTTAGAACTTTGTGCTTCTTGTAAAGTGTTGTCTTGTTATGTTTTCATTGTTAATGGAAACTGTTTGATAGCGCGAACATGTTCGCGATGGCAAAATTTTCTATGCAATTCAAATGCCAGCCAAGTCTGTAGGCACTCATATATTTTTTCAGAAGTGTATTTGCCAAATAAATAATTTTGATGCTCCATGCCGAATGCTGAATTTTGAATAGTTTTTATATCAGTATGCAAGTATGTGTAAGAGTAGAACAGAAGAAAGAACGTCATTTGTGAAGCTTTCAGTGCATGTGCTTTGTTTTATTAGCACAAGGTGTCGTTTACAATAGCACAACTTGGTTTTACTATAAAATCTAGCTTTTTAAAATGAGACAATACATTAAATAAAATGTGGCTTTAGAATTACATTCATACCTGTCTTGACAAGCTATCTTCGTCACCTGTTGAACTTCGTCCCGTGTACGAGCCGCCGATGCACCTGGAATTTAATTTATATTCAGGAATATACGAATGTTTTGATAATGGGAAAACAATTGTGTAAGTATAGAAGGCATTTGTTTTTCGAATAGTTTACAAGCATTGACCATCTGTGTCATTTATACACTATTGACCAACTCCCGGTATTTTAGGACACGTTTTCAAGGGATGTCAAGCTTAGTCGCGGTTTATACCGAAGTGGCGTGGCGGAGGCGCGCGGCGAAGCGTCCTGTCAAGAAAACTCTTTAAACGTATCAAAATAGAGTCGTATTTGCTGTAACTTTGTCCGCGCTCCTCGGAGCGCGCCAATCGCCCTGTGCGTTATACGGCGCCGCCAGGTAGCGCAGACGAAATTACGGAAAATACGACTCTATTGTTATACTTTTAAGAGTTTTCTTGACAGGACGCTTCCGCCGCGCGTCTCCGCCACGCCATTTCAGTATAAACCGCGCCTTAAACGTCACTGGTTCATACGTCGATGTCACAAATGACCTTGAGATTTGTGCCGCTCGACAGGTCACAAGAAAAGAGCACATAAAGCCACATGAGAAAAGAGCTATCAGTGTGAGAATCCTTAAGCCTTTCTACTAATTTGTCACAAAAGCTAACTTAAAAACCACCACATACCTAACAAGATGAGCAAGAATAGCTTTGACCCATCGTATCTTGCCGCTGTTGAGTAACTCCATCAGCTGTTTGGGATGGTACTGGGGTAACACTGGGCACGCCATCTGCGACGCTTCAAATAGACCGTAGTCCGGCATGTAGTCTAGGAGAGGCTGGAATAAGAAAAATGCGATTATTGAACCTGCTTGATAATAATCTGTGTCTGGGAAACTATTTGTAAGTTCTATCTCTTTCTGGCCTCAGTGAAAAGAGATAGACAAAACAGTTGGTTTATTACACAGTTACAGTAAGTCTGTCACGTCTCACTATTGGGCAAAGGCCTCTCTTCTCTCCATGATCACGCCTAACCTATAAAAACTGAACTAAAAACCGGCCAAGTGCGAGTCGAACTCGCGCACGAAGGGTTCCGTACAATTATTTTGAATAAATCGCTTCTGTTAAAGGAAGGACACTCGAGCCTCAGTGAAAGCCCTAGTTAAAACGGGACCCAATTACTATAAGGCTTTTGGGTACGGAACCCTAAAAAGGTCTCATTACCTGTGGCTGATCCGGCTGCGCTTTATTCCTTCTCCTCGCGTCTCGCTCCAACAGTTGCAAGTTGATAGACGACACGCGTTGTAAATGCGGCGCGGATATACGTAGATCTGAGTCGCGAAGAGCTCTAGACTCACCGCCCTCTTCAATCTCCTGGCAAAGGGAATACTTTGTTAAAAATGCAATTTGATGAGCTCAAATTACTTGGGATATCATGGTATAATTTTATTTATACATGGACAAGCACTTAAACTACTTTTAACTCAGTACGAACTGAGTTAGTATAGTCAGTCGCACAAATGAAATACCCTTAATAAGTACGTTTTCATTTTCGAATTAGATGCAAACTTATCAAGGATGATTTTGTGATATTAGTAATAAATAAATAAAAATAATTGTACATTCATAGATATGACACGTTTTCACATTATTGGCATACTGGCCACCCATATACCAGCTTTAACATTCTTCTTCTTCTTCTTATTTAAGAGCTAAGCTCTTGTCGGTGGAGCCTCTTCCATCCCTCCCTATTTTCTGCCTTCTTTTTAACATCTTGATACGACATGACACCCGCCTTAACATTATCACACGATAATATCATTTATAATCTCACCTGTCCCCCATTAAGGCCACCCGACGACTGTTGATTCTCAGGTTTCCACTGCGAGTACACGTGCATTTCCGAGTCCATCCCCACTACCAATATACCGTCTCGGACCCACGATATCTGCATCGGTAGCGGAGGTAATCCGTCTGCGGTTTTTAATTCTATACGACGAAGTTGCATCCATCGGATTTCCTCTACGAATAGTGGAGCGGCAAGGGATGAAGCTTTCCGAAGTATCGGCCTGTTGTTGTTTATTGATTCTTTCATTGCCTGGAATATTGTAACAGTGTAAGCTGGTAAAATAAACAGTATCGATTCTGGTCAGACGTTACTTGGCTAGATATAGAACACTCTCAAACCAGTTCAGCCTCCATATACCCCACATATATTGTAGGAATTACTTAGCCACGCTGTATCAAAGATGTTGTCAATCGTCTCGTAATATGGACTAATTTAGCAATTTGTCCCGATTAAGAACATTTAACATACATTTGCTACGACGAAAACACACTTTCATTCATCCACATTCATCAGTCGCCTTATCAAAGATAGCCTATATGAATTGAATTGCTAATTACCTTCAAATTAGCCTGAGCAAGATCACTAGAAACAGGCGTGAACAATAACACTCTAGATCCAACCGCCACAGTAAGTATATGCGACCCGTCTTCCTTAGAAACCCAGTCTAGTTGCACTAAATGTTTCTGCGTCAACGGGCAGGTGTTGCCGTTTTCCATGATGCTTTTGCGTAGAGATTGTAGTGTGCTGAAAGAGGGTACGGCTAGTAAGCCGGCTGATTTGCCCGTGTCGCCTTCGCCGTTTCGACTGCTTCGGCCGTCTTCTGAGAATGTTTGGAGGACCTACAAGTGAATTAAAGATAGATTGACCGATGACCTTGCCGAAATAGTTGTAATACCACATATTATATCGTAATGTCAAACAACGTGATATTGACTAATACACCCAATTAGTAAAAAAACAAATACTAACCTGCGTCAACCGCTGCCTCTTCTGCATAAAAGAAGTATCATTTAGATACGATAAATCAATTTGCGTATCAGTACACAAGCCGACCCTCGGCAAACTGACGTTTCTCAAAGGAATCGTATCTTCTAACAGCCACTCTGCGCCGCCGGTACTCTCACACTCGTACACACACACGCACAAGTTGACGAAGCGAGCGTCCGACGGGTTGCTCGTAGCTGTGTTCCCGCCTTTAGGGCGTGTGAAGGAACGCCCACATTTGTACGCGCACGCTATACGGCCGGAGTAGGCGGCGCTTATGTGGAGCGGTTGGCCTGGAGAAGGGAGACAATTAGACTGTGATATTAAAGATTACTTGAGCTATTCTTAGTCATGAGAATTGCATTCTTAAAAAAAGTCCGTCTCATTTCATTATATGATAAGTTTTTAAGAAAATAATATCTTATCAAGGGATGTCTTAGCGGACATTTTCTAAGAGTTTTGAAATATAGAGTATTCACCGTACCTGGAATGTCTATAGTAGATTCTTGGTCCTTATCCATCATCTCCCACTCTTTCCACGTGTATTCAAACTCTTCGTCTTCTTTTTTCGTCACATCACATTTCCAGAATCTGAAACAATGACATAAATATCAAAATATTCTACAATGACTTTGAACGAGAATAATTTGTAACTTAAATGTGTTACCTCTGAGTTTATTTCTCATGTACGGATCAATTTATTTGATTACCACTTGCTAACGGTGAAGGAAAAACATCGTGAGGAAACCTGCATACACCAGAGAAGAAATTCGAAGGTGTTTGTGAAATCCGCCAACCCGCACTTGGCCAGCGTAGTGGATTATGGCCTAATCACTCTCTGTAAGAGAGTAGGCTCGTGCCCCTCGGTGGGGACATATATGGGCTGACAAAGAAAGAAAGAAATGTGTTTACCTCAAAGTGCTATCGGTACACGCCGTAGCAAGTATGTAGGGAGCCAAACAAGCGGGATATATGGAGGCTGAACTGAGATGTCCGGCGGCCGGCGTCGCGTGAATCACGTCCACTCCATCGGGTAGCGCTAGCGGGCATTCGCACACCTAGGGACGAAAAAGAGTATTGTTGAATTGTAGATAGAATAACTTTTACCAAGTATCTAGAAGGTAACAAAAGCCGGAAAAGTAACAAAATAATCTAAAATTCTGTGGGGATCTTTCACTGGTCGTAATGATTAACAACCTATCCAAGACTCCTCTGCAAAGTCTAAGACACAACATACACCTAAGTTCGTTATCCAATTAAGTAAAATCGTAGAATGTGAACAATTACCTTTTTGGTAGAAATAGAAATATGTGAGTGTTGCGGCGCGGGCGGCGGTCCTCTATCCGTGTCCATAGACACAGAGTTCTTCCGCGATTCACCCTCCTCTTCCTGAACTAGCGCACTATCCGGTACGTACATCATACTGTTTGTTAGGTCGTCTGAAATACAGTTATAATAGTTACTATTTATTAGTAACGACGAACTGAATCTTAACCTAATATTACTTTAATCATCCCCTAACGTTCAATGTAGCAAAGCGGCGAACGAATTAATGTGTTTGGCTAGTTTGGTTTATTGTTAGTGATTAACCCCAAAATCAAAATTTTCTAGCTCCGTATTTTAAACGAATCTAATTAGCGTAAAGTTGTATGACAACAGCGTTTACTTAAGATAGAAATCAGCCACTGATCAGAATGTATGCTACAGATACCAGAAAATTAATATTATGTTTAGTTTCGTCTATTCCCGTGATATATGTAAGAGATTTATGGACTTTAAACCTTTATGGAATTTACTATCTCCTACGGTATAATGCAATCAACTTACCAGTAGGATCAGCCTGCGAAGAAACAGTCAATCGCCACATGTGCACGGTAGAACCGCCATCGGTTCGTTCCAACACAACGATGTAAAACGGTTCGTTAAACGCGGCCGCTTTGCGTAGATCCACGATCGCTTCGAGTCCTGCTTCCGTGATTGTGTTTAGGTGGTTTTCTGAGCCTTCCACGCCTGAGTCTGATGTGTCTGTGTCCGGGGATGTTCGTTCGCCTGGGTAAAGATATAATACAGCGTTCATATGTAAATATCCTTTCTACAACGGGATGGAATTCTGGTTGTAATATAGGGTAGTTTTATTCATCAAGTATCTTTGTGAAATGTTTAATTTGATCAAAGAAATTGGTCAATTTTGGGATGACTTCATCACAAGTATCGGCAGCTTCCATACCTATTACAAATTTGAGCAAATATTGAACAGCAAAGTTGGACAACAATATTTGTTTCTGTAATACCGCCCATAGATTGCAGATTACGAGACATCCTATCTTTTTACATAAAATGCTACAATAGTCACCAGTTATAAGTTGCTGCTGGAACACATGCAGCAGCTGCGTGTTGTGCCAGTCGTGGGTAGCGTCGGCGATAGCGTGCAGCTGGATGATGGCGCCGGGTCGCGCCGTGGACTGCTGCGACACGATCTTGATGCGGTCGTGGAGCGGGATCCCACCGCCTTCTTCCAGGGTCGAGTCCGATGACATTGACATCGTGTCGGGGTGCTGTTGGGGTTACATTTTTAAATAATATGATAGCGATAGCATCGATTCATTTATATTTTTAGGCCTATCTTGCCAGTTTTTTGACTTCTTGATACGACATGACGTAAACTTTCTCCTTCACTTGAGTAGTGTAGGTACATCGCGGTCTTCCTCTACCTCTCCCCCTCCTTTCATAAAGCATCAATATGCTTATAATAATTTTTAAAGAAAAATGGACCCAGAACAGAACCTTAGGGTAATAACCTTGGTACTTACGGTAATATTACCAACAAGGCTTCGAATTTTGTTAGCGTTTTATAGGTAAATTAAAGAAGGAATAGACGTTGTGTCGTATCAAGTGCTCAACGGACGGCAAAGAATAGAGTAGAGTGGCGAAGACTCTACGGACGAGAGTGACGCTCCTAAATATGATGAAGATATGTAGGTATTAAACTACGAGTACACTTACCATAACATCATTATGTCGTCGTTCGGAGGTGGCGATCTCCGCGAGTAAGGTCCTAGCGTCGATAACCGCTTGGAACACTCGTAAACTTTCGCCATCACTCGCCACGAAACACGCCGATGGAGAGTTTGATAGGTTTCCTAGTGTTGTGCTGTAAGGGTTAAAGATGTAGGAATTTATTTATACTTTTTAATGATAAGATGTATGATTCCAATGAACCATACAACGCTTTGCCTACAAAAATATCTACTAAGTTATATTTACATTTTCACAGGACCTTTTTGACATCAATATTTCTAACTACATATTATTATACAGTTAGCCAGTCACATACCACTAGGCAAGGGCCTACCTCTTTGCAATCCATCCACGAATTGGTTTCCCAAAAACGGGAAACAACATCGCGGCAGACCTTGGCGAAGCTAGACGAGCTCAACACATTCAGCGAATAATATTTCTTACTGCATATTAAAAAGATGAAGGGCTTGTTTCACTTACAAATATAATGTTATACCTGTAACTGTCTAAAACGTCTTGTATTATGAAATAGACATAGGTTTATCTGTTAAATAAATATCTGTAGGTGATAAAACAGGCGCCAAATCTTCAAAACTTACCTCGGTAATAAAGTAGGCAACCACGCCACGTTGCTAAAGGCGGAGAGATGCGGTGAGTTGACTCTGGCGAGCTCGGACACTCCGCCCGACTTGCCGAGCGGCCCCACGCACTCCACGCGCCACATTATCAGCTCGGAACATAGTCCGCCCGCTGCTATGTCTACTACTTCAGCCGGCTGGTTGTTTCGCTCGTTATCTGTGGTTTAATGGGGTTTAAAAAGCAAATTCAAAGAAACTAAAGCTAAGAACTGATTCCAAGTATGCAATATGACAATCTGTTCCATAGAAATATTATGATTAAAATCACACTTGTCACGCGTACATGTCATGTGACGTGTGAGATAGCATGTAACAAGTGCGTTTCAGGTGCGTACGTTATTGTGTTTAAGAAAGAACTGACATATTGAAAAGTTGCTAACAGCATTTTTAAAGCAATTAAGAAACCGTTCTCCAAAAGGCGAACAAAGAGATATTTACATAATTTACAGACAATTTATCACAGCGTGACAGAATGTGTAGAAAAGAAAAGGTTTTTCTTCCTATATTATGCTGTAAAGGTTTTAGAATAAGGAATGTATCTCACCAGAAATATTATGATGACTCGTTGTAAGCAATAGCGGTAATACTGGATGGCATGTGATGTCGTTTACCCTAAACCTATGACCGGACGCGCGAGACGCGTGTCCGATTGATAGCACCTGAAAATAAAAGCAAGAATTTTAAATTAATAAATAAGATATGTACCTACTATCTTATTTCTTCCTATTAATGTCTAAAGAGGTGACTTCTAAGAGATGATTTTCGAAAACATTAAGGTTCGGTTGTTAACTGGTTACAGTTGCAGATAAAATTTAACTATCAGATAAACCTATGTCTATTTCATAAAACATAACGTGTAAGTGACAGGTATAAAATATTTGTCAGTTAAATTTTATCTGTGAGTGATGTAACGGGCTCTAAGAGTCGTGAAAATTTTGAGTTACATTTAGGCGAGTATAATTAGATCAATACATAAATATCGAGGCAACCATCACATTACTGATATTATTTATTTATTTATTTATTTATTTATTTATTTATTTATTTATTTATTTATTTATTTATTTATTTATTTATTTATTTATTTATTTATTTATTGATAAAGTGTTCTTAACAGCTCATTATTCTCTAATGTATAACCTTAATTAAATGCAACACAGCCAATAACAAAGAACAACAAATTACAAACTGAATGGTAGGTATCTTATTTAAAACAGTTAGCTAGTAACGAATTTAAAGTAACAAAAGCAAAATTATGTAGGTGTGTGTGTGTGTGTAATATGCAGTTAGTATCCTCACCTGAGAAAACTTGCTCTTATCATCAAAAGTGAGCTGCCACAAGTTCAACGTCCCGTTGGTATGGTTGGTGACCATAGAGATAACAGGCGCCGTCTCTAACACGTCCCCTTCCTGGTTATCTCCCAGATCTTCCGTCACCACGCTCGTTTTACGCTGCATTTCGTTGTTGTTCTCTTCTCGAGGGCCTGTAGTAAAGTTTTATATGATTACTCTCTCCCTCACTGGTTCCCAAACTCATACCCCCTCATTACAAAACGAGTTTTAAAGATAGTTCTAGGACTAATGTCATTTTTGATGTTTTGGAATTGGATAAAACTGACAATTTTAAAATAAATACGTTTTAGCGGCTCCTTTTTTTTACATACCTACATAAAATTTCTAAGCCTCTGCACAAAACCTTCATTTTTTTCTGGGTCTCTTACTGCCCCGCTTATACCTATAGCTCGAACAAGGAGGCGCTGTCACGCTTTAGGCAACATTGCTCAAAATCAATGTATATGTTTGAAGAGACTGTTGATAAATTATTTCTAAATATTTATGGATTATAACAAGTGAAATATTAGTTAATTTACCATTTTCCTGCGGCTCCCCACTTTGTTCTTCATTCTGCTGCCACTCGGTTTCTTCTTTCTCCTCTTGAACACTAGCCAGTGGTGTTGTAACTGTTTCTGGTTGCGGTGTTTGACCTTTCAAACAAATAATATTGTAAATTAAGGTTATCAGCGTCTTCAATTAGCGATGTGGTTATAGCAGCCAAAGCATTGATTTCGTCCAAAGTACGATAGTCACTGAACACAAATATGGTTTGGAAGTGTGCTGAGCACTGGGAGTCCCAGCCTTGGACACAATATAGAAATTAATATAATACATCAGGAATAGAGATGCGCCGAATATGGGTTTTGCCGAATAACGAATACCGAGTACTATTCGGTTTGAAACCCTACCGAACCGAATAGTTCGGCCGAACTATTCTGTTGTACTTTCACACTAATTTTGATACAACAAATAGGTAAAGTTTATAAATAAAAGCGCCTTTGACTGTCACTAGATAGAGCAGAATGTCTAGGTTTCTAAATTCAATCTTCAAGTGTCACTTATTAACTTATCTTTATTTTATCATCTCCTAATAACTCTTGTAATACCTAGATGTGAAAATGAGGATATAAGATTAACTGCTCCTTGGTTTAAAATAATTGAATATGAGGTTAATATCTTGTTTTATCAAGCAAATTATTACTAAACAAAATAAACGAATAAATGGTCATTTTAACGGAATATTCGGCCGAATACGAATATTCGGTTGAGGTGCCGAATATGCCGAATACCGAATAGTAAACGAATATTCGGCGCATCTCTAATCGGGAACATTCTTTCGAACGAATGAACACACTGTAAAAAAACCACAATACAATATTGACGAATATTTGACGACCCTTGTTGCTGAGACCAACCTTGTAATTATCATTACATTTGACGAAAACAAAACCGATACTAATTTAAAAATATTAATTTGAAAACGTACCTGGTATAACAGGTTTCGTCCGATGCCGCACGTACAACGGCTGTGCAGCAGCGTGATACAAAGCGGCTGGTGTGCACATAGTGGTCGCGTCGCCGAGAGGGAAAGCAGACGGGATGCGCGCGGAGAACGATACTTGCGCTTGGCGGATCGCACCTGCTTGCAGCTCGTCTAGCCATTCGCACACCCTGTGTACATGCGAATGTTCTAAATAGGTCTGTTGGTACACGTTGACACGATGCAGAGCATTTCTTCAACATTATTATGAAATTGAAGGCTGCCCGCGACGTCGTACGCATGTATCTATCATATCATGGAAAACTTACACAATATCGTAAAATTTCTATTAACCTTTGTGTTATCCCGATGTGCAAGCTACAATTTTGTAAATTGTCAATACAATCTGTTCAGTAGTTTTTGCGTTAAAGAGTAGCAGAAATACTCACCATCCATCAATCAATCGATATAAACTGGCATTTATAATTTTAAGTACCTAGGAAATAAGATAAGGCAACGAGGAATCTAATTTTGCGAACTGTTCCTATAATATACATGTAATAACTCACCATATAAGAAAACTGCCATCAACTGGATGTATAGAGAACAACAAATCGGGACTCTGATGCCAGTCTCGTAGTAGCGACTCGATCTTGGCGTCGAGCGAATCGGGTAGGTGCGTACACGTCACGTCCGTCGCAATGGAGTTTATTGACGTCGTGTTTGAGAGACTCGGGTGACTGTGGTTGCCGCTACCTGTGTTTTTGATGAAGTATTAACAACTATACTTCGTTTAAGTTTGATTTTAATGTATAAGAATTTCGCTATATCATCATCGGCCTATATTCATCGACTACTGGAAATAGGCCTCCTAAGGCACGCGAATTACAGTTGTTCTAATTTCACTTCATTATTGTATCTTGTTCTAGAATATTTGAGAAGTATTGCAGTTGCGGCAACTAACAGCAAAGATCTTGTCGTAGCAAAGTAGTTTCGTTGTTTTTAAAATTTTACTAAAAACTTAATCAGCAAAACAAAGAATTGAATGAAATTGTGCTGATTGCTTTGGCCGCAGCAAATACTATTAACATCTTAACAAATTATCCTGATTGCCTTGTTCGTAGCAAAGCTACAATACTGTTTACAAATCCTTTACCTGGCTGTTCATCGCTATTACTGTTGTCCTCCGATTGCGTTTTAACGAGATGATGGCTCGGCCGCCTATGTCCTGAATGTTCTAACGCAGCGTGAAAGAGCAACAAGCTATACAAAGCAGCTTTGCCTATTCATATAAGACTCACGGCTTTTCGCTTACGGTTACTTAGGCTGTAGCTTGGGCGACTAGTTTACATTGAATGTTGGTACTTAGTAAAAGTTAGGCATTTATAATTTCTTTTAATTATTAGCAGTCTTTTTATTACAAATTGTTTTTTCAAATGGGAGAGAAAAGTATCAAGAATGAGCTATACCGTCAAAAGATTTAAAAAACTAAACATTCAATGTTAACTAGTCAATCTGATATTCGGTTAAATATTTCCAATAACTACACACAATGATTATGATGTTAGTTAGAAAGCTGTACACGAAATACAGAGGTTACTATATCAAGTTACGTATTATATTTGGCAGCGTAATAATAATTGTTTGGACTTACTCGCGTCATTCTCCCCGTCCGGATGTGCGGTGTGGTCTGAGCCTGAACCGGCTTCATCTGATTCTTCTTTGTCTAATACCTGGTAGAAAGAGAAGACGTTTTAGATAGATAGAAAAACTTTATTACACACAAAGAGATACACAGGCAATAGTAAACTATAACATTGTGCGAAAAGGCGACCTTATCACTAAAAGTGATTTTTATATAAGTTATATTGCTGATTCTACATTCATTAGGATAAGTCAAAGCCGCCAACAACGTTATAGGGTTTCATATTTTAAAAGGTGGGTAATCAAAATTGTTTGAAAGATTTTAAATTGTTCACTGTTATGGACGAATTTAAAATAGAGACAGACTGAACCCACGTACCTCATATTATAATAAGTGTGCTATATGCTAATCGTATTATTTCATTGCGTATGTGGGATCGGTCTGTTTTAAACTCGTCAATTTTGAACTTAGATCAATTCACTGATAAAAGTATACGTACTTTCTTAGTAAGATCGTGTAATATAGCTTCAGCCTGGCTCGTGAAATGCATCTCCTTATTGTGCAGCCAATGTAAGATGAACCGGCCGCCGCCCGCTAGCGAAGGCACTAGGGGGATGTCTGTCTCTGCATTTATTGACGCTGCCAGGTGAAAGTGGAGCCCTGTACGGAGAACACGTTTAGAATTTGAAGGAAATAAAATAAACAAGTGAACGACGAAATTCGAAAATTTTCGAATGATGTTTGCGCAACTAAAGTCTTTCAGCCGATTCTTGGCTAGAAAGGAGTCCGAAGGTTTAGGGAAAAGAAAAATAGTCTCCAAAGTGACAAAAAACTTAAAAAATAAGTTGACTATTAGGAAAACAAAACAACTATACAGTGCTCCCCAAAGATCTTTGTGTTTTTGAAGTTAGCAGCAAATGATCAAAAACGCACAAACGGCGTCTGTACGAAAAAAACACAAACATCCGTGGCAAGCGAGCACTGTAAACATTTCGATTCAATTAGCTGGTGGCATACTGCTTAATTGCTAGTTGCACATGTTTACAAATCATCTAGACATTTTATTTGACCGTTCCACTGCCTTTATTTCCTACATACAATGATGCATAGCAGTAGATCAACAATATACACATACCTCCAGTATAAGAGGTAGAATGGTATGGATTGTGGAAGTCGTGCGCGCTGTACGTGGAGGGGAGCGTCGGGATCGGCGCGCCGGGCTGCTTCGACGACTGCGCGTTCCGTCTGATGTGGAAACATGTCCTGGGGACAATCGGTTACATGTTTTACTGCTATAGGATAGAAGATAACATACCGATGATCTGTTTGGTTAACTGACACACATGTATAAATTAATTAATAGTCTTTATTCTACTACTAATGACTGACATACATGTGTAAGCTCGGAAAGTGGTAATACACAGAAATTGAGTGAATATACTGATCAATACATATCAATACACCGCTATACGATCTAGCTCTGTCTAGTTTCGAATATCGGACGTCATTCTATTAACTAACAATTCAAGAACATTTGTAGGACAACAACGTCAGATCCTTGTAAACCTTGTACCCACGTACTCGAATATAAAGAGTTGTCTAAGTTACTATGAAACTTATACACTCACTTCATATGCTTCAAGCGCTGCATGAACCGATGTTTATGCCGGTGCGTGGCGCGCTGCCGTCGCGGCGGTGAGCGCGCATGCGCGGAGACCACGCCCCCTCCCCACTCGTCGTCGGGCAGCAGCGTCTCCGCCCACACGCGGCAGATGTTGTCCACGCATGACGTCACCAACACGTTGCCCACGCTGCCCCTGTGGGATACATTGGGAAATGTAGTTATTGTATGTTGACGAACACAGTGTGAAACAAAGCATGTAAATAGGTGAAACAATTGACAAACGACTAGCTTCCTCGCTTACTACTAATTACATTGTTCAAATGTATAAACTTCAGTGCATTACAATTTTAGCACACAGTTTGGTCTGTTTAAATCTTTCACATCCCAAAAAAGAAGAACAACAGAAAATCTATTGTGTCTGGGTTTATAAGGGGTCAGTGGGATGTGAGAGGTTAAATATCTCCTCCGATATATTAAAATGTATCTTTTTTGCAATAAATAAATACTAAATAAGTACTAGATTCTCGTAGTTTATTTTTATATAAACAAACACTTACTTGGGCATATACTTGCTGGTTTTCCGCCATGAGAGATGTGTGACTGCCCGCGGATGGGCAACGTATATGAACGTGTAGTTCAAATCCTGAGGTGCGTGCTCCCCGTGCGTTTGTACTAGCACTGGAATGAGGAACGTATTTTTAAAGACTAGTTCTAATATGCTGGTTTAGAAACAGTTTTGAGCAATTATAAAGAATTAAGATAGCACTAGGTATCAATCAAAGAAGGACTAGAAGTTATGTCGTATCAGGTGCTCAAACGGACTACATAGTATAGAGCAGAGTGGCAAGGAGAAAGCGATGCTATTAAATATAATAATGATGAAAATAACTCTACTTAAAGAGTGTAAAAATATGTGAAAAAGTTTAAAATTACCTTTGTTCTGATACCATATCTTAACGAGGCGGTCGTTGATACCCGAAGTCGCAAATAGCACGCCGTCGGGTGAGAACGCTAAATGATGCGCCGGGGTCGCCGTGTGACATTGCCATACGCATATCCATCCCTGTGGGGAACATTCTATTTGAACGGCAAGAAAATAGACAAAAAACAATCTCAAAAGTCATGATACTGGAATTCCAGCTGTTTTCTTTTATTAATGCAAAAGAAATTAATATAAAAAGGTTAAGTAGTTATATTTATTATGAAAAAATATAACTACTTTCTTTTTAGTTTTTTGTAATTTTTGTTTAAAAAACAATCGGTAAAAGAATCGGAAACCGATTTCTTTAAGAGCACAAATAGACATTCAATTTGCTATTTACAACGTAGACAGACTGATAGCTACAACAAAACAGCCAGAATCGTCCTTGAATTAAACACAGCCGAAATTAGGCTTAATTAAACCGGGCAGCACGGAGCGATTGCATGTAAATTGTTTTGTAGAAACAAACATTGATATCAGTGTTCAGCAAACTTACAGGTTCATCCTCTTCTGGCTGCTTCGGTTTGTCATCTTTGTCGCCGCCTATTTGGAATGTCACGCCCGAACTCGCTGGAAAACGGAATAAAGACTATTTAGTGGAATTAAAAAGTTAAGCAAAGAGGTTAACATAGTTCTGTTGTCCCAGATAGAATCGATCTTCAATTGTTTCATTTTCGGAAGGGAGGAAGAGAGTTCAGTTAGTACGTGTAACATTGGACGACTGCACTTATTCAAATAAACATTTTTTTTTATTAAACTTGCGACATTAGGTTATCGCACTGTTAACTTTTGTCCATCAGGTTATTAGGTCAGCTTATAATACTAAACTAGAACACTTCCAAGTTCCTATACAGCGAAATTGCTGTGACCTACTTTCGGTATCTTTTAATGAAATTTTTTAATCTAGCTTTTTTAAAAGTGCACCACGAACTCCTTTTAGCATTTTACGCTTGTATAGTGAATACTTACAAAAATGTATGGATTTCTACTACCTATATAAATAAAAACCGTGTAGAATTTAAAACAACTTATTTCTCAGTATTGCAGAAAATCACTAAAATACACCTAAGTAAGGTACGTGACTTTAATCTCACGCGATGTTTTCATTACTCGACGCCAAACCATATTTACGAAGTATTAAAGTATGTATTTTTATTCCGCGTCGTTCGGTCTAGAACTGAAGTCTCTAGCATTAAAATAACAAGAAACTGTTTTCATAGTTTGATATGTTTACTGGAAGATGTGTACATTATTCATTTAAAGGTTTTGTAGTTGTAGTTTCAGTGCTGTGTATGAGTTATCTGCATGACGTGTTACTGGTACAATATAATATGTGAAAAAATATAAATCGTGCATATGAATTTGTAACAATGGAACGCGATAAATATCGGAATGTTTTTATTATCTCCCTCTTCTGAAAACTAGCACGTAGCGCGTAACTAAGATCAATTTAAGTGTGACTTGTCTTATTCTGCAATTTCATATCTTGCTCTGATTCAAACGGTAATAAGTGATTTTGGAACTATCAAAAAATCTAAAATACCTGCTAGTTGTAATCTAGGAAAAATACTACAGAATGTTCGATAGACCGTCATTCATAAAACATAACTGTTAGTCATTTCATAGTATTATTAACAAAATGATTGTTAACAAAATCGTTGAATTTACATTAAAAATGTATTAGTAACATATAAAGTGCAATAAACTAGGACTTACACGTGCGTGGATAAATTAGATACGACACGCGTTTACGAGTAAAAAATCACTCGCCTCGTTATTTGAAATAGGAAATTAATAATCGACTGCATATAATTGCTGCAACAATAATATACTGGCTATTTTTTTTTAAAAGAAACGCCAAGAAAGTGCTAATTTCTACTCATACTAGCACAAATCGTATTCTCGACGACCGCGAAGGATCGCTTGAATTACTTACTTTTTGTATAAAATATAAACAATAATATATGAAAATATCGATAGATCAAAGATCGATTGTTTTCTACATTGCACCTATTTAAACTTCTATTTTACCTACTTCAAGTTATTTTTAATTTTGTTGTTATGTTTTTTTCTACTCAGATTATTAATATGATAGAGATATACTGATATAAGATATACTCACGTTGGCTATCATCCTGGTACAAGGACGCTTGGTGCCAGAGCTGTAGGATTTTCCCTCCGGTGAGCAGCCGTGTGCCTTCGAGGTTCCAGGACAGCGCCGTGATCGGTCCGTCCGCTGTCAATTTGCCTGTTTGTACCCATCTGTACTCCAGACCCTGGGGGGAGGAAGTTTTCCATAACTTAGCAAAGTTTCATCAAGAGCTGAAGCATACATATGTAGTCACAGGAAAGAGGCTTGACTCAGTCAAATCTATACCTACTGCATTCACTCATGTTTATACTATAACAACCTAATCTTAAAATTGCTATTCCCTTTTAAGATGAAAGAAAAACAATCGACGATTTTGTAACAAAGGTATGCTGAATATCTCTTTAAAATAATAACTTATGATAATATTTTCTATTCTACTCAAGAAACATTTGTATGAAAATATTGACGATAAAGCTAGGTCTATCTACATACATCGGGGCCGTGACCAGGACGTGTCCGGGAAAAAATATCATTTCATACATTTTCTATGGATTCGTTCACACACGTTGTCATGATGTTTTTTCCTGGACACGTCCCTGTCGCGGCCCGGATGTGTGTAGATAGAACTAACTCGTGAATTTGCACGTGAGTTCAACTCTCATTTCGTTTGATTTTATTATCCCCAATTTAGTTCCAATAAATTAGTAGAAATAAACTTTTTTCCGCCCACACGGAATTGATAGCGGTGTTAAATAGGTAAATGTGTAATAAACCTACTTACTCCGGATCTGGCTCAAATCAATGACAACGTTTCTTTCGTGAAATCAGCGCGAAACGAAACTCATTGCAATATTGCGTGAAGGTATACTCTTGATATGGAACCATTTCCATAAAGAGATACATATTTTGTAAAATAAATCATACTATGGAACAGCAGATTTTTTTAAGTATGAAAAAAGAAAAAAGGTCCTATAGGAAAGACATAGACAGGACCTAAAAATTATGAATCTACAAATTCCTATCCGCGGAATCTGTATATTTCCTTAATTGATTACAATTAAATGAGCGTTGGAAATGGGGGCGCGCCTGACCTAAGTACACGACCTAAAGATAATGATTATTTAATATGATGTAATATGAGAATAAGTCAACGTTCCGACCTATTAATACGTAATTACGATATTATTGCACGTCATTACAATTTATTTTTTAAAAGTTATGATGAACGAGCAACGCGAATTTATCCACTGACCTGTATTGCAAGCTTATCAATTTACTGCGAAAGTCTTAAGTAATCCTTAAAACATATTATCCATCTAACTGGAATCTTTAAAAAGGTGTTAGCTTAATTGAGATATTGCTTCTGAGAGAAACACTTTCTCGGACTTCTCATCTACTGATATTTTGATTGTTTGCTGCCAATTAATTTAACTTAATCGCCAATTAATTATGTACATTATACTCTGAGTGAATGCAAGCTTATGTATTCAATCAGTAATCGCACTGCGGATAACAGTTAATTTCGAATAAATAAGCTTTAATTAATCCAGTTGATTTAATGGTTTCGCTCACTCGGTTTGTTTTATCATTTCTAATTACGTTTATTCTTTTATATTGGATATATTTAATATAAAATATCGTTTATTTTATATACCTATGTCCATAAGAGGCTATAACCAAGTGACGCACGACCTGAAACGGCGTCAGCGTGATTACACCGCACCGCATTGTTAGAGTTATAAACCATGTGACAGATAACAAGTTAAGTCAACAACGAATTCAATTCGATCTGTTTACGTTCACCGACATATTTATTTACTTATACACTTGCTCCTCACAGCCGCAGACAGATAAAAGTAATTACTAATCAAAATTGTACCTACCTACAGTTCACTGTTTGATCGAAACTCCGCTCCATTTGAATAAATCTTCGACAGTGATACCAGATGGATCTGGGGCGAGCGTTTCTAGGGCATTACGTAGAAAAGGGTTACGCAATTCGCCGAGTACCTAATAAACTGGCATTGAACACTAAGTCCTTAAGCGTGGACTTATTGAATCTTAGTGTAAAACCTTACAAACTAGGTTTGTCGTTTTCCGACTTGTGGAAACGACACCCTAATGGTGTCTTTACATAACTAGTTTCGTTGGCAACTGTACAAAATCAATAAAACGCAATGTACGTAAAATGAGAATTATAATAGTTATTCAATTATTTCATGAAAGAGATCTTATAAGGTTCGGAATGTTATAAAATGTATTACGCAAATATCTATAAGAAAATGAACCATATTTAAATATTTTTTAGGTGAATTAAAATGCCGTGAGTAGCAGACGACAATGTTTACCGGTGCTACGTTACATCTTGTAGTCGTCGAATCGAAACAGCCTTGAAAGAATCTCTCCCAGTTGCAAGAAAGGCTCATTAAGTTAATGATCCATTAAAATCGTGACGTTCTTACTGATTTTTCACAATGGCAATGACAGCTATCGGCCTAATGGAGCTTTAGCTAATTTACCTTTCTTGCAACTAGCTACACTAGCTATCTATATTCCGTAAATTTAATGAATTTAAACCGCGTATGCGTATTTAAAACGCTTTCAATAAGCAGGGAGCTTACATTGGTGAATAAACATTACCAATTAAATGACAAGTGGGCTAATTGACTCTCGCAAACATTGATATGGTACCGAAATACTCGTATTCATTATACATTATTCATATAAATACGCTCCAAGTAAACATTCATGTTTTATGGATAGAATTGGTAAACGTAAAACGTGTTTTTTTCTCAAAAGATTTATAACATTGTTATAATATATTTTTAAGGTATGTTTTTATAAATGAACCTTTACTTAGACGAGTTTTAATTGAAGTTTTAGCGGAGTATATGTAGGTAGATATTATGAGAAATAACAATGCCTAGGGCATACTCAAATAATTATAACAGCTTGGCTGGCACCCACTTAAGAGTAATTAAAATAAATACTCATCCTGGCTCTAACACTATATTAAGACATTATCTAAACCTCATACAAAAATAGATAAAGAGATATTCTCTAAAAATTTTTAACTCCCATTTAAGACTATAACTTGAATGTTTCCTATCAAATTGGTGATAACTGATGTCTTATCTGATAATGCCAGCTTTTACTCTATAGGATATCATAATCAATCATGCAGTGCCATAAAATACCAGTTTAACTTAATAACAAAGCACTGGCAAAATTCTTGCAAACATTATCTTATCAAATTCAGATTTACAGACATTGTGATAGGATACAATCAAATTATAAGACGAGAGACACTTTTCTTTGAGAAAGGAACTGGAAGATATTGCTACCTAGCAATAAGGCCGCCTGTTGCTTCTTATATTCTTGTTTGTGTCTGTACCTTATATCTTTTTGTGCAATAAAGAATATTTGTATTGTATTGTATTGTAAGGAACTAAAACTATCTGTTGAAAAATACCCCAATCCTAATATTAGGTATTGTTTTCTACCACTTATAACATTGTTGATATGATAACATCTAAAATTACAGCTTGAGACTTTCCTGGTTCTATTTAATGCAAGAATTTAAAAATGCAAATGATGTACAAGCACATGTCATGAATAGAAAAAAAAAGTTGTGTGTTAAACATATTGATGTAATTGATAACAAGCATGATTAGATCACCGCAATCATTTCACTATTACATAACTTAAGTAAACTTTTGACCTTACTTTCTATCAACTTGACTTCAATATAAAGATATTTTGTAGTCTTAACCAAGGATAAGCTGTTGTGTAACTAATTATGAATGGGAAAGTTAGATGAATATTTGGAAGTTTATTACTCACTACCTTCAAACTAGTGGAGTGTGAGAAGAGAATAGTAAGATCATCACATCTGCGTGAAAGATTTCTGTTTGTAAATGTATAAGAAGTAGTAAAATTGTTATAACCCTACTTAAACTATTAAAAATCAGTACACACATCATTCTCCCCTCTCATTCTCTCACAGAATGGTAGCATTCAAACAAACTTCTCCCGCTTCATTTTCATTAATTCAAAAAAGACAAGTCAAGGACAAGGCCCTTTTCCATTAATAGGCCCAAAACATATGAATACAATGTAAAAAACTTACATGAGTTGTGGCAGCAGAATGTATGAGAGGTGTAGGTTCAAATATGCACACTTCGGCTCCGTAAGCCGCTGCTATCTTTCCGGTATCAGTGCTGCAGTCCAATGAGCCGATACGGACGTAACCGTGGATGGCTCCAGGAATGATCTGAACACGCTCAAAGTTGGATGCTAGTATCACTATGTTACATCCTGCTGCGTAAGCCTGGAAATAAATTGACGGTTATTTTCACTTCTACTACGTAAGTAATTTTATTAATTAGGTGTAGTTGGAGGTAGAATCTGTGTTCACATTAAAAAAGTTTTAGAGGTCAATAAACTTTTAATTAAACAATGGTATTTTTATGTTTCCTTTTATCAAAAAAACTGCTATTACTATAAGGGACAGCGTTAAAGTAATATTTGGGAAGTTAAACTAAGTATTTGGTTTAATTCTATTCCAAGAATGTGTTCCTATTGTAGTTGTTGATAATATAAAGATAAAATGTAAATGTAGATAATAGGAATATCTGGTATAAATTGTCTTATCAAGTACTTTTGTTCTTATGGTCAAAGATGCTTCATTTGTTAAGTTTATTTATTTACACAGAGCTTAAATATTACAGTGAATATTCACACTTATCTATCGGGTATCCTATTTTTTAATCAAATTTTTGACGAGGCTTCAGCCACTGTAAGTGGCTATGCCTAGGGTATCCTTAAAAATATAAATTCATCAAATTATTAAATATTGCTTTGTAAAGTTTAAATTTATCTTTGTCATCTCAGTAGTGCTTGCATAATTCATAAAAGTAGGTACAAAATAAATAACATTTTTTCATGTCACTTTAAACAAGATAATCATGAGCAAGATAGTGTTAAATTAGAGACAATGATGCATTAAATAACGTAAAGATAAACAATGTCCTCTCTACTGATATTGTTATTTAAATAGCTGTGGCCAACCATGCAAATTAGCTTTCAAGGAAAACCATCTTTATGTGAGCCACCATAGAATAGGAGGCGTGCGAGGCCAAGCCCACAGACAAACAATCGTAAACTACTATTTAGAACCCAAACTACAATGATTTTTGCTTATCAAACTGGGCTAAATTAGATTTTCCTGTTGTGGCCATTACTTCCCAATTACTACATCCCTGGTGAAATCACTAGTCACGAGACTCGTCTGCACAGAGTCCTTGACCCTCGTACTCACGGTAAAAGGGATTCCCTCCACGGATCCAACAGCAAAACATTGATCTCCTGAATTACAGGCACCACTTAGGACTTGGTGACAGTTCATATTGAACTACAACAAAATTCCTTTCGCTATACACAAAACAGCCAACTGAACGTCACTGGTGCACCATTAATAAAGTAATACATTATTGATGGAAGAAATAAAACCTAAGAACATTTTAAGATTAATTATTTCTGTAATGAAATAAAATTATGAATATTTCCCTGACACCACACATCGAACGTGAGAGAATGACGTAAAGTGAGAAAGAGATACAAGATGAAATACGTTTTGAAACTGAATTTTCTAAGCAGATACAAACATTTATTATAAAAAACTAAAGGGAATTGCATTTATAACTTACTCAAACATATAAAAATATTGATATTTCTTCTAATATTTTGCAGAAATGAATTGATTTAAATTTATAATTTCATATCAAATCACAATGAACTTTGAATTGTAAGATACATTTTTCTCCTTACAATATGTTACGAACACTTTTGTAGTGTTGACATACAATTATATTTTTTCCTGACAAAGTGATAATGAAGTATAAATAAAATCAAATAGTGCTCCTAGCTTTTGAAAAGACTTTGAAAGTACACTCGGCTTCAAAAAAATCGCACCTTTTAAGAAATCTATTTTAAACATCTTTCAATCGTATTTGTATTATGAAATATTGGTAATGTTCGGTATCATTTGAAAAGTAAGGAAACAGAGAATGCAAAAGCAATAATTCATTCAATGTTTTTTATTGGAACTGAGAAAAATTTACAAAACAATAAAAATCCTTAAAAAACCCTAATGAAATCTGATTAATTTTTCAAAACAAAGTTGCTTAAAACTAACCTAAAACCTAGTGTTACCCCCCCTAGCCCTAATGACGTCTTCCATGCGCTCCCTCATGGATCGCACCAACTGTAGGACCTCTTCTTGAGGGATGCTGTCCCATTCCTCAATAACGGCGTCTTGGAGCTCCTGAAGAGTCGCGGGAGCGGGATCACGGGATCTAACCTTGCGTTTCAGCTGGTCCCAGAGGTGCTCTATCGGGTTCAGATCTGGACTTCTCGCTGGCCACTGCATGACAGGGATCCCAACCTCTTGAAGGTAGCCCTGCACAATTCCAGCAGTGTGCGCGCGAGCGTTATCGTGCATTAATGTCAACCCGTCGCCAATAAATCCAGCATAGGGGACCACATGTTCTTCCAGGATCTCTGTGATGTACCGGTGAGCAGTCATCGACCCTTGCCCGCGAGCACCGCCGGTCCGAGAGACGCAAGAAAGTTCAGTTTTGCCGTCGGCAGATATGCCGCCCCAGAACATGCAGGAACCGCCCCCGTATTCTACCGTCTCTTGGATGCAGGCTTGGGCAAAACGTTCCCATTGTCTTCTGTATACTCTTTTGCGTCTATCGTTGCAGAAAAGGCACACTCTCGTTTCGTCAGAGAAGAGAACAGCTCTCCATTGGTCCAGGTTCCAATTGACGTGGGCGCGAGCAAATTGCAGGCGTGCTCGCCGATGCGCTGCGGTTAATTTTGGACCTGTGGCAGGTCTTCTAGCCACAATATTTCTCTCCTTTAGTCTTCTTCTAACTGTAGAGACACTCACGGCCCTTCTACGAACTGCTTGAAGCTGCTGTTGCAACTCAACAGCATTAGAGAACCGATTTCTCAAAGACTTCGATACGACGAATCGGTCATCTCTCGCAGAAGTGCAGCGATTTCTACCAGACCCACGCCTTCGGACAAAGCCACCGATCTGCAGGAACCGCTGGTACACTCTTCGAACAGAAAAGCGACTCAAGTGCAATTGCCGAGCAACATCACACTGACGTAGTCCTGATTGCAGTAGTGCGATAACTTGGGCGGCTTCAGCAGCAGTAGTGTCCATCTTCAAGGACGTTTTTCTGATGAAAGATATTCTTCTGTGTCTTCTTCGACTGTTGGTAGCAAATTTATCCCCCAATAAGCTGTATCGACCCCTTTATACCCCAAAAACAAAACAATACAAACAAAATTTGAAGAGGAGAATCAGTTCCATTGTCATTCACAGTGACTTAAAGTGTTTAAGCTTTTTCTTTAATCAAATGAAATGGATATTTTTTTAAAGAGTTTTTATAGGGCTCTCAAATGATACCAATATTGCTACGAATAACTGCTTGTCTTAAGGATTAACAGTGCATAAAGCCTATTTTTACGGACGTGCGATTTTTTTGAAGCCGAGTGTAGAAAACATGTTTTTATTATGTATTTTAAACAAGGACCCTGTTCCCAGTAGTTGGACATAGACGGCTAAATAAGAGGATTTAACACGATTTTTTGGTAAAATAAGAACGTCTGAAAAAAAGAAAACAATCTTTGATGTTTGCTTATCCCGCTATAGTATAAATTGTTTTACCATCTTTAGTATTTCTATAGTTGACAAAAGTTTTTTCATGATCATTTCAAAAAAGTTTAATTATTCCCCTTAATGCAAGTAGTTTTAAAATGCTGGCAACCTTATTTCCGTATACCCATAGAACGTAACATAAAGCAAAATGTTATTTCTGTTTAAAAGTGCGTTTAAGGGGCCATTTAAATAGTAAAAATATAAATAACGTTAAGGATAAACTGCATAGAAATAAAATGAGAAAATATTTAGAATGAGGTCAAATCTAACAGCGATTCGATTTTAAAATTCAAGAATTTTATTCACTTGACATTGACAGTGACAGTTACAGTTACAGTTTCGTCTAAATATTTACTATTTACGTTCTATAGTTACTCGTAGACAGCCAACGACGAGACGTTTGTTCGTTGAATAAGCTGTTTTTGTGTATTGATCTGAAAAAACTGAGAGTTTCGGATTAAAATTGTAATCAGGACACTATAAATACGTTTCGCCAGTGAAATTGTATGAACTGTTTCATGTGTACATCTTACGTCGCCTGCTAAAGCCCCCCCAGCGGAGGTAAGTTTTGAATTCCACTTAAAAACATTTTTTTGTCATTCTTACCAAGATAACACCGAATAATTGCGATTATACTTATGAACGTTGCACAGATTGTCTGTATAAACCGTCATCGACCTTATACTTTGTCAGAAATAGGTACAATGTCGGATACCTACCTTTGGGAATAGTACATAACTGATTTTAAATATGTACCTACCTATTAATACTTATATACCAATCCATTGGATTCCTAGTATTCCTATATTACTTACTGTCTCTTGTTTATGCAGTAACAAGGTACTAATATTATCATTCTTACCCACACTGTGTCTGGATTTCTTTACCTACATATTAATTGTTTGTAACAATCAAATAGAAATTGTTCTGTTTGTTACTGGTGAGTTTATTGTTGTATACCGAGAAAAAAATCTGTTTATCTCACTTATTGCCAACAGATAAGGCTGATAAGTTATTTATCCATTAAAACTGTGCGATTTTCTTTTTTTACAACAACTATAAAGAAGATGGACTACTCTTACAGTTCACTTACCTCTGAAGGAAAGTCTGTGATAAGTAGTTGCCAGCAGAATTCCATTAAACTACTCAGTCAGTAAAATTGCTTAAGTTACCAAATTAGTAATAACAGCTACAGTTTAAAATATTGGAGTTAAAACCAGCTTATACAAGAACTAAGTTGAACAAAAACATCTGAAAAGTTATGTTGCATAAAATAAGGGGATATTGAAACAACTTTCAAGTTTCTGTGATGCTTCAATGCTTCACACCTTACCATCAGGGCAAATTATTTTGTATTTAGACTGTAAAATTGGTTTTGATATTACATTACATTAACTGAAAGTCTAATAAAAACGGTATGATTATAAATACTCATCATTTATCTCCATTGAAAAGAATTATGAGTACCTAAAATCTATTTTCTTCAACCATGGCAGTGTTTTATGCATAGTATCAAATTAAAACCTATAATCCATTTAGTTTCAAATAAAAAAAAAAAACAATGTCTGTTATCTCAGTTTTTCATGGACATGTGCCATATCAATTTCACATTGATATGATAAGTTGGAATCACTGGCCTCTGTTTCCTGACCAAGACTCAATGAATTATTTTTGGTTTGGACCAGACCTGTCCTTAATTGAGTCTAATAACTACCAACTCCATGCTTTAATAACTGCCAATACACTATTTAACACACTGCTGCTTAGTGTTAAAGTTCAAAATAGAATGAAGCATACTACTTGTAGTTCTACCACTTTTTATATTGTTGAGAGTTTTTATTTGATCAGATCTGCTTTAAGATTTTGAACTTTACTGTAAAGGTCCTAAAGATGAAGTCACCTTTTGAGGTTCCTATGGTGTCTATGAGATCATGAATGGTTTAAAATTCACAACAAACTGAGATAAGACTAGGTGAAGCATTATATTGTTGCCCCAGCACTTATTTTAAAGATTACTGTTGTACAATAGGATTATATTGTTCTAATTTTTTAAACTGAGAAGGAAAACAACTTTTCCAAGATTCAAGAATGAAAATTTAAAGTTTTGACCACAGATGAAAAACATTTTGTTATTTCAGAGGTAAAGCCAAATGCAATTTAAGTTTTTCTCTGCATTGCGACTTTTCACGAAAGTTGAGAATATGCAGAAAATGCGGGATTTTTAGGTATTCTTAAAAGATCTGGATTTATTTATAGAACATACCTAGGCAGTAAGTTTAGGATCACAAAACATACAAGGTACAGAGGAATGCCTGCCCAATAGGGAACACTAATATGCCTAATAGCTAGATAAGACAAAGTAGGTAGTAAAATGTTCTAATCAATTTTATAACGTAGCGCGCGTACTGAGCAATCAATTGACATGGTTCAAGGATAGAAATCTCATTCTAATACAAAACAACTATGTTGTCTTATTTTTTAGCGTCGCGTGCATAAAACACCAGCATCTAAGTAGTGAAAGTGGTTGTTCGCCTGGTTTGAGTTTACTACCGAAAAATTAACGTTTTCACTTTCGTCTTCACTGTCGCTCTCGTATCTTGATTGCTTATGGTTTTATACGAATTTTGGGTATTTTGCCTGCATTCTGCGAATTTAGACCCTTTATAGTTGAACCCTTGTACATAGCTACACGACAAAAATGATAGATTAAAAGCTTACAGTCAGTTTGGTTTGAACACAGCCTAAACATACTCGTAGTTATCTTCGCAAAAATAATACAACGCGTAAATTAATAAAATTATAAAACAAAGACAGGCAACGAACTTTATCGTGATAATCGGACATTAATTTACCTAAAACAGACGCGAAAGATACGGCGTGTTATAAACATAATTAAAATTAGTAACGACTGTGTTACTTCGTATTGTACTAATGTTTATTTAGATTTCGTTTTCGTAGATAAGCCGCGCCCGTATGTGTAAACATGGTACGTTAATATATTAAGAAATGTGAAGTTTTTATGTTATAACCGTACCTTTGTGAAGTCAGTGGCTGTTAAATCCGAAAATCTATAGGCACAAAATTGATAAAGGAGCTTTAATATAAGAAAAGATGATGAGAAAAAAAAAACACCTTACTAAGAGAATAAATAATCTATCGCAAAATAACACCGTATGTTATAGTCAACTAAAAATAAAATTAAGTATTCTATGTTAGTATACCGGTTTTCCACCTCATCTCCGCATTGTAGAGTTAAGTCTTTCGAGCTCTAAAAAATTTAAGAAACCTCCGATTTAGCCTACCTGCCAGAGTGCCATCTCAATTTGACAACAGCCTGTACGTCTAGCGGCTTTACGTGTCTTCAGAAACACGCGACGTTAGGTACCTTTTAGATATTCATTACTTGCGTAGTCAAGGTATCTTTGCTTTTGATTTATTTATTTTTGAGGAGGAATTTATATATACTACATATATTTTCTATTGTTTTGTTTGTGGGATTCAAAATCTCGTCGCAGAGGAGTGCACTTAAGTGGTTTTAATAGTTTTGATGAAGACAGTTCTAATTCAAAATTGTAGGAACTTTAGAATCAGCAGTAGTATACCAACAGTTTAAGAATCATTGAAAGCTATGTATAAGTACCTCTGAAATTTAAACTGTATAAGTAGATATCAAAAAGTCATAAATAAATAACTTTAAATTAAGGTTATTTGTAGGGCTATATAAATCCCTTGTGTGAATTAACAAACGACCCCGCCTCTACTTAATGCTGAAGTAGCGGGGATCTATTTATTCGGTGTGTTTGCCTTACTTCTCTAATATACAAAACAATATTCACAAAATGTAGATGCCCACAAATATCTCAGCTTTGCGACGAATCGGGCTGGAAATCAATAGTAGCGTCCTTAAAATAGTGCTTTGTTCCAGGCATTTGTGCAACAGTGCAGTCGCTTTGAGATACATTCAAGATATTACTTTTATTTCAAATATCAATTGATTGGAAACCTTTTTAAAGGTTGAGAGCTTATATGGGAAAGACTTCCAAGATATGTAAGGAAGAAAACTAGGTTAGATTACTTGAGAATTGAATACCTTAAAAACAATTGTGCGCCGACAAAGAGATTCAACCAAAAACAATTACATTTGACGCCCATAAGAAATTAGAAAACCATTTGTATGGTTTCCTAACCTTGGAGCAGCATGTCGAAGTATACCCACTTATAATACCCAGTTGGGGAGTGCACTTGTGAAGCTAACAGGGGGTCCCGGCTATTTTTAGGTCTCTCCATCGCTCAGCCCTCTTATTTAGCGCTCCTTTATCTTTTTGTTAAATCCTACTTTTTACTCGTGGATCTCTCGCTATACGGGTGCTCCAGTTTTGATTCTTCAGGCCAATTTTACTGTTCGAATTGCAATGTGTTTAAAAGGAGACTACGTCAGCTCTTTTACCTGTAGTACCTATTTAGACAATTTTAATTAAAGAAAAAATAAATGTTGAGTATTTATTGAACGAAATAAAACTAGTTCATACCTTGAGAGCTTGAAGTTTATATATGTTTGCTATATGGAAATAGAAGGTACTTTGAGAAAACTCAATGCATTTTCAACGAGTCATATAAAGTTTATGTGTCGTTTCATATTATAGTTTAGTTGCTAATAGAGTTTCGGATGGTAAAATGATGGTAAAGCCTTTTAGAATGACCAAGTTTATAAAAAAAAGTGACTTCAATTTGCAAATTAATATTGTTTAAAATATCTTAATCTAATCGTCTTAAAAATATGACTCACAAATATTATCATTTTTCAACAGATGGACAAAGTTGTTAAAATTGATAACAAACTATAATCTTAGTGGGCTGATACGTATAAATGAACTAAAACTTTGTATTTAATACACTCATTTGTATGTAAATAATGCAATTGGTTTCAGAACAAATCCGATTTCCATTTATCCTATTTGATAATAATAGTAAACAATGTGTATTCGCATAGAATGGAAACATCGTACGTGGGACGATGTCGAACGACACGGTTGATTCACGAAAATTTACAGCCATTGCACGTGCTCCATATCGTTGTATACTTGGGTTAAATTTCCCTCCCTCTACAATAAAACAGTGAACAGATATGTAGCAACTTTGACGAAAAGAACTGTCTTTCGTGTGACTGCTTTGATACTAGCAGCAAAATAAATATAACTTACGTGCTCATTTAAGCAAATCATGAGTTCGTCCTTGCAGAAAACATAGTTCGTAACACCAATCTTTGAATGTCAACGCTCCCGCACGACAAGGTTGCATTCACACGACAAGTAATTGCCTATCAATTTATAATTGTTCATTCATAACATGAGCATAGATTCGAGGCATCGGAACCATTGTAAAACTCATGTATTTCTTTCTCCACTTAATATACTTACTTGGTATACTTTGTAAGGCCTTAATAAGCGATGGTATAACATTTATTGTGTGACATTACTTCACCCCTCGACCGCACTTATGGGCTTTATAGCGTTAGAGCTTAAGAGGGCTATGCGAGTTGGAAGGTCAGCTAAATCGCCCGTCTTACTGCCAGTTTTCTCTCTCAACTCTAGTTTCATGCTGTTTCGATTATTTTTTATTAAACTCTTCGAATACTTGCTACAAACACAGATTGGATTCTGAATCGATATCTCATATTGCACTCATTAATTTTCTTCAGTCGACTTTTACTCAGTCACGATTTTCCAATATTCCTGATAAATTGTATTTCAGGCGGATAGAAATCCCACATGAAGTTATTTAGGTACTTACTAATTAAAGTTTCCTATTTTATCGAAATTTAAAACGAAACATGACCGACCATCTAAATTTATTAATAGACTTAATGATTTTCTAATTAATGTTTACCTTTGATACTTTCCGCCTCTGTCTATTTTCCTTAAAGTCTAAAATCAAATTACTTTTAAAATAAAAATAATCTGAACCATACTTTCCTGATTAGAAGTAGCTTAATAGATCGTGCAAAGTTCCAGAGCGTGGGTTTAAATAAATGTTTACTTATAGAAAATCTCTCTGGTTCCGAATCAATCCGATTTGTAATAATATCTGGCTAAATGATATTTGATATTTCTGTTTCCACCCACGAATTTACTGTAAATAGACTCAATTGTATACGTATATAGGGTGTTAATTGCGAATTTACGAGCTAAGGATTAAGGTTGGATTTAGTACTGACGAAGAATTAACCTTCGTTATAAAACGTCGACCGAAAATTGGAAAAAGTTTTCTTCTTAACATATACTTAGTATGTTGATTGAGTGTTAGGAGATTTAGTACCTACGGGAAAATGCATAGTATTGTTCCTCTGCATTGATAAATGGGTGGTAAATTAACACCATGTGTAATTATGACTTCCTACAATATTTCGCGATTAAACAACCAAATTAACACTCCGATATGATCTAATTGAACTTGGTAGGTACTTCAATTTCGATGACTCGCTGAAATTCGAACTAACACGTGTTGCGGTGTATGATTTAATTTGAACTAAACCCACATCCCTCCTCAGTGCTTATTTTTAAACGGTAAAGGCCATAATTTTTATGGACGTAGGTATTATCATGTTTGAGAGAAACTTAGTAATTACGTAAAGGTTATAAAAACAAAGATAGTTTATTTCAAACATTTTACAAAGTAGATTTATTGTCGCTTATCATATCATACGAGTAGATATTGTAAAATTGATTGTGGGTTCACCTACTATTTTACGTCCATATTTAGCATAAATAGCCTCTACCTACGCTCTTAGCCCTAACGATGATTATAATTCCTATACGAGTAGCCTTTCGGCACAATTAACTTTGAAACAATGCGTGTTATTTTAATAAATGTAACAGGCCTTGTTATTGGATGACTACAAAATTGTTGTTTTCATAATTTAGTGACCGATGACCTTTGAATGCCATACTTTTGGATGGATGATGGTGTATAAAATGTAGCAATTTCTAAATAATTTAGCTTATATTAATCACTGTAGAACATTTTAACTATTGTGTTGTTGAATTGAATTTACAATTACTTTGTTTGCTCTTTGAACACGTGATTTAATAAGCTCAGACGGACTGTTACAAATTACATAACGTCTACATAATAATAATCGCACAATTTATCTTCCAATAAATGTAACGGTTGAATATATTAAAATGCGAGGAAACCAGCTCAAGTTAGAAGAAGCTAAAAAAACGCCTCTTCGGGAGCTAGATTTCATAAATAAGCTAGGTATACAATATACCAGTTTGATTAAATATAACCATTTGAACTGCAAACTTGTAAATAATTTTGGCTGACTAAATCTAGGTTTTCTGATCAATATGGAACACTTGCCGCTTCCAACGAATCTCGTCATTATAATAAAAGACGTCCCGTTACGAATACCGCATTGCGGACAAGAATCGTAAATCCAGCTTAGAATAGGTTTATTACAATAGTCACTTATATCGTCCTGACTATTATCAACATAATGGACAGAAGATTGTGTTTGTAGGTCTATCGCTGATACGTCCATTCAAAGCGAGAGATTTCTAAAAGATAACCGATGTCAAGGCATTGCTATGATGAGATTGTGGTCACACGAGTGTGATAATATCAGTTCATAATATTGCGGCTTGTACACGAACTTCTCTGGTCTACTAATAGGAGAAAATTCAACAAAGTATTGCATGTTTCCAGTCTATTCCAGTTTGTAACCAGGTGTTTGAAATTTACTAGTATTAACTTGCTGTCCCGGTTTTACGTCGTCTAAAATAACCACGACAACCCATAAAGTTTACCATGAAACTGTAACTTTGAGCGGTTTAAAGAGATTTCATATTTAATACATTGTATCCCTTGTAAGGTACAAATCCCTAGGATTAGATAGAACGCTTCAATGAACACTGATACTTTAGTTATTGAGTCTCGCAAAATACACGTTTGCCAACTTTCTCAACAGGAATACCTAAGCTAAAGTAATGTCTTTCTAACAAGCGTTTTCCGTTACATTTCACTTATTAAAAATACCTATTACAGCCTTTATTTTGACGAAGAAAACTTGTTGAAGGTGATGTTTGACATTAGAATATGTTCGACGGTAGTAGAAACGTGAGAATCTGTGTTTGTTTTTATTTGTGACGAATTATAATAGAAAAGAATACAATATAACTTGATACATGTGAGTAATCGATGTTGTTAACTTTTATCAATACTATCTATTAATCTGTGATAGATCATTACCTAATCTTTTCTTTTAACAATGGATTGTAATTATATATTTACTATAAAGTTTTTATCTCAATATAAATTTTACAAGCACATCTTCATCTTTTAATACAATAGCAGAAATCTAAATGTATTATCGATTCTTTCGTTTCAATTGGGGGCCTGAGCAAGGTCAAACGGGAAGAATCTAGCCATTTCATTCTGGCATATAGCCAAAGTCCACCTGCAAACGAAACGAACATTCCCTTTTTAATGGATTCGCGGACGATGCTGATGCAGGCTTTAGCTTTTGAAGGCCAAATCGAAATTACATTTTATTTTATACCTTTAACAATGTGCCTTTATAGTATTAACTTTGAGGACTACTTCAAACTGGGGCTTAATTTTAATCGACGAAATACTCGTAAAATTTATTGATTGTTAAAAGTAATGATTAAGATTTGGAATGTGTCTGTTTCAAACAAATAATTCTTATAAATATTTGTTTCACGAGATTACAATTTGTTCATAAAATTTTTGCTTCACATTCCTTTATTGGTAATGTTACGGTGACAAAGTTCCAAGGGGATAAAATAACCTATGTACTGTAGCTTGTACACTAACATTCACAATCAGCATCGCAACACGCCGCCGCCGCCGGAGGGCTCGCATTTTACCAGAATTATACAATTCGCGCTGTTAAATTTATTATTTCAAACCTTTTCCGTTCGTTTACAGAACTGTGGCTACAGATGAGAGGGCTTTGTGCCGGATTTGCGTCCTCTCTATTTTAATCCAATACTTTGAATTAATTTCTGAACGTTACTCGCGTTATTTGGTATTTTCCTTTGCTTAATGTGTAAATTATCTGGACTATTATCGTTGTCCTACATAAGCAGAAAGAAAGGAGATCAGACGTGACTCGGTTGGCACTGCCGAAAACTAGACCTTGACTGTAGACAGACAGTCTGGCGCCATGGGTCGCGACGTACGTTCGTCTCATCAAGTGAGGGTGTCTGCTTTCTTTACTATGTCAGACCTATTTTTAGTCCAGAATGAGGTCTAGCTTAGTTACAGAATTTATAGATTTGTACCGAGACTTATACCTCTAATACCAATATTATGCAATGTTAGAAAAACGAATCAGTTGCAAGTTACTGATGCTTGTATGTTGTAGTAATTGCTAAATAAAAAAATAATCACAGTATAACTGGCAACATAAACACTAAATGCAACTATCATATCAACAAATTAGCGCAATCAAATAAAGATACCGTTAGTTTGGATTTTGATAAGGTTTGTATTTACGTCAAAAATCCCGGTTCCAAATTCATATTTCACTAGCTGTCCCGGCGATCTTCGTCCCGCCTTAGAATGAACTTTATTGTGTAGGAATAAAGTTCAAATTGACTCTACATTTTAGTAAGAAAACATTTGTATGGGAAAAAGAAAAGGTCTGTTTGAGGGCTTTCCCGGCAAATATTCGAATTTTTCTCACCGTAAGAACCATCCTTGGACTTCAATGAACATTTTAAAAAAAGAATTAGCGAAATCGGTCCAGCCGTTCAGGCGTGATGCCGTGACAACGGAAAACGGGTTTCATTTTTATATATATAGATTTAATATAAATGGAATTGATATTGTTTTAACAGCTCCAAGTATAAATTGAATTATTGAGACGTTTCGCTTAAATTATGCGTCTAATTTCCATGGAAAATTATATTTTCTAGTATGGAACATTGGACACACCGTACAGTAGCCATTGCACTGCACTACTTCCAAAGTGAAAGTGCTTGTATTCATCTATCGGACGCTTCACTGAATTAAAAATTTTACACACAGCAGGTAGGTAAAATATTTGAATAAAATGTTAAAACTTCATGGTTTTACCGATTAGAATTTCGGATTCATTCTAATCGGGTATTAATGGTTTGAAATCGCATCCTGTGAAGGTATCTAACGATGAGTTGGGAAGACTGTTGACCTACATATAGAGTAGGCCCGATCCCGTGATGTCGCGCCCGTGACCCAGCCCCCGATTTTCTAAGCCATCTACACCAAACGACTCGGCTTTTATGTGCTCGTGATTCGACCACCGATGCGTATGGGATTATGTAACCGATATTTTGTAGGCCGATTTATTGTTAGACCATTTTGATTGAAACTCGACATTTAAATTCAATCAGCAGTTCTGAAATATTAATCGATATTAATGTAAAATATATTTTTGTTATCAATAACTTTATGTCACGATTAACGGAACAGGATATCAAATGGCCAAATATTATATGTTTTAAACGAGTTGAGCACACATAATTGCCAATAGAAAATACGATTCTAACAAACTAAATTAATAAAACACCAGTCGCTGCAAAAAGAAAATCAGTGTTAGTCATGTTATGAGCTTATCCTTTTTAGCGAAATCTTTAATCAAGCGAGCTGGGCTCTAGTTAGTCTATTGACAATGATCAAGACAATAAAATATTTCGGCCCGGGTTCAATATTTGCCAAAGACGTGGCAGAATCCGGCAGAATGTGGCTACAGTTTCCTTACGGTGTCATTAGTAAATATTAGTTCTACCTACGCAGTTTTCCTTTCTCGGTATTCCGCATTGGGACAATACCGCCGAGGAAATAGTTCATGGAATCGCTTGACACATTTTACCAGCGAATGCTTAATATCGACATAATGGTTTATGATTCATAATGGTGTCTGTTGCCTATAACTTTTCCGTTTAATATACTGTCTTGTGATCTATAATAATGGATCTTTCTACTGTAGTTTTCGTGAAATAAAAAACCCTACACTATGTAACAAATATTAAAGATATTTCAAATTTTCAATAGACTGAGTTGAGTATAAGAAATGAATATTACTTAGATAGATATGTATTTATCCAAGGTTCTGAGTCCATTATAAAATAATTATATAATTTCACAAAACAGAAATTTAAATCAGATCCTCAATTCGTGGTTGTTTTATTATATTTCGCTACGAGAATTATAATCTACTTATGAAAAAATCTGTATCATTATTGACTTTCTGAGTTCAAGGCGAAAGTTTTTGATTGCGTTTCGTCGTATCTTTTGGAGAAAATTATGACTTATGTTATGACTTAGATATATTTGTTTCGCTTTTGTGTTCCATAACTCTCATTTGAACAAAATTTGTGAGAAATAGAAGCATAAGATACATTTTCGAATGTGTCATGTTGATTTGCTCCACAGATATTGTTTACCATATTTTCCATCTAGCAGTCCACACCTTGTCTCGTACGTGATACAATATGATTTCCAAGCAATTTGTATTTCCTCCAACCACGTTCCATCCGCTCGTGATACATGCGGAGGTCAACCTTATATTGTTTAACAGTATTATTAGTCGTAACTAGGACTAAACCGATGAAACCGGGTCTTTAGGTCTGAGACTTGCGGGATAAGTGTAAGTGCTTGGTAATCTTTTGAGTGAATTCTAGAACATTCTAGGAGTTTCAGGAAAAGGATTTGCCCTTCAGGCGTATGGAAGCGTCAAGGCGGGGTGGTGGGGAATGCGCGCGCATCTCGCTTCGATCCGTCGTCACTGAATGAAACCGACGGTCACTCACTAATTTCTGTCGTCACGTGCTAGTTGCACCGATAAACCTTTCCTTTACCTCGTAGAAGAAACTTCTTACCCATTATTACCTATCTATTGATATCCTATCGATTTATTTAGTAACGGATGATATTGAACGATTGTTATTTTAGGACCAAACACATCCATATTCTATGAACCGTGTAGAATATGTTACGGTAGAAAGCTTGTTTTCTTTTATTCTTACTGTTGTACAATTTATTTTACCCTGTTACCGGTTGGAAGCATTGCACTTTTCTTAAATGTCAGAGTTGAAAGTTCATCAGATCAGGCGTATTGATGGAAAACCTTTACGCACGTCTGTGAATATCTCTGAATAGGTTAAACTCGTAGGTACAGCATAGACACCTGCTTTATGAGGGATATTATTAATCGTTTACTGGGTAGTCTCGTAAAACAGTTTTTACATAGGTATATAAGTAGAGTATAAACGAACTAATTCAAAATGATCAAAGATATTGCCAGTGCCAGGCCTATTTTACCCCTTAGCTACCGATGCCTGAAGACAAAAGTTCACATTTCTCGTTTATTCTTTTTTTTTTTACTTACTGTTTAGGAACTTATTAGTTAATATTTTTTGTGGCTAATACTTCGAATTTGACAGGACAATGAGCATACCTATAAGTATTAGCTCGGTCAAAGCGGCGGCGTGGGCTGGAATTTAATAACAACGGCCGGATTAAAGATACGCTCTTTCTACTCTAATCGATGTCCTGTACTTTATGGCCGTATACATTAACAGTAATGCTTTCATATTATCAAGTTAACTTCAGAATATATAAAATTGCTAAGTAGAAATTGCTATTTATAGACACAAAGTCCCATCTTTGCCAGGTCGTTGCCTGTCTGAGACCGTCAAGCGACGTCTTGTTAATTTGAAGATTTGTTCTAGACTTTATTAAAATACTAAATTAGTAAATAAGCAGGTACATTATTCGGTTTTCCTATTAATGTGATTAGGATACTTTTATTTCTTCGCTCTAGGGCACTGTTTTGTGTCGTACCGTCGCGCCCCGGTTGTCGTAAAAATATACGATGTAATATTTTGTTTAACATGACTTTGTTGAGTGTCAGTTTTCTAACTGGTTATGTTTCTGACTTTTAATTTGAATAAAAAATGAAACGATTGCATCATACAAACATAATTTCCGCGATGTCAGTTTTTATTTAATTTCTCTTCATAATAATTCATCACACAGGAAGAAAAACGCGGATTAGCATTAGTGAATTAAAAAATTAATACTAACTCATTTTACCATTGCAATACCAGCTCATCAAACGATTACCTTAAATCTTAATTACCTACCTTAGGGATCTACCTCGCTGGAGCCCACGTCAATGACATGACTATTTAATTTACCTACTTCGTAATTGATTGTTTTTTCCAGTGATCGCTATACCATTGTACACCCGAGATATGCAATTATGCAACACACAGATGTAACAGTAACTTATCTTGATGCGAATTAAGATTGTGTGTAACATGCGCAGTGTATCAGTTTTATTTTTAAAATTAGGACAAGCAAATATGATTTGAATAGATATACAGCTAGCTAGCCTATTTTGTACTTGAGTACTGACTTAACCCTGGCACAGAACTTAACTGATTTGGATATGTGACTAAATAGATATTTAGATTTACTTAGCCAATCCAATATTTTCTTAATTCGCTTTTTTTAATAATTCTCTTCGCTGATTCACTTTACGATCTTTTAAATAAATTACGAGTACTTCAACTTGACCTACATCTTAAAATCTGCGTGAAATATATTTGTATTATAATCTAACTGTCGGATCTTTCCACCGTGCGGTTCTAAAGCGTTAATTTATGAAATGATCGTGTTGGTATATTAGTCGTGAGGCTCGAGTACCGCGCTCGCCGTAATAACACGGCAAATGGGACAGTAATTGAGTGATACTTAATTAGTACTCGCTATTACATAGATCATGTTTATTTATTGCTGGTAGGTAGCGTTAATTTTGGAACTAGGTAGTAAATAATTATTTAATTTTATAAGTGCTGGACCTACCTTAGAAAGGTAGTCTATAAGGTGTAGACTAAAAAGTACAAGAATTTTGGTTGCTTGCTTTTTGTTGTCGTTATCAAATTTATTTAGTTTTAAAACTCTGCAGGGATTCCTACTCTCGGCACGTCTAAAACTAATTTAGACACTTCTTCATTAGTAGTAGAATTTCAAAGTATAGAGGTATTTTAATTTTTCCGAGCACTTTAAAGTGGAACGTGGGTCGTTACGCAAATGAATAAATGAATAATTCTAAGAAAATACTAAATTCTAAACGCGGCAAAAATTTTTGTCTTTGTGTAAATATTTTAAGTTACAGTGTGAATGAACTTTAAGCCGAAGTAATGTATTTACCATAGAATTGCCTACGTATTTAATTGACTTTTGAGTGTGTATCTTGCCTTAGGCAAAGTTACCGTGGGATAAAGCCTTTGCGGGTGAAGTGGGAGTTCTCGTAGCCCCCTCCCCCCACAGGCTCCACGCGCTGAGGATAATTACAAACGAATGCACTAGACAGACAGTATTAATAGATCTTGTCAAAGGTGGACTGTGTTTAGTTAGTATCAAAGGCAATGTATTTAATATTTATCCTTTTTATCTTATATCGAACTATGAACAGCAGCCAGAAAATAGGACTACTTATGCGACAACAATGATCACTATTCGAAAGAATATAGGTACCTATTGCTTTCTAAGCAGCTAAAACTCAACCTGCGGCACAATAGTATTTGCAGATATAGAATATACTCGTATTTCGAAACATACGTATTGTACTGACTAGACACGCTCTACATTAATTATTTAGAAGTAAGCACCAATTAACTTGAACAGAACACAAGCTCTCGTATTCAAGTAATATAAGATTATCTAATAGTCGAAGTAATTATCCTTAACCAACTTCAGATTGAAGCCGGCTTCTGAGAAAATTGGTAAAAGTTTTAACTTATAAAAAGTAGGAATTTTAACCTGTTCCCTAAGTACTCAAACCAAGATTCCCGTTCAGTTGACGGAAATCCGGAGGAAATTGTCAGGAGAAATTTTCAAAATAATCACAAGACGCGGTATGACAATCACAATAAGATGTGGAACAGCCTAGAACGATCGTCAACCTTTTCTGACTGATTCCTTCAAACGCCTCTTATAACGCCCACGAAAAAAGTAAGGGTGGAACTATTGTCAGACGAAACCACAAATCAGTAAATATTCCAACTGTGACAGAATTAGACGCGGAAGTTCAAGGCGTAAGCAAATTGAGATGCGAAGGCGGCACGAATATTGGCACAGGATTATTATAAATAGTTGGGTAGCGAGTAATGGGGCCCTAACCGTGTTGACAGTTAAATTATGTGTTGCTTAGATTACTTCCTTGAGATGTTTTCAACTGACACAAGGATGTTTTGACACTCATTTAATTTTCAACTAGGTAACTAAATATTGACCTCTCTTTAAAGGACTTTAAAGTTTAATTCCTTCAGCGCATTATCAATGAGCATTAAGAATATTTTATAGGTACTTGAAGCTTTTTGGTAAATAATCCCATTATACGATTTTGTGAAAGTAAATTCGGCAGCTCATTATTATACGTTGTAGATGAATGAGATCGCTTAATTACATCTGTATAATTTGGAATCTAACGTTGCTAGGCAACTAGAAAATAAGATGATCATTTGATTCTAGTCGGAATTTTCATAGCAACATTACTTTCATTTAAACCGCATAATATCGCCCTTTATCTATTTGAATTAAGTAGAAACTCCGGTAGTTACCGCTACAGCAGTTTATTTTTAGAGTCCATATCATGGATGTCACACATTTTAGTTGTTCCTTCCTATTATCATTAACATATTTTGGTGTAAATTGGATTGACAACCTGGCAACCCTAGAAAGTTCATCACAGGTTTGCGGCTTTCCCCGTAATGCATATCTTGAGTGCACGCTCACGCTTCATTGCAGTGAACGTTGTAACTCATTTTCACTAGAATTTACTCTAAACCTAAACCAGATTCTGTAAGCACTTACTTCGGAGTGCTAAGTATTAGTATTTCGTAGTTTACTTGTATGTGACGAACAGATCGTAAATTAAGGCTAGTACTTACTTGTTGTTAGTCTTCTTAGTAACGCGAAATGACTGGCAAGTTCTTAGAATAGTACTTGATGGAGAACCAGACCAGGGGGTAGGCAGTTTCCTATCAGTGGTAAGAAATGAGCCGTATTTGTGTCTGTGGTACTTACTAGCCTGAATTGATATTTAGAGTAAAATTAAACATTTAGTTCTTTTAAACAGAAGGGAATAAAGAAAAAACTGTTTATTTTCCAAGATAGTAACGAAAAAGAAACAAATTTAAAACCAATTCAGCTTTACTAATGAAACAATTTGCCGCGCCGGCAAACACGTCAGACCACACAGGTAGGGTAGTTCCCACAGAACAGGTAGTTACTTACAATAGACACTACTATACAGTGTAGCGAAAATTTGATTCGTAAATAGGTACTCTAATAAGTAATACATAAGACTGATATGGGGTTGGTTTTGGAATAAAGTTTTTCTAATAGTGAAGCTTATCATCAGTGTAGGATTATATTATTTATTGGATTAGTCTGCTATTTTAAAAAGCTGAGTATTACAACTTACTTACCTACTGCCAAAGTTTTACCTGTGTTTCTTTTCAAAGAGAATAGTTCCACTTGAGTCTAGTTGTTATCTAGCTCCAATAGAGAACTAGAACTGTATACAACAAAGAGCAGAAGCTTCTTAAACAAATATTCTAAAGATTCCAAGGCCAGGAACCAGTACATGAAACAATTCCTTTATTTATTCAAGAAGTTTCTATACACGTGAGACTTGTGTATTAGAATTGTAGATAAGAAAATGGTTTTTGAAAGTGTTGGTAGAAAACCAAGATAAAAGGCAATTAGGTTATAAAAAGAATATACCTCTAGGGCTTCCTATGGCGTTAGCAATCTGTCACTATTCAGAGTATCAAATAATCTACAATATTATGCAATAAATGATTGAGTATTGAGTATTGAAATTAACTTTTTCGCGTTAGATAGTAGGTATTGATAAATAAATATAAAATCCCGTAATGAGAAAGAGTATGGTTAATTTATGGAGATATACTTAACCACGATTTCCTCTTGAATTGAATCCTGATATTTATTTTATTTTCATATTCAATTTCTATATTGCATAACGGGACGATACATCACAGTTGTCGTTTTGTCTTTTTAACCCCCGACGCCAAAAGAGCGGGTGTTATAAGTTTGACGTCGATGTCTGTCTGTGTGTCTGTCTGTGGCACTGTAGCTTCTAAACGCGTGGACGGATTTGGATGCGGTTTTTTTTTTAAATTAAGCTGGTATTCCTGAGAGTGTTCTTAGGTATATAATATGCAAATCGGTCTAGCCATTGCAAGGTCATCAGCTCTTTTGTCGGCTGTGGTTTGTCGGGGGACCGCTAAGTTGCTAGGTAGGTACGCAAAAAAATCTACCTTAAGTAATCATAATGAGATATCAAAATTTAAAAAATACCTGTGAACGAAATGTTTTAATTGAATTGATAAGTATAATTTAAAATATTCGTAAGGAAAATAGAATGCGGTCCCCCGACGAAATGTAGTTTGTATGAAAGTTGTCAATTTGTATGAAATATTAAGCGATGTTCAGTTGACAAAATACTACTTATTTTATACGTTACTTTTTATAGTAGGGGGTTTATTAAATTTTTAATTAAATTTTTATTATTCGGAAGCGAAACGAACCAAATTATTGTGTAGCACGCACGCATGCCTTATTTCGTATTTCATTGACCGATATAATCGAGTCATGTGATCATGTCAAACCAGGGGAACGCGGTTTTGGGCTCTCAAGGGAACATAAATGGGTTAAGAATTACTCTTTATTGGTAAAGTATTTCAAGGTATAAAATAAACTATGTTTATTATAATATTAATCCATCCCCCATGCTTTTGTGCGATGAGCGTATTTCGAAACTTATTTTGATGGGACACATATTGGTTTTAAAACTAAATTATCCTTATGTATGTGGTTTAAGTGAAGAGTTCCACGTAGCAGACATAAAACCGTTACAAAGTTTCTTAGTTGAATGTTTCCAGGCAGCTCGCCGTGTATTTCGCACAGAAGTTGCAAATTAAAAAGTTCTGGTGTCGGGTGTTAAAATGAATCTATTTAGTGAAAGACCAAGTTTTGATACCCGCGGCGATGCTTATTTTTTTCCGGTACAAAATAAAAAAAATAAGAAACTACGTCGATAAGAAATGTTAGATAAAAAAATACGTTCATCAATACTAGGATAAAGTTCAAAATAAGTTCTGTTGGAATTATTGGAATTAGTCATTTGTTACGTTTCACGCCATATTGCTTTTTCGCGATTCCATCAAAAAATATTTCGTGATGTGACGTCAGATTATGACGTAACGACTTATACGTTCGCTCAATTATGTTACGCTATCTGTGATTTATATCATCGCTGGAAAATAATAGGTACTATTTTCCAATTATTTAAGTAATGTTCTTAGTCAAATCTAGTGTTAAATTCAATACCATTATAAATAAAATCCTTTAAATATTAGAACACTGGATTGGTATTGGGTTCACGTGTGATGGGGCGAGGCTGCGCGCGCAAATTGTGCCTCCGTAGAGCCGCTACGAGCGCTTCAGTCGCGATCGAGCTACGCGTGTAGAGACGCTACGCCGTCGTAGCACTGACATTTCCACCGTCAAAGTGTAGTGACAGTGTAATTCTAAGGAGTGCATTGCCCAACTATACATCTAAGGTAAACTATCTGAATATAATATATGTTTTTAAGTATAAATTCATCAAAATGAGTGTGTTCTTTCTTCATTTTATCAAAATGATTAATAGTTATGGAACATAATAGAGAACGTCCTTCCATCCGATTTTGAGTAATTTCCATTCAAATGATGTACAGAAATTGACCTTATTCTTCAATATTATAAACTTTGCTGAACTTTTGCTTATTCTGTATGTCATCTAATTTGCAGTTTCCAAGCTAAGTGACTTCAAAGGACTTCAACCTTTTCCAACATTTACTTAAGTAACTCTGGCAATTTCTATTGAGCTAGGCATAAAGGTAAAGGGGAGAGGTTATTTGCAAATGGGATTGACCCTCTGTAGACGTGTGGAGCTTTACGATATTGTGCAACCCATTACAGCTGCTGAATAATTTAAAGCAAATTGCCGCAACCGCTTAAGGGACGTCGACTTTATTACTTCTTATGTAAAGTTGTTTATCATATCCTGTATAAGAAGGTGCTTGTTGGCTTACCGTAATTTCTTTTACAGAATATAAGATAAGGAGATATAAATGGAATTACTAACTGTACGGGGAATCTAGATCAACCATATCTGATGTGATATTATCAGCAATTTGGCTTCGGAGGTGCTTTGAGTGGCACTACGTTCAACCCTTGTGTCGACACACTATTGACCCACTACGGCAATCTGATAAAATTGGTTCAGACTAGACGACAAACAACAGTCTTTTAATGGTTCCGTATCTAGAAGTGCTTAATTCGTGAATTTCACTGCGTTTTGTTCTTTTTCTGTCCATCTGTCCATCCGTCCATCACCGAGCAGCAATCTCAGGAACCGAGAGAGAATTGGTCTTTTTTATATTTAAGTATGGTTACTGTAGCTATATCACTCAAACTGCAATTTGGGAGATGCCGATACAAATCAATGTTGTTCTGTTCACTATAGGTACATGTATTAACATTGGAAGACAAAGCAGGAACAATAGACGCCATATCTCTATTCATGCTGGACTTAATAGGTTTCAACGTAAGCCGATGATAATTAACATAGTTCTCAAAGCTACGAGTATATTCCACGTATCTAAATACAGGTACGGTATGCATCGGGTCGCTAAAGGATACAAAATCAATTTCACTTAATTGGAATGGCATTGGTCAGTTTGTAAATGACGCCATTCATTCACTAGTGGATTAAAGAAGTTGTGGTATCAGTATCTAAGCGTTTATCTAGAAAGGTGATCTAGGTTCGCAATATCTTTAAAACGTAGGAATACATTATCAATATGAATGAATATTGATTGAGGGTTTTGATGACGTCACTTTCGCACAATGATAAAAGGCACTCTTGTGCAGGTTCTTACCCCTAACTTCTATCAACTTGATAAGTCCGATACTCCAAGATACCTTTTATAATAAAAACGATTAATAACCCCCGAAATATGGCCGAAATACGAGTAGTAAGTTCTAGTAATGTTAATCAGAGGCCAGCGGGTGTACCGCAAAATCAATTCTCAAAATTCGAACGATTGACGATGTGTTGATGAAAACGTGGTTCGGTACGGATTACGTGAAATTCAAAACGAAATAAAGGAATATCGTTGTAGTAAGCCCCTAGTCAGTGCCATCATTGCCATTGCATAAGTCTTAATATCAGAATTTTTTACTCAAAGCGCTGGAAACTCCGTTCTACATAAAGTTAGTGGAACATACTCGCATTTCAAAGCAATGTGCACATGAGTCGAGGTCTAATTAATTGAAGATAATTATTAGTTCCGTAGTAACAAAGTTTCAGTACATGCGGCAAGGGAACTTATCAAAGAGTTGCGGTGTTGCATTTTGCTCACTAGTTAGTTTAGGACATCTTTGCTTTGATGTAGTTGATTAAAATTTGTTCAGTGTACGCTGGTGTTGTGTACTTTACAATACATTGGTGTTACTGGAAAATTCTAGCAAGATTTTCCTCCCTCATCATTACCGCTTACTTCATAGCGAAGATTTCTATAAATTAGCACTTAGGATAACTGACTTTAGATGGATAGATGTTTTGGCCAAGGCTGTAGGTGTAGGTTCGGCGATTGTAGGCCACTTTTGATTGGCGGTCGAAAGGAAATCTTTTGGGTGGGTCTACGTCCATCAGTGGAAGGATAGTAGAATACTTTTATGTCAAACAAATTGTAGTATAACCTAAGTAAGATACTCGTATATCAAATACATTGTAGAATATTGGTATGTACTGACCTAAGTGTACTGACCTAAGTGTTAGAAAGGTAAAACTGTTTCTTATGTATGAAAACTAACTCATAACCTTACAGTCTTTTAATAGTGGCACTAAAGTCTAAAATGTCATCCGGACAGTTAGTTAACTACCGCTACGATAAAATAATAGCACTGCGCTACATTTTATAACGTAAAACATTTTTCATTTCTCTCCAACTAGGTAGTCAGTTGAAATTGCTATCGGAGATTTCTCTAGAAAGCATATTGAAGTCACTTTTGTGGAAGCATTTTATAGAGTTATAGAATATTTTCTGTTGTTTTCAAGATTTCTTTGTTTTCTTATTCAGTCTTGAGTTTGTCAGTTATTGCAAAAGAAGCACCCAACCAACCCACTTTATTAATTCATGGTAGACTTCAATAGATCTTTTTCTTTAAGCAAGAAGTCAAAGCGTTTCTTGTATTTATAGGTACTTAATAAACTTACAATTTTCTATTTCGATTTTTTTTTTTGTAAGTACCTAGTCAAAGGAGAAATACCTGAATGATGACTTCTTAAAGAGCCTAGAATGTAAAGATTGTATCACTTAATATCTTTCTTACAAAAGATTTTAATTAACTATAGGACCTGTAGGTACATACTCCTACACAGATGTTATTCAAATAGAACAAACAATATAATAACATGCCTAAGGCCCGTCATAACGAATCAACAAACAGAAATACAACTTTAACATTGAAACAGAATATTAGATTATACGTAAACACTAGTTTATAAAGTAGACACCTGTTACACGTGTAACTCACGTGTTTTGCGTTTGAGGGATAATGTACTATGTACCTACTGAGCCCTGGCTTATCAATAAGGGTGTCCTTAGTCAAAACACAGCTCTTGTATGTCATTTCGTCCGTCCGTCACCAGGCTGTATCTCATGAACCAGATGATGTATTACCATTGCCCCTAAAACAACAAATACTAAAAATAGAATAATAATAATTAAGGGGGGCTCCCATACAACTTGCTTGCTTGCTGCTGCTTTTTTTTTTGCTTGATATCAATATTGAATTGTACGGAACCCTTCCTGCGTGAATCCGACTCGCACTTGGCCGGTTTTTAAGCAACTTGCGTGGAAATATCACAAAAAATGGAATCTCCACCTGTCAGCTGATTGGTAAATTTATTGCTACGAACTTTACTGACATACCGCAAGAGGCTTTTGCAAGCGGTGCCGCGCCGCCGTGCCGGCTAAGGTCCGGTCGTGGTACTAACCCATACCAATTCGAACATTCATTCATTCAGCTCGCATTAGTACTGGCGAGTGCCGCTATTACACCTAAGCTTCTACTACTTTTAAGTCTTTTAACTAGTATAAATTATACAACTAAGAAACAACTTTCAATTTGGTAGGTACCTACATTATTTTACCTTATAATTAAAAACGTGATTTAAGTGTTTATCCTAATGGTTTTAGAAATAGACTTTGCAGAATAATTCATTACTTTAGCCTGTTAGATAACACCGCTAAAGAGAAGCCGCCCCCGCTTTGCACTTTGACCTGCCCGTACTAACTTTAGAATGAACATATTCGACATAATTATTGAAGGGTCTTTAGAATATTGATATAGCTATATATCAACGTCACAAAATAAATCTATATTCTGAAATGATTCTTTAAAAAAAATGTAGGTAGGCTTCGTTGCTTACTCTTTGCAAACTCTCTATATATTTACACAAAAATTATAAAAAATGCCTACAGTATACTGTCGTCAAGATAATATAAGCTAAGATACCAACGCATTTCAAAAATCTTTCTGACATTTAAGTTATCATAACTTAAACTTTTCTTAAATACATCAATAAAACCTTCTTTGCTTTTCATTATTCTACGTAAGTATCTTGAAGCCTGATGAAATGCTACCTACGTTTGAAACGCGTTGACGTGATCGTGAGACTGGCTCGTATTTGATATACCTGTCTATCGCTACGTATTTTATAGCTGTAGCACGCCTACGCTTTATTACTACTCGTATCTAGACACGTGTTGCACGTCTGTTTATTCATACTTTAAAATTCCACACACGTTCACTGGCCTTGTCTGAGAAAATGTTTATCTTTTTATATTTCTTTAATAATACGCGTAGTCGTAGGTCGTAGTAAACATCTACGCTATTACTACAAAAAACTTGCCCTGCTACGGCGTAGCAAATCTTGTTATATTAAGTGCTACGGATGTGCTCTACCAGACATATCTTTATGTTTATATTCCACCCACAATAGATATGGTGTTTTATGAAGGAGCCTTTTAGCGATGTCCTTCAATTTTATAAGATTCGCGTATTATCTTCGCAAAAGCACTGATTCCAAACAAAAATATAACCTAATAAGCACACACAATTATTTCTTACGTTTTAGGTAAGTACTTTTGGTTTATTGTAGAATACGTGTTAATTTATTCTTAAAAAGTAAATAGGTTATTGTTGTATTGTTTTACATTAAAGATTAAAAATTAAAGTTAGCTAAGAGGCGTTACGTAATAATTCTGGATTACATTTATTTATACAGATAGGTACAGGAAGTTTACATTTGTTAATGATTATTATCATTAGTTAATACTCCAAAGATAACAAACACAGAGAAAATTGATGGAGTAGAAACGTCGTAAGGTAATCGCGGTCAATCGCCGGTCACAAGAGTGCACCAGCAGGGTAAACTACGCTATTGTTGACCCACTGTTACATAACAGCACGGTCGTCGCGCGTATCGATCCGGCCGCGTGGCACGGTGCCAACGACAGGCCCGCACACCCTACTTCCTACAACTCCACTGGTACAAGTTCTGCAAGTTTTAGTGTTAAAACTACTTTATTACATACAAAAAGTTCCTTGCTGCACGCGGTACAACCTATAAACTAGCATTCAATAGTTAGGTAATAAAACCTTAGTCATAAAAGCGAAGTTTTCCGTCTTGCTCGAATCTCCCCGCTAACATAAGAAATACTTTGGAAATACCTTACCTGATGTTCACGAAGTATTTCTTATCTTTCTCATTTTCACTTTACGAGAGGGGAATAAAAGATCTTGATTGTTATTATTTTTAGATTGCGTCAAACCGTGCTGGCGTTTATTAAAAAGCTCTTCATTTCGTTTTTATTTAACTTTAAGTTTTATATTTGTTTTCTTCTTTCCAGATAACTGAACGATATCAATAAACTGACTGCCTCATCATGGCGTTCGCTGGACTTAAGAAACAGATCAACAAAGCAAATCAGGTAGGTAATATTGAAGTATTTATTACAGTTTCTTATTTTTACAACTAATTTACATTTATTTTTTATTGAAAAATCATTGCAGTTGCAATCAATTGTGGTTTTAGTAAGTGTATAAACTAGTAAATGACAGCCTTTTTTGTTACAAATCCACTCGAAAGTTTTAAAGAGTTGATGCTCTTTTCAGTATTCCATTTCTAACGGCTCCGTAAATAAAGGTTCTCTCATTCTTTTATTGCCATTCCTTCAAGGAGCACTTAGGAATGTCGCAACAATTTTAACGAGCTGCGGTCCCCATGTTATATTAAGAATCGGGTTTCCCGGAAGTTACCAGAAAGTAGAAACTCCAAAATTCGAAAGGCCGAAGCAAAGATCGCTATCCAACATACTTACCTACTTAAAAAAAGTTGCTTATCTCCTCTGTTTGTTTATGTGGTAACTTTTTCTAGACCACCAATTAGTGCTGCAAAGGACTATAGGCTTTTAGGCCTTTTTTTAAGACCAGCCTAAGAAATAACTAGCCTAGTAGGCTAAAAACCTATTCAGCCTTTTAGTTCCAGCGGCTAACCTAGAGTTAATTATATTATTCAAGCCTATTCAAGCCTTTTGGTTAAAAGCCTAAAGGCCTAAAAATAGGCCTAACCTTGTTTAAGGCTTATTAATAAAATAAGCCTTCGAAGCCTATGAAGCTCTTAGGCCTATAAGGTTATTTAGGCTATTAGGCTATAAAGCCAAGTCGGCCCTACATACCTAACTACTGTGAAAAAAATATTGAAAATAACTAAGTAGGTACTACTAACTAAAAATTTGTCAGTAGTATTAGTTAGAAGTGAGAATTTCAACGCTCTAGCTAATATAACGGTTCATGTGATACAGCCTGGTGGACGGATGAACGAAAAACAGACAGAAAACGAATCGGTAAAAATGGTCCGCCATACTACAAACAAATAAATTATAAAGACCACAGTGGGACTATAAAAAAGTCTAAGCCTAGGCGTAGGTCTAGGCTTTTTTAATGCCTACTACTTAAAAATGGCTATAGGCTTTTTTAAGCCTACTACTTTAAAAAAGGGTGTAGGCTTTTAAAAATGACGAAGCCTTTAAAAGCCTATTTTGCTTGTCTAGTCTCAAAAAGGACTCGATAGGCTGAAATTTAGGCCTAAAAGCCTATAGTCCCTTGCAGCACTACCACCAATGGATTACTTTGATTTTTCTTAGGAAAGGTTATTCGAAAGTTGATTTATTTTAACAGTTCATCCGTTTACGAGTTCATTATAAAAATCAGGCAATGTAAAACCAATAGTTACCATTCCCTAGTTCAATTCTGATTCTTTCATATAACACAAATCTTATGAATGAAAATGAATATGTACGAGTGAATAATCTTACGTATTTATACGTGTAATTTTGTCAATACGCTTGGATCACCCACACAACCATCAGCAATATTTGAATAGGTTCATACATTAATGATATAACTCACAAAAGACCTTTCACGTTATTAAGAAAAGAACTTCTAAAAATACAGCGCAGATTTCCAATATCTACAAGTGAATGAATAAAGCCTTTTTCGTCTGTCGGTCTTGTATGGATGGATCGGATATAAAGAGTAAGGCGGGATTTTCATTCCAGAGGATTATACGTAAGTTGTACCATTAGGTTGGTAAAACATTCGAAAAAAGTATTTTCTGTCACTTCTAAGTCCCAATTTGAAGAAATAAACATAGCACGAATTTAATCTACCGTAACAAACTTTGTTAGGTACATCCTATTCTGTTCAACAAGGACTATAACCATTTAAGCCCTTTTGTAGGCTTTGTTTCCTCTAAATAACGCCTCACTTCCGTTACGTGAACAAAATTTGTAAATCGTAAGCTTCTCTCTCTAAATTGAATCTATTTTGCGAGGCCTTTAGTTGTCAAGTATTTTAAATCCTCTTCATTTGTGTTCGGACTGTTTATTTTGGGGAAACAGTGAATTGTTACATTTCGATGTGATTAATTACATCGATTCTCTTGACCTGATTCGAAGACGGTTTGATAACAGCCTCAATCTGTTTCTTAGTCGTTTTACTCGTCATCTGTTCTGATTCTTAAACCAGTTTCGTGATTGATGGTTCCGTAATGGCACGCCCCAACCCACAAACGCCTCTCCGGACTGAATAATATACTAACCCCAGCCTCAATTTCCAGGGGACTTCTTACAATTTCATTTCACGGCTTGATATAATTCGACAAAGGTGTCCCGCTTGTTCTCGTTAGGAATTCGTTCTGGGTTTGGTTTTATTGTTTCGGGAACAATGTTTTTCTGTCGTTATGTATTTATTACAGGTTTAACTTTCTGTTGCTCGTTTCATGCCGCCACGTAATAAGTTGTTCGTAAAATTCGGAGTACAAACATGTTGAAATCTTAAGCGAATTCTTAATCTCCAACCAACGGGATGCCTAAGAACTCCTTATCTTGTGAGATAAATTCCTTTACCTTGTACCTTGACGGGAAGCGAGGGCTTATCGCTGATCGCTTGTTTGGCCGACCTTTTTACCCAGATTTTTTATATTGAACTTTTCTCATAAATTAACGGTTCACAAAGTTAGACTGAGGTTGTTTAATGAAGCGCAATCCAGTCGTAAAACAAACAACATTAAATTGAGTTTATGTCGTGTGCGCTTTATGTACGTACTCAAAAACATTTTCATATTGAATGTGGCGAATTGCCAGTGGCGAAAAACGTAATTTAGGATTTAATTGAGGCTAGGTTTTATTGTGGCTCATTTAACACAAAACTGTCATTAAATAATAAACCGCTTTTTTATTTGCTCTTAAGCTGAATATCCGACCCGCGTTTAAGTCGTTATTAAACGGGAACTGATTTTGAAACGAGCAAGCGTTTCTCAATAAAGGGGGTTAGTGGGTAAGCATAAAATGAACGCATCTAGGAGTAAAGTGGCGATGCACCGCGACGTATTCCCGAAGGACGACGGGGAGGCGGCCGTGACCCGCTCGCCCTATATTGTGACGTGGCCCAATTATGGTGGCCTTCTCGGCGTCCCTGATTTGCAGGACTCGACTCGTTGACGCGGGGCCAACTTGCCTGATTGCGTTGCACTTCAAAACTACGTCTGCCGTGAAAGCGGATTATGTTCCCGCTGAAAATTCATTTGAATTTTCGAACTGAATTGTCATTTTGGTCTGTATTTTGGTACTTATTTTTAATTATGAAATAAAAACTAAATTAAATGATTCATTTTAATCTTACAACAATTTTACATTCTTGTAATCAGTATACCTTTTTTTTTTAAGAGATATTAGCATTACTCTAAAGAAAAGGCAAATTATACAAATTTTATTAAATTAAATTACCTGCCTACTTGATAAAATTGCTTCATTGGTAAAAAACAACATTTAATAATTTAATTCATTTATAAGGTTTCATTTGCTAGTTTGTAATTTCAAGGCTAATTAAAATCTTGAGTTTCTAAACGCTTTTGCAGAAGTTTAATATTTGTTTGATCTTTTCATCTTTCAACCTTGCTCTAACGGAGACTTGGCAAATTGTTATGTAGAGAAAAATAAGTTTTAAAATAGTAAAGTACACAGACACAGGTACATAGACATGTCCCAATTAACGTTGTCTCCATCACGCCACGTCCTTTACGAAGCTTATGTACGGGAGCAATTTGTTGAACATAAGCAGCTTATTTTCTCCGAAAGTCGAAACCCATGCCTCGATGACGCAACAATTGATGATATAAATTTAATAAATCTTTGATACATGTTAGTGGTGGTGATGGTAGAAATGCGAGTTTATAATTAATAAGCGAAATTTATAATGTGTCTTTATTGTCAGTCGTTGTTTAGATGACTTTTCAGTTTCCTAATGTAAATGTTCTAAAAGATAACCCCTCATTAAATCTTTAGTAACTACGACTATCTAACCTCTGACTATGCCAAGTCGGAACTACCCACAAACCCTCGTTATTCCAACCATTTTCGCTTTAAACAACCAGATAACCTAGTTCTCTAGCAGTTATAACTTATATCCCAACTTTCGGTACATCTGAAACTGTTTTTGCCGCTACATAAACTCTACTTTATATTACAACGTTTATATTTCCAAAGGTTACGCAAATTTAAATGTAGCCGTAATACGAGAAGCCAAATATTTTCGATCATAACTTTGTAACTTTGAAGTTAGGTAAAGCTCGTTCAGAAAACAAGCGGCAATATTTTTGAAATTAACATAATGTTAAAACTTGTAACAAGATTTCGGCAGATCTGGTGAAGTGAAAATTAGGAAAATCGAAACTTTAATTGTAGTTCCACTTTTTCTTACTCAACTTTTTCACTGTACAAATTTTGGAGAACTCTGATAAATTGCGAAAGTATTTTCTTTTAATTAACCGTAAATTAAAGTGGAATTTCAATTACGGCTTCTGCTGAAGGGATTTACTTTGAAAAAATAAATCTTAATTCATTTATTTTTGGTTATTTCTGTCTCAAACTCCATAAGCCAAAATTGGTACAATTTACTATAATAGACCTAATTTATGCTTACACAATTTTCCCCATTCTTTATTCTTCGAGTGATCTGTGGTTTACATTTGCTACAGTATATCTTCTGAGCTTATATTGTCAGACACATTTATATTTGAATCTCGTTTTATATTTCCTTGGCTATGAAGAGTGGATGACTTGGATTTTGTATTAGCGCGGCGGTACTCGTCCTAATCCTCACGAAGCCTCAAATTACCCTTGAGACCTTTTTGTCGAGCCTTACCAAAAGTGACGTTTCGCATTGTTCATAAAAAATAAACATTTTACAGCATTAGGCATTTATTTCCGAGTACCAAGGTAAGTAAATATATTTCTGTTTTACACCTCAAAATAAACAAACGGAAAGAAAACATTAAATATGAGATTTTAATAGCAATTTCTTACACTGATTGACAATTTATCGTACAGGATAATATTTTTTCTTTTCCTCATCTCCCAACGGTTTCCATACAAACCATCCCCAATTAGTGAAGTAACTTAACGTAATAGAATTGCCCACCCCATTACACTAATAGCTTCCCAACATCCTAATGATGTTTAATTAGCCTCAAACACGTGTCATGACAGGATGTATCTTAGATACCTTTAGTACGTCATCTCAGGCTTTATTTAGGAGAACGATTTTCAAACACTAGCTAGATTATAATGATTTCTACAGTTTTTCATAATGTTTGTAATGAAAACTAGTGTTTTAATTAAGTTCTAAATATAGCCTATCTAGGGAAATATAAATTAAACACGGAGCAGTTATTCAACGACAGCCATTTTTAATACGAGTGAGTAATATCATACAAAGTGGCGCCCTCAAGTAACAAAGGCAGGCAGGCAGACTAATGGGCTGCGTTCACAATTCAACATCCTCTCTTGAACGTAGACCCATGCCAATCAGGAACTGATGATGCTTTGGTTTTGCCAGGGCTTTGGTCAGGCAGTCAGCAAGCATTACACTTGTAGGAATGTACTCGATGTGAATTTCACCAGCTTGCACTCTGTCACGAATGTAGTGGTGACGTACATCGATGTGCTTACTTCTGGCGTGATAAGCAGACGTACCTGTAAGTTTAATCGCACTTTGATTATCACAAAACAAAGTTATAATGGTGGCCTTGGCTTCAGGCCACAGTTCGTTATGTAATTGTCTCAGCCATAGAGCTTCTTGAGCAGCTGCTGAGATTGCCATGTATTCTGCCTCAGTGGTTGACAGTGCTACAGTTTGTTGCCTTTTGGAGTTCCATGATATAGCACCTTCTTGTAACATAAAGACATATCCCGTGCAGGATCTTCTTTCTTCAGTACACGAGGCCCAATCAGAATCACAATAGCCTATGACATCTTGATTCACATTGCTTTTGTATAACATGTGAAGATCTCTAGTCCCTTGCAGATATCGAAATATCCTCTTTACAGCAGTCCAGTGTTCTGAAGTAGGCTTTTTGTTATATCGGCTGAGCGTGTTCACTGCATAGCAGATATCTGGACGTGTACACTGTGATATGTATAGCAAACAACCTATAGCTTCTTGGTAGGGAACCTCATTTAAAACTGCATTAGCAGAAGATACTGACAGTTTGAGATCAGCTTCCATTGGTGTACTTGCAGCTTTGCAGTTTTCCATTCCAAATCGCTCCAGTGTACTTTCTATATATTTTGTCTGATCTGAAATCTCTGATCTGAAATCATCTGTCTGATCTGTCTGATCTGAAAATGTCTGATCTGAAAGTCCCTTTTCATCCTGTGTAATTCGTAGACCAATGTAAAAACTTGCTTTTCCCAACTCCTTCATATTAAATTTGTCAGTTATTTTCTTCTTTACAGAATGTGCAAGTTCAATATTATTATAAAATAGTAGCAGGTCATCAACATAGAGGGTTAAAAACACCATGCTTTCTTCACTATGTAAATAGTAGACACATGGATCCAATTGTGATTTTTGAAACCCAATTTCAAATAAATAGTTATCCAGTTTTTGATTCCATGTTCTACTTGCTTGCTTTAAGCCGTATATACTTTTATTTAGTTTACAAACTTGTTTATTTCCATTTTCATAATATGGTGGTTGTGTCATATATAACTCTACATCTATATCACCTTGTAAAAAGGCTGTGATCGCATCCAGTTGCTCAATCTGAAGCTGATGTTAGGCGTACCACAGGAGCATATACTTCAGTGTAATCAATACCATAAGTCTGTTCATATCCCTTGATAACTAATCTTGCCTTATATTTTGAAATGTTTCCATTTGCATCAAGTTTAGTTTTAAAAATCCATTTACATGGTATTGCTCTTTTATCAGGTGGTAGATCTGAGAGAGTCCATGTGTTGTTGTCTATTAATGACTTGTATTCACAGTCCATTGCATTTTTCCACTCTTTTGCTTTTTCACTGTCCAATGCTTGCTTCACTGTTACAGGGTCAGGCATTATTAAATTATTTTCTTGCATTTCTTTACACAAATAGGTGGGCACCACTTTTCCATTCCTTCTAGGTCTTAGGTTTCGAGTGGTGGAAGGTAGTGGGCTCAGACTTACTTTGCGTTCTGGAATGTAGTCACATCCGTCTTCACTTAAACTATCATTCTCCTTGACTGTGCTGACACTTTCATTTGTACTTGTTTCACTGCAAGTAGTATCATTTAAACTTTCCTCATTTAATTCTTCATTAGAAGATTTTTCAAGCGGCATTATAGCAAAATCCTTCTTTATTTGGTCTTCCAAGAAAACAACATCTCTACTTCGAACAATTTTTCCAACATTTTTATCAAATAATCTATATCCTTTTGATTCTGGGCAGTATCCAACAAATACAAGCTCTTTAGATTTGCAATCCCACTTTAGCCGTTTTTCCTTAGGTATATGCATCATGGCTGGACAACCAAATATCTTCATATGTTGTAAATTAGGCTTCACACCTGTCCACATTTCAATAGGTGTTTTATAATTTATTGATTTGGTTGGTGAGCGGTTTATAACATAGGCAGCAGTGGAAACTGCTTCTGCCCAGAACTTCTTCGGAAGATCAGCATCAATGAGCATACACTTGGCACGTTCAACAAGAGTACGGTTCATTCGTTCACTCATGCCGTTTTGTTCTGGTGTATATGGTACAGTAAATTGTCGTTTGATACCTGATTCTTTACAGAATTTATCAAATGCTTCATTGGAATATTCCTTTCCATTATCACATCGCAATGTTTTAATTTTTCTTTGTAGCTCATTTTCCACCAGAGCTTTAAATTCTTTGAAGTAATCCAAAACTTGTGACTTAGAATGCAAAAAATAGACGAATACCTTCCTTGAGTAATCATCAATAAATGTGACATAATAACGTGCACCACCAAGTGACTTTTCTTCCAAGGGACCACATACGTCGGAGTGGATTATCTCAAGAAGACCTGAAGCCCTTGTGCCAACATTTTTAAACTGTTGTCTAGTTTGTTTTCCCTGCAGACAAGTATTGCAAGTCACATTTTTCTGCTCATCTATTTTCAAATCTACACCTTCAGCAGACTCTTCAAGTTTCTGTAGATTCTGATAATTTAAATGACCCATTCTTTGATGCCAAACATGAGCTGAAGTTAACAATGCATATGTGTCATTGTTTATCACATACAAGTTATTTTGTATGTACCCAATCATTACAAGTTTTGAATCTTGATATATTTGGCAACTATTCTGATCAAACTTTACTTCACAGTTATTTTTGGTGATTTGATGAATTGATAACAAATTTACAGCCAAATCTGGGACATACAAAACATTTTTCACTTGTATAGTACCAATCAGGTTCTTGCCGTCTCTGTCATAGCTTTTAATATCAACTTTGCCACAACCTTTCACTGGTAATGTTTTCTTATCAGCAACAGTGATGCTATTTATCGATGGAGCTTCAAAATCATACATCCAGCTCTTGTCGTTAGTCATGTGCATTGCAGCGCCTGAATCAAGATACCACCAGCTCTTTTCAAGTACTGGAGAGACAGGGAAAGCAGCCACATATCCAGAAGTGCTTTCAGATTTATCTTTTGGTTTGTTCGAGTTAGCACTTTGATTTGAACCACGATTTGAGCGGCAAAATTTTGCATAATGTCCATATTTATTACATTTAAAGCATCTTGGACCCTTACCAGAAGGTTTATTAGGCTTGTGATAATTTGAATAAAAAGCTGTCGAGTCCTTTTCATCTTTGACATCCTGAAGAATTTTTGTTTTCACTAAATCTGTACTTATAGGCACACCAGAGCTTTCCATTGCCATTATCATTGGTTTGTATGATTCTGGTAGCCCCGCAAGAAGGAGCGTTCCCAACCACTCATCATCAACACTGAAACCAATGTTTCTGAGCTTGTGTGCACAGGTAACTACTTTGTTCACATAATTCTCTACACCTTTACTATTTTCTAGATCAGTGGTAATCAATTCACGCAATAAACCCACTCTTCTAGTCAAACCTGAGTCATCAAAAGCTTTTCGCAAGCTATTCCACACTTCCATGGACGTTTTTGCATCCTGAATGTGAATATAGTTGATGGGATCTACCAATAGTATAATTTTCGTCCTGGCTTTTGTGTCTTCGGTTGTACTAAAAGAGTTTTCGACATGGGGCTCCACGCATTTCCACAAGTCCTCGTGTTCCAGCTACGTCTTTACAGCAAAGCTCCATGTGGTGTAATTGTCACGGCCTTTCAATTTCACGATATTAATCAAGTTTCCAGTTGATGCCATGATTAATTACCGATGCTTATTACAATTGCTGAAAAAAATAGCTGAAAAAAAAAAATGGCGAGAATACGCGACTGAGACTGATTGAGGTTAGCGGTAACCTCAAATTACTTTTCGCGTAAAACTTTTCCCTAAACTGCCCTAATCGAACCTAATCGGGCGTCTGGGCCCATAACCTAATGAAAACTAGTGTTTTAATTAAGTTCAAATATAGCCTATCTAGGGAAATATAAATTAAACACGGAGCAGTTATTCAACGACAGCCATTTTTAATACGAGTGAGTAATATCATACAAAGTGGCGCCCTCAAGTAACAAAGGCAGGCAGGCAGACTAATGGGCTGCGTTCACAATTCAACAGTTTGTAAGTTAGAATAAACAGATAAAATACAATTTCTACTGAAATATACCAGTTTAGTAAGTCTTAATCCATTTGTGTGAAATTGCGAGGAAAATTTTGTTGAGCTTTGTATGAGAGCTCACAATGACACAATCCCCTTAAACGTGTGTAATTTGATTTGTGTGAGCCGTGAGCCGCTCCCTCGTTTTCTGTGGCAGCAGCATCCTAAACCCCGTTTTTGCTTATCTAAAGCCAAGCAGTAAAAAGTTGATTCGAATCGCGAACGCTCTGCCAGCTACGAGCTTACGACCTCAGTTTTTGTACAGGACCATAAAGCGCTCTACAGACGTTGTTGTAGATCGAAAATGACGTAAAAAACGTCACATGAGAGGAAAAGTTGTAAGAATATAGTCTACTACAACAGGCGCGGTGTCTTCATAATGAGTTTCTAATATTGGATCGAATATGTGACCTGAAAATTTCTTTGTACCGTATGTAAGCACCCTTAGAGCCTACTTCAAAGCGACGACCTTTCAAGGTCACGTATGAAACCTTGAGCGTATTGAAAATACCTTAACTTTATTTGGTTAGTTAACTCTCCTAGATAAGGGTGGCTTACGGGCTTAATCGATTCGATGGTACGATAATTTTGTAAATTGTAATTAAGATTGTATTAGTGATGTGTTTAGAAACTCGCGCAACTTCAAACACAGTAAAAAAATACAAGTCGTGTCTTAAAAATTTTATGATACTGATTTAACTGTCTTTAGTAAAGACTAAAAAATAATAAATATCTATGAATCTACAAAAATATTTTATTATAGATTTTATAAACACGCAAGCTTTGATTCTTAACAGTAACCTTGAAAAAGCCTCCGACAACATCACAATTACTTTTTTAATTACAGCTACCGTACCGTAATGTTGTCGGTATAAAGTGAACCAGTTTTAAACGTTCAATATCGTATACAAGAGTTCAGAATTCGGTCAAGGTTAGACCTCGGCCCAAGCTTTGTTCGGATACCGGTAGCGGGCTCATCCTTTGTTGAAACACTCAAATGCACCGCATTTTTCAATGTTGCCAGTGAACGCGCTTAGATGAAAAGAACAATATCGGTACAAAGCTTTACTTTTATCTTTTATTTCACGTCGTGGGAAAATTTAAGGTTATCATGATATTGATTTGAGAACCGTCACAAGCTTCGCGTCACGGTACCTTTAATGTTATTTGTAACTAAATTAGAAAGTAAAGAACAGAGCCAATACGAAGAAGTTGAATTCTAAAGAGGCTATAATTGAATAGAATAAATTCAAAGCTTTCTCTAAACATCCAACAAAGACAGGCCACTTTGTTCTACACTATACAAACCTTTTAAACTCTCTGTATTTAATTAAAGTTGTTATTATAATTCTTATCATTGTTAATTTATTGTTTCAGTATGTCACCGAAAAGATGGGTGGTGCTGAAGGCACCAAATTGGACTTGGATTTCGTGGAAATGGAAAGAGTAAGTTGAATAATTATTCTAGAATGAAATGGCTTACCTCATGTATTTTTAAGTAATTACTTTAGTTTTTTCACCGTTCCATTCCAGCACGACACCTGACTTCTCAATGTAATAAAAAATATACTTTTTTAAAAGTAAAACGATAGGAATATAAGCGAAACAATAGAATATTAAAACAAACCTAGTCTGGTTTGCAGAATAAATCCTGATAAAGTTCAAAGTTACAAAATACCTACTTACCACTTTAACTCACAAAATACAAAAGGGATTAAAGAGATCGACTCACATCACATATCAGAAATATTGGCTCGTTAATCTCTCCATGACCTGACACTACATTGTTCTAATGGCTCTTGTGGAACATCGCTCAAAACCGCCAACACGAGTAATGAACGCTACCCTCTGAGCACTACGACTAATTAACCTGAGTATGTAACCTTAACAACCACGCTGTAATGCTATGTAATACTAACAAAATATAGACACGCCTACCTTCCCCTTATTCCTAGAAACTGTAAAGCTGAATTGGAATATTCTCGAAAATGTAATGGATTTTTCTTATGCAATTGCTAAACAATAAAATCTCGCACTGTAATAGCGTTTCTTAATACAAAGATGATAAAGTCATTCCAAGAAACGTTTATTGAAAAATCTTCCATAGTTTCGATTGCAGACTGTTCTTTGATATTAAGCTGCCCTTTGTCTGATTCGCTTTGTTCAATTAAACATTCTATTGATCATTCGTACCCAATCTTTTGCACAGCACAGGTTCATTTTAATACCTTTCATCTAAGGTAATTTTGTAACTTTTGAACTCTTTTTGGGAATCTTTGAGGGTAATTGAATTATTCACAATATAAAAGGTACTGTAAAAGAAAATAGCTATTAATGCATTGATTGATTAATAAAGCAGACCCTAAAAATGGTTGTAATTCCTATTTCAGAAAACAGACGTTACGTGCGAGTTAGTAGAAGAATTACAGACGAAAACAAAAGAATTCCTGCAGCCGAATCCGACGGCACGGGCAAAGATGGCGGCCGTGAAGGGCATTAGCAAACTCAGCGGGCAGGCCAAGAGCAACACATATCCACAGCCAGAGGGTGTACTCGGGGATTGCATGCTACTCTACGGCAAGAAGCTAGGAGAAGACTCTATTTTCTGTAAGTATTCTCAGTAAGAAATTCTAAAAAAGCGGCACGAGGAAATTATATTTGAGAGTAGTTGATGCTTCTGTCTGATTTTATCTATTATGTGACGCTGCAATATTTACCTCCATATCGCACAAAGGGGCCTGTTTAGACTGTATTAGCGGTTATTAACGGATCAGCTTTTCGAAATTTCAAAATCTTAAAAGTTGATTAAAACTTACTGATTAACTTACTAATTGGCCACCAGAAACTATCGAGTCCCAGGTCAAAGCTTGTCTAAAGGTATAAACCTGCCTCAGGGTTTGACACGGCTTCGGCATTCTAACTTTGAGGCAAAGGTGGGTCGATACCTAACTTTCCAACAATAACGATCTTCCTACTTATAGTGTTATCTTGATTCCAGACATGATGTTATAACCTTTATGTAACATATTCAACAGTTATTACCAAGTTAGGTTGCTAAGCCCCAAAGCGTAACCTCAAAGCGTACCGCCTACGTGGATTTCATAGAAAATTATCAAGCTGGTAGGTAGGTGATTAAATACCTTAGATCGATGCTACGATTGTCTAAAAAGTTAAATATTACTGATGTTTATCAGTGATTGTTTTAAATAATATTTTTTCTCGATAATGCGAAAGACTATACTACGCTATGCTATGTCCTCTCATGTGTCTTCAACTATCTGTACTATAAAAGTCAACTTAATTTAACATACGAAGATTCTTCATTCAATTCAACACTTAAATCGAGGATTGCTAAGAGTTACATATTGCTAAACTAAGCAAAAAGACCCGCGTCCTTAGTCCTATACACCAATTACCAAAGTCTACATTATACATGAGCATATGTTCACCTTCCAGCACAATGCCTGATCGAAATGGGCGAGGCGATGAAACAGATGGCGGACGTGAAGTACTCCCTCGACGACAACATCAAACAGAGCTTCCTGGAGCCGCTGCACCATCTCCAGACGAAAGACCTTAAGGAAGTCATGGTAAGCTCATCTACATGTTCTATGGAGCTTAGAGATTTCATTGCTAGGGCTTCTGTACTTCCTTATCAACCCTTTTAACGTCCCTACTATAGGGGCAAGAGGGTAATCTCATATGAGAGTGATTAGGCTGTAATCCACCAAGCTGCTGGCCCAACGCCTGTTGGCGGATTCCCTTCTATTAAAAATTGTAACAATAGGCTTATCTGCTATTAAAAAAATACTTGGAAATCATTATGCAAATTCTGCAATCTGTTATCTAATTCTAACATGATCATCAGTTGATATAATTCTCTCAGTAACTGTTATCTCTACATTATCTTATTTGCATTGTAATCTTATTACAGCACCACAGGAAGAAACTACAGGGGCGTAGACTCGATTTCGACTGCAAACGACGTAGACAAGCCAAAGGTGATTATTGCGATCTCTTTCCTCTTTGTTCTTCTTCATTTAACCAATCTATTTCTTTCTCTATCTAATTTTGTTCTTCTTTTTGTCATTGTGATCAGGCCTCGGTAGGGTTAGTCCCTATATGAGCCCGAGTCACACACCAAGACAGGGTACGTCGTATCAGAAGCTAGATTTTAACAATGTGCTCACTCCATTGTAAAGCTAATCTTCTGTTATTTATTAAGCATAGTTTTTAATCCCAGATTGTGATTTTATCTTTGATATTCATTTAATGTCCATTTCTTGTTTGAATTTTTATTTGAATGTATCTAATTTATACTGAAATGGATATCAATGAATGTCAAAGTATATTGAATCCCCATTACCAGCAGTGTAATCAAGATACTTCTTTCTTAAGCAAAGAGATTCTTGACTTTTCTATAATTTCCAATACTATAACATAAGCTCGTTTATTTCATGTCCCGTGTTCCTTTCCACCTGCGTCTGCTACTACGATTACATCGCCTTCATTCATTTGCCTGAGTTTGTTTCCTTCGTTTGGTCTGTATTTTTGTTTTCTTTTTTATTTCGTTCTTAATTTAAACCTTTTTTTTGTCATTTATTACTGGCGATTTTTTTTGTGACTGGCCACTTTTTATTTGTTCCTTTTTCAAAAATATTTTTGTTTGTAATGATGTGTGTTCGCTGAGCGTCCGTACATAGGTGCTCATATTCCAGACGACGAGATCCGACAGGCGGAGGAGAAGTTCGCGGAGTCGTTGCAGCTCGCACAGATTGGAATGTTCAACCTTTTGGATAGCGATGTAAGTTTAATTTTTGTTATTGAACTTTTATAATACACCGAGTTAGGATTTGTAGGACATACCTAAGAAACAAAATACGATCTAAAACTGCCCGGAACAAAGATGCCCTTGCGGCGACTTCAGTATATTTAAAGGCAATCAGTACATCTCTATCTAATTTAAAAGACGAAGAAAAATGATGCATATTAAAATCATACTGCCGCATTAGCTATAAAGTTGTTCAGTCGAATATAGAGGTACATAAGTCTATAGAAATCTTTTAACCCGTCTATTGTATTGTAACCAGGTTGAACAAGTGGCACAGCTGACCTTCTTCGCGGAGGGTCTGTTGGAGTACCACCAGCAATGCACCGAGATATTGCAAACTCTCGTCTCCACACTTATGGAAAAGTAAGCAGAAGTATTGGTCTAATCTTTATCTTATGCAAGAATCCTATCGGCTAGGTTTTTAACAATTTATTGGCCTGATTAATAAGAGTTTTGAGCCAGTTATCCGTCCATGTTTTTAACGTTTTACTAAAGTCTCCATTTCTCTTTTCCAGAAAAGAAGAAGCAGTCAGCCGTCCGAAGTTGGAGTTCGTACCGAAGACCCTAGCGGACCTGCACATCGAGGGCATCCACGACTTGAACAATGGTAGGCGGTACGGTTCCTCCCAGAGCCTGTCGCGGCCCTCCCTCCGCCCGCACCTCCCTCCCTCCTCCTCCGTTGGCGACCTCAGCTCTGACCCCTTCCAAGCCTGGGATACCCCAAACACGAGATCCCACATACAACCACATCAGTTCAAACGACCGAATCCCAAGGTCATTCACCCACCCGCGCCCGGATTTATACCCCACCCGGCGCCCAGGAATCAGTACAATGGCAGAGACCCCTGGACAGGTGATACAGGTTTTATTTGCTGGTTCTTTTTATGTTGGTTTTGGTTGTGGATTGCTTTCGGTTTAAGGGTTATGGGATGGTGGTGGAGCGTCAGGTGCGCTTTAATTCGCGGTTTGGGTTTATTTTCATACACAAAATTTTGTTTAGTTTAGAACTCTGCAAATTGTACCATATTTGTGAACCGAGTCGTTGAACCGAGTTACAAATGCGACTAGAAAATTAATTCTTGTTTCTGCTTCTTTTATATTTGGAACAAAAAGTTGACATCCATCACAGGGTTCCATAAAGATTTTTGTTTGACAAATATGTACAGAGATATGTACCTTATTAATGTTAAGAGATTTTAATGTTGACAGCTACACCATGTTGTAATAGGATATTCAATGCAATATTCCAACTACAAAACTTGTCAGTCCACAATCAAAACTCTCTCGAACACGCGCACGCTTCGGGCCCGTAGCACTATGGTGAAGATGATGCATTCACATCATTGTGACTAACCATTATCATTGCAATGTTACTCGTTTAATTAAGAGATCGTCATTTATTTTGCGAGAGTAAGAGATGGGTACAGTAACGAAGGAATGAAATTTTCTGAAAGAACGTTTGTAGTAAACGATGCACAAAATTGATCGACTTTGACAGACTTTGACTGTAAAAGCTGGTTAATGCAGGGTAAGCGACTGGTGCCGAAATCAAGACAAGTCAGCGCTGACCCGAAAAAAAACCCGGTTAAATTGATTTCAAGTCAGCACTGAGTTGCAGGAAGTCAGCTCTGACCAGCTCCAAATAGCGCTTTTACATTAGTTAGTCGGTTAGACCGTATTCGGCTGCAGTCACCGATTAATATAAACAGGTATTCGATAGGCCATATTCGTAAGCGTTTCTGTTAAACCGAATGCGGCCGCCGCGGCGGCGCGCCGCCTTCGGCAACCGACCTAATGTAAATGCGCCATAATTCACATACGAATATTTAGAAGTCAGTTTAGTCGCGGGCACTGGCGCCGAAAGCTGACTTGTGCACTTACCTTGTCTAAATCAGCCTTGTAATCAAGCAACAGTGAGTACTACTTGAAATTTTGTACATAAGATGGAGAAGAGAGCTAATAATAATTGTAACATAACAATGGAAAACAAGTCATTATAGATATCCCATTATGGTCTTTTTTTCAGTGAACGTCTTTGGTATTCTACAGTGATAGAAAAATGGAGCAGTTGGCGTTTTTGTATTGTAAATACTGTCTGTAGTTAGTTTAAAAAAGTCACCAATTTAATAAGAAACTAGACACTAAACTGCTAACAATCTAAACAATCGTTTTTTCTCCTTATTTTGGGCTTTTTCTTGTACCTGGAGGTCAAATAGCTCTGGACGTCGGTGAGATTGTACAGAATACAGTTTTCTTTACAGATGGCGCGAGATCCTAGTCCTTTCCTGTTCCAATCCCGAATACATGTTTTAGAATAAGTAATTTTATTACGCTGTATGCAAAGGGTGAATTCATTTTACAATTATTTCGTTATTAACGTTTAAAGCGAGCGAGAAAGTTAAATAACTTTTTCTTTTGCTTGTACTTGAATTTAAAGCCTCTGCGTATAGCAATTTTATAAATGTCAATATTTGCTGTTACCTCGTTCCCTTGAAAATATGTGTATCTGTTATGAGTATTTTATATATTTTGGAGTCCTTTGAGTAAGAAATCTTCCAATCTCTCGTTTGTTTGTGTCTCAACTTCCCTTTGTTTAAGCGAGTAGACAGTATTCGATGTTTACTATCTCTTTCTAAAGTGTTCGTTGTACAGCATATACAGATGTACAGATTGACATGCACATTTACAAAAAATATATCTCAATTAGAAATCCGAACGTTTTCAACTTATGCCGTAGCCCATTTTATATTAATTGGCAGAATTTATTGATTCCTTTTTGAATTTAAAATAAATATAGAAAAGCCACATACGACTAATTTAACCAGCATAAGTCGTGTTTCCAAATTAAATACTTACTTATGCGAAATGAACGAGCTAAATAATCGATTAGAACATTAGAATAGTAGTGTAATAAATACGGGTAATATTAACGAATGGCGCGCGCGTAGCAGGCGGCTCGCACGCCGGCTCCCCAGAGCACAAGCCGCCGTCCAACCTCGAGCTGTTCCCGAGCACCAACATGCAGCGCTCCAACAACGGTAACACATTACACACACAAATAACACTTGTAGAGAACTACATTTTATATACGACATACACACATCATTACAGACATATACACACTCACACGTTTTCATGCTACTTATACAACAGGGTGTAATATTTGATATTGATAAATATACACTTACATGACACGTACACTCAAACATTACTCATACATACACTCAAAGTTACAGATAACTTTGCTGCCTACATACAATAGAATAGGTTGACGAATGATCATTCAATATCTACATAACGGAAAGTTCGTTAATACATTGTTGCGTGTATGTGTACAATATACGTAGACAAGCGAACATTTGCCTAGATTTACGAAATTACTTTCAAGGAATTGACATTACGAGTACCTATATTTATTTTATTACACACTAATATTCATACATGCGAAGTCAGATACATAACATTTTAAAATGCTGATGCGAAACAGAGAAACTCCTTAATATTATTGCGTAGTCTTAATTTGTTTTATATGAATCAAAAACCACTAAAATACTCGAGCACAAATACAACACAACTTCAAGTAGTTTCTACCTGAAGTAGTTTTCCAGATTTGTTTAGTTTTGTTGGATTGCATTACGGTTTTATATCGCTTACCTCTTTATTGATTTAGAAAGTTTTTTTCCGAATGTATCTTTTAAGATTTTTCATTGTGCATGTCAACATCATACCACGAATTTTAGAATAGGGCTTCAAAATAATATTTTGCGTGTCAATGTTAGCGCAGGCATGTTGTGACGTCGCCATTAGCTTTTAAAAAAATCACCGCTGACGTGATCATAGCTCATTTCACCATGCTATATCAAAATTTAATTCATTTAGGTTATAATCACGATAATAATATTCTCAACCATACTTAATGCCTTTCATATCATAATGCCATTAGTATTTAATTAAAGAAATACATTTGGGGAATAATGTTTGCATTTGTTGTTTGCAAATTGGGCTACCAATTTCAAGAGGTATAATAAAATATGTTCTATTTTATGAAATTCTAAAGTTCAATAATTATTTTAAATAATGCAAACTTTATTAACTCTATAATCTCGAGATTTCATACAAACATGAAATTTTCGAGAGCTTTAGCTAGTAAACAGAGAGTGTGCTTAGTGCAAATGACACATTTATAATCATTTGATAACTTCGTAATTTAACTTTTTACTTTTTGCTATTTGAGTGTTTTTTTTTTAATAATCAAACTAATGACATCACAGTTTGATCATAAAGTACAGCTAGAATAGAAGTGTTTGCGCTCTGATTTGCATCAAGCAACCTCTTCGACTATGAACACTCAGCTGCGGGCCGATCAGGTCAATTTCCGGTACAAGCACGCGTCCATTCCAATTCAATTCGAATTAGTATTAGTTCCGTTCTTAAACCTGCATTGCCCCGCGAGCTGTGTGTTCTAGCATCAAAAGTAAATGAGATTTAAGTCCAAGTGTTAAAGTTCTAAATCCCGCAGCTTCACCACTGCCGTCGCCTGTTAAGTCCCCGGCCCGGACGCCGGTCGTGCCGGCTAAGGGCCCGTGCTGCACCGCCCTCTACGATTTTGATGCTGAAAACCAAGGCGAACTCGGATTCAAGGTATGTTCCTTAATAGTTCTATAGTAATATGCAGTTGGAGAGCTATTAAAGAGGCCTATGCTCAGCAGTGGGCAGCTATAGGCTCATCATCAGATGATGGTACAGGATAAAGAGTGTTTTAAGAACCCAGCGTGAATCTGTCAAAACAAAATAATACCTTTTATAAAAGTCTAGCTGCGGATATCATACTGCTTCAGTAAATTATGTAGTTACAATACACATCTTAGAGTCTATTATTGTTTTAATTTTGGTACTGGCACGCGTTATCTTGAATATTTTTATTTCCGCTATCAGATTTTATCGTAATCTAAACATAGATAAGATTGTACATGAATTATTTTTCAAACAGGAAAACGACGTGATAACGCTGATCAGCAAAGTGGATGAGAACTGGTTCGAAGGCTCGCTGAACGGGAAAACTGGCTTCTTCCCCATCAGCTACGTGCAAGTAACGGTCCCCTTGCCCAACATGTAAACACGTCACTCCAGGATACCCCAATCCTGGACCAATACAACTTTGTTAAGCCCAGAATAACCCCACTGTGTTGACTGCACATTTTATCTATTTCCCATTTTACTCCTTACGATATTACCTAGTCATTTTTTCTTCCCAGTATCCAAAATGCCAACAATGTTTTACCATCATTTATTAAGGATTTCCCTTCTTCAATTAATAGATTTTATTCCCATTAATTAGCTGTCACACAATAAATTTTAAAACCATCTAAAATTATATACATCAAAATGTAACTATAAAAAGTTGTATTTGATCTGTCTTAACAAACGTTGTAATTTAATTAAATTGTTATTTGTGTCACGTTACGCAGTATTACGTAGAAGTTTCGTATGATTTGAGTCTGTAACTGTCGTGTCAAAAGCTCAATGTATAATTATGAAATTTTAATCCCTCGTAATCGTTTTTACACCTTATTCATTTACTGACTGCGCGTCATTTCACCATGTCTTCCGATTATTTTCGATACTTTCTTTGGTTCTATTTTAAACTTTTGTTACGCATTTAAGCCGAGTGGAGGACATTCTCGAATCATTGCAAATATGTTGCCATTTTATTAGATGACTATTTTAATTGTATATTTAATTTATTCTGATAATGAATTTGACAAGTATCTTTTTTATTATAATTGTAATTAGTTTTAGATAAGTTACGTTGATTTATAGTTGCCTATACCTCGTACGATAGTTTGGGCGATATATTGATGGTGTTAAGAACTCGACTTTTGAAGTGAATATTGCGTAGTTCATAAACAATGGCAGCAATACTACGCACGGACTGACTAAATAAATTCGATTGAGTACCTTGCCTACTGATTAATTTATGGAATATTAGTTCCGAAGAATTACGCAAGTAGATATGCATAGATCTCCACCGGATGAGGTTCATAGAGATTAAGTCTGGACGTAGGGAGGCAGTGAAGATGCAGGATGGCAGGATGCTACGAAAATTAGAGCGAATAGACTACCAGACACCAAAATTAGACATCAATTGTTGTAAGCAAAGATTTCTGTGAAATCCCGTGCGTTAAGTGTCCCGTCTTCTCTGCTTTCATTGCGAGTCAGGCACTAAACATCAGTGTAAGTAGAATCGCGTGTGCGTGAACGCACAATCGCATCGGATGAAGTGAATACCAGAGGCTGAGGCTCCGAGCCTTGAGGCAGCATCAATTCTGAATGGTGATATTTTGAAGTAATATCTGTACATTTGTTGATATTATTATGGATCTATTTTTGTAGATGCGCTATTCTCTCTGTATAGATTCCTTTGTTGGTTCGATTTATCAACTTCAGCTAATGTCGTACTGTTTGATTTAAAGCACCTATCGTTTTTTAGTATTATAATGTAACTAGTTAACATATGAGATTAGATTTTATAGTTATATCTTTGCGGGTAATTATTTATCTAAATGGAGAATGTATACAATGTAACGTATGATATACTCGGGAGAGGAGGAGGGATCTTGCCAGGAATCCGTGGCGTTTCGATGTTCGATGTGTTATTGGCAAACTATAAAATAATAAATAAATATTATAAATGTCATTGTGATAACGTTAGATATCATGCTATTGGTGCAGTGTCCTATACATACCATATGTCTGTATATTTAAGTTTACCTTTTATATTTTTTTATGTATTTTTTATGTTTCCGTACTTCGTGCATAATAATGTCTTTAGTAAAATTATACAGTCTTCTTTACATTAAGCATAATTAATTACCTAATACCAAAAAATGTTTCCAATTAGTGATTTTGTAATATGGCCTCTCAATAGTGGTATTAAATGTATTTTAAATGCACTTAAGGTCTTAATATTTCACATTGTCCAATATTGATGTTGCAGATATTGAACATTATTTCTAAATAAATATATCGTTATTGTCGTAAATTGAAACAGACCCCATTATTGATCACATTTCTGGCATACAAAAGACAATACCTAGATCTAATGTTAGTTGTATGTAAGTTCATAAATAATTGTTCTATCTTCAAGTGTCTCTTAATGTAAGTATTTTGAGTAAATATTACATTCGTCAGTGTTATGAGGAGAATGTTTAAATGTTTATCGTGCGATGCTCCGGAGCCGAGCGACTGCATCCAATGCAAGTGGCGTCCTCGGCCGAGCATCCATCACATACATATTTCTCAATTTACTTTACGCAATCATCTTTATCCTTCCGGGGAATGAATGTAAACTGTTGTTGTATTCTAAGATTCTACAGAATTGAGATAAACGATATAAATTGATGAGAGGACCTATTTTTAGCTGCCCTATACTGTGTTGGTTCTGTGTCGCTTTACAAAGCCTATAGAGATGTAAAGGTGACGCTCGGGGAGTGGTGCTTGTTGATAAATAAGGTCATTGTTACCATTCGGGGACTACTTGGACGGGCTCACTTCGAGACTCGAGACGCGACGACAGACGAGGCGATCGCCCTCGGTAGCGAGCCGCACAAAGAGAGTTGAATGAAACGCGAGTCATTGCACTGCGTTTCAGGGCAGACGAAAATAAAATCAATACGTAAAACGTTATAAACCTGTTAAGAAACTGCGCCACCGAGGCACCGCTTACTTTCAATCTACGACGTTCGTTGTTTTTGTCAACAAGCATCTACCTCCACTAAAAGTCGCCATCAAAACATACCTAGTAAATATTTTGCTATCGGCGCAAGATCGTCTGTTATGTATGATGTAATGTTCTCGTTCATGTTACTGTAATCTTAATACATACTGTAATATGATAGATTAAATTGAGGATTTACGAGATATAATACGAATATTATTGATTTGTATTAAAACTTATCCCGAAACTTATTGCTCGTTTTCGCCTCCTAATAAAATGTTAACAATTAAATTCTACTGAGTGTTTTATTTTTATACCCGCCACGAACACACTACATATTATGTAAATAAGACAATAAGAAGTCAGTGGGCAGGCACACTGTGCGAATACGGTCATTTTAATAATCAATGAGGTCAACAAGTCTTATCTTCAGACAACAGTTAGACAAAACAAGAGACCAGTAAGTAAGTAGGTATCGTCATAAATGCGCAGCTATAATCTGCCTACTTAGGTACTTTATTAAGTTTCTGCCCGAGCATGACACAAATAACAGCTCTAAGGTTTCAGGAAACCCGTTGGAGGTTAGCGTTGCGTGACCGTGAGTGCTAATATAATGCTAATATGCCTAGGTACCTACCTATATGGTGCAATACAAATAGGTATTAACATCATCGCCTCATCCGAAACAGATGACAAAGTAAAAGTATTCCTACCAACAATCAAAGATCAATACTAAGTGCACAAGTAATACCTACTTAGTATTTATTATGTAGGTACTACGAGTATTTCTATCTTCCTACTTTCTTTAACAACTTTTAGGTATCTACCGATTTAACAACAAAATTAGCAGATTCTGAAATTGAGCTAAAGTTTTTCCCTTGTTCTTCCTTCTCTTTTATTGTTTATTTATAGCCTTATATGTACCTAGGCACTCGTAGATTGTCGATAGGTCACCTAGTCCTAATCCGTACCTAAACTGTAATCGGATCTTTGTGTTGTGTATGTCCTAGATGCATCGAGTTAAGACCAATTATATTATATTATACTAGGTGTTAAGACTATTCTAAGTACCTACCTATAGGTAGGTAGATGATAGGTACTATTAGATAGGTAGGTATGTGCTGGTATGTTTAATATGGTATTATTAAGTTTACTTAAGTGACGATTTGCGATTGTCTCAAATAAAAACACAAAAACAAATAGGTAACGGGATTAATAACAAACAACGCTGTTGTTTATTTGATTTTAATTCAAACATTCAGTGTAGGTATTTCCAACAATGACGAAGAAATGTCGCGAATAGACATGATAAATAATCTAGTTAAAGAAAGATATGACGCACGTTTTGCGCAGTAACTACCTAACTTTATGTTGTTTTTACATATGTAGGTATTTCTGCTGTCTACGTAGTTTCGAGAACAGCGTTATTTCCTCAAATAAATTTAGGTATTGCGGCCGAGACCTACTTTCCTTGAGTTAATGCGTCGCGTCGCTTCGCGACTCTTTGTAGGAAGGTATGGAATGAAATGAAATATAGTTTTATTCACATTTTCGAGAGTATACGGAGTTTCTTTTTACCTCTAGATAGGTTGTTCTAGGTATTGTTTCTCTCACCCTCCTGGCCCTGGATTTTATACTTACCTACTACATGATCTTCCAAAATCTGTAATCCACTTCCGTAACCGTTGTACATAACACGTCGGAAATATCTGCGTACCTGGCTTGATGACGTTATGCAACTCGTACTTACTCGTCATGGTACTGGATGGGCGAAAACGGGGGAATCGCGGGGGAAAGCGCATTCCAGCGAGGTCCGCAGATATTTCCGACGTGTTATACCATTTAACTTCCACAGATCAACAACGAAACCAAACCCCGCCCTTGTTTACTAATTGCGATTTGCGAGCTAGCCCATAGAATGTCTAGATAAGAGAGGCAATTAGGAAAAAAACGTTCTCAAAAAATGCTTTATGTAAAATATATTTGTATGCAACAGAGGTAAATTTAAAACAACTGAACCTGACTTTAGAGACTTAGGTATTTGACATTGTGTTCTTTGTAGGATTTCGTCAAGAGCTCACTCCTACTTTGAATCAAAATAAATAATTTTAAATATCTCGTAACGAGAACCTAGTAGGTAATTGACTGCTAGGTAAATATTGGAAAATAAAAAATCAAATTATCAAGCAATCTGTTTATTGAAATGGCGAAATTGGAATGGTTACTTGAATGTCAGTTACAATTTTAACTACATTGTTACACAAATACAGAGTGAATACAATCAACAAGCAGAGATTAGTTGCCGCCACGGAGACGAAGCACTAAATGCAAAGTTGACTCTTTCTGGATGTTGTAGTCTGAAAGAGTGCGTCCATCTTCCAGTTGCTTTCCGGCAAAGATCAATCTCTGCTGGTCTGGTGGAATGCCTTCCTTATCCTGGATTTTAGCTTTTACATTTTCAATAGTGTCGGAAGGTTCCACCTCAAGGGTAATTGTCTTTCCAGTCAAAGTTTTTACGAATATCTGCATTCCTCCTCGAAGACGGAGAACTAAATGCAACGTCGACTCTTTTTGGATGTTATAGTCTGAAAGGGTGCGCCCATCCTCCAATTGTTTGCCAGCGAAGATCAAACGCTGTTGGTCTGGTGGGATACCTTCCTTGTCTTGGATCTTTGCCTTTACGTTTTCTATTGTGTCTGATGGCTCTACTTCCAAAGTGATAGTTTTACCAGTCAAAGTTTTGACAAAGATCTGCATACCACCACGGAGACGTAGCACTAAGTGAAGAGTAGATTCCTTCTGGATGTTGTAGTCAGACAGGGTGCGGCCATCTTCCAGTTGTTTACCAGCGAAGATCAGACGCTGTTGGTCGGGCGGGATTCCTTCTTTGTCTTGGATTTTGGCTTTGACATTTTCAATGGTGTCAGAGGGCTCAACCTCAAGTGTGATGGTTTTGCCAGTAAGGGTCTTGACGAAGATCTGCATACCACCACGAAGACGCAATACAAGATGGAGAGTAGATTCTTTCTGGATGTTGTAGTCAGACAAGGTGCGGCCATCCTCAAGTTGTTTACCAGCGAAGATCAGACGCTGTTGGTCTGGTGGGATACCTTCCTTGTCTTGGATCTTTGCCTTTACATTTTCAATGGTGTCTGAGGGCTCAACCTCAAGTGTGATGGTTTTGCCAGTAAGGGTCTTGACGAAGATCTGCATACCACCACGAAGACGCAATACAAGATGGAGGGTGGATTCTTTTTGGATGTTGTAGTCAGACAAGGTGCGGCCATCCTCAAGTTGTTTACCAGCAAAGATAAGACGCTGTTGGTCTGGTGGGATACCTTCCTTGTCTTGGATCTTTGCCTTCACATTCTCAATAGTGTCAGATGGCTCTACTTCCAAAGTGATAGTTTTACCAGTCAAAGTTTTGACAAAGATCTGCATACCACCACGAAGACGCAGCACCAAGTGAAGGGTGGATTCTTTCTGGATATTGTAGTCAGACAAGGTGCGGCCATCCTCCAGCTGCTTGCCGGCAAAGATAAGACGCTGTTGGTCTGGTGGGATACCTTCCTTGTCTTGGATCTTTGCCTTCACATTTTCAATAGTGTCAGAGGGCTCAACCTCAAGAGTGATGGTTTTACCAGTTAGGGTCTTGACAAAGATCTGCATACCACCACGAAGACGCAATACGAGATGGAGGGTGGATTCCTTCTGGATGTTGTAGTCAGACAAGGTGCGGCCATCCTCAAGCTGCTTGCCAGCAAAGATAAGACGCTGTTGGTCTGGTGGGATACCTTCCTTGTCTTGAATTTTGGCTTTAACATTTTCGATTGTGTCTGAGGGCTCAACCTCAAGAGTGATTGTTTTGCCAGTAAGGGTCTTGACAAAGATCTGCATACCACCACGAAGACGCAGCACCAAGTGAAGGGTGGATTCTTTCTGGATATTGTAGTCAGACAAGGTGCGGCCGTCCTCAAGCTGCTTGCCAGCAAAGATAAGACGCTGTTGGTCTGGTGGGATACCTTCCTTGTCTTGGATCTTTGCCTTCACATTTTCAATAGTGTCAGATGGCTCTACTTCCAAAGTGATAGTTTTACCAGTCAAAGTTTTGACAAAGATCTGCATACCACCACGAAGACGCAATACAAGATGGAGTGTGGACTCTTTCTGGATGTTGTAATCAGACAAAGTGCGGCCATCTTCTAGCTGTTTGCCAGCAAAGATAAGACGCTGTTGGTCTGGTGGGATACCCTCTTTATCTTGGATTTTGGCTTTAACATTTTCAATAGTGTCAGAAGGCTCAACCTCAAGTGTGATTGTTTTGCCAGTAAGGGTCTTGACAAAGATCTGCATACCACCACGAAGACGGAGCACCAAGTGAAGGGTGGATTCTTTCTGGATGTTGTAGTCAGACAAGGTGCGGCCATCCTCAAGTTGTTTACCAGCAAAGATAAGACGCTGTTGGTCTGGTGGGATACCTTCCTTGTCTTGGATCTTTGCCTTCACATTCTCAATAGTGTCAGATGGCTCTACTTCCAAAGTGATAGTTTTACCAGTCAAAGTTTTGACAAAGATCTGCATACCACCACGAAGACGGAGTACCAAGTGAAGAGTGGATTCCTTCTGGATGTTGTAGTCCGACAAGGTGCGACCGTCTTCCAATTGTTTACCAGCGAAGATCAGACGCTGTTGGTCTGGGGGGATACCTTCCTTGTCTTGAATTTTAGCTTTAACATTTTCGATGGTGTCAGAGGGCTCAACCTCAAGAGTGATGGTTTTACCAGTAAGGGTCTTAACGAAGATCTGCATACCACCACGAAGACGGAGCACCAAGTGAAGAGTAGATTCCTTCTGGATGTTGTAGTCAGACAGGGTGCGGCCGTCTTCCAACTGCTTTCCAGCGAAGATCAGACGCTGCTGATCTGGGGGAATACCTTCCTTATCTTGAATTTTAGCTTTGACGTTCTCGATAGTATCGGATGGCTCCACCTCCAACGTAATAGTTTTACCAGTCAGAGTCTTCACAAAAATCTGCATTTTGTTATCTGTAACAATGTAAACTGACTGTTTATTTGAAAGAACTAGAGATTTAGTAAAATGATGACACTATTTCGCAATAATGAAGACAAAGAACAAAGAAAAATCTCGTTCACAAAATGGCGTCATATAATGACATGACGAAATTGGAAAAGGTTTTATTCTGCATCGAATGTAGAAAACGAGCGGGAAGACAAAATTGTGGAAAAGAACTTACCTAATTAATACTTTTTCTTAGAAATATGAGAATCAATTGTACAGCAGAATTACTAGAATACTAATACTAAAAATCACACAAACACGTCTGTCAATAGTTCACGATTTGCAAGTAAATAATGGCGAAAAATAACAATCACTTGCTTTTATAGCCTGCTCGTTCTATTTTTTTGTATGGTAACATTGGTAGTTTCTAGAAAGTAGGTAAATTATGTATTGATTTTGTTCCTATTCTTCAAATTAGGTATTTTTTCAAATACTTATTTATTTTTCACCATTATTATTGATAAACGTTAAGTCTAGTTAATCAAATCTTGAATAATTTAATGAAAATTATATTCTTATCTCGTAAAGAAACCATTCACCAAACGACTAATCGGTAAGATTTATCATATTGTCTGTGGTTTCACAAATATAGGTAGGAAATCGTACTTTTAATCGTGACAACACTCAAACTTCCCTTCAATTTCAAAACAACTTTTTTTATCTATGCACGGGCGTATCAATAGGAAAAGAAGATACTTTTTGTGAAATTTAGAATTTATTATTGAAATTAAATCAAATATAGTCAAAAATGTGCGTCGGCAGATGCATTGCAAAACCATCAGTACAATGACTTGCTAGTGATTAGAGTTTTTGTTTGATTAAAGCCGTTTTTCACATACCTGTCGTCGATAGACTTTTTGTTTCTATTGTAAACACGTTTCTTATAATTTTAGCCGTGTTTTAGTTTCGGAGAATGTGTGAGTCACTGTCTTGTCTGAGACAGGTTTGAGTAAAGTGCATTTCATAGTAATTTGGGCTTGAAAAATGGCCGATTTGATTCGTGTGATGGGGGCTCCGATAGGACCCCCTGTGAAGGATAAGTTGGGATCTCCATCCACGGAGTCTGAAGACGGAGGCGGAGACATCGCTGAACTAGCTGCCGACTTAGAGTTGGATGAAGCTGATGGACCCAGCACTAATGGTAAATATTTATTAATTTCAAAACAATAATATTATTGCCATAAATAGTTAAATTAATCATCTCAATACCTAGTTTTATACGATGGTTTCTGCGTTATTAAATAATCTGCATAATGAATTCCTAAAAGTCTCTTAGAAAATTACACATTTTAGTTTATTGTAAATTGAGACAAGAAAACATGTACTTTAAGTCATTCTCATTTTTCCTCAATACATAGGAGAGCGACAAGCTGTCCTCGCTCCCCCAGAAACAGAGTGGTACCATGGGCGTTTGGACAGGTATACATCTGAGGAGAGGCTCTGGACTGCTGGGAAACTTGGCAGCTATTTGGGTAAGTCACTTTCAACCTTACACACACATAACCAACAATTTTCCTTTACCCAGAGCTATGAAGAGACTTTAAGTGTCCTAAAACAGTGGGATGCAATTAAAAACACAAGCTATGTGTTTTTAAATATTATTTTTGTGATTACTCCTTATTCTGAATTAGGAGTGGTATCTCAACCTTGTTTCCATTAATTTGTAGATGCAATGAGCTGGAACATATGTTCTTATTGTTTGTGTATGCTTGTAATTTACATGATCAGTATTCACTTACATAGTATAATGTTGTTTTTCTACATCAACTTACTGAGTTTTTCTACATAACTATTGAGTAATAGAGTTAAAGTTTTAAAATAAAAGAAACTAATATAGTCTTTGAAATAATGAGTACCTAGTTGATATTATTTGAACTAATAAATAAACTCTCATTCAAAAAGATTAGACTTTTGCCCCTTTATTTGGGGACGTGAAAAGAGCTACTGATTATGATGATAATTGTTATTGTCATTGATTAATGATAGGAATAATTACTCAATTTATTTGAGTAGAGGGTCACATTAACTTTAAGCTAATAATTTTAAGGGTATTAATTAGTTAATTTAGTAAGTTAAATGGGTACTCTACAAATAAATTATGCAAAGACTTTTAACTAAGCCTTTTTAAGGTTTTCTCAGAAGTATCAAGTGTCTACCAAGAACTTAATTCATAAGCTATAATTGCTTTACAAAACACTTCACAATACACAATGGATTGTGATTTGGTTCTCATGGCGTTTTCTCTCCATAGTTGTGCAATAGGCCAATGGTTTCCTTTACTTATTCAGTTTCACTTTTAGTATATCCTATACATTATTAAAGATAAGTAAAATGATCGGTTTTCTAGATTTGGAACAAACAAACAAAAGAGTAAAATTTTAAGACCAATATCTTATCAATTAATTTACCCTACTGATTACCTTGTTTTTATTTTTGCTTTTTTTATGTCATTCAGATATACAAAGTAGATAACTTTCGTATCACATGGATTATGTCTAACTTTATGTATTTATGCACAATGAAAATATCTATGTCAATGTTTACATTAATTCGTATTGTTTCTAGAGATTTCTTTGTTATTTTCTGTTTTTATCTTTAAAGAACTCTTTTAAACTCATGTAATGATATAGATTGGATACAGTAGGCGTATGTTTAGGAGAAACATACGTACATATCAAACAAGATAGACCACATCCTTCTATTTGCTACTATCCAAACACCACTTCTTTTGTTTTTTCAACATTCATCAGTCTCTTTATACACAAACTTTAACATTGAACACAGAAACTTAAAAAGCATTATGCTCTCAATTCACAGCAGGAGGCCCTAAAATTGATAATAAATCATAAGTTATTCTAAGCTAATTCCTAGACATGTTAGCCTTCAGAAATTTTCATGTACAATACAAAGTTGACATAAACCAATATTTTCAGTTCGGGAGAGTGATCGCAAACCAGGGTCTTACGTATTGAGTTATCTTGGTCGAACTGGGATTAATCACTTCAGGTACTCATTTTATATCTTGTTATACTTTACCTTTCAACACATACTGTACAGAAAACATCACGCTCATTGCTTGGGCGTGAATGCGTCTCAATAGGCGGGTCCACACAGAGCGAGAAGTCTCACGAGGAAAGCATTTGGCCAATTAGAAGAGGTCCCAAAGAACTACTCAACTTAATAGGATAGCAAGGTCTTTCCTGATCGGCTAAACATTTGCCTCGCAAAGCTGCTCGCTCTGTGTGAAACCTTATTTAGCGCAATCTCATACTGGGTATTCTCTTTAGGATAACAGCAGTATGTGGTGACTACTACATTGGAGGTCGTCAGTTTGACTCCCTGGCGGAGCTAGTTGGTTTCTACAGCCACTGCTCAGATTTGCTAAAGAGGGAACGGCTTGTTGAACCCGTGGCGCCGCCTGAACCTGTCAATGATAAAAAGGTAAATAAGTTGTTATGTGTAAATAGAACATCATAACGCAGCATATCAGAACATCATCCTTATGTGCGTTACGAATCTCAGATCGTTTGAACCAGTGACGCTTAAGAGTTCAAATAAAAATCAATATCTTACTTAATGACACAAGACAAAATCTTTTTTTGAACGAATTAATAAGTTACTCCACCGACAAAAGTCTAACTCTTAAATTAAATGAATTATGAATGAATAAGTCACTATTTTATTTACATTTGCAATTATAAATTGAATAGTAATGTCTAATCGACTTTATCAACTATACTTTCCTATAACAGAGAGTGGTAGCGATCCTGCCGTACACCAAAATGCCGGACACAGATGAATTGACGTTCCAGAAAGGAGATATATTCTTCGTACATAATGATATGGGAGATGGATGGCTTTGGGTCACTGCTCATAGGTAAGAGGCTTTTTTTTACATATTGGGAAGGTTGTGGATAAAAGTTTAACACTGATTTAAATTAATATACCTACTAAAAAGTTTCGGCTGTTAAATTGTCTTTTTTAACTAGGGCAAACTTTAATCAGTATTATAGTACTATAAAGAGAGTTTTTTTTTTATTTACAAGGGAAGTATCTCCTAAAATTTACTAGATGTTTTGTCTCTCATAAAGTCTGGTCATTCTTTAGCAGTTCAATACTATAATTTACTATATGATATGACGCGTATGTTTTTATTAATTTCATATTCATTTATAAATACCTACCTATCCGTCACGCCTCTCTCCCGTCGGGGTAGGCAGAGACCACTTCCTTCCACTTACTACGATCCAAACACACTTCTTTCGCTTCATCCACACTCATCAGTCGCCTCATACATGCCCGTCGGTTTAGTTTATAAATACTAGTAGTTTGTTAGTTTCCTAGAACGTAATTTCTTACTAGCCATCAGTTAACAATCCACGTACCGTTCCAATCTAATTAACCTCCTAAACTAACAGCGTTGCGCTAATCAAATTCCATCCTGTCATTAAGACTTCCTCTACACCAGTAACGCTCAACATTTTTTGCCAAACACATTGTCCTACTAATATTTATTAATGTTAATGTGTGTGCCGATGAATGTTTGTTACTCTTTCACGCAAAAACTACTGTGAATGATGAAACTTGGCAATATTGTAGCTTATACATCAGAATAACACATAGGCTATGATTTTAGGATAGCATGACTTTTTTTTTTAAGATATGACGACAAATACGTACGAAGTCGCGGGCAGCCTCTAATTTATGAATCTACTACGAAAATACTTAATTAGCTTCAGAATTGAACATCAGTTACAGAATCGGCTGTTAAAGTTATGTTTCAATTAAACATTGTATTGTTTTATTCTGAGTTTTGAGAACGACATTGTCAGGTGTAATAATACCTTAGATTAGATTTAACATGATGCCATCTTTTTCTGATTTATGACAACGAAAGAGGCAGCTATAGGCTTAATGGAGTTTAATTTCCTTTTGTACAATTGTGTGTTTTGAATAATGAGACAACTACCAGTTGTAGTGCTTATTTTAGACTACGTTTGAGGGTGGCTCGAAAGTGGAGTTTTGATTATGTCAATTGCGTAGAACGCAGGATGGTCTTTTGATTTGAAAGTTTGTATAGAATGATAATATCTTTATGTACCATTACATTATTTCTACAAAGTTCTTTAATACCGTACTTTACCCACCTATATGCTATGGTTCCAATACTTCCAATTTGAGACATTACAAAGGAGGTTGTTGACTAATATTGTAGGACGAGAGTTCGTCAAACGCAATTCTCTATTTATTTATCAGAAGCCGTTTGATTGCGGGAAACCCGTTATCTGAAGTCAACGTACTTGTTTAGTGCTATGTGTCATTTTTATGTCGCGATAAATGGCCTTGCTTCCTACACACTATCTGTTATAATAGGAAGAAATGTAAATTATTTATATTAGACTTCGAACACTTCATAAGTATACATTAAATAGGCATTACACAATAATTACGTGATTTGTGTCAGTTATAAGTCACCGTCTTTCTGTATTTTTGTAATCTTTTGTTTGTTACTGTTTCACCCAAAAAGTACTGAACGGATTTTGATGAAACTTGGCAATATTTTAGTTTATACATCAGAATAACGCAATGGTTATTTTATTTTGAGATATCATGTTTTTTTTCCAAGATATGACGATAAATGTGTACAAAGTCACGAGGAACCTCTAGTATTATCTAATATCGAGCATTTAGTTTGCCTTAACCACAATGTTAAATGTATTCATAGTTAACCTCCGTCTGTTTTTAATAATTATTAGGTCATTGTTTATAACATTCAATAAGTTTGTGTTATATTGTATTCACGTTCAAAGGCCAGTATAATAAAATATTAATACGGATGTTTTACTAATATTGCTTTCGATCTGTTTGCAAAAGTATTTTTAAATATGTTGGTTTATTAAAACTACTTTCGTATATTTCGTTCATAACTTAGTTGAGTCAGGCGCGGCTTCGACGATCCATTCCGATTTTTGCCGATCTTTGCCAAATAGATTCTTTTTGTAGCTACGAATGATCCAATATTTACTTACCTATTAATTTATCCCTCAGAACGGGTGAACAAGGAATGATATTCCGAGAGCTAGTCGAAGATTTGGACCCGTCAATCGACCCTAACACGGTCTTCTCGTGGTTCCATCCTAACTGCACTAAAAGCGAAGCTGTGGATATGCTAGTCAAAGCCGGCCCGGGCAGTTTCCTCGTCCGACCATCTGATAACTCTCCAGGGGATTACTCTCTATTCTTCCACATAAACAATCAGATACAAAGGTTCAGGATTGAGAAGAAAGGAGTCCGGTATCTCATGGGAGGAAGGACGTTTGAATGTCTCGATGCGGTTATTAATAGGTACAGGAAAGAACAGATCGTTGAAGGACATACTTTGGGGCAGCCGGTAAGTTGGCTTTTGTTTCACAATAAATAGTTATATTTCCACTTCAGCTCTTGGAACGGGGTATGGTCCAATGCTTTGATATTTGTAACACAATTTTAAATAAATAAAATAGTACTAATGGTGGAATTAAAAATAGTTTATTCTTTATTATAACAATAGAAATTTAATAGAAAACAACTATTACTTTCAGCTCATAGCCGAAGGTCACGTAATAGAGCCTCAGCAGAACACAACAGGCGCGGCGGCTGAGAAAATATACGCGACGTTACGCGAATGCCGCGATCAGATCGGCTTAAAGAAAATGAAGGGCATCAAACACCAAGGCTACTTGAATAAGAAGTCAGATAAAGCGACGAAGAAATGGAAAGCTTTGTACTTCGTTTTGTTGCAAGAAGGAACTGATACGCATTTGTATTTCTATGACTCGCCGAAGAGGACGAAACCGAAAGGGCTTATTGATTTGTCTTGCGCTTATTTGTATCAGGTATGTTATGTTATTTTATAAGGTAAGACGGTAAAGTCAACCTCGTGGTGCATTGGCTGTCTTTTACTTGGATCTTCATATGTTTTTGAAATTTTCTGTAACTAACTTCTAAAAACAGAGGTAGAGGTCGGCCTAATATAAGAGGAGATGGCGCGACGATCTGGATGCATAATTGGTTAACTGGCCAGAAGTTGCCGGAGATAGGGAAGCAAGGAATTATGCAGGGGAGGCCTTTAAATTCAAAGTCAAAAGTCAAAAATATATTTATTTCATAGGCACAAAAAATGCTCTTGAAACCGTTACATTACTTATTATAATATACTTTTTTAAGCTAGTGCTAGATTCGCAAAGCGCAGTTTCCCCCAGAGAAGAACCTAGCAAGAAACTCTGTGAAAAAAGATGAGTTCTATATTTAAGAGATTTTACCTCTTATAAAGAACACAACATAATGCTAAATTTGTTTCTAGGTCCACGAATCTCTCTGGGACCGCGAATTCTGCTTCCAACTAGTGGAACGCGCGTTGCCATGTCTATCCACGCACACGTTCTTAGCGGCTAACAGCGCCGCGGAGGAAAAGGCGTGGCTCGACGCGCTCAGGCCGCTCTGTGTGCCGCAGCAGGCTCGGCATCAGTGCAAGGTAGGTTTACAATAGGGAATAAGAAGAAATGACGAAATTCGACGAAGTGAGATGCAATTTCAAGCTTTGGTATCTATAAGATGATTATAGATGATCCGATTGCATGAAAATTGGCGAAAAGTAGGTGAATGGTGAAATTGTGAAAAAGCAATTAAAAAATATGATTTTGAGAGCTCTATCCTATTTCATAAGAAAGAACATAGGTATGCATTTTTCTAGTAAAACATCTTAGGAACTAAGACACACACCAAAACTCGAGAATTGAAATTCCATTATCAACTTTCTTTTTACTTACTTTACTTTTTTTTCCTAGGTCCCCCGCGTGGTGTGGCTGCGAGCCCTGCGCGTGCGCTGCCTGACGGCGCACCGGCTCCCCGCGCGCCTGGCCCCGCGCCCCTACCTGCGGCTGACGCTGGGCGCCGCGCCCGTGGCTCGCACCCGTCCCAGACCCTCGCCTGATCCTAGATGGGACGACGAGTTTGTTTTCGAGTAAGTTTTCTTACATTTACTACTACAAATTACGATCGTTTAGTACCTATAACGTTGCTTGTCATTTGTATTTATTTTAGCACTTACTTTTGTATAGTTGCTGGTGATGTAAATATTCAGATAAAAGTCGCTAGCGTTGCTTGAACAAACACTCCTATTGTTTCCCAATTAAAACGGAATCGGAATCGTGATGTAATTTGGGAATGCATTGTGACAGCAACACAATAAACAGTCGAGAATCATGAAGTCTCATCGACTATCTAGGAAACTATAAAAATCTACTTATTTATTAATAAACTCTTTTTAATATGAATATAAAATATTCTATCGGCATATAAATCATCACTTCGCAATATTTTCAGTGACGTCCCACCAGATGTAACATCGTTCACAATCACAGTACATAATACTGGGAAGCGAGGGAAGGAGTCTGAAGTGGCAGAGTTAACGATTGAACTGGCGAACCTCGCTAACGGAGAAGAGATTGAGGAATGGTATCCACTAGTGGGCATGACGCCTATTGGAGAGTGGGGGTCTTTGAGATTGCGTATTAGGTAAGATTTTTGTTTACATATGTACATACATATCCGTCTCGTCTCTCTCCCAACAGGGTAGGCAAAGACTTTTTCATTCCAGTTGCTACGATCCAAATACACCTCATTCGCATCATCCACATTTCTCAGTTGTCTCATACATGCAGATTTGTTTAGTTTTGTTTTTGTACGACTGACCGAATGGTTGATGACGATTTTCTATCCGTAAAGCCCCGGCTTCTACATCGAGCGCAAAGAAGAAGAGATGTGTTTATAAACAAACATTTGGTTTTACTACGTCCTCACTCCTCTTATGGATATAAACATGATTAATTGGTTTTCCTCCGCTCCGCTTTACCGAACTCACGCCTTTACCATCGTTCACCACTTTTTGCGTTCACGTCTATCAATACAATGACATTACTTTGTCATACAAGACTTGTTTCATGTTTCAAGAATTTTCCAATTTCCAGATACATGCAAGAACTGGTAATGCCTCGCGAGGAGTACAATCCACTCCGTCAATTACTATTAGAGCCCGGTATACCGGCGGTGAAGGCACTGGCTGATCTCTGCCGCACTGACCGACAGCCGCTTGCTACTTGTAAGTTATTAACTCTTTCTCTAAAGCATAAGGTTGATTTTCAATTATTGTAATAATTGAAAAGGATAAAGTAGGTACACTACACACGTACAACAAAAGCGTGGGACGAAAAACCGCGAGGTCTCTTTAGATGTAGGTGCAAATAACCGGCCGCGTTGGAGAACAAATTGGAGACGCCTATGTTTAGTAGTGAGCAAAAAAAGAAGTACCGACTCGATTTCAGCAAACCCATTTCTTCTAAAGTCAAGTGCTTATGTAGTATTGATAAGTTCCCAATAGTTTCGTTCACTCGTTTGATAACTTGGTTGATTCGATGACGATATAATCTTACTTAAATGATAAATGTTAATGTTTGTACCGATAGATGAATGTATGTGAGGACGCTTGTTACTCTTTTACGCAAAAACTACTGAACAGATATTGATGAAAGTTGGCAATATTGTATCAGAATAACACATAGACTATGTTATTTTAAGATATTGCATAAATTTTCCAAAATTTTACGATAGATACGTAAGAAGTCGCTGGCAGCCACTAACATTACCATATATTTCATTAAACTAAATCTTTGTTTCCAGCGGTATTACACGCGTTCACGGAATGCGGTCGCGGCGCGGAGCTAGCGCGTGAGTTAGTAAGCGCGGAGGTGGCGCGCGAGACCGACCACCGCTCGCTGTTCCGAGGCGCCTCGCTCGCTACTGCTGTGGTCGACGAGTTCATGCATGCGCACTGCAAACCTTTCTTGCAGGTATACATACCGTCGTTAACTACATAATGTCGTAATAACGTTAGAAAGAAAGAAAGTTTGAGTGTTATATTGGTTTCTCGACGCTTGAATTGGCAAGTCATCAAATAATCTTTATCTCGTAGGATTGTACACAATCACCTGAAATACCAGTGTTTTTAAAAGCTAATTCTAGATTCGCAAGATAGCAGTTTTCCCCAGCTTCGAATAAAAATTTAAACTCTAGTAGAGCACATATTCATAAGACAAGGGACTAAAGCGCGTGTTGTCAATTTAGTTAGCTGTGTCTTGAATCGGCTGGATACAACTAAATTCTCGCTTAATGATAAGCAATGATTTACAGTGCTTGTTGAAAACTGTCTACAAAGCAGTTATATAATATATCTTTGTCAAGAAATGGCATTAACATTTTTTGTATCTTAATGTTTTGTTTTGCTTATCTATCACTCACCAGGCAGCGATATCAGAAACGGTACAGAAGCTGATAGACGCGAAGCAATCCGCCGAACTGAATCCCACTAAGATGGACTCGCCTGACGACGCTTGCAACAACGCCGAGTTCCTGCTTATGATACTTGATCAGGTGGGATTTTATATAAATTATGATATTTATCAGCAACGAAAAAATTACTCTATCGATCTTTCGTAGTTTCCCCAATACTGGCGAGTTTAGCTAGACACTTACAAGTTTAGGTTTGGCGACAGAGTATTGAATATAGTACGGGAGGATGGCCGAAGACCGAGTTCTAATTCGACTGGTTTTAAATCACTGCGACAATTGTATAACAAAACCCTTTAAAGGCTTGTAAACGTCACAATTTTCATGGTATCGACATTTATTTACATTTACATTTAGTCGGGTTATACAGTGATTAATTAAATTGATCCTTTTGAAAAAGTAGTGGGAAATCGTTGGATGAGAACAGCATACCTAAAAGGCCATTATTTACGCGTAAGACATTGAGATGATCATGCTCGTTCCAGATAACGCTATCGATCTTCACGTCTCCGGAGGCGTGTCCGCGCCCGGTGCGGTACCTGTGCGGCTGCCTGCAGCGCGCCGCCGTCGCCAAGTGGCCCAACGAGCGCTTTGTGCGGACTAGGGTCGTCTCAGGTATGTTGTTTATGCTCAGTACTGAAAATTACTGAATAATCGACACGAACTGGGTTACCATGCGGCACATTTGGTTACGCCAATGACTCGAGTTTCCACACAGTACCTACTAGCTAGAAGTATCCAGCGACGACGCATTTATAGTCATATCTTGAAAAATGTATATGATTTCTTAAAATAGTATATCCTGTATGCTATGCTGATCTGCAAGCTACAATTGTAAACTGTCATTTAAAACTGTTTAATAGTTTTTGCGTGAAAGAGTGACAAATATCCTTTCATCCTTCTATCCATAAGCACAAACACTGACATTGATTTAGTACGCGACTGTAGAGTTTACGCAGCTTTAAAAAACTTTTGCTGACTATAATAATATTACTTACAGGCTTCATCTTCCTGCGCCTGATCTGCCCGGCGCTGGTGGAGCCGCGCGCGTGGTCGCTGACGACGTCGGCGCCGCCGCCGCACGCGCAGCGCTCTCTGCTCATGGTCGCCAAGTGTCTGCAGAACCTCGCTAACCTCATCGAGTTTGGGGCCAAGGTATTTCCTATTCTACGTTTTACTGTCTGCTGCAAGCTAACTTAAGTTACATAAAAGTAAAACCTATCAATGATACTGTCATTGACAAAAAAATAAAGAAAATAACACAATTTTGGATAGGTTATGTCAGCCTTTTCTGAAAATGTCTAGAGTTATGCTTTTCATTAGTTCAAAAAATATTGTTTGAAAGTGGATGAAGCGAAGGAAGTTAGATCGTAGTAAGTGGAGGGAAATGGTCTCTGCTTATGTTTACTTGTATGTATGTGTATCGTTTGTTTTGATTATTTCAATCTACTCGAAGAGCTGTTATGCAAGAAACAACAGTTGACTGACATTAAGTGACAAATTCCCTTATACCTCAGGAACCATACATGGAAGTGGTAAACCCGTTCATCTTGAAGAACAAGGAGCGGATGGTGGTGTTCCTCGACCAGCTCAGCTCGGTGCAGGATCCTGGCACTATTGCTAACAATACCAATAATAATGTTGATGTTGGTAAGTAGTTTTTTCCTACAGAGATATGTGTAATGTAGGTTTAATATTTAATAGGTATGTATTAAATAGGATGCGTTAGGTTACACTGCTGTATGGGAAACAATATGATTAGAAAAGAGTATAGAAATTGTAACGTATTAGCTATAACAAAATCAAGCAGTTCGCAGATTTTTAATGAACTAGCAAAAAAAATTTGTGTTCTTTTTTTGGGACATCTAAAATACTCAATCATTCATTGCATTCCACATCTATAAAGATCACACTCAATCATTGAACATTGTATAAAGATACCAGCGAACAATGGATGATTATTTTCTTTTACACCTTCATTTCTGAGTTATTTTTACCCATTTTCTTAAACCACCAATTTAACATCAAAAACATAACTTTAAAATTTTAACTCTACAGCAAAAGAACTGGCAACTCTCCACCACATCTGCGTGTCTCACCTAACCGAGCTACAAGCGCTGTCGAAGACGCAACCGGCTATAAGGAAACTCGTGACGGTCACAGAGATGCTCACCAAACACAAGCACAAGTACCTCGAGATGATCAGATAGGGTACGCACTATGACGGCGCAGGTATTTATGAAGTTTTTTAACAAAGAGATTTTAATGTGGAGTGGATGACTGATGGTCTTACCATCCATGTTATGATAAAAGTTATTTTTTCTGGGCTAAAATATATAAGTCATCTTATCACTTTAAACAACCCCGTTACGTAAAATCCATAGTCGTATTGGTGGGATAAAATTGCTAGCATTTTATATTTATTAGTTACGAACTTGGTATAAAGAAGCAAGCGTAAGGAAAAACGATAACATGTCACGATGCGTTTGCACAGTTTCCTCGTATATCTTTTGGAGTACCCCCCTCTTTCTCGCTCTAGCAAATAGTAGTCCTGAGCGATAGAAAAAGAAAGGGATAGGGTTTCGTTCAACCGTCGTAAGTTATGATTTAATATAGTGTTTTCTGTTTCAGGGTAATAATAATCTTCCACCAGCCAAGCCGGCACCTATAGGAGTAGTCATAGAGGTACCTCCATACAAATGAATGGAACAACCCATACAAATGTCTTTATTTCACAGTACTTAGTCCTAACCCTCAATTACTCGAACTTAGCTTTACACAGCTATGATAACTCAAAAGTCCTTCCTACTATTTAAAAAAAAACATCTGTTTGCCTATAGCATCACAGTGTGCTTGTATCTTTAAATTACTTTTTTTTTTTCATAAATAAGCCTATTGGCTTGACTACAGTTATGTGGACAGCTTTCCAAAAAGTTTTTAAGTCTGTCTAAGACAAAGAAAGGTTACAATAGAGTAGTGTTATGCCATTAAAAATTGGTCTTACTAAAGTCGGTATTTCCCTGAACGTTGTTGAATTAGAAAGTTCGCGTACGAGGCGAGAAATATTAGTGGTTAATGTGGTTATTATTTAGTGCCTACAATTTTGAAAGTTTATAGACAACTATGAGTACTAAAAGTCAAAGCAAATTCTTAAAAAATCCGCAGCAAAAACATTTTAAAAAATGTTTGTCCCATTATTAACAATTTACGATAGCTGTATATTATTTTCGCACTTAAAAACTTAGGCCAACCCCCTACTATTTGTCGCCTCGTAACATTAGAATCGAGTTAGGAATGTTTAGACGTGAATTGTTGAGTATTGAATGCTTCTAAACAAACGTATTGCGTGTAAAAAGGCTCGAGGTTGTAGTTTGTGAAATGTTACAAAAGTTAGGGAAATGTATGTTTAGAGATGTTTCAATCATGTTTTTTTACTATCGGTAGTTTACTCCTTGAAAAAAAAAAAAAAAACATGACCCTCCTTCTGCCGCAGTCGGGTAAAAATACCGCAGTAAATAATGTTAAACAAAACTAGTAGGTGCAGTGACACTTACCTCGCATCATACGGCCTTGTCACACTCCAACTTTAGACAGAGACATATACTCGAAAAAACCGAGATAACGTCTTATCAAGTGCGTATACTAGGCCTATAGTTTTCAATGTAACAAAGATTTGCTGGACATGAAATAATGTACTTTAATAACAAAAGCTATCGATGGTAAAAAAATGATTGTTTAGAAATGGTCTTAAGGTGAACTTTTCCGATTGTTCAGAATAGAACTTTACATAGTTTATGTAGCTGAAGAACTAGTGGTATTTTAATTAGACACGTAAATATGTTCTGAATGTACACGTGTCGAGTTCTTGAGGATGAGCTTAGGGCTCAAAAGTGACTTGTCCGATAATTAAAAATCGTTTCTGTAACAATGTTTTGAAAACTTCAAATTGAAGAGTCATCAAAAATCCGTGTTTTTTGCACATGTCACATTTTTTGCTTGTTTGAATAGTGATGAGAGGTCTGATAAGATTTGCTGAAATGCCTAGTCACTCCTGTGCCCTTACTTGTAAGCTTTATCCCAACAAACGAATTTGTTTTTGAGCTTTCTCGTGCCAAACTCCCGTAGAGTTGGAATGTATTCTAGTTGTATTCATTTTAATATTAACATTTAGCTTATTTAAAACTGCCTAATCATTTAATCAGGGTGCCAATTCCCTTAAATTAAGTTAAGCGACCATACTATAGCCAACAGATAAACATTCGACAGCAATATGTCACAAATTTGGTATTCTCTTAAGTGCCACGAAATAGTCGATTAGTAGTCGATTAGTAGTCGATTAGTAGTCTCTAGAGGGCTTTGTCATTCATTTGTCTTTGCGAATGATTTAGTTGTCGATGTTGCCAATATTTAATAAAATTATTGTTCGAAGAAATTGATCAACCGATTGATAGATTTTTTTCGACCTAGAATAAGCTTAGACATACTTTAAAATACAGAATATTTATTTTTATAAGATTTACATGCATTTTTTGCATAAATTGCACGTTAATTTTCGAAAAAACACCGAAATAGTGTTTGGGTGACCGAACGACTGAACGACGGACGACCGAACGAAATGCCATTAGAGAACAACTGTCAAATAGCGAAGAGAATACCGTTTGGAACTGCCACTCATGTGACATTGCGGAGTAGAATACCAAATAAAGCGTAAAGTAATAAAATGTACGGCCGATCGCCGTCCACTGTCAACTTATCTGTTAAGAGAATACCAAAATGTGTCATTTCATACAATTCACATTCTAGAGAGACACCATTTTTCATTTGCTAATTAGAAGAATTGGCACCCAGTTTCGAATTACTATTAAAAAGTCAAAAGCTCTCTAGTTAAGACGTATTTATTGCTGACATTTATTTACAGCATGTATTTAAGTGATAAATTGCTTTATATGAATCAATTTAACGGACTATAAGGTCTAAAATAGTACTTTAACAATATAAGTACTAAAAAAGTGGTCTTAAATGAACAAGCAATAATTTTGCTAATCATATTTAACGTCTCCGGAACAGGAGTCTCTTTATATTGAGATTTGAAAGTGTAATCCTTTTGTATACTATAGGTTATTATTATTATACTTGATCATTAATCCCGAGTTTATTATCTAACTTTATTATAGATTTAGTACTTACGTATAGATGTAATTTAACTGTACGGGCGGGAGAAAAAACTTCGATTTCATTCAATACAATAACGACGCCATCTTGCGTGTAGGATTTTCGAACAAATATTTTATCGCCCGTCAGATGTTTAAGGTAAAATGAAGCCGAACACTTTAATTAAAGACACCAAAAATAATTTTAAAAGTGTGAATGTGATACAGAGCGATAAAGGGATGGTGGTCGTTGCGTTTTGATTTCAAGATGCACTTGCGATGTTTGAGGTACAGTTAACATGGTGCACTTGACATAATTATTATAGAATTTACTGTGATTCCAAACTTTTTTGTTTAACTTCAATCTTTGATCAATTCAGTATACAATCTTTAAATTAAAGCTTTAACATTTTTATTTAAATTATGCTATGTAAGATTTTTTCTATTGTATGTTACTTCCATTTTAATTATTATTAAAGCCAAACGATCTTCCTTTTCTCTTGCTCAAACAAGTAATAGTTTGGTGTAATGGTAGTTATTTAACGTTTTATATATTTGTATTTCTAGTGCCATATAATCAGTACTTACTTGCACTTGCTATCGGGGTCACTTTTTTAAAGAACTTCCGGAAGTGTGTTCATATAAGTAGCCCTGATTTTATAAAATGGGATAAAGGCATAGCAAGGAGATATTTCTTTTTGCTATAATTATTCAGTAGTAACAGGGGATCATAGATAAACAATTATACAATTAAGAAGTTAACAGGATGACAAGACATAAGTTTATTTTCAAAAAATATAATTAAGAAAATGTTTGAATCTGAATTTATGTTTGAATTATTCCATATTTTGCATTTTTTGAGTGAATGATCTTATTAACACGAAAAAATATTCCAGTATTTAAGAGAAACAGTTTATAGTCCATTTTAATTTGCCTGCATTTTCATCAGCTGATTGAGCAATTTAGTTGCAATAATTTATAATAATTGAATGTCCACCCATATTGCAAGCCACAATAATGCATCGAAGTTAATAAGATTAATTTATTTAGCATTAGATGGTAGACAATTATATGGATGTGTAGATGCTGTGTGTGTTAGCTTACGATAGGACATGTCTAGACTGATTTATGCTCCAATTATAGACGTGTTAGTATAGTGTTGCACTAGATTTTCCACAAAATTGTAACAAAAAATGGTGATAAGTACTTGCAATATTTGGCCCATTTGGTAAATTTTATACACTTTCACAGAATTAATATTAACTTTTAAGATACAAGTATGGAATTAATTTTAATCACTGTCAGTATTGTTTAATTAAATGAGCAACTAAGTGTAATTTCTGTATAATAAAAGCACAGTTTGAATATATTTGCACTTGTTAATGTGCTGTTGAAGCTGCTTTATTCTGACTTGAATACCAAATGTTGCAATCATTTCCATTCTGCAGGTTAATGTGAAACACTGTTTTTAAGTATGCAATTTTTTAACTACGTAATTATATTGATTATAGACTTAGATTTTGTGACTGTTTTGTAATCTCTTTATATTCTATTCCTTAGTATGTACTGTTTTCTATTAAATTTTTATCTGTGCTAGGAATCCGGTCTCATAATAAAATAAAATATTAGAAATAATTTATGTACTTTTATTTATAAGTAAGTATATTGTTTTCATATGAAATTAGAAAATTGTATTTTCTTAGCATTCAAAAACATACCTATAGCAGCAGAACTGGGTTTTGTCAAGGTAAAACACGCTACTATTAACATGTTGAAGACTTGCTACCTGAATGGAATTTAAGGTTTATTAAAATGGTAACTTATGCTACAGGTATGTTTGAAGGAATGATTCTAGAACGATTATTTGTATTTACAGCAGGGCACTTGAGTTCTCAATTCATTTTATGTGAGGAACAATAAAGAGAAAGCCATTACAACACAGCATACAGCCACATAGGGAGATTTCCTCTCGCCAATTCTTGCGCACTTCCAGAATGTTCCCATGAACCTAAAATAAAATGTCGATTACTTGTAGACCAAGAAATAGCGCAGAAAGTAACTTATAAATGAATACGTACCCGGTCTTGTTTCTGTCCATTATACTAGGAAAAAATGATCGCAGATAGGCACACGTGCATATTAGCAATAATATCACTGATAGAAGACTTTGAAAATTAAATAGAGCACTCTGAAACGAATAGAAATAATAAATTATTAGTGAAGTTGTATTTTAGGTTACATTAAATGAACAATTATTATAGACTATTACCATTGTTGAGGCTTTACTAAATACTATTTATTTTATTTTACCAAGTTTTCATTTAGCGACCGCCAATAAACAGATAATTATATTTTATTCTCTTAGTAAATAACAATAACATTTGACAGCCAACAAGCAATAGATCAAAGAGTATAGTAAGTAGTGTGCGTGTAGACGGAGTGAGCCATCAAAATTTTTGCCTAGAAATATGCCTAACTTTTAGTGCAAGTTCTAAAACAATAGGCATGTCGAAAGATTTTGAAATCCTATTCCAAAATGCAGATACACATTTACTGTTTACAACAAAAACTTTATTTCGGTATTTAACTAATGTTTTAAGAAGATTAAAGCCATTTTTATAATTATTTTTAAATACTGCGTGAAAACAGCTCTCCGTGTCATGGCGTCGCGTGTGACGTCACACTTTTGTAAATGTCAAATGTGTTCCCGCCCGGCTAGACAACAAAGTAAACAAACGTTTCGTATTTCTTGTGATAAAAATGAATTCTAAAGTTTATAAGTGGTGTGCAGTACCTCTGTGCAAAAATACATCAATACAGACACCCAACAAGGTGTTTGTTCATGTCCCATACATTAAAAAAATAAGAGATACATGGTTACAGCTTGCACGGCGAAACCCGAACGAAGTAAAATTAAATTCGTCACTTTATTTCTGTGAAGATCACTTTGATGTGAGTATGTTATCATGTATTGATAGATTTTTAACTTCATGTTTGACGTGAAATAGATGAAATGACAATAATAACAAATAACAATAATAACAAAAAAAATACAAGGCGGTTTTCACGTTTCTAAATTCGGAGGAGCAAAATTCTTTATTGGTTGCCAGGAACTCGCCCAACATTAGCAAATCGATCCTGGGCAAATTGGAACTGTTTGCCCTGATAAACCCTGGTTCCATTATAATAAATTTGTAGTTATTCACAAAAATAAACAAAAAGTAAATCCTAGCGTACAATCAGTCAAAACAACACAGTGATGTTTGTTTACATGAGTATGACGTCATGCGCTGTGATTGGCGTTTCAGTCAAAATGGCCGATTGCAGTATTTTACTCTTTTATTTTATAGAAAATCTTGTTAATCTCAATTTTTTAAATAAAACTAAAATAGTTTTTTGAATCCTTTAAATGTGTATTTTCCCCTGAAATCATTAAATCTTCGATTATTTCATAGTGTCGTCACGCCTATTGTGAAACAATTGTAAAAAATGATCAGTTATAAGTCTAAATTTATAGTTTAATAAAGAATTACCTAGTTCAATAAAGAAGGCCGATTAAGTAAACAAACTTGTTTTCTTAAAAAATGTCCTCAATTTTTATAAAACAGTGTGGTCACCCTAAACTGAAGTTTGTATGCAGAATAAACACAATTGAATATCTTTTAAACCAGACATGGAATATAAAACATTAGTATGGTGGATATTTAGTGAAAAGTTTTCACTAAAAGTTAAGACAGTTTTTAGTTTCTATAGTGCTAGAAATCTTAAGATATTGACATTTTTAACTTACGAAAAACGTTTCAACGGAGTGAGCCGATGAAACCAATGATTATACAAAAACCTGCCGCGTTAGTGGTTTGTTTTGTGTTTCACAAATTCTCATATTATCTTAGCTTACTTTCACAATTACAAAGCAGTTTCAATTTTCAGTATTTTCGTCAGAAATAGGGGTTGAAAAAACGTTTCGGCGGAGTGAGCCGAAGAAATCATTTGTGAAAACTTTATTACGTTACCAGGCGATCTGAAATTTTCAGGATTTACTTAGCAAAAGTTTCACTAAATCCTGGTATATAAATATTATATGGATAATTAATACTTTCTCTAATTTTCATAGGTAGCTTGCTCAACTGAGTGAGCCGATGTTTAATGCCATATCTTTTGTTCTATCTTTTCACAAATTAAAATATTTAGTTTCACAATTGTTTTAGAACTTGCACTAAAAGTTAGGCATATTTCTAGGCAAAAATTTTGATGGCTCACTCCGTCCACACGCACACTAGTAAGTACTCAATAGATTTGCATTATATAGAGATAGAAACGTCATTTTATGACACCACGACAGTTCTTAGTGTGACCCACTGCAAAAAAATTGATTCTATTCGAAAAGCAGACTGTTCACAGCCCGATATTTAGCGTGCGTGGTGCAAAGTGTTTCTCAACTGTACTCACGGATATAAGATGAAGTGTTTCTTTTCCACTTTTCGCCCTTTTCTTAAATTATCTAAAGTGGGTACGATTTGAAAGCGTACACTCATTAATTAACCGTCAACTTGCCGTCAACCTTTTTTCTTTACTTCTTAATGTAGTAATCTTAATATAGGCTGTATCTGGTGCAGGTTTTGGTGCAGACTAAAATTTTATAACTACAAGACAAAAAAATTAGAACTATTCGATACGGATCTAAATATATTTTTTTTATTTAATATTAAATCTGAGATCTTTAGAGTATGAGAAACCGTGTTATAAAATAACAAACCACAGCTTAACTAACTACTCCACAAGGATTTTTTACGTCTTAAAGATTTTTTTTACCAGGCCAATAATCTTTAGGAAAATAAAAGTCAAGTTAACGTCACGTCAGTAAGTAAGTTGTGTCAAATGTCAAATTGTTGTATTTCGTTCGTTCGTTTCGATGAGATTTCGATTTGATTCCATTGATTTAATTGTTGTTTCGGTACTTGCTCCACATTAATTAAAATGAGTTTATTGCATAGATTTCTAATAAAATTATTGTTCTAGCAAATCTCAACACTCCATAGGAAAAAGAACAATTTTAAAACTATTTTTCCACGCACTGAATGTAAATAAACTGCATCGTAGCTTCACTTGTGCTATTTGCTCAATTATTTTACGTAAATCGAGTTAAAAGCCTTATAAATATGGAAGAAGAAAAGTCTGAGCGTGCAAACACGTTAGTGGAGAAAATACTGAAGGATATTCACAATGTTATGGTCAAAAACCCCTCGCTGTAAGTGTACGAACCTTTTTGGCATGTTTTCAAGTTTGCGACAAAGAAAATTAACTTTTGTAATGCGTGTTACTTTCAGGTATTCCTTTGAAATAATCCCTGTCGATGCCAACCACCAGAATAAGTCACCAGTGGTGCATCATGGGAATTGTCTGGGGTTGGAGTCTTGGTGTGTGAAACTGGTGTATGTGTACTGTTATAGGGAACTTATGGACATTTTGAAGCCCAAACGGAAGACTATAAAATATACATCAACAATATCAGAAAGACTTACTAAGCTGTTGAATGTGACTCTTTTGTTAAATCCTGATTTAAATACTCTGTGGAATACTAGAAGGGAATTGGTGTTACAATCGATGCTAAATAAAACAAATGAACTAGCATTTACCAAGGTAGTGCTGTCTCGGAAACCAAAGTGTAATGATGCGTTTGCATATCGACGTTGGTTGGTGGAATTGATACTTAAAGGTAATTTACTATTACATAAATAAAGTAACAAGACCTTTTTTTACATTATAATTCAGATAAAATTCATCTTTTAATTCTTTTGAATTAATTTTTCAGATGAAAACGTCACTCCACTTATCATCAGCAATATAACAAATGAAGAACTAAGAGTTTGCGAGACAACCGCTGAATCCAGCCCAAATAACTACCACAGCTGGAACCATAGGATGTGGCTTATCAAGAAATTAAAGGTGCATGAAGAAATACAGACCTTAGACAACCTATTTGCAAAGGAGTATGAATTTTCTGAACGTTGGACATATAAACATGTTTCCGATTACAGCGGTTTCCATTACAGACAGTTTTGCATTAACAATATTATATCACTACCTCAGAATTATCACAACGGTGCCAGCAATATATTAAGGAATTCCTTAGTAATGACATTGACACAGTACATGACTAAAGACTCGAAAATTAAGCTTTTACCTGAAGAACTTCTTGCATATTCTGACGATAGCCTAGTAAAGTTGCTACTTTCTGATTCTAACAACAAATGCACTTGCAACACAAGAAGCGACGTCATTTGTAAGAAATTAGAAGTCCTCTTTTACGAATTTGAATTGAATAACGATTGGTTGAGATTTTACAAGCATCATGAAACGTTGTGGTATCATAGAAGGTTTATTGTCCATGAAATTTTAGCAATAATGTATGGATACTATGGTTTGATTAAAGGGTACAAGTGTATAGATAAAAATGTTTGTAGAAAGTGCGATCCGGAGAATTTAGAAGAAATGAATGAGACATTACCTAAAATGGGTAGATATGAGGAAAAGTTGTATAACAATGTGCTTTTTAAAATTCTAAGAGCACATGAAGAAAGGTTTTTAGAAGAAACAAAAACTGATTGTAAATACTTTGTGGAGAGATATGATGCTTACTTGAGGTATGTTGAAGGACTTGGCTCTGTCTTGAAGGAAATTAAAGTATAAATACGAGGAATATTTGTTGCGTGACTAATCTGGGCATGATTTCACGTCATTTTGGTCCATACCATACTGCAAACTACCGAATTAAGCAATGTCAACTGGTATGGCCTAAGTTGTAAAGACTGTGCTCTTTAAATCATTTTTTTTACCATGATTTCTAGTATTAAATAGATTTGTCTACTAAACATTTTATAAAATTGACAAGAATAACTAACTTTTTGTTATAATTTTGGTTTCCACATCACAATCACATAGATTTTTAATACTTAAAACCATATATGAACATATTTATACATATAATTATATAAAGTAGGTAAGTATATGTATGTGTGATAGTTTGTTTTTTGTTTTTAATTACAAATGTTTTAATTGGTGTTTGTGTGATTTGATTATATTACCAAATAATTTTAAAATAGATAATTGTCTGTATTTTCTAGTTTAATATAGATATTATTTAAAAGACAAGCAAGATGATTTATAATATAGGTACCTATCTATTAATTTTATAAATACAATTATGTACTTATGGTATTATTGGAGAGTGCAATTGTATAATATATATTTATATTTAAAATGTATATGAAATCTGCTTTAGTCTACTTCACATCACATTTCAATAAATTATGAATACGATTTTATTATAGTTTTTTGTATAATTCTACTTTAATTTATTTACATGCCGACCACCGCTTTTAATTACGCATATGAGATATAAGTAGGTATTATTATATTATTCAGGTAGAGCTGAAAACTGGGTAAAAATTTTTAAGGGTTGATTAAAACCTAAAACGGATCATTTATTGACTTAGGCCCAATATTAATACATCACTGTCTTTAGAAAATGGTTTCAATTTATTCATTGAATTCTTGACTAAGATTAATTTGTCAACTGTTGGGGTTTGGTGGATACCTTAAAGGCGGAGTCTCGCGATCGTAATTATTGAATAACATGAGCCTTTGTTTTGATAAATTAAATATTTCTAGTTATTATTTCTCCTACCTAACCGCATTAAAACTCTTACCCCCAATTACAAAACGAGTTTTATTTATAGTTCTAGAACTAACTCAGATACATGACGTTTCGGCTATAGACAAAACGTCAAAAAGTTACATTAGTCTTAGAACTATAATTTATTTTAAAACTCGTTTTGTAATAACGGGGGGTAGCGTAACGCATTCAGAGATCGCGGGTCGACTTCAAAAATAAATCGACTTTCATAAACATAATTTTATCTTTTATTTATGTCGTCGGTAGAATGAAAATAGTTTGATGTTCATTTATTCACATCGACCCGTAGCGAGTTGCTGATTTGAATACGTATTGTAGCGTCGTAGTAGCTACGAGGATTGTTTCGTAGCAAAATGCTACGGTTTCCCATTGTTCCTACGATATACAAAAGTAGATACCTATAGCGGTGTCTAAGCATAGCATGAATATCGTCGCGGAAGGGAAGTCACAGGGGAATGGGTTTTATGTCTTTTCTTGCCTACTTTGTCGTGCATGAATTTGGTTTCAGTTTCCATGAAAATTATCCTTATAAAGATCGAGTGTTTTTAAAAATTGGCTGCAAAAATAACTTTTATTTGATCTTACGAGTTACGACTTTTTCATAAAAAAAAATTAAGTTTTTTGATCTAAGTATTAATACCTACTTATATTCCATGAGCAGCTCTACAATCTTTCTTTTTGCTCAGAAATAAGACTCGTAATTATGACACGTAATAAATTGTAGGTCGGGCTTAGCATGGCGAGCCGCGACAATTATCTCACGTATGCTGTCCTTATCACATTTAATACTATAGACAGAGACGAAAGCGTGACAAACGCACGACAACGTCTTGTCACAGAGTGCCATGCTAAGCTAGCAGACGATTTTTCTCTTTCGAGGGATTTCAATGGGGAATATGCACGTGACTTAAATATGGACAAAATATTTTTTTTTGTAACATTTATTGCTACTGAAAACTCACTATACAATTATTTTTAGAATTTATTTTAATTTAATAATGAAATTTAATCATCAAAAAGTGGCTGTTTTGAAATTACCGCGCAAATTTTCGAAACGCAACACTATTGGTGGAACAAAGCGTGACGTCAGTTTTACACGAGACGTCTGCTGTCAACAAGCTATTTGTATGGTTTCTTTTTTGAGGAATAATTGTTATTGTATTGTGTCGCTGTTTTTTATATTAAGTTAATAGTTTTATGTGTTCAAAGTATTAATTAATTGTGAAGAAGGACTTAGAGAATGACTGAAACCGGTTTCGTAAAAGCGCAGTCGGATAATCTTCCGAAAATCGACGTGTTTATGATGGCCACGTATTATTTATAATTTAGTTTAGATGTTTTTATTCATGAATAACACTTATACATACATAAAGATAAATTTAGAATATCGAATAAGAATTTTTAATAATATCTTTACAACTTTTTGTAAACTAGGTTATGTTTTTGTAGAGGTTTGTAAACAAAACAAGTAGGTAGGTAAAAGTAAGAATGATTTGTATATTTATTTTACTTTTTTAATATCCTTAGTTACATTGAAATGATCTTCACAACAGTATAAACAGCTCAAACACGATACATTGTCTCTTCTCATCGCCTTGCACCACTTTTTCCTTAGATTTTCACTTTTCGGCATAAGGAAATACACTTTGTCAGGTGCAGTGTTGATGTTATTTGGACACATAGGAACGACACAATATTTATAATACGGTTTTTTGTACTTTTCCATGGTAATTAAGTCGATATTCACTCACTTTATTTATTTTTTGGTAATTTTGTAAACCAAACACTTTGCTGTTGACATCGAACTCGTGTAATGGTGACGTCACGAGCAAGGGCGCCAAAATGGCCGCGTTTAAATTGATCGCGATTTTAATATTTAATTTTTTGCATAATAGTTTATATTTTGGACGTGATATTTGTATGTTTGGTAATGTAATAACTAGTAGAAACATATAAAGAATAAAAAAAAACATGCATATTCCCCATTCGCCTTAACTTGAAAAAGTGGTCACGTGATCCAGAAAATTACTTTTTTCCTGCCAGGAACTCGTTTCAATAATTCTAGTCTTCATTTTGTTTTATATTTGAAAGATTCAATTTTTAAACTTGCCGTTTGTATATAGGTACTCTACTCGTACGCAAATACGATGAATCATTACCCTACGTTACTAGCAAGGCCAGTATCAACATGTAGCGTTTGTACCTACATATATGGAGTGAGTAGGTACCTATATAGAGTGCATACGCATTACGCATCGGTTCGGCCAGTTGCTCGATATGGGTCAGGAGGTTCATCCAGCGGCGGGGGTAGGAGGAGGGACCACGAAACGTACTAGCCTTTGCACCGGCAAAATATTATCTCTCACATCCAAACTTATACTGAAACAATCGGGCAGTAAAGTCAATTTGCAATGGCATCGTACTTGGAGTTACATCGTTTTGTATCAGGCTTTTCCGTGACGTCACACCCGTCGCGCGCTCTCGGGCTCGTTCGATCGATTTACCCGGAGCTCGGGGGTTTTCGTTTAAATTCGGGAAAGCCGAACATTTCCACGTGCTATTACGTAACACAGACACAACTCATTGACAGAAACCTTAAAGCACCAAGCACCTGAGGTGTTAAATAAGTCACATTCTTAAAAGTTTCGTGTCGAATTTTATCGAATTAACTTTGAGAAATTGAACTTGTTTAGTGTTCTATAGATAATAAATCTGTCCCCAGTAATTTTCATAATTACCTATATTTTGTAATAAAACAACTTGTTACCTACATTTCGATTTTCAGTACCTGAATGAAAGAAATGACAAATAGGGAATTTTATGCAATCAGTTGTGTTTTATGTTTACCTATCTAATAAACATGAATGTAATTTTTTATAAGTAGGTACTATATTTACATTTTCTCAAAGCAAAACCTTATTTTTTATCATACAAATACAAATATTCTTTATTGCACAAAAGATATAAGGTACAGACACAAACAAGAATATAAGAAGCAACAGGCGGCCTTATTGCTAGGTAGCAATATCTTCCAGGCAACCTTAGGGTAAGAAATAACAAGAAAGAGGTAATAATGGTTGCGGGTTGTGCAAATAATTCAGAATACATACATAGTTGATCTACGTACTAACTACTTACTTATTTATGTATCAAGCATTGATTTAATGTAAATTTTAATGACTCAAGTTAAGTATAATCACCTTCTGTGGTTAACGAGCAAACTATTTCATTTCCAAGTAGCGGTTAACAAAACGTGCGACTTGGCTGTGAATAGGTACTCATATTCTGCAAGAGTTAACTTGGTATTCGTCTATACGAGTGGTTTTACTGTTCAAGTCTCAAGTTTATTAATTCAAGTCTACATTTTTACTTTCTTAGTTCATTATGTTTATGTACCTGTTTGCTTCTTGTGTGTACAGGACAAATTTTAGTATTATTTGTCATAATAGCAGTTTTACGGAAAAGTTCATTAGAGTTAATTCTCAAAAAATGTAAGAAATCTCGTTTTAATCAAATATATTTTTAAACTGACTGATTATTACTAATTAGTTAAATTACTTGGCTCCTTCATTCACGAAAAACGTAATATATTGTCTGTGTCTGTGCTTGTACCGATGTCTGTGTCAAAGAAATCCCTAGAAATTATCTTTAAAAGATTTTACTAATAATGTCTACTCTGTTCCACCACTTTAAAGACTAATTTCATCGCAAATCTCTCAGGTTCAATGGAGCTTAAGCCTTGAACTAATGGCACTCACGAGCAGGAACTGGATACTACTTTCTTGTGAAATAGTTTGTTTTCCTGTAGGTTTATAGCCCGTGTAGCCCGTACCACCCGTACTAAGCTATTTTTAGAGAGGCGTGTCTGTTTAATTACATAATCTTTAGGCGAGATGAAGCAAAGCAATCTTGTATCTGTTGGATAGGTTAGGTTAAGGTCTTTCATGTGTCCCTGGTTATTATTCAAAATCTAGCGGTTCAGCGGCATCACAGAACACATTAAAGTAAAAAAATTATAAAATTCAAACTACCTTTGCTGGTTTAGCTTTTCTTTTTTTCTTTCAATTTAAATATAGAAGGATAGAAACATCTAACACAACTTATAGTAAAAATACAAAGATCTAACTAAACTCTTTTTTATTCCGTAAGTATAAACAGTTTCTATTTGTGTAGAGTTGATTGCGTCTGAGTCGGTAACTTTTGTTTCAGCGGACTTGAGTTCGGAGCTCAAGTGCTAAACTTAGACAAGTGAAGTCGTAATCATTTATTATTTTACCCAGTGCGACAGTGCTACGTTGCGGTAAAATTTCCAACTATAGTTGGCAGCATTTTTGTGCTAATTTTTAATTACCACGTATGAGCCAGTCTCTCATACGTGAAGTGTGTGGTAAATTGGTTCTATATTCGCCTCCAGCATTAGGACATCGTGCTACGAATTTTTAGAATTGCCCGACACCATGCTCGGGTTAAATTAAATTCTTCTTCAGAAATTATGTTCTAGTAGGTATTCCTCCAATCTTGGTATTTTGATTAAATCAGCTGGAGAAAAATCTCACGAGCTCAGCAACCTTTTCCTTTTAGTGTATGTTATCTTAGTTTCGGTCCAAAGCCCGAGCAGAATAATTATACCGAATGGCATATTATTCTTGAAATATTAATGTGACCTATATTTTCTGATACTGGAGATGAAAATCTACGTTATATTTAGCGGAAAATAAATTACGTTTTCGCGTGGCAACCTCGTGCGTGTCGTGCTATCGTTTCCACGACAAAGTTGGAGAGTTGAGGGACATTACAACGTACCTCCCCGGCCAAGATTTAGCTAGACGTCTCAAAGTGAATGAATTTATGTCGAGAAAATGACAAGCACAGTAGCTCTTTTAAATCTCGATGCCCTGTCTGATGATTTTTCTAAGAACTCCCTACAGCTTAAAGAAAATGAATAATTTTCTTCTGTAATGACTCGGTTCAGGGTATTACTCTGAAATGAAAATACTCATTAAAATTGCGAGCTTAATGGTTCAAGCTACCGGATATTTAGTTGTACTGTACTTAAGTGCTCGGCTATAAGGGACGGGAAATGAGAAATGCCGGCGCACAATGGATGACCTACTAATCCGGTTGTCATGGAGGAAACCGCGATCATAAAAACTGCATCTTCAGACTAGGGCAGTGCAATAATTGCATCAAGTTTAACCGGGCCCGATCGATGTGAGGGTATTTACCTCGCCGGGCGAAAATAATCCGGGTGCCGGTGATGTCAGAGGGTTGTGGCGAGCGCATGCGTCGGCTGAGCGGCTCGCGGAGTGTGTAGCGCGCGGCGCGGCGGCGGCGGCGCGTCAGTCGGTCGCCGGCCCGGAGTCGGACAACCGGGCGCGTTGCGAGATATGGCGACTCGCGGCGGCCGGTGAGGCGCCGGCCCCGCCGACCGCCGAGGGTCGACGGGCCAGCAGCCGGCCCGACGCGAGCCCACCATGTCCTTGCTCAGCGTCACAGGTAGTGTCGTGCTCATTTGTTTTAGTGCCCGTGCCTTTGTGTTCCGTTACGCATTCATTTGTGGTCGTTATGGACGCGTATTGAAACCTAGCATTTTGTGATGCTTATGGAAAGTTTGTCTAACCTGCTGCGGTGGTAAGACGCTGAAAGACACGTAACATAACTGTATCGAAGAGTCACTGTTAGTGCCACTTCATGCCGACTGGGTCACAACAAACTCGATTTTTATTATCGTTCGTTTCGCGATCGAATATTTCGGAGGAAAGTTTATATCTACATGCGTTCGGGTATCAGATAACTGAAGTTTGATTGGCGATTTGATAACTGAGCTGAAGTTATGTGCGTGGGTTCGTATTGTAACCGAGCTAGCCCAGTCGACTGGCATTTGAAATAAAGGTCATAGAGAATTTCATTTACGGACCGGTGACAATGCTTGAATATCAAGTAACGTTTCATTGGCACGAGGGAGAGCATAAGTTGCGATCTAAGTAGAAATTGTACGCATAACTTATCTACAAAGTGGGTTTAACCTCGTACCTATATAGATAGGCTTTTATTTAATCTATCTACAAGGGTACCCTACAATCGTACTCTACAATAATCGATAAGTCTTTGATTTGTTTCCGTTTTATTTATTCATAGCCAGTTAAGCCGTAACAGGCTTAATGAGTGTGATAATCGTAACAGCTCCGCAACAAAACAAACATTAAGCAACGTACACAAACCATTTCGTATAGATAACATCGCGCTTTATATTCTTTTTAGTATGAAGTCGATTTATTATTATAGTAGATTTATTTGATTAGTTTTATTGACTGTGCATTAAGTTGGAATAAGCATACGAATATGAACGAGAAATATGACTTTATTATATTATAGAAGCCAGGCTTTTAGGTGCATTCAATTTGTATCTTCGATTTATAGGCTGATTACATATGCAAAGTGCATGGCATAGGCTTTGCGCCGTAGTTGCATTCGATGTGATCAAACCTTTACTATAGCGTTGCTCAATTTATACTGTTATTTCTCGTCTTTCAGTTTATTGTTGACATAAATACCTACTATTAAATACGAACTTAAATAACTTTGTTTAAATAACCCTAAATCTTGTACGTTTTTAATTATTGCGTGTGTTGAGTTTTGCATTCGTAACTGATAAACACGACATTTTCCTATAAGAATTGCAATTTATTTACCAAGGTATATTATGTACGTTTGGTACCATGTTTCTTTAAGGTTTTAAATAGCCAGGCACAGAATACAAAATAACAACAATTTCGTAGACACGATTCACGGTAAACTGTATATAAACGAAACAGATTTTGCAAGCGCATCACCCCACGCTTACATTACGCCTATAGCCTTAAGTATATAACAGTTTCTGCCCTATTTAGTTCAGATGTAGGTCGACTCTATTATAATGTACCACGTACCTTGACTTGGGGCAAAGATAATTCCTTATAAAGAATTCTGAATAGGTTATATTATATTAATTAGGTTATTTATAATTTAACCATTTTGCTAATGTTGTTACAGAGAAGCTCATTAAACTAAGTGTCCGTCTCACCACTTACAGATTAAAGACTGCCAGATAAACCTATGTCTGTTTCGTAAGACATAAAGTTTTAGACAGAGACAAGTATAAAATATCTCCTTGATTTTAACTGTAGATAATAAAACAGCTCCTAAATGCTGTATTAAAGCAGTAGCTGACTTACTTCCTTCGAATCAGTGGAAGATTGAAAAATACTTAATGGATAATTTATATTCAATAATTATCCAAGAATCCGAATTAAATAATCGTTTTCAAATAACATAAGAACCAACTAATTACATTGCACTTTATTTTTTAAGCACCTTTCAGTCACTTATCACAATGAAAAACCTTGTTTCGTAAAAAGCTTTGAAAAAAGTAAATAGGATAAAGAAGAATGTTTTCTCGTAATCTTTAGTCGTATCAGATAATTACAAGTAGTTGAGACCTAAACCGCCTAAAGGTAATTCTGGGTAAATGATTACCCAAATAAGCGTTAGTACCATTTTGCCCACAATACGGCAGCCTAGGCTTAGTAGATACATCGAGAATGTATATTGTAGAGGTGTAATATCAGTACACCTATATTAATAGTATATGTTATCAGTATACCTTTTACAGTCAATTTTACCTTGTCTGAAGTTATTTGGTACATAATGTCACATCGCTTATTAAACTATCACCCTCGCTGTATATACTGTGGCTCTGTTATATATAGTCGCATTGTCAAGATACGTATCCGCATATGTTTTTGATTTATGTATTTAACCTAATTTAGGCAGTATCATCACCAATATAGAGGTGATTTTGAATAAATAACTGTCTCGTTACTTATCATTTAGTGGGAAAAGTTTTTTTTTTCTGATTATTGACGTTGCCGCATTGTACCTCTACCAGTAAAGATTTCGCTGCGTTTTCCTTACAATACAATAACTGGGCTTAGGGTGAATGAACTGTGAAACTTTGCTTTGTTTATTTGTGTTTGTATTAGCGGTTCCGCGAAATTCTGCAGTGAATAGCTTTGTTCGTTCAAAAATAAACTCAATTCTCTTTCCATAAATCTCTATGTGGCTTAATGAGGTGTAGGCACGATATTTCACAGTTTTTGTATTCCTTTCTAAATATTCATTGAAGTTTTAATGAGAAAAGAAAGAATGTTAAATATTTATGTCTGATTGTGGTAAAACTTGAATATTGTAAAATTTATTCGAAACAATTCCATGATTTTATAAAGCCGTCATTTTTTAACATATTATATGTACTTAAACTATTTTGTCAAAATCCATTTACAATATATTCAATACTTTTTTTAAAATTTGGTATTATACTGTTTTGTTACTTTAACTTCAACCTGTATTTTATATCAACTTTATCTGAGCAACCGGTTACAAAAAAGCTTTCGCTACTAAAACTTTTGCACTATAATTGCACTGTAAATTAACTCGTAACATTAAATAATTTAAAAGAAAAAGTAACATAAAAATTGAACAAGATTTCTATGAGTTCGTGCCAGTGTAAAGTTATAATTGCTACGCGCTACGCCGTAGCACCGTCGTAGCTCGTAGCACGTTAGCGTTGTAGCAACTGAGGTGTAAAATTAATGTAGTTGTGATTTTTTAACTTGCAACAGCCAATGTTTAGTAACTTCGTTATTACTTTGCTTAGAAATAGTTGGAATTAGTTAAATCATTTATTTTAGTCTGGTCTTAACTTAAATCACGCAAAGAAAAAAAAACAATTTCATCATTAATGGGGTAAAGTTTGAGTGTATTAAATATCATGTAATGTCAAGTACGTTTATAGTTAAGTTAAACCTTGTTGTAATTCAAAGTATTCATAAGGATCACTAACAAGTATAATTAATTAAAAAAAAAAACTTTTTACGATAAATAAACTAAAGTAATCAGCGTAGAGCAATAATAATATCAATAATAAAAAAAAACAAACGGCATACACAGACAAATAATCGTCCAAATCCGTACTAAAAACAACCAATAAGAAACAAGCTTGAAAGATGTACATTGTAAATGGAGCTCGTGAGGCAATATACATTGCGTAATAGCTTCCACCGTCGTAAATCTAGGCGAAGTACTAGCCAGCAAGTTATGGGTAACTAGCGAAATTATCGGTAGTGTTTAAAGATGGGAGTACAAGGTTTTATGGATGTTCGAGGTAAGGCTTAGATTATCGAGATAGGGTTAACTGAGGTTCTATGTTGTATAGAGGCTTTTATAGAATATACCATGCTGGAATATATCGCTTGAATGTACTTACTTACTTGTAAAACTGATTAAATTTTTTTCAAAGAATTTTAAATGAAATTAGTCACAGTCGTTTTAGTTATAAAACGGTAAGGTTATAAAAGTGTTCATGTTCCGAATTTTTAGCCTTTTTCGTCCCACTGCTGGGCAAAAGCCTGTCCCATGCCTCTCCAAACACTCCTGTTATTAGCTGCTTCCCACAATCTTCGATGAATGTTGTTAAAACAATTTAAAAAATGAGTCTCCCTACATACTACTCATAACTCTCCTGTGTGGCCCGCTTAAGGCTAATGGAGCGTTAGTTTAATTGACTTTTTTAGAAACTAACTCGGTGTCAGCTGATTAAACAATTTTTAAAAACAGTTAGTATTTACATAACTTTTATTATTTTGACCAAAATAAGTAATCAATAATTATAACCCTATCATCTATAAAAGCATAATAATTTACAGTATAACATTGAATATTGATCACTCTCTCACTTGGCCGGTTAATATCTTAAGTAGGGACGAGGTCGTTACGTGGCTAGCTGATTCATCTAAGCTTACATTGACATACAAAAACAACTACGGTATAAGTTATGAGAAGAAGCGGTTTACTAGGAAATAAGTATAAATTGTATTCTTTAAAGCATGTTGTTAATTATAAAAACCCATGAAAAGTCTTCGTTTGCCCATTAAAGTTTCACGATAAGCTTATTCCTCTGGAGGGACGTTGTATTTACTATTTTTTCTTATCTTCTTCTACTTTTACCACGATTTTTACCATGTTTTATGCAAATAAATAATGTTCTATTCTATTTTTCGACGTTAATAAAACAAAAATTGTAAATTTTTAAAAATTAAATTAAAAATAAATTAAGTAGAATGGTAATTTTTTCCATAGGTTTGAAGAATGTGTTTTTTAGTCGATAAGTTTCGCTTCGGGTCTATAGTCTACACTCTACACTACCTTAATCTATTGATTAAATATCTATGTATATTTCTCAGGATAAGTGTCTAAAAACATATTTTGTAATATCGATTTAGCTATTTTAATATCTACACCGTAATTACTCGTAAACCAGCCTTAAACTTAAACCACACAAAACTCAGGTGCACTTGGAAAGTATGTCAAGATGAGCCCTTTTTTACCACCTGTATTCTCGACACACTTGGCAGGAATTACTGCACTCATTAGTCCTATTCGTCATAGCTGTTAATGTAACACGTGTATGGGGCGCTTTAATGCTTCTGGCTGGCGATAAGCTGTTTTATTCTGTTAGAACAACTTTCAAAATTGGAACACTTTTGAAAATGGTGCTTGATTCATGCACGTAATTGTAATAGAGCTTTTTTAAATTTGGAAAGCGATTATTTGCCAGGATATTTTAAACTTTGATATTTTAAATTATCAAAATATGTTTTGTATACTTTACGTTTTTGTCCGTCACTTAATGTGATGAAGATATAAATCAAATAAGTATCAAATATGTTAGTCTTTGCTACCTTTTCAAATAATATTTATAGTAGTTTATTTTATAAACTAAGTACAAAATTTTTGCCAAAAAAGAAACAACTTCAAAACGGAAACTAAAAAGTATGAAATAAATTAACTTGTACAGCAAATTTCGAGTTCATAAGTGATTAAAAGTAACATAAACAAATACATAATTATGCCTTTAAAATTTTTGAAGACGGTGCCAAGTAAAACAATAACTAGATATAGGTAATATAGGTACTTATAATCAATCTTTTTCACATCTCAAGGAAACAGGTGGCACCGTCTTCAAAAATTTTAAAGACATAATTATGTATTTGTTTATGTTACTTTTAATCACTTATGAACTCGAAATTTGCTGTACAAGTTAATTTATTTCATACTTTTTAGTTTCCGTTTTGAAGTTGTTTCTTTTTTGGCAAAATTTTTTTATTTCACATTTTTTAGTTTCCCTTGACTGTCCTTCATTTTCATTATCAGACCCCTAATAACAGTCACAACCCATTTAGATGAAAGGTCTCAATAATATAAGTTAATCAAGCCCAAACACAAAGTACTTGCTGTAAACTGTTGTCGAGTTCCGTCGACTGCATTTCCGCTCCATCATCAGGTCAACGTCAGACCCTCATTAAACATTAGGGCTTTAAAATTCTTATTATTGCATAATATTAAGAAACACATTAGTCGCGATGCAATTTTTTCGAGTGTTTCCCTCGATATCTCCAGGTTTCCACCATCAGGTCCTGGTTTCCTTACCATGGGACCACCCTTGGGATACCCCCTTTCTAACAAAAAAAGAATCATCAAAATCGGTTCATGGACGACGAAGTTGTGTGAAGAAACATAAGAAACAGACTAGTCGAAAATACAATTTTTTCGAGAGTTTCCCTCGATTTCTCCAGGATTTCATCATCAGATCCTGGTTTCCTTACCATGGGACCACCCTCGGGATACCCCCTTTCCAACAAAAAAAGAATCATCAAAATCGGTTCATAAACGACGAAGTTTTGCGTGGACATACATAAAAAAAAAAATATATATATATACGGTCGAATTGAGAAACTCCTCCTTTTTTTTGAAGTCGTTTAAAAAAAAATGAAGGAAAACCTTTTTCATGGAATATAATTACATGTCTCGGCAATTATATCTTTAAATAAGCTTTACCTTGAAAAGCTTCAGTCAAAGCAACCCCGCTGTGTAGCGTAAATATTGCAAAGAGGGATTTGATAATTAAATTTTTATAAACTATCTAATGAGTCGGCATTTAATATCTTCAAAAATACGTAAAAACAACCACCTACGCAAAACTTGGTTAAAAATTAAGATCGCTTTTTGTTTCAACGAAATCAATTAACTTTTTAATGGAAAACTAATGCGCCATAAAAAATATGTAGCAATTATTTCTAAAAGGTAGAAAATTCTATTTAAAAATCCTGTATTACTAAATCATTTAATATTAAAAGCATAATGGACAAGATAGGTAGTAATTTAAGTAATTTTGTAAAAGAAATGAGATGAGGTCGTCTTATAATAAAGTTTAGTAATAGGCAGATCATAAACATGTTCATTCCTGAAATAAATTACCTAATGTACCTTAATATTTGTAGGTAAAATTGAAACGAGGCAGATGGAGTACGGAATGAGTCGGTAATAATTTATAGGTACGAAGCCCCGGACCTATCAAATCAAAACCTGCCTGTCTTACCTATGTCTAACTTGAATCCAAGTCCAGAAACTGTGACAGCATTAAACTTCAAACACTGTTTATTTAATATTATCTGAAAGATAACTCTATAGATTGACACGGGCCCGTTTCACTATCTACTGATAAAATTTAACTGACAGACAAACCTATGTCTATTTCATAACATCATGAAGTTTTAGACAGAGACAGGAATAAAATATCTGTCAAATAAATTGTATGAAACAGCCCTGACACTAACTACAAAACACATATTTTACTGATTTTGTGAAAATCAAGTATTTAAAATGTATGTCTAGTCTACGTATCTGTCTATGAACTTTGTCTTTGAATGAAAGAACGAGTATAATCAACAGGTAAAATTACTTTTTTAAAACTTATTTTATAATCATAAAATACGTTTTACAACACAGCTTAGATAACAACCCGAGAAAAACAATTTGTGTAAGAGCGTGCAAATCCGCTGACCTATTTGGCATTTGAAATGAGTCGGCGCACAAAGAGCCTGAAAGCTGGGCTTCTGAATCAGAACGCTGACTCAACACCTCCTTTATCATAGCACTACTAATACGAAATACAGTGCTGTAGTGTGTATTTATAAAATTGCTGAGGCAGCATGAATTATTCAGCCATTCACCTATTGTAAATGGCCATATAGGTACTATATTTTTGATGGATATTTGATTTTGATTCAATTGAACGATTTCTATTAACGATACCACTTGCACTTGCAGTTAGGTAACCTCTTGTATTAAGGATATCAACACTTGGGGCCTTTACAATTCAAGTTAGAAACCGGTTTGATGTGTCATATGGATATCGCGAACCTCGCTAAAAAATAAATTGGTAGATTTGTCGCGATTTTATATTAAACGTCAAATCGACTTGTTGGTTCAAACGAACTAAAATACCGGATATTCAAAATTCTACTTATAACCACAGAATCATAATGTATGAAAAATCTATACCCGTAACTAGTTAAAAGGAAGATGATACCACAAATAGAAGTGTCAATTCCGTTTCAAATGAAAAGAAACGATTTTGAAGTCACGATGCATAATTTAGCATGTTTGTGTTGTACCTACCTCACCAATTCGCGAAGTGTTCGCGTGTGGGAAATCAATTTAAAATACATTAACCTCCTCGAATGTGGCGTTGCGTTATGGGAATTGCAGATGTGTTTTAAATTGACTTGTCCCTGTATCTTTTGCGATCGTTGGAGTGTGGAAAGTTGGGAATACAATTCTTATTTCAAAATTCGAGCAAATACGCGAATATATAACTGCGGGGCCGGCTGTGCCACTATTGTACAAGCACTCTTTATATATTTTTAAACAAATTATTTAAATTACCACTAAGTAATATTTCCTACATATTTAGTTAATATTACGTAACTCAAACATCTAAGTCTGTTTTAATAACCCAGTCAAGGGACAGTCTAAAGGGGCTCCTTTGTTTTACTTTAAGGTCATCCAAATCATTAGCGTCGTACGCAGGCGAAAAGAATAATAACTTCATGCGACCTTATTAAGAATTATATATCTCGGTTCCTTCTTTCTCATCTTGGTGTATTAAAACGAGGAGGAAGATGAACAGAAATTCACTGATAAGTGATTCTTTATTGTATTTTTGAGGACACCAATAATTAGCGATGTAGGTATTTCGTATTCTATGTAATATGTTAACTTAATTTAAAACAATATTGAATTTTACAAATTACTTAATCGAATTATTTTTTTAAGGATCGCCTGCAAACAGACCAGTTAATCGTTTGATATCATATGTTCAATAAATACGTTTATATAGATGTTGTATTGTATGTCTCATAAAAACATCAGAAAGAAGATAAACAAACAAGCATTTATCAAATCTTGATTAAAAACTGCAACACTAAGAACTATGCGAACTAAAGGCTTTATAGAGTCCTTAATATTATCAGCTAAGGCCAGCCTAGAGCAGTGGAGGGGCGATATTGATACCCGTCATCATACTAACCGTAATGGGGTGCACGTGACCTGCCAAAGGAACGAATTTGATGCCTTTAATAAGCTAATGCTGATACCTAGCTTGCAGTATCTTGTGGAATTTATATTTTGGATAAGTTTTGATGAATTGTTACTTATTATAATTCCAGGAACGAAAATTCTGCATTGTTTTGCGTTTTATAGTTTAAATTTAGGTTTTCATATTATAGTTTGTATAATTAAGTGGTTTTATGTTCATTAAATTATAATTGTTGGTAGTAACATTACTGAAATACATTATGCCTGCGGTAAGATACAGTTGCTGACATTACAAAAGTTTTAGATGATGGAATTTCGCTCAGTAATGATGAACTTAACGCGTGTCACTTGGTAACAATATACATTATACTTAGTACACACTCTTTTGACTTCAAACACGCGCTATCTTGCGTCAATTTGTTAAATTATAAAAACTTTACACTACACACAGTGACAACGCTCTACCACGCCATATCTTAAAGCTGCAGGAAGACTACCTATGCATGTTACTTCCACACAGTTATGTAATAAAGAAGTGTGAAGTATGTGTGTGCTGAAGTGTAAAAAACAAACACTGTCTACTTAAGTAAATAGCTAATCTGTGTTGGTTGCATCAAACCCACGCTTTTGTAGGTTGTAATCCTATTTGTGCTATATTCACGCCACAAAGCCTTGGTCACGTTCAAATTGTTCAACTTGCTGAATTAGCAACACCACAAAGCGTCACCCAGCTTTGTTTTCATTTGTGAAATGAGAATCTTAATAGCAACCGAATTTCTCTGTGAAATTTAAACCAAACACACAATGTGATTTCAGTTTGAGTGTTATAAACTGTCTCAAAATTTAAGTCAGGTTTGTTTTGTATAATTTTATCATCGCAAGCTTTATTTTGCTGACTATAGTTCAAAAAGGTTGTTTAATGAAAAATGAAAGTGTAAAACTTTTGTGTTTTTAATTTTATGCATCACTGGTCTTCGAGCAACGCGTCTATCCAAACACCAGATCACTGCACAGCTGTCTTTTTCTAGATACTTATTTTATAATTCGTAGACGTTTTTGCAGTAATTTATAATACTTTACAAATTCCACAGCGTTTTTCCATCATAGTCTGTTCGCTTGTTGCTGAGCGTTGTTTATCTTAATAAGATCTTTCGTTCATTGCGTATCGAAATGTTCCAGATTTGTTTAATTCCGAAGTTTTCTCTCTAAGAAACATCAAATCAAAAATTTCTTAAACCGTTTTCCTTTTAGAGATCTTGTAAATGGATTGGAGTTTTTAACAAAAATAGAAATCATTGGTGTCTGCAAGATTTGTCATTAAGTAAAGTGCTGTATTGCTATATTGGCTTATAGTTTTTCAAAGTAGCTACTTATTTCAAAATATATCTAAGTATTTGATAAAAAACGATTGCTTAGCAAGCAGCGTAGGATGCTTTTCAATTTATTTGTAGCTCAGCAATATAAGAATAAAGCATTATGTGTTATAGGCAGTAAGAACATAAACTACTTGGGATATAATGTGGTTTTCATCAAAATAAGTGGAGTAGATTCTGAATAGAGGAACGAAACTTAAGTGGGAACAAAAACATCAAAAACTTATCTCATCTATGTAGAAATAAATTCACGGTAATATTTACGCTTCTATAAACTTATACGAGATTTAGTTTAGTGATTGCCTGAATGCAGAAATGTGGGTTTACGAGAAAACTTTGAAGAAAACAAAATTATCTATGATTTCCCTCAACGAAGAAACAAATACTAAAGTCGTTTGCAGACTCGTGGAATAAAAATTTTCAAATTATTGACAGTAAGTTTTTTAAGTTGCATCGGATGATTTTCAATTGTTTCAAATGATTTTCGAATGATCATTTGTTTTTTTATGTCGAAGTCGAAAGTGTTAATATTTTTATTCAAAATTGGAACACTTTTCAAACGTTATTTTTGATCTGAAACATTCAATTGTTTTTCGGCACTGTATATGAAAACAAAGTAAATGTATTATTTAAAGTTCAACAATGTAGTGCGTCTCCAGGGTTGGGTTTCACATAATGATTGTTGAGTGGGTGAAAAAAAAAGGAAAATATCATTGTTAATTATCTTCTTCTTGGAAAATGTTACATTAACATTTTGGACAGATTATTACCTACATTTGTTGGTTTTTATTAACCTAGTTAGCCGGAGATAACGAAAACCTTGTGTAGGATGAAACACAAAAATTCGTGGAAGATATTAAATGTCTTTGACGATACCAAATTTTAATATTACCTACTACCACGATCAAAAGATTTTTATATTAACACTATGTCAGTGTTGGAAAAGCATATTTGTATGTTATCATGATCAAAAACCATCCAATAAACAAGTAAATGGAAAATGGGTTGTTACGTAAATGCAAAAAGCTACCTTACCTAACGTTATTTCGGTGGAATTCCCGCCATTCTCGTCGCCTTAGTTGTCTCAAAAGTATTGTGTGAATTTGTAGAATGTCCGTTTGCAATTTTCCCCATTTTGCGATTGTATCGGCGACAGTGTTCGAAAAGTTTCGGATGTTTGTGCTTCGATAATATAGCGACGATTTTGTTTTTATGTAACAACGGTCTTTGATATTTGAAAGTGGATTGTGTATTCTTATTATTCGGAATGAAAAAGTATTCGTTTATCGAGATATCGAAGCTCGTTCTATCTCATAACAGCAATGAAATGTAATGACCTCCTATCTTGAGTGATTCTCCTAATCATTGTATTAATAACTATCAAGAAATGCTTGACCCTTGAGCAACGATATGATTCCAGAAAACTATTCAACAATAATCCTAGCAAAAATCCCTTAAAACCGGAGGACCTTTGCAGCCTTTGTTCCTAAACTAATAATAACATATTATTTCTCGGGTCCACGGAAATATTTACCTAGGTTTTGGTTACAGTCGGTTTCAGCCCTTCGAAATATGCCTTGACGCATAACTGCGGGTACGGGGGGCGGCGAGTGAGGGGGCGACGCAGGGTCAAGGTCGTAATGTGTACTCATTAATACATTGGCGCGCGCATATTTTTACTTTTTTTATAGGTTCCGTGTCCGAAGAAATGGGGTTGAATTATTTTTATAGTGCCACCAAAATAATGTCGCAAAAAATGTACGGTAAGCGCTTTGTTTCTTTATGGTTACATTTTTAAGAGTTACGTTCAATAACATTTGCACGAAGATTTGAATATTATTTCTTACTAAGTAAAAAAAAAATCAATAACGCGTCTTTAGAGTATCAGTTTTGATACAAACATTGTGTATTTTCTTAAAAAAACCTTTTCATTTCAACATTTTGAAATTTACTTTATCAAATTTACCTTGCTTGACGAAAATACTTCTAAATAAGTATATTGTTTCCAAAATACTGAGGTAGGTATTTCGTAGTGTTTATCAAGCGGCATCCGAACGTGTAATTGATTTAAGTTCCCGAATTAAAACTTAGCTGAAACACTCTCAAACTACATAACAACTTTGATTCTACGACTTTAGCTGTACTAGAATTCTTCTTGCTTGCAAAATTGTTAGCAGCTTACTAGAGTTTCAATAAAGTTACACCATATTCTTGTTTTAAGACACTTTAAGTTATGTTTTTGGTAACACAACACTGAAACTGGTTTAATCTAGTTTTAACCAGTTTTATCAAGTAAATACTGCACACTGTTTTTGTTGCTTTTTTAGCAACTAAATTAATTACACGTGAATTTACTTGAATCAGATTTAAAAGAGATCAAAGGGAAACTCATTTAGAAAAGAAGGTATTCTGAAAACCGTACTTAATGGAAAAAGCGAACAAAAAAGTTTGATCCTTAGGAAATGAGACTGAGTATAAAAAGAAGGGGAAATTGAAGTAGTTTACTAGTATTTTTAACTGTATTATGTTGACTAAGGCTGTGTAGTTCCATTTTCCCTATATGATTTCAAACAGGATCACGCATTTCATTTAGTTGCTACTGCAGTCGTTAGGATGAAACACCCAATTAACAGCATTACATTTATTTATGTTTATTTGCTTTTGAATTCGTAATTTCGAATTGTATCGTTTGTTACTAGATTTGTAGTATGAATTTGTACCTATATGAGGTTGAGTGATAAAACTCGGCCAGTTTTAGAATATTAGATTAAAAGTATTCAGATTCGATGTAATATCCGCGTCCATATTCTTATGGTTATTCGGCAATAGGGGCATAATTCGCTTGTATCCGTTGTTGCTGGCAAGAAGCCATTAGCTTCCGATAGGGCTGCCAATTTAGAAAAAAATATGATCATTGAGCCAAGTGGGTTCAGTGTTCTTTTCATATTTATTACTTGTTACAGAAAGTATGAATTCGGTTTTAACATAAAATTTAAATTATATTGAAAGTTGTAAACAAAATTGTTACTTTTGCCTTATTAGTGTAAGCTTCTAAAGCAAAGAAACCTTACTTTTATAACTAGAAAACTAGCTACTAAAACCAACTAAAACTTAAAACAAAATGAGTGTCTACAATCTCTTTTTGCAACCCTACACCCTCTCGTATTACAGAAGTTGAGCGCCAGCTGCGAAGTTAGACCCTAACACGATTACTTTAAGATTGAAATTATGTTGAAAAACGGTCCAATTTTGCATTAATGGCCGAGTTTTTGTAACTTTCCTTTTGTGCATTCACACTGCGCGGTTTCGGAATGGAAAGGGCGTGGAACCTTCTACTGGGTTCAGTTTAGGCGTATAAATCTTGGCTATAAATAAATTGAATAGGCGTATTAGGTGTTTGCGTTTATGTTGTACTCAATAATGTGTGGGTGTATTTCAATATAATGGGAGTATGTTTTGTGTATCTTTAGAAAATTTTACAGACACGAATATATGGAGAGATATATATAGAGAGATGATCACACCCACTCACTTAGTAAAGATTCTCTTAACATAATTTTATTGTATCTACCTGTCCCAACATCTCCATTCTTTATGGATAAATAATGTCTTTATCCTAATCCTAATAAAAATGTCAATGTTTGTACCCATGGATGGATGGTTAGGTACTTCATTTCATGAAAACCACTGAACAGATTTTTATGAAATTTTACAATAACTTAGCTTGGACATCAGAATAATACATAGGCTATATTAATTTAAGATGTTACGTAAATTTTCCAAGATATGATTCATTCCAAGATACGTACGAAGTCGCGGGCAGCCTCTAGTATTAATTTCATAATATAATTTCACTAATTCTCGTCCAAACAAAAATTCCAAATGTTTCCTTGGACTAAGGAATTTGACGCCAGGAACAAGATTAATTAGTGTCCTAAGATGTAAGAGTATAGTCTAATTAATGAAGTTCAAGAACGGCCCGAATTCAGCCCAACTTTTTGTGGGTTCCAGTAATCGACACTCATACTACATGTATTTACTTACCTTTTTGTTAGCTTGGAATTCTTTGGAAGTACTTTGTGTAGCTGGGATTAAATGGGATTTCGCTTTTTTAGAAAATTTGCTTTTTGGTAGAGTACCTATTGCTTAAGCTTACCTACGTACCTATATTACTATAGTCGAAATTATATCAAAACCCAAAAATGAAAGGTGCCTTTGAACCGCTGAACCGGTTTGTAAATCATACATACATATCCGTCAAGCCTCTTTCTCATCTGAGTAGGCAGGGACCACCGTCCCACCACTTGCTACGAACCAAGCACACTTCTTTCGCTTCATCTACATTCATCAATCGCCTCATACTTGCACGTATGTTGTGGCAGATTATGGACGTCCACTACTGGACAAAAGCCTCCCGCACGGATCTCCACAACGATCGGTCTTGCGCTGCTAAGTGCGCTGCCCACATCCAACGGCTTGTTTATTTAAAGCGTAATAATGTTAAATCAATGATATAGACACGTAAATATTTTTTGCAAGATAAATTTAGTTCTTACTTATCTTTTAAGTACAAATTGAAATAGTTTTGCGAAGGATTGAGTACCATGATATCCCCTATAACCTGATAACCGTTTGAGTGGCCAGTAATTGGAGCTGAGTATCAATGTTACTCAGTGTCCGTCGCTCTATTCCGAGATACAGCGGAGTACCTGCGACTGATTCGATTACTTTAAGTGGAATCTAGTTGACCTTCTCATATTTGATGCCCTTTATTTTTAGTGAATTTAATTTTTGTTTTTTATTATTGTTTTTGCTAATAACATTATGATTTTGGTAGTTAGGATGGTCTCCAATGGTGATGTTTTACTTTTATAAAAAAAAAATAGAACAAAGGTATAAAAAAGGCTGTTTTGTTAACCAAAAATACTGTCAAACAAACGCATATAGGTATTTAAATAAAGTAATGAGTATTAATATCTGCAATTGTGCCGTTTTGTGAGAAAATTAAAAAGAAGGCGTTTCCAAAAGTTTCACACAATTTTGCACTTCCTCTTCCACAATTTAAACACGTTCCACAATAGTTTCATCAACAGTACGTTTGTTGAATGCAAAACTTTGAAGTACCCACTTTGAAGCCTTTCTCCTTTACGTAGATAGTTAAAATGCTACGGTTCGTAGCACTTGCTACGCGCGTAGCACAATGCTACGAAACTTTAAATAAACATATTTTCTTGTAGCGGGTATGATGGCCGTTATCATTTTTATGGGAAGGAAACGGGCACATAAGTTGGTTCTATTACTCGTAATAACATCAGACATGTACTTCGAGTGAAGAAGTGATTTTTTGTAAGATTTTTCCTACTCAGTACTGAATAAAAGTAAAACATCAGAATTTACATATGTCGTATATTAACACCGCAAATGTAAACTTCTCAAAGCCTTTCTTAGAATACTTGTACGAGTATGTACATAGAATTAGCGAGTGGGAACTGTTCGGAGGTAATTTCCTCATCCTTAAGCAGACAGGTATCAAGAGAGTTTAGAAGATCCCCTTAAGTAGCCTCTAGAGAAATTAGCTTATTGTTCATTTGAGAGAACCGACGCATGCTCCGTACAGATATTATCATTACAAGTTTATAAAGAAGAAGCAACTTTGTTTTAAAGTTACGCTTTTAATGAGAAGTCACATAATACAAATTTAAACTTTATAAAATAAGTGGTTACTTCTTTATTTATAAAACAATACCAACTTTAAATAATGTAACTATTAGCAAAATATAAAATTTTGAGCAAAGTCGATTATTTTTACTAAATAGGTACCTACTTACTTTGTATTTTGTTTCTTTTAAATATTTTAGTGACGCCTTATAACAGATTTAGTATTTTAGGAAATAGGGTTTAATAAATATATTAAAACACATTGAATATAGTTGAGCGTTTTGTAAAAATATTCATAGTCTGTACCTCAGTGGAGTTGCGCAATTGTACATCAAAGAAATAAGAGATTTTTCTCAAGAACATTGAATATCAAACGGGCAATTTATATGCGCAGCGCTATTGTACGTAATAAGTGTTTTATTGAGATGGGGTACTTTATAGAACATCCCATTTATATCTCGTCTGGTGTTTCGAGTAGTTACGTAATGAGGTTATAGTTTGGTTATAAATATACAGATGTACCTATTAAAAATTTGACTAACAATCAGAATCGTAAAATAGGCTTTTAGATAGGCGAAATAGGCTTTTTTTCAGCCCTGTGTGTGAAAAGTTATACACTTTTCACACAGAGTTGAGAAAATGATTTTTTGAGCAATCTAAAAACAAAGCGAATATGTACCTGTGGCTTTTCTATTATCTGAGACTGCTTTTTATTCCAAAGTGTTGTTAAAATTTATAATAACCGATAAATTGCTATCTAAAAAAAGGATTGTATTTTTGTAAACCTACGCAAGCATATTTAATTTCAAACATGTGGCTACATGGACCAAGAGTAAATGAAAACAAATTTTCAGTTGGTTGCGGACTCCCTGATTGTAACTTAATTAAGTAAAACAAGCACGAGCCAGTTAATGAAAAATAGTTTAAACTGCCACGGGTCATTGTACTTGATTCAACAAGGCTGAGTATTATGAGAACTGGCTCGATTCTACCGTTGACATGAATTGTTTATGCGTAGACTCGTAAAACCAGACTTGGAGCTTAAATCAGTTCTGTATTATTGGGTTAAGGTAGTGATACATATAATTTTTATTTACATATATCTTTGATTCATAATTTCATATGTATATTTAAATGATCAATTACTCCAACCCGTAGTCATGAACATATTTCATCTTTGAGAAGATTTTGGTAGATTTTGTTGAAGTAATTAACGACGTTTAAAAAAACATATAGTTATACTAAATTCAGTTCATTTATTAATACAGAAAGTTAATATTCATGAGCATTTTGATACTGGGAGTTTAAAAAAGAAATGTGAGATATGCAAGAAAGCTTCAAGAATCAATGTGCAACCCTCCTTGCAATAAATAGTTCAGTGAAAGATGTTGGAGTGAAGCCAAGTGTCGCCATTTATTGCAAACTTGGCCATTGGCTTCCTTCGCTGGGCCACACTTGGCCAAAGTTTACAGGTTATTACGGGAGTAAGTCTACGGTTTACTTTATTAAATCTGATTTTATGATAAATCTAAAATAGAATTTGAATTTGGAAGAATAATAACTCGGTGCAAGTTACTTTCTTAAAAAAATACATGTTTTGATTCACATTATGGGCGTCAAGTTTTCAGACAAAACGCCCTAAAACAACAACCAACAAACAAACAACAACAACATGAACATGTCAACCGTTTTGCAATGTTTTAGGTTAAATAAAGAATAGTTCTTTTTTCCAGAATATTTGTTAATTTTACAAAAAGTTCACGTGAACCAACTCGTGTACAACAGCTAGTCAGTTCATAATTAGGATTCGTGACTTCACTACTAAATAATGATTAAGCCGTAATAACAGAATGCCACTTTATATCAGTGTCGGACTAATTTTCAACAAACACGTGCGGGTCCAAAGTCATTAGTAAAATCCACGTAAAATCCGTTAAAAAATAAAAAATGTGATTGTCTTTTTAAGGAGTTAACTGATTTTGGTTTTCGAGTGCACATAATTGGAAGGGTTTGTTAAACGTTTTATTTTCCATTATATTCTTAAAGTGAGGTTCCTATTTAACGTGACATAATACAAGTAGGTAGAACCGTTAAATCCCTATTTATATGTTACATCTATCTCCATTCATAGTTAATATTGTTTGCATTGTCTGTCAGTGGTAATACATTGTGTTGGTGGAATTTATTCCGGTACAAATAGGCAAGGATTAAAAGTCTCTCTATAAATAGACAGCTGACGGTTAGAGCCGTAGCAAAGGTAATAAAGCTTTGTCACATTCTATTAAAATGTAAAGTACGTGTACAGTACATCCTTCTAATATTAAGTATAAATGTCAATGTTTGTGCCGATGGATGGATGGATGTTTGTTACTCTTTCACGCAAAAACTACTAAACAGATTTTCATGAAACTTGCCAATATTGTAGCTTGCATATCAGAATGATACATAGGCTATAACACTTTACGATGTCATGATTTTTTTCCAAGATATGACGATAAATGCACACGAAGTCGCGGGAAGCCTCTAGTATTCTACATATAATAAACAATTGCAAAGTTGGTAGCTCTACTTGTTACAATTAAGTTTGAAAATGTTCTTATTTTTACACGTGGGTATTATATTAAAATATACATAATTATAATATTATTTCTAATATCGTCCTTATATTACCAACTCTCTCACAATCTTACACGTGGGTGTTGTAAAATACATATATCTATATCAAAATACATTTCTTATGAGAATTTGCTTAGATGTCAATATAATTAGTGTAATAGTGTAACGTGGTTTCCCGTGGGAAGGCCACGTGCAATGCTTTTGCTAGCCCACAGTGTGTCGCTGGATGTGCTCGAGGTCCAGCGGCTCGTCTGAGGGTAGCGAGGGAGAGTTGTAACAGACGACAGAGGCGAAATGAAACACGGAACTGTGTGACAGGAAACGGTATATTGTACTTCAAAAGTATTTACAGGCGTCTAACTAATGACCGGGACCTATGGGGGAAGTATGCCGGGAATAGGCGACCTAGCTATGGCTTGTCGGGAACCTATCCGTGTGGTGTGTTTTAACGGTAGAAGTACTTACCGGGCCGGACCGCTACTAACGGGGAATGTAAAACGTTTAACAAACGTTTGCCGGGAAAATCAGGAACAAATCCTATGCGGTTTGCTAAGCACTCGCGATACTAACTTATACGGTAAAACTATGATCACTACACTTTTCCGGGACGCGCGACGCGGAACTTAATGGCGGCCTTAGGTCCGCTTTAAGGCGACGTACGGCGCGGGTTGGATAGAAAGGGTAGACGGGAGATTCCCACGGGAAGAGGTTGGTCCGCGATCCAGGCAGAGGCAGGTACGCGGGCTTGAAACAACCTCAGGAAGACGGGATAATGGGTTGGTCCGCGATCCAGGCAGAGGCAGGTACGCGGGCTTGAAACAACCCTCGGGTACAGGAAAACGGAGTTTCTGGAGTTTGGGAATCAGGGATCTGGTTGGTCCGCGATCCAGGCAGAGGCAGGTACGCGGGCTTGAAACAACCAGAGAGGATTTGGAAGATAGGAAAAGGTTGGTCCGCGATCCAGGCAAAGGCAGGTACGCGGGCTTGAAACAACCTCAGGGGTTAAAGGAGAGGAAAGGGGTATTGCGAGAGCTCTTACCTGATTGAGCTGACCGAGAACTTATGAACCGCAGGCTGCGGAAACGCGCCTTATATAGGCGTGTGCAGGCGAAAACGGTGCGGGGTTGCGACGGGGTGCGGTGCGTGCCGTGCGTAACTGACGTCACGCGGAGGCGAGCGGGGTGCGACGTTCGTCATCAGGCGAGTACGGGTTGCGGTAAGCGCGGAGGGTGCCGAGGCGCGATGCCGGGCGAACGCGGGTTGCGCGCGGGCGCAGGGGTGCGGTGGTCCGGCCGGTCAGTATGCAGCGGGCAGTTGCGATGAGGCCGCGCGTCTGCCCACTTCCGTCACAATAGCACAATATGTAGGCTCGTTGTGATATAATCTGATTCTACCCACGGATAATGAATAGAGGGATTATGTTCTGAGGTATCGCCAACCACTCAGAGGTTGCGACCTTTGACGAGATGACATTTTGTTGTCGTCTTATCTTATGTGATCTATGTGTTTGTAAGAGGGTATATTGGTAAGTTTAAGTTTGACTGCGATCTGCGATTTAACTTAGAACTCCCATACATAAACGCGACATGACGTCGCGTCGTGGAAATCTACGACACGTCATTAGAATCTTAATAAACACCATAACTTTTTTTATTAATAAATAAGAATAAATTAATAAATAAGAATCTTAATAAACATCATAACTTTTTATTAAGATTCTACCGATATGTGTCGTATTACGATATGTGTTGAAGCCCTTACACAACACAAGTTTCGCACTGTCATACATATCCCATTGCCGGGTAAAGACTTCTTGCTCTCCATCCTGTTCTAGTGACGAACTTCATGCCGAACTTCATTGAATGTGTCGATATACTCAGACAGAAATTGTATTGTCATGAAAATAACTCGTGATTTATTTAGGTACGAACACCAGTGGCCCAAGTCTGCTAATTTACAATATATCCAGTTGTGTGCCGGCAGAGTGTCAATGATATTTATTGACACATTTGCTCGCAATCAGTGTAAGCCTGTGTAAGCCATTGCTTAGCAGCTAGCTTAGCATGGCACTCTGTGACAAGACATTGTCGTGCGTTTGTCACGCTTACGTCTCTGTCTATAGTATTAAATGTGACAAGGACAGCATACGTGAGATAATTGTCGCGGCTCGCCATGCTAAGCCCCCTGAATACCAAATGTGTCAAAAATGCCATTGAAACTCTGCTGACACACAACTGAGGCTATTTAAAATTAGCAGACTTGAGCCTCAGGTACTTGTACCGATGTATTCACGCAGAAAATACTTCAGAAACTTTGAAAATAAAACACAATAAATATACTGAATCTGTTTTGAAGTGTAGTTAATGTTTAAAGTTACAAAAGATTGCCCCACCTTAATAATAGAGGAGTTAACGGCAAAACTTCACCGAGGAAGGTGATTTTTTAACGAACTCGCTAAAGTCGTTAAACAAAAGTTGTTCAATTTGATAAGTAATTCTCAACCCTGCGATATCGTCTCTCAATTAACTAAGTAGCTACTTCATTAGGTTTTCACTGCCTTTTTCTTTGACAGATAAGAAAAGGGAAGAATGTTTTCTGTTTGTCATTAATTTTTTAATAATTAGAAAGTAATTGAAAAAAGAAAAAGGGTTTTCATAAGCAAGCACACGTACTAAAGGCCCGTCGGTGTATAAACCGAAGGACGGCTATACATAGGCAAGACTATTAAATATTCTAAAATTATGTAAACTAAACCAAATATTGGTATTAGCGCAATATTGAGCAGATTTTTTTCGAAAATTGCTTCGTATTGTTAGTTTGAGACGTTTGTAAGAGACTTTTGTTAGAGACTTTAAAGTAATTTTTTTGTAAAAAGAGCAAGGAGCAATCTTTTAGCAAGTATTTTTAAAACTAAAATCGCAAATATTTCAATTGGTGGTGAAATCGTAGGATTTTTACTACAATAGCTGTTTCACAAAGCCTGAAGTGGTGTCAAGACGAACAATACTTTGTAAGTACTTTTTAAAACTTATAAAACTCCATCCCGTTGAATTGGAAACCTTTCAAAAGTTTTAAAGTACAATTTTCTTTATTAAAAATTTTGCTTGAACATTGCGAAAAACTGATGCATGAAGAACTTCAATTTATTCCAAAATTAATAGTATATCTATGTCACAGCACATAATAATTGTTATAAAAAACTTGAATTTGTATTTCGTTTATTTTTAGCTTTAATTAGCATAAAAAATTCAAGGAAAATGACTAATCTTTTCTTTTTTTAGTTATCTATTCTTTACAATCGTTTTAAATTGTCCTCGTTTGAAATTGGTTCATTCTCTGAATTTTTAACAAGAAGCTATTTATCTACACCTTCAGTTTAATAAGTTAGGGTAATGACTACTAACTAGACTCAAACTGGACTACAACTACTATCATATTTAAACACGAATGACGTCAATTCTTCTAAAATACAAAATAATACCAAAGTAATTTAATTTCTAAAATAGTTCGTAACAGAACACTATACGACATTAATAAAATTAAATTACCTAGATTAATAAAATAGATAAGAGTATATTTTGAATTGATTTTTCTAAAAATAAAAGTCCACAGAGACCTAAACCCCAAAGTCCGGTCTACAAGACAAATCCGGCTTATTCCAAGCCTTTGAATTAATAATTATCCGTCCAGTTTGGGTCTTAGTGTAATATGTCTTTGGTATGGCCTATTTACTTTGGCCAGTACACACTGGAAATGTTTCGTAGGGGCTATATATTTCAATTTGTTGGTCTACAATGTGGCTTTAGATTAATTAGTTAAGTCGTTAGTATGTTGTTTAGAGTAGGACTTAAGTAGGTACTTAATTACCTTCTGGATAGATTAAAAAGGTTTTGAATCTATTTATAAGTTATTTGAAAGCCTATTTTCTATAAGTAATTTAAAAGCCACAATTTCATGGATATATTAACATGAAACTGTGGTTAAAACTCAATTGACGTGTTTCTATTTATAGTTTTCCTTTATGGTAATTCGATCGTTTTCAGAAATAAAACAGTCTGATTTATCAAATAATGGGACTTTCAACCCCTCAAGCAGTTTCTAAAATTAAACCGCTATAGAACACGATCAGAAAGTTTGTTTCATGTATGAAGAGCGAAACGTCGCGGCTCCGGGGGCCTATTCCCAAATATATACGATTTGTATCGATTGTCTAAAGAGGGTTCCACAACTGTGGTGTCGTGCTCGATTGATCTGGGTTTCAATTGAATAACCCTGTTAATTATACAGTACCTACGTTGTATTGTAAACACAGATTCTGGAATTCTTGTGAATTATCCTTGCATTATTACAGTGATTTAATTGTTTTTTTTTTGTAAATTAGTTTCGCTATACAAAACTCAATTATCATAGAATTATACTTAGGTATAAAATACCTAATTTCAGAATTGTCGACTCTGCAGAAAATACCACAAAATATTATTATTTTAATTTGCTATTTTCCTATGTAGTTAATTAATATTTCAAACGATAATTGATATTTCATAGATTACTTTTTTCATTGACCAAAGTCGTAATATATGAAATTGCAACATCGAAAACCATTTGCTATTATTATAATAACTTTAAACCAGTGTGCATACTCTTTAAGGGTAGTCGCCGTTTATATATCGTTTGTGGTGAATTTATTACACGTCCATGGGATATAGCGGGTATCAACTGCAGATTCCGGTCGCTTTTACGGTTACAGCTGAAACCAACTCGTTTTTATATCGAGTTTTTCGATAGCTGTTATGTAGTTAGATATAAAACCTCTATGGACTTTTGAAATGATAAAAACAAAACTAGTTAGGTAGTCTTTTGTTTTAGGTTAAACAATGGGTCAAATTCCTCTAGTTTAAAATCAATGTGTCAAAACTACTGAACTATATTACGCGACTATAATGAAAATTAATGGCGGCGCATCAAAATAATGATGTTGAAAGGCGTTAATTAAATATTATACAGTTGAGTGATTTTGACAGTTTTTAAACGAGTAGTGGAATTGTTTAACATAAAAAATCTTTTTATTTTACATAAAAAGCTCTTTCAAATTTTTAACTCTAACCTTAAACATACACATTACTATCCTTCAGTGATTTGAAATTTGATATAAAACCTGCGCTCTGTCAGAATATGTCAATCCATGTCAAATCTAATAAATACAAACACTAGTGAGCAAAAATGCATAAAACTTGGTCTTGCAAGATACTTCTATTATTGTGATAATTGACGGTGGACTAATGGCCTAGCATTTGCAGGTTTCATTAATATTTTTCTATTGGAATTTGGAATATTAATAAATATCTTTGCTCAATTATAGATGAGTTAGCTTTCAATATCATTCGGAGGCTAGTTCTTAATAAAGTCTGGCACTGACAGGCTTGTTTACGTTTTGCGATTCGCATTTAATGAACGGAATATTTTGCGATAAGTACCTACTAATACTCGTAGATAGATTGAAAGAATAGAGGCCTTAGAGTAGTTTCACATATTTTTTGAGTAGTTTTTCAAAACTGCCTTTTTAAAAAAAAACTTATCGTAAACTGTATTTCGTTAAGCATATTGTATGACCTCGATTTATCGTTTTAACGGTGTGTGTTCAGTTTTTTTTGAGATCTTATAAACTTTATAAATTTTATTGAATCCAATTACTATGTTGCCTAAGTTAATCATAAAAGTCCACCTAAAAAGACAAGAGCAAAAGCAATTTAACAAGTTTAAAAAATATTAAAAAGCCACCCCGAACAGGCTTTATAATCAGGGCATTGTTTCTCGTGAACATCCGAGCGGCATTTGTTTTGTACAGAATGGCATGATAACAATCTGTGTAGGTTTTTTGTTGTGAAGAATATCGCTGTACACGACAAAATAACGTGATTCTCAACTCTGAATACTTTTTTAAGTTAGAAAATAGAAGTGAGATAATATAAATGTATAAATAATATGATTTTGAGTGTTTACTACGGAATAGGTATGAACAGATTTTCTAAAGACCAATTTTATAAATCTTTTTTTATCAAGTTTATCAAAAATACTTGTCTCTTGTAGCAAATTTTTATTATAGGTATATGTCTTGGCAGTTCACAGAAACGAGAAAAACTAAATACCCTAATTTCCATGCTTTTAATTCATTTATTGACTAAAAAGAACGTGTTCAACAGTATTACTTCAATTAGTATTATTTCAATGAACTGTCCCATTTTACTCAGAATTATTTAAGCATAAAATAAACCGTGAAATGAGCTCATATTTTGTTCATACAACATAGAAGAGTGACGAAAATATTCTCTTAAAACTTTCAGAAATATTAATGTGTACTGAAAACTGTTATTTTGTGTTGCCGCACCAGATGGAAGGATAATGGACTGAAAGCCCGAGTTTAAATTTAGCCGTGCCAATACTCGTATTAATGTAGATAAATCTTTTAAATTGTACCAGAATTTAATTAATGGAATGATTCTTATTTAAATTTTGTGGCCAGAATTTCCTTTTCAAGTAATTTAAAGATTCCATTTGGAGATGTTATCTCGGAATCTTTGACTTGTTGTCGCGATTACGTTTCTACAGAGTTTCAATGAGTTTCATTTAAATTATAACTAATTTAAGGATATTACACAACCGATACGCAAGATTATGTTTTCATTGATAAATTTGACACCTAAGTATTTTATTTTATTACAAAGTGATCTAAAATACCTTGAAAATTCTGTTAGTTCCCTGTATGTTAGTTAGGTTGCCTTTATATTACTTACGTAATTTCTATGAAAAGTGACTGGGTATGTATTTAACTGGCTTTAACAATCGCATTGTACATTTAAACTTTACTCGGCAATAGGACGAAAACAATCGAAAATCTAATTTGAGTTTCGTTTACAATCGCTCCCGAAGGGCGGGAAAATTTTACAGCCACATACTTACATTCAGAATAATGATTTGGAGTATCGACCTCGACTGAATTTGAAGGAGGCAAACCCCATGCATGCTCCCTAGGGAACATATGGGGAGGATGCGAGAAATTTTGTAGGAAAACTTTGTATTAGTGCAGAATTCATGATTTCGTATGCAATGTACCTACTGTCAATATTTTGTGAATGTATGATATGTTATCGAAATTATGGATTAGGCAGTGGCCGGTACCTACTCTAGATATCTAGCACAACGCGAAAAACGTGTCTGTTCTGTTGTAGAGCAAGATTTAACTTTGACCCATTTTTTAGAAAATCTTTGTTTATGTTCAGTTTTACAAAAATAAATTGACACTTTTTTAATAGAAGCAACTTAGGCTTTAAATCCAAAAGTTGTATCAAAATTGACGTGATTTATAACGATTCCTAAAATTAAAGTTGTGATGCAGCCGGTTTCAGAGAAGAAACTCTAGTACATAGTAAAATAAGCATGAAAATTTTATTCAGAAAACTGTAGCAGCTATACATCATGACTTTAAAAACATTTTGGCCTTTGCTTTTATCACGCTGCTTAAACACTGAATATATGTGCATAAACTAGGACAAGGCTACTTATTTATAAGCATTTTTGAACTACCCTTTACACACCAATCTATAGGTATATATATACCTACCTATAACAATTTATATTTTTTATAAAGGTTTTCTATTTGAAAACCTTTATATTCATGTCAAGTGGTGTAGTCAAGTTATTTTTGTATTTGTCGTGTAGCACGCAAATTGTAGTTAATAATAATTATTACACATACCTACGTGCAAAACTTTAACAAAAACGCCTACTTTGAACTTAGTATGTGTACTAAGTTATAATAGTATAATATATCGTTATATAATAATATGTCTATATTATTATAACTATATAGAATTTTAATATAGAACTAAATATCTATATAGAATTATTTACTAGGTTATCTTTTAAATGCATAATTGTTTGTTGACCGTGATGCAAATAGAATTAAACCAATTAATTGCTGAATCAAAAGAAAAATGTTGACGAGACAAATGAATGCGTAACTTAAAAATACTTTGTTATAATTTAATTAGAAAACTTCGATTTATTAATTCGATATATTTCTTGTTTCAGTAAAAAAGGCGCGTTATGTTGGAATACAAGGTAAGCGTAATTTAAATAACTATTTTAAAACGAAGTACTATATTTTTTACAATGTTGATAGATTATAAGGTAGTAAAAGGACTGCTAATTATAAAGATATATAGTTAGCGGTAACGAAAGCTGTGACTGAAAGACTTTAAAACCTTTGTTTTGTTAGCAGGAACTCAATTCAACACGTACGTGACTCTGAAGCTGCAGAATGTCAAGTCGACGACGGTGACAGTTAAGGGTCCGACTCCATCGTGGGAGCAAGACTTCCTCTTGTAAGTACCCTCTCATTTACATGCACAAACAAACTCACCTATAAATAAAACATTAAAACCATAGGAGAGTACGGTAGTGAGTAGTAGTAGTATTTATTTGTTTAGAATACTTTGTGACGGTTTATGAAATTATACTTTAACCAAAGATGTTTATAATACATTGCAAAGGTCTAACGTTACTTCAACTTAAAATGTTTGTTAACCGAATTTTAAGAAAATTAGGGTCTCAGTTTTACCTGTATGTACGTTTTCTATTCCTATACACCTACATACACCTAAAAGTTTAATTCATAAAACTTTGTGACGATGATGATAGATTAAATCACGGCCACATTTACGTACTTAAGGCAGCGTTGTTTTCCGTAATTTTGAAGTCTGTGACTGTAGGCCTCATTGATATTATTTCTTTAAGTCCAAAACCAAAGCAGCGTAAAATTAGAGCGCTTAAACTACTAAAGAAACATGTTGGAGATTGAAATCATTGTTCTAAATATAAACGACACATGGGCACGAGCACGAGAAACAAAAAATGATTTAAAAACTACGACAAGAGAAATTGATCAGTCCTAACCCTTTATCTGTACGATTCAATAAACACGGACACCTATTGTTTTACTTCAATCCTTTTGTTACACGCGAAAGAATCTGCAATCCCTCAGCCTATAATAGGCTTCCCTCACTTTACACAGCGTCACTTCACATGACGTAGGTTGGAATACAAGTACCCAGGGGTGGATCTAGTTCACTAATTTAACTAGAATTTACCTGTTTGTAGAATATAAGTACCTACATAGAAAGTTGTTTTGGCTACTTTGTGTTTTGGTGAACAAAAATGATAACACACTTTAGTTGCTTTAGTGTCACGTACCCACTTCCATCTATCTTCTATAGACAGGCATAGAAAACTCTTAATCTAATCTAATCTAATTTAGCCATTTGTGTCCCACAGCTGGGCAAAGGCCTCTGTCCTCATTCGCCATGACTTTCTGTCTCGAGCTTCCTCCGCCCAGCTCTTTAAACTCTTACAAGACTTTATATTATGCGGGCCTTGTTTAGTCGCGGCTGTATAGAGTCGTATTATTTTACAAAAGACACATATTATATCAAAGATAATGAAAGGGAAAAAGGCGTATTTGACACGTGCGTGTTTATATTAGAAATATTAACGAATTAAACTAATTTTAGCATCTATGATAAATAAATCATAGAGACTCTGACCAAATATCTTGTTCCGTTCCTTGTAGTACTTATTTCTATAGACAGACGCATTCTACCATACGCACTGTTTTATTTATAGTCTTCTTCAAACATTATTTTCAAGAACTACCATAAAGACTCTACCTCAGTACGGCTCTCCACACAAGTAATGCCAGTCATTCCTAGTCACTGCGGGTAAACAATACAAACGTTACACAACCTTGAGGCTCTCCTTTGGTTGAATACTGTACGCGTTGTAAGTTACATTCATCAACATGATTCCGTGTAGTTCCCGAGGGCATCTCATTTTATTCTCTTAGTTTAGCAATATCAAACAAACGTTGTGTCTTTAAGTTTGGTGAACAAGGTTTTGGGGCAGTGTTTTAGTTTTACAGAAATGCCTAGTTAATAAAGCTATTATACATACTTAGTACATTTTTTTGTAGGTAACAAAAATAGTATTGCTGTATACCTGGCTCTAAAAATAAGAGCTAACGAAGACTTTAAAACATAATTTCCTTAACCGTAAATAAATATCGTTCAGAGTATCATAAGACAAGATTATAAAGATCAAAGCGACTCCAGATTAAAGACAGAAAAAGTTAATAGCTCCATTACAGTAAACAAATCTCTGTTTCCATTTCAGACTTTTCACAACTGACTACTCGACAATTTATCTTACGTAAAGAGGATCACATAAGTAAACAAATTGGATGGTATTAAGTAGGTACCTAGATGTGACATGTTGACGTATAAAATAAACAAGCATATTTTGATCTGGAATACAAATAAGCCTGTTTCCGCTTCACGTTTGAATGATTTGGTTGCTAAAAGGAGTGTCTATTGGCGGCATAGCATTTTATATGAAGCTTGTCCGATTCGATTTTGTTTCAGTGCTGATATAAACAAAGTTGAATAAAAATGCAAATGGGAAACCTAGTGTCATTTAACCAAACACATTTTAGAATTGACATTCATGAATACGGTGGTACAGTTTGTACTTGGGTTTTATTCCCCTCTGTGTTGATAAAACTTGAATGAATGAATCGCAAAAATGTTAAGTGAACCAAGCATTAAATGTGTTAAAAATACAAGAAAATGGACTTTTTGCTGTTTCTTAGTTTTTGATTTTTAGTCAGCTTTCTCTTTGTTAGCACTTTTTCTTAGTTGTTATTTATATCTTAATGTCTGAAAAATCTTCTTTTTGCACATTGATGTTTTAGCTAAGATTTCAGTCCGAAGCGTGTTTTTTAACGCAATTTTCTAAGCAATGCAATTTATTATATTCATATGTTCTTTTTTATGTTCCGAATAAAATAAAAGTTCGTGTATATCCTCTTGTTTGTGTATAAATTACTATCTGTCGACTCCCGAGGGAAAACCATGACTGAATAGAAATGTGTATTCGTGTGAAAATATTTTCAATAAAAATATAGTCAAAGGAATGACAAAGGGAGTCTCTTGTTCATATTTGGAGAAGCGCCATTGTAAAAGGTCACTTTTATGAAAGAGGTGAAATGAAAGTAAGGTCAAGAGATTAAGGATTAGACTAAGATGGATAGAACTCCATGAAATATGACCCTAGACTTATGAGACCGTAATGAAATATAGGTTTTGGGTTGTTGGCTAAGGTAACCCTAAGCTTCTTCTAATATTTAAGAGCGTTGCTCTTGTCAGTGGTTTCTACGCCAGTTTAATCTGTTTTCTGCCGTCCGTTTGAGCACCTGTTATGACACAACTCTTCTATGTCTCCCTCTCTTGTTTATTTCTAGTTAGTTTTCCTTCTAATGTTTTTTTCAAAAGTCCTTGTGAAATCTTGCCTAAAAGATAAAAAATCTTAATTGTAGCCTGTTATTTATTTATTGAAAAAAGCTGTTGGCATTATATATATTAGAAAACTATAAATTAACAAACGAGCCAATTACAGGTTACCGGTTGCAGGTTATCCTTGATATAAGACAAGAGTTACAAGAGTTGTAAAAAAAGTCGAATTGAATCACTCTCTGAATATGCGCACTAAATCCGAAAGTAATTGTTTTGACCCGACCATAAATATCGATGCAAATGTAGCTTGATATCAAAGTACATTTGCCGTGATTTGTTTATATCCTTTCGGGGCGAACGGCGGTCGATTTACCAAAGCTAGGTTTGTAGACGGAGTGTATGTCGTCTCAAACTGGCGCAGATTTCTGTTTCATTTATAGTTGCAATAAAACATGTAGCAGATTGTGTGTTTGTGAATTTTTGAAACAAACGCGTGATTTATTTGCTGTTTTCAATTCCGTTGCGATTGCAAGTGCTTTGACGGTGCTTTTAGTGAATACTTTCGGTATCGATAACCATATCTTAAAGAAGGTTAATTCAATATCAACAGAAATTGACAAAATCCTTTGCTAGTTTCATGGAGCCATTCTATACCGCAAACATACGCATACCTTCTCATTATTTAAGTTCGTTACTCACTTGAAATTAATTGCATCATTATAATTTTCAACTACTTATCTTCATTAGATATAATCGCCACGAACGATTTCTATTGTTCAAAGTAATGTTCCCGAAAGCTGTAGGTAGGTGGGGTTTTTTAGAATATTTCAACTAGACTTTCGTTTATTTAAATCTGCCAGCCCTTTACCCTCGGGCACGCCAAGGTTCACATTGCTGAGATAAATGCCTCATATTCGTGTTATTACACAGGACTTTGGAATACTAAACGTTGCTTTAAGATGTTGTTCAGAGGTTCTTTTGACTTCTGGTACTGTGGGAGGAAGTGGGAGAAGCTATAATGAGAACGAAGGTTGCGTGTCTGCGGAATGGATCATTATTGAAATGTGTCACTCAAATATACGTATTCATAATTTAAACAATATTCTTGTGTTTTGAGGCATTAACTCTGGTTTATTAGTTTGATTTATTAGAAATACCATTTATCTAGTTATTAGCTTCCAGAAGACTTATAATACGGAAACAAATATCAAACAACAGTAAAGACACGTAAAGTTATCTTATACTTGCTAATTTTACCAAATCTCAATTTAAAGCCATATTGTATAGAAGATTAACTACATTCATAAATAACATTGCAAGCTGTAAATTCATCACAACGCATTTTAACAGGCTTTTAACGATATGCACGAAAAAAACTGAAAATTAATAGGGTTTTCATCAATAAATTGAGCACTTTAAAACATAATTGAACATGGAGGAAGCTTCGATAAAATGTGGGTAAAATCGAGTTTTATAAACTCAACAACATATTGCGTTGGAAAAGGTAGGTACTATTGAAGAAATAAACGTTCAATTTAAGCACTAAAATAATAATATATTTCGAATATAATAGCTTTCTTATCTTATCTAAAACACAGTGTTTACGTGGTCATGGCTAGAGTTTGAGTTGGAAAGTCTTGGCTAGTTAGAAACCACAAATCAACCAAACTTCCAAACTAGACAGGCTAAGTTTTGCAATAAAACTGGGACCGCTAAAATCTACATCGGATTAGATAGCATAATATCCTAGAGAGATATCTCGTCTTTTTATTTAAGTTCTATGCTAAAGGAAAAGTATTTTTAGTAGATATGACAGTTTGCCATAAAGAATCATGTTAAAGGCTTCTAAATAATCACAATATATGACAACCGTTCCCATCGTAATTTTCTCGAAGCTAAACTTATCAAAACAAACAAATATTTGCTCGAGCGAGGCGGCTGCAGATTAATGTTTTCCTATTAAAATTCATTTTTATAAAGACCGTGCCATCCTGTTTTTAAAAAATAATCTTATTTTTTTTATCAGAGATAATTATTTCGAAACTTGAATCTGAGTTAGGTAAGGAAAATTTTATTAAGGAAGTCGAGTTTAAGTCCTCATTCATTTATCACTGTGGTGATTGCTACAGGGTTATTATTTATTGCATAGGATTTATATTTCTCGCGACATTTTTTCAAAATAATACGAGCGCGGCACAGCTGCTCTGCGTGCGACATTTACATAAAAACGCAATAAAAAGTAACTGGCAAAATAAATATGTCCGTAAACTGCAAATATGGGATTTGTGTGTATAAACAACGCGGTAAATTCTAGTCCAGACATTTTAATTACAGCATGCAAGTAAAAAACAAAAGTCACTTAACTGAAGACGGCGAATAAAAAACGAAATTAATAGGGCTTTTTGTACCCGCACCATTGTTGACGCTGATGGATATATTGGGGTTCTATTTCACAGAACACTCGCTATAAATCTCTTTAAGTGCACACTTCACTACAAAACGGTGATAAAACTTTAAATTTTCCAGTACATTGCGTTTTATCTGCTAGTTGTAGTATCTCACTCTCACTCATGAAAGAGAACCAAGATTTTAAGTTTGAAAGTAGATGTGTCATAAAAAACGAGTCACGAGCACAGGCAGTCTATTTGGACAGTCTAGTCGGGATGGACAGTCTTTAAGGTGAAGATGTTTTTGAGGTACCTAATTCGTAAATAAAGGGTGTGCCATAGTGTGTTCTTTTATTTTACGAGTATTGTCGGTGTATTTCATTTCTCATGTCCTACCTCGACATCTTCTTAATTAACCTCTTTCTAATATATTAAACACCTATTAAGATAAACAGAATATGTTTTTATTAGATCTATATACATATTTTTTTCCTGTAAAAAGGAAATCGACCTAGTGTTAATTTCAGGGCTCAAGCATGACGTCAACGAAAACCAGAACAATTATAAATCATAGCCTAATCCGCTTGAAAATCGTCGCTTACGCCAATTTGGCTGGAAATCCACCTAGCTGCTAATTACAGCCATTCAGCCAAACAAAAACGCCGTCATTTGTGATTTAAATGGCTTTGTTTCGAGCTATTAGCCTTTGAAAGGGGATATGTCTTTTAAAATGTATTATTTACTTACAAATCATATAATGATTTTGAGGCAAGCTTCAAAATTCTTCGAAGGTTCCTAAACTGCTGTAAGTTGTTACCCATTCTTTTGTTTTACCTTTTTTATGAAGAGTTGAAATGCGATTCCTGTTCTAACAGTTTATAAAATGCCTTGCCTGGTATCGCATTTATTTCTCCTCTTCAAGTACCTTTATTATTGGCACATTTAAATTGTTTATTAATCGACTTCATTTCATAAGTTAACATTTGATTATCTACCTAAGTTTACTTTATACATTAAAACTAAAAAAGATTTAACTCTGTTTCCATTTTCATGTCAATTGTAGGAGCCAAGAATAAACTCAATATGGACCTTCTATTTTACGAGCTCACAGTGTAAAATATACACTCTATTTAACACAGACAAAGTAAAGTCTTATTGCGAGATAAAGTAAAGTTATTGCGACTCTGTATTTGGAGTAACGTACATGAGTAAATTCCTCGCCATCAACAGACTTGATGATCATTGCCAATAAAATCGAAATTCTAACGAAGTTATAAAACGCGGGAACCTACATAAATTGAATAAAGTTTAATTCGTGTATCGTAAAGTTTGATAATAAACTTGTTTTAAAATGTAGTATTGATGTAGCTCAATGAGGTAATCATTTCAAATTACCTTCTCGAAAACTGTTACGAAATACTTTATCATTATTATTATTTCAAACAAAATGAAACACATGAGATTATAGGTAATAAGTGTAAACTATAAGCAGAGATAAATAATACAATAAGTATCTAAAAATACATTCAAATAATAAGCTTATTTGATTAATTATACTTACGTACTGATACAGTAGCTCCAATTCATCGAAATTAATTGTTTCAGCTGAAACTTGCGTCATTATTTCGATAGTCACGATAAATATATTAATATTTTGATTGATCTTCATCACACTTATGTCAAATACTCGTATGAGGAAAATGTAATCATAATAAGCTATAAGTGAAAGTAATGTTGTTATTCAATGTGGAATGCCTACCTACTTCTTTAATCTAGGTATCTACACACCAAAGTCGCCGGCTTTTTTGACAGCTGCCATTCGTATGACGTAAAGCCGCCAGCCAAGCCCGGCGGCATGCCGGCGGCTTTGGTGTGTAGATAGCATTACTGATCTTATTTTTTAAGCAATATTTATTTGCCCACAGTGAAATCAACGATATAAAATTGGGCCTCCTTGTAGAGGTGTGGAACAAGGGCGTGATTTGGGATCGCGCTCTCGGCTACCACTACCTACCTCTGACATCCGTTGCTTATAACGAGGTAAGTTTATAACAATTATATTAAACACAAACAAACGGCGAAGATGGCAAGACAAGCTCCACTTATTCAGCGAAGAAGGGCAAGTGACAACCGGCTCGTGCATCAGAGTGGATAGTACTTATTAAAAAACTGTTTTAATACTAGTTTAAAATTACTTTACTACCTTTTTTCTTTAGAGCGAAATCTAACTCAATGTTTAATTGCTAGACTAATTAAGCCAAAAATATCAGCTCAATTATAAACACAAACTCGTGCTTTGAACTCTTTTTTCTTTCCGATATTTTTTACTAAGTTTGTCGCCCTGTAATTATTTGTAAAAGACATTTTTAATTTTGTGTCCTTTCGGCTAGTTAGTTAGGCTAGTTTCTTAGTAATAATTCTGTTAATAGTGAACGAGCGTTATCAGCTATAATCCCAACTAATGATAGAAAACGAGAAATAATGTAATTGGTTACCTATTCCCCTTATTATGTAGCGATACTTGATGTGATTCCCTTTGAAATATTGATGAGGCGTCGCGAATGACTTAATGATGTCAAGTCTGATTGATTGAAGCCAGTTTGTGTGTGGTATTCAATGTATTCTCACTGGATTCTAACAGTATAATATGTAGGAAATTGATGTGACAGTTTAAGCTTAGAGAAAGGAGATGGCTGCATTGTTTTTTGATTTGGTTGGTTAACTTGCTTTTCAATTACGTTATAATTTATGGTTAATTGAACTTACCTTAAGTGAACTTCAACCAAAATTATACGAGTTGCTGCATCCGTAGAGATTTAATAAACCATGTAGTCCGTTTTCTGTGGTACTGCATCATCACACGATATTTTAGATTATTTTTCAATGTATTAAATAAATAAAAAGACACTCAATCGACTTTGTGGTAGTTCCGCCAAGTGGGGGTAGGTGTCGGTGGCGATTCTACTGTCATTCGTTTTAGAGTAGATAAATCCAATGTGGTATTTTATCATTCAGCAAATAGGGGTGAGCATAATTGTAAGATAGCGGGCGGGTCGGGATCTTAAATCTCTACGGATGCAGCAACTCGTATAATTTTGGTTGAAGTTCACTTAAGGTAAGTTCAATTAACCATAAATTATACTTCGTTGCTGCATCCTATGAGATTTAATAAACCATGTAGATGTTCAGCGCGTAACTGCGGGATGATAAAATCTTTTAAAGTCTTAGGACTTAGGTATTTAGAAAAAATACATCAGGATCATGACTTATGTACATATGTATTTTCATTTATATCTCAAATATTACTTATTATTATTATCACAAGCAATTAATTTTAGGAGCTTAACAAAAAAACAAAAATTAACAAAAATGTAACTTCTTCTTAATTAACTAGGTAGCGGAATCAACATTAAAAACTGCTTCTGCGAAAGCTGTATCTTGCGCAATGTCGGGCAAAGGTAGGTTATAAAACCTAGCGAAACAGAGAGATGAGCCGGACCAGCCAGCAGCGCGTCGGATGACATCGACGGAGACACCCGCGCGGTGCGCCGCCGACGTTGACGCGTGGCGCGTGCTGTGCGCGGAGTATACGCCGATCTCTATGCCACTCTCATTTAGAACGCTTTTTATCCAGCGGCTTAAAGTTTGAGAAGTGGCATTGTGCACAGGTTTTTTAATAGTTAAAATAAGTCTATCTGTGTCCGGCTCATTTCGCAAGTCTTTAGTCTTATCCATATAAACAGAAAGAGCCCCCGCGGGACAAACACAAGGCTTTTCTATAAAAAAGGGGATTTTTAATCTTGGATTAGCTCTATTAGGTGCAGATGTTTTTATTATTTCGTCAATATTTATATTGAAACCATTATCATTGATATGAATATTACATAATTTAATTTTAGATAACGTCTGAACACGTTGTCCTGTAGACAACGCGAGCAGAGTCACTAATTTTTTTGTAATTATTTCCAAAGTTAAAGACTCATTAGGAAATTGATTGGAAAGGTAGGATAGAACTTTGTTGGGATCCCAACAATTTTGATATTTAGGAAAGTTTGGCCTAATTTTAAAAACAGCCTTTAAAAATCTAGTAACAAAATCATTTGTACAACTTTCTTTACCTAGTATTAACGACAACGCTGATCTTGCACAGTTTAATGAGCTGTAACTGGCGCCACTTTGGAATTGATTTGACAAAAATTTTAGTAACATGGGCACAGGAACTTTAAACATATCCAATTTATTATCATTACAAAAGGCAAACCATAATTTGTAAGTTGTGTTATACTGTTGTAAAGTGTTATTCGATAAAGATTGAATCATAATGTCTATGGTGCACCTGTCCAATGCCTGTCTCTCAAACGCCTGGCGGATAACTTCGCGCACGCCAGGGTAAGACTGGACCACAATGGATGAGACGTCCTGGAAGGTGAAAGCAACAAATTCCTATCCGGCTTAAAGTATAAAGTACGGGAAACCGTCAAAGATTTGAAAAGTGGAAACCAAGGTTGGCTCGGCCAGTAAGGCACTATAAGAATACCTGAGGCTTCGTCATCGATGATTTTCCTAATACACTTGAGTATTAACGAGAAGGGAGGAAAAGCGTAAAAGAAGAGCTTATTCCAATTCATTGTAAAGGCATCTATTTCGAATGCCTCTGGATCTCGTTTCCACGATACAAACTTTGAACATTTTCGATTAATTCTGGATGCGAAAAGGTCGACATCTGGTTGGCCGAATTCGGTAACTAGTTCTTGAAAACATGATGAATGTAATTCCCATTCTGTATCAATATTTGAATATCTAGAAGCTTCATCGGCTTCGACATTATCACGAGACCTAATGTATGACGCAAAAATGAAAAGTCTCCTTTGTTCGCACCACTGCCATATTTGACGAGTTATGTCATTTAAGTGTGGAAACTGTACACCACCCATCCTGTTGATGTACGAGATAGCAGTGGTGTTATCAATTCTCAAAAGAATTTCAGCATTTTGTAAATCATTACAAAAACATTTTATACCCATAAAAGCAGCCAGCAATTCTAAATAATTAATATGCTTTTTCATTTCTTCATGTGACCAAAAACCATTAATTGACTCCCCGTTACAAAAAACTCCCCATCCAGATAAAGAAGCATCTGAAAATATCTCGTATTGAAAGTGACCGGTACGAATAGGGTTATCAGTATAATTTATAACATTCTTCCACCATAAAAAATCTTTTTCTAACAAATGAGATCGAATTTCCATTTCTGCGTCATAATTATTATTTTTTAAAAGCGCTAGGTATTTTTCTCGTTCAAAACGTTTTGTATATAGCCAGCCGTAAGCTACCGCTGGGCAAGCTGCAGTCAAGGTACCTACGAACTGCGCAAACTCGCGAATTTTAATATATTTTTTACGTATTATGTTTCGGACTAAATCATGAATTTTGTTACGTTTTTCTGTTGGTAATTCTAAAGACATATTTTTCGAGTTGAGATTAATACCTAAAAATTTACAGTTTTTGGTAGGTATAAAGTTACTCTTTTCATTATTGAGTACAAATCCTAGTTTTTCTAAAATGTGGGTAACTGCAGTTATTGTATTAACACATGAATTATAATCGTCAGCCATGCACCAGATATCGTCCAAGTAACCTACTATTCTATGTTGAGAGTTACGTAAATAGGTAAGTATCGGCTTCATTAACTTCGTAAAAACGAAGGGCGCCGAGCATAGCCCGAACGGTAAACAAGTAAACTCGTACAGCTCGTTATCGAATCGAAAGCGTAGGTATTTCCTATGAGCCTTATGAATGGGGACAACAAAGTAGGCATCTTTGAGATCTATTGTTGCCATGTATGAGTCATTAGATAACAATTTAGTCGCAGTGCGAATATCCTCCATTTTAAAATGTTGTTGTCGGATAAATAGGTTAAGAACTTTTAAATTAAGAATAAATCTATTTGAACCATTGCTTTTAGGTATAAGAAAGATTGGTGATATAAATTGATCTTCACGCTCGCAACATGATACAATGGATCCCATTTGTTTAAGATTCTCAATAGATTTAAGCATTTCAGACTTAGAATAGGGAGGATTACTAGGTTCAACGCTCTGAACGGGAGTTTGGTTAAATTTTAACTTATAACCACTAACTATTTCTAAAATTTGAGGATCCGTTGTAATTTTTAACCAACTGGATAAAAAATATTGAATGCGACCTGCATAGGGTACCTCGTCTATCGACGGCGGCTGGGCTGGTCCTGGTCGAGGTGCCGCGTCCGGGACGGGGGCGGCGCGCGGCGCGTCGGCGGCGGCCTCCTGGAGGCCGGCGGGGGCGGCTGCTGGTAGTACCGCGCCGTGGCTGGCTGCGCGCGCGCTGCTGCCCCGGGCCCGCTCGCCTGGCGGGCAGGAGCTCGCGAGTTTCCCGACTGGCCGACTTGTTTTCGACTCGTAGATGGTTGTGGCGGATTGGGCTTCTTAATCTGGAGGCTGGATTTTTCGATAGACTTTGAAGTTTTAATGTTATCGCCCAGATTATCTCCAAATAGAAATTGATCGCGCTTGACACCTTGAATTATATTAATAAAGTTTTTGTCTAGCATTGGAATAACGAGTCTTCTGCGGCTCATTGTCTCCTCGTAATGAAGATCGAGAAGTACTTGGTTTACTTCCGATATCTTTTTAATTATGTACATCTTATCGAGGTCTTTGTTGATCAATTCGGTTGTTAAATTAACCAAACCTGCAATGCCCGATCCTAATTGGTTTTGTAATTTCTCAAGTCGCTTGTCTCGATTTTTTGCCGGGTCAGTGAGTATAGATGCTACTTCTGCATTTAATTTTGGTGCTTTTGCCAGCTGAAAATTTTCCGGAATTGTTAATGTCTTAGTTAACAAGGTCTCTTTTTGTTCCTTCGCCAAACCTTCGATTAGAATCTTGCCCAAACGTTCAGAGACTCCTTGTGGGATTTTCTTGCCAAAAGTTTCTTCAGACTTTTTTGCTTCGCCGAGTACTTCCATAATCTCATCAGGTATAGGATCTTCTTCAGTAGGAGGAGCCATTGTAACTGGAACAACCACTGACTGTACGGCATTCGAGACTTGAACTTGCTGCGAGTTATCGGCTGTATTTTTATCAGGAGGAGGAATATGCTGTACATCGGCATCGGAATGCGCAAGTTCATGTCGTTCCGGTAAGGAATCGTCGCTCACCACGCCGTCAACGCGATCGTCGTCGAGCACTGCCTCGTCGTGGTAATTGTACGATGAGAAGATGTCCCAATCGCGATCTATTGGACAATAAAGCTAAATGAGCTTTGATGTTTACTTTCTAGATGACATCACGTGTCACCCCTTATGAAAGTACAATGTTAAATTATTTCCAGATGACATCACGTGCCACCCCTGAGGAAATAATAGGTAATTACGGCTAAGCCGACCGATGAAATATTGAAATCGTAACTAACCTTCATTTTGAACTGTAACCGGCGACGGAGTTCTTTTACGGGATTCCAATTCCTTTGTCAGACGTCTGATTTTACGTTCAAGTTCTTCATCTGTCTTTTCCTTCGTTCTTTTTCCCATTTTTCAAACAAACTTTTAAAAAATATATTTAAAAAACACGGAGCACACGTGCATGATGCAACACACGGAAAACGAATGACAGTAGAATCGCCACCGACACCTACCCCCACTTGGCGGAACTACCACAAAGTCGATTGAGTGTCTTTTTATTTATTTAATACATTGAAAAATAATCTAAAATATCGTGTGATGATGCAGTACCACAGAAAACGGACTACATGGTTTATTAAATCTCATAGGATGCAGCAACGAAGTATAATTTCTTTGGATACTTGTAGTTGAGCATTGAGAAGTAACTAAGTATATTTCATAAGAATTTTTAAACTTATCTGCAATCTGAATTACCGTGGCAAAAGATAAAATTGGTCTTTGAATTACTTTTCATTCTTGATGTCGGTCCAGGATTTACGTTTACCTGTCCTTCAAAGTTAGTCGTTTTTAAGCTTTCTTAATACCAGACTCGTCGGGCTAAGATATTTCCAGAATATAAGAAGATTTCTATAAAAATTAGAAATTATTAATAGAGCTACTAATGTCCTGTGTCATAGTCAAAAATCATGATGGACCTTCCTGCAGTTAGAGGTTATCTGACTCCCAGCTCACAATCGATAGAAATAGAAAACTTTTCGACAATTTGAATGTGAACGTATCCATTGCTCTTCCAGCAGGAGTGCGGTGGGCGCTGGGTGGAGCTCGAGGCGCAGTTGATAATGCGCGGCGGCGCCGTCGTCGGCACCACCGGCCCCACCGGCCACGCGCTCCTGCTCGACTGCAGGTTCGAGTTGCCTTTTGGTAAGTTACTTAGACACATTTTATTTCAATTACATATGTTTTACCTACACGTTTTATGAACTTTCGGCCTTATCATTATGCTTTATGTAACCGATTGGATTGACATGACATATCACGAAGTCAGTAGGAAAATTGAGAACAGAACGGAATAGAAGAAGCTCCACCGACAAGAACGTGGCTCTTTAATGATTGGAATGTTGTAAAATAAAGTTAAAATATGTAGATAATAAGTGTGAACTACAGTCAAAGATGCTTATTAAAACCATTCTTTCAATCTAGATTGATAGAAGAATCTAGAAAAATCTTTCACTCGCAGCTCTTATTCTTATTGCTTTGGTACAAAAAATGACCCATTACACATCAATAAATAAGGGCAACCGGAGACATGTTTGAGACCTAGTTCTTGTTGGCAATGGTCTGATATAGGTTAGGACATGATGGCGCCGTCTAGGGTATGGCCTTGCCAATTCTTGTCCTGGGATCCCATTCAAATAGGCGACCTATTTTTGCTCTATGGTTATATCATAATATTGTATTGGAGTTGAAAATCAGGAAATTGTTGGGGTTAGTTTTAAAATAAACTTTCAAAGAACATAAAGTTTCATTTTAAAAAATTCTCGTCTTAAAAAGAGCGATTGAGACAAGAATTTTTCGGGGAAACGTGAAGTGGCAAAAAGATAATATATGTACCTAGTCTCTGAAAAATACCTACATCATATAATGGTAACGGACTAATAAAGATGTTATAAACACCACAAAAACACAAAATCAATGAATTATATTCAACAACAAAAGCCATAATTATAAATTAGTGACCAAAAAGGTAAGGTCATTGAACATTTTATACCCGAAATACGTTTGCGTGCGTTTTAAATATTTCGCAATCACGTTTTTCAGCTTAGGTACTCAAAGCCAACCCTTGGCTGGACAAATGTCAAACCTGAGTCACCTTTCTATGTTAATTGAGTTTAGGTTTTATAAAAGCTATTTATTTACTTGTATAATTAAGTAGTTCAAGTCTCGTGGCGTCGATCACGTGGAAAAATAAATGAAAAGTTTTCCTTACTTAAAGTTGTTTTGCAAATACCCGGTTATAAACAAGTCATAAAAACTGGGGAATTAAAGCAAGCTATTTACTATTTAATATATCTAATGCCGTATATCTCTGTTTTGGTTGTTTTAAAAAATATCAAATAAAAATATCTTATGCAATTATACCCTTGATGAGTGTGGATGAGACGAAAGAAGTGTGTTTGGATCGTAGCAAGTAAATGGAAGTGGTCTCTGCCTACCTCAATGTGAGAGCGGCGTGACGGATATGTATTTATGTATTATACCCTTACAGGGTAGTAATTCTCATTATTGTTACTCGTATGTAAATGTAGGTAATATAACCATTTGGCAATAAATACATATTCAATAGTTCTTCGGTCAAACAGCTTGAAGATTTTTTATTTATGTAATAACTGTATGTAAAACATCAGATCTGTTTGGTATCAGAATTTTATCGCCACTTTATCGTTTAATGGTTCGGATTTATTGAGTTAATGTGCAAAAGTAATAAGTATCTGAAGGCAATTTATATCGAATTCTACCAAACTGGAGCGCGTAGGCTTCTCATAAAAGCTTATTTATAATTTATAGACGTTCTTCCTTTTCCTTATTAAATGGTTGTTAATATAAGTGGCTGAGTAAAGAAATATTTTCATATTTTTCCTTAGTTAAAGTAAGTATATTTTCTGAATTTATTTTCAGAGAATAGACAGGCATAATGGAATCTATTCGTGCACGTAATGAAATAAATAAAATAAATTAAAATTCCTTTTCATAGCATCTTCAAGAAGCCTTCCCGCAATATCCAATCCCGTGACCTCATTTCCCTATTGTACAGGGTGTCAAAAGCAGTGGGTAGTTTTTTCCCCCTGTTTTCTTATATTACAATCCAGCTGCTATGGAAAGGGCTCCGTCACTTTTTCTTTAGATGGAAACGCTGCTACTGCCAAATTGATAGATTAAAAATTAATAATAAAAATAAGCTAGATACATACATACATATCGTCATGCCTCTCTTTCATCGGGGTAGGCAGAGACGACTTCGCTCCACTTGCTACGATCCAAAAACACTTCTTTCGCTTCATCCACATTCGTCAGTCGCCTCAGCAAGCAAGCAAAGCTAGATGTTGAATCGATATCTCTAAAGTTTTCTCATGCAGTTGATGCAGCGCTATATTTATTGGATAATCTATCGTATATTTTAATAAACATAAGAGCATGTCTACATAAAACTTTGCAACATAAATTAACATATTTTGATCTGTCAGAGATCTTTTCCATAGTTCTCGTGTACTTAAGTTGCTAGTGGCGCCGTCTGGGCGGGCCCATCAGACAAGTGGGCGGTACTTAGTGCTGAAGGTCGTGACGTCATTTAAATGGTAATGAATGGGAATCTTTACGCGGTTGTGGACCATTTGGCGGGAGAATCGATGTAAAGGATACTTGGCTTGTTTGTGCTGTATGGATTGGAAAGGGTTGACTGTGCGTTTTTTCTAAACTATTGCTTGGAATTGCTTTGTTTTTAGCTGTTAATAGTTTTTGTCTTCTTGAGGTGAATCATTCATTCATTATATGTTATCCAATTAATATAATATATAACTTGATGCGGAAAGAAATGCAAGAAAACTGGTCACTGTACCGTAAAAATTCATTTTACTTACGAACAGATAAGCCACGTCAAAATAAACTCACTATTTCTAGCATCAAAAACAAACACAACACTTACTTATATCTTTAGCTCTACTTTCCTCATGCGAGTTAACCGATAAAATCTTCAGCACTGTTCGCAAACAGTCTCCGAAAACCATCATGTGATAATTAACCAATAGGAGAGCTATGCGAAACTTCAAGTTGGATCTGATTGGTTCCCTGCCACGATTCAACCTCTTAACTTTGGAAGTTGTGGTTATCTATAAGGCTAGGCACGTGCGACGGCGGCCGTCAGAATTGATGGATTACTTCACGCAATATATGTACACGAGTGTTTCTAATAAATGGCTCCAAATGGGTTGAGGTGGATAAAACATACGAATCTAACGTATGGTATCATTTTTCTTCAAGACGATAAGTTGCCTTAGTTTTTTGGCGGTAGATTTTTCTTATTTATGATATTTCTTAACTTCTTGATAAAAGCAAGGTGTTGGTGGATAAATACCTTTGCTTTCACAGGGCGTCTTCAGATTAGCGTTTTATACGCGCAAACGTTCGTTTTTTGAAGCGCGTGTACGCGCGTATGCTGGAAACGACTGTATACGCACCTATGAAACGCTAGAACACGCTATTAATTATTTTTAAATCATGAATTGTGAAGCTGTAAATCTGCTTGTAACTATGCTGAAAAATGTAATGAAAGTATCAAAGTTTAAACTTCTAGCATTATTTTTAATATCGCTATACATTTTGACACCTAGAAATATAAACAAAGGTTAACAACACTCCGAAATAACAATTTTGTTGTTCTAAAACAATTCAGTCCAACGACTTTGGGTTTTGGCCAAAAAATTAACTTTCCCCCACAGTGCTTTTGTGGGAAACTTTTCCAAGTGATGAAGTGACATCATATTTTGTTTTTGTCTCGTTTTCCTTTGCTCGTTGTTTTGATTCTATCAATGATTATGAAATTCTTATAGTTACAATGCGGTGCAAAAAGACGTTATCAAAAGCATTGAATTGGTTACTAAAGTACTGCCATAATTTCTTTCGTATCGATTGTGATTTTATACTCGTTGATTTAGAATACAATTTGTCTGCACGTTGATATACTCGGATAGATCATCCGATTTGCACCCCTACTAGCTACTCTCTCAGTGGATTCAATCTCCTACTTTCATTCAGTTACGTAACACCACTTTGAACTTACTTTTTTCCTGTTACCTTCATAATGGCCGAGCATTGTCGTCGTCGAATCGATTTGTGTTTGTCGATATTGCATGCTGAACGGTATAGTTACGTGAGTTCTAAATGTGCAGAAATGTATTAGAACTAAAGTTAGAATTTCTCGATTTTGATTGTTATCGGTAGTTTACTGTTTTTGTTCATTATAGAGTTGTAATCTCAAAACGTCCAAGTGCATTTTGAACAAGTTACAAAACTTTGTACATCAAATCTTACATTTCTAATGTTGAGATCTTGTAAAGAAATGCGTGAAAACAATGGGCATGATGACAAAAAATTTTTTTTTAGTCAATCACATAGATTATTTTAAAATATTCGACACGTATTTTTCTTTTTTCTCTTAAACTAAAAATGACAAAGATACACTGGGTTGAAATTGCTCGTGACGTCACGCCCCAGTACGATTTTAACCTAGGAGTGACGTCATTACCCCTCACTCTGTAACTTTGATGCTCTGTATCTTTGTATTTATTTCTGTATTTGATCAGGTAAAAAATGTGTTTCAAATATTTTTAATAGCCTAAAAGACGGACTAATTATTTTTTGAATTATTGAATGTAGTCATCATCCCCATTAGCGCTTTTGCCACGGATTACTACATAGTTACTAACGTAACTTTTACCCACTAGCGCCTGCAGCCCGGTTCCAATTTAATGTTTGTTTGATACAAAAAACTCGAAACGTGGTAGGCGATTAATTCTTGGTTTTGGCGCGCTGTCATATCAAATGTCAAAGTGGAACTACGCCGCAACTGGTAGTAGATATTATAGTAGATGCGTAAATAATATCACCAACCTGTGAAAACATATGACTTATCTCCTTCAATTAGCATTTATTGTGCCCGGAGATCGATCATGTTCACAAGAGTACACCTGTGGCACTACTCCTCGTCTACCTCCGTAGCTAGGTATCTAACTAGATATGTATCGGTGCTGTAAACGACGTGGTACATCCGTTTCGTGTATCCGGTTCCTGAGACACTTTGAAGGGAGCCTGGCACGTGTCAGCACGCATTTATGTGTGCCGATTGCTTTATCGTTGTTATCTTTTACATTTCGTGCGCTCGTATGTAATGTTTTAAGAGAGGTGTGGTATTGGATAAATATTGGAAAAGAATTGGTGATACGATAAGGAGATTTAAGGAAAATGATCAGATATCAGCAATGTTATGAAATTAGAGTACTTTTAAGGTCTTTGTTGTGGGTGAAATGCCTAAGCAGTTTTGTTTTGGTATGGCGTCAAACGACTTCATAATTAAAATTGTTTGACGGTACAATTGCTTGTGAGTGGGTAAATGTCCTGACTTCTTTGAATTATATGAAATTCAAAATTCAAAATTCAAAAAATAATTTATTCGTAGGTAACATTAAATTTACACTTGAATTCGTCACAAAGTAAAAAATAAAATAAAAAAACATAATAATGAATTTAAAGAACCAAAAAAAGAAAAACGTTAAAGGAGGGAAGCTACGCTGACTTCGGAAGGCAGATTCCCCAGAGAAGAAGCCAGCAAGAAACTCTAGAGGTTGCTCTTTTTAAAAATATTGTTTACAATCATTTGTTTACAAAGAACAACTTATATACTTATTATCATCGTGTGGAGCTAGAGCATTAACACACCATGCCCTATTGTCATTAATAAAATCGTTAAAACTATAATACGCTCTTTGTAAAAGAGTCCTCTTGATACAACGTTTAAACTTAGTTTCCGTTAAAATTAGTACATTATCAGGCAGTTTGTTGTAAAACCGTATACAGTTCCCTTCAAATGAATTATTGATCTTAGCTAATCTACTACCAGGCAAAACAAGTTTATTATTATTTCTAGTATTAAATTTATGTACATCACTATTTTTCTTAAATTTAGATAGATTTTTTCTTACAAACATTATATTTTCATATATGTATTGACTTGGAACTGTTAAAATATTTATTTCTTTGAACAGTTCTCTCAGGGAATCACGACTATTTAGATGGTAAATGGCTCGAATAGCTCTTTTCTGCAAAACAAATACTGCCTGAATGTCAGCGGCATGACCCCATAAAAGAATACCATAAGACATAATACTATGAAAGTAGCTGAAGTATATAAGTCTCGCTGTAGGTATGTCTGTGAGCTGTCTGATTTTTCTGACAGCGTAGGCGGCGGAACTTAGCCGTCCACACAGTTTATCAATATGAGTCCCATTGTAGTTTCGAGTCTAGTGTTATCCCCAAGAAAACAGTGTCATTAACAAAGTTTAATATTTCATCATTAATATATATGTTACGGGCAATGTGATTAATTGGGCATTATGCATAATGCCCGGGCATTATGAATAATGCCCAATATAAGCGGGCAATGTGATAAATACTTTGCCATTAATCAAATTGCCCGGGCATTATGCATAATGCCCGTCACCTATTGGGCAGAGTGATAATAAACATGTTTCAGTACTTTTTTTTATTTTACAATGCAACCTTATCTCACCTAAACCTAACTGAAAGTCATATAAATGTGTAGGTATTATGAAACTTAGAATTCTCATCATTTCTTCATAGGTTAAGTTGGGTTTTAGTTTCGGTTAGGCCATTCCGGACTCTGATTGGTCAAAAGGTGACATGCGCTGGTATACCTAAAATAGGTACTTCCTAAATCCCTTGTGTATTAAAAATGTTGCCTCTGCAGTATTTTGGTAGGTATGGTATCTGTAATAGCTAAGATTTTTTTATGAATAAGGCGAAACGTGTGACTTGTCATGCTCGCTTACGCCGTTGCAGTGGTGGCGCTGTGTGTCGGGTCTCCTACTTCCCTAAAATATGTGGAAGGGGTTGATGGCTGGCACATGCGTTGAGACCTGTGTGAAGGTGCTGCTGTGATGAACGGTCATGTCATGCGGATCCTATGAAACTAAGCCTTTCACTTCTCTGTTTCCCATTTATTACCTTAGATACTTTTCCTTGATATTGCGGGGTCAAATTTTTATTTATGGATAGCTCTTTTGAAATATTAATTTTATTAGGTATATGTTTGTGTTTATGTCTGAGATTTGTAAAACTTAAATTGAAAATAGCAACCCTACAGAGTTTCTTGCTAGGTTCTTCTCTGGGGAAAACTGCACTCTTGCGAATCTAGCATTAACTTTAAAAAATGACCTGTCCTGTTGTCAAAAACCTACAGGATTAAATGATCATTTCATTTCATTTCATTTCCTAAAATACTATTATATACTAATTATAATAACCCTATACTCATTATTGATTTAAGCTCTATTGAAATGTAAATTTTAATATTTGTTTCTGTGTTTTAGCCTAAGAATTTGTAAAACTGAAATTGAAAAGAGCAACCCACTCTTGCGAATCTAATATTAACTTTAAAAATTACCCTTCCAAAGTGTTGTCAAATCTATTGTCATTGTCGTTGTCATTTTCATTTAACTTAACCCCCCAAAGTTGACAATTTGTATGAAATATTATGCGATGTTCAGTTGGTTAAATACAACTTATTTTATTTGTTACTTTTTATAGTCGAAGGTTTTTAAAAAAATGATTTTTTTTTCATTCGCATTATTTTATTAAAATTAAAAACTTAAAAAATTCTTATAATGCCAAAATTATGAGCATTTTTTTCCTTTAGGTACCTATGCAACACATGCGTAAAGTTTCTAAAACTTAATTGTGTTGAAGTACTTAATAACATAACATATACTCTACTTCAATAATCTTAGTTGCTAAAAATGCAGAACCCTAAATTCTTCCTAAAGCAATGACCTAAAATTTCCAAAAAAAAATTGTTTACTAATATGTCTCTGACAACGTTTCAAAAATTTGGCGACTTTAGAATTATTGCAACCTACAATTATCAAGTTAATGGACTATTATTATCAAATTGCCCAATGGTCTTTGGGCATTATTCATAATGCCCGGGCAATGTGAGAAATAGCACAATTTTGATAGTAATTAATCACATTGCCCAAAACAGCTGGGCATTATTCATAATGCCCGGGCATTATGCATACTGCCCGCATTAATCACATTGCCCATAACATATATATTGCTTACATTATTGACTACATTACAAAGCGAAAATTTAATACATTTGGTTTTTTTCGCGTTTAACGCTAAATTATTTGTACTAAACCAATCATGAATTTGTTTCAGGGTACTATTTACTTTGAGAATATCTAAATCTTGAAGTTTTCTATCTACTTTAAAGAGAAGAGATGTGTCATCGGCAAACAAAACAATCTGCGATAGACTTTCTATCATAAATGGCAAATCATTTATGTAAACTAGAAAAAGGAAAGGACCTAATATCGATATAATGTAATGTAAATGTGAATGTGGATGAAGCGAAAGTTACGTGTTTGGTTCGTAGCAAGTGGAGTCAAGTGGTCTCTGCCTACCCTGATGGGAAACAGGCATGACCGATATACATGTACCTACCTATGTAGGTATGAGGATATGTAGGTATGCAATGAAAAACCTTGCATAGAAGCAAACTACAATTTGCAACGTGTAACCGTTAAACAAATACCGCAAAATTCAAATACAGAAACCACAAACGTTTATTTTGAAACCGTACCGTTTATCACTTAACAGAGACCGAACTTTTTATATATCCAATTAAAGTGTATTTTTGTTCAAGTTCAAATGGGCACGGTGTAACGTTTGGACACCGGTTGAATGATTTAAGTTAACTCAACCGTAATATATGGACAGCTCTTTGATGTTCACATTGATATCACGCTTATCTTGTGTTTATTTGATTTTGTGTTTATTTAATTTGTGTCTTTATTTGATATTGTGTTTATTACTTATGTGAATGTGACAATCAGTTACTGAAGAGGGCATTTAACTTAATTTATCTAACAAAATTGTGTTTTTATGTCTTTTTATTTTTGAGTGACTTTTAAGGTCTTTACGCATTTGCGGTTCAACTACAGATTCCAATTGCCGTGCATGAAGTTGCAACAAATCCGCCGAGCAATCGTCTGATGCGGTTGCCGTATACCAAAGTGTAATGTACCTATTTAAAATTGGATATTATATTAACAGTATAATTTCGGAACACCTATAAATATTCATCAATTAATTAAAGTAACAAAAACATTCATGTTCTACTTAACTACATTTTGAAGATTATCATATTTCAAGACGAAATGAGTATAAATTGTCAGTCCTCAATTCCAATATCTTATTAATATTCAGGACAGGTTCCAAAGAAAAGAAATAGCATTTGGATACATAATTCCTTTTTACATCCGCCGTAATGCCTATTAAACTTATTCTGAAGGAATATTTTCGGCGCTTTCAGGAATAAGGCTGTGATAAAGTAAAACATGGGCAATTACACAAGTATTACCATCGTTTTTGCGTGGTTTTTGCATTTGCATGTCATCGCTAGTCCTGTCGGGCTGATATGATCTGTAATTTTATCGCTTTTAACTACTAGAACGTTAAATACATAGTAATTTTATCACTTTGACTTACCGGGGCGATAAAATTACTAATTTAACTTGCCGGGGTAGTCAAAAGTGATAAAATATAAGTCATCTTTGCCTAGTCGTAGCTACTATTGATATTTAATGATTGGTTTAGGTGCCCCCCGTTCGACAGTAATTAAGAAATCTTTGTTCAATACTTTCATTGCTATTGCTTTTACTATGCGATTGTTTAGCGAAGCCAAAAGTTTGCAAAGCCAGCCTTCGTCATTCCAAGTTGTTAATTAAAGTATTTACTTTGGTAAAAAAGTAGTGTTTTAAGTTACAAACTTGATTAATATAAGTAAAGAGTTGGGCAATTTATTCGTGTACGGTCCCGAGCTTAACTGCCACAAGATCTCCAAATTGGTTAAAATAAAAAAAAGCGTTACATTTTTTAAACTATTAGGTATTTTAGTTTCATACAGATCGTTTTTTACTCCATGATGAAATTTAGAGACGTGATCTACTTATCAAACTGAACAACTTGAATTTTCCCTTTTTAAACAACGACAAAGTCCAATAGCACATAAACCCATTAAATGTTCACAATAACGGTACCAGCTGTAGGTTAAATGGACTGTTACATTTGATAACGTATTTTGCAACTGGCTGATAGATAATATAAAGTGATAGGACGCGTGTCACGGATATGAAAGCACGAGGCTTGTTATAACAAGGCATGTGGTGTCAACGCATATGTTATTGTTAAACGACACGCCTCTGAGGCCTCCGGTTGTCACGCAAATAGGCCTTTATTCTTTTTACTCTAGTTAAGTCTTGTCGTGTCGTATTGTTCTTGCTTTCTGGAGAATTTGCTATATCAACGTTAAATACATATTGCGTGGGATTCAGTCCACTCGGGTAATATCAAGTCGATTTTGAATATCAATGTACAAAATTAATTGGTGTGTAATGTAATAGGCCTAGAAAAGTATTTTGTTTCAAGTAAAATCTTTCAGTTTCAGTTAATTAAGGTTTCTACATTATTTTTATCTCTTTCATAAATCAAAATAATAACCAATCTTTTCTTTTTCATAAAACGCGACGCCACCCGACGAAATGTGACGAGTATTAAGTTTTAATTTATATTCGAGTATTTTCATATGACAACAACCTGCATAACTATGTCTTTATCAAAATAGAACAGTTTCTAGAGTTGTAACTAAGTTCTGTTATTGTTAATTAGTGCAACGCGACAAGCTAGTCTAGCCTATGACCTACATTTTGAATAGAAAACCGGATTCTCTATAGAAGTGTTGCTATTTCTACCGTACTGTGCATGTTTCTTGTTGAATAAGTGTTTATTTAGAATTTCCAGTTGGAAAATTCATTACGAGAATAAACTATTTACTTTCTGAAGCTTACACATTCTAGAATTAGTATTATTAGAATAAGCATTCAAATGTGAAGCTGTTGAAAAAAATACTTTTTTTTATTACATTTAATAAAACCAGCATATATAACTCACCAATAATGCTTTGGATATACCTCTGTAACATAACTAGTTGCGCAAATAAATACAAATCACAAACAACAGTATATTGTGCTAACAACTTTTGACTGAATGACTAACTACAGTTTCTATTTATATCAGTTTTTGTGTCTATTCCTCTCAAACGAGGTCGACCAAAAAGTTACTGCCAAATTCAGTAGCAAGCATAGCCGTCATAACTGGAAATCCGATGACAAATGAACCAGACGAATAAACTAGCATATGCTGTATCTTTTGCGCAACGAATCTCTTTTTTTATAGAGAAAGGACGTAGGTACATAAGTGTCATACATATACATACATATCTGTAACGCCGCCTCTTTCCAATCGGGGTACGCAGAGACCGTTGCGACAATCCAAACACACTTCTTTCACTTCATTCATAAGCACTTCACTTCTTACATTTCACTTCTTACATGCACGTCGGTTTAGGGTACTTCTGACTTGGTCTAACGTGGTCAAACTGAGTGTCATTGTTATGCAGAATTCGCAAAGAATACCAATCTGTTCAGAAACAAAAGAACAATGCAAAGGTAGATCTGGTATAATTTTTTAACGTATACCTTTTGTTCATGTGATGGCAGCACTGCCCTAATTCTCGGATAGGATTAAACGCCCGGCAGATTAATAAAGCCACGAGCGCGTAATAAGCTATAAGGTAGTCATAAATTGACTGTTATGAGACGGTTGCTTAGCTGTTAATTGTTCGTTATAGGTGGGAGAGGTTTCGTTGCTCTATGATATGGAACTTTGATATCAATTTAAGTTTTTTCTAAAAGATTTTAAATGAACTACTTTTTATTTTCTTATTTTATGTTTATAATTTTAATTTAAAATTCCATATTGAACATAGACCGATAGTTTTAGAAATACCGACTACCAAAATAATAGATTAGAAAATCGATTCTGCCTGCAGTTAGGTATGAATCAAGCAGGCTCGTTCAACTTTACTAATTCTCTATTCATGAACTAGGAACTAGCGAAGTTAAACATGAATTGTAGATCTCTTCACATTTATTGCTCTATGACATTTGTAAAATATGAAGCGAGGAGCCATTTCGTGATATGAATAGAAATCGCCTCTAGCTTTGCTTCTTTCCGATTTATGATTCTCGACTTGTTTGCTTTTGGCGTAAATGTTGGCTGTTATAAAGCAGTTTGTAAGATTTTCGGATTTGTCGTCTAACAAGTTTAAATGTAAGTTTTAGCAACTAATATAACAGTGTAATAGCTTAATTTAAGTTGAGCTCTCTGTTTTAAAGAGCGTAAAGTTACTACGTGTTTTACATGTAAATTAAATACTTAATTACTTAATGAAATACTACACGGTTATCTGAATTTGAATGCAAACTCAGAATTTTCAAAAAATAAAATACAAAATTTATAAAGTACTTAAGGTTGCCCGTGACTTCGTACGCATTTATCGTCATATCTTTGAAAAAACACGAAATATCAGCAAATAATATAGCCTATGTGTTATTCTGATGTCCATGCTAAGTTATTGTAAAATTTCATTAAAATCTGTTCAGTGGTTTTTACGTGATGAAGTAACAAACATCCATCTACCGCCACAAACATTGACATTTATAATATTATTATGGGTTTAGAATTAGGATTTAAAACGATACTATATCAAAGTAAAAGTTAATCTCGTGTTTCTTTATGGCTTTTAATATGCAAAACAAATGCGTAAAGTAAATTAGATTACTAAAATTATACTTTAAAGGTCATCGCTGTTTTATGCATAAAAAAAAAATACTTTCCCAACAAGTTAATAAATGTCAACCTGTTTATTGCAAAACTCAGAGTTTTAGACCTTTAAAGTTGTTTAACTTGCGTAGGAGTCCGAGAGAGATGAAGAAATGTCATTCGAAGTAATTACAAATTATTATTAAAATAGAATTATTATTATTGAAATAGAGTACCCTAAACCGACGGGCATGTATTAGGCAACTGATGAGTGTGGATGAAGCGAAAGAGGTGTGTTTGGATCGTAGCAAGTGGAAGGAAGTGGTCTCTGCCTACCCCAATGGGAGAGAGGCGTGACGGATATGTATGTATGTACCTATGTTATTAAAATGATTACATATTTTGAAAAGCTTTATATTTGAAAAGTCATTCAAATGTTCTTACTTTGTTAGTGGATATCGTTGTTAGGTACCTATTTATTTTGATGTAAATCTGGATATATGCAGTCATAGTGGTTACACCACAATTTTTAGAGCTAATCATGAAGTGTGCAACCGTTTTTCGAAGCAAACCTTTAATGGTTTGCTTAGCAAAACGGTTAAGCTGTTATTATAGCAATTTATAACGAATATTGTGCGTAATCATTCTAGAGTCTTTAAACTTTGCTATTTAATTTGTATATAAAATATACATAAGAGCTTCCTATCTCTTCTTTAACGTCTTTAAACACTTAACTACCTCAAAATTGTCAACTAACACTTATCTTAACAAGTAATAACTGGTTACAACCGACTATAATCGGGCACTAAAACCACTTAAAACTCTCTTCCGTCCAAAATCCAGTGCGAAGTGGCCAAATTTAATTGGTCACGCGTGCCAATCTAAATTCCGAATCTTTACGCCAGTTCGTTAGTGAAAGCCCTCGTTAAAACTATGCCTTAAAAGTTAGTTGGTTATACGGTACATGCACAATGAAAACAGTCCTCTAATACAAGGCTTGTGTTGGTAGAGCCTTCTCTTTTCCGGCCATATAGCACGAGGCGTCGGATGTGCGAAGTTCAATGGATATGTGTTTCGTTTTGTGGAGCTTGTACTTTTCTTTTGTTTATTTTTTAGGTGTATATATAGGTACGATAATCAAAATGAGAATAAATTCAGTTGCTCATTATTAGTTTGATATAATTGGAATAATAATGGAAATAAATATGCTTTTAACCTCGTTGCGGTGGATTTAATGTCTGTAGTATCCCAAAACATCGATGAATTCCAAAGTTCGATCCAAAAATAGACTAATGAATACTTCGTTAATTAAACATGTTTTGTTTATAGAATTTTCCAATTAGTAAGTTTTGTAAAGTTTTCACGCAAAAATTATAAGTTACTTTCTATAAGTTTTAAATGTTAATTGGTTGTTTTATATAAAATTAATTATAAGTTCGAGTTGGAGTTACGAAGTAACGTGTTTGAAAATGTTAATTTCGAGAATTAGAGTAGATACGGTAGAGATATTGTGAAATATATTAGTAGGGCTTAATACCAAAAAAAAATAACGTTTCTCCAATTCTATGTATATCATAGTAAGTATAAATCAATCAAACAAAAAAAAATGTTTTATTTTAAAACAGCTCATTTGAAATTAGAACGTTACCTCGTTTGATTCCTATTCCGAAACAACACAAAGCCAACATGAGCTGAATACTCAGGGGAAAGTTTAAAATAGCCAGCGAGAGGTCAAGTTAGACTGGTCCATGAAACCGGGCCATCTTCCCGACTGTCGCGTTGACCTCTCTAATAATACCCGGTAAGCTGCTACGCTACTCCAACGTCTAATGTGTTTGCTACGAGCTGTGCTACGAACTTGCTACGAAGCTACGAGTAGGTAAGTCTCGTAGACAATACGAAATTGCTTTATTTAAAGTTTTTGTCACCTGTTTAGTTAATTTTCTCACAAGTTATTTGTTTTCTGAAAGTTTCTACTTTTTACACTTTATTTAGAGATCTTGTTTTACTAGGAGCTAATCTCAGAAGGAGATTAACTTTATTTCGAAAAGTTTTTATTCTTGATTAAAATTAGCATCGCATCGGTTAGAATGAAGTATTCGGCTTCAGTTTAATTTTGAATGTGTTGGATGAGCAAAGCTTAGTTTTAAACCAGCTTAATTCAGTCGAATATAAACCTTGGTTTAACAGCTCGTATTATTCAGTTTTGATCAGAGAATATTTGCGAAAGCCGGATTTCAGCCTTTAGTATCTTGTTTATAGTATTTTAGTTCACAGAAAAGTGTCATAAAAATCCTTTTAGTGACAAATATAGAGATTAAAGTATAGTTTTTAAATAATGTAATGCAAGATATTTTCATATCAACAATATAGGGTGACTTTAAATTAGTGAACGATTGAAAATAATATGCATGTACTCATAATAACAAACAACTGTTATTATGGAGCCAAGTCCGCAATCATAAACAAATATTTATATCCCCATACTATCAGCTGTGCATTTTGTATGGGGAGGGAGATCAAAATTTTTGAATGATTTCGAACTTGGTCTCATAGTAAAAGTTGTTTGTTATCACGAGTACATGCATATTCTTTTCAATCGTTCACTGATTCAAAGTCACCCTGTATACAACACACAAAGAAGAACGGAAGTAATTCATAGAGTGATATTTAGTGGCTAGTGCGGACTTGGGTATTTGAACTTCTTTCAACTAAGAGTTCTTAAAAAATAGAAAACATTTATATAGGTTACTCTTTACTCTTTTTAACTCTCATTTTGCATTTTAGAATTAGAGAATTCGTTTATTGAAAGTTACAAGTAAGAATTTTTGTAAGATTATTATAGTACTCCTATGGTATCTAATAGTATCTATTGTTAAGCATATCGTTCATATGTCTCATTCAAAAACGTCTTTATCAAAGCATTCGTTTTTAGGGTTCCGTACACAAAGGGTACACAAAGGGGACTCTATTACTGAGACTTGACTATCCGTCCGTCCATCCGTCGGTTCCCAGGCTGTATCTCAAGAACCATTATAGCTAGAGCGTTGAAATTTTTAAAGATGATGTAATTACCGTTGCCGCTATAACAACAAATACTAAAAATATAATAATAATAATAATTAAGCTCCCATACGACAAGCGTGATTTTTTGCATATCTTTCGGCGATATCAATAGTGAATTGTTAACCCTTACTGCGCGAGTCCGACTCGCATTTGGCCGGTTTTTTAAATATGTTTTAAAGCAATCGTTATCGGTGTACTGATCCCCTTTTTGTCTATCTACCCCTCCCCCCGCGGTGAGGTAAAACGATCAATTACAATGTCTACTAAGTTTGATTTATGTGACTAAACCACGTCGGAACAAATGAGTATGATTTATTTTTTGTTGATTCGAATTTTTAAATCGCTTGAGTTATTACAATGAAATACCGGGTTTTACACAAATAAAATATCCTGTGACATTTTGATTGTTACATTTTATTGTATTTATATTACTTAAGTTGTAACCTGTGTTTTTTATCATGCAGGATAGTCATATAATTTAGAAGTAAAAGGTTAACAATTATGTCGATACGTGACAAATCTCAAAATAACTAAGCTTGTTTAGGGCTAATTTCTTGAAATTAACTCTTTACTTTTAACACTGTCGTTTTTCTAACACCTTACAACACATAAGCCTTCTTACATCATATAACAACCTCCATAGCTGCAAAACAGATCATCTTAACCTAATAACGCATAGGCTACTAGTGTTTTCTTTTTGCGTAACAAGAAGCCTATACGTATATCCGACTTGTATGTAAATTGTTGTGGTTACGTGTACCTTCATCGAAAGAAGTAAGAACATTTTTGCATGCAATAACAGTTCTGCCTTGAAGAAACCTTGTTATAAGAAAAAGTTCATTACTGATTGAATGTCATTAATTTTAAAAATAAGTAAACAGTCGATGTTTGATCGATGTAGAATAAAGGTCTGTCTGCACAGATCCGGGCCGTGACCCGTCAGGAGGGAAAACAATACGTCGTCATGATAACGTGTCCGGACCGTGTCCGGGACGTGTCAGGGAAAAAAATATAATTCCCTACATTTTCTATGGATTCTTTCACATACGTTGTCATGACGACACGTATTGTTTTCCCTCCTAACGGGCCACGGCCCGGACACGTCCCGGATCTGTGTAGATAGACCTTAAAAAGCTAAATGGAATGCCTTATTGGACTATTTACGTAATTACTCGTATTATAAAATATTGGCGCTTACTTTTCTTCTCATTACACCAGTTTTAATGATTAAAAATGTATTTCATAAAAACTGTAGGTAGCAGCATGTTGTGATTACTGGAGCCTGAAAAAGCGAAAACGAAGGCCGATCATGATTTATTTGCCTCGACTACATGACGTAGCCGATTATAGTCACGCAACGTTTTCCACTTTTAACCTATATTTTTCATCATCAAGTATTTTTAACGTGCAAAGTGTTCTGTCAATATGAATATTCAAAAATTATTCTTGTTGAAAAACTTTTCGTGGGGAAAAAATGTTTTTTGTAATAATAACATTTTATAGACGAACCTATTGATCACTCGATAGATCAAAAACTTACTCCAGTCAAAAATTTAAAAAGGAGACTGACGTTTTTACAGATCAGTTGACAATGTCATTATATCAAAATTAGTAGAAGTAAAATCTCTAAATAACTAAAATATTCACTTTTTCAATATTTTTACTTAAATGCCTGACTATCTTATTTCAATTTAACCATTCTGGACTGAATATCTTCCCACTTAGAGAGGGATATTTTTGATTAAATATGCCATTTGCCAATAGATCTCCGAAAAAACGAATCGAAGTCTTTCGACTAGCGATGGTTACATTTGGTTAGTGTTGAATCATTATTTACTTTATTATTGTACATACAGATAGATGACTTTGTGATAGTGATTTCAATAAGAGGAATTGCAAGGCAGGGTCTTTCAACTAGTAGGGTATGTGTTATAATATAGAGTTTATTTATCAAGTTAGCAATTAGACTGAAACAATATGAGTTGAAGACGTATATAGTCATCACAAGTGGTTATATTAATTGTCTAAGCTTGTAATAATATTAAAGGTATACTATCTCAACTAATTAATGAATCGTAATATTTATTTATGAAATATGGTTTGCATTTAAGTAGGTATTTACTGGTATATTATACAAAACTTTTTCTTTCTGTCTCTACAATAAGTATTTTACGTATTAGTGAGTTGCCTTCGTGGTGTGATGTTTTCCACAAGCTGCGGAAGCGGTTCGACCGCTAGTGCACAAAAAACTTTAATTAAAAGACAGTTTTAGAAATTCTAAGTATACTTACAAATGTTTTACTTTTTTTCATAGGTTTACATATCTCTAGAATTTGCTTAAAATGTATTCTCAAGGCTATAATTTATTACCCAGTAAAATGAAAGTGGCGTAAATAAATACCAGCTGGTATTTAATAGTAGACCAATAACAATCAGCCGTGTGATTGAGTTTATTCAGTTTATTGTCGTTCCTTTATGACTCGGTGGCCATTTAACGATTACTGGCTATTTATGTGTTCTTACAACTATGACTTTGTTGTTTATTTTGTACAGATAATGTACTTTCTTATTTGATTTGAAAAAGTGGGATGGATTAACTAGAGTTTCAATACACACATAAATACATACTCGTGCATATCCGTCACGCCTATCTACCATTGGGGTAGGCAGAGGCCACTTCCATAAAAGAAAAAATAAAACAGAAAGAAAAGGATTAAAAAATATATGTGTTGATTTATGCAATGAAAACTAGGAAAGCTCGGCATTTTTTTATTGATCTTTATAAAAGAAACACAGAGGGCTAGATAAGATTGTCAAGAGTAAAGGTTAACAAAACCATAAACATTTAGGAAAGCTATTCTTTTCAAATAACAGGTCAAACTGGCAGTTAGCTACCGAAATTCCTACCGCCGACTTTTACGAGTTCAACGACCTCATAGAATTGTATTTCGCAAACCTCTCATAACTATAAATAGAGGGCTCAAGTATTATATTTTATTTTATAATCATATGAATCGATACGTAGTTCTAGCATAATATCAAAATTGCTTAGTCATAGCCTTTGTCTGTGTTTTAAATTAAGATTTAAAAAGATAAAAATAAATTCATAAAACTTTCTCTGCACGTACTAATTAGATAATCAAAGTCAATGATAAAAAAGGAATGCTTAATCTGAAAATTAATCAACAATTAAGATTCAAAAGGAACACAATTTTACATAAGAAAGATACGCACAACCACGCTTTACAAAATAACTACACAAGAACCTATCTTCCTACAATCAAAATTATACTTTACGACACCTTAATAAGCTCTATATTCATATAGTACCATGTGAAACTATTCTTCTGTGTCGCAAGTAATAATTTAACACAATAAAATGGTCGGTTAGTCGGTTATTACCCCGAACTACTTAAGTTAACAATGTAGGGCCGGAGGGAATGCGTTTCATCTAAGAAATTAGGTCGCAGGAACACTGTATTACTGTATTAGCTTGGAAGATGGGCTATGATTGGCTGTAAATGCCTTTTAGTGGCTGAGAGGTTAGGCGGACAACTTCCAAGAGTGAATTAAGTGGCTAGTTTTAAAACGACTATGAATAAAGCCACCACCCGTAGTTACCGTGTTTCTAGAAAAACTTAAGAAATGTCTTAAATTTATGTAAGTAGTTATAAGTTGTTCCGATGTACGAGCTACATATTGTAAAGTTTAATTGGTATGTGTTTTTATGTGAAATAGTAATAAATGTCTATCCAATGACCATATTGTTTGAATTCCAGCATTTCGTGATCACACTGTTTGGCAAAATCCCAACAAATAACGTACATAAGATCATAATCCGTATAAGATTGCTTTGACTTCAGACAGCGAGCATGTAACGTGTAACCTACCATTACACCTATATTTTTAGCCGTAATGCATACTAAATTGATTAACTTATATGGCTCCTGCAGTTGGCTAGGATCCATTTTAAACTACTTAAAAGAAATGACCAAAAAAAGACGTTCGAAGAATTCGTATCATGAAAAGTTGTAGCACAACAGGCTATAAATAAGGACACAGTTAAACGAAAATCGAAGGTTTCACATATTTTTGAGACGTTAGCGTCAGCTGGTTTGTCATCTTTCGAATATTAATAATGTCAAGCATATAACTATCTAGATTAGGTATCCAATTATAAGAAGGCTACAGCTTCTATTAGTTAATAATTAATAAATGAATTTCCAGACGCGGAAGGCACGGCGGGCGCGGACCTGCAGAGGAAGCTGGATCTCCTAAACGGCACGCTTGACGCCGAGAGGGCGGAGCAAGCTCGACGGCAGATGCAGTATATTGCTCACTGTATGTATTTAATTAGGCTTCTATGTGTTATGTTTAAGAGATCTTGTTTAGAGATAGACAAAGGCAGAGAGTAGAGCAAATTGGCGAAGACTCCACCTACAAGAGCGACGCTGTTAAATATGATGATGATTAACAGACAAAAGCTAAACTAACGGTAATGTTTCTAGAAAAATGCAAGCTCAAAAGCTACTGAAATAGCGATTTTATTGAATTAGGTTTAAATACGGACTGTATTGATTTGTATTGATTGACTGTATTGATTAGATTGGCTTTACGGTCATCTCAGAGAAGTCTCCGAGAGAGCGAGACCTATTTTTTGTTACGATTTGCCCCACCGATGACGGATTTGTACTACACTACAGGTGTATTATTTTAAAGGTGGCTATTAACCAGCAACGAGATATCTATGAGTTCTATTGTTTCAAAAAAGGAGACTGTTCGAGAAAAGTTGTTGTTTTCCCATATTCTATAAAAAGTTTATAATTCGGTGTCTTAGCATAAATCGTCATAAATCGTCTGCAATAGACTTGTTTATCTTTCCCAAAAATAAAATCGTAACAAATCACTAACCGAATACGCAAAATGCGGTAGTTGAACCTACTCATACTAGAACCAGTTTAATTTCATGAGTACATTTAACTCTACGAGCAACTCCTACGAATGTAATTTATACACACTAGGTTCTACTCGTACCTAGGTTTGTATTGTTATTTAAAACACGTGTCAACTTATCAACTAGCTTCCGTTCTAGGTAAACGACGGCGTGTAGGAAATTTACAATTTTAAATAGGGCACTCGATTTGCATAAAGATGAGAGTAATTTTGAAGGACGAATAAAGTTATGGAGTATGCAAAGTACAACATTCGCCGCTTGTTTGTTGTGTAAATAAAACGTTACAAAACAGGGTTGAAAAGTTGCTCGAAATTAATCACCTTGTGAAAGGTTCGGGTTATTCGAAAGTGTAACTTTTTTTACCAGATTTTTTCTTTTACTTTATGTCGTTGACCTTTTCGAAGTAGGCGCTGTATTTCATTGTTATGACATTAATATAGAAGTAACTCAAACGTTTTATATTTTCATTTAACATGTATTTATTGGTCTCACACATTTTATTTCATAAGGCTAGGATTCTTAGTTTTCGAGATATTTTAGTTTTTTGTTTACCCGACCCGGATTCATTGCTCTCGAGTGTATATGTTTAAAGTAGCATTCAAAGCAATTAGAATTAATAACGACTACATAATTTAATTTGCTGTGATATTATTTTAAAAACCCGCTTATTGCCAGATTTCTCTAGAAAAACACGAAAAAACCCACGTCTCTACAAAGCAAAAACCAATTTAGCATAAAACCGTTTTTCTACCGTTTCCCATCATTGGAAAATGTCGACGTATTTTTATTTCCGACCGGCGACGCGTGGGTTTATACTTGTAGTGGGCATAAGTAAGAACAACTCTTGTATCATGTTAAAACGGTATATTAAATATAAAAAGAACTTAACAAATGTTGTATTTTAACGCGGCTTATTGATAGTTCATAACTGATTCTATCAGTTTATTTAATTATTGAGGTTTGCCAACAGGTCGTCGGTTTGCTATTCTATCGGTTCGTTTTTCAAACACTAATTTGCCTAAGCTGTGCAACTTGGCTTTTTAGCAATACGCGTACTCTATGGGTAACCATTTTTTTTAATGAAAAATAATTATTTTTTCCAGCGGGATATTCAGAAGACTCCGACTACACATCGGATCTCAACTTCCCGGTAGGCCAGCACCCCAACTGCAGCGCCTCGCAGTTTAGGAACGCAGCTCATCAGATGCACACGCCTCAGGTTCGTAGTTCTCTTTTGTTTTTGGTGAATAGTATTGTGTCTTTGGTTATCGATTGAATGCCGTTGAGGATGTTTGAGGCCATTAATGTTTTTCATCTTCCATTTCATATATAATTTGATTCATATGATTCATTCTTCCTTAGTTATTTGATTATAAAAATAATTTGCGCTTCAGAAAGCTACTACGCCGTAGTATTTTTTGTGTAATATTATATTTATACTTTAATAATTAATATAATTATTATTTCATTATATGTTTTTGCTTCCGATCTGTGAAGATAATTCCCTTAATAAGATAATATAATTTTATGTTAGTAGCAGAAAATATAAAAGCATTTATAGCATCTGCGAAAGAAATAAAATTTCTAGCAACCGCGAATGTCATGGCTTTTATTAACCTACTAGCAAAAGTATAATAAAATGTGAATATTTGAAATATTCCTCTCAAACATAAAGTTATCTACTAATCTTTATTTATTTCTATATTTTTGATTTAGAAAAGTGATTGTCTATTTTTACCCGATTTTTGTTTGTTGAACCTACCAATCGCTTTATCCTTTAAATTTGTTTATACATGTATTAATAAAATATGTTTAAATTATTTCAGAGATCTTTGGAGGTGTCGCGAGAGAACTCGTACGAGAGAGACGAGTACCACATTCACGGGGACACCGACCCGCTTTATTATAATAGCCAGCCTAGAAATAGGTACGTCTATAATACATTCTGTTTGTGCACTACCTCACAAAAACCAAAGGATGTAGTCTAACTAAATGGATAACTTTCGCTAAGAAAATTGGGTTGAAATGTATTTAAAAGAGACGACGATCGAAAGCCATAAAAATAGCCCGATCAGTTGACACACATGTATAGTATGAGAAGACAATTTTTTGTGCCATTATGTTTTAGGAAAAGTTTTTCAGTTTCATAGGCAGTTTACATATTTTTTTATACTTATATTTTTGTGATTTTTATATGCATAATCATCCAAAAACAAAAAACATGAGATAGGTAGTAGATAGGTAACGTTTAAGATCACTTAAAATCTTTTTTTATTACCGTCTAATTAATTTGTGTGTTCATTCCAGATTAGAGACTTGGTCGCAGCTCCACGCGCAAGCGAGTGTGGAGAGTGCCATATCTTGGCGGACGGCGGCCGACTGGCAGTCTGCGGGTAAGAGTTCTTTTAAATATACTGGAATTATCACCTTCACATGCCTGTCCAAAACCAAAACGATTCAAGCTTTTTGCTAACACTATATACCCTAATATCTAACTCTTAACAACAAACATAAGTACATATTTGTCATATGGTCATGCGTCTCTTTATCGAGGTAGAAAGAGACCACTTCGCTTCACTTGCTACGATCCAAACACACTTCTTTCACTTCATCATTCTTTACACATTTATCATTCGCTACATACATGCACGATTGCACGTCGGTTTAGGATATTCTTGAGTTGGTCTTTATTCAACAAACAATTCCCCGAATTGCTCGAGATACGTTCGCCTTAAGAATACAGTTTGTAACAATTTATTAATAGCTCTTTCTCAACAATTGTTGACCACTTGCATGATCAAAGTAGAATCTTTTATGAAAATAGTAGGACAAGAACTTAAGCATTTTTTGTTTGAAAATTTCAGAGGATCAGCGGCGACCAAGTCTAGAACGTCAGAACACATTGTATGACGACAACATGGGGTACGGATACGAAGCCTACACTAGTACGCACATTAGGTAAGGTTAACATTTAAATAAATATTCTATTGCTTAGTTATAAATAATATGAACGAAGTATTACTTCTACGGCTGCTCTGTAATCAACCTGTGGCTGAGATACGTTTTCGAAGTTTTATTTTAATGACTTATAATAGAAAAAAATTGTAAAACGATAGGTACTCTTTATTTTCTGTTACTTGGAATTCACACTTATTTGTGATACAAGGAAAAACAGATCCTTTCTGGAATCGAGCATGATAAAAATGTGGATTAATCTTACTTTAGACCTTCTATATTTTATTTTTCTTCATAAAATATTTTGTTTTGCGAACGTCTTATCATTAAATGAGTGCTCTACCTATATTATATTATCTATATTATTTAAATATTGCATTTTCTTCTAGGGACCACACACACTTATCACACCAGCCAAGTTACGAAGAGTACTTCGATTCCACCAACGTGCCATACCAGACCTCCTACGTGGGAGTTCTGAACCAGCCGTGGGACAACGGCGGAAACTACTTCTATGACGACTGCGGCATGACGCCCACGGATTACGAGAATATTGTCAATAAGAGACGGTCGTCGGTCGTGCAGTTGCCTCAAGTGCCGCCTAAACAGGTAACGTTCTTAGCCATTGAAGAAGAATTGTAGTGTACTGACTTACTCCAAGCATAATTCCACAAAAAACTTATTCATCTGGTTCTGCTGCTGCCGTCATCTGGTTAGACCAGTGTTTCATTGTTACCTACCTACACTTTGCCAATGAAACTCTGGTCCAGATTTATATCCAGAGTATTGCTAAGTTAGTTAGCTAAGATTTAATGTAATAAAAACTTTTCGTGCTAAATCTTCTTTTGAAACAAAAGTCTAAGTACTCCACAGAGGTACTCATAAATACTTTGACGTTACATCATTGGTTTTAAATGTCATTTTACTGGTGGTTTACTATTAATACAAATAATGATTTATTGAAATTGCTTTTGTTTCTAATAAAATAAACCATAAAACTCGCAAATAAAAATTAACATCTTAACATATTTGTATCATCATTTTCTTCCTACCCTCATCCATTAACCAGATATCAACGCCATCTATGTTTAAATTTCGGTACTTCCACAGTTGCCACCTTCCTCTCGTTACTCGGACTACAACGAGATGGCGCCATATCGACCTCGGCAGAGGCGAACCGCTGCCAGTCTTCCAGGTTCGTATCCAAGTTATTTATTTTGCGTATTGAGGGTGGATGACCTAGTTGCTAAGGTTTGGCAAGTGTTGTATGTTGGATTTAATTGTATTATGCAGGTGATACTGCAGTTACTTTAGAAGTTAGTTAGCTTTCGAACGGGTTCGGGTTTGGTTGGTGAGAGTCAACAAATATTACTTTTTTGTTCTTTTTCTGTTTACTACTTTATTAATCTTTGCTTTGTTGTAATGTAACGTAATTGTTTTATTTGAAAGTGACATTTACAGTAATCGATGATCTATTGCATAAAATTTCGTTTTCATTTTTATCTATTTATTTTTCCGGTACTTACATCATTAGGTTTATTTTCTACATTAGGACCGATATAAGGCTCTTTTCCCTTTTAGTAATGATTACTAATTGCATAATCTTTTTCTTCCTCCAGCAACGCCATCATCAACGCCAAAAAGAGGACGGGCCCTGCCGGTGCCCCCAGGCAGCGAGTCAGGGTCGATCCGAGGCACTCGCGGTCGACGTCTGCCTCGGCTACCTTACGTGCCACCCGCCTCGCTTACGCAAACACACGTGCCTTACGTATCAGGTAAGATTCTTTACTGAATAGTTTGTTAATATCACCTTCTTAGATATCTGGGCAGAAGCGTCCCAGGTTAGGGAATTGTGGAGAAAGAGGAGAGAGCCTTTGCCCAGCATTGGGACATTGACGGGTTTAAAGATTAGTTAAGTTAAGACCACTTTTAACAAAGACCTCTTTTTCTTCTTTGTGATTTTGAACCATTGTAAAAGTAAAAAATAATGATAGATCAATATACTAAAGAATACAGTTAAGTATAAGTAATTCTAGCAAAACAAGAGGAAGATGTGACTTTCAAAAACATTATGTTTTCAGAACTCGATAAAACGGTAGCTGACGTGAATTACGGACACGACAGCTACGCGTTCCAGTCGGAGTACCAATATCAGGCCACTGCCACTGATCAGTTTCAGGATACTAACTACAATGCTACGTAAGTATTCATTAAAATCTTTTTACTGCCTGACAATTTATTCATAAGGCTATATAAATCACTTTTTTTGTTCCAGTTCTGATGAGGATGGAATGCAACCATTCTTTGATGAAACGCCACATGCGACCCCGCCTGCAGCTGGTAAATACCACATTTAAATTTAACTATTCAATGTCCACTGACTCATAAACCATCTTATCAAACGCACGAATGTCAAGGGCCATAATCGTCAGCATTGAATTCAAAATTATGCAAATGATAAAAGCTTCCGCTCTTGAATCAGTTGTGTATCGACTCTCAACAAATGACGTGCTATAACGTTAATAATTTATGTGAAGTACTTTTTTTCAACGTATTTACAAAGTTTTTTAACATTTCAGCTCACAAGCCTTGGAGTGAAACAGAAACGCAGTTTTCGTATAGTGTTCATAGAGAAGAGGATAGTTTAATATCTAAAATTGTGCCATCAACTATATCATCTTATTTACCAAAACCGCCAATAACCACACAGCAAGTCACTAGTTACTTACAAGATACTAGCTATCACCAAGACACTAGTTACCAAATTGATAATAGTTATCAACAAGACAGTTATCAAGAAGACATTGGTTACCAAGATACAACTTACCAACAGGATACCAGTTACGTACAAGACACACAATATCAACAAGACACAATCTATTCACAAGAACAAGTAGGACAATACGACTTACAATATGAGGACCAGCAATATCAGCAATACGATAAAACAAAAGACTTATCATATGATTATCAGTATCAACAAGATCAAATGCAGCAACAATACTTCCAGCAACAAGATCAACAGTTCCAACAGCAGCAACAAGAAAATCAGCAACATATCTTACAGCAGCAGCAACAGAGACAGCAGCTGCAACAGCAACAACAGCAGCAGCAGCAGCAACAACAAAAACAAACCGCACAACAGTTACAGACCACTGTTTTAACAGGGGCTGCTACTTTAGGTTCACTTATGGCAGGCGGTGCAAAGAAACTCGGTAGTTTCTTCGGGGCTGCTGCCGCTGCCGTCTCTGCTCCAGCTGTCAGTCAGCCCCAAACACAAGTACCAGTTACCACTGCCGCAGTTAGCCAATTCCCTACAGCCGTAGCACCCGTAACGCCTTTCTCTAGTACTATCAGTGTTCCAGTTGCATCCGTCCCAGAAGTTTCGCCTTCAGTGCCAGTGCCTACTGTTACTACTACAGCACCTACAGTTACGCTACCTCGGACTCCTTCGTTGAAAAGACAAGAGTCGATACAGAGGCCGTCGGTACGACGAACGCGGACATTACCGGACGCCCCTGAAGATTTACCCCCGTCGAGTTACGAAAGTGCCTACGAGGATGATTACCAAAAGACTGAAAATGATCAATTGATAGACCGCGATAGACTGTCTTTGGACAGGTATCGCGATGATGAGTATCCGAGCACGATATACGAAGAGTCGGGAGAGGAAGGACATTTATCAGAGGATGTGAGTCCAGGATTGCAAAAGACTTCTCCAACGAGGACTGTGACTCAGGTTCGGAAACCTTCAGTGGATAGCTATCACAGTCAAGCGCCTTCAATAATTGATCGAAAACCATCACAAAGTTCATTTCATTTGGAAGAACCTCATGCTGTTCCAACAACACAAGAACAAGGTTTGTATATAGAGATCTTTATTATAATTGTTTTTTTTTAATTGTAAAGAAGATAAATCAAATACTTTTCGTTTTACAGATTTATCAGCAGACAAATCAAAAGTTTCATTTCAAAGTGAACGAACAACATACCATGAAGTGCCAGAAGAAGGAGTTTTTAACGAAGAAGACCAACCTTACGATGAGACTGGTACAGACTATCAGGACGACCAGCAATATGAGAATGAGACTTTCCAAGAATCAGAGAAGTTTGAAGGCGACGAACAGTTCCAGGAATCTGACGAACAGTATCAGGATAGTGAGTTTCAAGAATCGAGGCGACAGGAAGAGGAGCCGTTGGAGTTTCAGCCTGAACAACCGAAGCTGACGCCGAAGCAAAGATGGCATCGGGCGTACAACAAGATCGTGATGCAGCTGAACGTGAGTACTTTTTACATTTCAATGATCAGAGCAGAATTACACTATATTTTTTATTAACCGAACAATTTATTTGAACTTTATATGAATTTTTGATGTGTTTTATTTACAGACTTATATTCTGCTTTTATCATTATTTTTATTATTTATACAATGTTTTATTTTGTGTACAAAATGGAGAATGTATTATGTGTCCGTCGAATTGAGATCAAGGTAAGTTTGTTGGATTTATCTATGAAATTATAGGTACTTAAAACGAGGGGTTTCTTAATGAAAATTGATAACTTTTTTGAATAATACATACGCATTGTGTCTTTATCTAATAAAAATGAATTTGAGATGTTTATTTGAAGTATAATTTGAAGTAATTTATTAATTTTCATCGTCATTTATTCAAAAATAGTAGCGAGTAAATGTTTATTTGTTGCAAATAAGAGTGTAAAAGGTCAATGACTTAAGCAAACCGAAAGTCTTTTTTCGATTTATCTTTTTTCGCCCTGAATAACAAAACCAGTCTTGCATTTGTCCTGAATTAAGTTAAATTACCACATTGTTATCAGTTACTTATGCCGTATTTTTAACTGCTACAGACAAACAATTTCCAATTAACCTGTTTTTATTTAAATTTACGCCTACGGTAAACTGTTCACCAGTATACCTGGCATTTACAGAGAGTTTGGACAAATATTTGAATGCACTCGATTTTAAATCCTGGTCCATATTTCTCTGATTATTGATTTTTTTCTCTCAACAATCAATATTTATATTCCACTGATATTTCTTCCACAATCAACATTTTTCTCTACAAAACGTCATCTAATCCTCCGATAACCTTTTTAATTGTCAATTGACCTAGAGTTGTATTCGAGATATTAACGACTAGAGAGGTTCGCCAGTCCCCTATCTATAGGATACTCTATTTAATTGAAGCCTTGTTAACTGCGTCTAGCTCAGCGGGAGTCCAATCTCTCGAGGCAGATGTTTACTAGGCCATCTTAATTTACTTAAACCTCACTTAGAAGTGATAATTTGACTAACCTTCTGGGGTTTCGTTAAGAAATTAGTTATTGGAAACACTGTTAGTTTGAAAACTGTTAAAAGAATTCGAAATTATGTGTTTAGGTTACGGTTTTCATTTTTATTTCAATTAATAAATAGTTACTATGTCAATGAGTATTGTTTTTACCTTGTTAAATACAGGGCCTATATTTACGAAAGCTCCGCTTTAATTAAAAGACGTTATTTAAATCTTGAAAAATACATCTTAGCGTCTAGCTGATGAATAGGTTTTATTTCGGATATTCCGAATAAAAATTCCAGAAAACTCTTTCGGCGCTCCAATAACTGGAACGCAAAACATATTGGTGTCAATATAAAGCAAAGTCAAATGAAAATTCCGCACAAGAAAACAATATATCAGAGTTTCCGTCAATATAAAAGGATATACTTACAAACTGAGGTACATAAGGACTTATGTCCTGCTGTGAGAAACCGTATTCGTAGTTAGGGTACATGGTACACTGCTGGGCAAATGTGAAAATGCTGTTATGTGAGAATTGACCTCTTTATGGGTTGACCTTGAGTGAAACGGAGGCTAACGAACGAGCAATGCTTTGTTCGAATGATTTTGTTGCTTATACTGCAGTGTCAAGACTTTAATTAAAATTGGCTTGAAATAGGCAATATTTTAAAAATGAGAACGACATTTTTACTTAAAACAAATCATGATAATAGCATTGCAAACTCCAAATTAAAATGATTTTTTTCATTTCACATCAAAGAAATTTTATTATGTGTTACGTTATTTTCCGCAGAGATATTTTTTTGTAAAAATTACTCGTACGAAATATTCGAAACGCGTGTCCTTTATTGCCTGATTGTTTGAGGGTACCTTTTGTACAATAAAACGATTATAAGATATAAAATAAAGTTAGTTACTATTTTTTTTACAATTTATAAGTTTTTATAAAAACAGCTAATCATGAAAGCAAAGTTAAATCCCCTGGAATTCAGCTCAATTGTCAACATTTTGTAATTTCAGACATTTCGACCGGAAAACTTTACTAATACAGACCAGTAACATTGCCAATAGTTTGATGATAGCAGCTTAGTTTGAACATTGTTAGTGTTCATTTGATCGCTCCGGGATCGGGTTTTAATTGCCCTAGTTCAACTAATAATAACCTAAGTTGGCAGGGGGATGCATTGTCCTAGATGCTTCTTTTTATTTTCTCAACCTATTGTACTCTGTTATTTTACAACTAAAATTAGTTGTACAACTTCTTGAGCACAATTTTTCGAAGTTTTCATAAATTGCTCAAATGTTACTTGTGTCTCATAAAAATGTAGTTGGTTTCCTTCGTTTCCTAGATAAAATAGCTCCCAAGCGAGCTTTTTATATGATTTAATACTTGACGACGCAACTGTCGTCGGTTTTATTATTTAACAAACTTGAATACCTACATAGTATACCATCGCATTTCTTTCCTGTTACCTACCTTTAGAAAAGTTACAAGAAGGCCACTTTGCAAAAGAGATCAAAGAAGTTAATATTTAATAAGCCTTAACCTTTGTAGTCGCTCAATTCGAAGAAAAATCGTCAAGAATTTAATCACAATTTTCATATTTGAATAATGTACAAAGACGTCAATTTTCTAGTTTTAAATTAAAATAGATGCTGTCGTTAGCCTTTCCAAAATAAAGTATAAAATGATTTATGTATAAAAGTAGAAGTCTTCTTGTGGCTAAGTGGCGGCCGCCCGCGGAGACTGCCTTTGAACCCGATCACCTCATTAGTTCAGCTGAGTTGCTCTATCCATATACGCACCATACTACGCATCTCAGTCAGCGAACAGACTTTGTACCGAACGCACCCCTAAACATAAATCCACGTAGAAAACTTGAACAATTTACCTCGTAAAATGTAATTACTTGATAATGCTATTTCAATTCAGGGTTCGTAAACATTGCGCAAGCGATGGCGACGGAAGCGCGCGAGGACGCGATAGCGTTATCCTGCGGGCGTCCGTGGCCTTATTGATTGTGCACGCGCACCTATCTATGCAAATTTCTTACGGCAGGTGTGTTCAGTGGTAGTTCAGACGTGCTAGTGTTATGTTCACGATGTTGAGGAGACGGAAGGTTCAAGCGACGAGCGAGGCCGACGTGCGCGTCGATCCTAAGATGCCGAGTCGGGCGAATGTGTCCGCTATGGCAGGGTCTAGGCTGCGCGTCCGGCGCGGGTCTAGCTTGACGGACTTGGATAAGTTGCGATATAGCGGTGGTTCTAGTGGAGGCGGCTCCATAGGTGACTTGATGAACATGTTCAGTGGAAGTGCTAATTCAGTGGGTAGTGACACATTAGTCGCTCGGACTGTCCCTTTAGAGACCGTCCGCCGTACTATACCTCCGCCGTCGACTCCGCCAACGTCGCATCCGCTTCCTTCTCCTCTCATTCACGTATCAAGACCCATCGGTCCATTAACGATGGCTCAACGAACTTTAAGATTTAGTCGACTCCTCAAGTATCAACCTTGTTCGGCTGATGTGCTTATTGTTCTGGTAAGTTGATTACCTTTATCATCCTTTACTTTATTGCCTGTTTAATGACTCGCAAACTAGTTTCCAAGTGAATGTCTTTCGCCGTTAGTGACACGAGCACTCAATTATAAGGTAATCAGTGTGCTAAACGATGCGATCACTACTATAGGCTGATAGGGTAATGTTAGCTTTCGAAGGTTACATAAAATTCAACGAATCGCAATTTATTAAAGTAATATTTATGGGTTTATCTGTTTACTTTAGGCGCTAATCGTTTGCGCTGCAATCTAATTGATGCATGCTTAATTTGCATTTAAAATACCGACAAGTTGATGCTCTATTCCAGAAATAGCTATGAACACAAACATTATGAATAAATTTGTATCTTTAAGTTAGTAAATAAATTACATTTATGGTAATACAATAATTACTTGTTGAGAAATGTTTTTCTTTCACAATTTCAGTTTAAGTTTATTCGTAAATTATTATTTATGTCCTTCGGTAGTACTTTTCTGTTATTACCTTGTAAAGGAAAAAAGCTTCAAAGTTTGTTCATAAGAATGAACACTTATAAAAAAGTACCTAATAAAAGTACTATGTCAGTTAGTTCCAATTCTGTTGGACCTTTTGAAAACATAGTGTCATAATTAGCTAAAAAGAAATTGCCAATAATATATGTATGGTATAAATATTCGTGAAAAAGTAGTTCATGCGAATAAAATGGGCTCATAAACGTCCTTGTCGCATGAATTTGAATAGGACCAAAATAAGAATGAGATTACAAACGAACTCCTTTCATCTCTTGGCTGATATATTTTACCTCGTACCACTCGTACGTAATTTCCTAAATCATACTTCTTACAGGTTTGAAAGGAGGTTTGATCTGATTTTGTTTAAAATTTGCGTGAATAACTGGCAGCTTTTGGGGTTTCGTTTTGTTTAAACGTTTTCCTTGTTCTTAATTTAAGCTAGCATTTGTTTGTTCTTAGTTAAAAAAAATTGGATTCATGTAACAACAGTAAAGTTTTCTTTTCAAGATTTGTGGAATCTTTTCAAATAATTTCATTGTCAATGTCAAATGGAAGAAAAGTAATTCGTTTGATAACGTTTAATCGGATCTGAAACGATCTTCAATCTGAAATAGAATTACACAAGAATGCGCAATAATGTATAACTTATATTGGAAACGATTGTAATCACGTATGGAATTCATTTTTTTGCCCTTTTTCATTTTGTTTCGCATAGAAGAAACAACTTTTCGTTTAAAATATTAAATAGTTTCAAGATAAAAAGCTCATTAATAAATAACATAGTTTTATCTTAATTGTTTATTAAAAAAATAAATCTATACCAAAACCTGATGATTGCATAAATTGAAACTATACGCTACTTAAAATAGAAAATGATAAAAAATCTATAGTAAATGTTTTGTTATTTACATAATACTAAAGAGTACTTATTTTTACCCTTATATAAACTTAAATAGTCTCATAGCTGGGGCGGAAGAAATAAATCATGGCTTAAAATTATACATTCTTCGAATAGATGTTACAACTTGCTGTCACAGATAACCTCATAAAATTTTGACCTTTAGAGAGAATATCTAGTTTTAATTAAGTACTAAAACTCTCTTGCTAAAATTAAGCAATTTAAAGAGCTTCAGTTAGCATAAATTGTTAAATATATTTAATTAAATAAGATGGCAGACAGTATAAACGATCACATTTTAATTTAAGTTGTTGCTGAATTACAATTTATATTTGTTTTTAAATTAACTTAACTTTATTTAAACTTCTGATAAGTTGAGTACTATCTAGTTTTTAGCTTTGCCCATGATTATAAAAGACAAATCTGCATAGGTGTACGTCTACCAATATTCCATCATATCTTCAAAAATCCAAATACTTATCTTATTTCACGAAAAGCAATGTTATCATTGTAACATTTTCTGATTGTTAATAGTGGCTACCTAAGGTATTAGTTAAAATCAGCTCATCCCTTATAAATTATCATAAATACCTATTGAGAACCCTTTTCTGCATACACATTACCGTTGCTATTATATAATTTTATATAAAAAAAACTGAAAGTCTTCATTTCACACGATCACCAAATTTGAAGAAGAAGTTACTTAATCGCTGTCGATTTCTGAGCTTAAAACATCGACGTCGATCGCAACACGTTTGTATGGCATATTTTGAACCCTAAATCCACATTCTCAAGCATACTTCTTCATAAACTTGAGTAGATACTTCAATTTAGGCATTTCAATGTTGTGGATACATCTGTTGAAGTCACCGATGACTTTGACGGAGTGTGTCATCATTCTTGAGATGATATCCTTGAGGCAAACACTCAGATCTGATACCTCTTTAAACCCATGAATGGCTATTTCTGCCATAACCACGGGAAATGGTGACGTTTCGTACAGGAACTGAAATTAATACAGAAAACTTGAGATTTTAATACAATTTTAATAATGCATGATTTAATCAAGGATATAGAACGGTACAAGGAAAACTAAGCCTAAGGGGATCATGAAATTATTACCGTAAGCCCTCAAAGAACATTCAGTTGTTAAGGACTTACTTACTTGGAAATTAATTTCATTGTGGAGCCGCACCGCCTCCATTACTGTGCGAATATTTATGTAGATCTCGTCGTAATAAACTTTAAGTATCAATTTAATGTAATTTTCTAACAAAATATTAATTGTTTTGGTATTCCGCACATTCGCCTTCATTAAACTTTAAGTACTTACTATTATTTCCAGTAAAAGAATATGAGACGCAATTAGCAATTCAAATGGAACTTTATGGTAATACAAGTACAACACTATTTTGCATTATAATTATAACTTCAACTGTGCTCAGTTTTTATTATCTTACAAACTCCCTTGGCACGCTTTGTGTTTTAATTAAAAACAGATGTTTATATTTCTATGTGACTAGTTTATAAATATGCAAATAAATTTTATATTTCTTTAAATAGCAATTTTTTATATTTCTTTCATATTCATCCAGAGATAGATAATAATATTAAATAACATTCAGTAACTAAAAATGGTTCCTTTTCAACAAATATTGAAAAGCAGAACGCAAATGGGGAATCATAATTTTTATGGCATTTGAAAGAAAATAGAGTCTGTTAGTTGGTGTACTTACGACAGTCCTCTCAAGATCTTGACTCTCATGTGAGCAATTGCCTCCAACCTGCTGTTGTTTTTGACACTCGAATAATTTTGATGCCGAATACTTTTTCAGGTTCTCTAACGTCTCAAAGTGGACTTGGAGTTTTTCTGTAAAATTAACAATTCAAAATATAAATTCATTTCTGAAATACCTAGCTAAGTCGGGACTTATCGAATACGGTCATATTGAGATTCATATTGAGATCAATCTTGGAATTCATATTGAGATCGTCCTTATGCCCAACACTTGTATTTATAATTTATTTGTATTGATTTAGTAGAATAGTAGTAGTTAGTAAATAAGTTCTTTTATTTGTATTGATGTAGTCTCTACACCTAAGAAAGGAGAGGCAGGGTTAATAAAATAGTGTCAGTTTTAATAACAAACAAAAGACTATCGATTCAATTTTTGTTCAGAAGTGGTAAAAATCTCATCTTCTATTTACCAATATCCAGTTACAAAATAAACTAACCCCGAACTTATTATTCAAAGTAAAATTCCGGCCTATTAAATCAGATCAACAAAACTGTGTCAAGCTGGTTAACTTGTTTTGATTTTAGCAGTTGTTTGTTAAAGACGCATCCTGTAGTAACAGCTGCGTGTAAACAAGGATGGCAGTCCCAAAATAAAATGGTCTGAGTAAAGGTTTACAATACGCTTGTTCCGCAAACATAGCGTGAGTTTCAACGAAAACAGGACGTTCGCTTTTCTCCACTTGTCCTGTACATTTTAAGGCGTGAAACGTCTTAAATATTCTGTCTTCGCACAATATACAAGTTACGTAATGTTTAACATGTAAAAACTATAAATTTTATACTAAAAAAAACGTTTTTTTTGGAAATATGAATGCTAAACACGAGAATGGGGTAAAAAGCTGTGAACATCATAAAGTATGATTCAAATCATAGCAAATCGGTGGCTTGCTTTGAAACCTAACGTAAACAAATCCTATGATCTCAAATTACCTGGTAATCTTTGTACTCTCTGATAGCCAAGAGCTAGGCAGAGAGTGACGTTCTCATCTGCCAATTGAAGATTCTCTCCAAGTAGCTTCACTATACTTTCTTTACAGTAAGTACCATTGCGTGGTTTGCGATCGTGGATAATAACCTGAAACAATGTACAAATGAATTAAATAATAATATTATTGTTCAATACATGTGAATATAATCCAGGAGTTTATTATTTGTAACATATCAAATTTCACTTTTTGAACTTGATGGTTTTTTACCAGATTTTTTATTCAGAGTATTTATTTTATATTATTACTTTTTGTAATTTCACGTCGAGTGTTGAAAACAACCCTTCCGACCCTGAGTGTTTTGAATGTGGACTTTAAGAACACTGAATGATGAGGTCCAGCATATAATATTGATTAGATAAAACAAATTAAATAAGTTTAAGATTCTAAAATGTGATGTTGTTTAACGTTAGCTGATGTCTATCTGGTGATTATGCGTCTGTGTACGCGTACATCGTACATAACTGGTACTTTCTTCGTTCTGTTTATCAACAAACTTGCGATAGTGGTTGAAAAGCCATTAAATCAATGATTCAAAAGTGACGTAGGGTTTTTAGTTGTTTCCTTTGACAAAGAGGCTTTTCGTGTGAAAGAAATAACTTTTTTATTTCTGATTTTGAATTAAAGTTTTTTAAAGGTAAAATTGACCTTATAAAGTCTCGTAACGTGGTCGAAGGCGTCATAATACTAAGTTTATTGTAGTTGTGTTTTATTTAATAGAGCTACGTGACACTTACCTGAAAATACAACGAAATTTGTTCTAAATAGACTGTCATGTAGTTGATAGCCTTGTCAGCTTCATTCTTCATGAGCAGCTTTATCTGAGACACTAGGGTGTCCATGTCTTCCCTAGATTTCTGCGTCCGGACCTGAATGTCCGCTATTAACGCTCTGTAGCCATTTATTAAGTTGTCTTGAAAATCTGTCGTCTGAAAACGAAGAAAAATATCAAAGGTTAGTCTTTAAGTATAGAAAATACGAGTATAATGACAGGAAATAGATTAGTAGTAATTTAATATTATTTATGGATTTGTATATGTTTTGTCTTACGGAAGTAATCAAATAAATAGAACAACGTGTTAAGTAGTCGCATTATAATCGCATGGATAGGGAGAGATTCAAAGTTACATTTAAGAACGCCTCATGTGACATAACAAAATCGTGTCATTTCTTAGATAAAACTAGAATATTTACACGTAAACTAGCTTTTTAATAGCTTTCGAGAAACGATTTATGTTTACAATATTGAACGTTATCGCTTTATTGTAACTGTTTGGAATTTAAGTTATAAAATCATGTGTGTTTTCACGTGCCGACGTAAACCCTATCGCACTATCGGTTTTTTAAATATAATTTCTATTTCAAAGAACGAAATTATAGTGCCAAAATCCAGATAAATACTCCCTCCTTTTCCTTTGTATAACATCTGTGTATAAACGAACGTCATTAAAAACTTAAGGAAAAATATAATTGTATAATAATGAATACAATAGGGATTGTTTATGAAAACATTCCATCCTTTTGTCTGAATGTGAATCTTCCGGGCTCTCAGACGTTTGTTTGTTATCATGTTATGATTTAATTCATATTAGTCAATACAACATTTAGGCATAAACAAATGACGTTCAAAAAAACATTTTGAACACATTAGATTTGGTAATTTGTACCTCCTTAGATAAAAAGAAAGTGGCCGATTAAATATTCACTGAAAAACAGAGTCGGTGTTTTTAAAAGAATTACTAAAAGCAAAAAAATTGCCTACATTTTATAAATCTTAAATGATGATTGTTCATCAAAAATGCGACATTAAAAAGAAAAAACGGAATATTTTTTAAAAGATTGTCGGCTTTTAAGCGTCTTGTCACTCAAGGAAAGATGAAAAGGTATTACCTCGAAAAAATGAATTTATCCTCTTAAAAACCTGTTTTCGGGAATGTTAAGTAACTCAAAAATGTGGAAGATGGATTAAACTGTTTAATGTAACTTAGTTTGCTGTAAATACATACGTATTTTGCTTGTGCATAGCTTTCGAAGTATAGTAAGACTATAGGCCAAAGTGTTAATGATATGCACCGAGACACTTTCATAGTCCTTAACTTAAATTATCGACACCAATTTTGCTGAGCACTATATCACTAATTTGAAACTACAATGTGGTAAAAGGAATTTTTTAGACGGCATCAATTTTTTTTACTGTAACGAAACAAAGGACAATGGATGTTTAAAACGGTTACTGATAAAATTGTTTCCAGTTAGAAAAAATAAGAAAAAAGATAGAAAAAGTTTTAACGATTGTTTGACAAGATTATCTTAGTTCATTTGTTTGTTAGATACCTAGTTCACCGTAGGCATTTCAGTACAGTAGAAGTTTAATCGTCGTAAGGAACTGGTTACCTGATTGAAATTAGAAAATAATTTCTACCTAATTGACAAAGTATCCCAATAAGGTTTCTACATCACTTCTTACGCCTACATCTTTATAAGAGACAATTTACAGATAGTTGCTCTACAATTTTCATTTTACAGATTCGGAAAAAATAGATTTTGTTACACGATATGAAAATTTGTGCTGCAACACGCTATTCGAGTCAAAATCAGGTATTTGTCAGTAAAATATAAGAACATAAATTGAAGAAATATTTGGTTATTCCGGTAAGTAGTACGATTTTGAAAATCTCGTAAATTTATTATCAAAGAAATAAAAGTATATTTTGTTCTTATCAATAAAACAGTTTACAGACTAGTGCGTGTTTGGTTTGTTTATTTTGCAGCAGCAGCGCAAGTTGCAAAGACTCTAAATATAATTTAAATTTATTATTTTTGTAATATCTTACCTGAAAAGTGATCACGACGAATAAAGAGAAAAAAGTAAAAAGCGTTGTGCGACTCATCTCCGTGTGTTGTCATCAAATCCCATTTCTAGCTTATCTCACTGATCATTTTGTTTACTTTTACCAATAAACAGTTTATCAACACATTGAAGTACCAAGGACGGTTTAATTATTATAAATTTCAGTAGTATAATACTAAAATCGATGTGTTCTCAATGAAATCCGTTTAGTAACTGAGCAATCCATGTTTTCCCCTTCCGCTTAATGTTTGCTATTTCTTCAACAACAGTTGATTGTTTTGCATTCGAAACTGTGTTCGTCATGATTTTAGTTTGTTGGTTTATAATTAGGGCTGTTTTGATTATGTCAAGGATTGTTTATACATAATATAATTCATCACACAGGATGTTCAGATGTTCGCGCAATGGTTCAGACTTTGGGAAGTGAACATGCAATGCTCATCAAATGAATAGCTTCAGAATTACTGAATGAAAAATAATAATTTTCTTGTGGTTTATTATTGTTATTATATAATTCTTAGGTAAGAAGGTATATAATTTAATAAATTTCAGTTTTGTTGTAAAATGATTGATTGAACAGTAGTTTATAAAACACCATTGTCAAATTGAATTAAATCATAATGATTGATACTTCTTTTAAGTAAAATACGGTTTTGTAAGTGATTACCTTTGTTGAAGTATTATATAAAAAAAAAGTTTGTGTAGATCCACGAAAACTTAAAAACACAAATTTATAAATAAGTATGTTACACAATTTTTGTTACAAGGTTATCAAGTTTATGGCATTACTCTTTCACATCCCAGAAAAAAAAGAACAATAGAAAATCTATTGTGTCTGGGTTTATAATGGGTCAGTGGGATGTGAGGTTAATAAAGATAATGTGGTTAAAAAAAAATGATAGCGTACAGAGCAACTCTTTCGTTTGTATCGAGCATTAATTAACACGATAACAATATCATACAAAGCGCCACCTATCGATGGTTAAACGAACAACTTGAATAGGGGTTTGCAACATTTTCCAAGTTTTCCACGCAAAAGGAAAGTCAGAAGTTAGAAAAGTAAACCGATAGGTGGCGTTGGCGTGACGGTTAACGAAATTCCTACGATTTTCTGAAAATTACGTGTCATTACACTAATGCATGTTGTTATACTCTATTGACCCTTATATTATCTACCTACATGTGGAGTAATTTGTACATTGTTTAGCTAGATAGAACTAAAGAAGATAGAACAACTACCGTTATCGATTTATTGAAAATCTATTAAAAAGGTACTTAGATAGTTACTCGTTTAAAAAATTAAATGAAGCTCTTCATTCACGCTATTTCATTCTTTAAATTTATTATTACGAATTTGAATTGCGAAATTTGCGAACCTCAGTTTTTTTTTCAGTAAGAACAGACGGCCCAGACCCATTACAAAGTTGTTATTAAAACCAATAAATAACTGAACTGTAACTGACAGCGCCTAAATAAGTAATACCTAGAAGTGAAACTCGTATTACACCGAACCGAATTAATTAAATAAAAGCAAAGTCGCAGGTAGCGGCCCCGAAATGTAATTTTTGCGCAATTGCTATTCAAATTTCGTTTGCCTTGTATAATTGTATTACCTTTCCGTGCTAACTTAAAGCCTAAGACTTTGAGATAACGATCCGATTGGACTATTTCCTAAATTTTAATTAAATTTCTAGTTCTACTGATTTCCAGATTAAAAAATCGATGTGGACTGCATAATAAAATCACAGGAAATATGGAAATTAATTTTCTTTACGATTATTTTAAATGATGGATGAATTTAGTAAAACTCGAAAGGAATAAGTAAATAGTTTGTGACTCCTGTCATTAAAATAATTGCTTATCCAGCCTTTCTTTTATTTAGGTCAGCGACTTTTGATAGAATTTAACCTAGTTAATATTAGTAGTATTAATGCTTCAAAGTGAAACATGTCATTATGACCCTTAGGGCACTAGTAACAAGATTGACACAGATTAAAATGTCGGAATTCAGTACGATTTTAATCTCACGAGGTTTGAAAATTGTCGCTTTTCCAACTAACAGCTGAAGTACTCGCACGTAGTAATTTTCACGATTTAAATTACTTTTGTTTGTTTTCTATTCGAGTATTGCTCGAGTGTTGTTTGTGTCATTTATAGTTTCAAGCATGTGGAAACTAGGACAATAGGTGATACATAAAATTGAGTGTATAATAGAGACAATATTTGTTGCTACTGACCATTATTTAAACGCCAATACCTTTACAGTTACCTTTATTCTCATCAAGTTATGTTAACAGACAATAATCAAACATACTCATAAGCACTTATAAGTAATATTTTAGCTAATTTGTTCAAAACAATACTTACACGTCTTTTTTTGTTCCTAAAAACCCAAACTCCACTACAACATTTCAAATAACTTTTAAACGTTAACAAATACTTAAACAGGTTTCGTATCGCTGTGTCAAATGTTTAGGTAGTCACAAGGTAACAGGCGTACAAAACATTCAATTTTACACGTTCGTTCCTCCTATGCTTCAAAGTCCCTGTTCGCATTTTCCAATTGTCCCTTGTTTATTGCATTTTCTATTGCACATGGAGTGTACGTGACGCAGTGCAGTGTCGCCGACGCATAGCAATAGACCCGCGATTGCAAATATTCCGTTCCATTCAAAATTGATTGATTTTAGCCCGCCTCTGTTTTAGGAAACTGACCTTTTGCGAGGTATTTGAGAGTAGATTAACTCGTTTACGATGTTCCGCTGTTGTTTTACCTTGTTGTTTTTGGTTGGAATTAGTATTGATTTTATCGGTTTTGTTTGAAAGGAAAATACTGTGACATTTATGATTCAGGTATTGACATTGATGTTTGAGGTACCTATATCTTTGAATATTTTTTTGTATGGATTACCAACATTTGATCGATCATTGTCGTGTTTTAACACAATATATTTATTTCAAAACATAATAAAGAAATTTTCTTTATCTCTACTCATAATTTGCTAAATAATTATAAATTTTGCATAAAAGCACATAATGGTTTCCGAACGCAGTTTCTATCGTTTATTTATGAGCTCTACTTAGGTAATCCTTAGTTTATACTCGTAGTCACAATCTTAAACAATGAGATCATAATTTTAGTTAATCTTGCTAGCAAATAGTTTGGTATAGTTTGGTCTAATTCAGGCTAACAGCTAAGTATGTTAAGGCTTCCAATTCTAGTTAGGTAGACTTGTTTAGAAAAGTTAAATTATTTAATTACAAGAATTGGTTGAAAATCTAAAATATCTTAGGGTTATAAAACTATTCTTTCTATATTTTTAAATCCCAGTCTAAAATACTTTTTCGAATGTAAAATTCGAGGCGAATTGGAAACCGAATGACCCAGTTTCCTGTATTGCAAGATGTAAATAAAAAAGTACCGATAAATAACAACTGCCACTGGCTGAATATGCCTTGATTTCATACACATTTTGCTTTCAAGGATACTCGATGGTGCTTCGTTGAACCTGCAAATGAAAATCATTGGAATTCAAATATCGAATGCACATCGAGTGCAATCGCTACCATTAATAAATACACGTCATTGCCACACCAACTTGAATTTCGAATAGTTTTTGAAAATGGAATTGAAAACAGATGTTTATAGCCAGTGATTTAATAAAGAACTTACTTTACTTCACGTATTTTAGATTGTTTTAAAAGTACCAACTTTTTGTTTTCAATCTATTCAGTCTGATCTGATTACTCATCAAACAATAACTTACAGTGTTAGTCTTACACCGTACTGTAAGTACTTATAATTTTTCACAGTTTGTATTAAGTTTGCTTGAGATTATCATGCAATGCAACGGATATCTCAACGCAATATTGCTTTGCTGCATAATGCAATATTCGTATGCATTAAGGATTCTCTAATGTAATATATCGCTTATATGTATAGCAGTAACACAATGAGATAATCTTGTTAGTAGAAGTGGATTTTAGAATTAGTAGTTTTCCTAAATACCTACGCTTAAAAACGGAATTAAGTTTCTTCTTTTAAATAGTTAGTTGTAATATTTTCTTGTCATTATTGAGATTAAAAGGTAAACCTGTATGTATAGGTTTATAACCGTTTTAATCTTGTAAAGCTAGGTAACCGTTCGTTTAACGTGTAAGTGATTTGCATAAGCCCTCATATTAATATAACCCGTATAATTTAGAAATAGCGAGGCAGCTAACGCTGGATATAACTTTGGAGACGTATTTATTTTAGTCGTGAAATACTACTATTCACGCTGTAAATAAAGGAGGGGAAGCTGTAGCTACTAAGTGGTATTTTTATTTGTTGCTCGATCGATCTTTACCTTAAAAATAAAGCGATTCAAATCTTTTCTTACACGATTTTAATATTGCTTCTATATGACTTTTTTCTTTGTTCAACACATACGTTACGCTTATTAAAGAAATCAAAGTGTTCAACATCAGCAAGAACGCATAAAGGTACGAAATTCAAACCTTTTCCAATATTATGTAAAAATATTCGAGTGACGTCGTGTGACGTCGGAAATTTAACTTTACTGCATCTGCGATTCATTGAATTGAATGAATATATGCAGCGGCAGTCTAGTGTTTTAAAATAAATGCTCAGCATAAAACTGCATATTCATTTATATTGAACATATTTCTGTTTCAATCTGTTGACTTTTTCAATACCTACGCTAGAACTACGCTAGAAATAAAGTTGTAATATTAATAACTAATACTTTAAAGCTTAAACCTAGGTTTCTCTAGTTAACTCTAGGTTCAATAATTCACCTTCTATACTACAGTGAGATAGCACTCATTATCAAAAAATCTTTGATACCTAAGTCAATTATCTAAATTCAATCGAACCCTAAAATACGAGTTATTAAACAAATAGCTCTAGTACGTCGTTGCTGTTTTATTTTGTCCGTAACCCCATTTCTGGGTCGGGCTATTCCTTCCTGAATTAATTAACAAAACATCGAATCGGCAATTAGTTTTATAGCACAGTTAGAATGCCTCCAGTCTATTAATTTGTGAATGGAAATTTCCTTATTCCGCCCTCTTCTGTTTAGAATATACGTACGTTGCTAATAATTAAATCTTAATTCGGTCATGTTTATATTAAGTATTTAAGTGATTTTGATTAAAAAGTTTGTTTTGAAACTTCATGTTCACAATATTAAAAAATAAGGTAATATAAAAAAAAATTGGTAGACAAAAATAACGACCTGACATACAATATTTTAATTGCTTTCTTAGTTTCAAAACAAAATAACCGAAAGTACTTGAAACACTATTGCCATTTGACGGTGATTGGCTTATTTATGGACGTCGATTTTGAAGTTTGATTATTTAATAAGCAAAATAAAAGAATAATGATGATTCAAGTTGTCAAAAAACAAAGTTGAATAATATAGAAACATTTCTACGCGTAACCTCTTTGTGAAATAGAAGTTGACTTACGACCTCAAGTTGCTTACACTTGAGCGCTCCTGGATTTGCTAGTTTGGAAACTACTAAAGAGCTACTAAGACTTAGACTAGTCCACCGTTCGTGGAAGTCAAGCCAAGTAGGCGCAATCCGATATAGTTTTGTCAATACTAAATATTATCCGACTGGAATAATACTGTTGAACTGGTTTGAAATTGTATATCGAAAAGCGATCTGACTTGCAAATAATACTGCTAATTTAATTATAAAACTAAAATAGGGATCTGACATAAAACATAAAGCAACAACACGGAATAAAAGGCATAAAATAACTTCATATAAAATGCCGACATTACATTCTCTATTTAAAAACCGGGTTCAATAAAAAACAAATGCGAAGCGCCACTCATTTCGCTCATTTTCAAGAACGCTAAATAAAATAAAGGAGCATCTCGCTAAGCCAATTAAAGCCTTCTGGAGTGAAGAAAAATGTTTGCTGTAATCATTTTATTCTAAGTCAGGACTTTGCCGCTGCACAGAGGGGTAAGAGATTATTGGAAAACGAGTTACCGAGCTAGTAAAGGATTAATTATAGCAATAGGATAAAGACGCTTAACGTCTTCACTTCAAAATAAAATAGGATTCATTTTATCAGGATTATTTCGGGCTCTAAATAGGCAGACAGGTGTCTGTAGGTTCAGTATAGACTTGCCGAATATGGTACAGAATAGTAGAACCACATGCAGAGTATGGAAGGAAACAAAGATGTGTAAGTATGCGGTGGTAAGATATTAAGTTTTTAAATCTATTAGAAGAGGAACATACAAATACCTTTAAATCTTCCTACACACCTGCATACCTTAAACTCAGCGTATCCGAGTGATAAAACCCGAACAACAGCATCCGACGCTACAATAAAAGAACAAACCGAAACAAGTGAAGGTAATTAAATAAAAGGAAAAGAAACAGAAGAAGCATTTCCCTGTCAGTGGCTCCTTTGTACAACCAACACGAGTCCAATATTGTTTCATTAGTCTCAAAGGTTTGTGGTCGGCAGCGATAGTTTACGCTCCGGTATTTACTTTTCTTATACAGTTAAGTCTCCACTTTGCAGATAGACTGTAAATTAAGCTACAGTGCCGCTTTGAGCAGAAATTGCTCTTATATATTTTGAGACATTCCTGATCGTTTGTGGTTACGTTGTGTCTAGTGAATTTATGTACCGTTTCTATTGGGTGGTCTATTTGTTTGACCTTCGTCCAATTTGTTCTGTTTAGTTTCGGACATTGATGGAATTAGGTCCCAGAAGGTTCTAAGAAAGGATTTATGTTGTGTCACATACTAGCATGTGGTATAAATGTTTTTAAAAGAAAACTTTTAGACTTACTAATCTTAGGCTAAATAGGGATATGCCGCTGTCATTCTAACTCGGATAAACCAAAATGTAAATGCAGGTTTCAGTTTAAAGCCAGAAATAAGAATGCGAATGAAGTAAGAGTCAGAACGTCATGCTTTCATCCAATCCAACTGACGGCTTTATTCTGGGAATGAGTTTGATACAATAGAATATTCATAATGTCACCGCGAAGCCTATTCAACCAAGGGGGTTTTGTTATTCGCACTTCCGGAAAAATACCGAGCGTGTTATCCTTGGCGGTGTCATATTGCATCGCAAATGTATTAAAAATGAAAGTTGAACGTATTCTCATAGTACTTTACTTTGATCATACGTTGTGTCAGAAGTCCCTGTTTCTTGTATACTTATTTATTTTTACATTTACAAAATTATCACGTTTTGGAATTATTAATGGAAATATTTTTGGTTGGTATAGGCATGACATGATTTATAAGTTATGCTTAGTTTCTATTGGAATAGACAGAGCAGGTCTTTCCACTTGTTACTGTCTTAAACATACTTAATTATCTATATTTATCAGTTTCTTTAATTTATGTGCTCTTTATGAAATGTATTATGGTGAAGATATTTAAAAGAATATAAAGTCTATTCAATACACTTCTCACAGCATCATGCTCTTTGCGTAAAAATAAACGATCCGGGATTATTCCGAGATCCCATGGCGGAAATGTGTTTGTGTGGTTTTGAACAAAGTTCTTGTTTTTTTATTATTTGAAATATGCTTTGTTGTGAAACATAGAAAGGATTTGCCTTTACAGTACGCTCGTATAAACGTTATTAAAGGTGCAGTTAGCGTTGCAAATCTTTTTGTTTGCAGTTTTATAATTCATTATATTATTGAGGCTTGAATAATAATATGTGTTTTTACTAACAACGTACCTATTATATAGTATTAAATTTCCATAATTGACATGTTTGGCACGTAGCTCATTTCCCAGTAATTACTTAGCATTCCAACTTGTAACGATATAGCTTCCTCAAAAATAAAAATAAGGATTGCAAAAATCTTAAATGTCAATACTAAATCTAAAAAGATTATATTATAGGAATGAAATATAAAGACAAATACAAAAAGCCAGTCGTCGGCATTTGAAAAACGTTGACAAAAAATATGTACCTAGTTTCTTACTATGATGTAATTTATAAAAGAATTCGGTAGCCATTTGTTTTTGTTATCTCAGACATCTCAGACTTTTTGTCTAGAAAGACAGGCATTATACATAGAATGCTGACAATAAAAACTATGTTTCATGCATGGGCGTAGCCACACTGGGGCAAGCTGGGGCACTTGCCCCACCCTGGGCCCTGGCTCTGACCTATAAGGTGTCTGATTAAACAATGTTTTTTTTACTAACTCTAACTAACAACATCAACAATCATACTATCCGTAAGTTATTGCACAAAAAAAATTGTCGACTTTGAGAAGAGCGCGATCAGAACAAAATGCACGCTCGAGTTCCCGAACGTGCGCGGTGCGCGCGTCATTTGAAAGCGAGCCGTATTTCCTAAAAGAATAGGTACTATGTGGCGTAGCGAGCCGAGCCGTTCATCACCGCACGGTCACTCATCCCCGCCCGCGCCCCGCGAAGCGCAGACTAAAATCTTCTATGGCTCGTGGCGCGATTTGTATTGTTTGCTTGTTTAACCCCCGACGCCAAAAGAGGGGTGTTATAAGTTTGACGTCGATGTCTGTCTGGGTGTGTGTGTGTGTGTGTGTGTGTGTCTGTCTGTCTGAGGCACTGTAGCTCCTAAACGCGTGAACGGATTTGGATGCGGTTTTTTTAATTTAAAGCTGGTTTTCCGGGGAGTGTTCTTAGATATATAATATGCAAATCGGTTCAGCCATTTCAAGGTTATCAGCTCTTTTGTCAGCTGTGATAGGGTTGTAGATCCAATATAACAGCCGATATGTCGTGTTTGGATTCATTTTGATCAGTGTTTAATTTTTAATATAATGCAATGGTGACAATAGACGAGGAGCTGATGATGGAGTCAGAATTTCCAGCACTCCATCCATTCTTGAAAAAATTAACAGCAGATATATCGTGTTTGGAGTCGTTATGATCAGTGTTTAATTCTTAATATAATGCAATGGTAGCAACGGATGAGGAGCTGATGATGGAGCCTGAATTTCCAGCATTCGATCCATTCTTGAAAAATGTAACAGCAGATAACATGTCGTGTTTGGATTCGTTTTGATCAGTGTTTAATCCTTAATATAATGCAATGTTGACAACAGGAGGAGCTTATAATAATTATATAATAAAAGTTTAAAAACTTCGAAATAAAAATTAAATTAAAAATTAAAAAACCCCCGACTATAAAAAATAACAAATAAAATAAGTAGTATTTTGTCAACTGAACATCGCTTAATATTTCATACAAATTGACAACTTTCATACAAAATCATTTTGTCGGGGGACCGCTAGGTAGTAGGTACGCAACTCAAACGATACCTATCACAATTAATCATAATATGATGTCAAAATTTAAAAAATACCTGTGAAATGTTTTAATTGAATTAATAAGTATAACTTAAAATATTCATAAGGAAAACAATGCGGTCCCCGACAAAATGAAGTTTGTATGAAAGTTGTCAACTTGTATGAAATATTAAGCGATGTTCAGATGACAAAATACTACTATTTTATTTGTTATTTTTTATAGTCGGGGGTTTTTTAAATTTTAAATTATTTTTTTTTGTTTAATTTTAATTTTCTACTTAGTTGATTTAGTTTACTTATTGTTTATTTTAGCAGTGCTGGTTGGTGTTGTTCTTTGTACACTTAAATAGAAATAGTTGAAAAGGACAAGAGTGAGACTTTTGAATTGCGAAAGTGTTTTGTTATGTGAAATTTATACCTACCGTAGTTTACTTATTTATTTTGAGAATATTTTTACAGACAGTGTCTGTTGTGTGTTGTGTAGCTGTGTTATGTTTCAAGCTATTGATATTATATTTACTTTTAACTTTTCGAAAATAATCTACTTAGTGAACATTTTGATAATAGATTTTTGGTGAATGGATCGACTAGAACTGCTTAATTCTGGCTCAATACTCAATAGCAAGCAGAAACCAAATGCCAACTACTTTTCTATAGGTCTTAGATTAGTAAGAAACGACAACTGTGTGTGATTGTTTATTTTCTGTACCTAAAAATATAAACCTCTCAAATTAAGAGATTAACAAGTTTGAGATTAACGGCTCAAGGTACAAAAAATCGGAGGGCCCCCGCCCTCCCCCGGGGGATAGGTTGACTGCTGCCCCACCCTGAGCCCAAAGCTGGCTACGCCCATGGTTTCATGTTAGGCATTTGTCTGAATAAGAATAAAAGACGGTTGATTACGGTTTATTATGTATGAAATTGAATAGGTAGATAGGTACCTAAAATTATTAGAACATTCATAATTCGAAACACTAATACCTAAGTTGCTTTTGATTCTAAAAATTATTTATTCCATGCAATAATTTAGTATATAAAGTTTTGTTTACCAATAAATAAATAATGCTGCACTAGACAAATATTTACGAAATCATAAGTATATAAAATTAATTAAGATGTTTTTTGGACGGAGTTTTCCGTAAAACGCATTTCACTTCTACCAGTAATTTGGGCGTAGACCGATTGCTACCCATGAACTTTCTGTAACTTCTACAAATGAATGAAAATTTATTATTCGATAATTGGTATACTACACTTTTTTGACGTCTGTGTTCTCGACACGCGTTTTCATCTATCTAAAACTAGGTACTATCATTTCGCTACCTGTAAAACCGGGAGGAAGAAACGGCAAGAAACCTAACGGCACAGGACCTTAAGTTAGTTATTCCACTCGTACACCTCGTAACTTGCCGTATTCATGGTGCGACTATGGGGAAGATGCGATATTTTTATTTTTGTGTTTATTTCAAAGAACTCCATGTAGAATAGACCACAAGTATATTAAAAAATGAAAAAACTGTAATTTACTGCAAAAAATGGGGTTTAAAATTGTCAATTTGAATTTTCGCGCGAAAACGGATCTATAGTTCGTATGACGTCACTCCCGTCTGTCACTCACTGGCCCACGTACTGTACGTCCTCTATGTATTTTATACTTTTGCATTTTTCTCGACTAACGAGACATTTTTTTGTAAAAAATTAAAATGGACTATCCATCAACATCAGGCGATCATAGCTATACTATAGATACTCCGAAAAAAAGCCGTGTTGACGTATGTTTTGTGCCAATGTGTCCATCTACTTCAAAGCAGTTTCCAAATAAATTGTTTTTGACTGGACCTTCTGACCCAAAACTGCGAAAAAAGTGGTTTCAAGCTGTGAAGAGGAATGATAATTATTCCCCAAAGACCATCATTCGTTGCTGTGAAGACCACTTTGACGTTTTTAATTTAGATTTTAATTGCAATAATCCGTGCCAGTTTAATATTCAAAAATGAACCTATTTTTTTTTTACCTTCAGAAGCTGCACAGTCTTCGCATTTGCAGGACTGAACCGAGCCTTGCATCTCATTTATAATAGCTGTAACACGATAACCTTCTTTGCGTACTTTATGTTCCGGAGTAATTCGACTTTTTACGGTACATAATTCTCCATCTCTTTTAATTTGGACATAGCCGATTGCATTATCACCGTAAGATTCTCTTGTTGAGCTGAAATAAGTGCTATATGTTGAATCCGCTGAATGAAATACAAATTTAACTAATGATTTACACATACCGTAGTAGTTTAGTCCCTTTCATTTCTACACTTGAAAACTCTGCACTTTCGACAAAAAAAGTCACTATCATGTCAACACTAACTTTTGGTAGATTCCTGGCGTCTGCTTTGACAAACCCAACTTCCATTTTTATTCGAAAAACGCAATTAATTCTCGTTATAATGTTCACTTTTTTACTACAACTATAATCTCAAATACGTTGTCATAACAGGAGTGACGTCACTGAACGCTGATAGGTGTTTTAAATCCGTTCCGTTTCAAGCTACTTTTAATTCGTAATTATTGTTGAAAAACAACATTATATAAAATATAAACCTTGCAGTGGCCCTTCTTTTATATATTTTTAACATTTTAATAACAAAATTTTCATAAATATTGTATTTGCATCTTCCCCATTGTGTCCTGATACTATCGTCACTCCTCTAATGGGATTACGAGACCCTTTTTTGATATATAGCCCGCTGGTGTTAACTGCGTTTTAGAATAGCAAACACTACAAAGCTGTTTAACGGAAGTTTTTATGGACGTTTCGAAACTGATACGGAAAGTACGAAACTTTTAATCAAAATTGGTCAATTTTAATCCTAACATTATTATGAAAAAAGTCTGGAAATCCGTGTATGTTTCCTAAAGCTAGTAAGTCCATGACCAACATTTTTGTAATCAAAGGCCTTCTTCCTTGCACTCCCATTTCTATGAGATAAAGTCAATCTATACTGAACGTAGGTACATAAACATGTTTGTCTTTTCAAGCCCGAAATAAGATAGAAAATAAAAAATCCATTGAAATGAAATAGATATCATAAATTAACTTTTCATTGTTTATGAAAATTAACATCATCACGTCTATTATTCTAAGATAATCTTTACTTTCTAATAGCTCCAAATATTAGAGCGAAAAGCTTGTTAAACGCCGTCAAAGGTTGCCAAGAGAAGCACTAAAGACCCGTATACAGTGTATACTTCAGGTTGTGTGCGCAGTTATTACGAATAACGAGTGTCTTGCTGTATAACTTATGCGTATGTGCCTATTTAGAGCTGTTTTAATCCGCTGATGTTTCAGAGCGGCCTCGAGCGTTAACTATGATTCAGAGGTACTTATTCAGGCTTTTCTAAACTGTTATGGATAATAATATGTTTAAAAGCTTCGCCGCTAAGAAATAAATGGTATTTTCAAGGTAGCGTTTAAAACGTTAGCTTTAAGTTTGATTTGATTGCGTTTTAAATCATAATAAAAAGATGGAATTTTTATGGAATCTGTAAAAGCAAAATCCGGAGGATTATCATACTAAGTAGATTCTTTTCTATCCAATTTTTACGTTTCCATAATATAGAAAACGGAGATTTCGTTTCCAATAAACAACAATCACTTATTCGTTATCTCAACCACACTAAACAAAGCATCCTAGTTAACCTGTGTAGAACAATGTACATGTTTGATTCAATGTTGATTTACCTCCGAGGTTCTGCTCTATCGATTTGTAGGTACATACCTTACATAGTTACGAGTAAACTCCATCTTAACATTCGACCCTAGGGCATATAAACAGCTACATTTTACTACTAGTAATTATCTCAGTGGAGTTCCCAGTGGAATTATTCCTCTCGTATTTCACTGCAGATTCTCTGTGCAAAATAATTTGCATTGCGCGATGCAAACACTTAAGCTAGTTTATCTCTACCTAGGTATTTAGCTCGTGTGTTCAGGTGCAGTTCGAGTTAAATATAGGTGAGATGGATGCTGCTTAAGTCTTTAGTTTAGTATTGCTATGTGGAAAAGTTGTTAGTACCTATTGGATGGGTACCTACGCCGCTGAGGTAATTTCTCTGTACTGACTGTACTGAGCTCTTTGCTGGAATATCATTATCGTTTCTGTTTTACGGGTAACAGAATTTAACATTTGATTTTACTTTTACAAATTTAGTATGTACGTAAGTTTTCTATTTTTTTTATTGAATTGAGAATAAATGATTACTCTTAACTTTTTGCTGTTCATTATGTTGTATTCATTAAAATCTTTAAAAAGTCTAAAGTCTGAGACTAAAATACTTAGTAGAAACGTAGATTCTGACTTGTATCTTAAAAGAACAGCATCATTTTATAGCCTTTAGAAAATTATGCTCTACTCTTAGTCAAACAAGTATGTACCACAAATCCTTGATCCAAAGATAGTGTTTGCACCGCAAGGAGTGTAAGATTTACCTATACCTAGTTTAATTAATTAATTAACGCCAGATCACAGTGAGATGTAGGTAACATAGAGAGCGTCGTGTTACCATCTATTGATTTGGATTGTTTGATTGTGTCGTATCTGATGACATTGGATGTTTATGATTGAGCCTGAAATATTCTGGTGTTCGGCAAACGCATATTTTATCAGCATTTTGCAGTATAGACGGTTTTTTTTTATACGAAGTTGAGCAGTCATGTTTCCTGCGTTTTTTACTTCTTTTACGTTAAAGTAACTTACAAATAGGAGGCTATAAACTAATTTGTTGAAATAAACATATCCATACAACACAAAACACCCAATAAATAAGTGTTGAAACATTATTATAGTATGTACTTTAAGATCTACTTACATGTACCGCATCTATGACAATAAATGTTCTTTATCTTTACCATTACAAATACAAATACCATTTTAATAAATGTTAAAATGGTATTTGTACTAGAACAAGATAAAGATATAATGCTGTCAATATTAAAGAAACAAACACAACTATATTCTATCCTTTTCGAAACCTATTTATTTTCCGAGTGAACCAAAATTGTCTCTCTTTTCTCATAGTCTAAGAAACGAATATTCACAAGTTATGGAAAGCGGATATTCAAACACATATGGGATATTTTCCCCGGTCATCTTATCCGCTCGTAAAATCTGATGCTTTTTGAAACGGTAGCGTATATTGATGAGTGGGGGTGACCTAGAACGATACGTCTTGTCATTTTAGATCGCGTTACTATTTGTATTTATTTGTACACATAGGCATATGATTGTTTTAGGTAAGTAGTCAGTTTTGTGTTCTTAGTTCACCATTAAGTTACCCCAACTTTTATACCTAATTGATTTGATCAAACGATGTCATGGATCACATTTGGTTTTATGATGATTCTCTCTCATTTCAGAGCTAATATTTTTATTAAGGCTATTAATATGAATTTGTATAATGAACCACTTGTAATAATTAGTAACTGTTTCTCAAGAAGTGATTCGCTTTGAATGTGAATTACATAGTAAATTTACCTTTATATTCCATAAAAAATTGTCTTGTTCTTTGTAAGTTACTAAGCAATAAATGTCGCACTCAGGAATTAAGATTTATTCTCAGCTGCATTCCAACATCACTATGCATAACACTATGAGCAGATTAAAATAACTAGGACACTCTTAACAAGTCGAATAGAGTAGTAAAACGATAAAAGAATAAAAGCTTCTATAATAGAATTACTGTAGCTCTTTGTCAGCGTAATATTGGGAAGCGAGTTTAAAATAATTCGGTTATCCTCTAGGACGATAACTTCATAAATTATGGATTATTTGCTTTGCCTAGGCGAGTCTGTGAAACTAAAATACCGACGCCAACGGCAGAACTAATAATAATAGTGTAACTACTCAGAAATGTTGAGCTGCTAATGAAATGCTTGTTGGCACCATTTCACGACCAAAATTACGTTTTGATAGTTCAGTTTGATTTGTGTGCGTAGTGCTAATGCAAGCCATTACCAAAAATAGCACCATTACTTTACAATTTTCTTACACTTAAGCCATAGTAGAATCAATATCAATTCACTTTAGCGAAATTGTAATGTCTAAATAATGGTTTGACAATATCACTGATCTGTCCTTCAGGCGTTCACGTAATTCTAAGCAGTTAATTAATAAATTATTTATCATTGATTTACTAAACTACCGGACTGTTTAGCTCAAAAACTGTCTCTTTGTCAACAAGAAAATGAATATATTCAAGCGAAATTTCGTGGGTTTTTGTCTTGATTATCAAAGTCAAAACGGCAACCACTGTCACATGTCACACGTGGGTAAATGTTGGATCGCTTTGAGCTATAACTTAATTTCAATTTAATTTAATCTCGCTTTACCGTTAGTAAATAAACAGGGTTAAATTCTACGTATTTGTTTTGTGCTGAAAATTTTTAACTGTTAGTAAATTGGGAGAGAGAGTGTAAGAACGTCGCAAAATATATCACAATTAAAAAATTATTTACGTGCCATGTATACTTGTTAGACTAAAGAAGTTATAAAACTAATTCAGTTTTAAGTTATGTACATCATAGACAACACGTCATGGACAATGAACATGACATTTACCTGAAATAATTCTAGAACTTTAAGTTTCATTTTGTAGCACTGTAGAGGTTCTTCTCAACCAAGATTTTATGCCGGAGTATGATTTATGTAAGAGATATGTAAGGATGACATTGTCACACATATTATTTATCTAAATCACCTAGGATTTTCATGACGCCTAAATATTTCGCAACTCAAAATTTTCTTCCCTGTATAACGTATTACGGAAGTGTATGTAGACAGGGAGGTCGTTAGGCCCGTGAAGTATTTTACGTAGTACCTTTACCTAAACAGGTAGGTACTTATTAGGCTTCGCGTGGGTGAAACTGACTTTGATGAGTAGCTTAATATTTAATGTTACATTTAAAATTGTAGGTACGTAACCTTTCCTAAGTAAGGTTAGTCTTTTGAAGATTTTCACTTGTTTTTAGGAATTCTCTTTATGCCCCAAAATAAATGTTATTAAAGGATTACCTACATTAATCATTCGTCTTAGCTATTTAATAGAAGATATGTAACAAATTATATAATTACCTATGTAGTGCTATTGGTAGTTGAATATTTATAAAATGATAGAAAATGGTCGCGGAACATTATTTAATGTACGTTATTGTTAGAAAAAAGAAACAACCCTTGAGTTCTCTAGAAGTACCAACCAATTTACATCTGAATTATTCATGCCGTGTAGCACTTATCTCAAACAAAACTAATCGAAAATGTTTAAAAAGACATTACAAAACCCTTATCAAAAATGCGGTTTCATAAATTAATATTCAAATCACGCATGACTCCTGTGTCTTTCTTAAATAAGCTGAAAGCAGTTTTGATCCTTTGCTTCTGAGCGAAATTTATCTTGTTACAGTTTAACATATTACACGTTCTGAGCAGTTTGTTCTTAGTATTGTTTCATAGTTGAAACAGTTTTAATATTAAAAGTTTCCAACTTTCAGATAGAGCGCGGAACTTGTTACCTAAAATCAGCTTTTAATATTTCTTCATCGCGATGTTCCATTTCAAGTTTTCTAGCATCTTTTAGAACGGTGTTTGTGTTAGAATCAGAACTTCATACAAGATAAGTACAGTCTGGCAAGAAAGATTAGAAATTAAAATGTGGTAACACTGTAAAGACGTCCCTTTTGATTGGAAAGGGATGACTCTTCAGTGTTGCCACATTTTAATCTAAGAAAAACGAAACGATACCATAGTATTGCCATTTTTTAATTTCCACTCCTTTTTACCAGACTGTAAAGTGTAAAATTATGAATAACTTATATATTTTTGCATGTAGGAGGTTCATTCTGATTATTTATGCTATCACTGCAGCGCTGTGAGTAAGCTGCTAGTGGATTGATGGATCACTAAGCGTATTGGTTGCAGCATACACAGGCTCGATGCTAGCATAGAGAGACCAGCTTGGCAATATCTCCCATTCAAGTATTTAACGCGATAAAATACAATTGAATGCCGATTGAATAAATATTATGACGTGGACGGGTCTTTTTAAAAAATGGGTCTATAGTTTAGTAGTTTTGACATTAATTTTAAACAAGGTGAATTGAGTTGCATAATAAGAAGACTGATTAGATAATATTCATTGGCTGGGTTCAATAGCGTTGTTTGATTTACCAATTAACACCTTGTGTATGAAGCACTAATAGCGTGATTAATATAAACAGCACATCAAGAATCTAATTGGTAATTACCTTCACCAATAGTTAGGAAATTGAACTCTAAATACCCTCAATTATTCAAACTTACTTAACAGCTTGTTAACGGAGACTATTACGATTAGAGGAACTGTAGAGCATGGAACGGACATTTTCTTTATCTCTACGTACTCCTTTCTATCAGGCAAGAACCTCATTTGCTAGAACGAGAAACCAAAAAAATCGTGAGCACGTGACAGTGTGTTGCGATTTTCCTCTTCCTCTAGCAAATTTATGATACACCACGATAAAAAGAGATACAAATATGCTAAAATTCTGCTCCATGCTGCTGTGTCCCAACTCTAAATCAGAGTTTCAAACTTATTCAATCTTACTTCCTTAAATTACTGCCTAGTTTGGAATGGCAACAACTTTGCTGTCGCGCTGGTGCTTCTTGTAATAGCATTAGGTTCAAATTTGAATAAACGAGGCGTTAGAAGTTTGTTAGTGCTAGATTACTTCCTAACAGTGGGTAACAACGGTAAATTATGATTAAAAGCTCCTAGATTTAATGTGTGCCACAGTGTTTGCTTTAAAATAATTTACGTAACCTTTCTATGTGTTTAAATTGGGAGTCTTTTTTTATCCATAAATTTAAATGCCATATTTTTGTTTGACATAATGATTTTTAAACATAAGTATTAGATGCACTAATATTAATTGCAATACTTTATTTAATCCATAATTATTGTTTCACCGATTATTTTTTTGTCATAATATTGCAAGGTATAACTTTTGAATGCCATAACATTTATTTCTAATAATCGTCATATGTACTAAAACAAAAAAAGGAACACCAACCAGAACGACTAGGATAGGTTAGGTTAGGTTAGAACATGATTTTGCATCCCTGCTTGCTGCATGCCTGCTTGCATATTCCGAGCATATTCCGAGCAGTTTTCATATTTTACATAACTTTATTGGTATGAAACAAAATGCATGCAGCATGCCTGCATGCATGCTGCATGTTCATCAGGATCATGTAAATATTATCATGTAGGTGATACCATCAGTAGATTGTAGGTTATATATATTTATGTCATGTAGTCATTATGTTTAAAGTAAATATAGCTTTTAAATATTAGTGCATTTGTTATATTCTGGCAAACTTACTTATGTCACGAAATAATATGTCTTATGAGTTTTATGGCAAATAAAACCATATAAATGACGATATTATGGCAAATAAAATTATAGAATAAAAAAATATGATACTTAAATTTATGGGAAACATTAGTGATTCGTTTAAATTGAATTACATATTTTATTCGTTTCTCTTATACCTATGCGGTCTCAAATGGTATAACTTCATGACTGCGCTGCTTATCACATAAATTTGCGATTGTAAGAAGGCTTTAAAATCTCTAGGGAGTTGTTACCTGTCCTCCTTTGTATTGATTCCTTCAGTTGAATTTTTCAACACTTAATAGGTAATATTGGATAAATAAAATGTAAGCTATTATTTGTAACTTACAGAAAAACATTTTTAAAACAAACAACAATATTTCTTTGTCCACATTTGAGCACATTTTACCTTCTAAGTATTAGCGGTCCTCATACGTGAACACTTTGCCAATTAAGTATTGTTACGAAAGTTAAAAGCAAAAGCGTAGAGTGTGCTTGTTAAAATACCAATAACTAATATGACCTGTGCAACCATTATCTCGCTAAAAGCATTTTGTTTCATACCAATAAAGTTATGTAAAATATGAAAACTGCTCGGAATATGAAATACTTTTATATTTTGTACACTAGATAACAATACGAGGGCACTTATGAGCTTTAAAATGGCTCTTAAGCATCTCAGTTATAACAGATGCTTACAAAAGAAAATGTATTTTATATGGCTGATGTATCATTGAAGAAAAATAAGCTATTTGAGTAAACTTTGCAATATTAAAAGAAATTAGATGAAAATGTATTTAGAAGATTTTTTTTATGCGTTTCACTCTAACAAACACACCTCGGCAGGCTTGGTATACACTCCTTGGAAATCTTTCTGTTTTTGTCACTAAAATACGTGAGGTAGAGATATTTTAAATAATATGTGAGAAAGTGACAAACCTTTCCGGTGGAAACTGTTCTAGCTGCACCTACCGGTCGTGGGTCTCTTCTAAAGTACTTTTCAGGAACTATAGGTGAGATAAGACATCAATCCATAATAATGCTAAAGTTGTTACGTTGCATCTATAAGTCTTATAACATTTGCATCTTACGGTATTTTAATGTGGAATTAATGCTAACGCCACATGAAAACTTCGCTTTCTAAATACCACCAGAACAGCTTTGCTATAAATAAGTATTACGGTTATTACTTCCACAAGATCCTCTGTAAAATAACTTTGCATTACTCTGTAATCCATATAGCCTAGTTACAAAGTTTATCTGACAAAACAATCCGGCGAAATTATAAAGTATTTATATTATCCTTCTTTTTAAACCGTGGTTGTAAATCCACTGAAATGAAAACAGCGTTCGTACGGAATGCTAATGTTGGTAAAAAGGGCGCGAATAACCGCCGCAGAAATAAAATTATGCGACCGACCGACGACCTGCGGATTTCACCTGCCCCTAATCCTAAGTCGTGCAAAAACAGGATTAATTTTGATTAAGTGCTACAAACAAACGAATGTCTTATAAACAATCTCCTTGGATTCAAAAAGATTATTTACAACTTCTGTTTGATGAATGCTTTTTATAAGCAAAATTCAATTAAAGAATGTGAGATTCGATTTTAATTTTTCAATTTGGAATCATCTTGGGCTAGATACATTCATTTTAAGCTCGCTACGGTTAACTCAATATCAAATGACTACGTTTTATCGGTAGAATTTATTGCGGACCCCATTTTCTAAGACAGACCTCAATTTCCTGGCAATTGTTCGGGATTTGTGACCGTTTTAGGCATGATTTTGGGTCATTTGATAAGTTTTAGATGCCTACTGAACTTTAAGGTCCTGTAAATAAACATATTTTTATCTTGGTTTATCTAAATTGCAGTTTTTAATCGCTTTTATGCCTCAGTATTTTATGTTAAGTGCTAAGTCTAAGATTATAGTCAACCACACATAGAAATACGCGATAGGAAACCCTGGGTCAACTTGGATTCTTCAATTTTTCATTTCTTGCTAGAATCTCATCTTCAAAAAAAATGTAGGTATTTACATAATGGTAGAGACCAGAGGTAGAGACAAAAGAAAATAAAATATAAAAAGACTTTTAAAGCCGCATAAAAAGTTATTATAACATTTTTGCTTCTTATCTACTAATTAGTTTTTGTGTAAACGCTGGTCGGTGATATAATAGCAGCTATTTGCAGTTAAAACAACGACACAATGATAGAGTAAAAATCTTTTCAATTTCATTAAATATCTTGGAGTGATTTTGCACTACACGAAGTCGTAGATACTTATTCGCATTTAGCTGAGTAATTCTTTTTTCCAAACCACTTAAACTTGGCTATAAAGACCCGAACAAAATTACAATATTCAAAGAATTTCAGCGTAATTATAAAGCATATTTTATCTCAATAACAACTAAGAAAGCATTTTTATGTTCGAAATTGTGAGCCAAAAGGAAAAGGTCAAATTCTTTGATAAGCTCTGGGAAAATTCCGAGATCCTAATAAGATTTATCTTATTATTAAAAATAATGATAAGACAATAAAAGGTCAACGTTTCTTAAAGCTAAAGTTATAATCTGAAATGTTAGAGAATTTGCCAAAATTTTTGACTATCAGACTAGTTGTGTAGTAAATCAGGAATTTGACACCTGTGGCACCTATCGCTACGTAAAAAATATTTTAAAAATAACTTTAAGCTGGAAGCCTATAAATCTATCAGGCGCACGTGCAAAACCACGTATGCACTCGAATATTTTTATTTTAAAGAACATACTGCACAGCTGGTTGGGAGTACGTTATCTACATGTATTTCAATTCAATGCAACACGACATTTGTGAAATTACATGAATTGTTTTAAAATTTCATGGGCACTGTTCATTATACTGTAACATTATTTGACGTACATCGGAACGAGGGTAGAATAACATAGACCAAACCATTTACCTTAACAAGTAATGTTTGCTTAACTCCAAGTTAATTGAAATCATTATGGAAATGGGCCACTTTACTTACTGACGATTTTGGTCGGGAATAAATGGAATTTATATATACAGCGTTGATTGAAGTTTATGAGGGAATTTTGTTTAAGTGTAGGTAGTACCTAAATCTGATTCAGGCTGCCTAGATGAGTGAAGACTGAAAACTTGTCCATCATAATATTTGGATATTTTTTTAATGTCAGTCGATTGATCGAGAAACTGATCAGCATTTATCCTGATATCTGTGAAAACAAACATAATATCTTAAAACAAAATAGTCTTTACTTAATTCGAATGTGTAAGCTACATGTATGAAGTTTTTTTGCATGAGTAAGGAACAAACTGTGAAACATTTAAATAACGTTACGTCATACGCCGATCCACACAACCATTGGAATTCGTGATATTATGGGATATATTAAACATGAAATCAATATAGGCGATAGTTGATCTTAAAATAAATTCTCAAGAATAATCCAAGATTTATGAAAGATTACGCGAAGAATCAATTTCTTACACATTTCCCAAGTCCACAAAATCTTATCCTAAATTCTCAATTATCGGACTAACTTCACGAAATACGTGTGCCGTGAAATATTCCACCGTTTTCTATTAACGAGTGCCTTGAAGCGTCAAATGGATCATTTTTGTATTGCCAAAGAAGTGGGAAACTTGGGTCTAGGTATTAATCGGGGAAACAGGTTATGCTTCTGGATTTAGGTTCCGAATTCAGCCAGCGATCTTTAGTAATTTTTCCAGCGTAATGTTTGGTCGTAGAAGATAATTTGTTGTCCTATTTATCACTTACCGAACAATAAATACAATAAGTATTTCAGATTTTATTTGTTGAAGTTATTTTAAAAGAGAAATCGGCTTTGCTCCAATACTTAACAATAAAGAGAAACTTAAGTTCCAACATTTTACAAAAGTACTTGTTTATTATTTTGTACTTATTTGTCTTTGAAAATATTATAAAGCTTATAGAATACGCTACTTGATAAAGTCTACTTAAAAAAAGAACTTATTATTAAATCTACCATTGAACACTGTAATATGTAACATTGTGCTCAACTCAGTATCTCAAAAAAAACATGCCAACACACTGAAATAAACCTTCAGCACAATTTACAACTTTTACAAGGCATTGCTCCATATCACGGGAGCGTGTACAAAAACTGCCATTCGTCAGCTTCAAAGCTTAGTGCTACAAAAAACATGTTACAAAATGTATGCCGAGTAGGCAGAACATCCGGTTGTGCTTAACAAGTCCAGGGGGCGATTCTGTTTACACAAAACAGCGGTGATTTCTGTACTAACGCTGCTTGCAAGTGATTCTGTGTACTGATTACTAAGCGCAACAGTTGCGGCGCTCACAGCGAGTATCACAGCTAGTGTTAGTGATCAGAATTGTAGTCAGCTTACGTGTTAGAGATAAAACCAGCAAAACAATACGGTAGGATAGTACTTTTGTGAGATAGCTATCTACAGGAACGGTTAAATTCTGTGCTTATTGTGTTCTAGTGTTTTGTGGCTGATTTGGTTTTAGTTACTTAAATTATTAAAACTGGAGATTGTTTTGGTTATAATTGGAATTAGAATTTGCGTCAGTTGTACTTGTATAAGTAAATGACATTCAAATGCAGTGAAATCTAATATTATTTCGATTACATTCAAACTGTGATTCAATTATATTTGCTATCAAATAAACTAATGTGACCAGTGCGTAGCTAAGTAGATACACAAACAACCACATGACCAAGTAATTTTGTATGACATTTTTAGCATACTAAATCGAGACAAAATATCCGCCCAAAACGAGGTCAGAAGCTTTTCAGTGTTTACAGTAATATTTCATGTTTTTCACAAGAGCAGCGCGTTTTAATACCTCGTATGTCCGCTGTCTGATATATGAGCCATTCTTTAAAACACGCTTTTACTAACTGTATTTGACTGTATTTTTGACGAAAAATATGCCTATTGTTAGCAATTTTTTTGTGAAATAAAGTTTCATTTAAAAATTAATTCAGCTGCAAAGAAATTCGATTGTCAACAACTTTTGCTATCCATCTGTTGCTAACTTTCTATTTGAAAACAAAAGATATCGTCTTCCATTGCATGAAAGAGTATTTGTATTGAATTTAAAAAATGTTGCCGTTGCCGTTAAAAATATCCATCTTCTTTTTATAAGTGCGTCGGCTGTCCAATAATGCTAACAGAAAATATTGTTACAATGCCGGCTATTCGAAGCTCCAATAAATATCTGTCCCGGTATTTGGTTCCGGAATTTTATGTCCGTGAGAGTTCATTGGCTGTGAAAATGTAGGAAAAGGGATCAGGCATTCAGCCACCACGTAGTGGCACTAAAATGAGGCAAGTCGTTACCTGACTACGTACAAAATGTGGGTGGGCATTGCTGTCTTGTAACATTCATCATGTATTTTGTATATTTTGCAATACCTAGACCAGTTGACGTTTGACATACACAAAACATGATAGGCGGTCAAGTTGGTCCGTATATTTAACGCGGTCTCACAATTAGCTGCTTGAAGTAATAGCACTTTATGTTTTAATTATTAACCGATATATTCTGAAGTGATCAGGAAGAAGGGCTAAAAATCGGATTATTTCTAAAATAACCCCTTGAAAAGGTATTTACCAGAAAATGGAAGTAACAAAGGAAGCAGAAAGAATAGTATTTTAATTTTCAAACGTACATATTTTGCAGATACTGCAAGTCACCTGTCACCTGAATTATTTGAAATTTAAAATTCTCACTATTTCTCACTTCCAAAACTAAGAAACAGTAAGTTCCGTTGAAAATGCAGAACGTAACTTAACATCTTCATCTTGTTTTATTCTTGTGATAAGACGTACGGTAGCGTTTTAACTTTGTCTTTGTACGCTTTGTGTACCTACTTGACAGTGGAGTGTGTTTGATTACAAAGCAGACTAGCTTTATATACTTCAATACATACATACATATCCGTCACGCCTCTCTCCCATTGGGGTAGGCAGAGACCACTTCCGTCTACTTGCAATACAAGTAAATATTGCCTACAATAAAGCTTAGGATTATTTTTTAATATAGATAAAACCAACTCTTGATTCAAAATTAGGATTTTTATAGGTATCTAACTAAAATTCTATTTCTATTTCAAACATATTTTTTGATAAAAAATGTTTCTGTATTAGGTACATTTTACACTTTTTTGTGTTACGTGTACAAATAAAAGAGTACAATTTTAGAAGCATAGAATTGCACTCTAAAAATGCAGGTATTCCTCGACATTTTTGTGTAACACAACTAAACAAAAGGGTAGCCTTTGATGTATAAGGCTAACTCACGTGAGGGGTCTTTTTTTGTTATCCGCATTTTATGTTTCAGTGGCAAGGTAAAAATTGGGATCATAAAACACTTTCCTGTTATTATGGTGATAGCAAAAGTGTATACAGCTACAAGTGTTAGAACAAAGGAGGTAAGGGCACAAAGACATTTGAATAAAGTGTCCTGAAAATGAATTTTGACTACCTAGATACTTATTTAAGTTTAGGTAGGTTTTGTTGAATGGTTATTGCTAAATAGGTGGGTTTTGGTAAAATATGAAAACACTTTCGAAAACCTACCTATATTTTTTCAGTCCTGAAACGTTCGGATAAAACGTAACAAAATAAGATGATCATTTTAATCAGATAGCAACATTAACGAAATGATTTATCAATAATTCTTTTTCATAAAATTATTTGAACTTCCTTTAACCTCATTTCTCATAAAACATTTGTTAAACAAGAAAATACGCCATCTTGAATCATGTAAGCCTCTTAATGTCGTTCAAGTGAAAGGTCAAAGTTATTAACTGAGTTGGCTTTTGGCTTTAGCGTCCCCCACAAATGGGAGAAAAAACACGACGGTTAATTATCAGCTTTATGTTTACACTGACATGTTTCTTAAGAATTACTTGAGGATATTCGGATAACATTAAGCTAGAAATTTTAAAAGACATGTTCGTCATAATTTAAGAGAAATGTCAGTGGAGTCTACGCAATTCCGATTTATTTTCCGCCTTTCATTTTGACCACCTGATTTGAAATAACCTCTACTAGTTTCTACTTGATCTATATATGTCCATGGCCTCCTTCTTTTCCGGTTATTAATTTTATTTTAGTTATACATTACTATTAATGAAGCCTGAAGCTTCATTGTTTATTAATGTCCTCCCTATACTAGCAATGACAGTGATTAGATCAACATATTTCGTATAATTTCACAATAATTAGGCATTTTAAACATGTGCAAATAGTAATTAAACATTATTAAGTGCAGTGATTTCATATACGGAAGCCGAAATGAAATGAAGCGAGTTATCTGATTTTAATTAATTCCTACCAAATAAGCAGAGTGTATTCGCAACAGTCAAATCACGTATCCAACCTCATTGCTTCGTTCCCAGTATTTTCACCGCATGCATATTAATTGCATATTAACGCACTCGTCTCTACAAATGTTTCGAGTACTTATGAGTATTTAGATACGCTGACTAATTGTAGTCACTAGGGTAGTTTTCAAATACAAGGCTAGCATAGTTTCGACGATAAAAATTAGGCAGTTGCTTATAAATTTCCGTGTCTGTCTGTAGCACGATAGTGACAAGGAAAAAATGAAGAGAGAAAATGGCTAAACTTGTTGCTTAGTTTGTCAAATAGCCAAAGTACGAAACATAACCTATAGGTATAGTTTTATAAACAGAATAGGGATTGTCCGATCGTAATCTATTCATGTTGATTAACGGAAGACTGATCCAAAAAATAACCCTCATTTTAATTTGAACGGTTAAACAAAAATTAAATTTCCTAATTTTGATTAAAGCTAAATTCATAACGTATTTATTGAAGCCATAAAGATCTAAGCCAAAAGAAATGCTATTTACTTAATTAAGAAAATTAAAAGATGATAATAAAGTACAATAATATCAGCCGTAACTTTTAATTAGAACGATTTAAAAATTACCAACTTTTTTATGTTGGTACAATGAAAGAAATTTAGTAGAATCGTTCCAACTTAAATGGCCAATAACTTTTTTAATTTATCAAAACACCGCTTTTCATTTGACAAATTGTTGTTTTTGTGGCTTCTTTACCTTTCATTTAATTTAGGTAAAAGAATTGTAATTCTTCTTATAATTATAAATAAGTAGGTAGGTACCTAAACCAGTGGCCGCCGACTATACACGTATTTATCGTCATAGATTGAATTGAAAAAAAAGCCTATTATTCTGATGTATGAGCAAAGTTCAATGAAATCTATTTATAAGTAAGTACCTAGTTTTTTTTCTTTTAAGAATAAGCGTCATTCATCTCAATCCCATCAAAATTTTATTTAAGACTTGCCGCATGTACTAGAAAACTACAGACCTCCAAGTAAAGCACAATCACTACCCGACGGAAAACATGTCACGTCTGCCGCAAATTCAGCTTTTTATGTCACGCTTAGACACCCTTATGTAGGCTCTAATGTTACACTCAGATAACATTCGTGATGTTTTTCTAGTTCGTAAAAGTATAGGTGACTATGATTCTAGTAAAATATCATTTTATAAAATAGGGATGATGTACCTATATTAAAAAATGGCATTATGGAGAGAGGCCTTTGCTCAGCAGTGGGACAGCGATGGCTAGATATGATAAGATAAGATGTTTAGTCCTACTGTTAGATTGTTCAATCAAAATCAAAATTTACAAAACTCATGGACTAATGTCAAAAAATGACATTAGTCCTACAAGGAGGAGGTTTATAAATTCGACCGTATATTTTTAAGGGGTAATATGTTTAACATAAATACCTCAATACTAAGATACTCGTACAGAGTGGTGACTTTTATTAAAAAATATACTAAAGCGTGACGAGGAATTTTACCCCAGTATGTCGATGTCATTTTTAGTTAAAAAGAAAAAATAAGTGTTAATTTTTTTAAGTACTCTGATTTACCGAATATATTTTTTTGTTGTCTCGCCTATTCATACAGATAGACCTTCACAAGAACAATACAACGGTTACAAAGAGTTTAAATACACCTGTGTGTGGCAGACCGCGCTTCATTCAAATAAAGACAAAACAATTCGTCAAGCTCTAGAAGATAAATAGTCCTTAAAACTCTTTTGTTTTTATATACGAAATTTACAAGCCCTTATTAAAGTCTAGACTTTTGTAAACCCACACTCGACCTTTAACATGAGTGATACTCAGCGACCCTGAATTTTATTTTATTGGAACAGCTTAATTGGATTTCAGTGAAAATACTGATTTAGGTTAGTCGATACGGAGATACTTTGATATTGGGAATATAATTGTATTTTTTGAGTTTGGGAGCCACGATCGCACGTACCAAGTAAAAGTGCCAACAGATTGTGTGCTCCTCTAGGCTGAATCTAGAGCACCGAGACGGTACATATTGACTTGCTTGTTTGCTCCGCTCGGCATGAAGAAGGCGTTTTTACTGGCCGTCACAGTAACTTAGACTAACTTTCTTTAAGCAATTTTCTTTTATTTCATGGAAAATAACATGATTTTAACAGCAAATCAGGAATCAGCTAAGCCTTACTTAATGAATATATTAATTTATGAAATTCATAATGTACGTAAAGGATAGATAGTCACATAATTTTTTTGCCCCTTTTTTCTATCCAAAAACAACCTACTACCAGCCTCAACAATAACATTTCTAGCTCAACATTTCATTCGTTATTCCTAGTTTACGTTTGTGTTATACGCATTGTAATGAAATTCTCGTTTCGGTCGCATACGGCGATAGGAAACGAGGCAGCTTGTGGAATTCCTACAGGTTTATGATTTTAACTGTTTGCTTGAAACAGAGGTGTAGTTTGAACTTGCAGGAAGCAAATAAAACGTTTAATATAAAGAGATCGTGATCTTGTACCTAAGTGTATTTGAAAGTTACTAAATTAGATATCTCTGGTAACAGAAAGAAACTGTGACTCACTTTTGCATATTAAACATCTATTCATTCATTCTATCTTTTCAGTCGTAAAAGTAAATAATGTTTGAAGCATCTTTAACGCATCGGAAACAGGAAAAATGTGAACAACAAAATTAAAGGTAATTTTATAAATTGATGGAGAGGTTTATAATATATCTGATATTGCACAGGTACAAACGATTACGATCCACAATAAACGCTTAATGAAAATATTTTATTCCGTACACGATATCTGGATTTAAAATGTTAACGAGCTCATATTCATAAATTCTTCCATTAAAATATTTTGTGGGATTGCAAAATATAAATTATTAATCTCTCTATTCATTCATGCATTCAATGCTTTGTTTTTTCCTTCATATTTACAATGTTTACACACACGAGAACACATAGTAATATGAAAGTACGAATACATACGAGTTATAGTACTAGCATTAAAAAAATATATATTTTGTCGCTTATCGCTGTACCCTATGTTACTGAAAGTTTCAGGAACTTCGTTTTCATTTATTTCACAATCAAACTGTATGCTCGGAATTTATTGCAGTTCTCGTTCGTATGCTGTGCAGAATTTTTGTGTTGCTGAAATTGTTTTCGGGCTGTTCGTTAGTAGGTTCATTGAGATTGTTTTTGAGAAAAAAAATGTAGAGCTAAGTGGTTTTTAACTTTAATATTGGCACCCAAGTCATATTAAGTCAGTGTTGGAGTTCCAAACTTGCCAAATCCAACTCTTTTTATACTAAAGCGTTGCAGGAAGTTAGATTCAAAAATGAATATTTTATTAGTTGCCCCCACATGCTTAGATGTTTTGGCCCACAGCCAGAATAGAACATTTTGAGGTTCAAATTTTATGGACCCCAAGTATGTAATTTAGGATTCCACAAAATGTTGCCGTCAAAATTATAATGGCACAAGAGAGGACAAACTTTGTAGGGAATGTGCACTGGCGTGTTGGGCTTCGTTTAGAAATTTGCATACAACGCGCTTCCAAGCTTATCGACAACATACAGGCTTAAACAATGTTCTGCGACGCAGCTTTTGTATGAAATTGACGATAAACTAACATTCATCTTCAAGTGATACAATAATAACAATATGCAGGTGGCGCTAAAATGCAAACTGATATTTTTATTGCTATTGTGAATTATCTTTAAGACTAAAATTACTAAAACTCTTTTAAAAATTCTAATATAGGCATGTTTACAAACAACTGTTTATAAATTAATTATCGCCCTACCACCGTTAGCAACAGAGGTTCTCCAACAAAGGCAACAAAAGAATTAATTTAATAATCTCTCTCTAGCCGTGTTCTTGCTGACGAGGTAAATGTTTCAAAGGAGCTTAGAAACGGAGTTTTTCTTATATTTTTCCATAGGTTTGTTAGCATCGAGAACGTGACTAGGAGAGCTGCTAGATAATACGACCAATTTTTATGTACTACAGGTCTATATCTCTGATTTTGTCTCTGCGTATTTTATCACTCAATAATCATGTCAAAATGGCTGACGACCATGTCATACTTACTTAATTATGATGATACTTGCTTTTTTTACGTATCTAAGTACATTACACAGCAGAAAATTGACTAACGAAAATTGTATGTACGTTTTTTTAAATAATCTTACTAAAGAAAGGGAGACTACGAGGGACATACATAGATAGGTATACCAAATAAAAGAGGGAATAGAAGTTGTATCGTATCAGGTGCTCAAACGTAAGGCAGAGAATAGAGAAGAGTGGCGCAAACTCCACCGACAAGAGCGACGCTCTTTTTATGAATGAAATGAATAATCTTATAGATAACATCATATTTTCGTTATATGCACCTCTATTTCTTGGTTGATCATTGTTCTCTACACTTGTTAGCTATTATCCGACCGTGTGTAGAAGGTTGTTTAGAGCCTAGGGATTAGCTGAGAGCAATGTGTGTGTAACTAGGCTGCGTGTTTTAGGTATTTAAAGCCTCTGCATCGTCACGGGCGAGCCGACATGATGTGGCATTAGTCGGGAGATTAAACAGATAGCAATTATGATGTGCTTGCTTGATGGGGTTCATTTTATATGTATTGAGAGATTAGGATGGCATTAAATTATTACGATTTTGTCCTCATTATTCGCTTTTTAAATGCCTATCGATATCTAAATGATTTTGCCTTGTGATTATAAAATATGTACTCAGTATATTAATCTATCTCGATTTTTCCTGTGTTGTTTTTGGATAAACAGGATAGAATTTAACGAAATCCTATTTTAGAATTTTTAAAGTTTAAAAGTATTTCAGACTAAATAAATAAATAAATTAAATACTTAATGTAATTCAGTAATAAATTAAAAAAGCAAAATACTCAACTTCAACCAAAAAAATCTGAAAAGTTATTAAGAATACGGTATCGTATCTCTACAAGTAAACACAACTTGAAGATAATGTAAGTAAGTAAAATTGGCAAGTTAAGCTATATTCGCTTGCAAACTTGGATTAGTGTTTGTATTTTAAAGTGCAGAGAGTCTGCTCCCTCGCACCTGTGCACTTGTATCTAAGCTAAATGTGTTTATTTACGTCTTAAGAGGGATTAAATTGGAATCTACTATTTGTTGTCAGGTGCAGAAGTCCTTTTCTACTCGCTTCGTAATAGTAAAGTCTTTTTATTACGTTGGTAGAAGGATTAGTTATATTATGGTTGTTTCAACTTATGAAATAAGTATGGTTGTTTTTGTTTGACGTTTCGTAATATTTAAGGTTTCTTAATTAGGTACTTAAAGTGTTCTTTTAAAGTACTTACCTACTTTACTTTAATATTTTAGATCATTTACTTGATTATTGTACACAGTTTGTGGATTATATACCCAGTTTCTAATACAGTAGGTATATTTTAATATTTTTTTTACGAGAATTAGCATGTTAGGTGCCAAGGCACTTAATATCCGGTGTTTAATGACTGCATATTAATCAAGGTAGACGCCTTCAGTCGCGTAATGAGGTAGCTTTCAAATGTCGTTTATTTATGTTTAAGGTAATCACAGGTTTCGCTCGACATTTATCTTGCTGATCAAAGAGATACTTTGAGCAATTCATTAATTCACCAAAAATATTTTTTTCTATTTTTATGTTACTCATTTACTTAACTGGCTAAATATAACTTTTTAAGTAAGCAAACGCAAATAGAATTTATTTAATTTACGCAATTGCCAATAATTTGCGACGTAAATCTGAGACCCCGTTTACTTTATTGGAAAATTCGAAAAACCCTTTTCACTTTTAAAATAGGACCTAAACCTCTTTGTTCCTGTTTAATAATAAATTTAGAAATCCGTTTTTAGCTAATATAATGAAGCGAATTGAACTTTTTGATTTGTAATTACATATCCATTTACTACACAATTAAGGATATCTGTTTATGTTTGATACTTAGCTTTACACTGCCTTTGTACAAGTTACAACACGTTAGCAATTATAAATTTTAGCAAAAACATGCTTCGTGCTAACATGCTAAGTGAGTCCAGAATACGTCAACTTGCCTGTGTTCCAAAGCAGCCAAATAATTAAAAACCCACTAATATAAGTTTGATAAGAATAACATTTTCATATAACTTAACGAGGAAAATCAAAAAGAAGGTCACTGTATCAATTTTAAAATACAAATTGCTACAAAAAATGACAATCCAAAAGATAATCCAAACATAAAATGACATACGAGTAGAAAAAAATTACAAACAAGTTCTTTTGCAGTGTCGTTACATGAAAATAGCTCTAGTAACAGCTTGCGGCAAACTATCAGGCTATCACATTGATTCACGCTGGCAGATATGCATCGCATCGATTTAAGCTAACTAATCGTTGCTTTGTTGGTACACCACGATGTTGCTGATCGTTAGTCAAAGTTGCAATTGAATTTCAAAAGCTCAGTGTTTAATTTTAGAATAGGAAATTTGTATTTTGTATGTTTTGAACCGGAACTAGTAGCAACTAGGGTTGAAGTTAGAAGTTTATTGGTCAAAACTTTTAACATATACTTGAGATTTTCTGTGTTTAATAAAGTATCTAGTTATTTCTTTGATTGCATAAAAAGGTTTTATTTAGTATTAGCTGTTGAGTAGGTAGAACCTACTTATTTCTCCCAAAAACATACCAGTGATAAATTAACAAAATATTCATTGTAATGTTTGACAAGTATCATTATAATGTATGAACTAATCTGAAGCCAACTCTTACAAATGAAAGAATAAATAAAAAGTTTCTACTCCTACTTTTAGTTACCTACACCACGCGTCGAATCGAAAGTAACAAGTCCTCATGTTATGTTTATAAAATTTCCGCATTTTTTTTTTATGGAAACCACGGTTTTACGCTCTGAACCGTTAACGCTACATAATAGCCTCAATTCCCTCTTGTCTTTCGATATTAAACTGGGAAATTGATGATACCTACATTTTTATGGATACGAACGACCCCTGATTACAATGTTCTGTAATATCGGGTATATTACAAATAAATACCATAATTATGAGTAATTTTGTACGTTTACGCGAGATTTTGCCTTGAAAATATCAGGTTGATCGTGAATATCAGTTGCTAGTTAATGATATGGTATTTATGTTAATCTCAGTAATTAAAAGGCCTTGTGAAACTTATTTTAATTTGGTCATTTAAATTGTTTTATTGTATGTATTTTATGAGTATTTATAGGTATTTATTAAATTATATGAGTATTTTGTTAATTTTTCCACAAAAAAATGGTTATTATTAATTATAATATCTTTATCAGATTATGTACCTACATAAAATTACGTAAGCATACAAAACAAAAATACAATAATAAACGAACCAAAAGACGGCCTTATTGCTCATTTTACTACAATACAATAAATATAAACTTCATTCACCACTAGATATATTTTTTGTTTATTTGGGTTTTTATTAATAATTAAAATTATTGTAACAATAAAGTAGGTACGTAATAAGTCATTCAAATTAACTGAAGTCGTAGACGTAATAGACATAATTTGCTTAAATTAAGGAGCAGAAAGGGGCAACGCAATTTATTTACTACGACGTTGTACATTTGTAACTAGGGCACAATTATGATTATTATCTTCGCACTTACATAGGATTCGTTTAATTAATATTTATGTGAAATGTGGAATATAGTTATATTAACGTAAATGTATACTTAGTCATTTATAGTACTTATATGTGCTTATTAGACATACCTATGAGTCCAAGACGATTTGCTTGTATTCATAGAAAATGAACCTTTTGCATAAATGTATCAAATTCTCTGTGTTTTTCCCGATTTTCCAAATTTTGCACTCCCAAACTCCGTAGTTACGAGTACCCCAGAAAAAGTGGTAAGTTTAGGAAGAATATTCCCATTGCACGACCACACATCTAATTCAGACGGTTTTTATGCGGAATAAAAACCAAATAAATCAGGAGTAGGCTCACAAATTGTAAATAAAAAGCACTACATCTTGTTTATGCGTATTTTTCGCGCATGAAAAATATATGAAAGCTGTTATGTTTTATGGTTAGCCTAAAAATGTTATGTTCAGATGGATGTGCTAAAAATTTTATTGTTAAGTCAAAACAAATACCTAGGTTACCTTAAACTGGATTGTTTAAATTTTATACCCGATTTCACTTGTGATATAGTCCATAAAACAATCAAGTTTTATTAAATATATTTTATAAGTAATTAAGTTTTTTTTAAAGTAATATTACTTTTTAACAAACTACATTAAAATATATATGCTTATTAATCTTAACCGCTGGTTTACTCATGAAAATAGTTATACTTAATACTGTTTCACCATCGACAGATAACAGATAACATTTATCTAACTGATATTTTATACCTGTCTCTGTCTAAAACGTCATGTTTAATGAAATGGACATAGGTTTATCTGTCAGTTAAATTTTATCTGGAGATGGTGAAACGGGAACTTAGTCGAGTTTTCAGACGAAAATTTTAATTATTTTGTTGTTGGGTAAATCCATAATGTTTCATTTTTCACAACACTTTACGTTGCACGCGACCACAACTTATTACTTTACTACGACTATGTTATTAACTAGTAAGCACTTTGCATGTGATTCTGATAAGAAGGTACCTTTGTGCTATAAAATATTCTTATTAGCATGCATATTTTATTCGTTTGTGATAAATGTTGTGGACTTTTAAAGAATGTTTAATATGTTAACAGGATTTCCTTTACACTCGTAGTATTAAGGTTGTGAATTTGTCGCACTGATCTAGCTTTATTGAAGTGAGCTAATCGTAAATAGACAAAATAGCAAAAAAAGGCCGTATTATTTAAGCGTCTGTCTCAAATATATCTCATACATTTCCAAAAATGAGGTTATATCTACACGCGTTAAGTAAGCTGCTTTGAAAAAAATAGTAGCATTATTGGTTAGTTATTCGTCATTTTGCACCAGGTTTTCACCTTGCTTTTTTGCTTTTAGTGCGAGTTTTTTGGGTGCGAGATGACGAATAACTGGTGTTAAAGTGAGATTGAAACAAGTCTTCTGAAAGATGTAAGTTTTAGAAAATGTTAATTGTACAAAATGCGAAAATAAGACATACTTGTATGGGCGGTGGTGGTTTTTTCAAGTGTGTCTTTATATTTTTCACACCTACGTGTATCCGAATAAAGCTAATATGTGTAAAATAAGCTAGTTTGAAAATAGAAACGACCAAAAATAATCACTGAAAATGTTTAAAAAAAAAAGTTCCTTCACTATCACACGTAATTAAAGGCAACGTCAAAGTAACACGGAATAGAGTGAAGCATAAACTTTTTTGTTTGAAACTGCAAAAAACCGGTATGAAACAGGAACCTGATGGACTAATTGGATTTTATTCCGAATTCAACAGTTAGGGTAAGGACATAGAGATAGAGAAACAAGTTTTCCTGTACGGGCTTGTCAGTAGAGGTCGCTTCAGTTTATCTGACTTTTTGTTATCTGATTGATGAGGTTTAAGGTTATCTGATATCTGACAACAGGAAAATTAGTATGAAACGAAAAATCCGTAGGTACAGGTTAAAAAGGTCTATCTACACACATACGGGCCGGGCCCGGGACGTGTCCGGGAAAAAACATCATTCCATACATTTTCTATGGATTCGTTCACACACGTCATCATGACAACGTCATGACATGACATGACAACGTCATCATGACAACGTGTGTGAATGAATCCATAGAAAATGTATGCATGTGTAGATAGATCTTAACCGGTACCTACTTATTTCTTTGGATATTTTACCTGTTCGAATCGATATCGACCCTTACGGAACCGTGTAGGCAAGTTCGTACCGGGAACCTTTTTCTTTATATTCTTACTCTTTTACATTTCCACCCAGTTCGATGCAAGTCAACAATATTTTTTTTTTAATGAAAACCTTAGCTTGCTTCTATGCTTTGTTTACTTTCAACAATGCCTTTGCAGTTATAAGTTTAAGAATACCTCTAGCTGCTTTAATAAAGTTTGTAAAGACGATTGGCAGGTTTAAATGCTCTATTTCTGAAAGGAATAACTTTAGAAGTGCAGCAGTAAAAGTTTCAAACGGTTTGTCTGTGTACCAAAATATTTAATTTAATATTTAAACTTAGAATCTTGTATTATTCTTATCTAATATATCTTAGACGTTCATAGAAAAATAACTCAAAAATTTTACAAGTAAATTTTTGAGTTATTTTTCTATGAACGCACATAATTCAATGAAGCACGTTCAAAAGTCTCTCAGCAGCTGCAATTTATCTGACCATTTGTGGTTTGGAGAAAGAGAGCTTGGAAAATCTAGTTTTAATATGGTCAACGCCATCTGTCCATTTTCCGGAATTATATAAGATATTTCAGTACTTCGAAGTTATTTATAGGTTTAAATGCACCAATACTTGAATAACCCACTATTAATTGGGGCAACAATTTATAGAACTCTAAGTTAATTGTGTTTATTAGACAAGAATATTTGAAAACCAATACAATTCGCTTCCGAAGTATAAGTACAATGGAATTATCAACGAAGGTTGATGACGCCTTATGCTGATCTTGAAAAATAAGCCAAGACTTTGAAATGAAAATACCCTTGACCAGTAACTTAAAAATATTAAAATCGACGGTCTGGGACTATAGATATTGGCTTACTTGGCTCCAAAGCAATTTGTATTCTTTTACTATCCTGAAACGGTTTACTTTTTGTGACACATCCGAAAATTAAATGTAACTCAAAAACTTTGCCGCCTTATCCCGAGGGGAAATAATTCTTTTATTCTGTTTCGTTTAACAAGATTAAAATGAAAACTCGGAGAAAAAGTTTTTATTGTAAAAAGTATTAAAGGTTGTGGCATTTATAACATAAATTTGGGATTAAGTCGCTACCTCGGGAGAATTGAAAAGGATTTAAGGGCTTGTTTCACTGTCTACTGATAAAATTTATCTGACAGATGTTTTACACCTGCCTCTGTCTAAACCGTCATGTTTTATGAAACAGACATAGGTTTATCTGTCAGTTAAATGTTATTTGTAAATGTTGAAATTGGAACTAAGTAGCCTAAACGTGAATAATGTAACTAAAGTTTCAAAGTAACCGTTGGTTTTTCAGCAACTTGTATTATAAAAAAACTTTGTCCTATTTTGGCATAATTAATGATACTAACATCACAGCATCAGACTGAATAATGAGATAGTCTAAGAGCTCACAGGTTTATTCATTAGCTGATGGCTCGTGATCAATCTCTATCAATTTGCTAAGTCTGAACTCGGCTCTAAGATTATAAACAGTTTCTGTTCATCAATCAGAAGAAACTTTTAAGTTCTATCAAATAACATGTTTTGATTATATATTTTTGTTGAATAAGTCAATATATATATAGATAGATAGAAATACTTTATTGCACACAAATAGATACAAACAAAATTTAAAACTATAACATTGTGCGCAAACGCGGCCTCCTCACTAAAAGTGATCTCTTTCAGACAACCTTTGGAGTAGAACACGTTTAAGAAGTCAGTAGAGAGTATATATAAATGTATATATAGGTATTATAAATATATATTATAATAATATTAAGCTAAGAGTGACATAGAAATAATTTTCGTAGCAAAACTTTGTTAAGCTAAAGTAAGCTTACCTAATTATAAGTTTGCGAGTTAACATATGAAATTCTAGACTATAATAATACAGAATTCCACAAATGCTACAAGTAGAATATTTATAATCACGTAGGTTTCAGTATATCCCAAAAATACTTTCGATATCATGTTTTGATTATTCGCCTATTTTTGTAAGTTAAGATATTTGCGTATATTTTGGCAACGTATTTGAAAACTTTGACATTATTATTACCGAAGTAATAATAATTTTGATGAGTAGGTACTCATAGGTAGAAATTGCAAACTTCAATTTAATTTTGCCCTAAAATACCTATTTTTTATATTTCGTTCAAAATTCACTCCACGTAAGTATTAGCATTAAGTCATAAATCTTTACTGGTTTTGGTGTCTAGATCATAACTAAACCTCGCATGAGTTTACTTGAGACTCAGTTTGTGTAATCCACATTCTGTTTAAGTCTCCAGTTATTTTTTGCCATAAATTCCTTTAGCTTTTCAAGTAGCTAATTAGTATGCGCTATGCATTCGCGTATTGGTTCTTGCTAGAGAAACCCGCGACATTTGCTCGTAACTTTTCGAATATTTTACACCAGTTTTACTCGCTATGCTTGCAAATATTTTTAATTTAATTTCTAGTGTTTTTACCCGAAGTATCATTCCATACTTACATGTTTTGTATTTTAATTGAGTTAAAATTGTTTTGAATTATAAAGATCATCTGCTTTAATGATGATTTTAAAGTACCGATTGTTGATTTTAAAGTAATAAGTAAGTTTAAAGTTTAAATTTTAAGTAAGTAGATATATAAGCCTCTCAATAAGAGGTGAGGAGTAAGATAAGAAATGTGTTTGGATCGTAGCAAGTGGAAGGAAGTGGTCTCTGCCTACCCCAATGGGAGAGAGGCGTGACGGATGTGTATGTATATGTATAAGCCTCTTACATCCATATCATAAAGTACATTAGTTAAGTGGCTGAAGTGTGAAAATATTTCGAGGTGAAAAACATTTTTAGTTAGTTTCGCATTTATTATATTATGAGTTCAGTTAAGCTAGTTCCGTAATTGTTTTGACAGAAAACCTGAAGGATGATTTAGGATCAAATCGAAGTTTCTACATAATATTACATTACAGCATAATATTGTATGAGTTATGTGTGAGTTCAATTTAGTATTGAACGGCTGACTCTGACAGCAACAACTAAGTTTGCGCTGGAGCGAGTTTAATAATGTCTAAAATTATTTTCTTTGACGTATTTGTACTACGACGGATATAATAAAAAGATGAATGAAGTGTATTATGAAAATAGAGTTGAAAAAGCTGTTTTTGTGAATGAAGTTGCAGAGGATATTCAAACTACCTACTAAAATGAGAAAAAAAAATGTGTCAGGTGACAGTGTTAGAAAATAATAGTTAAATAATGACACCCTACCCGTTATACTGTGCATAAAGATTGAGATTTCTGCAAATACCTAAATAACCTTTTACTGCCAGTCAGAAACTCTACCATCCGCTTTGGCCCTTTTATTCTGTCCACACGACAAAGTAAGGACGCTCTATCGAAGCACTACATTCTGCCATTAGCTACACAATGTCTGAGTTTTTACTGTCCCCTACCACATGACAGCCTACGAGGCATTTTCGTTTTGATTTTTTGTTCTTTTTGTTTGGTCTTTTGATTTTTGCGAGGTACGAAAATTACTCTCGAGGTCTTTGTAGAGGTAATCTTATGATGACTTATGATGGAAAACTGTGTTTACATTTAAGGAACATATTTTTAAATCTCAATTTAAGATGGCTTGTTATTCTGCGAATAATAAATGTATCTAATTTTAATGTTATCTAATCATTCGTCTTACTATTATAGCAGTTCAGTAGGTAAAATAACACACCTAAGCCACAGCCGTTTGTATTAAGATACTTCTACCTGTGCCTGTACTAAGTTTAACAACTTCCATTGAATATCAAACCCAAATTTTCCCCAACCAATCTCTAAATCCAGCCAAAACTTATCAGACTACCAGACAAATTAGTACGTAAACCTCTAGAGTAAGTTTCTAGTATTGTAGTCCCGAGACAGCGTCCTAACAATGAAGTTAATAGGTCACGAATAATTACTAAAGGTCTATCTACCCTTAGAAGCCCCCCAGAGATGTTCACATACGACAAAATGGTACAGATATTAGCTCTGTATTTCTAATTCTCTTTGGAATTATAACTTAATGAGACGCTTATTTACATTACCGTGTTTCGTAAGTCTTCTTATGTGTTGAATTATAATTTTCTTAAACTTAAACGTATAGCCTTGGCTGAGACTTTGAAAGTACTTGTCGTTGGAAGAAGATCAAAAAGTGTGAAGGATATATCAAAAAGTTATGACAGTTCAGCGTTCTAGTCTGATTTTTTGGTGAAATTCTGACGATAAATAACATCTTTCGCAAATTGAAGGTATGACAATAAGCAACACAACACTATAAACATTTCGAAAAGACTTTCCAATCTTCTTATTGAATTCACTGCTGTTCGAAATGCAAACTTGAAATAACAAAAATGATTATTATTTTGTTAAAATATCCCAGACGATCTTTTGTTTTGCTTATCAGTACCCACAATTCAGTACCAACAAACAAAATTTTTACGAGAAAACGCGTTATAAAAGCATTTTGTGATACTTTATTATTGTTTATGTGTCGAAAGGTAACTTTTTTATGATTATGGTATGTAAAATGGTGTTAAACACAGTGAATTTATTGCAATGACAGTACAACGTAAAAGTGTTTACGATTATAACCATTGCATTGTCTATCATGATTATTACACCACTCGGAAAAGTTTTTATAGGCACATCACACAAGGAGTACGAAAGTTAACTTTTTTCTTATTATGATTTATTCCAGTTTATCGAACAGAGAAAAGATAGATATGTGACTATACTTGTGGCGAAATTATGGTCTTATTGGCATTAACAATCAAAATCAATTAAATATTTAATTAAAATAATCTATTGCTCTATTCTTAAGCTCACGTTGTAATTGTGAAAAACATAGTAAGACACACGATGATGCAACACAAGAACTTGTTTAAAATTAGCCTATTTTAATATATTCCGACGTCTTAAGTAAGTCATAGTCTCCTGTATAATCAGCTTAGTGTACAAGTGATTATTATTCTCGTTAAAGGAACAGTCTCGCTTTATGTAAGCGGCTCCCAAAAGGCCAGATCTGAATCCCTCGTTCAAGTAATTGTATGCTACGACCAGTTTAATAAGAGCTATGGCTGTTTAATAAGCGATACGGTGGATTGTGATTCTATTAAAAACTACAAAGTTAATTTTCTAGCCTGTTATTGTGAACGTTTATATAAAATAAAGTCTAAGATGAGGCTGGTAGGTAGGCAATCATAATTGATAAAGAACATTTTGCGGATCTCAAAAGATAGTACCTATTAGGTAATTTTCCTCTGTCACCTTGAATCCTTTAATGGTTTTTTGCTTTAAATATTATGTTTTTGAGAAAGTACCAAAACAATGTTCTCAAACTTCGATGCCACGAATCACATTAAATGATACAATAGGAGTGTTTAAAAATAAAACATTCATTCTTTTAACACCTTACTTTTAATTGACGACATTGCTTGATAAAATTTGTAATACTTTTAAAAAGATAATTTTGAATTTCATAGTGCTTGAGACTCTTTCAAATATTAATCCAAATAAACCAATTTTGTAACTTGTCGCAGCTCTTTCTTATACAGCCAGCTTTTAGTTCCCAAAACGAGACCCAATAAAAACCGTTAGACGTTAGACTTAGACTGTTTGGGACTTGAGTAGTTTGGAAGTCGGTTGTTGGTCTAAGTGGAAGTACTAGAATTTCCCAGGTCAGTACCTAAGTACTTAGCATTGTAATGTAAACAATAGACTGAGCTAGCTCAATTTGATTGAATATTAGTTTACCCAAACAGTATATCACAAGTATTTTAAAAAGTTTTAAGCAGTGTTCAATTCAGAATTATTTCTCTAAAAATATTACCAGTATTAATAAGCTGTATGGTCCAATGTGAATAAGGTTGATCAATGTTGGTTTAGCATTACTTAATAGGTATATACGAGTAGGTACCTATAATCTTCGATCCGAATTCGATTGTGAAATCGGTTTGTAACAAAAATAGTTATCTTCTATTCTAGTACACTAAGCTCTTAAGTTATTTAGGAATAATGCTGCATTATGTTCTTATTCATCCTATTAATGCCAGCTTACAGTTTATCAAAACGTTCTAATTTACTTTACATCGTTATTCATTTGAAAATCCACAATTTGCAGCTTACCCCCGGATTAGCCGAGTTACATTCATAATTCATTTCTAAACCGAGTCAAAATACTAATGCATTGTGATGAATGAAACGGTAACAAAGATATGCAGCGTGGCGTCGTTGGTCGAAACACATTCACATTAAGAGTGATGTATGTTAATGAATGGAAGCATTATGTGTCACTATGGATTGGATAAATTAGTTCAGGTTGCAGACATATCAATTTAGATTTGCGGAATGTAAAATGTCTACATTGGAAAAGATTTAACACATTTCTGGGAACACGTCCCTGACGGAATACGGAAAAAATCGGTTACGTACAATTTGTATGAACTTTGAACAAGTTCATACAAATTGTACGTAACCGATTTTCCGCTCCAAGACAGCTCCAAGTCAGGCGTCTATACGGAAACGAATAATTCTGAACAATGATAGCCTAGATCTGAAAATATGTGGTCCTTTACATGTGCGTATCAGTGTTATTAGTGATGACTATAGTTTATAGTGATAGCTACTGTCATTGCCAAAAATCAGAACAAGACGGCACGATGTTTAATGAATAATTAACTTAATGTGTCTACTCTGCAACAAAGGGCGAGGCTAAATGACAGTTTTAAAACCATTGCCATCATTATCTTTATTTTATGACGTAACAGCGGTGTGGTAAAGGGGTATTTACTAAGAGGCAGGTAACTTCAGTGAAGTGAAAGTAATTAAGGGGGACTGAAAGCAAGTACTTAAAAAGTCGTAACTAGTTATTAGGTATAATTACGTGTATATCCTAAGTGTATAGTTGGTGACAGTTTAAGGTGTATTTAGTATGGTACCTATATTTTTGTAATGAATTTCGAATGACAAGCTACATAGTAATTCATAGAAAGATGTTCTCAAATAGAGAGGTTAGGTTAGACTAATTCTAGGAATTATCATTAATTTTCTTAACCCCTTAAATATCGTGACCTGCTCCTCTGACTTTTAACAAATGACAGAGACAGCCTGTAGCTTATATTGTTAAATAGCGTGTTAAGTTGTTATTAATTTATCTATAAACAACTGTATGTTTGATATTTAATAACTTATGTAATTAATATCTTGTAGAAAGTTTCAATGCCATTTTGTTGGTTTGAAAATTGCCCAAAAAGCAACTGCAATTTCACGGTAACAAAAAGTTCTTACCACATTTCATTTAACTGGTTTTAACATCACGTACGTTATCTCAAAGGAGAAGAACTATAGTCTAGTTGCTAATGAACTGTAACCACTAATAAATGGTGTAACGTTAATTACTTTCACAATACATTTATATTGCAAGCTTGTTGTTTAAATTGCCATTATTGTAAAACTTAAAAAGGAATTTTTAATGACTAAGCATACGGTACTTCAGGATATGCATACTAGTTTAATTAGTTTAATTCGCAGCCAGTTGTCACAAGATCTATATAAGACGCTGTTTTAACCAAAGAAGCGTGGCGGAGGAGCGCGGCGGAAGCGTCTTGTGAAGAAAACTCTTATGAGTATTAGGAATAGAGCCTAATCTTTGGTTAAAACAGCGCCTTAGATAGATCTCTCGCTCCGAAACACTTATAGCTGTCACTGTCGCTATCAAACAACAAATGAAGACTGCGTGTAGGTATTTGGACTGAAAATATATAGGTACTAAGGTAATTAATTGCTGTAGTTGAGAACAGTTGGGAAATCTTTAATAGCCTATTGAAACGTTACTGTCCTTCTTGCAGTTTTATTAAGAACTAGCTGTCCCGGCGAACTTCGTCCCGCCTTAGAATGAACTTTATTGTGTAGGAATAAAGTTCAAATTGACTCTACATTTTATTAAGAACACATTTGTATGGGAAAAAGAAAAGGTCTGTTTTAGGGCTTTCCCGGCAATTATTCGATTTTTTCTCACCGTAAGAACCATCCTTGGACTTCAATGAATATTTTAAAAAAAGAATTAGCGAAATCGGTCCAGCCGTTCAGGCGTGATGCCGTGACAACGGAAAACGGGTTTCATTTTTATATATATAGATATTAAGAAAAGCTAAGTGGTCATATTGGAAATATAGAGGTATATTTCACGTTTATTTTGTTAGTGTTCCTCACTGATAAACAACTTACATTAGTATAAGAGCTGTTTAAAACACCTTGTTAGTCAGTTCAAAAGAACCTTCTTTAAACATATTACGAGTCGAATGTAGAAGTTAGTTCGAGCGTAATGGTCAACCTAGTTTAGACTTTCTATGTTACGTAACTCGATATTTTTGTTGAAAGCTTTTCAGCAAATATTTCTATTCGGTATTAGTGTTAAGTTTCGGGGTTGGAAGTTAGGCTTTGTGTTTTTGTTTTTTTTACTCCTTACTGTTTCCTTTTACGTTGTAACTTTTTGGTCTTATAAAATATTTATGGTTAACGAATATTTTTTTTACTTTTTTACGGTGGAGGAAATTGAAAAATAAGTAGAATGACAATTAGAATTTTTTGAATATCTATTATTTACCTACTTATTATTCCAGTTTTGTCATAAATAATAGATTTTGGTTCCTTACAGACCCGGTTGTGATAATAGATTTAAAAAAATGTTAGTTATCTACGTAAGTGTCTCTTTTAACCTTTATTTACTTAATATCCGAAAAATCTGAAAGAGGTATTTGATATCACATCATATTGAATCCAATTTGACATAGACTGACGTGTAATAAACATAGCACACAGACCGCATTGTAACAAATATATAAATTCTATACCTGAATTGCGAGTGTTCATTTCGATATCAATTGATTGTTTAAATGCCTGAATCATAATGCTACGTGATTATCGTTTTTAACTAATCTCGCGTCGGTTTAATCAATCTGTAGATAATTAATCATTTGATTTATAATTAAATATGTAATTTACTAGGTTATTAGTAAATTAAACGATCAGTTTTATAGACATATTAGACTTATCGTCTCAGTAGTATAACAGGCACTCATTTATGTGGTTTTTAAATTTAATTCGAAAAAGTTTTTTTTCTTTTTACATAATAATAATGTGACTTTAACTCCACGCATGAATAAAGATCAAAAGACCCCAACACTTACACATAAGGCATTTAATTGAAAAAAGAGACATTTGTTAAAACCGAGAGCTATTATTTTATCACAAAGAGAGAATTTCGACGGCAAAGCCAATAAGAATCGTAAATGCCTAGAATACTCGCTGCGCGGCTTTCCGGCATCCTTTTGAGGCCACTAATATGTTACTGAATTTATTGATACTAGTATCTATGGCCGAACAGAGGCCACATACAATTCTATATTCGAAAAAATATATTGGAATCCAGCGTTCTTTGCTTCCAAGAAATATTCCAGGATTTTGAACTGAGAGTTATCCGAATTGGCAGTTTGTTGGAGAGTGAAACGGAAAAAACTCGTGAAAAATAAAGTTGATTCCAGGAAGGGCAGTCTCTAATCTAATGCCGTTTGCTTCCGCGTTATAAAGTGAATAAGGAAGTAAGTAATTAATATTACGAGAAAATTAGCCTTTTGAAAGAATTTAAAATGCAGAATACTTATTTAATTCAAAAGCCAAGTTTCAAAAGAATTACTCGTAAAATATACATAAAAATCAAAAGATTACAGATAAATAAAAACAGCATGATATGAAAAGTCTGTTAACTTGAAAAATAAATTAAATTTGTTACTGCGAGTTACGTTTCATTTCAAACTGTAAATTGCTGCGTACTTTACTCTCTACTTAGTTTCAATGACAGCTTCTAGATTGAGTTTAAAGTTTAGTTATATTGAACTATAAGAGACTACCTCTTGTTGGCGTTATTACCTGCTTAGGTACCTAATAAGCCGTATTTTAATGTTAACTCAAAAGTTACCTTCAAGTTTGTGTTTTAAAACCTAGATAAAACCGTCTGTTCTTTCTTTAAATACCTATAGTTAGTTTTCTGTGTAGATTAACAGTCCAAAAAATCTGACGATCTTTATGATGACAGTGATTGAAAAATCAGCCCTTAGTTAGACAATCAATTAAGTTTACTTAAATATTATGTCTCATGTTATGAAGATGAAGTTTTTCACGGGATAATTTCATAAACTTGATTTAAAAACATCTTTATAAAGAATATTTTTGAATGAACTTAACGCAATTCATGAAAAGCTAAAGACCACTCCCATTCTATAAGTAGAAGAATTTATCATTCTTTTTGCCCAACAGTTTAATATAAACTGTATTACTTATTCTTAAAGTAGTTATTCTTATGAGAATGCCGGAACATCTACATCCGCGTAATTGTGCAAGTTTCGAGTACCCTCGGAGTCAAGGACGAAGTATGCAAGAAGTATTATATTGTATACATAGTAGGTTCAATATATAGGGCGAGAAGAAGGTTTATAATATAAAGCGGTAGTCTTTTAACTCTCTTCTGTATCTATCTCGTTAATAACCTAGTAGGAAATACAATTTTTCTATTTAGGAACGAGGAAAAGACTAGAGGAATAGTATTCTGCGATAACTTAAACGAATTTTGTTTTGAATCTAGAAAAAGAACGTTAAAGTTTCCATTTAATCCTTTATAGGCAACTAAATAATTTTGTAAGGCTCATTCTTTTAAACAACTACTTACAAGTCCCAAACACAACAAATAACAATAAATATCAACAAATAAATCGATCAAAAGAGAAAACACTTAGGCAAAATCTCCCGGGATCAGGTGAATGACCTTTGGCGTTTTTCAGCGAAATCTTCTAAGTTCCTCTGTTGGTATACATACAGTGGCTAAAGCAACAGTTGAAGGATGCGTGCGGGGGTGGGAGGGCCGCGGGCCAAAATCAATAGACGGGCCGCCCCTCCCCCCGTACCCAAAACATCCCAGATCCGACAATTGCTGATGTGTGGCTTTACATTTTTTATATAATAACCGAAAACCCGGTGTACCTGACATGAGTTATTAAAGAGTTAGCCAGTTGCTTTGCTCGTCGAGGGAAGCTGTGTTATTTTTAGATCGTAAATTGTTTTGATTTTTCAAAAGCTACGCGTTAAAATACTCATGCAAAATGATAACTGTCGAAAAATTAAGAACTGAGAAAGTTTTATCAAAACTGTCTGTATATTTTTCACTTTTCGCTAAAACGAAATCTTATTTGAAAGTTCTCACAATGTTAGATTAAAATTAATTCCAACATTTCATTCAAATTGATATCGTGATTAAATTTTCCTAAAATTCCTCATGAGAAGTAAAAAAAGAACATTTTAAAGTAGTTTGTTAAATGAGAAATAGAAATAAAAATTTGAAATAATTTTGCTACAACATATTTTTTTGTATTATCAATTTAAACATAAGAAAATATTAGTACAATATCAATAATGATCGTTGTTGTAAGTAGGTATAGAGAAAGTAGAGTAATCGATTTCAACTCAAAGCAACTTTTACTTCCCAAATGTTCAGCCGTAAGAAAATAAATTAAAATATAATAACCAGAAAATCCAAGTAATTTTCACGTTATTAAGTTTGTCCCATTTATCTCAATCATTTTCGCTTCCGTCCCTTTTAAATTTTGTAAGTTGATGGTAAAAAGAGATGTCTAAACTTGAATAATTTTGCTAATTGCTATTTTAGACCGTTTTAGGTTTAAGATTATCTCTGGTTAGACCTTGAGAATGCTTTTAGTAAAAAATATAACTTAGGTTTAAAGGTACGTACATTTTTACCTAAATACCTTCATCATCATTATTTAACTTAAGAGTTAGACTCTTGTCGGTGGAGCATTCGCCATTTAGACCTATCCTCTGCCAGTGCCTTGACTTCTTGATACGACTATAAAATGTACTAAGGTACAAACATCTTTAAAATTACCTACATAACCCTTCTACCTTTTATGCAGGGTTTACTAATGTTTGACATAACTTAATTTGCAATAATTTCATTGGCTATAATTTCATTAGCCATAATTTTATTTGACATAATGATTTAGGTGCCATAACTAACGAAAGCAATAAAATTATTTGCAATAACTTTAATATTCATAACTTATAGAAAGACATAATCTTCATAATAAATAATTTTACATTACATACAATACAAATGAGATAATTTTAATTAAAGAAGCTATTTAAAGAAATAGATGCGAATTCTTAAGAGCTTTAGCCTCAAATTTGAGCTTATTGTAAAACTTCTAACCGCCTATTTATATTTCTTTTATTACATATTTGATTTGATTAGTCAATCTCTGTTTTATTTGACCTATTTATTACTCTAGCAGGTAAAGCAAGCAGCATGCAATGCATGCCAGCAAGCAAGCAAGCATGCAGCAGGTAAGCAAGCATGCAGCATGCAAGCAAGCATGCAGCATGCAAGCAAGCATGCAGCATGCAAGCAAGCATGCAGCATGCAAGCAAGCATGCAGCATGCAAGCAAGCATGCAGCATGCAAGCAAGCATGCAGCATGCAAGCAAGCGTGCAGCATGCATGCCAGCGTGCAACATGCAAGCAAACATGCAGCATGCAAGCAAGCATGCAGCATGCAAGCAAGCGTGCAGCATGCATGCCAGCGTGCAACATGCAAGCAAACATGCAGCATGCAAGCAAGCATGCAGCATTCAGGCAAGCATGCAGCATGCAAGCAAGCAGGGATGCAAAAATCATGTTCTAACCTAACCTAACCTATCCTATCGGGGTTGCCTGGTATTTTGTTTTTTCTCTGCGGGGGGCTTCGCCCCCCGAGCCCCCCCTCGGGGGCTCCGCCCCCGGACCCCCTCTGTCACGTCAGGTTTTTTTGTATTGTAAGTACATTCATCTCATCTAGTATAATAATACGCACACGATGGCATAATTATAATATGTCATCCGTAGATTATGTATTTAATAGTTATAGAAAATTATAATTATGGCCCTTGTTGTTTATGAAACATAATACTATGGCTAATGTTAATTATGACTACTGAACCATTATGTCCATCGTTGTTAGTATAAATAATAATATAGCATATGAACTTTATGACTGTAGAACATTATGACATGTGAAATTATTGCAAATTAAATTATGAAAAACAAAATAATACCTTTATGCAGCCTACTATATTTTAATAACCATATTTAGATGAACTTATGCATCATTTAATTCTGTTTTATAACAACATGTCGTGAAAGTGATTTAATGACGAAAACCCATTAAAAAGTTCGACCCTAATCTTTTAGACAGGAATATTCAATCAATGTTTAATTACATTTTAAGTTATCGGTTTTAGAACCGTATAAATTATTCACCTTTCATTTGTTAATATTTAATTTTAAAGCTAAAATAGTGTGAACAATCCCCTGTTTGTTTACACTATTTTAGCTTTAAAATTAAATACGGCAACTTTCAATATGAAACAACTATTTTTTGAACTATTGAAAGAAATAATCATTTTATAAAATTTATTAATGAACAACCAGCGTCAACTGTTTCTTTAAGCATCTACACGTGATTCGAAAAGATTTTCTGTATTCTCTTGAGTCTCCGCTTGTACATATATATGAGTATAGGTAACCAATTCTTTCAGCTTTCAACCAATGCACATGTTTTAAAAAGCGTAGTAACAAAATCTACTATTCTTGGCAAGACGGAATAAATCTTTAGATGGACAATAATCTGTTATTAGTCCTGTCTCTTACACGGTCGAATCTATTTTGTTCTGTAGTCGAATCGATCCAGGTTTAAAGTTAGTAGGCGCTCGACAAACGCCTGAATAATAAATACTATCCCGAGCGTGACCGGAAGGCGTACGTATAATCGTGTTTGAGGCCGTTTCTTCCCAACACACAGCTCTATGAATTAATGACGAATTGATGAATTGTTTACAAGGATTTTGTCAATTGTTACCACTTGTTGTTGAGTTTTTTGGGGGCAGTGACCATTGGAGGAGGAAAGGGTTTTTGGATTTAAAGATTAAGGTAATTTTAAGACATAGGGACGAGTATGTAGTTATTCTTATATGTAAAATAATTTTGATATTGAGAACATGATGCCGTTTAGTATATTCTTAAAGGACGTAATGTAAAAAAAATTACGACAGCTGACGGAAATAGAAATAAAATAATCGATAAATATCTAAATGATTAAAAGGGCGCGTAATAAAATAGATCCCCTACTATCGCTTCGTCGCTTTCCTAAAAGAATTTAATTTATCAAAACCCTTCTTCAACGCTCGTGTCCAATAAAAGATTATCTTACATATATCGGGGCGATTCAACGAGTTGTAACAACAAACCTGAGCGGATTATATTGAAACAGATATACTGTATTTGCTAAAGAGTTTTTGGTAATCTGTTTGTAACTGGGACAAGAATAGGCATGTCGAAAGATTTTGTAATCCTATTCCAAAATGCAGATACACATTTACTGTTTACAACAAAAACTTTATTTCGGTATTTAACTAATGTTTTAAGAAGATTAAAGCCATTTTTATAATTATTTTTAAATACTGCGTGAAAACAGCTCTCCGTGTCATGGCGTCGCGTGTGACGTCACACTTTTGTAAACGTCAAATGTGTTCCCGCCCGGCTAGACAACAAAGTAAACAAACGTTTCGTATTTCTTGTGATAAAAATGAATTCTAAAGTTTATAAGTGGTGTGCAGTACCTCTGTGCAAAAATACATCAATAAAGACACCCAACAAGGTGTTTGTTCATGTCCCATACATTAAAAAAATAAGAGATACATGGTTACAGCTTGCACGGCGAAACCCGAACGAAGTAAAATTAAATTCGTCACTTTATTTCTGTGAAGATCACTTTGATGTGAGTATGTTATCATGTATTGATAGATTTTTAACTTCATGTTTGACGTGAAATAGATGAAATGACAATAATAACAAATAACAAATAACAATAATAACAAAAAAAATACAAGGCGGTTTTCACGTTTCTAAATTCGGAGGAGCAAAATTCTTTATTGGTTGCCAGGAACTCGCCCAACATTAGCAAATCGATCCTGGGCAAATTGGAACTGTTTGCCCTGATAAACCCTGGTTCCATTATAATAAATTTGTAGTTATTCACAAAAATAAACAAAAAGTAAATCCTAGCGTACAATCAGTCAAAACAACACAGTGATGTTTGTTTACATGAGTATGACGTCATGCGCTGTGATTGGCGTTTCAGTCAAAATGGCCGATTGCAGTATTTTACTCTTTTATTTTATAGAAAATCTTGTTAATCTCAATTTTTTAAATAAAACTAAAATAGTTTTTTGAATCCTTTAAATGTGTATTTTCCCCTGAAATCATTAAATCTTCGATTATTTCATAGTGTCGTCACGCCTATTGTTTGAATGCTTATCGGGCAATAAACATTGATATCTTGATTAAAAAGTTCCTTTTAAGTTTTGAATAACTTTTTCACGTTTATAAATATAAAGTAAATAAATAATAAATCCAATTTGCTTATTAGAAAATCGAATTCTACTGTTATCGTGGCAATATATAGCGCAATCTCCATTTTAGGACGTTCGTAGCTGCTACGGAAACAGAAAATGCTACGACGCTACGGCGTAGCACCCGGCTTTGAATGGGATGTGGAATATGTTGCAAAATGATTTTAACCTACTTTCTTATCTTTTCGATTTAGAGATATATTTTCTTGAGCATTTATACCTCTTTTGTTTTACTATACTTAGATTTTAAAGATTTTATTTCTATTTTAGTAAAATAAGGCCCGGTTTTTCAATTGTCAGTTAAAATGTATTCCTAGCTTGATGTAAGTATTCCTAAGAAAATTTTATACCTGTCACTCTGTCTAAAAGTCATGTTTTATGAAATAATTGACAGTTAAACCTATTTATCAGTCAATTTAAATTTTATCTGACAAACCGGGCCTTAAAAAACAAAAATGCAGTTTTGAGGATGAGTGAGTAATATAGTTACTATACATTTCTACATGTGTTTTTTTTCATCCTAAAATATTATCGCCACTTTTACTTTACCAAAAAAAAACACATCTTCACATGCGACCACGAACTTAACATTAAAAAGTGACCCAGACAAACAACAAACAAACAAGCGTCCCGCCCTTGAAACGTGGTGAAATCTCCTTATCTCCAATAGCAACCCGATACGGAGATTGTTTGCGGCATCGCGCCTCCTCTGATAAACCCACTTACATTATACTTTGCGAGAAGATAAATAAAGCTTGCGTTACACTGGTAAGATTATGTTACATTGGGTTTATGAACGAATGTGAGGTTAGGTTATAATCTTCTTTAAGACATTTTTTTTTCTGCCGTATCTAGTCTATTCGGTTATCATGTAGGTGTCTTTTTAGGCAGAATTTATTTTTAAGAAGTATTTTAAAATGGTAGTTAAGAAATTAGTAACACGTCTTCGTGAAAAATTTAACTTGCATGTAATTTCAGGATATAAATATGTAGTGTAAAATGTTCAATTCGGAACGCTTCCGTTTTTGGTGGAGTGTGTCAATTCCTCTCGCTTAAAATCCCAAGCAAAACCCGACACGATGCAGGCGTTTATTTAAAAGTTGGGTCATACAATTAAGTTCATAATCATCATGTCAGCTTATGGACGTCCACTGCTGGACAAAAGCCAAGGATCTCCACAACGACCGGTCATTAAGTAGATTTGACTGAAAATATATTCGGTCGAATTGAGAATCCTCCTCCTTTTTTTGAAGTCGGTTAATAATTTTAAATGGTAGGAATCCACCCGCTTGTCATCTACGCAGGTTAGTTAATAATCATACTACGTGGCTCATAAAATAAACAAAACATGTTGCCCCGAATCAGAAGGAAATCAGTATAGCCCACATTACGTTTTCTGCCCTCCCTTGACCCAGTATTTCCCTGGTTGAGGAAATAGGTTGCCTTCAAATCCCTTAGAGATATACAAAAAGATGTTCATCAACATTGTGATTACTGGTTATAATTGGTTGCATGCGATGTGGATGCTTCTATATGTTTTGTTGAGGTGTGGTTTGGGAGATAGAAAACAAATATACAATCTGTCGAATAACTGACGTGCTTGTCTGAGGCGACTGATGAATGTAGATGAAAAGAAAGAAGTGTGTTTGGATCGTAGCCAGTGGAGGGAAGTGGTCTCAGTCTATCCCTATGAAAAGGAGGCGTGATAGATATGTATGTAGGTATGTATGCATAACCTATAGAGGTAGATAGAACGTAAGAAATAAACATAGAACCCATTCTTCTTTTTAAACATGAAAACTTCTTCCAATTAAGGCTGAAAATAATCTGTAATAAACAAGGATAAAAGATTAGTTTTCTCTTCGAAAATTGCTTCAAATATAGCTTGTAATTACGGCCAAAGCCAGTCTAGAGACTTGTTAAGGATACGCAAAGACCATTCTTAAAAATGAGGCTTAAATTTCCAATAATTACTCCTTTATGGAGTAGGCTTAGATTGAAAATTTGTTGGACATATAACTGGGCTTAAGAGGTTTTTATATAATTTTTCCGACGTTTTTATGCTTCGTAAAAGAGAATAATACAAAAAGAAAATGCCGATGTTTTATGAGTGATTCGATTGAAGCTACTAGCAAACTTGATTAGGTATTTCAAAAATGATTGGTAGGTATTTATATATTCCAATTTTTGTGAAAAGAAATATTGCTTTTTTATCTATCTTATTAGGTAAATACCTTTTTTATTACTTGTATATTTTTATACGTCATTTATATATTTTTATAGTCACAATATATTTTTAAAACACTAAAGCGGCAGATACTAAATTGGTGTACGGTGAATGGTGCCCGAGTAAAAATCCTATTAAAACCTTAAAGTTATTTTATATTTTATGCGGTTCTCTCAAATAAAAGGAGTAAATAGCCATTTCATAACCTCGTCCATTCATTGAACCTTCTTTATTTATTTACAGCGGATAACCCTGAAAGCCTTCAAACAACGTATTGAAAATTGATGGTCTTTGAGATTCTATTGCTTTTAGAAGAATTCCGTTGCGGTTCACTTGCTTACCCTTTTTAAGAGTCGCTGGATAATAGAATGTATTCAGATACTTATTTGTATTTAAAAATAAAATGAAATAAGCCATAAAAGGTATGTGTCTATAGTTTCTTTTTGCTTATTTTGTTTTATGTCTTTTTTTCTTTTTTCCAAACTCTGTTTCCATCAAAGTGGAGTGGATGTTTTATAATTTAATACACAGTAAATTTTAGTATTTCGGTTCCCTTTACGTTCGTAGTAAGAACGTACGTGGTATCTTCTTATAAAAACGAAATCTGATTATGGGGTTAAAAAAACCTTCTCTCCTTTAGGCTTTACTAGAAACGGTGCCTAAAACATCAATGGTAAGAATTTCATTTTCACCAATCCCAATTAAATATGTATAGCTAGGTAGACAAGGACTGAACTTTAACCTCTATTTATATTCAACACTTACCTATATTCATCGTCGATAAAATTCTAGTGCGATTCTACTCGTTTACAAGGAAGACATTGTCATTGCCGTAATCGCGATCAGCGTCCAAATTGGTTTCCAATAAACTTGGTTTATCTTAGTTTTATATGTTCTATTCTGCAGAACGACTTGCACTACTATAAGACGACAGTTACCTACGAGTAACACGATTATATTAAACTACAGGTATTTTGAAATGAAAGACGTAAGTTTGGAGCGTATCCAAAGAAAGGAAATCTCTGGAGTCGTAACAGATGTTTATATAAAGGTAGTTTAACAATAAAGTAATCTTTTTTGTGTAGAAATTATAACCTATGTGGAATTTAAATGGCAAAATAGTTTCTATAGACAGTTATACTTCTCCAATTTATACAGGGTGACTTTAAATTAGCGAACGATAGAAAAGGATAAGCATGTACTACTCGTGATAACAAACAAATTTTACTATGGGACCAAGTTTATTCTGACGAGTGCATGCATATCCTTTTCTATCGTTCACTAATTTAAAGTCACCTTATATTATATTTGTCAAAATTTCCTTAACTGCGTTAAATTAACTTTACGAAGAGTTAAAAATAATAAAATTATATTTTCTACGAAGTTACCGCTTTGTGCTCTAAAGAAAACTTTTCAAAGTGGTTGTTCAACATCAAAGTTTTTTTAGCCGCACCAGTTTTCATTCTCAGGGGAGTGTGGGGGCAAAGAAGGGAAAACTTGAAAGGCTAAGGTAGGAAAACTCGAGTAAAACGCAGGAAGACATCGTCTCATACGAAACCTCTGAAAATAATGTGAATTTTTAAAATGGCCACTTTAATCACTCGTTGCCGCTAAATTACAATTTTAAAATGGTTCGTAGAATATAAATTGTAACCAGTTTTTTTCTTAATTTTTTGCTTTCTGTGAGTTGATATTTGGATTTGAAAAAGATAGTTTAAAGACTTTTATATACAAAAGTCCCGTGGCCGCATGTTTTTCACGACTATTTTGATTCTGACTTCTTGCTGTTGTATAATTTTTTTTGCTAACATAGTAATAGTAAGTGAATTAGCGTAAAAATACATAAAATCGTATATTTTACGACGAAATCCAAGATGTGAGCGGAAGACAGCTACAGAATGTTATTAAACTTAAATAGGTTCCACTGTATGCATTTACGACCGCAGAATAGAGTTTGAAGGATCTCTGTGAAAATCTTAACGCTCAGATACGACTATAATACTTTACTTTATCTTTATTACTTTTTTACTGCATGAATTACCATACTAAAATTTTAAAACGAGTGTGTAATAATTTTTAGATTTACATAATTAGAAGGAATTAGCGCTGTGCGAGACGAAAAATGTGTGAATTCTGGCAAATTAGTCTCAGTAAAAACTTTAGGAAATAGTAAAGTAATAGCATGTACAAAAATGTTTTGAATAGATGTGTACTTTATGATAATCGAAAAATATGAAATGACCTTGGTTTGAAATACCTCAAAGATTCAGAATACAAAGAAAATACAAAGAAACTGATATTTATCTAACTGTTTTTGGGATAAGTAGTAAGATAACAGTTTACGTTAAAAAAATAACCGTAACCCTGCCTTTACGGAGATCAGAGAGTAAACGTTATTTTTTCCTTATTTCGACATGAAAAGGAAAATTTCTTTAATACGACTCAATTCACCCGATTTTTCTGTAACAGGGTTCCTTTTACTTGTTCGGACTTGTTTTACGCACAAGTGCATTTTCTCGACGTTTACTTTTGTAAATAGGAAGCGGAAATGCAACGGTTGCACATGCAGTTGGGTTTCAAGTAAGTTATTGCACTAACAATCCATTCTGGGGGAAAAGACAAGGAAGAATGTTTTTAAGTTTAACTTTGTACCTAGGTTACTCGTATTTAGCGTTTGGGATTAAATCGCTTCTGGTATTTGAACTATTTGGTCTTTATGTTGTTTGTTGTCGAGAATATTCTGTTAGAAATATATTAACTTATTTGAAGCTTGATTACATATAGTAGTTTGTATCTAATTATGATGCGAAAGATAGATATAACTACTCGTACATAAAGACGAATCAGTTCACAATTCCTTCTTTTTATAATTGAAAACATACATAATATTAATAAAACCACGCAAACTGAATTTAAGCAAATTATACTCGAATATTTGTTTCTCCGAAAATCCATAATAAATTTAATAACAAGCAGAATCCTTCAGAAATTCGCTTACAGCTAGAATTTCCTAAGAAACTCAAACTGATACTCCCTGAGGCATATTTTGTAAGCAAAACATGTGAATATTTTTTTAGGGCAAGTATCGTGATACGAAATAAACGCCTAATTTCATTCCAAATGCTATAAAAACATGCTCCCTACAGATTTTCTGGAACCAAACCGCCTACGCTCTTGTTCTTATAAGATACGACTGTGAGGTAGATAGTCAAATATTCCAAAATTCGAAATTGAAATATAAGGCAAATATTTGAAATGTCATTCTACACCACACTACTCGTATTTTAATATTGTTCAACCTACGACTGACATTTTGATTTCCCATTTTTATATTGTTTGACGACGTGTATGTAGAATTGTTTGAACTCTAAAAACAATAGATACACGTACGTCTCATAAAAATAATCAAGCCTCGCAGTTATTACTTGCGTAAATGATCAGAATTGATGATTGGTCTACAATTCTAGAAATTATTGTACCTGTTTTAGATTGTATTTAAATATATTTTTTGTTGATTTAATAATCTTTCCGTGACCATTATTATTTTTCCTTCATTACTTTTCCTGGTACATGAAAAATTTATTTCACGATTTCGTTTATATACCAAATTATCTAATTAGCCTGCAGGTAGTTTTAATGGGATTCGTAATTGTTTTCTGTTGTTTATAATTTATAAAAAATATAAAACATTTTTATACAAGGCCTTTGTCAAATTGAATTTTCTTTGATACCTACCTTAATAAACTATTGCTTTATTAGTAAGTATTTAGTAATCTGTGCTATTACTTATTTACATTTAACGAATTTATCAGACGAATCTTTATAATATTAATGCACCTAACACATTCCACACTATTCAAAGTTTGAATCATCCATTCCATCAAAATTTCTTTTAAAATACTTATCAATGTTAAAAAGAAATTCGATAATAAAAAAAGCCACAATTTCAATAAACGTGGGGCATGTTAATTCCATTGGTTATATCAGGTTATATCCAATCGATTTAAAGTATACTTGGTAACCCAGTTGCTAAGATAAGAACTTTTTAGATCCAAATGGGCTGGGGAACCTCGAGTCCCGGTTGCGAGTGACAAATAGCCTATTTACATTCTCCTATTCCAATAATAGAGTTCCCCGTGAGAGTATTGATCACAGATTAATTGGAGGTTAGATGTAGTGCGCGGGATTGGTTACGTAAAGTAGTTTGTACGACTTTTAAAAGTACCTACTTAAATACTAATCTTTTTTTCTACAATGATTCTAACGGGTTTAAAAACCGAACTTTTATTTGTTTTCCTTCTTAAAGTATCGCATTTTATAAAGTGTAATAAGTGAATGCAATTTTAATGTCTTATAAGCATTTTAGTCAAGATTATTATTTATATTAATGCATCTTTAATATCTCGTTCTTGTACTATAAACATCAAAGTTTGACAAAACCATCAGGGATTTTTCTCATCGTTCCTTGATCAAAAACTAAGGCATACCTACCTATATCTATTTTATTTGGAATCTATGCTATTGATTCCCGATACAGTTATTGTTATTGCCGTATGTTGCTCGCGTATAGTAGAATCGCCAGTACAAACTGCGAAACCCTGAATTAAGTGCTTTTACATGCAAATACCATTCTGTTTTTTAGCCTCCGGTTTAGAAACGTTAATTGTCTGTAGGAAATGAGGTTTGAATAAACATTAAGTTTTTTCGCGTTTGTTGGTGCTAATTTAATTTTAATTTGAATGGGGTTATGTTTTTTAATTCGTTAATTTGCATGAGTGTTGCGGTTTGTTGTTTTAAATTTCTGTTTGGATTGAGAAGGACATACAAACTGTAATGAAAAATTTTATCTTTGCTAGATGACACTTTCAAGAAAAAATTGTGTAAATATGAAAATGCAGGTATCATTAATATATGCGATTGTATACAATACAACACTGTAGTTACATTTAGTCTATTTCGGTACCTTTACGGCTTCTAAAATCACAGACATATAATTCATATAATGCGTTATAACACATCTACGTTAAACATGCCGGGGGTTAATAGGCAGTCATATACGGACAACCTTATTTTGGAAGCTGGGGATTTGTCGAATATTTAATGTTTAATTTTGAAATACAGCTGGCCTTTCCCATCCAAGTTTTACTAAGAGCGACCTTGTGAAGCTCTCACAAGAACAAAGCAAATATCTTAAAGATAATGTTGCGATAAGAGTTTAGAACATTGTACATTTGTCTTGCATGTCAACGGCTGAAATGGATTTGTTTTTTGTTTTTATTTTTGTCACAATTCTTAAAGTCATTTTTGCAAGATATTTTCTTATCATAACGATGATGTTTTGGTCAGATAATTGGCCTTGTATGTTTTCTAAAATTAATTTGTTGAAGACTCAATAGAAAAACAGTAAATCAAAACAGAAAACCATTTCATTAAATCTTCTAAAAACTGTTTTCTTAACTGAAAGAAATCTCATCCCTCAGCGACGCGGTAAAATGAAAACACGATAAATATTGTATCGACAAAATATGAAAGTAAGAGCGGCGACCCTTAGAATTAATCAAAGTTGAAATGAAAGGCTGAGCCTCTTGAGTAAAATTTAAAAACACTTCGTTTTAACACCGTACTATCGTAAAATAACGTCACAGCACAAATTGAATGAGGTTTTTAAGGTTGTTGTCTTTCTCAACATTTTATGAGGCCACAACAGTTGTGAAATGTTTACGAGAAAAGTTAACGTTTTAAAATTAAAAGTATACAGCAACTGGACCTGAATAAAGATGACTTTAACATGACCCAAGGCGGGTATAACGACACAGATTTAAAAATTTAAGCGACAAACTTGTGACGTAATGTTATTTTCCTTATTTTTGAATACATTTTATTCCGTCCAGATTTGAATGTGAGTACGCGGACGATCTCAAATGTTTCTCATGCATTGCACTGATATTCGTATGACTAGTGCATTAGATATCGAAATTAGTAGCTCAGGCGAAATAAAATAACACTATTTTTCTAATACCTATCTATATAAAACGAATATATTTGCGTCATATGCCTTTTATAAAGGCCGTGGAATGAGGTACTCTACAAAATTTACACTTAACCTTATACAACACTCATACATAAGGCATTCTGTCTCCAAGCGCTTTGCCTAAAGTTATTTAAGATCAAAATTCCTTCTAAATATAAATCGTAGTAAAACTCCCAAGTACATAGATCTGACAACAATCTCAATCGAAGAACAATTCAAGTCCACAATACGCTATCTCAGCGATAATATCTAAATCATCAGCCTTCCAACGATACAGTTTGTGGATCTGAGTTTTATCCCCGCCCTGACCTATTTTCTCCCGCAATAAAAGTGCATGCTCTTCCCAGTTTACATTCTGTGCGCTTGGGGTGCAATTATGTGGTGCTTGGCATTGTTCCTTCAAATGAAAATTGAACGTCATTATTTCAAAGTGTGATTCTTTTTCATAGTTTAGTTTTGATAGAATATTTTTGTTTTAAGGTCGATTTTTAGGACTTATTAGCTATTATTTGTGGGATTGGATTATATACCTACAAAGGAACACAAAACAGTTTAATTTTATAAATGGTTTGCTTCAATGGCTCAACATTTTAGAGGTTCTATTTGAGATTTTTAATTGCAAACTCTCAAAAGTTTCATTTTGTGAATATTAAATTGCAATTTGCTCATTAAAATCCATTTTCAAAGTAAAACGTTAATGCAATATTAAAGTTTATTTATTCATAACTCATGGAATGAGGATAATGCATTCTTAATTGAGGTACAAAGCGAGTTATGCATTTCGTAAACTTCCTTTGAGATTTACTCGAAATTTTCATTAAAATAATAACAAAAGTTTGGGATTTTGAAATATCTTCAAGCTTCCCGTTTCGTGTTTCATTGTTTGTAAATTGTTCAGAACTAAAATATTGTTAGTAAGTTGGAAAATTATTGAAAACGTGGACGATTTTCCTGTTGTTGTAAAGCGTTGTTGTTTATGATAGAATATAATGTTTATGATTAATTATACTTGGAAATATAATACGGAGGCGTATTTTACTTGTATTTGTTATGATATTTTTTTATGTATTGGAAAACCAACAAGCTTAAATATCTCGATATTTCTCATGCGAGTCGACGTATGAAGTACCTGTTCTAATTATTGTTCTTGTTTTCTTTTTAGTACTCTTGTTGATCATTATCGAATGCCTCGCTGAGTAATTAACTTATATTTATAAGTTCATAATAATAACAAAATAATAATTATGATAATACGAGTACATTTTATTACTTAATAAGGTTTTCGTAAAGAAAGGTCATTGACCCATACATTAAGTAATTTCGTAGAATTATCATCGACGCGCAGCTCGTTCTGGCTCAAATAAAACAAGGCTGAATACAAATAGGGATCTTAACCGTATTTTCCTCTGGAACGAATAAAGTGACATCTACATTTTGAGTACAGGACGTGTGTATGTGGTTTCGTATTAAGTTTTCATTCTTTCTGTTATTATAAATGAGATTATTACGTTTTTGTTTGAATAATGAAAAGTATGGGTTTGTCATCTGTTTCTATACTTCAATTAATTAACTGGCCCGGCTGAAAAAAAATCCTAAAGTTAAGAAGAAAATACATTTAATATCTTTTTAAATATTATAAATAAAACAAATCGCTATAGTATAGTCTGTCCAAAAAGAGTAGAAATTAAAAAGTGGCAACACTGTAGTGTCGTCTCGTTTTTTTAGATTGATTCGAAAGGGACGACGTTACTGTATTGCCATTTTTTAAATTTCTTTTCTTTTTGGACAGACTGTATTTGTATGATGAAAACAGATAACTAATGTATAGAACAGCGTCTAAATAAACATGAAATATCAAGTAATATAGATGCCAATCAATTCACACTATGATTCACATACAGCTGTCTGAAATCCCAACGGTTTCACCATAGTTTGTAGACAATATGTTATTGGGAAACTATGGAGCATGACGTTCGAATACTGCAATTTGAATATTCTCTGAAATATCAAGGTCCTTGATGTAGGCACTATAAATTCAAATAACCTATTATATGGATATATTATAGTGTAGTCTTATTGTTATATCCCAGTTAAATACATTATTTTTGATACCTTATAGTGGTTACTGGTTATTGGTGGTTATTTAGTACGGATCCAAAATTTTGAGAACTATTTCTAAACTAAATATCTCAGATTGGATAAGAAACGGACATAGTGCGTAATAGCTCTCTCATTTTAAATAATAATTAAAAATACAGAACCAAACCATTAATGCAGTAATTTGTTATGAACTTAATATACTTGATATTTTATCTAAACATTATTTGTTATACGAATCTTCTAAAATATTCCTTCAAGAACGTAAATACCTATAATTCTTTGCATTCAATCCTACTGTCACATTTCCGTAGCATCAGGAACATGACAAAAGCATTCGTGCGCAATTTTCTTGCGGCAGATGGTATGTATGTCTATTCCGGATTCAGTAACGTAATGTTTCTATCTTTATTTATACCTCTACAAACTTTATATTTATAAAGAGAACTATACGTAGGTACTTATTTATCTGGTAAGGTGTAGATCTTGTCAGATAATTAACTACCTCTCGAATTTATATGACTTTTCTAAAATAAATGCAATTTTTAAACTTATTGTAACTATCAAAATGCTTATTTTTCCTGTTTATGTAGCCAAAAGTCGGTTGCAGTCTTTAAATTATTGAAAGAAGAAAAATGGCCGATTTTTAGATTACATTTAATCAAATTAAATAATTATATGTTCGAGATACAGAATAAACAATGTAATATTCTCTCAGCTTACAATATGCACTATCATACAACAAAAGTACGAAATACTGGTAAATGATGGTTCGTCCAAAACTCGAGATATAATCAATGAAACCGTAAAATTTTATCGACGCTCAGCCACATTCAAATACGGAACAATACGAGACGTTCCCGGATGGCGTATCACGAAATAGGTTCTTGTATCTGTAAACAACGTGCTTGTTAACTGTAAGACCCGGATTTAAACCGATATGTAGGTTACAATCTGTTTCTTTTATGTTAAAATAGAATGTTATTTGATACTGGTACAGCTAGTTACATACACTATTGCATCCCAATGCTGGGTTCAGTTCACTGCTGAGTCCCTCCCTCCCTGCTCTACATCCAGTTTTAGTGTGCACCAGGATTTGCTAGATACTTTTTATTTGCCTATTTTATCCCACTGCTGGGCAAAAGCCTCTCCCATGCCTCTCCACAGATTTCTGTCATTGGCTGCTTCTCAGCAATTCACCTAAGATACTGACAAAATAAAATCATTAGTACATTTTTGACACTAAAGTTTAAACATAATACATTTTGATTGTCTTAAAATTGACAGTTGCGAATACAATACAAACGAATTCACATTCAAATGAAACCATCTAGAGATTCTAAAAGTCTTTTATGAACATATCCATTCACTGTTCAGTTAGCAGTATTCGTGAAATAGCGTCAGTATTTCAACGGTTTGGAGCGAAAAGAGCAAATTGCGCGGATGTCGCTGCACACACAAAGGTTGGGAGTTATTGCTCGCCGGCGTGACCCGTTGTATGACCGGACGCGACTACGGGCAGGTGTCTATGCGGGACAAAATGTTACGTTTTGTTTGCGGCCGTCTTCCGGATTTGAGAATTTTTTTGTCGGTTTTAGTTGAAAGTAATCATAATTTCACGTACTAAGTACATGGGTTCTACGTCTGTATCAGACAAATCATGCTGCAAGGAAGACTCTGTTTTTGGTGACTGAAAAGACCATAAAAATCTCTTAATAAATCTAGACTAAGAAATTCTGGTAGGTACCTATTTACTCGTTAGTAAAATCAAATCTCATATTTCTTATACTAAGCACTTAAGTAGTCTGTCTAGTTCGCCTCGAAACTTAGTGACGGTCAAAATACTTAGCGTAACTTGAAGTTTCATCACATAACCAACAAAGCTTAATTAAGATCACGTTTAACCATCGATAGGTATTCTAAGATTATCTCAAGTACCTTAACTTCAAAGAAACTGGATAGTTTTAATTAAGTACCTCTCAAATGTACCTACTTAATTTGGTAATTCAAGACAAATGTGTACGGTAATTTTTGTAAAAAGACTTTACGAAGAAAAGTCTTTTAAACGGGCATAAAATTTTTGTACGAGTGTTACGGTTTTCATCGGTAGTCATCAAAAAGATTTCAGTATAAAGCTTGAATAAAAACAATCTTAATACCAAGATTGAAGGCATCATTACTTTAACACCACAAACATAACATACAACCTCAAAATCACCAGCTTCAGACATGGAGGCTGAACAAACTTTATCGCTACATTTTAATTAAACAAAATTAATGCGCGTTCCCGGCCATTAATTTCAGGCTCGGATGGCACGCGTCAATGTGTCCGACGTGACTTGACTAGACATATGAGGTAGCTGGGGAAGGCTGTGGGAGGAAGTATTAAGGTTTAAAAGTTTGCGGATATGGTGCCTTTGAGATGTAAGAACCGCGGCTCACTTTATTTTTGTAATTGCTCCGTTCACAAAGAGGTACATTGAACTTCAATCGAGGTACATTTAGGTACATTGAAGGTACATTCCTGTGGGATACGAGATATTCAAATCCCCCACATACACCCACCATTCTTACTCACTCTCCGCCTTGTCTTCTCTCATCATATTTAAGAGTGTCCCTCTTTTCGGTGGAGTCTTCGCCACTCTACCACAGATTATTGAATACCACGTACTCTGCTCTATTCTCTGCCGTAGAATATTAAAATGAAGTAGGTATCTACCTAAATAAATCCTAAGGTTTCTTATTGACTTTGTGAAATAGGTATTCGTACACACACTTTAAATAATTTTGGAGTTGCTCTGTATGAAGTTTGCAATGATGGCAAGGTGACATGAGAATATGTTATTCTGACATTCAGAAAAAGCATTGGTGATTTTAAAATATCTAGAATTAACTATTTTATTAGTCAATGTCTTTGTAATTTTCACACAAATAAATGAAGACAATTTTGTCGTCTATTATACGTATTATCTAATAAATATTCTTTCCTCAACGATACCAACGTGACAGCAATATCTCACGGTTGTTTAGATAGTTCGCTGGTAGATAGTATGCGAGGAATTACTCTTTAGTATTTTTCATATCCAGACCTAAGTATGTTTTTATGCATGACTGTCTTTTGGAAGTCGTCGTTTGTTCATAGTAAATGTAGGTTATGAGATAGAGTTTTTATTTCCTAAGAATTTATACTTGTGATTTTTTTGCCAGGCAATACCTATTCTTTGGATAAGTATTGATCTGAAATTAATAAAATTGTTAAAAGATAATCGCGTTCGCTTGATCTTTTGATCTCATAATCTAGTCAAATCTTTAGCGAATATATATTAAGAATACTTTTTTAATCAGTACTTCTTAGTACTAAGAAGCCCAACAATAGTGAACTATTAATAGACACTAAGTATTGTTTTTTAAGCTCGCTTCACTACCGATAAATTAAACTACATAATATTGCTTAATCAAGCAACATTTAGCGACACAGTAGCTTCATTACATGAGACGTTTAAACTCAAGTTAGCAGTAAGACAACAAAACTTTTTGTCGTATTTACTCAATTTGACAATGCAAATCCTTTATTTCTCCGCAGTTGGTACTGCAAACGTATCGGAACGTTTTGTGAAAGTACAGAGCGCCCGGGGCGAGTGATAAGACGGATTTAGCGTACGACGACGTTAGGTTTTTGTACAGGGGAAGCTATAGAATCTTTGGGAGAACGATATTTAATCATTTTACCCAATTTACACATTTTAGAAAACTATTTAAGTTTGCCATTAAGATAAGAAATTGAACGTAAGTACCTACCTATATTTTTGTAACTGTAATGACAACATAAGTATACTGTTATAGTACCTAACCGATAGGCAATCAACGAATACGTAGGTAGGTCATATTTACCTCCTCTTTATTATTAGTGAATAATCAGCCGACCTGCTCAAAGGTAGTTTAAAAAGTGATACTTTTTAATACAAACGCTTCCGTCAACATTTATAATAATGTTTTGGAGCAGTTTATTAACAAAAGAAAAACGTTCGAATTCGGATTCAGAATAAAATTTTATAGCTTTAATCATGAATACAGCATAGTTACTAGTGTAGCAAAACCTTAAAAGTCCCCATTTGTTACGAGCATTTCGCAGTAATGCCGCTTCGGAAGGACGGAAAATATTTGGAAAGAATATACGTACAAACAAACAACAAACAGAATTGGCATTTCGTGCGCGGGTCATCTCTAATTCATACTCCGTTCAGTTGTTGGAAAAGGAGTACGAGTAGCCTTCACGTCGCTTTTTTTGACAGGGGTTTGTACCGGAAAATCACTTAAGGTGCGTACAGACCATATAACATAACATGTTATTTAACATTGTTATATAACATGTTTTGCATAATGTGGACACTGAATGTTATAAAACATGGTATAGTAACACGTTATTGATATGTACAACAATGTTATATAACTTTGATCGCGTGGATTGTACTGAAGAACGACAAACGACAATGGTTATATAACATTGTTATATTGCATTGTTATTCTAATGTGTACAGTATTATTTTATGTTGCAATGTTGAATAACAAGGTTACATAGTGTGGACGTGTTATAAAACACAAGTTAAATAACATGTTACATGGTCTGTACGCACCTTTAGACTTGAATTTTTTTGATAATAAATGAAGAACTTGGAGTTTTTTTTTACTTTTAGTTGGTATCTTAACACGCTCACTGCGTTATGAGGTTGAATAAGCCACATGCGTGACTTCTCGCTGGTGCGGCCGTCAAAATCATGTTCTTTCACTCAGTGCGGGTGGCGACTATTATAACATTTCCTATTAGTACGACAAAGACAAATATAACGAATTACTTCTCTCACGAAATCTAATCCAATGACGTAGTTAATAAGATATGAGGCTGAATAGGACTCAAACGCACTGAATTGAAATTAATCCATTACAGTGCGGAGTGAGGTCGAATCTGTCTCAAGAAATGTAGGACTCATAGCCGCACGGAATGAGGCGCGTCTTAGCTTAGTGTTGTGACATGTATCGACGGGAACGCACGCTGCATCGTAGAAGGAAAAGGAACACAAAGAACAAGAAGAAATACATAAAGAGCAGGAAGAGAAAGATCAAGAGCTGGGTGAGCAACATCATGAGCAGGAAGAGCAAAATCAAGAGCAGGAAGAAGAACACCAAGAGCAAGAAGAAGGGCAAGTTATTCGGAATTATGGCGATTACGAAGTAGGAAATGACACAGAGAGAGAAAATATAATTCAAGATAGTGATGAAAATGAAAATACAGACATTTCGATTGACAGTTCAGAATCAGATGACGTAGAAGAATACGAAGACGAATCAGTGTAATAAATCATACTGCTTGCCTTGTTTTAATCAAAAACATTTTCAATAAGTAATGATAAATGATTGATTTGATTTTTTCTTTAATAAATATAAATATCGAAACTGCAACTTTCTTTTATTCCCATCACTAGTCGAGACTCAAATTGTACTTTCATTCAGTGCAATGTGAGGCAGAACTGATGCCATATATATTTTTTTAATTATTTCAATATCAAAATATGATAACTTCCGGCGAAGCTATATTTATCTTGAACAACACTTCAAGATTGTAATAGTAAAGTTTCAAGCAAATATTGTCATTTTTGAGCTATATTTAAGGTGTTTTTTGGAAACAACATTTTGTGAGGCTGAAAAGGTCTCATACGCACTGAAAAGAAGTACAAAATTGTCTCGAAAAGACCTCATTCGCACTGGCTGTAAGTCTTTAAAAAATGGCTTAGCAGCTAGCGTGTTAAGTCAATCTTTGTTTCGAAACTCTGTTGATTTGCTCCTACATTTCGCGTCTGATCAACAGCGCAAGTATGTCGACGTTTCATATATAAAGCTATTCACTACCTTACTTTATTAATTTGAGGATGATAGCAAAACAAAACTACTTGTAAAACTAAAAGAAAACTTATTGTTGTCAGTCTTTTCAATTCACAAAAGTAATGAATTTTCTTCCTGAAGCTGTTAAGATTTTTTTTCATTCCATTCACTACCTAACATCTAACTCTTTAAATCTAAACGATATAAACCCTTACAAAGCTTCTACGAAGCTTCTATAACAAACAATTTACTCTAACCAAAGATGACAGTACAAAATGCAGTGAGACGTCACAGTACAATTACAAGCTATCCCCAACAGGGCTATTATTCCGAGCGAGTTAATCTCCCATCAAACGGTACTGGAAGGCGATTCTGCTTCTTTACACTCGTACAAGTTCAAGAAGCCTTAGCAATTTTACTATGATAGTTATCACGCGTCAATCTGTCATTATGACATTTAAATTTTAGGCAAAGATGCGACAGAAAGACTTGTGAGTTAGGTGCTTGGAACCTAGGGACCATGGAAAAGAAAAAAAAACATTTTTTCTATTCTCTGATAAACCCCTACTTGCCATGCGTTAATAGTTCGAATTCCACCAGAGACAAAATATGAACGACAAAATCACACACAAACACCAACAACATACAACAACTACAACAAGGTGCTCACTTGATATTAGCAGAGTCCACAAACGGTAGGTATTTACTTTATTTTTAAAAATAAAAGTGTGAGTAATAAAGTACGAAGTCTTTTTACAGCGCGTATACTAATGTGCTTTGGGGTAATTTCGAATGAAATTTTTCTTGGGGTAATTCCGAAAATGTACCGCATGTCACTCTTTTTGAAGATTCGTTTTGGAATTGACCCTCGAAAAATAGCATTCGAAATTATCCCAATGCACTTAAGCCTACAAATTTTTCACTAGCGAGTGTTTTAGTACATTGGGATTGAGATCTATGTGCATTTAAGCAGCGCTCACGTAAGTAATCAGAATTAGAAGCTGGTAGCTTACATCTGAAGCATGTCCACTAAGCTGTAATTAAGAAATTGGTATGGCTGGATTAGGTAACTTGTCATTTTGACAGTTGAGGTCAATTTTGTAAATTGATTATATTAAAAATGTAAGTAGGTAATGGTTTAATATTTAACACTAATAGCCACAACATACGTTCATCAAAATGTTTTACTTCGTGCGATTATTTCCCAAACTCTTTTTTCCAGAAAGAAATTGAAACAAGCCCTGCTCACCTAACCTCATACAAAAGTGAAATCATAAAAAGTTATAGACACTTATTTGTTAGTACGGAAAGGCTCCGTAGTTTATAAATAAACAATCAAAAATAACTGGAGCGTCGAAAATCTATAACGACAAAGGTGATGCCAGAAATAGGTCAGATATAGAATTAATTAACTCAACAAGTATTATTTATTGTTTGATTAAGTGTGGGACGAAAATTTCGGGTGTCAGGTGTTGAAAACAATTCATTGATTTGGTAGACAGAAAATATTCTCAGCAAATGAAAAATAGGCAACAATTTTGTTTGTTATCAGCTGTTTCGGTCCAAAAAGGTTAATTAGCAAAATCTTCACCAATTCTAACAAGGAATTCAATTATAATTAATGTAATTATTCAGACCTCGTTCAAAACAGTCATAATAATCTCAGGACATCGTAAACTAAACCCAACAAACGTCAGACTAGAGAATCGTTTCAAGTTAACAACGATACATAAAGCAGGTCACAATCCCCTCAATCAGAGGGTAAGACGTGACAGGTCGACGAAACTAACTCACAGTTTGTTCTCGTATCTATTGATTTGAGAGGTCTAGAATTAGAAAGTTTCATCAATAATGGACCAATTCTTCGTGCGGCTTTGGCTATAACAATTCTATATTTTATTAGAGTTATTGAAACTCCCTATCAGCGAATCAAATACGAGAGTGGGTACATTATTATAGCGATACAGATTTACATGCTTATGCTTATAAACACCTAGTTCTTTGCGTAGATTTAAAAGGATTTATTGGTAAAATATTGTTGGGATTATACAGAAAACTAATTTTAATCAAAAAGTTAAAGTATCTGTCCCTTACGTTGTGCTATATGTTAATAAAATCACACGTGACCTGATGAGACAAATTGCAAGAACAATCGCCCGGTTATCGGAATAGGTCATCTTTGTAGGCCCTTGTGAAGATCACGGGAGCATTATTGTGTTGAGAATGCGAGGACGTGTACAAATAGATTCTTACTGATACGAGTCGGTATCTCCAATGATAGATGGTCAGGCAGATAAGTTATTGTGCTCATCATTTTGTTTGGCAACGGTCTTGTGGATGTATTTGTTTATGGGTGTGCTGAAGATGCTTCAATTTGATATACGAATAGTCATTCCAGAGTGAAATATAAGGATGATTTTATTAATGTTAAAATTATGGAAATGTTGGTAGGGGCAGATCAAGACGTATCTCGATCAAATCGGGAACTAGTAAAAGGCTAAGTAAGGAGTACCCTAAACTGACGAGCATGCATGATGTGATTGATCAATGTAGAAAGAGGCGTGACAGATATTTATGGAATGTAAAAACAGTTTCACTAATTACAAAATATTGCAATAGAGAAATCTACCTTACTTGTAATTACACAAAAAGATCAACACAAATTAGAACACAACCAAAAACACCTCTGTCCCCAAATAATAGGACAATTTCCGGAAACCGTGGCTAACACGTACACACATCGTCTGTCTGTATATTCCGGAATAACCAGAATGAGTCGGAACTGTGCGGCAGTGGGGCGGAAAGTGTGACATGTCACTGTAGCTGTGGAAGCAGCCGCTAAATTACTGGAGGCCACTGCAGCGATGGATGGATTGGACAGATTGCGGCCGAATGTAATGAGATGGTTTGATTGTTCGACGGTTTGGTGCAATTGCAGTTTTATGTCTTTTAGAAAAAATCTTTTGGAGTTATAGTTGAGTTGTTGATATTAAATAGTTTGATAAAAGTATTCTGATGATGTAACCATGACATGAATTTTGACTCCGCTATGCTAGTACATTTCTTTGATGCTTTTAATAATATAAAATGAAATCATATATGTACAAAGTTTTGATTATTATAATTTAATTTTAACAACTCTAGATACCATAATAAAAAAAAAATGTTTATTTTGAACACACTTCCTGAAAAGGTAGTCACGTTTTAATCGTTGGAATAAGTAGATATGATTTCCTTAAACTTTTGGAATAGTCGGGTTTAGTGGAACAGTTGAATTGTAATAAAATACCCCGAGTTTGCTTTAGAGCTCGGAAAATGGCTGAAAATTTCTCATAACGGTTAAAAGCTGTGTGATTAAAACCGAAAACTTTAATTATGGAGTTAGAATTTTAAACTTAATTACTTTCCTTTGGCTCAAGGTTTAATAAAGTAGATTTTTTAGTTCTCCTCGATGAAGCAGACGTTTTACTGCTTTTGCTTGCACTAAAATATTTAAAAACGAAGCTGAGCTCAGAATTAAAAATAGATAAAAAACGTATTGAATGTTGCTGTAATTACGTTTTGTATTTTATTTTGTTAAAATATTTCCACCATTAAATTTTTTCAACGGTTTAATTAGATTTCTTTTGCACATCTGCACTATATACCTACATTTTGTATTTTTCGAAGTAAGAAAATAATGAGTGTGATAATTTAGGTCAATTCGGAGGAAGGCATACATTTCCGAGTTTCTTTCTTTCCTCTACCTTTGTTTTTAAACTGTAAGTATGCAGAAAAATAGGTCACAATAATTAGTGCTGGAAAATTCAAGTTAAAACGGAATACTTTAAAATAAGACAACTTGAATACGTGAAGTTTATTTAAATGAAGAAGATTCGTTTTTTATTCGTTACTTGAATTTAATTTATGTTTTAATTACCTAGTTCTACAAAAGATTGAATTTTGATTAGATGTTATCAAACGGTACAATAAAGAAAATATATTATTTGTGCCTATCGTAAATAAACAATTATAGTATCGTAAAGTATCTTATTAAAAATAAATCTTTACAAAATCACTTCAATAATCATCATACAGACGTCAGGTATCATGACAAACATTAACTGACCACACATTAAACAGTGAATTATTTAAATATTTTTCTCTACCTATTTCTAAAATGTTGCAGCCCTAAATAAACACCGTGGGAGTTTTCCACAACCCTCGGGTCCCTAAAATTTTAATTACGCTGCTGTATCCAACCAATTCTAGAGAAACTCGGTTGCTTTTAGTGTTATAGTACTACTGTTATTCTGAATGGAAAAATGCCATTTTATTTTCATTTCAGAATTAACTGAGTATCTTGACAAGTTTTATTTTTCGTTTGATATATGAACTTCTTTTACTACGCCTTGTCGCTCTCGCATCGCTCTTTTCAATCATCGGAAACGTCTTCTTAGGCTTAATGATGAGAGTGATAAAAACTTAGAAGCCTTGATGATACGTAAATAATAGAGTATAAAGGATATAAGACTCAGACGCAGTGAATAAAAAAAAAGTAGGTACGCGTCTGATTTTCAATTATTAAAAAAGCTTCGCTGATATCCGTACAGTATAAAATTGAATGTCCTAATACTGAATTTGGGCTGAATCAACATTTGCTATCAGATTTGTTTGTGATTATGTTTATAACAACTGAAATCGTGGCTCTAGTTCCATTTCCATACAAACCCCTTTTCATACAACGACTACTGCGACCAATGTTATTATAATTAGTGCACTAATATAAGTACTGCGTCGAAATTGTTAGCGGAGTTCAAACACATGCATACCACGAAAGTGCATTTTCTAATTACAATTTTTGTGGAATATACCTACTCCAGTGAAATTGTTTTACATAAATGTAGAAAGCTTAAACACTTGATCGTAAAAATGTTTGTTACATTTTTCATTTTCCCACACTAATGTTGATCAGCTGATTGGGCATTTTCTTATAAAAATAAAGTTTTTAAAATATTTTGACGAATGTTTCTTAAGTAAACCTGTAAAAAACAATATTAAAAGTATTTCTAAAATTTTGTATTGTGTAGTCGTCTTCAGAATTTTGACGTTAAAAAACTAACAGAGCGTTAATTCTAATGCGATTTTTTACTACCGATTGATAAATAAACAAACCTAAAATAAGTTTAACTTAACTAAAACATATCTCAAATTTTAAATAGCATATGTGCTAATTTTGTTCCTCTTATCTTATGACATGGCAAAAACTTTTGAAGTGCGAAACTCCCATAACAAGGCACCCATGAAGGATAATGGTGTGACAAGGGGAGATATCCACACATCATTATAAGGAAAACCCTTAAATCTGTTGCGAATCTAGAAAAATGTCATAGAAATGATACAGGAATTATTTTGTTAAAATGTCTTTAGTAAAATGAGTATGTTTTTAATTGTTTTGTTATCTTACAACTATCTTAGAAGTATTGAAGGAAAGTTGCAAATAAAAGTGGCTGGCTATGTTAAAATATTTGAAACATTTATTTCTTAAAAAAGATACGCAACGCTACCAAATATGAAGAAAAAATATAATGGTAATCAAACAATGTAAGTGCCTATCAAAACTCACAAAACATTAAACTTTTTCAATATTTTGTCACTTATCCTTTAAATCTCTTCAAAATCAACGAAATTGAAAGAGAGAACAAATTAATTAAAAAGCGAACGGAACCCGGACATAGATCGCGTGCCACATGACAGCTATCGCGGGATCGCCGGTTCTACCCCCGGCGTGGGTAATGAACGAGCGTTTGTCGCTAACCCTGTTTTTGTATCAATTAACTAGTTTTCAGGCAGAGGGGTCCTTTCTTTGTTGGATTAATAGGGGGTTTTCATTGTTTTCGTTGTAATTATAAATTTATAAACAGATTTTATTTGTTAGATTAGGACACATGTAATTTGAGCATATGAGAACGTAGGTAGAATACAATGTCACTAGAATGTTTGTCATAGCATGTTTACAGCAGCAACTTGGTGTCTGATTAGTGCCTAAATGGACACAAAAACTGAGCTTGTAGCAAATATCGTAGCAAGTTTACTCGCTACGCGTCGTAGCAAATTGCTACGAACGCTACCAACGAAAACAGGGCAGGATAAAAAATATTTTACAAAACTGAGTGAATGTTTTATACGCACTTCAGGACATTAATATTAATGTACAACAGTCAATTATTCGGACCATCAGACGTATTAAATATTCATTGAAATTGTTACAAGTGAAAGATAAACAAAATAATGATAAGGGTGAATATTTCAACATTTTAAACAATTATACGTCTACGGAATGTGCTTATAAATTTAATGTTATTCCTCTCAATAATATGTAAAATGTTTTATTTGAGTATTTATTATTATAAAATACAATTGTTAAGAATTTTTCAGAGAGAAAACCACAATGGAAATAAATATTGTAAATCTTTCGAATGCCAATTATATATCAATAAGTACATAATTATCTTATTTACTGCGGTTATTTTCATGTATTCGACAATACTTGTAAGTATAATAAGCAATTTACCTAAGTAAATAGCTTAGCAACAAAACAAAACAAAATAAAACCAACAAGAAGGTTTCTATTCCACGTAATTCGGCGAGAAAAAAAGCCTATTGCTCCTTCCAACGCGTCAAGTTAATTGCTACGTTTCAAGTGAATTCGTGGATTATTTCACGACATTCCTATGGCAACAGACTTAATTATAACAGGCCTAGGTATTGTTTAAGAATTTATTTACTATCGACACTGCCCGCGACTTCGTGCACATTTATCGTCATATCTTGAAAAATAATAACGATATCTTAAAATAATATAGCCTATGTGTTATTATGATGTACAAGTGACAATATTGCCAAATTTTATCAAAATCTGTTCAGTAGTTTTTGTGTGAAAGAGTAACAAAATCCATCCATCCATCCATCGGCACAAACATTGACGTTTATAATATTAGCAGGATTGGAAGTTGTGTCTCTTAATAATGGAATATTACGAATGTTATTCGATGTCGCAAGTATGTAATCATTACAAGCAAAGAGGCCGTCATTTTCACATTAACATAACATAGAAGTATATAAAAGTAAAGATAACCCAAATGAGACTGCTGTATGGATTCTGCTTGAAGTGTTGTCTCTTCACGACACACTTTTTACCGAACTGGTGTGAATGAGACAAAAAACTGACAGGTCGTATGAAGCAGTCACGTAATATGAGGATTTGTATTGTATCTCGTACATATTTAATAAGGAAGTGGAGGCTTTGGCTTGTATATTATAATCTACATTATATGAGAGTTAGAGCTTATATTTTAGATAAGATATAATGCTGGAGAACTGTTATGTTATATTGATTTGTAAAACTGGAGTTACTTCATATATTTGCGACTATATATTTTTAAGGTGAAAGACTTGGCTTTTGCTGATTAAATACGTCTTTAAAATATTTTGATTGACATTTTAGTAATGTAATTTTTAAATAGAATTTGGCACATATTTACTAAAACACATATTACCATTACTATTCAATAGATTTTAAACTAAGAAGCTTTTTATTCTTTCAACCGCTTGTCATTACTATTTCTTCCATAAAATAAAGAAACACAATGTCAAAAACAATTAGCAGAAAAAGTTTTATGACACGTGACATCACAAAACCGTCCATTAAGACCCCAAGAGACATTAAACCGAAGAATTGTGTGACGAAGACTTTGTCACAGCAAAACAGTGCGACACGTTTTATCGTGAGTTTACGCTCCCATTTATCTGACCGGAAATAGTGATGGGCTTTTGATAGGTTAACTGTTACATCTTACATCTGTTTCTGTTTCAAAACTACTTATCTTTAAATGGATATGTGTGGCTTGGAGATTTTCTTCTTCTTCTTCGTTCCTATGTCCCCCTTTTGGGGCAGAGGGCAGATACAAAGCTTCGCCATCCTGTTCTATCAGAGGCCTCACGCTTCACTTCACTCCATGTACGCCCATATCTTTGTGCTTCGGCTTTGAGTTTTCAAGAGGATGATTATTTTGATTTGAAATATATCTTGTTTGTTTTTATTCTATTCTGATTGATCTAAGCTACGATTAGGAAATGATCTCTCTTATCCTCTTCTACAATATGTTGCACTAATGATAAACATACAGGATACCAAGTAAGAACTAAATAGTAACAGTTTTTATAGTCCATACAGATGTCACTACTAGGTGAATAAGCTCTAAAATGTTTCCCAAAAATTGTCTAAAGAAAAACTACGTTATCAAAGTTTTCTTTCTTAATCAAACAAGATGTCACAAAACCCACACTATATAACAATAAGTGGATACTAGTTACCTTTCTCTGTTACAAATAAATACGCGTGACATCTAACCGGAACTTGTGCGTGTCAACAATTGAACATCGTAAAAGAAAAGACGTTTACAAAGACGTTAACAGACACAATAAACTGTTAGAGATGAAACTGATAAGGAACTTGTATTGGGATAATTGATATCTAATATGGATTCGATTGTGTTTGGTTTTTCGCTAGCATTTAAACCTTTTCAGGGTAGTAAGATTATTCGTACCTATAATGTATTGGAAGTGGAAATAAGTGGTCTCTGCCTACCCCAAAGGGAGAGAAGTGTGACGGATATGTATGTATGTATGTATTGTAGCTTGTTAAAAAAAATAAAGAACTGTATCAAATTTAACAACTTACCAAAGATAAATGAGTAGAAAATGTCAAAAAACCAATATTTTTAAAAAAAGATTTATTTTTTTAATTTTCTGACCCATTTTTGTTTGGAAAATTTATTCTGTTGTATGAGAAAATTAACCTACCCATGAAACGATGTTTTAACTACGTTCTTCGATATTATATTTAAAAATTAGTCTATAAAACCCACAAAATATTTCAATAATGCTAACAATGACCGCAACATTGCATTAATTTAAAATGTGCGGTTCCAAACTGCCTAATATGGAAAGAGAAAATTTATTTTAGCCGATAAATATTCATCAAGTTACATTTGCATTGTTAATGATCCACGTAACTGACTTTAATATTAAATTACCATTTAAGTGCATTCCAGGACTAAAAAGTTAAAATTAAAATGTATATTTTATTAAATAAAAATCTTTTTTTACAAAAACATATAACAACAACACAGAGAACATATTTATGTTAAAAGATACCACAAATATATAAAAATGCAATCACGCTCGTCTCCCTTTTCATTTAAAGTGAACCTCGAGAGGAGTCAATTAATAACTATATTAATAATTCCACAAATAAATAAAGCAAGAGATATTTCACGTCAATGTTACGATCTTAATTTAAATTCAAGACTTTACAAACAATAAACAAGTTACGAGTAATTTGGCGAGGGAACCTAGCACCATAAGTTTCACCTTGCAAGGCATTTGTTGGCAAGCGTGCCACTTTTGGCACGAAAACCATGGCGTGGTCAAACATCCGGCACTTGTTGCGCTTTCAGTTTTGCCAATGCCAAATGGAATCCATCGAGTTGGCAAATATCACCGCCATTTCAATTCGCACGTAAAAAATGAATGACGCGCGGCATGTTTGATTTTCATTCAATTCCAAAATCTGTTTTTTTTAATGCAATGTGTTTATACGTCGCATCGGATTTGTTCTTTCGATGCCAGATCGTATTCAGATGTTTGTTTATTTTAAACTAGCTGTCCCGGCGAACTTCGTCCCGCCTTAGAATATGAATGACTCTACATTTTAGTAAGAAAACATTTGTATGGGAAAAAGAAAAGGTCTGTTTTAGGGCTTTCCCGGCAATTATTCGAATTTTTCTCACCGTAAGAACCATCCTTGGACTGCAATGAACATTTTAAAAAAAGAATTAGCGAAATCGGTCCAGCCGTTCAGGCGTGATGCCGTGACAACGGAAAACGGGTTTCATTTTTATATATATAGATAAAAACATCGCTGTGAGCAGTGAATCTCTGTTACATAGTAGGTATTACTTGCTTACTAGTAACTCGAAATAATCAAACTTAAGAATAGTGTGTGATATAAACCTAAAAACAGGATTTATTGTTATAACTACTTTTTTGTTATTTTTATAACTTGATTATGATTCCCAAAAAGAACAAGTGGTTCCTTTTATGTCCCATTTAGGTATATTATTTGATTAGGTGTCTGAACTCCGATAAAAATTGGATTGCAAAATAATATTTTAACCGCTGCAAAAATAGCTATTAGTATCGAATATGTACACGACCGCATTCAACCGATAATTAAAACACGACTTTGCACTTCCGTCATATTTCCAAAGCGCGAGGAAAGTAAAGAAAGAAAATAAAGCCGAATTTATATTTCTTTCTTTTGAATTTCGAATTCGGTCCCTTCACTCGATATTCCATTGTTGTGTATTCGAAATACGAAAATCGAAAAGGCTATTAAAATGTCAACAAAGGTGGTAATTTACTTCAAAATGTTCTGTTAATTTAGAAACGTGTTTTACTACGTAGTTATGAATAGAAATGATTTGTATACAGATAATAAAAACGATTTTATATTTAATAAAAGATTATTGATATAAACTCCTTTCGATTGAAGACACTAATATAAATTGCAAATTTCGGGAAAAGATTTTAAGGGATGTAGTTTTCTGTTCCACCGTTATCATTTAGACTTTTATTCGTACTTAGCAACGGAGTAAAACCAGTAAATGTCAGTGACTGTAGGCTTTATTGATTGTAAAACAAGTCTAGTCGCCTGTCTGAGGCTGGTTATTTTCAGACTCTGACTAAGAAAGCCTTGGTGGCGTAAGTGTTGGGAAAACAGTCTTTAAGTGGTTACCTAATGTCTGGGCTGAATTGTTTTTCAAGTGAACTTATAAATATCGTATTTAAGTTACCTAAATTTAATATATTCTTGTTTATTTTGGAATTCATTAAAAATATCTTAATAATAATTTTAGGTAGTTTTAGGTGTAGTAATTTTATATATAGTAAGTAATTTTAGGTAAACAAAATATATTTTTTTCATAAGTTAATTTAGAGTTTATTCAAGATTCTCTCGAACTATAAAATAATGTAAACAAAAGATTAAATTAAATTAGATATAATTCCGCAATCGCTTGTCAATTAACATACATCTTGAACTGTCAGACAATGATAAGGACAGTTTGGTCTAACGCTGCTAATAGAAATGCTCAGCTTACACAAAACGTACCTAACTTAACGTCGTTGTCTTCCTAATTCGGTTAAGTATTTTTTTTAAATAGAAACTTAGAAAATCATTTGTAATCTTTATATTGAGTAACATTAGTACCTACATAAAAGCCGGAAGATATTTTGAAAAAATGTTTAATTTTGTTGATACATTTTCATTTCAATATAACATTGATCTTGTTATTACATTGTACCGTCTCTTATTCCAATCTGAAGATATTTATATAAAATAAAGTAAATAAAACCAAAAGATGTTTATATTTTAACCGTTTTCCTTGATTATCTCTTCCTTGTTGTCTAATAAAACTGATAAAAGGAAAATTGGGGAGATCCTCAACGAAATAACCAGTTCAGAAACATGTAATATACAAGACGCAATATCCCAAGGCATTTCCAAGACGATAGCGTTCACAATCACGCATTAAAACGAATAAAGGAAATATCCAACTAAAGAAAAGAATTATGCAATAACGAGACATGCAAAGAGTAGAGGAAAAAAGAGCGGAGTGCAAATGGCGGAATGTCGTGAGAAATAAAATAGCGTATCCGTATGAAACATGGTGAATTCGCGACACGGCTTGAATTCGTATCGGAATTATTTAACGTTTGTTACCACGGAGGTTTTACTGTTTGAAACTTGTCTTTAGATAATTTTAATTCAAATATCTGAATTTAGTTAATAAATGTTGCTTTTACGTGTGTTGCTGTTAGTTTACTGTTTAACTCGAAAAATAAACAAACGTGATTAAAATAATTTAATTTTAGTCTTACTAACCAAAGACTTAGATTTACTCTGTAAATGTCAGCTTAATTTTAAAACCAATAAACTTGTTTATAAATAAAATATTGAAACCGTTTTCTCTTTAATAGAGATAATACTACTCGTGGCAACATCATCTATCTTTGTATAGGATTATATAGCGTAGTTCTATTGCCAAAATTAGTTGTGCCACTAAAGCTAAGTACCTTATTCAACTATAAGTGCAATCCAATTTCTGCGGTTTGTGTTTATCAGATACCGATACCGTACTACCAGAGCTTACTATGCGCATACTAAGTGATTTTATGTCAGTTTTATAGTTTTTAGACAATGTGCTAATGACTCTATCTTTTCATATATTTAGTGTTGTTTTCGTAGGGTTTTATTACTGTCAGTTTTAAACAACCTTTCGAGATTATAGAGTTACTTAACCTCCTGAGACCCAGAGATTTTGTTTGCTTCGATTTTGATAAAATTTGTCATAATAACTTAAAATACCATTCCATAAACAAAACTGGTGAAAAAAGAAAATTTCAATGGAAAATATAGATTTTCGTAATGTCATATATTTACGACAAGAGTTCTCAATGATAACTATTAATGTAGAATTAATATGTAAAAAATACTTGCATTTATTTGTATCTGAGGCTAATTATATTTAATTTAATGTTTTAAAATAGAAAGAACATTTATATTGTGGAAAATTATATTTTTATTCATAATTTTAGTACTTAAACTCACAAAATGTTATTTTTTCTCCAAACTAAAGATGGACTCTATTTCTTAAATTTTAATTATTTTTAGGTACTTTATTAAACGCAGACAGGCGATAAACTGCAGTTTATAGATTTAGTTAATAAATCTTGAGTTTCACTTATATAAATCAGTTAAATCTATTGTTTAGTCTTCATCTTTTTGGTGAAAATGTAAAAAACACTTGTGTTATTTTGTACTGCACAAATGTACATCTTCTATCTCGTGCTCGCGTTATAATTCTTCTTTATCGTACTTGCGTAAAACTGAAAAAATAATTCTTCAGAAACATTGTTTACTACTAAAATATAATATGTCATATAGGTATTACCCGGGGATTTACTATTTCACAGTAGTTATTGAGAACGCATGTCATACCTGTATTACATAAATATATAGCAGGTTATTTTTCCATAATCACGCAAATATTGACAAATAAAAATATTGAATCTTAATTATTGCATATTAATACACAAAAAAAAAACACCAATGCAAGTAACGATATTCATTAATTAACAAAAATTCAAAAAAAACTTACCGCGTTCATTCGACCGCGACGTCATCCTTCACTTCCAATTAGAAAAAAAATATATATTAAGACAGTAATTCAACCAATGGCAAGTCTTGTAATAGCGGAAGACCCTTAGTATTTGTTAAACAGTAAAATTTTTAAAGAAATTGTCTAGATGGCGGTACTACGAAATGTTTTTTTAATGTCATATATATATTACGGAAAGTCTCAGGAGGTTAACGCATTGGTCGCCTTTACGTAACTATAAGCAGGTTTAAAAGATTACTTAATATAATATTTTAATATCCAACATAAAATTACTTGTACAATACTCCCAGCAATGTATTTCAATATAATAACGACGTGAATCCTCAAAAATATATTAACAAAGCATTTTCGATAGTATTTTGTAACGGTAAACGTCTAAAGATTGTAATAAAGCTACAAATTCCATGAAATATTGAGCAATCACGAACCCTTTTACGAGTTTATAGCATGCGAGAGACGCGGTGAGAGGAGAACAACAAATATATTTTGAGATTACTTAAAATTTAAGAATGTATAGTCTTTAAAGTACTATAGCTTGCTAGACAAAACCTTGTACAAGTAGAGAGGTGTTTTTTGTTTCCTCTTACTGGAAATTTCTAATTTTATGAGCTAACAAAGGATTAGAAAATATCTGTATTAAAAGGCAAACGTCCTTTTTAAAATTCTAGTTCTTTTTCGAAAAGAATTGCCTTTTCATTCCTCAAAAGACTACAATACTTAGTATTTGCGTCAATATTTGTAAACTTAATATTTCGAAGTTTGTCATGCCCTATACCGTTTTACAACGAAACAGTGACATAAAAATTTGTGAAATCATGTTTTCATTATGAAAATAATAAATCAGCTAATTAATCTTGTCTGACGCAGTGTCATTAATTTTCCTAACAATTAATTTTGTTTTTAAAAACATGCCGGAAATTTAAGTTGTGATTTTGTTCATTTTGTTACATTCTTTTGTTGTGAACTATCTCCTCCTTAAATATTAAATATAGAAAGTTGATTGAAAAAACAAAAGATACAAATAAAAGCTTTTAAATATAAAGCTCGTTCAACAAAGCTAGAATTATATTTGACCTAAAAAAATAAAAGAGTGTAAAATAGAATTTCCCAGAAGTAAGTCAATCAGTCTTTTTTATTGTAGGTACCGTTTTTTCTCATTCCGCGTCAATAAAATTCTGGAATTATTTTAATTAAAACTTAAACTAACTCGTATAAAATTCAAAGTAATTTAAATACAATAATAGATATGAACTTACTCCATCAATCAAATTGCAAATCAATCATAGTTACAAAAAACAGCATTTTCCAATAAAATCAAACGCGAATCTCAGGATATAATTGTAAACACAAACAAGGTTTAAATGAATGTGGATTTTATTACTCGAGAATCCAACAATTTCCGGATTTATCGCAACAGATGTTTTGCCAGTGCATTGGACCGATAGGGTTAGAGAATTACACCTAAAGGGTTATAGAAACGGCCTTCGGAATATCGGATTTTCTAATCTGGCCTTGAGAAGGGAATCCAATCCTGGCTATGATTACTAAAGGGTATTAAAGTGAACCTTTGTGCTTGAAAATAGATGCTATTTTTACATTGTTAATGAAGGTGTTCTCCAATAGTCTTTACAGTTGTAAACTGAATTAAATATACATAGATTAGTGAGAGTGAGTTTTACATGTTTAGCTTTTTTAATCGGTAATTGAAAAAATCACTAATTTTACTTTACCAATCAACGATATCGTGGTTCTTCACTTAAAAAGAGTTAATCTATGCAATCAAATAGAAAAAAAAAAACATATTATATTTTTATTACCAATTCACTTACCAATGATAGAAAAATCATATTAAACTATTTTCTACTTTTTTAAAGCTTATCTCGGCACCTATGACTACTCCATTTAGGAAATCTAAAATAATTGTTTTATCCCAAATCATCAACAACACAGTATTCTTGAAACTCACCTAACTAAATACAATCACCCTGTAATTGAGACGGACGCGTTTAATGTGCGATAACTCCTCAGTTAGTGCAGCCTGTATCTAGCCAACAACATGAAACATCGTTTACCTACCTGTATATAGGTAATTACGTTAAGATAACCATAGAGTATGAGGCTATAGAGTTGCAAGGACTTACAAAATATAGGGTTCCTATTTTATCAGTACTTGACAGATAATATCTATGTACATAAATACATATCTGTCAAGCCTCCGTCTTATCAGGGTAAGCAAAAACCACTTCCCTCCACTTGCTACGAAATTCATTAGTCGCCTCATAGGTAAATGCACGTTGGTTTAGGATACTCTTGACTTGGCCTTTTTAATAGCCTGTTACTTAAATGCGTGTAAAAGTTAACTATCCATTAAATATACTAGAATATAGATTTTAAAAATCAGATATAGTACGTAAAGGAATTTATTTCTATGTAATAGAGTTTGCAACGGCCAGTCTGCTGCCAAATACAGCGATTATGGAAATGGCTTTGCAAGATGCATTATGGTAGAAGCCATGAAAGTGGAATCCTTATGAGCCGAATATGGAGTTAAAAATATTTAAGAAGGAACACGTGTTAGGATATAGTAGTGTATGGCGATGTCCGTCATTCAATAGTAGTACTTACTAAATATAACGGGTGTAACAGCTGATTCTACTAGAAATACAGTTACAGTACTTGTGAAACTGAATCACTTTTTCCAACAAACAGGAATCAAAATAAGAATAAAATTAACGTCTTAAATGTTTGTTGCCTACTCGTAAGTGAAAACTCGAACTGAACTCGTTGCTGATTGGAATTCTTGATATTCTTGAAAAAAAAAAAAATTATTGATATATTTTTTTTAATTTTTCTACCCAAGGTTTTTAAAATTTATTTTGTTTCACGTGTACATATTATTTATGCGTTTTTACTCGAATTACCTATCATTAAACTTTGTTCAGAAAATTATTATCTTTTTAACAATTACGGATTATCAAATGGCACATCTAAAGTTATTACGTCTAGAACACCTGAGAACAACAGAGTCAAGTTAACTATATCTCTATACATTACGTTCAGGTCAAGTAATATAGAGGTTGTAAGTGTTTGCTTTATTATCCAAAGGTATTATAGACCGTCGTCGGGATGCTTTATTTGTACCTAAATGTTGTGAATTTGTAATTACGAGTAAGTGTGTTGTTTTGGTAGAGTTCCGTTGGATTTTAAATGAACAGCTACGAGTTTTTGCTGATATATTTCTTAATGTTAAAAGGATAAACTCTATTCCTCTTATTACAAAACGAGTTTTAAAGATAGTCCTAGACGCCATTTTTTGACATTTTGTCTATAGCCGAAACGTCATTTATCTGAGTTTATTCTAGGACTGTAAATAAAACTCGTTTTATAATAAGGGAGTAAGTATGCAATTTTAATGTAAACAGTTATTTTGTTTATAATATTTCATTCAATCATATTTCGCATTCTACAAGAATTAATAAACAAATGGAAATGAAAAAAGCCTTTTTTCAAACATCCATTATGCGGGCATTGGTCTCTGATTCTAGACATCTCGTCTAGTCTAAAAATAAACCCCATTATCATTCTTACTTATTATTCAATTGACAAGCTATCTCTGCAATCTTTTGATTTGTATTTTAAAAATTTTAATTAAACTTTTCTAAGAAAAAAATAAAGACTATTTTCAAAATGGTTGAGAAACTTTAACAATCGTATGAGTCTTCAAATCTAGCGGTAAAAGAATGGAGAAACTTTCTGTAACTTTTCCGATGTAGGTACTATGTTTTAGTCCACTCACTCATGAGAATCTAGTTGTGAGAATTTTTTTCTCTTTAGTTTAACAATTCAACTTATAATACCTACTTCAAAGAAGATTGTTGATTACGACTTGTTTACGTCCATTCCTAAATACGTACACTTTAAATATTAATTATGCGACCCTATGTATATTTTTGCCATTGTATCATACTATCTAAAAACTAAAGCACTTACTTTTTCTACAGATATTTACTGCAGGATTTCCCTAACACTTTGAAAGCAGTGTGCATCATTTATGAATCTTCAATCGAAAGGGTTCATAAATCTCTTCCAATTGAAACAAATATACGAGTATCGTGAAAAAGGCATTACAATTTTCAGCCAAGTTTCCATATTGATTTTGAACTTTAACGTCTACTATAAAAGGGGGAGGATACTTCCTTGTGGCTTAGACAACCGTATCTAAATAATGTACGAAACAATCTTCCTCCCTATTTGTGTTGTCTCAACGATCTCAACCCATTGCGAGTCCAATCGTGTGTCGGTTCTGTTTATCGAGTCAAAACCCATAGCGTGGTGTTGTGACTGAGCGTACAGGTGGCAATGGTGGAAGAGAGGGCGCGGCGCGGTATCGAGCGTAGGCTGAGGCGCGCGCAGCAGTGCACCGGGCGAACCGAGCCCGGCCGGCCGTGTCGCTGCTTTCGCGCCGCACAACACGCGCGAACTCGACCCTAACTCATATCCAGTATAGTCTGTACGCTTCTGCGCGCTGTAACAACCATCCCCTAGTGATAGTACTGAAGCGTGTGTTCAGTCGCCGTCCGCGCGCCCGTATCCGACCCCTATCCTGTCTAGTGCTAGTGCTCAGTGTCAGTACTCTATAATTGACAGCGGAATGCGTACTAATATTACGCATAGTCCTTTATTTCCCATACGCTATCAAAGCAACCGCACAATCTCGCTTATTACTCATTAATTCCCTTATTCATACACTATCCCGACCTTATTCATTTATATATTGTATTATAGTGTAAGTGGTGTGTGGAATATGTTAACCCACGTGTTATTGTGGTGTTAGTGTCGTGACAGTTACGTAACCAGTGATTAGTGTACAGTGACCGTAATAGGTGTCACTTTTTTCACATTATCCCCGGCTAAACCCTTGCCTACCAAAGCGAGGATAAGCCACGTTATGTTTATGTGAAGGCAGGCTTTATGACCAAAACTTTTAGGGAAACATCGGCGACAAAATTGGCTTACACCCTTGTCCTACGCATACAAAACCAACTGAACAAACCCACTGTTTAAATTGTGTTAAACGTTGTTAAAGTCATTATTTCCATTTATTTGAATCATTTATATCCTTTTTGCAGGCAACTGTATAATATAAACTTTGTCAGCAAAACAAGCACCCATCAAAGTACCTACTCGTAGACATTTACCTGACAATGTTTTCTATTAGTATTTTGCTACGAGCTACGTAAATGGACGTGAAATGACAGGTTCAGTCGAGCGTAGCGTAATCGTAGGCGTTTCGTAGCACCTTTGCTAAGAGTTGAGCTACGCCCCTGATTTATCAAATTATCCAACAAATTGGTACATGACGCAAAGAGTCGTGGGAAAATAAATATTTCTGTGAATATAGAAGCCGTATTCACATCGTAACATCTGCTGGATTTGGCAATATGCCAGCGATGTACATCTGGGTGAACTGCGGAACAATCACTTAACCTCTGACTCTGTGTGATAATTATCTCAAATTTTTTTAACTTATTTACTTGAATCAAAGAATACGATCTTTTTTCAAATTATCTTTTTTTGTGAAAATTGAGCTATTACCTATTATAGCCTTTATGATTCATGTTCCTGGATTCATCTATTAATAATTTTGCATTATTTTCTAAATGTTATTTGTAACTGGAAAAAATCACGGCAAACGCATTCGATAAAAACAAATCAGATTATTGAATCACATTTCGTTTCGGAGATTGTCATCTCAACAATCGTTTTTTAATGTTTCCTCCTTCACATTTCTATTCGCTTTTTGTGAGTTTTTTACGATGTAGGCTTAAAGCTATCACTTGTCAATCAATCCTCTTTCTAAGCAGTACAAAGCAACCCTTATTACCTTTTATTTGTGTCGTTTATTCTAATAGACCTAAATTACCTAAATGGCGAATACTCCACCGACAAGAGTCCAACTCTTAAATTAAAATGAATGATAACTTCTAATAGAGCATATTGTTATATTTTAATGCTGGAAAAGCAAACCTAGTAAAACATTTTAGGGACACTCCAAACACTCAATTTTCCCTGCAATAACTAATTATCAAAAGGGTTCCATCACCGTTTGAATAAGTTATAACCTTCACTAGACAAACATTAATCAATCTTGCCTTTATCTACAATCTTTGATTCACGTCTATACCTCGAATGAACGAAGAGTTACTATTATAGGTCACAACTACTGTGATACTATTTCAGTTGCTTTAATACGTAATTCGGTTAGAAGAGTTTACACGTGTGAAACTTTGTTATATTTTCATTTTTTGAGCTTCTCACTTTGTCTTTAATTAAAACAATGTACCTTTTTATTAAAAAAACAAAGTATAACAACAAAAAGAACTCTAAATGGTTATACATATAACTATGGTGAAGAAATCTGATTCGCAGAAGTGAATATGCCTCTACGAAATAATTTCAGATTGCTTAGTTACCTACAACTAATTAGTAAGTTTAAATGTAAACCACGAGAGGACTTAATTTACCGATGTAAATAATGTTATATTCAACAAATTGAAACCTGTAATAAATATTGCAATGCGAAAGGTATTTTTGGCCGGTCGTTTATCATTCAATTTACAATCAATAATGAATGATTGACAGTTTGCATAACTGAAAATGAAAGTTATTTACTGCAATATTGGAAAATCAGGTACTTTATTTATGTACTAACATTTTATTAAATGTTTGGAGGGGGAAGCTATAAAATGAATAAAATTACTCATAAACGAGTATGTCCTTAATACTCTTCAAAAAAATATGAACATACGTGTATATGTAGTATTTTTTTATTTAGAAGTGTGCTCTCAATTTTTTATTTACTTTGTCACGGTTCGTTTAGCGCCAAAACCAATAAACAAATGAACGCCAGTCATTTTCCCTGGCAACCTAATTTCGTGCTTCCTGTGCACAGTGACTCTCCGTTGACCTAAAAATTTACATCGTCAACCACGGTTTTCCGGGTATCCCGGAGAACGAACTTGCTTTAGCATCGAATCACAAATTACATTCTAATCAGGGCCGACCTCTTACTGAAGTGAAATTTGTCTCTATCTCCAAAAAATCAGGGTTGTATCGCCCATTTTAAAATGTCTCTCTCGTTCTTTTTATTCTACATTTTACGGTGATTTTAGGCTACTTTTTGTCATTTTTCTCCAAGCTTAATATATTCACAACTGTCTGTTAGGGGATGAAGAAAGAAAAATGTAGTTCGCGGGTTGTACTTATGAATTTTTTGTAGGTCGTAATGTTTGGTTTAGTGCGCGCGTCAACTTAAATTTGTAAGGCCTTTACTTTTTGCTTGCTTTGCCTTGATGTGGTTTTAAGCTTAGGGCTTTGTCAAAACAATTCTGCTCCGATACAAAAGAGTACGGTTTTTATGATGAAGTAACATAATTGTGAGATAAGTTCTTCTATAAAATTCATATTTCACATAGTGAGAAATGTATTTCATAACATTTGCTAAAAATAGCATAAATAGCCACGAGGCAATACTCTCTCGAATTTTATTATCTGATTTAATCTTCAATATGAAAATGTATGAGCAAGAGAATGTTTTCTTCTAAAACGATAAGGATAAAACGAATTAATAGATAAATTAAAAAAAACTGATGCAAAATGTTCTTTAAGATTCCGAGTAAAAACTTTTTGGATTAATCTTCTTAAAGTTGGAAGTTTTTAAAGAGAATCTCGTGGCTTTACCAAGCTAATCTTTAGGCCAGGAGGTCGAAGTGACACTAATGGGCGGTGTAGACCTCTGGGCCAGTCGGTGATTGATGGTCGATTCTTACATCCCTGTAATTAATGCCTTCTATTCGGTTAATTAGCTCTTTTGTGTATGTTTATGCTACTAGTGATATGTAAGTACGAATATATCTGTAAGGAATTGTATTCCGTGTTTTATTTATGTTTGATATTAAAAGTTTGTAAGTTTAATAATAGGAAAAATTTGAGGCCGGTGATATTATTACTTAACGTGACATAACATACTCGTATATTTATTTTCTGCGTAATAATTTCGCAAAAGATGATAAAATGAATTAATATCCAGCAGAAATCTTTGTGTACACATGTGTTCGCCTGCTCCAATGCAGCAAAATCTTATTTGAGAACAAATTCTGAAAATATTTTAGTTCAATCGTACTAGACTAGAAATAAATGTAGGATAGAGATTTATGTAACGCGAACCAATAAATTCGAATGGTAACAAAATGTGCCATGTGACACGTCCTTACAAAAACAGATCACGTTTCTTCTATTGAATCGTAAATCATACGACAAATAAAGTACATAGCAACGAGTGACCTTGTTCAGCTAAACCAATAGGCCACAATAAAGGCAGAATGAATTAAAATCCTTCGTGAAATTAAACAAAGGACGATCCCGAACGTGACATTGATCTGACACCACCCTCGTTATAATTCCAACTTTGAAAGCGTTTGAAGAGGAAAAAAACTCATAAGTCGCGAATATTGAACTCGTATAAATTCGATAAAAGATATTAAAATATTTACTGCCGCAAAGAAGTCGTCCAATCGTATACAGAATTGAAATAGTAAAAGCCTCAAAAAAATTTTCGAATTCGCTTGATTAATCCAATAGAATAAAAGCAAATCGTTTCTTTTTTTTTAAAATAAACATTGAGATATTTGATTTAATTTTATTTGACCTATTCAAATTCAATGTCAATGTAAAAAAGCCCTGGAGATAAATGTGACACGAATAACATTTACATTACAAAAAAAGGAAATTTGTTCGAACAATGTGAAAATTTGTTCATTCATATATTTTTAACATCAGAGTAGAAATTGGCAAAATATTTATAACCATAAAAAATGAACCGTAGTTTATAGGCAAAAATACGATATATTATTCGTGAAGATAAATTTTCAGCAGTTCCTCTTAGATTTTTTCTGAAATAGGGTCAGGGTATCATTGCAAATAGCATCACGTCAGATTCGTGACGGCACCTCATTACGTAGAGCGGATCTAGTCGGTTACTGCACAATGCCTCTTCTTCTAAAAGCCTTTCTTCAAACCAGCCCCGGGTCTGAACTAACGAGCAGATTCTGACCAACAAAGTGAAATTAGAACTTAAATTTCAATGTGCAGATGGAACAATTCTTCCACGCCACATTCAGTCGTGAAATTACGTGATAATTCAACCAGCAACAATCCATTTCCACTGTTTCTTTAGTGATAATAAGGTCCCCTTTTGTACAACAAATGTGTTTTCGATGATGTACACAGTAATAATAACTCGAGCTGTGTATAAATACTTTGACCTGACCTAATAAGTGGCGACAACGACGACCTACTTTATACAAGTAATTGTGATAAATTAAGTTAAGAAAATGTCGAATGAAAAAGTTAGGGCGATCGTTAGTAATAAAACGACTTACTTACTCTCGCTAAGTATAAAGCTGTGAAATATAAACGGACACTAAACTTTATGATACTAAAACGACAATGTAGAAAATGTAATTTAAAAGCCATTCCATTAACTGCAATTTCCTGAATTATAGCATAACGTGACGACTTTATCAGTACGAAAATTACAGCGGAATAAAATTATGAAATTCAACGCTCAACAGAAAATGTATTCCCGTTTAAAACTTTTCTAATTCGACGAAGTTTGTAAATACATCTTAAATACTATTCCGAATACAATCCATAGTAAACCGGGAAATGCATCGGGAAAACGGATATAAAACGAAAGGAAACAACGTGACCTAAATAAACAACGAAAAAGGGTACTTTTTACTTTGCGTGTGTAACACAAGTTGCTCTCAAAGCTTTCACATCGCGCGATAAATTTACGAATTTCCAAGTTAAGGGCAGTCATAGTTCGCGTGACGCGGACGACACGTAATATAAGTTACTAGCCACAGTAAACGATAAAAACTTCGTCCTCCAGTGGCCCAAGAATTTACTGGTCGGATATAGTCCCCTGCTTGTCGCACTGAACTTTATTAATATACCGCTACATTAGATACGCTTTGGTGAAGTGTAATAACTTCCCGATTTATTTATTGTCACAGAAAATACTGTCAATAACTATATTTAAAGGTGAAATTGTTTTTTATAATATTAAGTAAGTAGCCAAATGTTTTAGAAATAATAAATTGATAATTTGAATATAGACTGTTAGTCAGTCTTATTAATTTGAATTATTAATTTGAAAGCATTGAAAAATCTTCGTTTTGGTAGTACTGAACTATGAAATAAGAAAACTAAGAAATTACTTAGAAAATTACTTAGAAAAACTCTATACAAAAAGAAACAAAATAAACGATTCCAACGAATACACTAATGAAATGTTCCGTTCAAGTTCTTTTAATCAGATTTCATTACTGAATACTTTTACAACGCTTTTACTAAATACCTTGCTTTTAGTGTTTCTAGCAAACGATTTACATTAACAAAGTATCGCTTGTTAACTCAAAGAAATCTTGCGAAGTACATAATAACTAAGTAAAAGCATCTTTGTGACAACGGTTTGGTAAAAATGAAATTTTCTAGCAGAATAAAGTAATCTGTGTAAGCTTAAAAACGTTTAGTTGTTTTATAATATTACAATGGCGAGGTAGCTCATCTTGTAAGTGGTTCCGAAAATTTGTCTCGTCATTAAAGGTAGTGCTTGTCACTATATTGTTTGCGTAACTATAGGACGTATGCTCTCAGTGCGGTAGGCTCGACAACAATGTGCGATGTACACGACGATATAAATCAAGTTTCACGCAATATTACCGCCGACGTATTCACGAGGTAGGGTTTAATTTATGAAATTGCTGCGCCGGAAAACAGCGGCCGAGATAACGTCAGGCCGAAGGACACAAAGGGAGTTTCGCCTCTCAAGTAAACGTCCGCAACGTCAATTGAAACTAAGCTCTCAGGAACCACTCACAGAATCTCAACTCCTTTGTCGGCACTTCAATTCTAACTTCAAACGTTTCATCTTGAATATATTAATGGTCTTAATAAATAGACCTATGTCATCGATGAATTATTAATGTGTTCGACACGTCAGTTCGATTTCTGTCGCTGAGTACATTTTATGACATGAATACGTTGACCTAAATACTTTTCATTCATTAAATTCGTTTCAACTTGAGCCCGATTTAACACGAACAAGTATTTGAGCTAAAGAGTAATTGATTTTTGCTTTCTTAAGCTACTTCAGCTTCAGGGAAATATTTTAAATGACTCTAGCTTTCAAAGTTCGAGCATAGCAGTCTAAAGCGTGGTGAAGTACTTTAATTACAGATTCAACTCTCCGTTTGAATACCAATGATTTTGGGAAGTAATTTTTGATTCAGGACTTTTATATTCTGTGTTTATGTCTTCATAAAGATAAAGATGTGTTTCTTTTTATTAAGAAACAAAACACTACTACCTAAAATTTAATTAACCAATCAGAAAACAAGAACAAACTCCGCCTCTCATCGACAACATTCCAATTTTGAGTCTCATGAAACCTTACTTGGTTCGTATAAAAATCTTCATTTATCTTATTACCCTTCGCTACATCCAGTGATTCTTGTTGACCTCATTTTTGTCTTTCAAGAGCCGGTTCTCTTTGTAATTTGTTGCTTCACTCATTTTTTACCGTCAAAATATTCTGATACTTCTCGCTGTGTCTTAAAAAATGTGTTGCGGATTTTTATTAATCCCACCGAAATTGACTTGCTCACGTACTCATTTTCTCTTTCTACCTCGGCTTTCTATAAGGCCTTTTATCTTTTAGGATTGATTTAAATTTATTCAACAAAATAATAGGTTTAAGTAAAGTATGAAATTGGGATGGTTGTAGAAATATGTCACTACCTATTTGTAACTTTACATGATAGAAGTACAGTTTTTCGTTGATATTCTACAGTAAAATACATTTATAATATTTACGATGAGCAAAAACAGCAAAACTAAAATGCTCAGTTTAAAATAATTGGTCTGTTCTGTGCGCTTGATTTTAACACTCCATAAACTTCGGAATAGCTTGGTTCAACGATATTTCTTCAAAAATCGTTGTTTAAACTTCCATTCCAATGACTTTTATAGTCTTTCTGGTATTTTAGTGCTTGTAGACGCTGTCTAACCTACCAGATTACAGCCATTAACATCGTAAGCTATAAAGAAAATTTTCTGAAAAAATATAGACAGAACACTAACTTCGAGGAATCTAAACATGAATAATTGATAATGCTAATGTTAGAATAGAATTTGAAAAGGTTTTTTTTTACATCTTTACTTACCCGAGTGCTATTTATTTAGAAATAAAATCAACTTTACAACAATCAGTAATTAGAGTGCTGACATTAAAATAACATACTCTCACTTATTAAGTATAATTAAGTAATATTTGCCGCTGTAATTAGCATTTACTTAATTGTAATTCATTATTTAAATTATAAACTGTATTTCAGATTTCAATTTTTGAGAATAAATTCGAGATAAAGAAAACAAATTAATCAGAAAGATTTACAAAATTATGACTTGGAATTATACGGTAATAAACATAAATGACCCATTATATCAATCACCGTAATGGTGGTTCAAATTACGTATCACTCGATTTATACTCGTGAGGTTGTACAGCTTGAACTTATCAAACGTAAAGTCAAAGTTCAATATTTATGACGATTTTCATTTGTTGTAATGGCATTGTCTACACATTGTATAAGTGATAAACTCGAAAATATGTTTTCTGTATATGGTTTGGCGTGTGTGTGCGTATTTGTGTTTTTGAGAGATATTGCCATGCGTTGAATTTAGTTTTATATCAAACTACATGTTTATTTATAGATAGTTTATATTAGTGACGAAAAAACAGCATATAACAAGTGATAAAGCTTTAGAGATGATACTCTGCTACTATAGTCTCTGTTGTTCTCTGTTTAATTACCAGATACGGCACACAATATGAATAAGAATGTTATAAAAAGAATCAAAATTTATAAGAAAAATCTATTGGGTACGTAATGGTAAGGTCGAGCTTCTAGTCGTAGTTCGGTGTGTAATTTTCAATTACTAAGGCGTACAATTTTACCCTATTGTAAGAAATTGAGTGTTACAGCAGCGTTTATTTCAATTACACAATTTTCCTTTTAAAAGTAAAGAGCTTGCCAACGACTACTTTTATCAGTAACTAGATTGTTAAAAAGAACTTTAATATTATAACACATTAAGTTGAAAATAAATTCATTAAACTAATGGCAAAGAAACTTTTAGGTCTACTGTCTTTATGAAAAGATAAAGACGACACTATAACAAATGAATAATTAAATTACTAAAATTAACAAGCCTTTTTGTCAGTATCAACTACTGAAAACTATTTTAAGCAAGAACTTTTAAGCAACCCTTTCACGCAGTACGATGAAACAAAATAAAGACGCAAACAATAAACAAATTGACCTAATCGATATTATTTTCATCGTAGCGAGTGTGAAAAATTGTACCACAGAATGAAATGGGCATGACTTAGCATGGAAAGTACCGATGACAAAATCAATAACAATATTGCCAAATTGTGTCGATTCGGCGTTAATAGAACTGGCGTTTATTGTTTGAATTTTCAATGCGATTGAACGTTGACACGGTGAATAATTGTCAGAGCAATGTACGCTTAGTTTGACTGCGTAATTTGGACTAGCTCAAAAAAATATCCTTCGAATTGAGAACCACCTTCTTTCTTTTCTCTTTGACGTTTTTATATAGTTTGAGGTCGGTTAAAAAGCCATCATACGTAAAAAAACTTTGTTCTCATTCAAACGCGCATTATTTTGTACAATGTTGCTTAAAACTAGTATTTAAAAAATTATAAAAAGTAAATTCAGTTATTTTAAAAAACAATTTCAATATTTTTACCTTTATTTTTCGGGCGTTATCCCCGCGGCAGTTCGCCCTTGATTATTACGCCTTTCAACTGTTTCAACGCTTTGTAGTTGTTCGCAGATGAGCATTTCTAGTGTCATGTTAAAACAGATGTCGCGAGAAAAAATGAGGTATTTTTTTTCATTGTCGTCCGAGTTTTTTTGTGATTAAACGAAGTGTTTTTTTCGTTGAGTGACTGTATTTTTGCGTTGATATTCAATGTTGGGGCTGGAACGTGTTTTGAATGAAGAATTATTATTATAATAACTAAGTATATTTTACTTGTGTAAATTAATATTTTTGCTCTCATATACCTAAGAAACAGATCTTATGTAAATATTAAACTTAACATCTTTTATTATTTTTGAAAGCTTATACTATATGACTTAAGTTTAAATTAATTTATAGAATAAACTTCATAGTACTGAATTCCTCAAATTTGATATTCTGTTCATTAACTACATATCGAATCTTTTTAAATACTTTTCAATCTACAAGTAGGTACAATAGGTATGAAAGCATCGTCTTCTTATAAAAGCAATCATTATAGGTACATTTTATACTTTAATATTGATTCAATCTATCGATAAACTCAAGTATGAAAATGTTCACAAGAGGCTTTAACTAGATTCCTGCAAACTATCTCTAGATTTCCTAAGAAGTGGATTTCATTTCCTATTCGATGAAAGCAATTTCCTACAAATTTACTCTTCATAGATTTTATGTGAAAATGTTTCATTTATCACAAATAACCTTGGTTCCTTTTCGGTTTCTAGTTAACAATGAAGGCTATGGACGGTAAAGTGGTTTTCAGATTTACTACTAATAAAAAATATTTGACAAGCTGAAATGTTTACTTATACAATATTTTTGTCAAAGATAGTTTATTAAAAAAAGAGATAGATACTGGGAAAGGCTTTTGAAGTTTTTTCAGTTATTTAAAAAAAAGAAAATATACTTATCACATAACTAAACGTAGAAAAAACCCATTAAATACACTAAATAATCATCTTGGTCATCATTAAAATTACTAAATAAACATAATCAAATATATTAAAACCTTAAATATAATATCTATTTAAAATTTTTAGTCAATTTAATCAAGAACTACAAACTAACATGTTATACTCATAAATCATCCCAAACACGAAACAAAAGAGCAAAAAACAAAAAACCATCATATTCATCTCAAGTAAAATGAAACCCTATCGTAAAAGACACAGGTGGTACTTCAGCTGGCACAGACGTCTCCGGTAATAAATCACTAGATAAGTGCCGGCGCCCGCGTCTGTCATTGCGAATCACAGCCGCCGGGATGAAACGATTTTATTGCGCCAAATGCTATGAACGACTAGTTTCACTAGTAAAAAGTTTTAAATATCTTATTGGATTGAATATAAGGCTCAATTGAGAGTGTTTTTTCTAAGATTTGATTAATTTTAATCTTATGCAAAAAAAGTTGTAATATTTTGATTAGTTTGTAACAGAAATCATATTTGCATATAAAGGTATTAAGATCATAATAGATAGGTTCTCTAGTTATAGCAAATGTTAAAAGCAAAGACTTTTATGTCAACAATAAACTAGATTTTATTTTTAACCTTGTGGGATTTCATACAAATAATATTCTTTTTGACATCTATAAATCTCAACAAACAGGGTGCTTTGCAAAATCTATATATAAAATCATCTCAAAAACGATGTCGTAAATCATAGGATAAGTGCTGATATTGTCATATATCAGGCAATCCAAGGATACGACTATTTACTATGCGATCCTTTGAATACAAATCACTATTCCTGGAATGGCCTAGATTCCGGTTTGAAGATGAATCTCAATGACGTAACGCTCTGTAGCACATGACTACGGCGTAGCATATTGCTACGCTACTGCTATGGAATTGCTACAACATTTTTTTATTGCTCAAGTGTGAATTAGAAGAGGTACTTAACGTAGTTAATTGGTAACTGAAATTAAAATATAAACATTAATTTTCAAAATATTTGCGAATTTTCAGTTAAAAGCTTCATTAGTCGGTGTTTTGCCAAGTCGCGAAGTTTGATGCAAACTTAGTTTAACTAGACCGAGTAATTAATTCATTCGATTTGACTTTGAATAGGTAGTTGGTAACACAGTTATCGTTTGCTAAACTTCTGCACGCAATTTTGTAAAGTAACTGCTTTGCAACTGTATGGCTTATTACTTTACCATTGAAGTTGAAAGTATTTCGAAACAACTTATAAACAAATTAAAAGTTATTTTAAAGATGAAAGAAATATGTTAGTATTATTATCAAAGTCATTCTTATTTTATAAATGACAACATTTATGCCGAAAGATTGATGTGAAATTGTTTGTAACTAACTACTGAACAGTTTTAAATGAAACTTTACAATATTGAAGTTTGCACATCAGTGGTTTGTAAAACCGCAGTAAAGAACATCAATAAATCAATAGTACTCGAAATTGCGTATTTTCCGACAGAAAAAGAGCTGCAACTGAATGCGGTGGTTGGCATCGGTTCAAGTTCCACAGATGTTTCATGTTTCATTCGCTGCCTCCTAATGTGATACTCAACGGAACTCATTTAATGATCCATTGAGGAAAAAAAACGTGATTCATTTATTCAATATTTTGAGTGGCTTTTCAAATTATTCAATACCGATCACATTTGACTTTTCATTAAAGAATGTAAAGATGGAATATAAAGAGTGAGTTCTTTTTAATTCACGTGACCCAATAATTTCCAATAGATGCAATCTACTTGTGAACTATATTTATATTGCAAAAAACCAATAGATCACAAAACCTACTATACCTACGCGTTCTATCTTATTTTACTTAAGTATCAAAAGTGATACTACATACTCCCAAGTAGGTATAAATTTACAAGATAGCGATATCATAAATTTCGCAACACGAAACGAATGGGTGTTGAAGAATTTATGTGTGGCCAGTTACCCTAAGTTAATCGTAACCTTGGAGGTAGAAAATTGTTTACCTACACCCATATTTTACTCTCTCCTATATTGGGAAGTTAATTTAAAATATGTCCTATAAATTATGTGGACCCAAGGTTGATAGGTAGTTTGTTAAAATTGAGGTGGAGCTAGTAATATATCTACGAGTAGGTGGTCATGTTAATAAAGCCGTTTTATTTTATTAAAAAGGTTTTATAATCGTTGATTTTTTTATGTGACTGTAATCGCGTAGATTTTACGAGTTTTTTTCAGTAAAGTGGAGTATGAAGTTTTTCATAACTTAAATGTAGATATGGGTAATTATTTTTTAAAATGACCATTGTGACAAAAATGAAACAAAAATGAAAGTGTTAAAAAATTAAACTTGTTACAAAAAATAACAAAAATTAAATATTAGGGCTTACTCACAATGCACACTTTATCTTTTACTATTTTCTTTTACTCATGTAAATATTTCATTGACATAATAAAATAGAATTAGTAAAAATTATATGTGGCTGAGGCTTTTTTTACTGCATTTGGGTGCGCATGCACAATCACGCTCCGATTATAATGTTTAAATTAGTGGTCCACATTATAGTCACCGATGTGATTACAGCTTTACTTCATTTTTGTAACGTCATATTTGTAACGTCATCAAAAATTGTTACAAAAATGAAGAAGCAACATTGTTTGGAAATAATCTCAAATAGTTTATGCCAACAGAAATCTCAATGAGTGTAATCACCGTGCATTTTTATAAAGATACATAATAAACTATTCCAATAAACAATTAATGAAAAAGGAGCCGCTTACCTGTGTATTTTGACAAACAACACAAAATGGATAAATTAAAACTGGAATTTTTCCGGTTGACAAAAAAACACGCGTCGTGCACTTTTTCACACAGTAAACGAAATGACCGATTCAAATTCGTTTCTGGCGTGCCATTGACTCGTTGAACTGCTAAGTGTTTCTTTTTCTAGTTTTCAATTATTACCTGATTTATTTGTTACAAAAATGATAAACAAAAATGAACAAAATTTCGGACGATGTTTTGTAAGTAAAAAATATATATTTAAAATTATTTAAATTAAATAATGTATACTGAAGAAATACGCTTTCACTGTTGTCTAGGCGATATATTCACTCATAATTAAATAAAGGTTCCAGTAACTTTTTTAGGTCAAATTTTGTAACGTATCTCGTGAAGAGGACAAATAATTTTGTATAGGGACCATCCGAACCCACTGAGAAAAAAAATTAAATTTAAAATTTAAAAAACCCCCGACTATAAAAAGTAACAAATAAGAAATATTTAACTTTCATACAAACTTCATTACGTCGGGGGACCGCATTTTATTTTTGTTCGAATATATTAAATTGTACTTATCGATTCATTTAAAACATTTCACAGGTATTTTTTAAATTTTGATATCACATTATGATTATTATTTATGATAGTTACATTCGCGTACCCACCAAACTACTTAGCGGTCCCCCGACAAAATGAAGTTTGTATGAAAGTTAAATATTTCTTATTTGTTACTTTTTAAAGTCGGGGGTTTTTTAAATTTTAAATTTAATTTTTATTTTGAAGTTTTTAAACTTTTATTAGATATATAATTATCATAAGCTCCTCCTGTTGTCACCATTGCATTATATTAAGAATTAAACACTGATCAAAACGACTCCAAACACGACATCTCTGCTGTTAAATTTTTCAAGAATGGATGGAGTGCTGGAAATTCTGACTTTATCATCAGCTCCTCATCTGTTGCCTCCATTGCATTATATAAAGAATTAAACACTGATTGAAACGACTCCAAACACGATATATCTGCTGTTAAATTTTTCAAGAATGGATGGAGTGCTGGAAATTCTGACTCCATCATCAGCTCGTCATCTGTTGCCACCATTGCATTATATTATAAAAATAAACACTGATCAAAACGACTCCAAACACGACATCTCTGCTGTTAAATTGTTCAAGAATGGATGGAATGCTGGAAATCCTGACTCCATCATTAGCTCCTCGCCTGTTGTCACCATTGCACTATATTAAGAATTAAACACTGATCAAAATGAATCCAAACACGACATATCTGCTGTTAAATTGGATCTACATATAACCCTACCACAGCCGACAAAAGAGCTGATGACCTTGAAATGGCTGAACCGATTTGCATATTTTATATCTAAGAACACTCCCAGGAATACCAGCTTTAAATTAAAAAAAAAACGCATCCAAATCCGTCCACGCGTTTAGGAGCTACAGTGCCACAGACAGACACACACAGACACACACACAGACAGACACACAGACAGACATCGACGTCAAACTTATAACACCCCTCTTTTGGCGTCGGGGGTTAAAAATAAGTATTATTTTTTTAATTGTAATATTTAATACATAAAACTGTTTAATTCTACTAGACAATACAACATTGTACAATAATAGGTAATTTTTGATACTTAAAAGTATATTTAATAAAATAAAAAATATCGCGTATGGACAATTTTTTTCATCCAAATGGTCATTTTAAAAAATAATCACCCATATATAAAAAAGTAAGTCACGGATTTCAGCGGTAAAAACCAGTTACTTGATACTCAGAAGTGTCTAACTCCAATAATTTAAACACAGTCTTCTCAAAGCGGCCAAAATCAAATTACAAAGGTCCTTAAATAAGAGGTAAACTTAAAAAAACTTTGCAGCAGCGATTCAATGAAAAAATTCTTTTAAGTTTCCATGGAGAGGATACAAATCCAATTAGCGCTGGGTAGAAGTTCGGGTGGGTTTTGGCCGCACTCCAACCGTTTCAATCGGAGATTGCTCGGTGGAAGTTTATGTTGTACGTCGCTTCATTGCCACTAATTTAGTTTGGGCGTCGTGAGCTGAAAGACAATCGGCTGACGATTACTTTGCATCGTACTACAGCACCTTGCCAAGTCTTAAGCTCATTATTCCGTCTACAAAGTTCGCATCTCTATTTAAAAGAAACGAGTCTGTAAGTAGTTGGGAATTGGTAAAAGATTCTCTTGTTACTTTCATACTGAATATCAAGGGAAAATATTAAACATTTTTTCAACGTAAATCGACTCCATTCTAGAAAATTGAATTCATTTATTTTGAAACATCATGAAACATTTTTTAACCTTATATGTTTATTGCAATATTTTTAAAACTCAACGATAAAATAAACTTAAATTGATTTTTCATCAAAGTCAGCTTCTAGAACAGCGAAAAAATTTTAAAATTTCAATCTGAAATTCTCAAAGCGAGCTCACTACGCAAAGACGAACATTTAAGGATTATGCCAGCCGGCGTTGACTGTCGCTAAGCTAAAGAGGTTTATCGAAAACCGATACCGGATAGGGCTCCGTACATAGGAATCAAAACATTTACTGGCCCAGATAAGACGGAATTGTTTATTTGTTTATTTAGCGTAACTAGCAGTTCAAATTTGGTTTTTGTAAGCGCCCGAGTCTAGTCCTTTGGATCTGCTCGCTAATGAAATATAATGTACGAGTACGCCTATATTGAATAAAAGGTTGCCATTTTAAGATATTTCTGTGTCTTTTGGTATTATGGGAAAGTACTTATGTATAACGTGGATAACTAATAGCACTGTCTACTTATCAAATAATGGATTCTATTGAAACTTAGATAAATTACAAGAACCGTATATTTCTAAAAGTCTTGTTGGATATTAGATAAGCAAAGCATACTTATATCGCAAACATACAAGTATTATGCTTTTTGTTTAGGTATTTCTTAGAAACAATCGATATTACAAATTGTTAACTTGGATTGACTTTTTAAGAACATGAATGTCGTAACATACCTATGATCTGCTTCATTTAAAGAAATATAAATTTTTAAACTTAATTTAAGAAATTAAAGCACTTAACAAAACAAGTATTTATCAAATTCTTGTAACAAGGAATCTGGTATCTCAAATATGCGAGGTTACATATCATTCCTGTTACATCAAAAGCATATTTTGTCTTTTAGCTTTGTCGCCCTCCTTTGATAGTTTCTGCCTCCGGTTTAAAGGCATACCATTAGTATAGTTTTTATATCTTCTCGTATACCATTATAATATAAATAGGTATACAAGAATAATTTAAATTATTTTTAAATTAATACACAGTACCATATTAACATAATAACCACACAACCATAACACTTATAATAGCCTTAAATATATTTCCAGAATTTAAGGAACTAGAAATTAATTTTGACACTGAAAGCACTATCATCCGATTTCCAACAATCCTTATGAATTCAAGCGAAGCGGTGGTCTGACCCGGTATCCTTTACCCAACCTTTCTCCTTCAGCCGGTAACGCCTTCCACCTCTGAGTCCAACTGCTCATGTGGAATCAATATTGAACCGCTTAGCTGCCTCAAAATTGAATATTTCAACTTGATATTTGAATTGTACTACATTTATTTTTGATACACATTTTTGAAGTGTGATTGCTAGTTCTACTTTTATTATTATACCTAATACAAAGTTGAAATGTTCCAACGAGGTATTCCTTTTTCCCTTAACACTGGTGTGCACATAAGCAAGCTTATGTCCAAACTAGTGTATCCCAGCATTATCTAACCACAATTCTCACTTTGCAGTAAAGTGTTAAGTGTAAAAAAATTATTTATATTTTTGATGTAAAATTATCAATTTAATTCCGTCGAAGTACAAAGTATACATATAAAAGTGAATTAACTAGTTATAAACAAAGTGAACAAAACAAACAATGTGTGAATTACGCGAGTGATAAAATGATAATGAAAAGGACTGTAAAAAGTGCAGGACTGTTTAGTGTGGAAAGTGTGAGAAACAAAACGATATGGGATGACTCATAGTGAAAAATGTTATGTAACACCCTCTATCTGTTCCAAAGATGATGCGCGATATTCACGACAATGCTGGGGGAAGCGCAAGCGGCGGGATGGAGGAAAGCGAGGGCGGCGGGAGTGGGGCTGTCGAGGTCGATATGGACGACTGCGGCTCCCTCGCCCTGCCGCCGGACATGCCCCCGTACTCCGGCGACTACATCATCAGCGACTACATGGAACGCCTCGGCACCCGACTCAACATCCTCGAGACCGAACTCAAGTACGCTTGGCGAGCGCTCGACCTGCTCAGCCAAGAGTACGTCCGGATGTGGGAGCGCCTCGAGAGACTCGAAACTCTACTCGCAGACCAACAGGGCGTTATATCTACCTTATTAGACTTTTACACCTGTCGCAATGTCACTTCCAGAGACCCAATGAGTCGTTTAGAAGTGATTAGAGAAATATTGGGAAATGGTACCGTAGAAGACGGCATAGAGGAAGGCTTGGATATCGGTAGGAGCTCTATTCTTTTAGAACCGCAAGAAGAGATAATGGAATCTAATGAAGCCTTTTATAAAAGTCTAAATCAAGCTTATCGAAACGATCTTGTAATTGAGGAAGCTTCAAGGCCACCGTCGCAACTAGACATGATCTGGGAAGCACCAGAAGAGCCGGAAATAGAAATAATACCGGGGAGGTCAAACCAAATATACAGTGCGACAGATTACAAAGATTACTGTGGATTACAGGGAGGACCTGGTATTAGCGAAAGAGATTTGGTGCATTTATCTACTTTAAGTACAATAGATCAAATTACAGTAGATAAATTACATGAATTAGATAGGCTCACAACTCAATTACACAAAGATTCGAGAGAGTTAAAAGACTTGAAAACTAGGCTTCTTAGTCCCGAATCTAAAGCTAAACATGAGAGAGATATAGAAGCGAAAACACTCGTTGAAGACGGAAATATTATAAATGAGCAGCTTAAAAATGTGTATTCGGGTGGTGAGAACTGGGCTATTAACGATATGATAAAAAGTTTCGATGATTTCATGTTGACTACGCCCAAAGAGTCAGTAAGAGAAAAATCTCCATCAAGATTATCATTAACAGAAAACACATCAAGTGATAGAACGATGGAGTATTTACCAACAGTAATTTCACCCCGACGTAAATTTATTCCTGAACGAACATCTACTGAACCTTACACGACTGTAACAGGTCGTTTAGCTTACAGCTCAGCAGTAGCTAACGCAGAAATAAATGCTGCTAAAGCTAATAAGTCACCAAGCGCTTTATCGAGAGACAGGTTTGAATACAGTTCAACGTATCAATTAACAGAGACATCAAGGCAAAGTTATTATTCAAGCAAAAGTTCTTTGCAACCTTTATCGGATAGATATCAAGGGAATTCTGATCAACATTCACCTTTATCTGTCCATGAAATTTATAGTGGACCAGCTGACAACAGGCTCGAATTAAATTATGAAGAAAACAGAATAGCAAAGTCTCCAAGCCCACCTCCACCTGCACCTCCAAATGGTGCCCATCTGTTTGCTTCCATTGCAAATAATAATGAAGCTTTAACAGTCCATCAATCAATGCTATCGACTAATAATATTCCAGCAGATGGCATGAGATTAAGTCCTCGGTCTCCTAAGTCGCCGAAAACTTCACCTAAACATGTAAAACGGGACACAACAAATATTGTCGCAGCAAAATCTGATTCAGGTTTATCTTCAATGAGCGGTTGGTCTAGCCTAGAAAAAAGTCCAGGTTCTCCTAAAACTGGAAGACATGCCACACATGGAAGCCATGATTCACATAAAATGAGAATTTCGTCACCGCAAAATATTCAAAGGATGGCGTATGAAATTGAAACAAAGCCGTATTTGGAAACGTTGGTAGATTCTTATTCACACGATAAAAAGAGTTTAAAAAGTGATTACAATTTGAGAAAATCCGATCACATATCGAAGGAAATTAGTGCTCGAGATATAAGTAAATTACAAGGACCGACAGACACAGCTTATTTAAAAAGCGATATACCATTCTCGATTGCTGGTCCAAGCACACAAGTAACTAATATAAGTGAGTATTACTATGGAATAGAAGCTCCGTCAATATACTCTGTGGCTGGAAATAGGCAACCTGTATTTACTACCGTTTATAGCACCCCCCATGGAATGTTAACTGACGATAGAAGTTTTTCCGAATTATTAGATAGGAATGAAATTGCTGAATCTGTTGCACGACCAGCACCGGATTCATATCCACCAGAACCGAGTTATCATGCTCAAACCGTTGTAATGTCGGCTGCAAATGCCAAGCGACCCCTTACTAGAGCTAACACTATGGGAGCTGGAGATCCGAATTTCTATCAAAATGGATATAAAGTAACGGGTCACAGGGCACCTTACCCACAGGGAAATTTAACAGACGCCTTGTCGTATTATCCGACATCGAGCAGATATGATACATCGAAGCAAACTTCTCTAGAGGACCAAATTTCATGGCAAGGTGGCAGTAGATCACCCACAAGTTCAATGGAAACCTCTAGCTTAAAATCGCAATCACTTAGCATAACTGAAAGGAAACAATTCCAGAATCAACTTCAGCAAGAATATTTCAAACAACAACAATACGACCAGCGAAATGGCAATATTATGCATGAGAATCAGGAATATGATAAACAAATGGCCCCAGAGCATTTAAGAAAAGAGCAATATGTGGGTTCGAGCGGTGTATTAGTTTCTGAGTCGGGTTATTTATCTATTTCAAATAACTTAAAAGGAAAAATGCAGGATAAGCAAGTTAAGAAACCAAAACGAACGTCCTCTTTAAAATCTGCCATGTCTTCCGTTAGTCAATGGTTGCCTGAGTTACATCTTCCAAAGAAACATAGATCTCATTCTCTACCGTCCGGTGTCGATGCAGTCGAACAGCAACAACAACAAGAAAAATCATTAAAAGAGCGATTGCTCTCTGCTCAAAGGAGAAAGAAAAAGTATCATTTGGTAGCATCTATGTCGGGGTTACTTCAAAAAGCTAGAAGAAAACACCAAGCTAGCCACCAATCTTTATCTGACCCTGAAACATCTGAAACAGAATGGTCAGGAGGAAGGTCTAGTGCTCAGTCTGAAGACAGTGATAGCGTATTTTCTGATTCCGCACACGAAGGCAGTATGTTTGCTAAAGTACCACCTAAACCAAAACAGAGGAAAGTTAACAACCAAGATATTGTCGAACAACAACAAATGATCCAAGAAAGACAACAACAGATGCTTCAAGACAGGCAAAAACAAGTACTTGAATACCACGAGGAAGAATGCGAAGGTGAATTAAATGATATGGAAAAGTTCGCAGCAGTTAATGCTATACCAAGAGATAAAAGTGATGATATTGATTTTCATTTTGCTCGTGTATCACAAATGAAAAAGGACAAAATAAGCGAGATAGAGAAATTAGATATTGACACCGATATATCAAATGTTGATCTATTTGAAGATGAAAATAAAGATGATAACCAATCACCGGCATCTTTGTTTGCTACTGTCGGTGATGTTAAAAAGGCATCAACTACTTCAGATGAGGGTTTAAATGACAGCAATAAATCTTATAGTGGCAGTTCTCAAGAATTTGCTGTATCTCGAGCTTTAGGCAAGTACAGATTACGCAAATCAACATCTATATCCGATGAACAAATTGATGATGATACTTCACCACCAAAACCCGAACAAGAACAACAAGAAAAACCAATTGAAGACTTTCCTACGATGACTCCAAAAGACAAAAAAGTTCGTAAACAAAGCACTCCAGAAATAATAAGTAGTGCTGCGCCTGAAGAAAGTCATACATATCCAGAGCGAAGTCCATCCATACAAAGTACAAGGGCAATACAGCAAAATAAATTCCAACCACGCCACCAACAAAGTTTGGAAATTCCAAACAAACATGATGATGATGACAGTCGAAGTACTCATTCGTGGAGAAGTGGTTCGCGAGTTTCTTCTCGAAGGCAAAGTACTGAAGATAGTATTGACTCGGAAGATGAATGGTACTGCTATGAACTGCGAAAATTGGAAGAAATGGAACATCAAAATCAATTAGAAGCTGAGAGGCAAGATACATTAGCTGAAGAGCCAGAGTTTGAATTACTAGAAGAACCAAATGATAATTTGAAGGAAAAAATGGGTCTTGTATTGAGGGAATTAAAACTCAAAACTGCCAATGTGAAAGAAAAATGCGATACAACACCCGTGAAAGAAACTTGGAAAGATATTACTACGTTCCCGGCAATGGGTGAAACGCCTGAAGAGAAATTATGTGAAGATGATTTTGATGAAGATAAAGAAGATAAATCATTTGAAGAATCAGGGTCTGGCGAGACGTCAGGGCCTGATAGTCCAGTAATGAGTGGAGACGAGTTTGATGAAGATTACGACGAACCGCAAATACAACAACCAGTCCCGGTTCAAGAGCAACCGTCACAACAAGATGGCGCCGCCGGTGGTGTGGGCAGCAAGTGGAAACTTTTGAAGGCTTTGAAAGACCGCAAGGCTGAAGAGAAGACCTCAGAATCACCTGCAGCTACTACCCCCTCTACAGAAAAGGACAAAGTCAGCGCAGGTGTAAGTTATCTTATGCAAAAGTTTCACGAGATTAGAGTTAAGAGTTAATTGTATCCTAGGATGTTCTTAACCGCGCGAACTTAAACAAAGTTCTGAAAGTAAAACTAGTTAGACTGATATTACTCAATGCCGCCGTTGCAAATGTTGTTTAACCTGCTTTTACTTATTAAACGAATAGAATAGTTGTAGAGTGTGTACTTTATAGGTAATTTGTATTATAACTCTACATGTCTACTTCCAATATTAGCTGTTAAACAAATATAATAGAGCATCGATTTGATTTCATACTATTTAAGTTATACCAATCATCAAAGCAATAAAGTAATTTTCAATTTCAAATCAGAACTATGCAGAGGTTGTGAATTTACCCGTTTCTCATATTACAACATTTTTGCATGCATTTTAATCTATAACAGATAGGTGCTCGTAATATACAAAATATTATTTACCCACTAAAGCTCTTTCTATTTGAGGCAATAACTAGTTGTTAACCTGCGCAATAGATGTTAAGGACTTTCTATATTAGTATGGATATAACATTTTTATATGAAGCTTGACATAATATTCAAACAAATGATGATTATACAATTTTTAAGGGAAATTTACCTGCTTTAAATATACTCGACGAAATGTTACTCCTTAATGTTAAAGTAGTATTAATCAGTATTATTAATGAGTTTGTTGCTTAAGTATTAAATGATGTTACTGCTAGCAGTCATCATAATCAGCCATTTCGTCTGTGCATTAAATACAATTGCCTTAAGGGAGCATTCAACGTACAAAGCTCGAAGCTCATCGTCATATCATCTCATATCGAAAAATAGAAAAAAGATGTTCCTTTTATTGAGAGATAAATACGCTTAAAGAGACATTGTCGTGATTTGAAAATGTGTTGATTTGAAGCCGTTACTAAAAATGGAAATATTACCTAATAGAATTCGATAGAATTTTCTGATAAAACGATACATATGTCTACTTCTTCTTGTTCATCAGCCCATATATGTCCCCACCGAGGGGCACGCACAAGCCTACTCTCATACAGAGAGTGAATAGGCCGTAATCCACCACGCCTACTATTACCGCCAAAATCTAGCGAAACTCTGAGTACTTACGTTCATTTGAAGAATCTTCTAATTTTTTTATGAATTTTGATTTTTTACTAAGAGAAGATAATGTTTGACATACTCAAAAAACATACTGGCTAAGTAATTAAATAAACTTTACCCTTTTGGCATCTAAGTTTGCATTTTATCATCATTCATTTGTTCATTAAATCGCGACAAATGTTTCTTTCAAGCGACAAATATTTAACACTACATCAAAATATAATTATTACATCTAATAAATATATTGTATTTTATCTAGAAATCACAGTGCTTAGATTATCGTATAGCTTATACACTTACGTACCTAATAAAGATAGATGGCACTTTATGTACTAACCTATTTAGCGGAAGGTTTTAGATGTTGAACGAAAGTAGTGTTATATTGTTAATTACGGTTAATCAATAGCAGGTGACGATATTTATTTAATAAATAATCCGAAAGTTTAATATTAAGCTATCAAAGAGACAATGCAGGTATTATTCATGATATCCTATTCAGAATATAAATTTCATTGCAATAAAAGTCCTCGCGCTTTTGCAAACTATTGCCCATTTCACCATTAAATTAATTGTTGTTATCATTGACTACGTTGTTTGTATATTAATTCTCCATTTTGTAGCGAATTCTTGTTAACTTATTTAAGTGTGTTTCGATTAAATTTTCATTATGACGGATATAAAATAAAGTGAAAAAGAATTTTCAATTATTGACGTGCAATTAAAAAATGATATGAGAAATTGATCGAAGCATAAAATATAATGAAATGTTATTTATTGTTATTTTTTATGAATAAAATGTTAAATTTTTGTTTATTTTTTTATTATTTTGTTTTAATTGTTTTTTTTTGTTTTTAGAATGGCTCCGGCGGTTTCAACGACCAAGGTGGCAGAGGAAATGGGTATGTGAAACAAAACATGTTTTCTTCTTGAATCCGAAACATTTAGGTACAAATATTTTTTTGGCGATCATTATGGGTACGGACAAGATCGTATTATACTGTAATGACAACGAAGGTGGATATAATATTATGATTTAATTACCACATATAAACTATTGTTACCACATTTCTAGACATCCCGGAGACAACCCTTTCTACAGCAACATCGACAGCATGCCCGACATACGACCACGGCGGAAGTCAATACCTCTCGTCTCAGAACTTGTGAGTATTGTTAAACAATTTACTACTCAAATACTCCACAATTAATACCAAAATCCGATGGAACTTTTCTCTTTTCAACTGGTTTCAATATCTTTTAATTCCCGCGAGTTGTATTAAATTCCCTTTTGTTAAGGGCGGGTTTTCTACGCGCTGTTGTTTTATACTTTTATCTCTACTTTTCCTTTATTGGAGACAGAGATGGAATAATAAATAAAAGAAACATTTAAGAAACGTATAAAGAAACAGTGAGATATTTAAACCAGGTTATAAGTGTATACCTATACGTCAAGCCAGAGTCGATTTTAGGGTGCGTTCAAACCCAGAACCAATTTAAAAGCAGAACTTAATTATTTAACCTCGATTCGGGAACTGAATTAACAAGAACGTTCATTCCCTTACGAATTACCTACTATAAATCCAGAAATTGGAATTAGTGGGTTTCAGCTGAGTTAATCCTTCTTTTATAACATTTAAGGTAGTAATTAGAGTGTTGCGTAATTTGAACGTGACCTACTTTTATTAGGAGGTATTAAATATTATTATCATAAAATATAGGGTTTAACATTCTGTAAAACAAACTTAAATAAGTATGAAGAAGTACGATTACCTTACTAGATTGAAAAAACTTAAATGAATAAATCATTAATCCAAAGTTCCTTGTGCTTGTGTCTCCTGGTCGTCATTACTAGATACAACCCTGGAACTGAACTACCTGCATTTTAGAACCCTAAAACCGGCCCTGTGCGTAAATATTATGCTTTCCTGAGGCTTAGTAAATATTAGGCGCGTAATAAATGTTCTCTTCTAAATGGAAAGTTTCCATAATGTGTGTAACGAACAATTTTTGAATAGTTATTCTATTTTCAAATTGAAATTCGTTAGCAACAAAGTTTATTGAACGATCTATTCAATAATTGTTCTTTGATTCAGATGATAAAATATTTAATCGTATCTATAAACCTACCTCCTATTTCGTCGGTGTATCTTTGTGTAATATGTGTCTCCCTTCTTAACACCCGGGCCTTACCTTTAGTTGGCCTTAACCTAACCAAGTAAACTAGGATCACCAGACAATAGCGGAACCATAGATGCTCAGCGACACTTCTTCCTAACAAATATTAATCATAATAATTGCATTTTACCCCCTAACCATGGACCTGCAGGTTCTCAAGGTATTACTATCCCAATAACACATACTTTTTCTTTGCATGCAACTTTACAACGTCAGTAAAAAGTAAAGGGAATTCCAAGACTTGATTCCTTTCCTTTTTGCTCTCGTCCGGTTCTAGTTTGCTTGCTTTTACTAACAAAAGGATTAAATATAAGTGACTAGCCCTTGCATGATAATGCTTTACTAATATTGTTAATTACGGACTTTTAGCTTGAAGGTAACTCATCGATTAATTTTCAATTTTACGAACTACATCATCCTCGATTTTAAATTGGGATTGAGTTGGTAACTAAAAATATGCACGTGCTTGCGGTTTAATTTTGCTCCATTGAAAGCTTCGACATCACGACAAATAATTGTTTTCGTTATTGGACAGATTCTCGTTTAACCCCACAATATGATTCGCATACATTATTTTTGTCACACAGCAGTTTTCTATGTTGTCAATATTATGTTTTCACTTCACACAATACGTACATATCGAATTTTACGTTTAAATATTTCGCACACTATAACATTTTGTTGATTCACATTTGTACACAACGTTTTGATCACTGTATTTAGGAATTTGTAAAAAGTATTAAGCAGAAACACATTAAAATTTGATTCGTTGTAGATAACATAAAAACGAAAAGCTTAAGAAACAGCTTATATCAGGCATGAGTAGATAAAAGTAAATAATATCATTCAACATTGCATAGCAATTTTTAATTTTGTATAGTTTGGTAGTCAGGTAGGGAAAAAGCTTTAAATTAAACGAATTATAGAAAAAAATAGCAACGGTTGTTAATTTCAATTCGAAAATATTTCAAACAGTTTATAATCTATACTTTTCTGTTTAGACTATGGCTGCTACAAAAAGGAACGCAGGTTTGACATCAGCTGTACACCGAGCCACCTTGAACGATGAGGAATTGGTAAGTCTATTTATAATCGTAAGTAAGCGAGAACGGCCACAGCATAAGACAAACAATTGAAAACGGTCAGTAATGACAACAAAATTCTAAGTCAAAAGGTGTCTTCCAGAAAATGCACGTTTATAAGAAGACACTGCAAGCTCTCATCTACCCTATATCATCGACGACCCCTCACAACTTTGTGCTATGGACGGCTACTTCGCCGACGTATTGCTACGAGTGTGAGGGCTTATTGTGGGGCATCGCTAGGCAAGGTGTCAGGTGTACAGAGTGCGGTGTTAAATGCCATGAAAAATGCAAGGATTTGCTCAATGCAGACTGTCTACAGAGTAAGTTGAATCTACAATGTGTCTGAATGGATGTCTTTGTTAGTTTTGGGACTTTGTTTCTGTACATAATTTTACATAACATATATTTCTTTAAGTAACTAAATGACTAATAAATATGTAACAGAAACAAAGTCTCACAATGTATTTGAGAAATTGGCAAGAAGTATACCTAGATTGCTTTAAATCTTTACGATCAATAAATTTTATTAAAAATCTCGAGTATATTTCTTCCAAGTGTAAATACAGTTAAGAAAATTGTTTTATTAAATCTAGAAGTCGACATTTCATATTATAAAGTAATGAAAGGAAGTCAGGTTCAGAGTCGGCTGCCAAGCGCAGTATGCCCCTTATTAATCTCGAGAAGAGTCAAGCATCACTTGACGGGTCACTCATTGTAGACGAGATCTTTTTTGCGCTGCTCGGAAAAATCAATGTTACATTATTTATTTATTCAATTTTAACAAACATAGTTTTTCCTACTTTAGACATTACTTTTTTATAATCTCGTAACGTTTAATCTTTTAAATTGAAATCGAAAAATGTATTTTTTATCCATGATTTGAATTTATTTTGCTTGATTATGTAATTAGCAGCCATTTCAATGTTCTTGCTAATCTTCATTGTTAATATGAAATGTCGACCTTTATTTACGTGTAAGATGAATTAGAATTAACAAAGTTTGGTAGATTCCTATCAGAAAGATGTCAAAAGGTAAATCTAATTGGTTAAACAAACAATATATCCAAGTAGCAGACGTTAAAATTTTAGTAACTCTTTATTAAATGCATGAGTAAAATTTTGCATGTACTTACTTCAATTTTTATAAATGGTTTTCACTTATACACGATTTCAAAATAGTGTCAACGCAAAATGACTAGTGATTAGACCATTGACCTCACGATCACAACTCAGGAATAGCTGCAGGAACTTTATTTATTGATGTCGTCTGTTATTTTTACTGTCGTGTTTTATTTTGTCTTTCTTTCTACATTTTCTCTGACCTCATATAATAAGCATGTTTCCCTATTATTCAATTTTCCTATTGCTTAGTCGGTGTGCATGGCTATGGATTTAATATTAACATCCATATTATCGAAATTATTATTCCCCAAAGTAGCATTTGGCCATATACATTTGCACGATCATTTAGGCGAGCAGTCGTCTGGGCGATATTCCGGCTACCGCGTTTCAATTTAGATTTATTGACTGCACGCCACCCTCATATCTATTAGTCTACACTTCAAAGCAATCTTCAGTTATGTGATTTATTCTTTTACTTTAGTTTTTGGTTTCCTTTCTTTCTCGCTATGTTCTTTCTTTTCGACTATTAAGTTTTTATTTGAGTTTTTCTATTAAAATATTGCGTTTATAGTACGTTTATAAATTCTGGTTTATTTGTTTTGTTGGTGTTTATGTTTATAGGATATTTTACCATATTGTAAATGTTTTGGAAGTGTAGACGAAAGTTCACGTAGTTTGGGATTTCGGTCCTATCATCCCGTTCCTTTCGGGTCGCCCCGCCCAACGCCGAAACTTATTTAAGCCCTTTAATAAACTTAATTACGTTACTATACTATACTTTCTGTGCTCAACTTTACAATCTACACTCTCTTCACACGGTTCTTGCGAAATGTATATTACTTTAAAATTTAAATAAACACAAACGCCCTTATGAATCTAAATCTCACATTGTTTTTAAAAATGTGCCTGTTAGCAATGTGTGCACGCCATCCAATGTCTGTCCACTTTGATATTATATGTGGTCCCTTAGTTTATTTCTTTCCTCTATTCTTTTGTTTATAGATTTCCTCTTCTGTGTTTATTTCACTATTTTTATGTTTCACTTCTCTATCCCTTTAGGACGTGTCAGAGGTTATGGATACTAAATAATCGTGTACCCTAGTTTACTATATAGCTTATGAACTGAGCCGAATATGATCTCGAACGTAAACAGAGGATGTAAACAAACAAACAATACTGATACATACAATACAAAGGGTGCTTTGTTACAGAATACAAACCTTATGCTGATTGTTATTAAACCCTTGGCGGGTTGTTGATAAATTGTGTATTGACAATTCACCAAGGACGGAGTTTGGAATTTTAGGATGTATTCATTTTTTTGAGAAGGCACTGCGTTCAAGTCGGCTCCGACCGACGCCGCTCGAAGCCCAACTGGGTCAGATGCCACGCGCCGGTGTTTTTCGCGAGATTGTTGGTATCTGATTGGGTTGGAGGTGAAGAGTGGTCGGTGCGGGCGTGAACGCGGGGCGGGGGGACCGTCCCGGCGACACCCGACTGCCAAGAACAGTCTTGGCACCGCCTGAGTAGTGTGCTTCGCAGGGGCGGCCGAGAAATCATCCAAACACGGCGCCGAGGACAAAGCTAACTCTATCATCACAGCGATGAAGGAACGGATGAAGCAACGAGAACGCGATAAGCCGGAGATTTTCGAACTCATCAGGTATTTTTGAATTATTTTTACTAAAATTCTAAATGATTTCAACTTTAATAGTCGTTCGTACTCGGATTTGCAGCTCAGGTATCACTTGAAATTCTTAATCAAGTAATTTTAATACTTTGTAACTGCGTAATTTTTCTGCACAAAAACAAGCAAAACAGATTAAGTGGCTAACTAGTCACGTATCACAAAAATGCACTTCACCTATTTTATTTAGATCTAGTTTTCGCAGAAAGAAAAAAGGTAGTTTTATGCTTGTTTATAATAGCTAGAACATGTAACGTGAAAAACGTAGCATTACTTATAAAGGAAATATACGAGTAGATGCTGACACCAATATGTATGTAACAGACAGGTGTTCAGCATCGAGAATGAGGGGCACGCGGCACACATGAGCACCGTGAAGCAGTCGGTCCTGGATGGTACCTCAAAGTGGAGCGCCAAGATCGCCATCACAGGTTCGATAACCGTGATAATGAACACTCTCTCCCCCTCAGGCACAGAGCAGCAGAACGAGACAGCGGACAGCAGGAATCGAAGAACAACAAACACACACAACACACTTAATTGTTTCCATGTTTCGTTTCATGTGGCGGCCAGGCGGACTTTTAACGTCGATCCTGATACTCACATTGACAGTCTCGAACAGGCTGAACAAATCACGATAGAGGGAACTTCAAAATGGTCGTGCAAGATCGCCATTACAGGTTTGCGGTGGTCTTTTGCGGCTATGAACCGCACGCTCGCAGTTTTGGCTCTATTAGAGACTCTTTGCCTAACTTCTAACTTTACTTTTTGATATCTGCTTTATATTTATATCAAATATGAAGCCAAAAAAAAGCCTCTCAGGTTTTGTTAACATTTTATGATTTTTTTCTTTTTATTATTCTATTGATTTCTATTTTTGTCATGAGTGACAGGTTAATCTAAATTGAATGTTGGATAACAGGTTTATCCAAATTGTTTTAGTGGAATGGAAACTTATCAAGTTTTTTGTAACTTAAAGCAGATATCAAAAAACCACTCTACTGCATTCTTTACTTCAATACTAATCCAGCCCCACCACGGTCGATACTGCACTGCTCTTATCACCTTCATTGACAGAACGTAGCTTGGTTTGATCATCACAAATTAAGGAAATTCCACGAATCTAACACACTTTGAATTAACAACACTAACACTGAACTTATATTTTGGTAACACTCCAAACACATGCGGTAATCACATTCAATGATGACGGTCGCAATCCCACATATTCAGCAGCACGTCTGCTAAATGAACACAGATTGCATGACGACGGCATCCACAGAATTTAACGTTGAATCGCGTCCGATACTAATGAACTGTCAGCCTGTTTTGTTTGCACAACAATATTTTAATTATAATAGGTTCTTTATTGACCTTTCAGAACATCATGGCCAGTTGAAATAATTATTATAAACGAATGAATATTTAACTCAAGAGCATGATACCCCATCCAATTTTCGAATATTAAATTCTTTCTTACCTCTCTGCTATTACTACCGATAAATTTTCGATTCGTGAAAATTCCGGTACCATTAGAATTGATTCCCGAGCATATCTTTACACTTCTTCTTTGAAACTTTCTTCTTGGTCGAAGTTTGCATTAGAAGTTTGCGATAATGTAGTCGCTATGTTCGAGTTTTAGAAATCGAATTTGGTCATAGATAAAAAAGTTTGGTAGTTTTGAAGCTAGTGTCTTCTTCTCCGACCCTAGCCTGTCCTCAACACACAATTACCCGATTTAGAGTTCGAAGAGTTTGTATCGACGAGAATATGTTCTGGTAAGTCTTGGGTAAGTTAAGTAACTACAAATATATAAATGACGTATTTTGTTGCTACAGGCGAATCAGCTTTCGAAGCTATACAGTATTTTGTATTCAACAGCTGTAATTTGTATTACTACGTACTTATTGTAGATTGATATATGAATAATTTGCATCAATGAAAATGATTTAATTTATGATAAATTTACTGAACGTGTCTTTCAGTGTTCAGTCATGCGTCCCATCGGGTTGTTTATGGAATAATCTGATATTCTTGTTCCAAAATACCAGCTCTACGTTATATTTATATTGATATAACAAGTAATGTGAAAAAACTATAGATAATTATCATATAATAAAATATTTAATGGTAACGTTTGTACATATTTTCGGAATACCGATCACTAATATTGCCCTCCGTGGGCAGTTATTTGTGCTCAAGGGTTGATTGCCAAGGACAAGAGTGGGACATCGGATCCATACGTTACGGTTCAAGTCAGCAAAGTGAAGAAGAGGACGAGAACAATGCCTCAAGAATTGAATCCAGTCTGGAACGAGAAATTTTATTTGTAAGTTTAATATTCGTTGAATTTTTATGACAGCTAGCGTCACTTTATATTATTCATAGTTTCTCAATATTTTTTATGCTTTTCGTACATCTAATACCTATAGTGACTTTTAATAGAACATAGTTGTTTGAATATATTAGGATCCAGTGACAAGTCTGACTAGAAGTAAAATCGACAGAGAGTTCCCAATATACCGTTACCGATTATGCGATTTAATTGCAAATTCTATGTCAAATTCCCAAAGTAAATATAAATTCAAGAAACCTAATAAAACTTTCTCCTTGCAGCGAATGCCACAATTCTTCCGATCGAATCAAAGTTCGAGTGTGGGATGAAGACAACGACTTGAAATCTAAACTCCGACAGAAGTTGACACGTGAGTCCGACGACTTCTTGGGACAAACCATCATTGAGGTAAGTGGTGGATTATGGTATAATTTCCTGGGCTTAATTTACGTAAATTTATATCAGTCTATTAAAGTATTGAGGACTACTAAGTAGGTACTGCAATTGATAAAGCTATTCTAGATTTAACTAGAGTACTTTAGAGACTAGTAAATTTAGAGAACCTGTAGATTTGAATCACAATTTGAATGTACTAACTAAGTTAAAAATTAATTAAAAATTAAATAAATAAATAAATAAGTACACATTATTTGTTGGTATTTAAACTACGTACCTATTATTTGTCTTTTGCTCTTTATAATTCAACTGAAAACATTAGATACTTATTTATGTCATCTTTGTTCCTTTTTCAATAATTTTAAACATATTCATACGTCATTACAAGGTATCCTTCTCCTACAGGTTCGGACCCTCTCCGGTGAGATGGACGTGTGGTACAACTTGGAGAAAAGAACCGACAAGTCAGCTGTATCTGGTGCTATAAGACTGCATATCAACGTTGAAATCAAGGGTGAAGAGAAGGTTGCTCCTTATCATGTTCAGGTTAGTGTAGATATTAATTTACAGCTTTGATGAATGACAAGCATTTTGAAGAAGAATGTTATACTTAAAGCAGTGAATGGGGATGATGACTACATTCGAAAATTCAAAGAATAATTAGTCCGTCTTTTAGGCTATTAAAAAATATTTGAAACACGTTTTTTACCTGATCAAATACATAAATAAATACAAAGATACAGAGCATCAAAGTTACGGAGTGGGGGGTATTGACGTCACTCCTCGGTAAAAATCGTACTAAGGCGTGACGTCATAAGCAACTTTAACCCAGTGTATCTGTGTCATTTTTAGTTTAAGAGAAAAAAATAATACGTGTCGAATATTTTAAAATAATCTATGTGATGGACTAAAAACAAATTTTTTAGGCATCATGCCCATTGTCGGAGGTGTGTAAAATCTTTAACTGTCGTTAAGCTGTTTGAAGAAGTCAATATGATGGCACTCATATTGACTTCTTCAAACAGCTTAACTTAAACAGCTTAATTCGAAAAAATACTTATTCTATAATTTTCAAAACCATTTGATAAAACACATACCTATAAAAATAAAGTTCCAAACGTCACAAGCCATTTAGCGACGCCTTTACTATCCGCTGTAAAAACAAAGGAAACGAAACCATTTTTTGTGATAGAACTGCTCAGCAAAACTATCGGGGCATCATCAAAACATCGTAAGACCTCGGTAATAAAATAAGTCTGCGTTTACGGTACATTTGCTACCTTCCCTTTATTCTTCGTCTATTATTGCGAAGTAACAGGCCGTATGGTAGGTCAACAGGTTGTAGATGACATTGGCACCATGCCTCTTGGATCTATGCCAATTTTACCAACCATGTTGTTGTTTCTTCCAATTACTGTACTTGATGAATGAACATGACCATTATAATACTTCCAAAACAATGTCCTATTCAGAAACTTTTACTAAAGCCGACTTTATTTCGACTTCATTGGTTTCCAACAATTTGTTCCTTTTATTAAAACTTTTTTGTATTAAAACGTTTACGAAGAATACCAATATTAAATGTAAGGGCCGAAGTTTTTGAAAAGCCTCATAGGCTGGTTTTTATTTGAAATTTATTTATTCCTTATTCCTCAAAAATTTACCGCGATCGTTTATTACTAAGGCAATTGAGTTGAATTTGTCCGACAAAGAATTAGGTCTTTTTGAAGAGCATTTGTAGGATAAGAAACGTCCGAGCCCAGATGCGGGAACGGAATGGCCCAACTTTCGGGATAAATGTGAAAAGTTTGCCGAGAGAGCTAACTAAGCAAAACTGCTAGCTAATGCAAAAGTATAATTCCTTACGTATACTCAGTGTGATTTTTAATGTAAATGTTGGTGGACTAGAAACGTTTGACATTTGTCAGTTTACCTACATTTTGTTTAACAAAAAAAAAAAGAACCTAAATGCTTTCATAGCAATATCTATTGAGAATACCTGACGTTCAAAATACACTACCTCGTATATAATGGTACTTACTTATTTTATTACAAAACTATATATCCATGCATCGAAAGATATAAAATAGAAAAATCTGTTCTAGCTCTAAATTTTCCGTGAATTTTAGAGAGATTTATTTTAAACCAGTGAAAGGAGAAATATATTCGTATTGGAACATAAAATACAGTCACGATTTCCTTTACGTTTGATATAATTCCAATCTTTACTCAACCAGTGAATCGAATGCAATATAACTTGAAATAACTTATGTGCGAAAAAGATTCTCGAAGTTTGTCAGTAGGATATGTCCCGAGGAGTTAATACCGAATGCTTGCTTTGAGTTTAGGTTAAATATATCGACTCTAAATGGAGAGAGACACTTGCTGGGCTAAGAAGACTCAGTAGTATTAATATTGACAACCCTGATACCTAAACTCATACCCCCTTATTACAAAACGAGTTTTAAAGATAATCCGACGTTATTTCGTTCAATTTGACTTTTCAGCTATGGACAAAATGTCAAACTAAACGAACTAACGTCGGACTATCTTTAAACCTCGTTTTGTAAAAAGGGGGATAGTAATTAAATCGTTTTAAATTACCGTAGATAAATGTAGTTTTATTATTTAAAGCAAGTTCTTATCATATGAAAATTTGCTTTCAACTGTCGGTGTAAGAATAAAAAAATAATTTTACGAGGCAAGGTAACTTATAATTAGTACTGTGACAGAAGGAAACGTAAAGTAAAGCTAACGCTTATGCCAATGGCTGATTTACTGTTCATAAGACGGTACTATGTATAATAGTGAGCTTTTCAGCAACAATAATATCTGTATAACATCAGTATGTATAAATCATGAGATTTCTATACCTAGAGATAATTTTAATCCGCTGTCATTTGCCTTAACCAAAATCCCAATGCCGTTTCGGTACATCGATCGTAATTCACAAATTGGAAAGTGAAGTTTCCTTATCAAGTTTGATAGCAATTGCACACTCATTCAACTCGCTGTCGATGTTAAAAACCAATTTCCTTACTTCCAGTTTTAACGACAGAATTGTCTTGTTAAAACTTGCCTTTTAAAACTCTATCCTATTTTACTTCTCTCTCAAAAGTTGTTAAGAAGTTTTCCATATAAATTGTACTTATACTTTATCCATTGTAATTTATTTTTATCTGCATTAGTATCAAAAGAGTATGTATGTAAGTATACATTCTTTGTTTTATTTTTTTATGTTCTTTATTTTTAAATCACTTTTATAGAATTGCTGGCTGAAAATTCCGAATTTGTTTTCTGTCTTCTGCTTTTTAATTTAAAACATTCGAACAACGCGATCGTCTGCCTAACATTCTTATTTCAAAACCATCTAAAGTTTTAGGTGCTACTGGTTTTAATTTTAGAACTAAAAATGTTCTTTAATAAGTACTATACAAAAAAAACTTTCCTACTCTAAACATAACAGTGTAATGTCGTTTCTAAAACAGCTCCGTGAACATTTGGATTAGCAAAGTTGAGATGTTTGTTCTCATGGGATACGCAAAAAGTTTTCCCAACAAGGTGCCCTGAGCAAACTGTACTGACCTTATTTTACATTAGATACATTTAGTAGTAAACATTCAAGTCGCTACATAAGGTTGGTGATAGTTTGTATTAGTGCTTGTTCACTTAAATATATACGAAGATTTTGAAAATGGAACTGTTTAATGTTTCTGTGTAAAATAATAATATTTTTCCCTTTTCATAATAGGCAAAATAGAGTTAGATATAACAAATTTATTGTGTACTTTTGGGATTCGTTACGTATCTCGATGAAATCTTTGAAATGTACATATTCAAACACCAACAGACAAAAATATCGAAATAAATTAGGTAGGTACATACAAATAATACCAACATTATCTTTTTTCTTTGTGTTGTAAATTGACTTATGTATTTATTATTAGACTTATTTATTGTTTGTTATTGTGAATTGTAATCTCCTCACAAAGTAAAAATTGGTAAAAAATAACTTACTTATACCTAAATTTGTGAACCGGTATCTTCTACGTCGCGTGCTTATCAAAGGTGATTGTACCCACACATTAAAAATACAAAGATCCAAACAATATAAAGATAAACAAACTCAAACCAGGACTGAGGGTAAACAATAAACTTTTACATAATTAGAAAGGTCCTTTTATTAAAGGTATTTCACATTTATACATTCGTATACTAATTGTACCTGCGACCCAGTTTCTCGCAAAGGTAAATAGGGGTAGCATTACGTATGTGTTCATATAAAAGACCTTTAAATAATTAGTGCTTTGTGTAGGTCTAATGATCATAACAGTCTAATTGTGCTTTATAAAGTACCTTCGGAAATAACATCGATTAGACTCAATATAGAGCATCAAGACTTAATTGGTTAGTGTTTACCCCCTGTTGTTTTCCTATTTATAGAAAATGCTTTGAAATAAAAAGCTTGTATAGGAAAATATTAGTCAATTAAAGGCTAAGTTATGTTTGTGCCATGTTTTGTAAGAGTGGAAACTTATTTTGAAAATTATTTTATTTTAACGACCAGTTTCTAAAAAACAGTTAAAATTTTTTATTAAGCGTTCATTAAACGTAGTGTTATTCTTTTTTTAATTGTTTACAACGAAAGTGACAGAAATATAGGTTAAAAAGGATTTCGATGACCTTTTCTAAAACTAGCGATAAATTGTACAATTTTACACCGACAAACACCAAATAACACTTGAAAACTTACCTTCGGCTTATTACTGTTTCTTTAAAATAGACGTAAAAGTGAAAAATACCTTAAAATTCCGTAATCATCTTCTGGAAAAATCCATGAACCATGCAATTAATGTTCTTGTCAATTCGTGCCCCCGTTAACAAGCACCAAAATCACTAAGCTGTGACTTAATAAAGCTTTACATACTGATTTAAGCGGTGAAATGGACTGGGTAATCCACGTAATTTGACTGAAGAAACCTACCGTGGCCTGCGACATTGTAACACCTTTGAGCTGAATACCAATTAGTCAGACCAGAGTCGTTATTTGATATATTTTAAAAATAATTGACTGGCAGCTAGGTGTGAAAGAAGTCATATTTTGAAGTAATGTAACTATAATGAATAAAAGTAAATCTGAGATCTTAACTGTAAAAAACAAAAGAAAGTGTTTCATTATTTTGATTCTTAATTGTTTTATAGGTCTTTTCTGTCGCCGACTGATATTTTACACGCTTTACATTAGCTTCACTTGTAAGTATATATGTAAACAAATCTTTGAATCTTAATTGGACCCACTTTTCGGTCTTCGAATAGGATAAAATTTTGTACACGCTCTGAGTTCTGATCGATCACAATACAATAATATGGTACTTTCGAACTGACCTGATGATGGAGCATGTTTACTGCAAGCTAAAGTTTGTTTTGGTTTTTAAACTTTCTATTTTTTAACTACATATTATTACAGACAAAGATGTTTATAATAATTGTTTATCATTCATGTTCTATTTGTTTTAAGATTTATGGACAAATTTCCACATGTGAAAAGAACTGTGAAATAACATAGAAAATTCTTTGCTTAGCGTAACTTTGTTATTTTCCGTGTTCTTTTTTATTTTTATTTTACGTAAATAAGAAAAGAGGCCCCCAATTTTGTAGCTTTACGATAATTTCGTTTCCCGCGTTTGATGATTCGGTTTTATTACGAATCAAAGTCTATAAAATGTAAATTTTCTTTTTACGGATAAATATCTTTATTTGGTTAAGGCGGGATGTGTTTTTATCGAATAAAGTATCTTTTTGCTTTCGTCCTTCAACAACATTTTTCATGTTAAATAGTCCGACGCTAGGCTAAAAGAAAAACACTAATCAATTATTACGATAACCTTTTGTCATTACTTAGTTAATTACCAAATAGTATTTTTTTTTCCTTTTTTTAAAATGATTTATGTGGTTTGCTTTATTTGAAACCTAGAAATAGATTAACAAAACTACCACTTTATAATTATTTCTACCTTGTAAAATTTTATAAGTCATGAATTCAAGATGGCGTATCGAAATATCCTTGAACATATAGCATTACGCTCTTCAAGTTCCGCTCTCCACATTTGCAGTTCTAGACCAACGGAGCTAATAACACTAAAGTTTTATTCGCCGGGTCTGTTCACTTTCAAACGCGTAGTAAAGTATATAAAATGTGTAAAATTCTATCCCGACGAAGTAATGCAATTAAAAGTTGCTCGCGTGACGGTCGCGACCTCTTTCCGGTAATTAAGGACGTAAGAGGTTATAATTGTGGAATAATGGCGGCTAACGGTGCATAGAAAGGTCTTCTGTGTCGTTTATATGTCCAAGTTGAAAGGTGCTGAAAACAATAGTGGCTAAGTGACTAATTTGCTTATTAACAATGAACATTTTCTCTACTTTGCATATTCTTTTGAAACATTTTTATTTAGGCCTTCGAAATATCATTGCAATCCTAAATAGTACCATAACTACGAATAACAATTACCCTAAACTTTTCTAATAACTTTCTTCTTAACCATGTATTTATTTGTTATTTAAACATAGGTACTGTAAAATTACTTAATTATTATGTTAATACTGATTTATACTGTTTATTGATTAGACAAACTAATATCACTTCTATAAAGTACTCAACGCCGTTTCCTTACTCATTGTACTAATTTTTTTTTCGCACATAACATAGTAGAACTTTAGTACCTAAAACTACGTATGTTGCTAATGGAAAGTGAAATAACAGAATAATGTGGGTTCCTTCCTTATAGCTTTATAACGCAAGTTAGGGTTCCCTTGGGAGACTTAAATCTTATGAGATGAAATGGTCTATAAAGTAGAGTTATAAAGATGCTGAGATTATTTCTGCTGTGATTGACTTTTAACTTATTTTACACTCTAGGAAACACACAAAGTATGATTTAGAAAACTTTTGTAGTTACATAGATATTCAGATTGTCCCACTACTGGGCAAAGACATCATTGCTATTCATCCACTTTTATACAGGATGTAACAGAAAGGGGGTATAATGCCGAAACACAGCGATAGACCTCATGAAACTGAACAACTTTCCGCTAGGAACATGGGTCGTAACTCGAAAAACAATTTTGGATCGCTCATACTTACTCGATCAGCTGATCGGGCATTTTTGTATGAGGCGGCGAATGTTTTTTTCGAGTTACGGCCCATTTTTCTTCTTTGGGGAAAGTTGTTCAGTTTCATGAGGACTATCGCTGTGTTTCGGAATTATACCCCCTTTCTGTTACAGCCTGTATATTTTCTCTTCCCATACTGGTTAAAAACATGTATACGCAAGTTATTACCTTACTCTATACTATAATACCTCTAATACTTCACCAATTTACCACGTTCATTCAAATCACGTGAAGAAGTAAATACTAAGTAAACAATATTACTCAATACAATCTTCAGACTCATAACAAACCGGCAGCCAAGAAATATTGTATGTTTTCATCACAATGACACGGTACATTATTCTTTGATATTAAAAGTTATATGTTCAAACATACGGCACTCAAGTTACCACCTATTTTACAAAGTAACAAGAGCGTCTTTTCTAACATTTTCCAGTTTCTAAAAGTTCTTCCACTTTTAAACTATATAATATAAAAGTCATAGTACTGTATTTTATGTTCTTTCCACGTTGTCGTCTATAAATTTGAAATGCCAAGCTTGAGATTGTTAGTTTCAAGGTTTGTAGGAATTGCCGGTGATAGTCAACTGTTTTTATTATAGTCTACATTTATAGTAACGCCCCTTTCTTATTATGAATATAATAAAAAAACAAAAGACTTCTTAAAGAAAACACAATAATCTATTTACTACAAAAAAACATTTTTTAAGAGATGAAGTATTATAAATAATAAAAATACGAAAACAGCGAAATAGTAACAACCTATTTAAAATTATTTAATTTCTGAAAACTTATTACTTTTTCTTTTGCGTAATTATCAAAGTGAAACAGAAATAATAAATAAACATTTGCTCACAGTTTCTTAAAAAATAAACAACATAATTATGTTTTGTCGAAATAATTCAACAACAAAACATTAAGGCCTCGCTTCCTAATCAGCTTATCTGTTACCACTCTGTTACTCACCTAATTAATTAAAGAAAATTTACATTTTTATTGTGTTGGGCCTCTGCTAAAAACGTTTCATATACTTAACTTGGACGTGTATGCTATAAGAGTAATACCTACGTATTGATTGAACATTTACCAAGAAACTTTAAAAAAACAGCAATTTTTAATTAGAGACCTTTAAATATTGTGTCACTGATAAATAAATATGAAATCTAGCTTAAATAGTTTATAATTGATCTACGGGCATTTGAAGATTGATGAACCAATCTTTAAGCTTTACTAAAAATATCTATCTACATCTACACAGATCCGGGCCGTGCCTGGGACGTGTTCGGGCCGCGGCCCGTCAGGAGGGAAAACAATACGTCGTCACGACAACGTGTGTGAACGAATCCATAGGGAATGTATGGAATGATATTTTTTCCCTGACACGTCCCGGGCACGGCGCGGATACGACCCGGATGTGTGTAGACTGTAGATAGACCATGCTCTACTTTACAAAAGTTAAACATAACCGATTTAAAAAATCGAATACCACATATCACTCTCCGCATCATTACCTTCGCTAATTGACCGTCACATCGATTGATTTAAACCATTTAAAAAACCCGTTGCGAGACGAACAGGAAAAAGCCATATAAAATCCCATCATAGTAGGACATCCCATCTGGCGAACTAAGAGTAATTCATTCATTATGATGGGAAAGGAAATTGTTCCTTCATTCTGCCTCAATGACAATAGTGACCGTAATTAACGAGTGGCCTTACATCACTGGAGTGGTTAAGAGGGGGGTGAAGGGAGCGGGGGGGGGAGGTTTAATTCAGGGTAATGTTCCTCAGCCAATAAGATGCTCTATTTTTGTTACTTTCGCGATTAATGTATTTATTGGTTACACGTGTTTGCTTCAAGGTTGTTTTCTTTGTGATCTTTTCAAGGTCACTTAAAGTACTATGGAAAATACAATGCTCAATATTTTTTGGTAGATATTAAAAAAACTACAAGAAAGGGTACAATTTAAATATATATTTAAATCTTTTTGTCTAGCCCTCTTTATCAAAATGTGGATTTTGTAACAAAATGGAAAATAGCGTGTTTCAAAAGTTTGACGCTCGCGTTATTCGAATGTTCTTATTTGTTGGTAGAAAACACCACTCCATTATGTTTTAAACAAAACTGAATTTACTATTTGTCAACCCAACTGTTGTAATATGATTTTTAATAATAGAGTAATCAAAATTATTAAAATACTTCCAATGTGGCCATTATAAAAGAATGATTTAGTGGTAAATCTTTATGGCAGACTTTCTGTACAAGTTTTATGATTTCAGGAAAATTCCTTCTCTAAAGCTTATTATGTAGCGAGACTAAAGAAGACGTGATAAATGGAACGCAAAAAAATATCTATTTTACTCCCCTTTTCGTCACGTTTTGGAAAATAGTCTTTTATGCTTCTGACGCTATTGTACTCTGAGTCAGTTTGAAAAGAAATCAAAATTGTGTTTTTATTAAATCATTTTTAAAGATTACAAAAAAAAGTATTTTTATATACTTTTATCAAGTGCTCCACAAGAAGTAGTAAAAAAATATTCATTGCATTTTCACCTCCGAAATATTTGATGACCTACTTTTAAAGTATCAAAATAAAAAATAACGGACATTTAAGCCACCTATTTAAAATGAAAAAGCAAGTACGAGAGCTCTGAGTATTGTGAGAATTTTTCCTTTTTTAAATTTTGAGACTAGTCTTTTATAAGCGTGTTCCCCACAAATTCTCATAAAACAGCAAACCTTAATTCTTTTTATACGTTGCTAGAGTTGCCAGTTAACGTTAGTCTGTTAGTGGGAATTTTTTTGCACGTGACCCGGGCGTGTAGTTTAGTCTTTAGGACTATCCGGTTGATTTTAGGAAAAGGAATAAAAAGAAATCTGTTAGTTGTCTACCCGGATCTCTAAGATCCGGATATTGTAAAAAAATACATTTAAATAAAGGTATCGGTCTTAACAAAAAAGTATTTTACCTATACTTCTAACTGATTTTAATTTTTATCTATCGTTTCGGATTATCAGTAAATATAAAGGACAAAATAAAATAAAAAAGGAATTCTAATGTTAATAAATGTAATAGGTTAAAACAAAGTAAAATTGATATCGAAATTGAAACAAAGACTTAAGATTCTAATTATTACGGTACCAGAAATGTATAGATCATTATGTTGATTTATTCAGGCAAGTGAAATTGGGCAGAGAGCGGAAGGTACGAACAAATTGGACATGTTCAGGAATCGGGTTGAGTTTGCAGAATTTTCCGAGATCCCTTGAGTTGTCGTTTATTATGTAAAAGGACGAGATAGGCTTTCGGTATCTGTTTGACTGGCACTTTGTGTATGTTTTTACTATAAACTGACATCTGGTTCTACCAGAAACTGTAGTTAATTATTTGGAATGTATTTGAATTTAAAATAGTCAGATGTTTACAACAATTTTCTAAAAATAAATTTTTTGAATTATTATCCGGAGCTAGCTGCAATATAAGCGCCATCTTAGTAGCTCTGCGCAAGATGAAACTATAAAGCCTCCATTAATCTTTTTATTTTCTGCAACATTTTACTATAATAAACGCGGCAAGCCAAGTAGAAAACTGAATCGCTATTACAGTGTAAGTTTTTAATTATTACGATCCAATAACTTTTAGCGGACGGGATGAATAATAAAACATCCAAGACATAATGTTTTTGAGGATTATATTCTACAAAATTACTCGAAGTATTACATTTTTTGATTTAATACTTAGGGTAATTAAAAAAAATAGAAGATAACTTATAACATGCACAAGAACTTTCTTTATTAAACAATTTAAACCAACATTACTTAAGGCTTCGTAAAATAATTAAACAAAGAGGTCTTGTGTAAAATATTGTTTAAGTAATTACTTAAATATCTTCATTCAGAAAGTCGTTGTCAACCTTATACAAAAAGTATCTTTAAGTAAAAAAAAAATAGCGTGTCTTGTTTACCTTCTCAATTTTCAAGATTAAAATTCAAAACCGGAACAACTTTACTAAAAAACTCTTCATACATTTTTTAAAGGATTTTCTGTAGCGGCGTCTTTGTAAAATATGAGTGAAATAAATTACGTTGTCACGCGTGCCCCGTTACGTCTTAGATAAACTCGCGTTTAACGTTCTTGCGTAATCCAATTACTGTATATATACTTATCTAGACTTATCTACCGGTGTATGAAACTACGGCATCCTTCATTTTGCCTTTTCGTTGTTTTACGTGAGCTGTTTTGTTAATATGTGCAAAATGTTTGAGATCCCTGGAATTTTTAGTTTGAGTGGGGTTTGTGAATTCGGAAATGAATTTCTACAATTTCAGGATAGAGAATCGTGGAGAAAGAGGACAGAGGCCTTTGCCCAGTAGCACAGATTACTTAATAGTTACTACGTAACAGATACTTCACTCAGAAGAAAATGTCCAATACCTACTGCTTTAACAGTGCGCACTGGAATTTTTAGTTTGAGTGGGGTTTGTGAATTCGGAAATGAATTTCTACAATTTCAGGATAGAGAATCGTGGAGAAAGAGAACAGAGGCCTTTGCCCAGTAGTCGGATACTAACGGGTAGATAAGATAAAATTTCTACAATTGAGGTATTACTTTCAGAATTATGAACGTTGCGAATCTAGTAACAGGTAAAATACGACTCTTTGTGAATGGGCGATGGGCATAGCAAAAATATCAAAGACATTGTCATCATTTCATAACAAATTCCTCATCATTTTCTACAAATGATGAAAATAAATACCAGCCCACGATTTTAATCTCTATTATACATGGGTTTTATCGCAATTAAAATTGTGAAAAACCAAAGAATACGGTGAAAAAATTTCAACCTTATTATTATAAGTTTACACTCTACTGCTCTTGCAAAAGACAACATCTGTTGAATAACAAGAACAGAATAGAAAGTTCATATTCATAATAAGTACTTCAAAAACCTCCTCTTAACCTCAACAAAGGAACTTTATTTACGGAAAATGAGAAAATTAATGCTCAAAATGCGTGCCCCATTACAACGCTGAGGGAAACTCAAATATTTAACCTACTTTTTTTAAACGTTCATATCAACAATCGAAAGTTAAAGAGCATTTTTTGTATTATACTTGCCTACTCGTACAACTTATAAATGCCGTTAAAAAGAAATCCTATATTAGTTGGCATGTCATAGAGTTATTAAGGTTTTAATATTGTTGTAGTTAGGTTAATTCAAATTATGGCGATTTGCTCGTTACAATGACTTTTGGTTGACTCTAGAGGTAGGTACATTCGTTTAGTTTAATAATTTAATTGGCAATGACATATATATTTTAAATATTTATTTACCTCTATGGGTATAGTATTATACCACATAATGACATAGATTAAACTTCGGAAGTCCATTTCCATTGGGTTAAAAAGAGAACCACATCTTTGTACTTGCTACGATCCAAACACAACTCTTTCACTTCTCTCTTCTTTTTAAAAACGGGGATGTACAAAAGAAAGGCCAGATTACGAGACCCGTAAATCCACGTGCATAGATTTAATGTGGTTTCATAAATCCCGTTTACAAAAGACTCCATTCTCCCTTTCAAACAATTTGTCTAACCATCCTTATGCTAATTTACTCGGTCAAATAACTAATTATATGAATGTAGATATATGTTATCTGGACACCCTTTCCCATAAGTAAGTCAAGGTGGGAGGGTCCCATCTAAACCAATTTATCTTCCCGTGATTTATTAAGGACCCTGTAATTAAATGGGCTTCAAAATATTGCTACTCTAAAGGAATTTTACGAATTAAGTTGTTTCAAAACTTTGAATAGAACTTTGCTTCGGGAAATGTATTTTGGAAATTTTAATTAATGAAGGTAATGCACCGTCAGACCCTTTTCAAGTTTGTTTATTTGCGGGAATATTGAATTTCCAGATGTAAAATACAAATGTTTACATTTTACTATGATGATGCTCATACATGTACCTACTTTGATTTATAGATTTAGTTAAATATCTCTCCACGCAGAAAGGGTTGCTAAAGGTAATTACCCAGTAAATCAGCCTTCTTTTGTCTTTGACGACTAAAGTATCAGTATAGGTTAATTGAGCATTATCTTTAATGGTATTTTCTACAACCGTAACAAACAAGAAACTGTGATAGGCACGTAAACTGTCAATTTATAATTCATCTGACTTCAGTCGTCAAGCTGGCTTGCCTTGTCCCTTTCCTTCAACCCCCTCTGATACCATGATTGATGACGTCAATAGCAATTTAACGAGCCTATTTATTTCCAGTTTTATGACAAAAAGCTGCCAGTCATGGTCAGTAAAGGGGAGTAATTAAATTGACACCAGATCGTCTGGTTTTGGTAGATATTGTTCTTAGCAATAGATCTTAGTTAGGTACCTAGTTAGGTTTTATGGGAGTATTCTGATCATAGGCTGTGACCTTTGAATGCAGCTTAGATAACTTCAAATTCCTATATTACTTATATCTGTTTTCAATTTTTGGGAATAAACGTAGTTAATAAGTAGGTTTTTGGATGTCGAGTCCAGCGGAGCACCATTTCATAAAAACTCTTAAAGACAGGAACGGATAATTTCAAACTAACTTTTCACTTTAAATACAAGGTGACTTTAAATTAGTGAACGATAGAAAAGGATATGCATGTACTCGTGATAACAAACAACTATTTCTACGGGACCAAGGTCGAAATCACAAAAAAAAAGTTGTTCCCCTATAATATCAGCAGGTGCATTTTGTATGGCGAGTTCAAAAATTTTTGAATGATTTCGACATAGGTCCCATTGCAAAAGTTGTTTGTTATTACGAGTAAATGCATATCCTTTTGTATCGTTTACTAATTTCAAGTCACCCTATATATGTCTGTAAATGTGTAATGTATTAACTCTCACTATGTCTTTTTAGCAATAATATGTAGTACCTACACGTTTTTGGATCAAATATAGATCCTGCGTTTGTACGAATGCTCCAACCAGTCTAATCTATTTGCCTAATGTAATGAGATTTCACCAGTCACACTAGAATTTCTTCCCAACCGAATAGAGAGTAGCAAATTACATAAATATACCTAAATACACTCGTGAGCAATGAATCCGGGTCACTAAAAAATCCAAAAAACTCACGATCCAAGAATGTTAGCTTAATTAAATAAATTGTGTTTAATAGACAATTTCATACTCCTTCAATGTAAGTAATAACATTCATGAGTCACAACATTTTAATAACAGAATATTACGTAAAGAAAAAAAACTGATGATCTAACTTTAAAACTAAAATGTAAAACATTTTTTTTTTAAAACAACAACCATTTTCATGAATTTTAACATTTCGCATTGCCTCCTCGTGCTTCCAATCAATATTTGGCATGCTATACACCAAAATCCGTAAACGATAATTTTATCGTTTTGACTTATTTACCTATATGTATATAAGTAACTCAGAAGATTTATATTTTAATTTAACAAGTATTTATTGGTCTCTTAAAAACATTTTATTTCACAAGGCTGGGATTTTTAGTTTAGGAGATTTTTGAGTTTTTTGTTTACCCGACCCGGATTCATTGCTCTCGAGTGTATTATATATGTAGGAGTACAGTATGTATATTAACTGTTTCATCTATTTACACACATCCCCGCAACGGAAATTATGATTACCATAATAATTGCTCCCTTGTAATACTCTCTTAGAAGAATAAATAAATTAAGAAGCATTAAGTTCCTTATTACCGCGTTCCATTAAGGATATTGAAGCTATTTGATAAGACGAAAAAGATTATGAACAAAAAGTTTGAGAGAATTTTAGAAATTGTCTACTTACTTACCTTTTTACTGTTTACTTATTTAGACAGATATATAAGATAGATATAACAGTATACTTATATTTTACAGTAAGTAATATGCTCAAATTAATACAAACCGGATTAAACCACATTATTCATTTTTAAAAGATCTACAACAGTGTACTTATAAATACTACTTACATAACTAGTTTAGGTACATTTTTCTTTTATTGCCTTCGTACCTGGACAAATGTTTAATATTCAAAATATTATTCTGATTATCTAAAAGCAACAGCTATCCTGACGGTCTTCTGCTACGTTACTTGTTTAATAAACATCGTTCCGTATTATTTAGACTTTTTTAAGATTTTAATGCAGTTTTAATGTTAAAGACGTTCCTACAGTAGGCTAATGACCCAAACGTTTTCAATTGAGCTAAAACACTACATTGAACGTAAAAGCAAACGAATCAAGCTGTAAATGGGCTATCCGGGAAAAAGTATTTAAGTAACGCCGAACTTTCCATCGCTCGAACGCCTTTATGTAAACGACTTGCGAGTTGCGAGATTTACAGGCAGTTTGACCGCCTTTCAGATATCTATATTAAACAACGGAATATTAGAATTTGATCGCTACAAAAATGAGTTTTGGAATATTGTTTAGGAAACTTTTCATTGGGTCAAGTTTTTTATTTAATAATGTACCTACCTATCTACTATACCAGTTTTATATAAAGTAATGAAATAATTACTTAGTCGCATATAGATATGGATGTATCATGGATATGTTGAGACTTATGCTTTCATAGTGTCAGGTCAGAATTTCGCTTTTAAATAAAAACTACATTAAGCATAGATAGCTTCGAAAGTAGGACGGGTTATCTGCCAGTAACGTAATTTCTATCTTTGACTCATATTATGTTTCAAAGTTCTCTCTTTTCAGTAAAGTCAGCATACGTGCCGTGGCAAGATATTTTCGGTCTTCTCATACTCACGTTTCTGTCTAAAGTTGGAATATGATAAGGATAGTATGACACGATATTCCTGTATTTCTGACAATGGAATAATACCTTGTTTAAAAAAAAACACCTGACAATATAAAAATTCTCTCAAAAGAACGTACTATAATCCAAATTAGCTAAAAGCTTTCCTTGTTCAGAGATTAATTAAAACAGTCAAGGTTAGACGAGTGAGTACCTCTTTTAAGCTAAAGTAATGGCAGTTCATTTGCAAATTGTATTAATTAGTATTTTACTCTTGTATTTCTTATCGTCTTATTTCGAGTCGTTTCTGTTTGAACGGGCCGAGCGAGTGTAATGACTGCGTAAATGGAAAGAAAATTTATACGATACAATAGAATTTATCCTAATCTCCTTAGCCTTCAAGAATACCTAGATTTCTTTTCAAAATACCTAAGTGATGAAAACGTGCTATCCATCTGTCTGGTATAAACACTTAGGCACAGCGCTGATGCCTCCGATTTTCGGTGATATTTCGTCGTTATGCCTTAATCTATGCCCCAAAAATGATAATATGTGAACGTAAAGCCCAGCTCAAAGATGTTTTTTTCTTAGCTGTTGTAGTATTTATTACTTATTTACTACAGTAATTTTTATCATTATTGGGGTTTTGTCGAATCTCTTCTGTTTAATTTTGTGTTCCTTAAATTAGAAAATCTAGGTACAAAGAGGTGGTAGGTGCTTTCCTAAAAGATGTAGGTACCTATATTCAACAGAAAGAGACAGATATCAATCATGTACCTAACTAAACGCAAATACAGATATCGTCGCGAATCGATCACCATCCATTTCTTTCTAGCTGCCAACATGATTTATCACTGTACAAACACGACCTATTATTCAGTATTTTACTATGTGCAAAGCTATTTCGCTATGCTGTAAAACAGAGCTTAAATATCATAAAAATGGTCTAACGTATAAAAGTAAATAGCTGCGGTAAAAAATATAAATCTGCAAAAGGTTTAATACTACTGGCGAGTGATGTAAGTTTGAGGTAGTTTCGTACACTGCTATAAAAAGATAGATAATCTTTCCAAGGTTAGGATTACCTTTATATAAATACGAGTAGAGTATGGAAAAGTTTTACGCATTCTGTTTTGGAAAATAGTGTACACTTCCCTTGCTGAATGATGCAAACTTAGTGAGTACATCAGTATCGTGGTGGAGAAAACTTTATACACTATTTTACCATACAAATTAGGTAATTTTTTTTTTATGCACATTTATTAATATCGCCCAAGATGATTACCAACACCTATAGGTACACATTATGTTATTTAAAAAAAGGAAAAAAAAGTAAAGTGAGAACACAGATGCTTTACTAATCAAAAACGTGAGAAACAGTGTCCAATTCACATAAAGCCCTCTAGATTTTTTGCTGTATCCGCGTGGAGTCATTTTCACAGACAGAAATGGTTACGCAGCAGAACCGAAGTGGCATCATAAATCCGTTCCACGTTTCCTTCTCAATGCCATTCGGATCGTTCGTAATGGATACATACGCCATCCTCGTGCTTCAAATTAATCACTGTCATACTGTATACGGGCTACACAAGTTAGTTTCAATTTATTTCACCCCGTATTTTGATTTCCCATGTGAATTCGATGCGTAGATACACCCAAATTGGAATAAAACTGGCTTCAAAAATTTTAATGGAATAAACCAATTGATCATAGAGTTCAATGTCTGGATGGAATTGGAATATGACTAATTAAAAGTTTGTAATCGAATTTTATTGCGATGGGTGCGATATTGAATGTTTTGCCAGAAACAAGGTTGCGAAAAATCAGTTGAATGGTTTTGAAAGTTGATTATAGGTACCTATTTCGAATTTTTTGTTTCATATCCTTTTAAAAGTAGGTCAACGGTATATTTTTGATGTTATATTTTACAATGTATGTTTAATAATAGGTATTATAAAAATCATTGAGTGAATTAAGATTTTAATCAAAATACCGAAACTCCCACAGCATAACATTTTAAACTTTGAAAGATATAACTAGTTCTACTAAGCAAAGAAAGCAGACTACAAAAATCTTTCAATTCAAAGCTATATTTGTAAACTATATAGTTATGTACTCTAACAATATTATTCACTTTTTAACAGTACACGTGTCTCCACGAAAACCTCTTCCACTACCTCTGCGAAGAAAATGGCGGCGCTGTCACTTTACCAGTGGCAAGAGGCGACGACGCATGGAAAGTGTACTTCAATGAGAACCCAGAGGAAATCGTCGATGAGTTCGCCATGAGATACGGCATCGAAGCTATCTATCAAGCGATGACGTGAGTATCCGTTTTCACTATCAACTGTTTGCAGGAAACCTCGTTTGCGGCTAAATGTCGGCTCACACGCGATATATTGAATATCCCTTATGATCGTGTTTTGTTCGTTGCGATAATATTTTATTGTGTTCATATAAGTAACGATAGCTTTATGAATACTTAATACGTAGTGTTATTACCGCACTGATTAGTAATTACAGGGTACAAAAGGTACCTCAGCGGTTTAGTATGGGTAATCATTGCTTTTATAAAGTCCTTATTTTCATTTATACTATGACAAAACACAGACAAAAAATTAAGATACAGCTTTCAAATAATTGATGATGCAGAAGAAAACCGCAGAGTTTGGTTTAATTTAATGATTAGTAAACTACTTACACCTTATTTGGCTAGGCTAATTTCTATACGGATCGTCTCTATTTGAAAACCTGTAACGATTGTGTGATTTTCTAATAGGACACTTATTTATAAGACAACTCTTGCTTTGTATCTAACTGTCGCAACATTATTATGGACTACACTTGTACATAGACACAAAATAGAAAAACAATAATACATACTTATAAAGTAGGTGAATAAAAGAAAATCGTTAAAATATTTTTTTTCTTTTTTCCAGCCACTTCCACTGCCTGTCAACAAAGTACCTGTGCGCAGGAGTGCCGGCCGTTATGTCCACTTTATTAGCAAACATCAACGCATACTACGCACACACTACTGCTTCATCAGCCGTATCAGCTTCTGATAGATTTGCTGCATCCAACTTTGGGGTAAACACTGATTATTAAATAGCAGTCTTCTTTATAAACCTATGAAAGTACCAAAAAGCTGTAAACAGAGTGTAAATCTTCAAAACTATTTGAGCATTTGAGTGGATGCTATCTGGTGATGAAATGACATTTCTATCAAGAATAAGAGACTAAATTGACTAATCTAAATTGGTATCATTTGTACGTAAATAAGAAACAAAGCCGATAAAAAAAACAGAAACAGGAAAAAAGAACAGAAAAACAGAAATATTTTCTTTCGATCCTTTTTCGAATTTTAAACTAAGATCACGTTAAAATACTCTTCTAGTTCCCTGAGTTAGGTGTTGTTACTTTCTTCCCTAACATCCATAGCATTAAAATATTTTCTAACATTTTCAAACTCTATTTACAGAAAGAGAAGTTCGTCAAGCTCCTAGACCAGCTGCACAACTCGCTCAGGATAGACCTGTCGATGTACCGCAACAACTTCCCGGCTTCCAGTCCTGAGAAACTCATGGACCTCAAGTCTACAGTCGACTTGTTAACTAGCATCACGTTCTTTAGAATGAAGGTTATATTTTATCATTATTACTAGGAATTACTAGTTGTAATATCGTCATCATCATCAGCCCAACGTCTATTGCTAGTCAAAGGCATGCCTTAAAGATTTCTACTTGTCTCGGTCGGAAGTGACTAGTATCCACCGTGAACATGTAGCTATTTATTACCTAATTATCCGCCTTACGCTTGCCTATCGGCTCGAATATAGAAAACATTGGCCCAACGACTATATATTTATGAAAATATACTGGCCCTTTGATATGATGGTTTTGATTGGGCCCAATCTCATGGATGTTTTAAATGCAGTCAAGAAAATAAACGGATTGCCTTCTTTATCATAATTGTGATTTCTTTCTGCCAATCAAGGCAACTTTAGCCTTTAATTTCTATTAGTCTCAAATAAAAATTATATTTGTTTTATCAGGATCAATTCAAGAGAATCAAATAGATATAAAATCAGTAAAAATACTACTTACTTAATAGAATGTTGATCTCGCATCACCACTATAGTGTACTTCATCGAACAACTGACGTTTAATGAAACGTATACGTAACTTTTATTTCAGGTTCAAGAGCTTAGCAGTCCTCCTCGCGCCAGCACTGTAGTCAAAGACTGCGTGAAGGCATGCCTTAGATCTACATATCAATTTCTATTCGAAAACTGCTACGAGCTCTACAATAGAGAGTTTCAGGTATATTTGAGTGTTTTTTTAATACACTTATTTATATTTGTAATTAATAAAATATTGCACTTAAAAATAACAACACAAACAAACACACAACAACAATACACACACACTCGCATTGTTTACAGTTTTTTTTTTAAACTCAGGTTGAACTCAGATTGAGTGCAAGGGAAATTCTACAAAAAGAATACTTACCTACCTATATATCTTAATTTCAATGTGTCTGACCTATTTAAAAGAGTAATTACTTACTAAGATGTTCAATGTTCATCCAATTTGCAATATCGCCTTTTTATTACTCAAAAAAGACGCAAAAATGGTAAAATTTTAAACAAATTTACACAGCGTTCTTAGGTATAATGTTGTTAGCTAACAAAACTTAGGCTAGCCTTAGGTAATCACCTGCTATTATCGTTTCATTTTAGTCTGTGAACTTTTTTCATTATTCTCTGTCGGCATCAATAACTTACTGAGAACGCCTTTAAGGAAATAGACAAGGCAAGTTTGAGGGTAACCTCATTAGCCATGAAACTTTATAATTGTTTAATCTTTCGGAATTTTATGTAACAAACAACGTTGATTGCTTTATTGTAAGCGTGTTCCGAAGGTTTTTATGTGAAACTTCCTGGTTGTGTTTGATTGATTGGTCTTTTTTTAAGTTTTGCTGTTGGTATTTTTTCTCGCTAAAAGTAAGAGCTAATTTTAAAAATATGTGAACTTATGTACCTACCTACATATATTCATGTGGGTCTCATGTGAACTGGTAAACAAATTATTGCGTAGCTATTTTACCGGCGGAAATTTTGTAATTTTCTGCAATCTAATGCCAACTAAGCTATTATAAGCTACGTATTTTCATTTCATAAGTCTTGACATTAGAAACTTAAATTTCAGGTGGGTTTTTATCTCCCTTTTTTATTTGTTGGTGATGCAGACATGGTAAAATTTCAAAATAAAAGATGAAGTACCTTTAAATATTAAAACAAATATCTTTTTACAGGTGGATCCAAACGAAGCTAAACGTGACCCAGCAGATCATGGACCCCAGCTGGATTCCGTGGACTTCTGGCACAAACTCATCGCCCTCATCGTATCTGTGATAGACGAAGATAGGAACAGTTACGCTCCTGTCCTCAATCAGTTTCCCCAGGAACTTAATATTGGACAGGTAATTACAGATGTTCTATTTAACAGCCAGTGAGTTTGGTTGAGGCTATCAATTTATTGGACACTCATTCAAACTTAATTTAATAGCATTCAACAATGTGTTTTAGCTCTTTAATTTACTGGTAGTGGCACCTCTGCGGGCACCTTTAAGTGCTCTCTACCGTTTTGCTAAGAGCGAAACGGTAGAGAACATTATCCACTCTTAACCATATTTTGTATCAAGACAGATTGTTTTCTTAATTGTATTAAATTACTGTGCTTCTATTACTGAATAAACAAACGCAGATTTTCTTTTTATCTCCTCGTGATTTTCGAAGACTTATTTAAACGAATTTATTTCAGCTATCTGCGGCAACCATGTGGTCCCTGTTTGCTGTGGATATGAAATATGCGTTAGAAGAGCACGAACAACAGCGACTTTGCAAGTCTTCTGCGTATATGAATCTGCATTTCAAGGTATGATTGATGTTTATGGAAGTTTCTAGTTATCTTGTGAATAAGTAAATAAATCTATGAATATTGGTTAAAAATATGTACTTATGTCGAAATTTTCAACGATACAGCGACGCATAGGACTATTTATCAGTCGAAGAATAGAAATAGCGTAGGAAAAAAGAAAGAAGTGATGATAAAAACTCTCTTTCTCTAGATAAACTACTACTGACTGTACTACTGACTAGTCTTTCTTATGATCTAAAAGAGCTTCGCACAATCAGCTATAACTTTCACAGTTAACAATAGAAATATATAACTTCTTTTTTTCTTACAGGTGAAATGGCTTTACACAAAGCACGTGAAAGACGTACCGCCATACTGTGGGGCCGTTCCTGAGTATCCAGCTTGGTTCGAACCTTTCGTGATGCAGTGGCTCAACGAAAACGATGACGTGTCTCTTGAATACCTCAACGGAGCATTTAACAGGGATAAGAAAGATGGCGTAAGTATATTTGAAGATATGTTTATAAAGTAAAAAGAAATGGTAGGTTATTGGCTTGTTTAAAATTATAATATCATTCCTTTGAAAGGAAAGTTAACCAGTAGCATTTCTTTTAGAAAATAAAAAGCACCCAAATTCATAGTCCACTGTTGTTTAGAACATTCATTTTGTGCAACACAAGGACTTCAAATTAAAATTGTGATATTTGTGTTATAACTAACCAACAAATTTATTTATTCCAGTTCCAAAAATCAAGCGAACATGCTCTCTTCAGTAACTCAGTAGTGGATGTGTTCACACAACTGACGCAATGCTTCGACGTCGTATCGAAACTGGAGTGTCCTGACCCTGAAATCTGGAAGCGGTATATGAAGAGATTCGCCAAGACCATCGTCAAAGTGCTTGTTGCTTATGCTGATATTGTGAAGAAAGAATTCCCTGAGCATTTGAAGGAGGAACGAGTGGTAAGTGATCTTCGAAGCATTTTTGATTGCTTACTTATTAATATAAGTACGTTAGGTTAGCCATTCTCAAGCCAAATGCCTGTTTATCTCTTCACGAGATACCTGAAATGCCCCAAAATTTGTGGAGAACCTTTCTTTTTGTAATTCTTCTGTGGCACTTTTACATTCTGGATGACTTTTTTTGTTAGATCTTATTACTATTCTTATTCCTATTGGTTGGATGCGAGTAGGTTAGGACCGGTCGTTGTGGAGGCTTTCGCCCTGCAGCGGACGTTCACGAACTAATATTATGATAAGTATCCTTATAATAATACAAAATTATCTTCTTCCAGGCCTGCATCCTCATGAACAATATTCAGCAACTCAGAGTGCAGCTACAGAAGATGTTCGAAGCTATGGGTGGTTCTAAATTGGAGGTGGACGCCGCTGATATCCTAAATGACTTGCAGCAGACTCTAAATAACGCTCTTGATGAACTTGCTTCTACTTTCGCTAACAGGTAAGTTTTGGTTGTTTTAAATGAGGCAGATGATAGGCCTAAATAGCTTACTCTTAAATATGATGATAACGAAATTAGGCAAACAGTAAATAGTAAAATACTGGTTCTTGCAACCAAAGCCGCGTATAATGTTGTCTCATTTCATTTCAGTCTGGAAGCGAGAATAACAGTGAGTGTGAAAGAGCTAGGAGATCTGTTACAAAAGGTTGGAGGTGGCGGTGCTCCTGGAGCTCCACAACCACCTGCACATCACGAGGCCGACGAAGTGCTTAGGCCACTCATGGATATTTTGGTAAGCCGTAAACATAATGATATCTATTTATGTGTACATCATTTGTTATTCTGCTATTAACATCGTCTTCACTCTTACATAGTCATCATTACTTTGCTGACTTTTACGTGATAACTCTTCATCATTATCAACATGATAGTCATACGTCTTAATTATTAAGACAGTCAATTACATTTTCATCATTGTTTTAATCGTCATATGATGTTCATTTGTTATATGTATTTTCAAAGTTGTTTATATCCTGTACAGGCGGTGACGTAAAAATACCTTTGTGATTTCACTAAATGTAAATGTCTCTTACAGGACGGTTCACTAACAATGTATGCGGAGTCCTGCGAAAAGACTGTACTCAAACGACTGCTGAAGGAATTGTGGAAGATTGTAATGAAGATATTAGAAAAGACTGTTGTGCTTCCGCCTATGACTGATAAGACGGTAAGTTGAATTAATGAAAAATATTCATTGTGTGGTACTTTTACTACTGGCCCACTTGCTTTTTGCAATACAATTAGTACTTACTTTTAAAATAGACATGAATTTTCAATTTTATATTTGGGACAAGCCACACGTCATATTGTGCGCGAATGATATTCATTATCCAATTTATAGAATATGATTCAATATTTGATGGTTTGTAACATTTTATACACGTAGACATTTCCAGCTCTGTCACCAAAAATCACCGTAGCCATAACATAGTCATAACAAATATCTTTAAAAATATTTGAATCAAACTAGTAACAATTCAATATGTACTGAATTCCACAGATGATGTTAAAGAATTTGACAAACAATGCCAAGAACTTAGCAGCGAACGCCAAGATTGAGGATATGACGCAGCTGTTCAAGAGTACAGTGGGCAAGCAAGATGTGAAACACGCACTGTCTGGAGTTATGGATATGTCTAAAGAGGTAATTTACTGTTGAGCTACTTTGGTCTATTTGACTGGCCTAGACTAGGTTCAGGAAAGTTCCATTTTCAAGTTTATTTTGTAAAGTAAATGTAGTAATAATACTCGTAATTCATGCCGGAAAGACAAAGGAATAAAAGTAATCCAATACAATGTATTTTATTGCCGGAAAAATATGAAACAAAGTAGGTAGCACAAAATTGTGTTTTACAAAATTGTGCTCTGAATTTCGAGTTATTTTCAGAAACAATAAAATTTCGTTCATCAGTTCGTTTTCTGAGTGGATGACAAATCGTATTTATGTTGATGTGAGACTATAAATAATCTCGGAAACTGCATTGTTTAATGTCTGCCAAAATGACGCATTACTTAAATATTTCGAATATTTTCTGTTTGTAGAAGATACATTTTGAAATAAAGTATAAATTTAAGCTCACTTGATACAGATACAGTTAGCAGGTCATGTCCCCACCACTGGATAAACTTCACGCCTTGTATCTAGTTCTCCTATTCACCAGGATTTTCCACTTCACTGCCTAACTGAACCAAACTTTTTTTCTTCTCTATTCGCAGCACTTATCAGCCGAGAAGAGTTTAACGCCAAAACAGTGTGCAGTATTAGACGCAGCTTTGGATACGATCAAATTATACTTCCACGCTGGCGGGAATGGCTTGAAGAAAACGTTCCTGGAAAAGAGCCCGGAATTACAATCATTGAGATACGCTCTCAGCCTTTACACACAGACAACGGATACGCTTATCCGGACATTTGTCACCAGTCAACAAAATCAAGGTACATTTTTCATTTTTAAGGCAGTAAAAGTCAATTTTACTTAAGAATAATTTACAGGAATCCACCACGAAAAATTGATTCACCAAACAGCAAAGTGGCAGAAATATTATAAATATCTTGAAACATGTTGTATTACAATCTTGCCCGTCATTATTAATTGTGCTAACTAAAATGTGTTTTCATTTCATTTTCGGCGGGCAATCGTCATTTCATCATTCCATTGTCATGTGTGCGCTATCATCGAATGGTGAGCCATAACATATTCGCGTACTTCTTCAATGTGAGGCAAAGCTACAATGTGTTGTGCTGTGTTTTCAGACGCGGCAGTTGCGGAAGAGGGCAGCGTGGGTGAAGTATCTCTTCAAGTGGACTTATTCACACATCCAGGCACTGGGGAGCATAAGATCACTGTGAAAGGTACGTTTTTGTAACCTCTTTTATATAATTGTCATAAGATCAAAATTTCTTTGTATTTTTCCAACAAAAAATGGCAAAGAAAACTTTTGTGTTACTTTACTACTCACAGTCATTTGTTTGCGTTTTGATCTTAATATGTACCTGCACTGACAAGAGCTCTAATCTCAAAATACATTTTATTTCTAACAGTGGTAGCAGCCAACGATCTCAAATGGGTGATAGTCAGCGGTATGTTCCGGCCTTTCATCGAAGTCAACCTCATTGGTCCGCACTTGGCTGATAAGAAGAGAAAGTTTGCCACCAAATCCAAATCAAACAATTGGAGTCCGAAATTCAATGAGACATTCCATTTGTGAGTACTCTTCTATTTTATCATAACTTCTTATTCATAAATTAAGTTCAAATAACAGTTTGTTTCATAATAAATTTTGTGTCAAAATCATGAGAATTGTTTCTAAATGTAACATTAACTCTGGATGTCTATAGGTTCTAGCTGTCTTCTTCTGTTTATCATTTTCTAGATACAATCAATCATTAGAGCAGGAAGTTAATAATTCAAATATCCTATCACTTTTTAGCATGGTAAGCGCGACGGAACAACTAGAGCTGTTCGAACTTCACGTGTGTGTGAGGGACTACTGCTTTGCTCGGGAAGATCGTCTTGTCGGTGTAGCTGTTATGCGTCTGGCTGACATTGCTGAACAGGTATATCTACTTATTTCAGTTCTCTTTTATCAATGACTGCTGCAAGTTCATGAATATTATTTGCCTTTTTAAAATTTACTACGATAAATTTAACACGCACTTTTCGTCACAAGGGCTCATGCGCTTGCTGGCTACCACTAGGCACTCGTGTCAAAATGGACGAGACAGGCTGGACTATACTCAGAATCCTGTCACAAAGGCACAGCGACGAGGTAGCCCGTGAATTCGTGAAGCTCAAGTCGGAAATGAGATCTGAAGCACTCACTGGCCAAAACCAAGGACCATCGTGAAGCCTATAAGAAGTGAACACGTGCCACATTTCAGCTAAAGCTACTGAATCCATGAGGATTGAATCTTTTCGCTCCAGGACTTCGGCTGGAACGAACCGGTTGTGAAGTCTACTTCGTCTGTCCTTCGGAGTATTACTAAGCGTTATGAATGACTCATTTTCGGAGACAAACCAGTACTCTGCTAAAGAGACTTTTCGGTAAGAGGGTTACTGAAATGACTATCGGCGCTCCGGCAGTTCCCGGTCAGTGCTCGTTCGTTTGTTTCCTTATTGTCTCGATGTCGAGATGCGTTTTGTAAATAAATTACTGTGTTAAGTTTCGCGACTAGTAGAATATTTTGCACAAATTCGTAAACATTAGCAGAAAAGACTGACCGTAGGCGGCTGTGAGCGCCGCGACGTCCACTGCTGTTAGGCGTTCAGTAAAACATCGTGTGTTTTTATTTTGGTTCGCGTATCGACTACCATATCTTTGTGTACTTTCAGAACTGGCGAGTCTTTTATGTCGTTTCCCTTAATCCTCATTTAATTTAATTAAGAACAGTCTTTATTAACGTATATTTTGCTACCCAACTTTACTTTTACTGGATTCGTAAAATGGTGGACGCGTTTCACTCGATTTATGTAATAATGTTTATATGGACCAAACTGTCGTAAATACGGATGCATTAATCCTTAACCCTTAATGTTACAGCATAATTATTTATCTAACTTATCATCTACTCGTTATACATGTACAGTAAATAATATATGGCCTTATGTAAATTATTTCCCTCGTTTGTTGAGATATTTTGCTTCTGTCGGATTAGTAAAGTGTTATACGGTATAAATTGAGTGTTGAGCACTGCGTTTGTGTTTTCTTCGGTAACTGCGTGGTGTAATAGGATTATGCGTCGTAAGCATGTTCGTTTAGAAGATGAGTGTTCTAAAATGGAATAGAGATAGTATGACTCATAAAATGTATGGTCTCTTCGTCTTTTATATATCCTTTATGTCCCGTTTTTGAGTACTTAAACGTTGTGGTTTGTTTCAGTATCATACTGATATGTAAATACCAACTAATAAAATGTTATTGAAAACTAAATATACCTATTACCTATTATCACAACTTTGTTCTTACTTTTAATACGCTTGGCCTGTTCATGTGTAATCTAAAATCTCTTACGTGTATGTATATTATTGAAAATTGTGATATTGTTATTAAATTGAAATACATCATTATTGTCGTGAATATTTATGTGAATCTGTTTTTATAGATGTTTAAATTTGTGAATCCACTGTTTACTGGTAAGGCTCGTTTCAATTTTGAAACAGTTTTCCTTTTTTTACAGGGCACTGATGGATTTATTTTTTACCGATGTTTAAAATTATAACCGCGTCAATATTTAAAGACAAATTTTTAACAATATTCTATCAAAGTTCTATGTAATAGTTTGAAGTTTGACTGTTTGAATTCAGTCAGTGCTCAAAAATAATTTGTTAAGGCTATTATTATGGCAGATGAAATAACGAATTGTTGATTTAGCAAGATATTTAATATGACTAAAATCACAGTCCAAAATTCAGACACAGTGTTTGATAATTGACACATTTAAATAAATTTAGTATGCGTACACTTTCAACTCCACTGGAATTAAAATGATCTCTGCTTCCATTCCATTAAACATTTTGAAACATATGTTTTAATGGATGTCGAATTATACTAATAAATCAATGATTGCTTTTGTAGGATTTAATTTTGAACTGCTATTAATCTCATTGAAATATTATTTCTGAACCTTGAAGTTTAAATAAATTGACGTCAATTACCGTATCTATGTTTTCGTTAAATCATAAAAGTTATTTTAAAAATGTCCTAGAAACAAAAATAAAACATCCTCCAGTTTTATTTTATACTCTTTTATTTTGGTCTCCGTTCAAAATATTTACAGAATTGTCGTTTTTCAATGGAATATTTTAATATGTTTTCGTAGTAGTGGAGTTGAAAATGTATGCGATGTGTAGCAAAGCACATCACTTGACAACACGGGAGTTAGATTTTCTAAATATTAGCATTTATCATGGATTACATATCTGTAGATAGAGAATGTGGTATGTCTAGTCCAAATCTCAATAATATATTAAATATATATTTACTCGTCTTAACTAATTAAAGTTTTTTTATCCATAATTTGTATTTTCCGAGTCGACTGAATCTGTGTAACTATAGCGTAATAGAGAAAATTAATACTTACAAATTAAATACTTGAATCTATAATTCCGTTTGGTAGCGTTTCTATATTCTGTTCAATGTATTAACGAAAGTGATGTCTTAGAAAAAATATGTATAATAATTCGACTATAAAATTGATTGTCCGTTCATTAATCGAAATACCTATTTAAAATAACATAATTATTCTAAAACAATTAAAAATTTAAAGCAATTTGAAAATGCTATTACATTGAAGAGATTATGAAATTATTTTTACCAATATTATTCGTCTCTGGTAGAATCAAAACAGTTTACTTTTCATTTGATTGCGGCGACATTTTTTTGAAGCAAATAGTTTCCATAATGACGATAATAAATTCATTGTATCATTCATTTGTAAATACTTCCTCGTAATGCGATTGTCCATTGCTATGTGAACGGAAGGTGAAAGTGGGATCGTGTGATATCTACATAAACCGATCAATATATCAGTATTACAATCTATGTTAAATGTTACACGTATCAATGTAATATCCTTATATGTAAAAGCTCTCCGTCGTACAGTTTATGAAGATATTGCGATTCGAGCTAGTATAAAAGAAATGCGCACAGTATTCATTGTATTCTCATCAATATAATATTAAACAAGAATCGTATTGACACATAAAACCTTTACCATTTGACAATACTTGGTAAATATAATTTTTAAGTGTAAAATGTGATCGTCACATAACATCGGCATCATTGTAAGTCTGTAACGCTCCAACTTTAGTATTAAAATCACTAAACATTGCATATATCTTTGTATAAATGCATATATGTAAATGTTACATGTTTAAACACATTATTGAATTTAGAATTTTTATGAAAAAATAAATAAATATCCGTATTTCAAATATATCTTGTTTTGTTTCATTATTTTGGTTAAGTTGAATCCGATTTTGTTTATTTCGTTTTCCTGTTTGGCTGCACGACTGGATTCCATTGATAAATTTAGGGATAAACACTGAAGCAGATGGTTTCAAAGCAAAATGACGCGTGTCGAATGAAAACTGTCCGTCGGTAAATAGCCAATTGCGTCAGACGATGCTTTTAAGAGTTCACCGAGATAAATATGGTTATAATAAAACTGAGTTATATTGAAAACAACCTATGTTATCTCTTTAACCATTTCTGAATCATCAAATTATTTGGTACCACTTCGTGACTGTACCTCTCCGAAACTTTGTCAAATACATGTAATGAATACATATAATGATTCTCTCTATTGCGTATCTACACTATAATTCATAGTTGTACATGTACGTACGTGGTAGTACTATGTCTGCAATAAGAGTTTTATTTGTTGTATGAATGAACTCTAGCCTTATTGTTATTCTCATACCGGAAATAAGAACTTTCCTGCTTTATATTTCGCTTTTCATGAAAACCTTGCCCTTAATACATATTTCTTTAGTACGAATTGCAACTGATTCACCAAAAACTTTACCCAGAAATTCTTGAGGATTACCTCGCGGTTTATTTAAAACCACAATCGGATTGGAACGCAGACACTCCTACTCGCTACATACCTACTTACGCGGCAATCGTGACGTCACAATGCATATTGGAGGGGATATTTAAAAACGTCATTCATTCATAAACTGTTGTATACCATTGCAAGACTGCCGGCCGTCGCGTACGCACGTTTGGTGCTGAAAATTTCGCGCGCTATTTTTGTCTTTTGAAATTATAAAGTCGTGTGTTGTGTTGTGAAAATGAGCGGCAATTTCTTAACGATTCCTGGGGACGATCCGATTCAAAGGAGATCTCGGGTAAGGCTTCGCATGCTGCCTTGGTAAACAATTATCTATAAATAAACCGGCATGTGTCCAGTCTATAGATAGTTTTTGTCTGTCACGCACTAGGTGACATTCGTAGATGACTTATGTCATTTCCGTAAACGTAGTTGCGGTAGTTGCATAGAAGAGTACCTTAATCTTGTCTAATACAACAGTTATTGAAGAAATAAGTACCTTTTAATCATACATAACTAAACTTTGCTAAGTAAATAATGTTTTTAGCCAGAGTTTATTTTAAAAAGTTTTCATATTTATTTATTCAACTGTAGCTAAATTGGAAACGCAGAAATGGATATTTCTGTTAGCTACATTAGAATTACAGAAGTTGGTACGAAAACTATTATGGAACAGTAATAGAAGAGGCCTTGACTCGACGTTCTACTTTTCTCTCTTCCTGGTTATAAGTTGTAAGCTATAGTTGTTGGGATATTTATTATAGATACATAATGTACCTACTAATGGAACAATTATTCATATTATTTGACCTGAATTATCTATGACAAAAATGCATTAAAATTAAGATACGAAAATTATGCTTCTTTGTTTGTACCTAACTTTAAATGAGTTGTTATTTCTTTATAAAAAGATATTTGATTCTGCTTACGAAATATTTGACCATTATTATTTTAATGATTCACGAATTGTAAAGAAAATACTCATTACGTAGGTGTTATTCACGTTTAAAAGTGCATCCCGTTGCTATTAAATTGATTTAAATCCTCTCTTTGAGCCTTTGTTTAAGCATTTATTCCGCATTTGCTTTTTGAGTTACAAAATTGTATCGCAACATACTCGTAAAGCCTGCCTGACGCAAATAAACGAATGTATTTAATAGAGCGTAGGTACATCAATTATGTGAAATATGCTGCAGATGATATTAATTCCCAATTTATTTTTACGAATTATTTAATAAAGAGAATATATTTTTAATTTTAACTCTTTTACCTACTAGCGCGGTTCGATATTATTGAAAAACCGAGCTAAGCAGTTTGAGTTGCAGTTTCTGCGGTTGTGTCTTAATAAATAAAATAAAATAAAATTGTTTAACCTTCGAACAATTTAACCAATAATGCCAAAATACCCTTAGAATTTATTGTAATTACTCTTATTAGGTATTATTTTTTGGTCGATTCCTATATTTTTGTAATTTAATTTAACTAGATAGATCAAAATGTTAAGTGGGTCAGTCAGAAGTAAACTCGATACAATTTATTGCATTAACGACTTACGTAGACTAAGCTATTGGGTTTAATACAAGATTAAACGTTGGTAAACTAGTTATCAACGATTTAAACTGAATTATATAAGATTCATAAAAACAAAACTGTGAATATGTAAACGACACAAGCAAAGTAATAGCTTGTCATAAAGCAAATTCGTAAAAAGAACTATTACATTGTTGTACAATTTCTGTATTTTCTGAATAAGTTTCCAAATTGTCTTTCATTTTTCTTGACAAAGCTTAAAAATAGAAAAGTAGAAAATAACAAAAAAATCCAAATCGATATGACTCTACATACATACCTATACCTACTCGTACTTATATGTATATTAAGGTTATAAAGAATTCCTATGCGAATAATGAAGATGGATACCCATTTCGAATATCAATGTCATCAGCACATTAAGCTAAAATCAGTTATGGTTAGGATAATGAACTCTGAGGTTTTGGATTAATACCTTGACAATCTCAAGGGAAATGTGACAAGAAGATGACATTAACATTATAATTAATTTGGAAGTAAATACATAAAGGAAAAAAATATATTTTTATTTCTTAAAGAAATCATAGACAAAAATCTAAGATGAAAAACATCTTGAAATCTCAAAATACGAGTACATCTATAGCATCTTTAACTGAATTTTTTTTTTGCAATTTCAACAATCTCTATTGAAATAGTTGTTGCTGATCATAAAAACAAACCTACCTACGTTTATTTATGTATTCGTATAATATTTTAAAACAGCCTTTATACTCACTCCCAAAATGATACCAAAAGTTGTATACTTTTTAAAGTTCACGAAGCACAGAGTGGCGAAGGGCGGTCAGTTTCCTTAAAAGTGTAGACGAAGTCTTTATGCAGTTGAAAGGTTAAATAAAGTTCTCTATTTCTTCACACTCGTTTTTAATTTGAGGAAATTTAATTTAAAACTCAAACTCAGTGCCGTTTATTGTTATGATAACAAAATTGTTTTACGAAGCTGCCTTTCGTGAAAAGTTACTTAGAACTATCTAAAATCAAATTAAATATTAATAAACCGAGATGGTGATTAAGCTGGTTTTAAAAAGTCTTCGTTTATATTAATTTTATTTTATGTAGAGATTCAAATATAGTTTCCGAAAAGGCCATTATTGTTAATTTCCTGTTAAAACTCGAGTCCATGTTTCTTTAAATGTCATCGAAAAATAAATAACGTTTAAAAAATATCATCAGTATTATAATTTTGAATAAAAATATCTTGAAATTAGAATTTGAAAGGCAGTTTTATGAAGATTTTATAACGAACTTTTCTGAAACGAGCTTTTGGTCTTTTTAAACATAACATACGTTAGTTGTATTAGAAGATTTCCGAGGAATCCTTAGTAGCAGAAATGAAATCCCGTGTAGGTAAATGTATTTTGTAACGTATGAATAAGCAAGTAACGAATGTATTACAATTTAAAATACGAATCAAATTATCTACAAGGATTTTCGTATTTCGATGTGTAAATTAATATTCTGAATATATATTTCTTCGAACTGAATCGGATCTTTGAGTTATATAGGAAAGAACATCTGAATAAAGTTAGATATAAAATGTCTTTTTCCTAGAACTCTTAGGTAAGCAGAAAATGTCATATTTATTAGGTGTATTTATATGCCAAGATGGATAAAATACTTGATGATGGTTGCTCGGTGGATGCAACCCGCTTTCATCAGAGTCTAGTGGAAGTCCTTGAAAGAGGCCTGTGTCCAGCAGTGGATGACCTACCTGATGATGATGAAAGATTCATCAACAATAATCTCAAGAATCGTTTGTCAAGTTCCCATACTGTTTCAAGGTAAAAAATGTGTTCAATCTTTCCCAGAAAAAAAAGATCAACAGAAAATCTATTGTGTCTGGGTTTATAATGGATCAGTGGGAAGTGAGAGGTTGAGTTATTGGACATTGTTTTGCAGTTATTGAAGACTAGGACAGTGTTTAAGTTAATGGATATTGGACACTATTTTAACGTCCTTCCCTACAGATTACGCCAAAACTTAAGTTAATTTTCTGTGCGTATCACAGGAGGGGAACTTCCTGAAGGTCCCTAGTGCACCTTCAATCATCCCACCGCGGCCCGCAGCATCAATTAGAACTAGTCCAGTCGTACGCGTCAATTGGGTTCGTGGTACATTGCACACTTTGTGGCACATCCCTTCAGTTACACAATAAAAAAGCGGCAATGTATTTGAAAATACTTGCTGCGGAGTATGGCACGAGGCATTTTCAAGCGAGACTTTATTAAAACGCGAGTAAACAGCGACTTTAAAGCACGTTTGATGTTGGAACTTAAATGCACACTGTGTAACCCTCTCTCTCTCTCTCTCTCTCTTACATTAATTTTAAGCGCACATACACTGACATTTCAAAGAAATTGAAAAGCTCTGGCTAACAGAATTCTAGAATATTTTCCTAGTTTTAATTTTGTAAACATACTTACTCGTTTCTCTATGGCATATTATAATATGCCCATATAATAATACCCTGGTGAACTCATTTGGGTATTCAGTGACATATAATAATAAAACTAAATAAAATACTTGTTTCTTTGTAATAAATAATACCTACTCTACCTCGTACATGTAGTACAGTGAATCAGTTAAAATCACCGTAAAAGTTACTCAGCCGTAAAACTTAACTTGTCCTTATTAACATCGGTCAGTATTATGATTTTTATATGCTAAGAAAAACAAATAAATAAATATTGGGGGACATTTCATACACGGTCACCTGACCACGAACTAGGCAAATCCTGTACTATGGGTACCAGGGACTGATAAACATATACAGATAAATATATAACACCCAGACACGGAACAAACATTTATGCTCATCTCATCACACAAATATTTGATAACTGCCGGGGATCGAACCCGCGACCCCTGCGTATGAGGCAGACTCACTACCGACTACGCTAACTGGCCTGTCTGTGAAAAAACCACGTATAAACACTTAAAAACTTGTATTACCTATAGGGCCCAAGTCTGCTAATTGAAACGTATGTAATGGCATTTTTCACGCATCTGGTACATTGCTACCACATGTGTCAAAAATGCCATTGACACTTAATAGTAACGCAACTGAGATTAAGTATTTTACATTGGCAGACTTGGACCCTTGGATGAAGCCTTTGCCCAGTGTAATAGCGACAGACTAACTGTATTTGTATGTGTTACACAGCTGGGAGATTTTCGTTTATTGGATTCTGACGATGCTTTGAAACGAAACGAAATTGGCTTGCTGATTTTTATTAGGTTTTCTTTCACAAAAACATCGTTATTTTATTTTATGTATATCAAATCTAAATCACATACATTTCTCTCACATATTTCTCAACAAAGAACAATCGCACAGCTGAATTTTTGTCACTGTCGCTTCTCTATTTCTGTTCTTTCTTTTTGTATTGTGATGTGTTTTTGTAAGAATTCCTAACCTTTTTGTGTATTAAACTATGAGTTCTCGTCTATTTGTTGTGTTGTGTTTGTCAAATAAATAACTCTATACCAATATTTTAAAACTAGATATTCTTTAAGTATAACATTATAGCCTTATTTTCTTCTGTTTTATTTTCCTATGCAATTTAAGGATCTGATACTTACCTACAAGTACCTAATTAAAATATGACGTGGTCTCGTCAAACTCCCTTATTACAAAACGAGTTTTAAAGATAGTCCTACGGCTAACGTCAATTTTTGACATTTTGTCTACAGCCGAAACGTAATTTATCTGAGTTTATTCTAGGACTATAAATAAAACTCGTTTGTTTTGTAATAAGAGGGGAGTTCTATTTTAGACAAAAGACTATAGAAAACTGCTTCTGATAGTAAAATCCATATTTCTCTATAAACTGCCTCAATGAACCTTTCTCGTCTCCGATATTATTAAATGTATTTCTTATCATAAGAAGCAACGTCATCTCCTTTGTAATAGAGGATAATGCTATTGGCAAAGGGTAGCTTTTTTATTGCGCCTTGAGTGGAATAACTAAATACGTACAGCTTTTATTATATTCAGTCATATACGTTCAGACCCCGGTAGTAAATAGATATGTGTTGCGCAATGATCGGGTTTTCGAAATCAAGCGAATAAAAAACACGTACAGAGCCCGGAATTAAATAATACACGTCGGCAATCATCGGATTCCAGAATACAAACGAACCCAAATTTACATATCTATATAGGTAATTAGATTTAGGTGTTATTTATATTCGAAATAATGTGTACCTAATCGTTTCTTTTTTATATTCAGTTTGTTTTGATTATTGCGTTAACTACATAGAACAGTTAAACAATGACAATGTACCAGAGAGTACGTATTCTAAACAAAATAAGATTTCATAACAAGCCACTCCTTTTCTTCCTCGTGTACCTCTCAATTCTGCCGTGTAATGACAATACACTGTATCTTGAAAATGTATGTTTTTGGTGAGCGCCGTTTAAAACAAAATAATGTTTTTTCTCTATAACTTTTAAATTAGATGATGGAGGAATTTGAAATTTTGCATAGTCGTAGGTTTAGTTATGACTAAACAGGCCGTTTAATAAAAAATATAAATTTTATATAAAAAACGTTCACTGTTAGCGAAAACGTGTTTTGTTGCAACATCGACAACTGATTTTTTAGTATTTATTTTGACAAAACACTGTATGTCTAAAGGAAGACCCATAAAATAAAATAAAAACATCGAAATCTAAGTATTATATATGAAAAAAATATATTTCTTTATAATTCTCCAATATAATCTGTTTTTCTAGCATAGAGAAAGAGTTTCTAAATGTAAAGAAATTATGATGTTTTTAAAGATATTCCCCGCTCACTCGTAGTACTGCCCGCGCGGAATTCCACTGTGCTGTTTCGACAAGACACTATCTCTGAATACATCTTACAATTTTCGCGCGACCATCATGACAATAAACTGTATCTTTACTTAAATACAGTGTTTTGCCAAAATTAAGCTCAATACAATTTAAAGATACAGTGTTTTGACATTGGCCTATCTTTATAAAAAACAGTCAATTTTTTTTTTTAATACCTATATCATAGAGGAAGGTTTAATTAAGAATTTTTTCACTGTTATCACAAAACACTGTATCTCAACATACAGTGTTTTGTCTTCACACGGCAGAATTGTATTGTAAACACCTAATTGGGGTAAAAACAGGGACTTTCAATTATATCTGTACCTCACAGCGGTACCTACATTCAGTAGTAGTCAAAGAGATTATTTAATACTCATCAAAGAAAATTGTCATTAGTAAAGCTTCTTACAAACGTTAAGTTAGCATTTAATTAGTGTGAAGAGCGTAAAGAATTCAAATCAAAGAATAAGTAAGTAAATATTTTTAAAAGGACAAACGTTTCTTTTTGATTTAATTCTACGTTCTAAGTAGTGTCTGGGGATTTGAGAGCAATTTTTAAAAGTATTTTTTCAGTCCCAGAAGTTAGCTCATTTGAGAAGCTTTTTCTGAATATAAAGAACTTTAATCTATTAAACTGTTTTACGACTTGATTAGAATTTTAAATCGCGACATGATTTCAAGATTTATTCAAGGTCGAAATTGGGTTCTTGAAAGTTTCGTGAAAAAGTAGGTAGCTATAATAATTATCCTGATATTGAAAGAGTTTTAAAATAAAATCATCATACTGAGTTTTTTTATTGGATCCGGATTTTGCCATACCTAAAACTAAAAAGATCTAAAAGATACCGACAGATTCTAATTTAAAGTTTCAGTTTTGAATATTGCTTTGAATAAATTTTATCCTTGAACATTCACAACCCCAATTCTGATCACATATGCTAACCACGACCGCCACTACTAGTGCATCAAAGTGCTGGTTTTGTCGTATATGAACAGAATCGCCACCCTGCTGCTGTTAATTTGATCTTGTATTTTGTTCTAACGCAACAGTGTCGAGAACATTATGGCACAATGCCAACACAGTCATTAGTTCGCTTCCCAATAACTTTGATTGTCACGAGCGAATAAGAAATTGTATAAAATGAAATAGCTGATGAAATATTTAGTTGGGTCGTGAAAGTATATAACCTAATTTATTTTTAATTAATCTTGTTCTATATAGAGCAACGCTCGCGTTTGTGTTGATGTCCGTCATCTCTTTTCTTTTGTTAAAAGATATTTTCTTTACAGATAAGTTTTGTTCTACGGTCTGGTTAGCGACCCCTGGCACTCAGTTTCCATTTAAACCAAGAAATACCCTAAACCGAATTTAAACAGATAGGTACTGGTATAGAATAAACCAGAGTTTAATTTTTTTTTGTTTTATATTGTGATATCGAGGTAAATTTGTGAATTTTCGAATATTTTCAGCAATGTTATGCAGCAACATACTAGCTTTAATTTACAAGATGTAACAAATTCATGATACGAAATATAATTCCTTGAACCAGATCCTTCAACCTGCCTATCTCGTTCATTATTAATTTGGATAGATTAGGGTCTGACATTCCTAAGGGAATTGTGGAAGTTAGTGATATGATTAAGTATCTATTTTCAATTGTGATACTTATTCCTCATTAATAATTCCATCGTAACCTACAAAACTTCATTATCTGTTTAATACTTGGTTACAATCGTGGTTGGAATATTAAACACAAAACTCACAGATTTCCTCTGTACCATTCCTTTGAACACCTACGTTATTGTGGTAATACTCCGAAAATTTTAAACAAACAATCTTAAGTAGGCGTAGCACGTCAACATGACAAAAGGTGTGTTCATTAACCGGCCAAAAATAATTGGTGAAACATGAAACATTTGACGTAACGACCTTCAAAATAGGCGTGTTTTCGCGGTGGATCTTCTTAAAAACATTGGCGGTTGTCGTGCGGCCAGCATGCGGCCAATGAGTCAGACGTCTAGCTGTCGAGCGATCAGTCTTGCTAACGAGTATCATGGCAAGGCCAATGCAGGCGGATGGCCAAGCCACGACGACGTCACATGACTATGACGACTGTCATTCACCTGGCTGCAGGCGAACACAACATTTTGTTTCAAAAAATATAGACGCGACACTAAGCTCAGACGTTTCTTTAAAAACGTTTTAAAACGTTTTTTTAACGTTTTAAACGTTTCTTTTTTTTTCTTTTTTCTTTTTTCGTTTTTCTTTCGTGTTTTGTTTTTGGCTTGGCTAAAATTGACAAAGGATTTTTGATGTAGGTATCTAAGAAGAAGACTTACAATACCAGTAAAGGAAGATATCAAATTTTCACTTTTATGGGTGCTTTTTTATAAATTCAGTTTATATTCGTATTTTCTCTTGAAAAAAATATCCTCGTGTAAACAATATGTTAATTGAACCATCCGCGCAGCAACAGTCCGAGGTCACAAAAAACATAATTTAACAGAATTTCCCATCAATCTGCGGTTATCCTTTCAAACCTGGAAAATTAGGGGAGAGAAAATTAAGTTGAAAAATTTTAACCTCGAAAAGAGTGAATATCTTCTCACAGAATATAAACATAGCTAAATTCGTTAAACTCGAAAACAAAGTAAAATATGTAAAAAAAAAAGATACTGAAAAGATTAACACATCATACTTAATGCCTTTTCATTTTCGGCTATACAGGCAGAGAAGCTATTGTAATTTTAGACAAATATGGCGTTCGAAAGTGTCGTCATATTCCAATTTTGAATTAATAAAATCTTTTGAAGTTTGAATATTATGAATAATCCAATACAGAAAAGAGCAATAAGAAAAATATGAAGAATAGTTCTCGAAAATTTTAAATGACTTACATTAACGACGATTCTGTAAATTAAGGTACCTACACGTTTCAATGTAACATGTATGTACACCAGCAAGCTGCCAAAAGAATGCGGATAAGCAAAAGCATTCCATAAACATGTTTCATGACATTACGTAACATCCGTCTCCCGTTTAACTATGTTTTTCACGTCCACTAACACGATTGAATGACTTGTCTAGCGACTTGTTGATGGATTGTGACTGTTCAAGAGATTTTCTGTTATTCTCTTTGCTCCCAATTTTCGTACTAAACTTGTTTCCTTGAATAAATACGTTCTCGTCGACTTGGAATGTTTGTGTTGAGTCTTTAGAAGTTTTAAAGGTTACGTTGGCAGCTGTTTTTCAAGTGTATCGTGCTATAGGAAGAGAAGTGCAAAAGATAGACTGTATCTTGCGCAAATGAAATGTAATGATTGTTTATTTTAATTGAGAGTCTTAGATTTTCAAGCATTTGCTGTAGAGCCGTCTCCGTTGTGACGGTTGATATGAAATTGTGACAAATCTGCCGATTTATCATTTGGCACGGTTGGCAGTTTTTTATATTGAATGGAAAACAGGAACAGGTCATCCGCTAATGCATGAAGACCCTAAATAAAATGGAAACTCCTAACAAAAAGAAAATCTAATAAACTTCATCAACTCGGTTCTTGTCCTCTTTTGTTAAATAGGTACCCACACCAATTGTTATAACGTAAAAAAAGGAAAGAACAGGAAAATTTGTAAAAAAAAACCTACAATTTTCTAGTTACTTATCATTCGTTGCTGGTTTGCAAAGGGAAGATGAAATGAATATCTTACAATGAGTCAACAGAAATTCGCAACTTTACCAGCCTTTTCACACTTTCAGTAATCGGGTCGTTGGCGCCGGAAAACCTGCTGCCAAAATACAAATGTCGGTTGACATTATGGTACGTGTGAAACCTATATGGCTTTGACTATACGGTAAACACAGATTTTTATATGAATCTTGGTGAAGCCGATTTTAAAATAGCAGATCTTTAAAATCGTTCGGTAAATCAGATCCGACATTCAACAAGTTCGATAAAAACAACAATAGCACATAATTATTTTATAAAACAACACAACCAATAGATATTTATTTAACTTGTTGACAAAGTTGATATAGTTGAACTTATTAATTTATCATTTCATAGTCTAGATCTAGACCATAAGGTTACGCTCAAAATACCTATTTATCAGATAATATGACTTTATTGGAAATCAAAGTTTTACTTATATTATATAATAAAAACTACTGTAACTCTGTCTTATTGTTATATTGTCATACTCAGTGAAAAGCTTCGAAAATGAACAAAACAGGTAGGCGAGAGTAGTATATATGCCAAGTTGATAAAATGAAATCTAAAATCAATTAAAGTGTGAATTACAGGATACCCTATCAATATTGGAGAAATGTTTTAAACAATTTAGTCATCAAAGCAAATTAAATTATAAGAGGAACTTATTAGAAATCAAATTATGATAGCACAAGGAAAACATTAATACAATCTTTGTGAGAATGGGTTGATGTTCGGATATGATATTAATGATACTCTTTCACGCAGAAATTGTTAGACGGGTTCCAACCCTTCGTGCGTTCAAATGTAATTATAACGAAAACACTTTATTCCTCAAAATTGGAATGTAGAAAACCTTCGCTGGGGTAAATTATTTAAAAGTTTTTTGAAGATTCATTCCCACATCGTACACGCACACCTCCTTATTACAAAACGAGGTTTAAAGATAGTCCGACGATAGGCTATGGACAAAACGTCAAACTAAACGAACTAACGTCGGACTATCTTTAAACCTCGTTTTGTAATAAGGGGCACAGATTTTTATCGTGACAGAACATTTTGTATGAAGCTGTTCACAAACGTCGATTGACGGTGCTCATACAAAAATTATCGTCAGAGAAAAACTAAACTAGACACTTACAAGTGGGAACTTTTACGACTTCGAATATCAAATGGCCACATACTTCTTTCACAGCTACGTAAAGTAAAACTTCTCAACATTCCAATAGTGATGTTATCGCCATTATATTAGCGAACATTATAAATACACGCCAGCTGTTTCATTCCAAACCTTCGGATGAATTCCGACAACCGTCTGCTTCAATTTTACACAAATAAACGTATTGTTTAATAAAAAAACTGCTTGTGCTATACGGCTTCTACTTATCGTCGTGGTATTTGTTTACGTACCTAGGTATACATCGTATTTGCTTATCGTCTTTGCCACCAAAAGTTACATCAATTAATAAACGTTTTTTTCCCAATTCGAAGGATTACAATTTTAAATTCCCACAGATTTGCTACTTAGTAATAACCTTTCTTTGATTTGTGTTATAGTCAAATATAACGAGCATTTGAGTTAAAAGATGTAGGTGTCCAATAAGCTGCTATCTCGAAAAGATATAACTGCAATGAGTTCTTCTGAATTGTGAAAGTCACTCCACGTGTATAATAAATCTGAGACTCGATAGAATTAACGATATCGCATTTTTTTCAAGAGTATTTGAACACGTGCGACGGGCGTGTTACTTTGCCAAAACGAGTTTACGACGAAGTTCATTTCAAGAACAATGTAATTCTACGTTAAAAGCAAAACATTACAACAGAGATCCGTACCTATAAACAGTTGAATATCTAAAATATTTTTCCGCTTTTCTTCGAATTTATAATATAAGATGTGCCGTAAAATAAAATAATTGTGTTAGACTGTTTCATCGAGGCACCTCAAGTGTTATTTCGCAGACATTTATTTTAGATCTGCCACATCGTGTCGTGCCAAGTTCCATTGATATGCGAACATTACCGTCTGCTAATGACAACATTAAATCACCAACAGACGTAAGAAAGTTTATAGTTCATTGATTAAGATAAATCGTTGATTGCCACGACTGTCAATTAATCTCTTCCGAGTTTGAAAGTGATAGATAAAATCATTAATTTCTCTCTATTATTAATATATTGTTAGATTCTATATTTTTTGCATCAATATGATTATTTAAATTTAAAATAAATGTTTCAATTTATTTTATTATTTTATTAGTAAAAGTCATTTAAATTAAATTTAATTATAGAGGTAATGTATTGACATTACCTAACGTGTGTGTTCATTCGAAATATTAATCTAATTTACCAAACATCGGTAAAGAAGGTTTTATTAACCTTGAGACGTAAACTCAATATTTTACGTCAATATTAGCTAAAAATTGGGTTTTTGGCAATATTTTCTCTTCAGATTATCCACTCGTAATACGAAAATGATAAAATTGAATGATTGGAAAGTTTTCTGAAAATTAAATCTACATAGGACACAATACCATTTGAAGTAGGTATTTTGATTTTACATACTATAAACTCCTTAACTGTCCCAAGAACGTCTGCAGCGGTGGCAGGGTCACAGATTTGCTTCACTATGCATAATATGCACTGATATGATAACAATAATGCATAATAAATACGCTTACCTTACTTCTATCTTCAATAAACTCCTATTACCTACAGTTTCGTATTTTTTTAACCACCTCAAAATAGACTAAAAATAAAATAGACTATCAAAATAGACAACCTTTTGAAACCGATGTTTCAATTTATTTAATAAATAACTACGATGATAAAATTTATAAATTGAAATATCTCAAATTACAATTGTCGCTAAATATTTTGCAAGAATTTGTGTACCAATACCTATTCAATTTGCAGTCGCGTACGGTATTGATAGTTAAATATTCGTAATTCAAATATTCATTTTGTTCAGTTCTATGAATAGTAATAGAATATTTATTAAACCTGTGAATGTTCAGCTTTATTGTATTTCAAAAGATTTACAGGTCGCGCTGAAAATGGGTTCTGTAGAAAAAAATGAAAATGGGCCACGAACCTCACGGTGATGGTTATGCTTTTAACTTTTTTAGACTTTTCATCTTTTGCACAGTTCAGTTCTACATTAATTGATTTAACACTTTTTATGTCCAAACTCGTGTGTTTCTTACTAACCATAGTCAACATCTTATGTGTTAAAAACTCCTTTTCGAACGAGGGGCAATGAAACAAGATCGCATCGCATGTGGTTATCAATAATTCAAAATGGACGTCACAAATGAGAAGTGGTTGTCTATTAGATTTATACTTGTGGTTACTCGTTTTGTTTTTTATATGTCTCTTTTGTTTTTACCTGTCAGTATTTGAGACCTTTTAAAGCTAACGGTGTGTCACATTACAATTACGACTTACTCCTGTATTATTTTTAATATTTGTTGATTCAATGCCTATTTATTTAGAGAGCGGTAGGTATCATCTTTATAGTACCTGAACTCTCATTACAAAGTTCTTGTTTGTGTAAAAACGCGTGGGCGCGGTTACGTGGCTTACTCAGCACGTACGATTCGACGTGAACACGTATGTTTGATATTTTACGACCCCGTCGGCTACCGAGCTTATCTGTCAACGTTCTCAAAGAGCTAGTGAAAGGATCACTTTGAGCACCGCAATTAATGCTCTGCTAGTTTAAACGTAAGCCAAAATTTACCCCTAGTTCCCGAGTAAAGTACTATTTTAACTATGTCAACATCAAATGTGGAATTTGCTATCCAAAGCGGTAGCATAAAGCCAAATTCAAACTGAAATTTATTGCACATTCACGATAGCCGATAAATACTCGGCTTATTAAAATACCGCTCTCGTTTAAATAGGCATTTATAGCAAGTTGCAGTAAAATCCTTTAAAACATTTATGTATCATGTTGTCTTGTTTCAATTTTTTATAATGAAAGTGTCAGATATAGTATTGGAGCTTAGAGACATTATCTTTACTGCAACTGAGGGTTATTTGAAAGGCATCTTTGAAACAGTTTACGATGCAGAGAAGACATTATGGATCTGCTATTTCAAACCGCCCCTCAATATCATATGCGTAGAGTCCCTAAAGATATTCATTTTTCGAACTGTATAAGTTAAACACAGTTTTTAACCCTTGACACAAAAGAGGGGTGTTATACCATCATATTCATAAAAGCATTTAATTTTCAGAGTTCCTCACTGACTGACTTAATATCGGCGTTCGACACAAAGGCTCAAGCACACACCGACCTACAGAAAGTGACCGCATTCAGTGGCAGCTTCGATAAGAACCACAAACCCACGTTCTCCAAAGATGAATATGGAAAGTAAGTACCTACTCGTATTTTAAAACGTAAATAAATAAATGTTTCACACTCATAGCAAACCCACTACAAGATTCCCTGTGCCTTAAGTGCAATGGATAAACGCATGCGCTTTATGTTCCATATGGGTACACAAAACAGCATCTATGCTAGAAAAACTATATATAAATACATTTTAACAGATATATTTTTTTCTGGGATTCTACTTGTATCACAAAATCAAAACAATGTGGCCCCCCAACAAAAGTCTCTGTTAAAAAACTATATAAAAACAAATGACTTCATAATAACATGAATGTAAAGGTTTTTAATATTGTCTGTTTTGATCTTGTTACCTACGAAACAAAATGAATATTCGAAACACGAATAAAATTTGATGAGAATTTGCCGAGGGATTGCGATTTAATTACTTTTAGGCAGGGATCATGAGTACATAAATACGTTTGATAAAACACCCGGAAGGGAAAGGCTGGACCCGTAGGTACCATCGGTTACTGTAGTTACTTTTCCGTGATATAATTTGTTTAATTTATTGATTAGTTTTTTTATTATTACGAAATTTTTTAACAGAAATTTTAAACAAATTTTTTATCTGGGTAAGATTACCCATAGTAAGTTGTAAGTAATGGTAAATTTAGCGATCCTTTTAATATTTTGAATCTAGCGTAACATATTTTGCTGTGTACTCGTATAAATTCCATTACGTTCGAACTGGACGCAATGCATATATCAGTCAATCTACTTCCAACCCCTTTCTATAGCGAATGAACCGATATCCGATAGGAATAAACTTTTATTACTATTCAAATTAGTTTAAAATTCAGATTTAACGTATTTTCAAGGTTTTATGTCAAATAGAAATGTAATGAAAGTAAATTGAAAATTTTGAGTTCGCTTCCGAAAGAAAAGCTCTACCTACTACCGAACTGAAGTTCGTAAGTTTAATACCGTGCTAATTTTAATCTCGTGATCTTCTAAAAATTATTATTTTCTGTTAGAGTTCATTAGCATTTTATGACGATGCTGTAACCTGATACTTTTTGAACGCCTTATTTGAGAACCCATTTTCAAATTATTATGAATCTTATGATGCAAATATAGAGTCTGGCTGGTCGCTATTTCGTAGGCGTTTATCATCATATGTTGAAAATTTTTCACAATAGCTTAAATTAATATAGCCTGTATGATATTATGTATAATGTAAAATCTACAATATTGTAAAGTATCATTAATATCCGTTCATAGGTTATTGCGTCAAAGAGTAATAAACATCTTCAAATCAAATGCATCTCATCTATTAATGTATTCATCCATCCATCTAATCATTTACTCATCTATCCATACATTTATTCATTATTCATCCATCGATCGGCACAAACTTTGATGTTTCTAGTAATAATAGGAGTAGGATTAGTAGGAATTAGCTAGATTCAAACCTTAATAAAAATATTATAGTGGAGTAATAAATAAAATTTATCTTTAAACAGGAGCTGGTTGGTAGAAAACTGCGTTCATAAACCGATTATATTTTATAGCTCATAAACTTGACCGTATATTCAATAACATGTAAAATATGCGATGATTTCTTCATAAATTTTCGCGATGAGCCAATGGTGTTTATTTGGATTACATTCCAAGGTAATTTCTACTATCCTACTAAGTATTATTATAAATGTTTCTTGAACCATCGGCACACAAATCCGAATGTCAGATTATTTGTTACTCTTTTTCGCTAAAACTAGTGAATAGATTTTGCTGGAACTTTACAATTGAAACAGCTTGCACTTTTTACATCAGAATTTTCTTTTTTATACCAATTTGAAATTCAACTCATGTTTCCTGTTATTCAGTTTTCTAAAAACATTATGTCCCTTATTTTCGTGGGGCAAAGTTTTAATATTTGTATTTGTATAGCAAACTACTAGACTGCTATGAAACATTTAAAACTATATCTAGTTTTAACTAGTTAAACCTATTTTCCTGGTATATTTAACTGTTCACTTTGTTTAGAAGCTTCGTTACAAACTCGCAACAAAATTATAAAGTTATTTCAATTAGGTACGGTTCACTTAGAATTCTAGGAAACTGGAAAATTAATAAAAATATTTCCAGTAACAATCGTTTCTTTCTATTTAGTTTTTTATCTGATTCTGTTGTTTTATGATTTCGTTTTCATTTTTACAAATGAAAAAATATATTTATAAAAAATAGCTAGTTTATTGTGGAATGTTACTTTTAATTATTAAACTATTTTTATCTACGAATATCTTAAAATTCCTAAAGGAAAGTAACAAAAAAAATCTTCTTGCATTATTAATATCTCCATCCAAAACAAATAAAAGCTTTGCGATTATATATTATGAAATCGACTACCTCATGAATATGGAAGTAATTTCTTTCACTTAAAAAAAATGGAAATAAATATGGTGTTGTTGTTGTTATCAGCCCATATATGTCCCCACCGAGGTAATTCTAATTTATTATTCTTTCACAGGCCAGTGCCAGGGTCAATGACCGAATTTAGAGGAGCTGAAGCCCAAGCTAGAGTATGCACGGAAATGAAAGAATTGTGTGAAATTATCAACGACTATGGAAAAACGCCGTGCAAGAATTTACTCCCTCCTGAACTAGCGCAAGCCACCAAGGTTATATCTTTCGGGGAACTATTTTCGGTAAGTCTAACTTTGTTACTTTTACAACTAGGTTTACAAATATACTAAGTGCCCGTTTCACAATCAATAGATAAATTTAACTGACTGATAAACATATGTCTATTTCATAAAAAAATAAAATATCTGTCAGGTAAATTTTATCTGTTAGTGAAACGCGCCCTAATATTCACAGGATTTAACACACGATAATAGAAACCGGTAGTAATTGTAATTAAAGAAAATATCTATTCATTTTCGAAATCAATCAATACCATAAAACGTAACGTTTACGTATTCATTTGGAAGTATTTCTTTTATATAGGTACCTGTTGCGATTAAAAACAATAAAGACGTCCTTATTGCCAACTTTAAGAAGAAATCAGCTTAATAGCTCAATCATTCCAAGTCAATTTCGTACCCAATTTATCCGATCCAAATGCTTTTCAAATTTACTGAAATTTACAACAAGTCTATTGAAAATTGAGTCTTATCAACTTATGTTACAGTATTAATGCCTTTTAGATAAAATAAAACCGTGTTCCTTTGAGTAGGATTTATAACTTTCTATTGTTTATTCAAAATTGTTTGAGTTCCTATTGTTTCCGTTTTGTTTGAATTAGCACGAGTACCTAACGACTGGAATTACCAGAATAGAAAACAAATATAAAGGCCGTTTTAAATCATGTTATCCATAATTCTATCCCTACTAAGGGTTAATTCTGTTAACTCTCCCATAACCAGTGCGACTTACGTGCTAAATGCTTTTTAATAGGTAGGTACACTTAACGCAATAATAACGCTAGTATAAGTCATCAGAATTAGAGCTTCTTCTTGCTTTTATCGGGGAAATATTGGAATTTATCCCTAGTTGCAGAAACGGTATCCTACCTCTAATTTTCGATAAGTGAGGAGCATTAGCTTAATTTACCTTAATTGTCCTTAAACATATTACATATAATGTTTTAATAACGGATGAGACTAATTGCGCCAGTTATTGGGTACTATTGTGAACATGTTTGTAAAATAAATAAAGGATGTAATTGATTGGATGTTACGCAAAAATATAATCAGATTCCCAACTCAATACTAAAACAATTACTCTAAAACACAACTTTACTTTTATGGTACTTATCTTCACACCAAAACCGCCGGCTTTTTTGACAGCTCCCATTCGTATGACGTTAAGCCGTCGGCCTAGCCCGGCTGCATGCCGGCGGCTTTGGTGTATAAATAGCATTATACAGTATCTAGCATCGATTAGAATTTGATGCAGAAATCCGGTAACAATAACTTCTACTCGACAGGATCCTTATTAAAAGTTTTGAATAGGTGTACCAGCGAACTGCCGCAGTTATCCAATTTTGTGAAGTATTCGACCATAAAACGGGGCAACTTGTAGCGAGGAGTACTGTAAGCTTAATTTCATAGTTTGACTGACATTTCAAGGCAGAGGATATGCCTTTCAATGTGTGGCATTTTACGTAGGTAGTCTGTTTTATTTACTTCATAACTAGAGGCTGCCCGCAACTTCCTGCGCATTTATCGTATTATCTTTTAAAAAATCATGATTATATCAAAATAACCTATGCGCCTAATAGCCTATGTGTTATTCTGATATATAAGCTAAAATTTTGCCAAATGTCAATAAATTCTATTCAGTAGTTTTTGCGTGAAAGAATAACAAACATCCATACATCCGTCGGCACTAACATTGACATTTATAAGTAGGAGGTAGGACTATTTGTCAAGAAACGAACGTTTTTATAATATTCATATAGATATATTAAAAGGGTTGTTTAGAATTCTTAATATTTTTAATTAAAAATGAAATACTTCTCTTTAAAAGCCCAGGAACGTAATCGGCACATAGCTATGTAAATAAATGTCGATTTTCAACGCGTCTGCGATAACTCATTTATGAAAAATTTATTGGATCCGGATGAAAATTATGGCTGCTTTACGAACATTTTCAGCGTGAACAAGTTCCAACGTTTTGGAAAATGATTTGAATTTTAATATAGGTAATAATTACTGACTCGTATCGTTTATGACTCACTTCCCATTTATTCGAGCCAGGCTCTTGTCGGTGGACTAAACGCTATATTTGCCTTTCCTTTGCCAGTAATTTGACTTCTTGATACGACACGAACAAAGTACCTTTTACGGTTAAAGGAATACACATAAGCAGATCATATAAATCAGTAATTATAACAGGTAGTAAGGTAAATGTAACTTAGGAGTTTTATGTAGTCTTCATATAATGTATATATTCCTACATATTACTTAGATAATTTGAATATTAACAATTTTGACTGGAATAGAACCTAAAGAATAGCTAAGCGTAAGCTTCTAAAAGTGATGGCCAGTCAGATCTAATAAGTAAAAGATGCAATAAAGATAAAGAAAAAAAAAAGAAAAGTGTAATAAGAGCTATTTTATGTATTTGAAATAAAAACTTTCCATCTAGATTAGCTTAGCTGAATCGAGGTGGAAGTGAATCTAAATAATGAAAAAATCTGTTCTAAATTTTCGTTTTTCTTATAATAGAACAAGTGTGGATGCCAAAACAAATACACCTGACTAATTGTAATAATTATATTTAAAAACATAAAAGTCTACCTACACAGATCCAGGCCGTGTCCGGGACGCGTCTAGGCCGTGGTCCGTCAGAAGGGAAAACAATTCGTCGCCATGACGTGTGTGAACGAATCCATAGAAAATGTATGGAATGTTAATTTTACCCGGACATGGCTAAACACGGCCCGGATAGACCATAACCAAGCACATCATCATTTTTTAATTTTGCCGCACTTATTTGTAATAAGGTTAGTATTGTAATTGTACGATATCTTATTAGCAAGAGACTAAGAATTCGGGTGTTTACAACTTAAATTTTGAGGTACATTTATATATGATAATTTTTGAATTGGCTAAAACAAACAAACAAAGTTTATTTTAGATTATTTAAAAACATTTTCTCAAACACTTGCGTCAGATTTTCATAAAATACACTCAGGGTAATTTAATTTTATTTCTCTTAAGTGCTACATTTTTGTAACTTTTAGGGACGTGGATGGAGCTACAATTTTTTTTATATTTAAGGTGGCTTCTTGATTGAAAAGATATTTTAACGCATTATTTTAAGATTTAATATGGCTTAAAATGTCTTTGGCGTTTACGTTTTACCAGTTGAGTCGTTTTAATGAGTTTTAATGGTTTGACATTTGATCCGAAATCCTGACAAATCACCCTATAAATCGTTTACAGTGAATGGCCTCTTCCATATCAAGCACACTCTTTGCAATTGGATAGGTCCACATTAGTTTATTTTTTATCTTTATTTGAATTTAAGGGCCAAATCAAAAAGTATAAATATTTTAAAAATTAATGCATTTATTTGCAAAAAAAATTAACATATTAAACGTTGTAAGCTTTAGGTTTTGCTATAGGTAGGTACCATTTTTTTTTCTCATTAGTAAAAAAAAGATAGATTGATTGAGCTTTACATTCTTGACATTACTCATCGTAGAAAAGTAAATTGAAATTATAATGAAAAGCGCTGTGAAAGAAATAAAAATAAGCCTATTTGAAGATTCTCCGTGAAAGCAAATGAAATGTTGGTACAATCAGTCAAGAGCATAAAGCGCTGTACGTCCAAACGTTGACAAATATTATTTGCTTGCAAAAACTGGCATCTCAAGCATTTTGGTGATATTTCATAGAGCATTTGCGAAACTGAAAAGCTAATTTAGTATCTTGACTTTAAAATTTTCGTGACATTATTTACTTGCTGCCTCTTATACATAACATTTAAAATTCATTCGATGCAAAGATACAAAGTGATTATACTTTGTGTGTTCTTTCTGTGATCTTTTAGCTGTGTTATGAGTATTTATATTTAGGGCAACAAAAGAGAATGCTCAAAAATGCCAGGCCCGGGGCAAACGAAATGTATCTCAGTTTATTAGTATAAATGAGTAATGAAATGTCACATAGGTACCGTCTCCGAATCGGTAGCTAAATATCTAAAATTGCTATTTGTAGGGGTTAATTTTTATGATTATTTTCTTAAATACAACTAAGCCATACCTCATTATTTTATTGAAATAGACAATACTATTGAAGCATTAAAGCAATAAAAAAAACTTAATTATTTTCTTTTGTAGGTATATATTAAAAAAGCAAACTCTTCTATGTAGGTAGGTGGCACTCGGTTCGGTCCTCTTATAATGTTTCAATACGTATTCTACTTACTCACACATTAGTACTGTGCATTCTCATTCACTTTATTCTTTGTTCGTAAAGTTTCGCATTTGCAATAACTTGTTGTTTCTGTTACTATTAATTCATTATGTACTTGATACACTATGCTCAATTCTAAATCGAGGTAGTCTGTTATTGGCTTCACTAGTATCTAAGATAAGACTTTGTAAAATCTACTTCGTTGATTGATTGTTTTCCTTTTGTTGTTGTTGATTACCCAGATATGAATAAATAAAAATAAATAAATAAAATAAATTAGGTCAGGTGGGGTTCAGACGTTATAATTCTTCTAGTACCGGCAATGGTTGTTATTTAAATTAAAGATTGGTTTCAAAACGAGTTTTAGACAATTATATTTCTGTTGTCCTTTACGTGTAATCTCGTCAAAATCTCGCAACAGCATAACAAAATCCAGCTCAAGAATCTGAGCCAGAATTTCTTAGATTTAGAACCATCTGGTAGAAATGTCTCTTTTATTAATTTAGGCCTTGAATTTAATTGCTTAAGTTATAGGTAAAGGTAAGAACACATTTTTCAAGGATGTTTTCATTTAATCTTCTAACTTATGAGGTTTTTTTAATAAATTTCATTTTGTCTGAAATCTTATAAAAATGTTCGGTAATTGCTTTCTCTAGTTTGGTAGATGTTTTTATTAAATCAATTTGGAATCTGGTATTTAATTGAAACCTAATTACTTTTACAAGAACCACATTGGAGTATTTCAAATTTTATTTTATAGAAAATAGTTTTGTTAAAACAATTTAATAAAATACCATCACCCTAAAGCTTGAACAACTGTCTTTGTTTGTTTTTCTTTATTTGCAACACGAAAAAGAAATAATGAGTCTTTTGCCGATATGATTCTGTAGTTAATAGCAACAACATAGATTGATAGATGTATGGTCTTTGCCCAAGATTTTCTGACATACCTACTCTTACCTTTGGTTTTTTTTTCACTTAAGCATGAGATAGTGAAATTTTTTTCATGGTAGGTACGTATCGTTGCTGCCGCACAAAAATAATACCACTGTTTACATACGTAACGCGACCCTAGGTAGTACACTGACCTTGACCGCTCTGGAAAGCAACAGATAGCAATAAGCACGTAAAAGTCTAATTTAGACATTCGCAAGTGCCAGATGCCGTTGACGAGGGTGCCATAATTAAAATTGACGACTTATATCCGCACAAGTGTTAGTGTAAACAGGAGGTCATACATCAAAGCGCAGACAGTTGGACGAAATCGCTAAACTTATCGTTGGACTAGGTTGTTATAACGCACTTGCAGAATAGTTGGCTTCCAATTGGATCTAATGTTTTATTCACATCTTAATCTGAATATCTGACACAATGCCACAATTCCTGCGACTAGAGTTTGTCGTTATCTCGTAGCCTGCAGCAGTCTGTCATTGTCATCAGCGTGCCTTTAGACAGAGATTGAAATAGATGAAACATGACTCCCTGCAGATTAAATAAAAGTTTTTAGTTACTAATAAATAAAACATTTTCAAGTAGGTATTTCAATTGCTTTTCACGACTGTCTTTTTTAATCAATTTCTGTAGATAGATACTTCAGTAAAACTAATCAAATAAAAGCAAATTGCCAATAACGTGCAACAATGTTAATAAAATGTCGCAAATAAATTTGAAAAGTTACGATTTGTTGCGCAGGGCGATGAACTTGGAATTCCTTGAAATTGAAGTTTTTTGTCGACGTCTTAATTACCAATGTAAATAATAAAAAGGTTCTTTCTGCAAATAGGCAAATAGCTACCTACTCCATGGTGAAAAACTTTTTCATAAAATCAACATATTTACTAACGGTCTCCGAATGAGTAGATACGATAGGTATACCACATATTTTTGAAGCAGGTAATACATAACACGTACCTACTCTACCGTGTCGCCCATTGCTCAAGTCACTCTCTATTTATATTTTGTTTTGAATATATATGGTTATTCTTAAAAACTAAAAGACGAAGTATAGACCGATTCTAGACTGAAGAAGTGGTGGTAGAAATGGTGCGTAGACATAGGTAGCTATATACATGAAAACTCTGTAAACAAATAATAATATTCTTATTATTCCATTTTTTATTATTTAAAACCCTCAATTACAAAACGCTTTTCGGTTAAACTGTTATTAAAACACCGCAAGTTCTTTTTTCGAACCGCGACAAAACAAACGGAAATATTTCGTCGTCGTTTTTGCGTTAGTAAATTCCGTTCATGAAACTGTAACAAAGATCTTTTAGCATTTCCAGCTGTATGCCAAGGTGCCAAGATTCATATGTCGTGACGTCATGACATTCCACGACGCGCGACCCCGTCGCGGCCAAGATTTAAATTTGGAATCCGTTTACTAATGCTCGTTCATTCGCGCGTAATTACCACCTTGTATAACTTCGGACGGCCCACACTTGGTTTCAATTTCAATAGAGGGTGTTATATTAAAGAATAATCTTAAATAGTTTTGTATTTATCATAAATATAGAAGATATACATGGTTGTTAAGAAAGATAATAACTATAGAAGGTAAAACTATTAAATAAAAAAACAATTTTTTTTTCAAAAGAGTCACAATCTGTCTTTAACATCAAAGAAAATCTCTATCTAAAAGGAAAATATTAATTTAAATTCTAATGACTCCTCTTAGGATTAAAAACATGTCTAGGTAGAGCGTCAAAGACAGAAGCTTTAAACTCAGACGGCCATTAATATAGTAGAATATTGCAAGCCTTTGACATAATATTTAATAAAGATAATCTAGACACTTAAAAGCATCCTTGGGGCTTAAAAGCACTTAAAAGGACTTAAAAGCATCCTTGGGGAAGAGGGTGATGCGTAGTATGGGACGCCACATGCGTGAGCACTTTTGCGCTGTCCCATCTTCCACGAACAACGCGTGTGGCTGGGTCGGCGGCTGAATGGGCCGCTGCTCAAAAACATATTAAATATGCCCCTCTAAAACAAACCTACATATTTGTCCCCTTCGCTGTCGAGGTGTTTGGTGTGCGGAGGCAAAAAAATTTGTGCGGGAGTTGGGCAGGCGTCTGCGCAATTATGCAGGAGAATGCCGCGCTGAATCGTACTTGGTGCAGCGCATAGCCCTCGCCATACAGCGCGGGAAAAGCGCAAGTGTAATGGGCACTTTTGCAGCAGGTACGATTCGGGGCGGCCTCTTTGATTAGATTTAAGTAGTTTTAAGTTAGTTTAAATAATGTAAGTAGTTTTAGTTTTAAGTTACCTAGCTAAGTATTCATTATGTTTTATTGTTCCCATTATTGTAAATTTCTTTAAATAAATTATTCTTAAAAGCATAGGTAATAAAATTATTAATAATATTTTCTTCAATGGGAAAACACCATGTGGACATTGTTTATGAAATATAATTTAATTTCAGAACTTGGCTAGGAAGCAAAACTGCCTAATGTATTACATGAGTCATCTTCGAGTAATGTTCACTGTAGGAGAAGCTTATTCCTTATAATATATTATAATATGTACAGATATTAATTGATTAACTAATTAATGTTTGTACACATAATTTACAATCAATTACCACAGGGGTAGGAAAATTTTTTTGTTTATTACTTTTTTTCTACGTATATAAACATATAAAAAAGTCAAAAGTCAAAAATCGTTTATCACATGCGCTTTTGAAAACGTTGACATATACACACAGGTGCATTTTTTAAAGCCAACGCTAATTCGCAAGGTAGCAGTTTTCCCCAGAGAAGAATCTAGCGGTAAACTCTGTTGGGTTCCCTTTTATCCACGATCTCACCGAAGTTACGTACATAAACACACGCTGCTGCGCCAACGCACCCGAATATGGAATAGGAAGTGATGAGCGAAAATAAACAGGAAAATACCCAAAGGTCGTGTTTGTTTACTTTCTAAAATTATAACTTATAACTATATATATATAACTATATATAACTTTTCTAAAATTATAAATATTTCTTTATATTGATCTTGGACTCACTTTGAAAGTATTAAAATAAAGTTTATTTATTTACTAACGATATATTTTCAGGGGATGCCTGTGACTGGCAAAGCCGGAAAATATTGACATATTCGTATATTTGCTATTTTAGTTTACATTGAAAATATTGGAGTCAGAAATATGACTTTGGAACGAAGATCACGTTTCTTATAACAGCAATCTATTTCTATTCTTCTTAATTGTTATTGACAGTTAATGTGGGTATTCAAAATTGTACCTTGTGTTCTTTTTGGCAAAGCATTTTACGATTTTACATGTACAAATTCACACATCCGCACACACACACACACACTCTCACACAAAGATCTTCCCCCTTTTCCGAATATTTAATACCAAACATCAGATAATCGGCATTTGCTTTTAATTAACGACTTCAAACTCGTGTAAAGGGTCAATGGCAGAAATCGTCACATTCTTTATCAAGTTGTATGTCTATCTTTTGATCCCTTTCTTCTAAAATACCTCAAACTTAATACTTACACGAGGTATTCCACGAAACTGCCCTTGCTTATTGAAACTTGTCACGATGGAACATGGTAGGTATTGAATTGAAATGTTAATTGCCTACGTCCCTTCCTACCTTAAGAGAATGTCGTTGACCTGGGCTCCAATTCTAATAACTTGCAAGTAGAGCACTCAGAGATTAATATATCAAACACACGAAGTCGACGGTGGTGTTGGACCCAGAATTAGCGTTAGTGATAGGAATTATTTCCTCGTCACGCCTGAAATGTGTTTCTACGTAATGTTGAGATTATGTGTAATCCCTATAGGAATATTCTACTCTGATATGGAAATTTTGTCTATACAACGTGTTAAATAATTAGAATTGATTAGGAATTAAACTTTTAAATTCTGGCATATTATAATAAGGATACCTATATTAGGATTCAATAGGTGTGTATTAATATTATTATATAGGACTAATTTCCATTTCTTTTGTTTCAGATATACACGGTTATCAACGATAAACTCGTTGGTTTACTCATAAGGACAAGGAAACATAATTTAACGTACTTCGAAGGAGAAGTCTTATTCCAGGTAAATTTACATTTCAACTTTAGCTCAAATTAAGAGCGTTTCCACACCTGCAATTGCGGTTCGGAGGGTCACCCGTAAATAATAGTTTTACATGGATCGCGGGGTTTTATACGCCCTAGGAGTCGACCAACATAATTCACACGATTAAACCGTTAAGAAAATTATTCAGGTGGTCGCAAGCCAAACCTGCTAAAAATGGGAGACCTACGTTTCAACCGCAACGAACGGTTTATCCGCAGATACGGAAGCGCCCTAAAGGTAGCCTAAAAGAGATACATTTTGCCTCCCGCGATTTCGTCAATAGACTGAATGTCAATTACGCTTAGTAATTAAATTGGTAATTGGTATTACAATTTTCTTTTAATTACAGAAACGTGACGACGACGTGCCAATATTTTTGATGCACACAATCGCCGAAGTACGAAGCTATTGCGACAACAAAGCGCTACAAGCTAGAAGATCAGTGTCACCAATGCCACAACATTAGTTGTAGACAAATAATAATAAGGAATTACTTAAAACTTGTGATGTTACTTAAAACTGTTTTATTAATCAGAATGGAGCATTGATGCTTTACGCTCCAACTGCGCTTCATTCTGTTTATCTATCCTAAACTAGCACTCTAAAGCGGATATTCGGAATTCATCATGGACAAGTTGGTTCCTAATTTCCATCAAAGGCGTAGGTAGATAGATTCACCTTAGGGTGTTAGTTTTAGGATGGATAAAGGGAATAAGCCCCTAAAGCTATCCGCATTTCATTGAAATGTGAATCGTAACACAGCCACAAACCTAAAGCGGCTGTTGTTTCCATATTCAAGTATATGGAGCCGCAAATGTGTCAATTAACATTTTAATCGTTCAATCGTCTGTTTAAATTATGTAAGTAAAAATGTTTTTTTTATTTATTTTCATCTATGAGTAATAAATAACCAAACAGCTAAGGTCCACCCCATACACAGTCCATAAATCGATAATTTAATCGATTATTATCCATACAAATTATATAATAAAAGTACATCACCGTGAATCGTAATAACATAATACTCATTCTTTTAGGTCTTGTTTCCCACTGATCGCGGATTTTCCACGAATTTTTATCATAAGCTGTAGTGGCGGAAGATTTTGTATGAAGCTGTTCACACTTGTCGGTTGCTCATAGAAAAATTGTTGCCCGATAAAAATCTAGACCGAAATCGACACACGACAAGTGGGGACCGGTTTTATGCTAAAAAATATGGCTAATTTATTTATTAACATTATATTAAGTTAAGATGTGTATGTAAAATTGTATATTTTAAAAGATAAATTGTAAACAAGGGACCGTAGGTGTATTCGATGTGTTGTGTCACTATGTTAAATATTATTGCGAAAATTCTAGACGGTTACTTGTATCGAGAAGCCGATAACATAATTTACTTGGAAAAAAGTATACAATATTATCGTAAGTTGATAACTTGCGAGCTTCTGTTTGGAATATTTTGTGATGCGTTCCGGGAAAACGGGATGTTTGCCGTCGATATCATCTTACTTCGTTTATTGAAAAATTATAATTAAATTCTATAGCAAAAGTAGTTATTTTGCCTTATAAATGTCAACACAATTTTAAACCGTAAATAAATTTATTTAATTAATTTAAATTAATTTAAAAATTTATTTAATACTTAGACTAATTCTAAATTATACCTATAAAGAACAATTTAATGAAAAGGTGTTTTATCATTAATTTTAATTAGTATAAGACTTCGAAATTAAAGAGCATCGAACCTAATTGGTATAGTAAAAATTTTCGGTATCACTTAGGCTACACATCCCCTTTTCGAGCTAGTATGGAGAAAAAGAAGTTGGCGGCCACTGATGAAACTTACGTCAATCGATAGAGAAAAATATTATAAAACGATAGTATTTTGAATAATTGCCAAAAGTGATATACTTTCGGAGATATAGGACTTTGAAAATGAAAAAAACCGGCCGTCAGTGGCCGCCAACTTTTTTTTTTCTATACTTACTCGAATAGGGGATGTTTAGACTAATTGATACCCTTTTTTTTTGTATACCAGGCTCCATACAAATATGTTCGATGCCAGAATATGTTTCAATCACGACAAATTAGTAAAATTATTTAATATTAATTATTACTTAACATTTTAATATAATTACTAATATTTTGACAAGTCAAAAAATAACTATCTAGTCTGAACTAGTCTTTTTAAAAGATATTATTAAAAAGAATCTAGTTATGTTTTAAATTAATTTGATATTTACCTATAGATCCGTCGTAAATACCTGCGTACATAAAACAAGGCTAGACTGAAATTAATAGATAATTATAAATTATTAATCACAGCTTTTACATATTCTCTTAATAAAAACCTTAAAAAGGTTGTACGACTTCATGACATTTTCTTGAGTTAATTAAAATATAATATATTAATTACAATCATAATTTTCCTCTCATACTTATTTAATTATTTACTTCATGATAATATTAAGTAGAGTACATTTCTGATCATTTCTGGAAATTTTATTTTTACTGTATATATTCTCTGAAAATGTGATTGGAATGAATAATAAATGTATATTTTGTTAATATAATAAGTTCTTTTGTTTGATTGCGAAGAGTCCCAGAATAAAGCATTTTACCTACCTCTTTATGCCGGCATTGTTTAAACAGTTTCATCTGAAATATTCAGCCATGTCACTACACTAGCTTTGTGTCGATGTTCAAGAAAAGTTCTTATCCAACATAAACGGCTTATTTATAAGTAGTTATTTGAATTGATAGACATTACGTCTAGCAATAGATTACACCACTTATAAAATTATTTCCCTTTTGTAGAGACCCGTATCTATTTTTCAAATCATAAAAAACTATCGTCTTGTGAATAGCAATATTGAATTGGCTTCTGGGCTATTTCAGTAACAATATTGTTACCTAAGTTCCAATTAGGTTTGAATAGGAAAACGCTGTATTGCTGGTACATATTGCCTATTGGTAGGATTATTATTATTCTATACAAGAAGAACAATAGATAAGAGCAACACGAGGCTTAGAATATGGAGACATCAAAATGGAAAGCGCCAATTATTTAATTTTCATAATATCTACCAACTTATTCATTAAGTTGCAAAATGTACTACGATATTTAAGTAGGTACTCAATTGAAGGAGCTAACTTACGCAATTCAATTCCTTTCATTCAAATCGGTCAAGACTTGAACTCTATAACCCAGCGCTTTAGGTATATCGACGTAATTTTGTTGACGTCATTATAATATTCGAAATACTAGTAAATATTAACATTTAGGCGGGTTATATTCCTAAATTGAGAAAATAGGCAAGACATTGTGGCGCTAATATCGACTCAAAAGCCTATTATGTTAATGAAAAGACCTAAACATAGCAATGGGTCAATGTGGGTTGAAGATGTTCATTATAAAACCGCTTTATATTTTCTGATCCTAATATTAGGAATTCTATGAATTTCTTTTGTTTCATAAAAAAATTGCTCAACATCAGAAAAAAATACTTAAATAGATTTAATAACGAGGTTCTTTTTTATTGTTTTAAGCTTAAATACACATGTGAACTAATAAGTAGGTAAACAAGCTCGAGGCTAGAAATGATGAACGCAAATTGTGCAGTGTGGTGTGGCAGCAAATCGTGTTGACAGCACGATGTCCGTGCGCGAATATACCTAATGCATTTACGGAGGACAAGTCTAGCAAATGGTATACAAGGCATTGCTACTTAGTAAGAACTACATAGATGAATAAATTAGTCTCGTCGTAGAGCGCGGAGACCATTTAAAAATCTTTGAAGAACTACTCTCATCGTTATATTTAAAGGCTGAAACACACCGGATGCGTATGCGTAACGTAGACGTAAGCACGGAGTAGCCACGCGTGTAGTTACGGTGTAACCCGATATGACACCGGGCTATGCGTCACGTCAACGTGTACGTACGTCTAGAGCGGTGACAGTTCCATACATTACAACTCAGAGGTATGTATGCGCAACGCATACGCATCCGGTGTGTTTTGGCCTTAAGAGTAAGGCTTTCATCGGTGGAGCGTTTGTCAATTAAAACGGTATACAATACTATTCTACAAGGCACTGCCACTAAGTAAGAACTACTATCATCATTATTATATTTATGAGTTAGGCTTTCGTCGGTGGAGCGTTTGCCAATTAGGAATATTGTCTGCTAATGTTTTGACTTTTTGATACGACAGGACGTTAACGTTTCTGGTGCACTTGAGCAAAGTAAGTAGGTACGTCGCGAACCCCTCCCTCTCTTTCCCTGAAATTTTCTTTTAATTATGTTTTTCTAAGAAACTGTCATGTCATATCCAGTTTCCAAACTTACTACAGATTACGTTAGCGGGAATCTGATTAAATAACGTAAGTAACAATCTAGCCTTGGAATCAATGATATAGAATCAAATGAAATACCAACTTTTTATTTCGTAGGCTTTTACCACTTCAAATATGTCGATAATGTTTATAAAGCTTACTGTAGATTTGCAAAATTAGATGCAGACAGGTCCGCTTATTACCTATCCATTCATTAAACGTGAATCTATATATAATGTATAATTTTCGTGTCTTTCGGAAAGCTGAGGTCGGTAAATATGATGAAGCGTCAATTCGTTTTACATTTCTGCAACTGAAACTCAAAATAATGTTTTTCTTTGATATAACAAGGCTTTTATGAAAAGGTCAAGAGACTCAAAAGGAAATTAATGCTGAGGAATTCCGACTAAAGCGACGATTATGATAAAATGCGATAAAGCTCTCTTAAATCATTTTTGGAGGTTTTTTTTTCAGTAAAGTGCCGGCGGCAGAATGTCTTCACGACACGAGCCCCTAAAAATAATGGCGCAGTTAGTGGTGGCTATTTTACTTTCTTTCTTCCTAAATCAAACAGTTACACAGTTGGAAAATTCCTGAATTTGTGATATACCTACATAGACATAGACAACATACAGTTGAATGACTTTATCAACGATTTTAAAATAGATGAACTGACCTGAAAGGTCGATAACAATATGTATTAAATTATTGAACCACACTAACAATGGAAATCGAACCAATGATTTACAAATTACAGGATTCCTTTTACAAATGTTTTACTTTTACTAAAGCCTGGCAGTACTCACCACGGCTAAATCATGGTGGTGGGACACATTCACAGGATTAATTTAGTGTCGTGTAAGAGCAAAATTGAATCTTTATTCAACTTTAAAGAATACGATTGTAAGTAAGAATCGTCTGAGGCAAATAAAATAGCGAAAACAAATGATAGCAATCCGATTTGGTCCACTTTGTCTCCCGCAGATTTATTCTCGTGTTATTGCTCGTAAAATTTGACGACAGTTCCAACAGCTTGGAGCGATTCTCGGTTAAGAAGATTAACATAAGAAAAATATGTTTCGTTTTATTATCTGTAATACAAGTAAAATGCGCTGCTATTTATTTGACATTATCAAGTGTTATTACTGTCTCTGTCTGACATATAAATGTGATAGGTCGTAGAAAGAGAGGGAAATGTTTGCCTAAGTGTATTATCTATTGACGGGTATTGAATAACGAGTAGAAAACTAATGTCATTGTTGGAAAAAATATTGATAAAGTTTTAGGTTCAAGTTTCCAAATTGTTTCATATAATTGAATTATCTTTTGATTAATGTAGACTTGTTTCTATTTGTGTCCAAGTTTTTATTAAAATAACGAGTACTTTAATATTTATATTCCATAAATCTGAACTTCAAATCATAAATACCTACTTTTAATATCAAATAACTAATATTCCAGGAATACTTGTAAAGATTTTGGTCCAACCAAAAAAGGTAAGAAACGATGATTTATACAAACTTCTGCGTAATTTATTACAGCGCGATTCTTGTCATTTATAAATTTTTGTATCACTCGACTTTATCTCGTTCGGATAAAATTATAATACATTTTGTTGTGTAGGTATCTCTAGCATCGCATAGAAAGTAAGGAGCGGTAGAAAAACGGTTTGACTTGAAAAGGGTCTGTTGGTTTTGATACGGGTAGCCAAGGGGAGGAATGCTGAAAGTATTTTTGATTCCCATTGGGTTTCCAGATTAATTACAGGAACTTTTGCTTCGGAAATTTATTGGAAACATTTCCTTTCTGTATTTTTGGGCTTAGTTTCCCCATTTGCGTGTTCATGTGGAGTGAGTGTGTGAGACATGATTTAGCACTTAATTATTAAAGTAGTTAGTTTAAGTTACTAATAAAACTACTAACTTGAGATATATCCATACTAAGCTGATTTGTATTTATCTTTTTGGTTTGCAAGGATGGATCAGTGTTAAAACTTAATGTACCGGTAAAGCTTTACGAGAGTCGTCAGTGAAAAAGTATTATGTTTTAATTATAAGTGGGCCATTTTCTCTTATTCAGAATCTCAGTGAAAATCACTCGAACCCAGCAGAGTTTCTGGGTAATTCGTGTCTGAGGAAACTGATAATTTTGTAAATCTTTATAAATATTTATCGAAATTTTCTGGAGTTACGTATAGCTACGAGTATATACTTACGTAATTAGTTTCGAAATAAAGAATGTTTTAAGTTGAATTAAGATGAGCAAACACCTAAAGAAAAATCGTTACACGAACACGCAAATGGATCCTTCCTCTTAAGGTAAGTACTCAAATAGGAATACATATGTTCCGGCCAGGATAAAAAGGTGACAAAAAGACGGCGCAGCGTGGTTGCAAAACTTATATTTGGAGTTACATATTGATATAGTAACTGTACTGACTGTATGACTGACAGTAGGCTCTTGACTAAACGCTCTGGACGCTCTGGACTGGACAGTAGGCTCTGGACAATAGCAATGACTTAGAGCTACGCTTATATACTAAGATGCTGGCCGCGCGATGATATGTGCGGACGTCATAGGCTATGTGATTGCTGATGCAGCAGAACCGTATCGATGCAGGAATATTTTCACGCTGGCTGACTTGTCTTATCTATCACGTACTCGAGGTCCGCACACATATATACGTAATGGGTTCTGGATATTGAGAAAAATGGTGTGCTAAACCGAGAGCCTTTTTATTATCCAAATATTACGTGTTCGGGACAAAAAATAGCAAAAGAGACCGCTACTGCTCAACGTCAACCGAAAATTACGGGATATTTGTCATCTTTTATACAACGTTTTGCCTCACTCATGTGTTTTTCAACACCTTTTTAGATTCCGTATCTGGAAGGCAAAAAATGAGACCCTATTACTAAGATTTCGCTGTCTGTCAACAGACTGTATCTCAGGAACTGTAATAGCTAGAGACTTGACATTTTAACAGAGTGTATAGTATGATTTTGCTTTAAAAATTAAATTCCAATTAAACAAATGTTTTAGGAGGACTCCTACATTTCATATTTTATCGTATGGGAGCGGCGTTACCTGTTTTTGTTGTTTATAAAGATAATAGAACAGAACCCTTTGTCAACAATACATGTGATAATACGTCGAGACTTCGCCTTTTCCTTGAGTCAAAGTCGTTCATAAGAATATGTAATTAATTTTGAAGTAGTTACTTGTAGAGAACTAGTTCTGAAGTTTCATATGTTAATTTAGTTTAACTAGAACTTATCTACTTAGCATATCATCTTTAGCATCAAAGTATGACACAGTGTTTTGAAACTTAATGAAACTGGTTTTATTATATTTTTGTTACTTAGCAAGACGATACTTTGAGTCAATTCTTCTTGTTTGAAATTACGGTAAAAGCTGTATAGGAACGCTTGTAGACGCACCGGACATTCATCCGCAAAAAAACGGCTGCCATATTTTTTTTTGCCGGATGACACACATCCTTTACGAACCATACACTACCACGTAACGGACAACAATGCGTTTTCCAGTAAAAAAAACGGACGTCTACAAGCGCTCTAACGGTCGTTCCCAATATTCCATATATCTCTGGTTTTGCCCTACTGGAGATAGAAATAGTTATCTGTCTTAGAATTTTTCATCCCTTTAAATCTACCGCTGTCAAAAAGTCTATGGGATTCTTTTAAAGGATGAATCAGAAATGACAGCTACGTGACATCCGTGACATGCCGATCCGATCTCAGACGGTTATCTGTCTTTGAATATTGGGAATGGCCGTAACCGAACTTATTAGATGAATGTCTGACAATGTTACAATACTTACAATTCTCATACTAGCGGCGTTGATTTCAATTATACGTGGTCAAAGGTATGTCAATTTGCGTTCAGATCAATTTGTATTGGGTTCTAATTTGGTTCCTAATCAAAGAGAATGGTTAAATCAAGTTGTGAGCTTAATAACAGTATACCGATTTGGTACCTATAGACACTTAGCGTTAAAGACAGAGTATGCGATAAAACTTTTAGGAAGAAAAATACCTTTTCCTAAGGACCTACCTAGTTTCTTTTATCACAAAAAAAAAAAAATTTAAGTAATTTACTTACACTCAGATACTTATATTTGCAGACCTCTGGAACCCAATTTACGGATCCGTGAAGCGTCTGCGAGCTCTCTATAATGGTCTATCTACACACAACCGGGCCGTGTCCGGGACGTCTCAGGAAAAAATATCATTCCATACATTTTCTATGGATTCGTTCACAAACGTTGTCATGACGACGTATGATTTTCCCTACTGACGGGCCACGGCCCGGATGTGTGTAGATATACCTTAAGAAATCCGGCTTTAAGTAATTCAGTGTTATAAAAATAAATACTAAAGTGTTAAGAGCGGTATTTCTATAAGAATCCGTTTGCAAAGTACAAAGGAATCCTAAGGAGTATAAAGTTTCATTTAGATTTATTGAATGTAATTACGAAATTCTTAGAATTTAAATTACTCCTACAAACATTTTGAATTTCTAGAAACAATTGATATTTGCCTGGTTTCCTAAGATTCTAATTTCAAAACAAAACAACAAAGATTTTTTTTTTGTCTTGACGTTATTTTTTCAGCTAGATATCTCGGATGTTTATGTTTTTTGTTTTAAAACAAATGTACCTACATTTTTAGACTTTATATTGATTGGGTGACTTTTAATTAGTGATCGATAGAAAAAAATATGCATGGAGTCGTGTTATACAACTTTTACTATGCGACCAAGTTCGAAATTATTCAAAAATGTTCAAAGTTCCCATACAAAATGGACCAGCTGATAGTGTTAAATGTATGAGAGACCATTTTTAGGGTTCCGTATCCAAAGTGTGAGAACGGGACCCTATTACTGAGACTTGGCTGGCCTTCTGTCTGTCTGTTCGTCCGTCTGTCACCAGGCTGTATCTCATGACCCGTTTTTTTTATTATTTGCAAAACTTACAGCCTATATAACAATGGAAACAAAAATATGATAAAGATGAAGCCAATTACAAGTTTTCACCAATATGTAGTAACAAATTGAGTAAGGTATTGTTGCACAATGTCAATATGTCATAATGATTTCGTACACTCATTAAAAGCCATCCTGTATACATATAAATATAAGTATATGACACGGTATCTTGTGAATTTATCAAAGGATGACAACATTGACAACGTGCGTCAATATCTAATTTGCATTCCCCACCGCACCCTGTGACATATCACGCACGTGGTATAAGAATTACCTTCCCTCGCGAATGACGTACGTAGGGTGTCCGGTGGCAGAATCAGGATTTAAAATATAAATAACAAAAAAACTACGTGAAATATACATTTATATTTTTAATCATTATAAAGAAGACAAATGCGGGTTTTATTTCTTAAAAATTATGTCGTCTAAATGTTGACCGTCACGTCGGATACATTCATGGAATCTGGCTTCAGTATTTCTTGCCACTCGCTGGAGAAGTGCCGCCGAGATGCCATGAACTTCGCGAACGATATTTTCTTTTAATGATGAGATAGTCGCCGGGTTTGTTTCGTAGACTTTATTTTTGAGATATCCCCACAGAAAAAAGTCCATGGGTGTAAGATCCGGTGACCTGGGTGGCCAGGGGATGTCACCGAAACGGCTTATCAGTTGGTTGGGGAAGAAATCACGAAGTAGCGCCATGGTCTCCCTAGCAGTGTGCGGGGTGGCGCCATCTTGTTGAAACCATGTCCGTGAAGTGTAGGAAGGATGGTCTCTCAATGTTGGAAAAAAAAAAATCATTGAGCATTCGCCGATAAGCAACACCAGTCACAGAAATTGCGTGCCCTTGACCATTTTCAAAAAAATAGGGTCCAATTATTCCCCTGCTTGATAATGCACACCAAATCGTCACTTTGGGACTGTGAAGTGGCTTTTGGTGTTTTAAGTGGGGGTTTTGTCCTTTAGGAGACCAATAACGACAATTCTGCTTGTTTACACTGCCATTTAAGTGAAAGTGGGCTTCATCACTCCAAAAAATAGTGTTCACCGTGCGAAATCGCTCCAACATTGTCTCACAGTAATTTTTACGCAAGTTGTAATCATTAGGCTTAAGCGCTTGCACAATTTGAATTTTAAATGGATGAAGTTTAAGATCCTTCTTCAATATCTCGTGCACTATAGTTTTTGGAAGCCCCAAGGCAGCCGCTCTCTTGCGAACGGACTGACGCGGATTATCGCTCAAACTGGACGCGACGAGTTCGATGTTTTCATTTGTTCTCGACGTCCGGCTGGGCCCCGGTCGTGGGTTATTTTCTGCTGAACTTGTTGCCCGGAACCTTCGCACCCATGATCGAATCAAATCTTCACTTGGGGCGTCACGTAACCGTCGAATATTGTAACGTGAACAAAATCTTCGACGAGAAATTGCACACGAATCATTGGCTTTAAAATACGCTTCGATTGCGAACGCACGTTGTTCACCCGTCCACTGCGACATTGCGACTAAAAAACCCGCACGAATGACGAAGCCAACGCGGCCCCCTCCCCGCTCCTCCGTGCAACGGTTACGGAGAAATTCGAAATTTAAATCCTAAATCTGCCACCGGACACCCGTATAAATCCTGCAGCTACGTACTCGTAAAACCTGAGAAGTTACGTTTCTGAAATCCTTGCGAAAGGTAATAGGAAACTCGTTATCTGCGATCCAATATAGTATATTCGCCTGTGGAAAAACTTTAATTCTTGGTATTCGTATTCGATACTAATATTTCCTGAGTTATTCGTCATCTTGCACCCAGGTTTTTACCTTGCTTTTTTGCTTTGCTTTGCTTTGGTGCAAAAAAAACAAATCAAAAACCAACAAAACCGCAACGATCAGTAACCCTGATCGCATGCGTCGGACGCTGCAATCAACTCATAAAACAATCGCGCGCCAAAAACGTTTATTCTCATACAACAGTATCTTAATAAGTTCCCTGAATTATAAATTGGATTAAATTAAATAAACTTTGATATGGCTGTAGGCTTCCCTTTACAATTTGAACTTAAATAAATTATTCCAATAAATGTCTATAGCGAATGGAAAGGGGTTCAGGAGGCCAAATTCTTGGAAAAGTAACTTTAACTTTGACTTAAATTACCTTTATTATCGAATGACTGAAAATTCCGGTTACCAATCAATATAGAGAACTTTAATAAACAGGCAAGTGTACCAATCTATTTTGATCTTCTGTCCTTGTTACTGTGTCTTTAGATAAAGACAGATAGAAATTTATTAACCTTTGTCTTACGTTCCCAATATTCAAAGACAGATAGCGTTCAGAGATCGGCAGTACGCCACTGTCACGTAGCTGTCACTTTTGACATATCCTTCAGAAGAATCTTATAGATTTTTTGACACCACCGGTAGGTTTATACGGGCAAAAAATTGTTTAGTAGATAACTATTTGTATCTCCTGTAGGGCAAAACCAGAGATAGATAGAATATAACGGCCATTAGGGATTATGTTTATGTAGAAAATGCAAATAGGTATATGTTGATATCGCTCTTGTGTATATAAATAATTATGAACCCGTATTCTGTAATCAAATTATGCCAAATTGATATTAATCTAAATTACGATTGCTTTGTCTAAAACTTTGCCATGCAATTTCAAAGTTTCTATTTACTAATAAAACGGTCCTCCGTTATTAGATAAATAATTGGTACCCGCGCAACGGAGATCATTTAAAAATCTTTGAGAATATTTCATTTCTCAGCGTAATTATACTGCAATTACTCGTTTCGAGGTTATAAACCTTGATCCCACTTCACGCGAATAGGGTTGAGTTTTATAGAAAGATCATATTTATATTGATAGGTAAAAAAAAAAGAGCTGACGCTAGAATATAACAACAACAGCTTTGTTCATATGAAATAGTTATCCTCATCATTAAATTTAAGAGCGTCGCTCTTATCGGTAGAGTTTACGCCAGTCTCCTTTGCTTTCTACCATACGTTTGAGCACCTGATACGACTAAACTTTTATTCCCTCTTTCATTTGATCTTTGAAAGCCCTTCGTGGTCTCCCGTTTTCCTTCTACTTAGGTATGTAGTCGGTTGATAATACAATAGTATTATCTCTATTTAAGCATCATTACAAGTTTTTAATCTTTAAGTCACCTGGATAATATAGCTACTAAGCAATAAGCCCACCTTGCGTTTTGGTGACCTTGTCCAAATTTTGAGAGGAAGAGGAAGACCAAGACGAACTTATTTCGCTCAAGTGAAGGAAAAAATTAACGTCGTGTCGTATCAGGAAGTCAAATTGTTGGCGGAAGAGAGACAAAGATGGCGTATACTCCACCGACAAGAGCCTGGCTCTTAAATATATGATGATGTACAAATTTTACAATGAAGGTTATTTGTATTGTATGATTGTGATGAATGAAAGTTGGAACTACCTTTGTAAGAGACCACAGAAATGGAAAAATTCTTAGAAATAAAACTGATTCGAAAAAACAGGATAATAATATAGGTATATAGGAATTTTGGTTTACAATGGTATTGTTTTAACGTGACTAGATTTTACGAGAATTATCATTTCAATATCAGTTTTTCATAAAATAGCTTCGTGGAATACGTGGCTTTTCGAATCCTATTTTTACATTTCGAAACTAGGTCGAAGATCAACAAATTTAAAGGAAAATATTGTTAACTGTACACTTTTTTACTAATTGGTATCGAAAAGTCTGCAAACAAGGTGCTTAATCAGAAAAGCTGAAAATACTGAAAGCATGTTTTTCCAACACTAGGAAAATTTTGGTATTAATAATAGGTCATTTTACGATCAGAATACTTTATTTCTATCTTATGATTCTCATAACATAGACTACATTGTAAAAAAATTATAATTTACAACCACATTTCATATTTGAACGTACACAAAAATATTACCACAGTCTTAATTTTAAACACAACATAACACACACTGTGTCTTTCAAAGAATTATTGACTTTAAGTCGAGTTCAATTGAATCGATTTTCAGGAGTGTAAACGGTAAACACTTCACAACTGTGGGAGGGTTTTATCGAACGAACTAATTGCTCGTCTATGGATCGCTCGCTCCAAGGTTGGATTGGATCCGAACTTGCATTCGGTGCAACGAATGACGTCTCTTCGAAACGAATTGTGTATCTCCTCGGAATTTTTTTCCGTACCTGAAAAGAAGATAGTGATTTAAATATATGATTTATGTGACAATATGGTAAAGTTATCATTTTATGTACATGATCGCTCGTTAGCTTGACGTTTTTGTGATAGAGAGTACAAGTACTCTATTATGTAGAGGTCGTCGTTATCAGCCCATTAATATATGTCCCCACTGAGGGGCATATAGAGGAATATTCACATTTATTAAATTTTAAAATAATAGAAAATACCTAAATATTACCTACAACTTTCCTAAATTACGAAAATCGTCTTTATCAACATTTATATTAGGTACCTGTTTATTTCTTGAAAATAAATTTATAATATATGAACCATATTTTTTATCTTCTTTCGCTTGCCTTTTTCACTACAAATTATTAAAATGCAAGTGAAAGGACATAAAAATGTAAAAGAACGAGATTGCAATTTAAATCAGTGCATGTTGTAAAACATTTCTCATTTCGCTGTAACTAGATTAATTTATTATAATGAATACGAGTAAGTTTGCATTTTTGTGGTGATATAAAAAGGAATTTACCAAAATGTATGTTCTAAAAATACTTAAGTTTTAAATTTAATCTTATTTTATTAAGAGACGACAAGTAATGTGTTTTTCAACAAGTTTTCAACCAGCCATGAGAAAATTCAAAAGACTTTTTATTCGAAATTGGAACATAGCATGGGTACACTTTATGAACACTTTTTTTGTCTAAAACTGCACTGTATCACAGATTACTAAATAGTTACTAACGTCTTATAGCCATATACACTCGAGAGCAATGAATCCGGGTCGGGTAAACAAAAAACTAAAATATCTCAAAAACTAAGAAGCCTAACCTTATGAAATAAAATGTGTTTAAGAGACCAATAAATACTTGTTAAATGAAAATATAAAACTTCTGAGTTACTTCTATATTAATTTCATAACAATGACATCTTCGTTTGCGGATTTTGGTATATAGCATGCCAAACATCGAATAGAAGCACGAGGAGGCAATGCGAAATGTTAAAATTCGAGACAATGCTTATGTTGTTAAAAAAAATTGTTTTACATTTTAGTTTTAAAGTTAGATCATCAGTTTTTTCCTTTACTTAATATTCTGTTATTAAAATGTCGAGACTCATAAATGTTATTACTTACATTGAAGGAGTATAAAATTGTCTGTTAAACACAATTATTTCGTTAAGCTAGCATTCTAGAATCGCGAGTTTTTTGGATTCTTTAGTGACCCGGATTCATTGCTCTCGAGTGTATATGTATAGCTGAGAGTAAGAAAGTATTAGATTAGAGTATTAGAAAATTAAAGGTGCAATGTTTTATTAGGAAAAACTGTAAACGTTTATTGATAGATTAGGAACCTAGAGTGAAATAACTGCACGTTGGTACTTATTGAGACATTATACCTAATCAAATATAAAAAGCCTACAAAATTACAAAAACAACTTCCAAATTAAGATCAACATAGAAAAAGACCTTCTTCAGAATTTCTTAAGACATAAAAACACGTACATGCACATAGCTTATAAAGTTAAGTAAGTACGCAATAAGACGCCGAAAGCAATATTATGTTGTGACTTAATCATGATTAAGACTGCCTCTTTTTGGATGCTATCAATCAAGTCAAGGAGTTGGCCGATATTTTAAACTTACAATCCCATTAGTAAACTAGAGACTTCTTTCAATAAGCACACATGCATTTTGGGTTCCAATCACATTCTTACAAGTTACCTGTACCTTTTAGCAAGTTGTTTCTTGGTAATCGTTCATTTTACGTTATGTTAAGTGCTTAGAACTCTGACGGCAACTTCGCCGTCAGAGTTCGAAATTAATTCTGAATGTTGAAAATGATGAAATAATTAACTGTGATTGGTAAACGACTAAAATTTAGTGAAACTTGGAAATTTTAAGTAAGTTTAGTAATTGGTGTACCTAAGTCAGTATACAGATAGTCTGCATGCATATGAAGTCATTTCAATATGAATATTTATTAACATAGGGATTTGTATAAGTTGTTGATAGTTGGGTTTCAAAATTCACACATGAATTTATTTACTCATCTTAATCATAATTAATTAAAGATAGTCTGAGTATGTTAGTGTATAAGTAGGATAATTTAATAATTGTGTTTACTAGTTAATTTAGTTTAAGTATTTTGAAATAAATCTCATCTTCTATGTACTTAGTAGGTCGTGTTTAGGCAAGTAGTACTGTTTTTGCTTATTTCAGAGCTATGCTTTAGTCTATTTAGTTCTTCCGAAATGGCAATTCGTTTGTCGAAAATCACCGTCAAACCCACTCAATCATATTGCCTAACTAAATACAATGCAATGTCTGTAGTATGAAATACAAGATAAAGAAAGGTGTTCATTTAAAATGTTGGGTTATACCTCGTAAACAGTTGAGGTGGGTTTGACAGTCATTTTGGATGACAGGTGTTAGTTCGTTGCTGCGCTTTTCTGCGTTCTGCTTTCATTTTGACTTCATAATAATTATGAAATGTCTAATATTTTTACCCGACTGCGCCAGAAGGAGGGTTATGTTTTTTGAGATTATGTACCTATGTATAATTCTTTGGCACGCTTTACAGCCTGAACGGTTTGATGGATTTCAGCTTGAGTAGGTAAGATATGTCGTTAGATCGTATTTACTGTGAGAAAACACTGGGTACATCAAATTCGTCATGTTCGTTGCAGGCTCACGAACTACGTAGGTATGTTTTTAGTTTCAATGCATGCAACGGATATAATTACAGCTCGCCAATGACTACGCGCGTTTAAGAGACCAGAATTTGTATACAATACAATTTCACTTACACTATCAGGATGAACAATGTCGTTCGTAGGTAGTTTGCTCTTCAAAGTTCCGGGAGCGGAAGCGCCTGTAAAGAGTTCATTAATAAACATTGGTAATTTACATTCATTTCATTGTACCGTTTACTCAAGCAAGGCTTTACTATTTCTACAGCCAGTAAGAATCCAACCAACGTCGTGGACAAGGGTCTTTATAAAATACAAAAGTGTTTCTTACGAGTATTTCGTTTTACAATCACAATAACACTTGCAAACTTTCACACTTAGCTAGAGCCACAAAATAATATTATTTATTTTAACAGGTCAAAGTTCTCGTTTATATAAAATTTTGCTAAGCTAACAGCATGAGTAAAATTTGTAAATACAGTAAAATTTTTACATTTCATAAGTTTACCGAGCGGTAACAGGCAGTAACGGTTAAACTCAATTAAAAACTACTACAGAACTTTATCCCTTGCCACGCTACAGTTATATAGGTAGGTTGCAAATCGAAGCAGGAATCTTCGATATACCTTAGTTCACCACCATTTTAGCTTATAGCCCAACTACTGAGGATAGACCCCTCCAAAGATTCTCTAGCGCGATCGGTTCATTCCTCTTATTATTATTCTTTGTTTAAAATTAAACAAACATACCCGGTAATTCAGGACTGCTATGCCCACACAATATCTTCTTCAGCATCCTCAAGAAAGTTTTGAAATCCAGCGTATAAGACCCATACACCAAGGGATCCATGCACGAGTTTGATACGGCCATTAAAAAGAACAAGTCTTGGACTCTGGCCGACACGTGTACTGCAGATTGGCGGTCTAGCATGTACCTGGGGGAGTAAACAAAGCATTGTTTAAATATTTGAAAAGACAATGCTTCCACTGGAAGTAAAATATGGACGGGTATTAAGGTACAGTGAAGTGAATAAATGTCCGGCCGTGACAAAAGCATACATGCACATATTACATACGTATGGTCCTCTCGAGTAATTTTTCAAACATATCCCTCACCGTAAGTTACATTTCTCTTTAATGCTTTAAACTGAAAATGTTTCAAAGCAAAGGTAAAGCACCGCATTCGGTGGTTCATGTTGTAAGGTTTCAAAAAAATGTCTGGAAATGCTTTTAAGGGGTTTTTGCAAACGAAAAAGAATTTTGTACATCCTCATTCGTCTCTCTCTTGAATTTTGGTTACATACTTCTAGCTCTGTAACATTTCTGGGTAGTATTTTTTATGCGGACACTAGACCAGAGAGAAAACCATGTTTTTTTTTTCTTGGGACAACATTACAAGCAAAACCAAATACGGACCAAAGTACTTTACCAACTTTACTCCTAAAATAATAAAGGTTGTAAGCATTGTATTCGCTACCTTCATTTGTTTTTTTTCCTTAACCAAAAGTTTTGAAATAAGTATGTCTATGATAAACGACTACCTACCGTAACAAAATGGCAAAGTTTGGCTAACAAAAGTTTGAATAGCAAAAAACTCTCCAGTTAGATAATTACCTAATATAAATACTCACCAAAGTGTCATAGTGGCGTAAGGAAGCCAGCAACAAGCAAACACGGTTACTATAGTAACCGTCATCCTGAGAGTGCGTCTCCGAGCTCTAGCCAAAGGTCTTTGATCTGATCGCCGCAACTGGATCCTACTGTGATCCGATTGTATGCATTTATCTGGAAGAACGAAACGCTAATAAAAATATTTTTAAATTCTAGCTCGAGAATTTCCACCGGGCGAGATTTCATTAAAAGTCATGAGCAATAGGTACTAAGGGCCTTTTCCCTGTCATGCGAGTTATGATCCGCATGCCGATCGGGTGTTCGCATACTTCTGGACAAACGCGTGCCTCGCCCGCATTGTAGAAAAACTTGTATGATATGATTATGTTGCGGCTAGCACGCCTGCGGATTAAAACATGCATGACAGGAAAAGGACCCTAAAATTCAGGAGCTTTTCACTAGAAGTAAAACATATATATATAAAATCCGGATAAACCCTTCACAAATACTTCATTATTTCGTAGCTACTAAATCCGTACGTGAGTTAAAAATAAAAGTAAATTGAAAAGTTTACACGCGAATCAATTTCTTTCAGTCAACTGTGTTATGTAACATTTTAAGCAACGCGACTGTACAACTTCGTTTTAACGTATAATCCGACTTTATAAAAATCAATCATGGTAGAGTTGAATTATGATGTTGACAGACGTTTATTAAAAAAGTTAGGTTATGCAAGTCGATTGAGTTTACAAAGCGTGAATACATTTCAATTACCTCAGGCGTTATGAAAAGAACTTTACTTTTAACGTTTAACACTTTAACAATTTGCACCATTTTAGAAAAAAAATTCCTGTTTTGTAATTTTACTTTTTAACGTCATAAATTCCTCAAGGAAACCATTTCTTTTCGCTACAACCATTTATAAGGAAGTACGTTAACCTATAAGAACATCGGATATTTTCAACATTCTTTAATATTCTAGAATTCCATTTAAAGAGAAAATTTTTTGCGATATTCGCTGCAAAATTATTTTCAAATTCTAAATATGTGGTAAGTAGTAGGTACATAGATAAATACCGCACTGCCACGCAAAACACTAGACAAAATGTGTCGTAGTAGGTACATATTTATACCGCATTTTAACGCAAAAGAAATAACTTTTCACATAACAAATAAAAATAGGTAAAAAAACTTTTTAAGTTAAACGGTTTTATGTTAAACATACATTGCTATATTTAAGATAAATGTACTAAAAACCAAAAAATAATAAAATAGATACAGTCGTGGGAATTATAAACATATGCATAGACTAGACTAAAATAAAACCGTGGGGCACGTCAATTGTCTACAAATTATCGATTTAATGTGCGATAGAAGAATCGTTTAATTCGTCGTTAGGCAGTTGGCCCGCAGACGGTGAGGAAATTACTTACTATTTTCTTGCTCATGGAAATTCCAATAGTTATACACTCCATGTAAATAAAAGAGATGTTTCAACTAGTTTATCGTTGGACATTCACACTGCTGGCTGGCGAAGAATCGTTTCACTGCTCGTAGTTTGTCTTTAATCGACAAAACACATGATAAAAGTACTACTCGCTCAACACTATGAAACCCTAAAACTCGTTTATAATCGAGCTTGCTAGCTTGTTTCCACATTCTAGCCCTACTTATCACACGTCCATCGTTGTCGGTTGAACAACTGCCTAATTATAGTGTAACATTACAAAACAAACATTTTAATCAACGATTGTAGACAATTGACGTGCCCCACGGTTTTATTTTAGTCTAGTCTATGCATATGTTTATAATTCCCACGACTGTATCTATTTTATTATTTTTTGGTTTTTAGTACATTTATCTTAAACATAGCAATGTATGTTTAACATAAAACCGTTTAACTTAAAAAGTTTTTTTACCTATTTTTATTTTCTAGTTTTTAGTTTTTATTTCGCATTCTGTTTAATTCATTTAGTGCTTCATTATTGCAAGGTTTCTTGCCCGTTAGTTTATTGCAGTCCAACTCCTCTATACGTAGTCCCTGCAAAGCTCTTACTCTACAAAGAGCCACGTAGGCTTGACCTTCTTCAAACAGTTTCGCACCTAAGTATACGACTGCGTGATCCACAGTGCTGCCCTGCATAAATCTTGACTTGGGTGGTGGATTCAGGCTGGATTAATCAGATACCTAAATTACAGATTCAATTTCTAAATTTAAATCTTATTATTATACGCCATTTAGTGGCTGCGCCCATCTTAAATATTCAGGTTGTATAGTGCACTGTATTCTTCTTGGCAAGCCCTTTTATTTGATACCCATATTGGTGGGATTGATAAAAAATTGTTATCAGCCATTTGGTAGCGGCGGCCATCTTAGATTTCAATTTTGCATAGTGAATTGTATTCTACTTGTTGAGACCTTTCATTTGATACCCATATTGATGGGATTGATAAAACCTAATTATCCGCCATTTTGTGGCGGCCGCCATCTTGGATTTTAATTTTATATAGTACATTGTATTCTACTGGTTGAGCACTTTCATTTGATACCCATATTGATGGGATTGATAAAACCTAAGTTATCCGCCATTTTGTAGCGGCCGCCATCTTGGATTTTAATTTTATATAGTACATTGTATTCTACTGGTTGAGCACTTTCATTTGATACCCATATTGATGGGATTGATAAAACCTACGTTATCCGCCATTTTGTAGCGGCCGCCATCTTGGATTTCAATATTTTATAGTATATTGTATACTGCTTGTTGAGCCCTTTCATTTGATACCCATATTGATGGGATTGATAAAACCTAAGTTATCCGCCATTTTGTAGCGGCCGCCATCTTGGATTTTAATTTTATATAGTACATTGTATTCTACTGGTTGAGCACTTTCATTTGATACCCATATTGATGGGATTGATAAAACCTACGTTATCCGCCATTTTGTAGCGGCCGCCATCTTGGATTTCAATATTTTATAGTATATTGTATTCTGCTTGTTGAGCCCTTTCATTTGATACCCATATTGATGGGATTAATAAATCCTAAATTATCCGCCATTTTGTAGCGGCGGCCATCTTGAATTTTTAATGATAATGAATAAACATAATTGTATTGTCACCAAAATCCAAAGTGTATACAAAATTTCAGATTAATCGGTTGACAGGAAGAGGGTGAAATTTGAATTACTAAATTTGACCCAAGAAAACAAACGGGGTGAGCTAAATAAAACCGTTTAAAATAGGTAAAAAAACTTTTTAAGTTAAACGGTTTTATGTTAAACATATCTACATTGCAATGTTTAAGATAAATGTACTAAAAACCAAAAAATAATAAAATAGACACAGTCGTGGGAATTATAAACATATGCATAGACTAGACTAAAATAAAACCGTGGGGCACGTCAATTGTCTACAAATTATCGATTTAATGTGCGATAGAAGAATCGTTTAATTCGTCGTTAGGCAGTTGGCCCGCAGACGGTGAGGAAATTACTTACTATTTTCTTGCTCATGGAAATTCCAATAGTTATACACTCCATGTAAATAAAAGAGATGTTTCAACTAGTTTATCGTTGGACATTCACACTGCTGGCTGGCGAAGAATCGTTTCACTGCTCGTAGTTTGTCTTTAATCGACAAAACACATGATAAAAGTACTACTCGCTCAACACTATGAAACCCTAAAACTCGTTTATAATCGAGCTTGCTAGCTTGTTTCCACATTCTAGCCCTACTTATCACACGTCCATCGTTGTCGGTTGAACAACTGCCTAATTATAGTGTAACATTACAAAACAAACATTTTAATCAACGATTGTAGACAATTGACGTGCCCCACGGTTTTATTTTAGTCTAGTCTATGCATATGTTTATAATTCCCACGACTGTATCTATTTTATTATTTTTTGGTTTTTAGTACATTTATCTTAAACATAGCAATGTATGTTTAACATAAAACCGTTTAACTTAAAAAGTTTTTTTACCTATTTTTATTTTCTAGTTTTTAGTTTTTATTTCGCATTCTGTTTAATTCATTTAGTGCTTCATTATTGCAAGGTTTCTTGCCCGTTAGTTTATTGCAGTCCAACTCCTCTATACGTAGTCCCTGCAAAGCTCTTACTCTACAAAGAGCCACGTAGGCTTGACCTTCTTCAAACAGTTTCGCACCTAAGTATACGACTGCGTGATCCACAGTGCTGCCCTGCATAAATCTTGACTTGGGTGGTGGATTCAGGCTGGATTAATCAGATACCTAAATTACAGATTCAATTTCTAAATTTAAATCTTATTATTATACGCCATTTAGTGGCTGCGCCCATCTTAAATATTCAGGTTGTATAGTGCACTGTATTCTTCTTGGCAAGCCCTTTTATTTGATACCCATATTGGTGGGATTGATAAAAAATTGTTATCAGCCATTTGGTAGCGGCGGCCATCTTAGATTTCAATTTTGCATAGTGAATTGTATTCTACTTGTTGAGACCTTTCATTTGATACCCATATTGATGGGATTGATAAAACCTAATTATCCGCCATTTTGTGGCGGCCGCCATCTTGGATTTTAATTTTATATAGTACATTGTATTCTACTGGTTGAGCACTTTCATTTGATACCCATATTGATGGGATTGATAAAACCTAAGTTATCCGCCATTTTGTAGCGGCCGCCATCTTGGATTTTAATTTTATATAGTACATTGTATTCTACTGGTTGAGCACTTTCATTTGATACCCATATTGATGGGATTGATAAAACCTACGTTATCCGCCATTTTGTAGCGGCCGCCATCTTGGATTTCAATATTTTATAGTATATTGTATACTGCTTGTTGAGCCCTTTCATTTGATACCCATATTGATGGGATTGATAAAACCTAAGTTATCCGCCATTTTGTAGCGGCCGCCATCTTGGATTTTAATTTTATATAGTACATTGTATTCTACTGGTTGAGCACTTTCATTTGATACCCATATTGATGGGATTGATAAAACCTACGTTATCCGCCATTTTGTAGCGGCCGCCATCTTGGATTTCAATATTTTATAGTATATTGTATTCTGCTTGTTGAGCCCTTTCATTTGATACCCATATTGATGGGATTAATAAATCCTAAATTATCCGCCATTTTGTAGCGGCGGCCATCTTGAATTTTTAATGATAATGAATAAACATAATTGTATTGTCACCAAAATCCAAAGTGTATACAAAATTTCAGATTAATCGGTTGACAGGAAGAGGGTGAAATTTGAATTACTAAATTTGACCCAAGAAAACAAACGGGGTGAGCTAAATAAAACCGTTTAAAATAGGTAAAAAAACTTTTTAAGTTAAACGGTTTTATGTTAAACATATCTACATTGCAATGTTTAAGATAAATGTACTAAAAACCAAAAAATAATAAAATAGACACAGTCGTGGGAATTATAAACATATGCATAGACTAGACTAAAATAAAACCGTGGGGCACGTCAATTGTCTACAAATTATCGACTTAATGTGCGATAGAAGAATCGTTTAATTCGTCGTTAGGCAGTTGGCCCGCAGACGGTGAGGAAATTACTTACTATTTTCTTGCTCATGGAAATTCCAATAGTTATACACTCCATGTAAATAAAAGAGATGTTTCAACGAGTTTATCGTTGGACATTCACATCACACTGCTGGCTGGCGAAGAATCGTTTCACTGCTCGTAGTTTGTCTTTAATCGACAAAACATATGATAAAAGTACTACTCGCTCAACACTATGAAACCCTAAAACTCGCTTATAATCGAGCTTGCTAGCTTGTTTCCACATTCTAGCCCTACTTATCACACGTCCATCGTTGTCGGTTGAACAACTGCCTTATTATAGTGTAACATTACAAAACAAACATTTTAATCAACGATTGTAGACAATTGACGTGCCCCACGGTTTTATTTTAGTCTAGTCTATGCATATGTTTATAATTCCCACGACTGTGTCTATTTTATTATTTTTTGGTTTTTAGTACATTTATCTTAAACATTGCAATGTAGATATGTTTAACATAAAACCGTTTAACTTAAAAAGTTTTTTTACCTATTTTTATTTTCTAGTTTTTAGTTTTTATTTCGCATTCTGTTTAATTCATTTAGTGCTTCATTATTGCAAGGTTTCTTGCCCGTTAGTTTATTGCAGTCCAACTCCTCTATACGTAGTCCCTGCAAAGCTCTTACTCTACAAAGACCACGTAGGCTTGACCTTCTTCAAACAGTTTCGCACCTAAGTATACGATTGCGTGATCCACAGTGCTGCCCTGCATAAATCTTGACTTGGGTGGTGGATTCAGGCTGGATTAATCAGATACCTAAATTACAGATTCAATTTCTAAATTTAAATCTTATTATTATACGCCATTTAGTGGCTGCGCCCATCTAAAATATTGAGGTTGTATAGTGCACTGAATTCTTCTTGGCAAGCCCTTTTATTTGATACCCATATTGGTGGGATTGATAAAAAATTGTTATCAGCCATTTGGTAGCGGCGGCCATCTTAGATTTCAATTTTGCATAGTAAATTGTATTCTACTTGTTGAGACCTTTCATTTGATACCCATATTGATGGGATTGATAAAACCTAAGTTATCCGCCATTTTGTAGCGGCCGCCATCTTGGATTTTAATTTTATATAGTACATTGTATTCTACTGGTTGAGACCTTTCATTTGATACCCATATTGATGGGATTGATAAAACCTAAGTTATCCGCCATTTTGTAGCGGCCGCCATCTTGGATTTTAATTTTATATAGTACATTGTATTCTACTGGTTGAGCACTTTCATTTGATACCCATATTGATGGGATTGATAAAACCTACGTTATCCGCCATTTTGTAGCGGCCGCCATCTTGGATTTTAATTTTATATAGTACATTGTATTCTACTGGTTGAGCACTTTCATTTGATACCCATATTGATGGGATTGATAAAACCTACGTTATCCGCCATTTTGTAGCGGCCGCCATCTTGGATTTATAATGATAATGAATAAACATAATTGTATTGTCACCAAAATCCAAAGTGTATACAAAATTTCAGATTAATCGGTTGACAGGAAGAGGGTGAAATTTGAATTACTAAATTTGACCCAAGAAAACAAACGGGGTGAGCTAAATAAAACCGTTTAAAAATCAAGCCTTCGATTAGTGTTATAACAAATTGCAAGCCTAGTCTCAAAATGTCAATATCGTGGTGTATGTGTACTGTAGGTATAAGTGTATAAGCTCGCACACCTATTTATAAGTCTTTGCAAACTCTACTAACTTCTTATCAATGCCATACAGATGTAGCGCGAGTAAGGACTAGGACATTAAATTTAGCTTTAAAAGCGATTATGGTTTCCATTCTATCAATTATTCGTTATGAGATGGAACGACAAGAAGTAATAAATCATTTTAATACTCGTTTGTTGGATTCTGATTATGGGACTACCATACATTACTTTAGAGCTGTTTTTGTATTGGCATCATTACCATTTCTTTTCGGAATCGCTTGCCTAAAATAGTTTGTCAATTGCTTATCGGTTTGATACGAGCATTATCCATTCTTCTTAACATACCTGTGCTGAATCATTACTCTTTCTCTCTTGATCTCTAACATATGGTAAGGTGCTAGAATATTATGGATTTGCATTAATTCATACAAAATATATCATCTAGCGTTTATGAGGCTGTTGCTGATAATACAGTTAGTGCTACATACATACATACATATCCGTCACGCCTCTCTCCCATTGGGGTAGGCAGAGACCACTTCCGAGTCACTTTCACTCTTTTTTTTTCTTTTTTTTCGTTATCTTTCCGATTTATTTTTTATTTTGATTTAGAGCTAATATCCAATTATTCAATAAACATTCTCTTTTTTTTTATTTATGTAGATAATATTATATTAAGAATATTGCTAATATCATAACCTATTACATAAATTCTTAAATACTCATGATACAAACGAGCATACGCTCATACAGCATACACATATAGGTACACCAGAGACCAGCGGTCAAAGCGGCTGTAATATTTGAAGATAATAGTCGGTAATAGTTGTATATTAACTTAATTTGATATTGCCAGACCTCAGGTACAGAATCAACGCCTAATCAACGATTTAGCACGTTATAAACTCTACAATCTACGTCGTTCCACTATATCCTAATCTCGATAGAAAAAAGCAATCGATTGAAATTTAAGTTACAATAGTTTAGTTTAGTTTAGCGGTTATGTTTTATTTATTAGAGTGTAGTATTTTTATTTTATGTTACCAGTAAGTAGTTAGTATATTAATATTTTGTAAATTATCTGACGCTTTAGAATACATTTGCGTTTTTCTGCAATTTTCAATACTTGATTATACCTACCTACACTATAAAGTAGGCCTCACATCAGATTATAATTCGATTCTTTATAGGTTTATTTATTGTAACCTAACATTTTCTTTAAATTCTCGACCAAAAGGTATTAAGTAAGGTTAGAATATAATGAAATGTGAATTTTGATCAGCTTTTCTGAAACTGGCAGTAAAAATGAATCATTTAATAAGCAAACAATATTAAATAAATACACTTTACTTCACAAGAACGCAAAAACAGACTTTGCAAACTTTCTCCGCCGCTTCTCGGGTATTAAATGTTACCTTACATAAAAGTAAAAAAAAAGAAAATTAAAAATACATGTTCCTTTAATTCCTCTATTTAAATACCCTCGTGTTTTATTCAAGCGTATATAAAACAGATTCAGAACTCGTTGTTCAGAACCATTATTTACTTTACGAATGTTTGAAGTTAACACTGGATTTGATTTGAGCGACAGAATAAATACGGGCTACTCCTTTATAATAAGGAGGTATGTTAGAAAAGTAAGAAATTCATATTGAACAAATTAAATTGACATTTTAACCTTAAGGTCTATAATAAAACAAATAACTTTTTTATACTTAAGTCATTTTAATTAGACACTTGTTTTTCGTTAAAAGCTGTAGAATACGGCTAAATAGCATAACATATTTTAATAGTTACATTTTTGTGGTGGAGGAGCCATTTATAAAGTACCTTTTCGGTATAGGTATGTTCAGTACAGTAAATAAATAGATGTCATTTGCTAGAAAAAGTAGATAAAAATTTGCTGATTACTGTCTTTTTGCAAAAACTCAAATCAGAAAAAAACTTTTTTTCCTACAGCTTTGTTTTAGTATATTGATTTTACTAAAAGAGTTTTTAACAACGCAATACCCAGGTCCTAATCAAAGATTCTTCATACAGACAGGTGCTTTAAGAGCAGACGTAAATTTCCTTTGATCTCAACCTTTGCGGACAGAATTTTGAAAACTTCTCCCTTTTAAACATCTTCAAAAGGATATTCAATGGCTTCAAGAACACCCTAAAGTTGTAATGAAATAACACGGAAATTAATTTGTGCTGAATCTGTAACGAGCGGTTATTTTCCAAGATACCTATAATTAATGAATAAGTAACAAAACACACTCTGAAATACCCTTCATAATATTATTTTTAAAATCTCTAAATAAAATAATAATTGCTTACTTTAGAACTTTATACCCTTCCGCTACATATTAGTACCTATCCTACCTACATACCTAAACAACACGCATCTGTAAACGGGAAAATGTAGGCGTAAAAGTGAGGCAGCCTTCACCTACTCGTTTATCTGCTTTTTTTATCTGCTATATACTCACTGTTGTTGAATTTAATAAAATGTAATTAAAACTAAAGTATTTATATGCTCAGTAGTTGTAATGCGTTTTCAGTATAATGGTGCTCCCACAGTGCATGTTATAAAATGTTTGTTAACATTTTCCCACATTGTAGGAGCACCATAGTCCATAACATAACTCTTGAAATGTATCCAAAACTTCTTGTTGCTTTGAATATAAAAAGACCGCAAACAAAATGTTATTTACCAATCTTCAAAAATCACAAACGCGGATATTTTGGTGGATAGTAAGTAAGTGTAATTTTTTTCATTTTGTACGTCATTTTCAAGTACTTACTCTTTCTTTACGTAGTAAGAGTTTTTAAAAATTCTCTACTTACACAGTTTTTTCTCTTACACAAGCAAGGCTAACGTCAGACATTAAGCTACATTTGTTGAGTTTTTCTTCTCATATTGCTATTAAGTCGCCAGAGTAAAGCCGATTAAGTTTCTTCCGTGTACTGAACTCACTAATTGAAATAGCTTGCTTGGACATTCTATGTTTTCTCTATTCTCAAGCAAATATGAAAGCAATTCTACAATCTACGAAATTGGAATTCTAATGCAATATGCAGTGTGTTTCGAGTATTTAATGCATTAGTATAGATTCTCGTAGATTAATGAATGAATATCACGAAGTTAGATGAAATTACATTTACTTAGATTTAGTAAGCTTTAGGTATGTCTCCTATTCATATGAGCATAATAATTTATGTTTGCATGTTTCGAATTTCGAGACTACTCAAGCCTCATTCTACATTTAGGGCACATTCACAAGCTAATGGGAAAATCTAGATAGTAATATATGTACATTTAAGATGCATTTTGAAATATAAAATAATTAATTATGTTTACAAAGGAACAACTTTGTTCAGGAACGAAGATTAAAAAAACATAATAAAACAATGAAAAAGTTGCAAGTTGATCTTTTTACAAGAAATTCTTATTATAAAACATAGCTAATGGTTCCGATACTGTTTTCTTTCAAAATGTAAACTTAATAAGATAGATATTAAGATCAATTTTAATTGTAGATATTATTAGACTGAGACTTAAAATATGGTTTCATTTTTGTCGAAAAACATATCGTGACAAAATGGCTACATTATGACTCTAGTTTTTTGGCAGCGGTCTAACTTTAAAATTCTGCATATTTCATGTCAAACTCAAAGCACTTTTCGCTATAAAACTTTGATAGCAGACCTGGCCCCGAGAAGAGTGATTTATCAGTTTTATCTTTCTATCGACGTTCAATAAGAACAGACTTAACCTTTCCTTACCGTTATCTCATCTTTGTACGAAGGATGAATTATAATGAGTGAGTTCCTAATACAGATGGATTCGCACGTGATCTTGTCGACATAATATTTTCAAAGAAATAATTTTCAATTTAATATTCTCTGAGTACATTCTAAGGTATCCGATAACGACACATCGCTAATAATCTTATGACTGTATTTGGAATATTTAGTAAGTTTTCCTTATTGCATGCTCATTCATACGTATTTCAGAGCTCTCAGAGCGTATTCATCGCCGTCTTAGCCTTTTTTTCGCCGTTTTTATATAACGCACGATGTTAACATTAATTAGAGCGATGTACCTAACAAATTGGTTTTCCTCTATCTTTCTTCCCTTCAATATTTTCTTTAAAAATTCGTACTGAATCAAGTATCATATCTTAATCATCTTCTATCTCAATCTGCATTTACCTACTATCTACCACAAAATCATGTTATAGTTCTATCCAATATCTTATTTTATCAGCTCGGCAGGGGCACTGCTGCTACCCAGATTACACACTAAATTGATACTTAACTGAAGGTCGGAGGAAAATGGAACTAGAAAAATACGCGATAATTGAGTGTGTGTATAAAAAAGGAAAGGATGGAGAGCAAGCAAAGTAGTAGCTTTTTTCAGTTCTAGGGAAACCTCACAAATGAACTATCCCGCCCGTTGCAGCACAATATTTAAAAAATCGGCCAAGCGCAAGTCGGACTCATACACGAAGGGTTCCGTACCATTCACTAGGTACCTATTCTGTGAATATTTAAAGTGTCTACTACTTATTATATACTATTATTGCTATCGAGCAAAAAACTCACGTTTGTCGTCAACTTTTGTGCAACTTACAAATCCTTTTACATAGGTAGGTATGTAACTTTTTACGTAATCTTTTTACCTGTGATCTCCTTAGAGTTCTTGGATATTTCGTAAAAGATGCAGGCGTAGCACACACTGATGATCAGCAGTGGTAGAAAGTACATAGCGCATAAACACATTACGTTGTACGCAAGTTCGTGATGTTGACTTGAGAACGCATCGAACGACACACACTGTTCAAAGTCTGGTACTGTCGGATGACTCTTCACTTGGAATACTAGGCTCTGAAACAAAGAAAGGGGATTAATTACATGTTACTGTGATCACGGCCAAGGTCCTGATTGCGTAATAGTGACTGGTACTTGTACCGCCCCGCAGCTTAAAGTTTAATTTATAAACCTAATATTATGTCATGGCAAGTCTGGGTGTATGAATATACTATGATAATATAATATGTGTGTTTTTATAATTATAGTACAATGTATTATAATTCTGCCAGTGTTCAAAGTTGGCGGGCTCAATGGCGGGTACTCTGCAGACAAGAGTCTAATCCTTAAATGATAATGATGATATTTTAATTAAAGTAGAAATAGTAGAAATAGTAGTAATAGTAGTAGTAGTAGTTTCTTTTAGAAATATGCTGTACCTTTTGTATAACTTCTCTTTTTTTCTGTATCTTTGTACTATCATCTTACAATAAACTGTTAAATAAATAAATAAATAAATAAATAAATAAATAAATAAAGTAAGTATGCTATACTAAAGTCCTTGGCTATACGTTACATAACAATGGCAGAATCTACAATGGTAGTTGACAAAATGTCATTTTTGCTTTGACGTCATTTCATATCAACAAACAAAGTATATGCAAACGCGGCTTCACATTAGGTCGCAGTCCGTGCGACTGTCACAGTTTTAGTATGGAAATTGACAGCTGACTGTCGCGCGCGACAGTCGCGTGACAGTCATGTGAAGTGTCATGAGAGGCTGCTGATTTTTGATTCTTTTCTGTTCTAAATAGAAAAAAAAACAAATACCACAAACAGTTTCGTAAAGAGCCCAAGAAAGCTGTGAATAAAAAAATAATCTAGTTAGAAGGGCAGATATTCTACGGTAAATATAAAATCAAAAATTAACGAACTCAATTATTTGATAAACGATTCAAATTACATAAAATACTAATACAAATTCAAAGATCTTCTTACTGCTGATTAGTCCTTTGTTCTTGAAATACGAGACTGATGCAAATAAGTACAACGACAAGCAATTAAATTGTAAATAAGTCGTCAAAATATTAAATAAAGGTATTCTTTGTCAAATCTACGTCAAAATTTCTTTTTGATGGTTATTTCGCTTAAGAAAATAAAATTAATAAGATAAGCTAAGATAAGTAAGTAAGCAATTTGATATGAAATGTTTAGAATTCTTCAAAAGAGTCCTTTTTTTACAATTGCCGCTGGCTATGTCTTGGCAATCAAATATTATTGGAATTTTTAAAAAATATATTTATTGCTTCGATACTACTTAAAGACAAACATGAATTTAATCCATAACATACGACACAATCAATGGATTCTTTTAGAAAATAATGGGTAGCAACTTCCCACACCTTATTATACCTAAATCAATTTTGTTTCTGAAATAATCATGTTGTTTTAATTAAACAACAGATGTTTTTTGTGTTTGATGTTTTTTGTCACACATTTATTTTTATTTAGATTCAGTTAGATAAAACACAGTTCCATGTTCAGCCTATTAGAAATTAACATTAAGTATTTGAGATTTCTTCGTGCGTGAATTCGGAAATCAACAGTTCAATATAAATCAGATTACTTTTTCACCATGTCCTTTCCGGTTGTTACGATCGTTACTAATAGCCTTTGGGTACCTACGAGCATAATTTATCTTATGTTATTTGAAAAACTTACAGCCTATACAAGGTGACTTTAAATAAGTGAACGATAGAAAAGGATATGCATGTACTCGTGATAACAAACAACTTTTACTATGGAACCAAGCTCCAAATCTCAAAAATAGTTGCCCCATACTATCAGCTGGTGCATTTTGTATGGGGAGCTCCTATATTTTTGAACGATTTCGACCTTGGTTCCATAGTAAATGTTGTTTGCTATCACAAGTACATGCATATTCCTTTCTATCGTTCACTAATTTAAAATCACCCTATATATAGGTACTTAGATAAAAGTGGAGACAATAATATAGATAAAAACGAAGCCAATTACAAGTCTTCGCCAATAGTAAATACTTTTTGGAAGAATGCACTTCGCAGTATGATTTAACAACCATATATTTTTCCAATAGGTACTGAACCAAATAAAAAGTCGATTAGGTACAACACTTATTTTTACTGAGTACTGAACTTCTATTGAATTTTAACGTACTTCAGTGAATTCCTCTACAATGATCCCCCAAAAGTGTATAATTGGAAATTGATAGCATATTTCACTGGAATATATGTACCTACATGTATTTATTGATGCACGCTTCAAAATTTTTTTATTTTGTGGTGTGTTTACGCGGCACTTTGATGCGGTGTTCAGCGCACATACGTTATTAATGTTAATTTAATAAAAGGAATCTACAAAATTTTTGTAGTTTTTATTTTTTAATTAAACGGTTTTATTTAGCTCACCCCGTTTGTTTTCTTGGGTCAAATTTAGTAATTCAAATTTCACCCTCTTCCTGTCAACCGATTAATCTGAAATTTTGTATACACTTTGGATTTTGGTGACAATACAATTATGTTTATTCATTATCATTATAAATCCAAGATGGCGGCCGCTACAAAATGGCGGATAACGTAGGTTTTATCAATCCCATCAATATGGGTATCAAATGAAAGTGCTCAACCAGTAGAATACAATGTACTATATAAAATTAAAATCCAAGATGGCGGCCGCTACAAAATGGCGGATAACGTAGGTTTTATCAATCCCATCAATATGGGTATCAAATGAAAGTGCTCAACCAGTAGAATACAATGTACTATATAAAATTAAAATCCAAGATGGCGGCCGCTACAAAATGGCGGATAACTTAGGTTTTATCAATCCCATCAATATGGGTATCAAATGAAAGGTCTCAACCAGTAGAATACAATGTACTATATAAAATTAAAATCCAAGATGGCGGCCGCTACAAAATGGCGGATAACTTAGGTTTTATCAATCCCATCAATATGGGTATCAAATGAAAGGTCTCAACAAGTAGAATACAATTTACTATGCAAAATTGAAATCTAAGATGGCCGCCGCTACCAAATGGCTGATAACAATTTTTTATCAATCCCACCAATATGGGTATCAAATAAAAGGGCTTGCCAAGAAGAATTCAGTGCACTATACAACCTCAATATTTTAGATGGGCGCAGCCACTAAATGGCGTATAATAATAAGATTTAAATTTAGAAATTGAATCTGTAATTTAGGTATCTGATTAATCCAGCCTGAATCCACCACCCAAGTCAAGATTTATGCAGGGCAGCACTGTGGATCACGCAATCGTATACTTAGGTGCGAAACTGTTTGAAGAAGGTCAAGCCTACGTGGTCTTTGTAGAGTAAGAGCTTTGCAGGGACTACGTATAGAGGAGTTGGACTGCAATAAACTAACGGGCAAGAAACCTTGCAATAATGAAGCACTAAATGAATTAAACAGAATGCGAAATAAAAACTAAAAACTAGAAAATAAAAATAGGTAAAAAAACTTTTTAAGTTAAACGGTTTTATGTTAAACATATCTACATTGCAATGTTTAAGATAAATGTACTAAAAACCAAAAAATAATAAAATAGACACAGTCGTGGGAATTATAAACATATGCATAGACTAGACTAAAATAAAACCGTGGGGCACGTCAATTGTCTACAATCGTTGATTAAAATGTTTGTTTTGTAATGTTACACTATAATAAGGCAGTTGTTCAACCGACAACGATGGACGTGTGATAAGTAGGGCTAGAATGTGGAAACAAGCTAGCAAGCTCGATTATAAGCGAGTTTTAGGGTTTCATAGTGTTGAGCGAGTAGTACTTTTATCATATGTTTTGTCGATTAAAGACAAACTACGAGCAGTGAAACGATTCTTCGCCAGCCAGCAGTGTGATGTGAATGTCCAACGATAAACTCGTTGAAACATCTCTTTTATTTACATGGAGTGTAGGTATAACTATTGGAATTTCCATGAGCAAGAAAATAGTAAGTAATTTCCTCACCGTCTGCGGGCCAACTGCCTAACGACGAATTAAACGATTCTTCTATCGCACATTAAGTCGATAATTTGTAGACAATTGACGTGCCCCACGGTTTTATTTTAGTCTAGTCTATGCATATGTTTATAATTCCCACGACTGTGTCTATTTTATTATTTTTTGGTTTTTAGTACATTTATCTTAAACATTGCAATGTAGATATGTTTAACATAAAACCGTTTAACTTAAAAAGTTTTTTTACCTATTTTTATTTGTGATATTTTTAACCAAATACCTAATTATCTACATTTGCTCTGATTACAAATTACGAGTTATAATGAAGAAGGCGCGAAACATACATAATCTAACACGTTTTTCCCTTATTGTGGTAGGTAGGCAATTAAAGATCCTGCTTAACGATGAAGATTCTATTTATAAACAAATCATTCAATATAAACTCTTACTTACATTGTTAAGTAACTAAGTCCCACTCTCTAACAAATACGAAACACGTTCTAAGCAAGGCGCCTAGCTGTCACCGTATTTCCCTCCTAAGTAAAATATTAATCCTCTTTGTACCAGCTGACGGACATTAAATTAAATTAATGCCAGTATCTCTTTAGAGTTACGAGCAAATCTTATGACAACCAAGAGGCATCTAAATCTCGACTAAATGCAAAAATATTAAATGTGTTTATTACTTTTAAGATTAACAGTTGCATTCGTGATACCCAAGAGGATTAAAAGGGCTGTTGCCCGGCCAGAAATATTTTCCTGTTAATATAAAGCTCCCTTTCGTATTCGCTTCGGTTACTGGCTAGCAAATCGGGTTTATGTTATTTTGATCAGTTTTTACTACATTTTACGGTAGACAGAACATTGATTGGTTGAAATGGAAAGCCAAAATATACTTCAGTGAATCGGATTTTCGATAAAGTTGATGTAAAGATCAGTAAATAAGTGAGTACTCAGATCTCCGTACCTACCTTACTTTAACGCTCGTTCCCTATATTCTATCTCTCTCTGGTTTTGCTCTACTGGAGACAGAAATAGTTATCTGTCTTAGAATTTTTCGTCCCTATAAACCTATCGCTGTCAAAAAATGTATGGGATTCTTATGAAGGATTTAAATCAAAAGTGACAGTTAAGTACTGCCGGTCTCGGATAGCTATCTGTCTTTGATTATAGGGAACCGCTGTAAGTCAACAGTGACAGGCACTGGTCTTAAGTCCCAACGGATATCCAAAGTTTAGGTGAGATTCTTCACTTGTAATTAAAGTTCAACTCTCTTGTGATTGTTTTGGATCGTCAACACTAAGTATAATGAATTAAGACACCTTTTGTGACAGCAGGTGAAACAGAGATTGGATCCTTTGTCATACTCTGACTCTTAGATGTAAAAGGTGATAGACAAAGATGGAAATATTTCTCCAATGGTATTATCTTCTGCCGGGTAGGTATTATAATTCTTTGTAAATTCCCAAAAATATTTACATAGTAACAAATTACCTTCACGAGTCAAGATCCTACATAAATAAATTATGTATTGCTTAAGTGTTGTTTTCTTAAAGAATATTAAGGTACTAAGAATTTAATTGTAATTTTCCTTTTGTAAACGATGTTTATTTCATAAGAAAAACAATATTTCGTTAAGTTAGCTGTTCAAACGTCGCACGTGTAAATAGGTATTTAATATTAAATAAATAAAGATTATGGAAAAATATTTGTATGAATTTCCCGAAAATCTGTCCTTTATTGTTATATCATTGGCTTGATTTTGTTATAATAAGCTTAGGAATTTTCCTGTTGTTTCTTATTTTGTTTTACATTTATCAAGTTATCGTTTTTATCATATCAAACGTGAAAAAACTGCAACCGCGCCACAACCGCACCGCAACCGCGCTGCAACAGTTAGGTGCTTAAAGGCGGCTTACTCGGACTACTTCAAGGAGTCTAGTTAATCATCTATTAAATAGCGCCACGTGTACCAACTGCTTCAAGCAGTTTAAACCGTACCGCTTAAAGCTGTGACCGCGTGGTGAACCATAGTCATTCAATCGCTGCCGTACACACGACTGCATGAGCAGTCGCCGAGACCGTATTATTTACCGCGCGAACGCGGCTTTAAGCAATCGGATATCAATTGCTTGAAGCAGTCGGTACACGTGAAGTTATTTGATGGATGATTTACTAAGTTCCCGTTTCATCACCTAGAGATAAAATTTAAATGACAGATAAATCTTTGTCAATTTCATAAAACATGATGTTTTAGACAGAGACTTGTATAAAATATCTCTTAGATAAATTTTATCTTTAGATGTTGAAACAGGCCCTTAGACTGTTTTTTCGGAAACGTACTATAAATTAAATTACCTGAGGCAAACTGCAAAGAAGCGCCACAACCCACGCGAATGACAGCATCATTTTACTCCACTTCCTAGCTATTGGTAGCCTAAGTGGGTACAGAACTGCGAAAAACCTGGAAATAATGAGATTCCTTTAATAAAGACAGAGATATTTACTTTACAAACAATACTTAATTGGTTATCGAAATATATTAGGCCACTTCTTGTTAATTAATTGTTTTCCTTGTTTTGATATCCTTGTGTGATAAAGGAAAGATAGGTTTTTGTAATGTTAATGTTAGGAAATGTTAAGAAATGTTAGGAAAATAATGCCGTTAGATGATTACTTAAGTAAGTAATAATAAAAAATACTTTATAATTTTTTGAAGTTCCAAAATGTAATCTAAGTTCATTTGTTTTTTACTGGTAGGTATATAAAATGAAGCAGGAATACGCGGGACATAAAAATAAATGTAAGAGTAACTATAATATCTACGAAATATAAGAATACTAATATTAAATTAACTTTAAACTACCTATTCAATATGAGTAGTATCTTTCAACAATTTTCTTTTCTTCAAAAGTCTCTAAATATACTATCAAATTGATATTTCACTGAGTTGAACACTGCTTGTTACTGAAAACGTGGTTTCTGATAGTTAAAAAGTTACTCGAAAATAAAGAACTATACCTACCTACCTTGGAAAAGACAATTGGAAGTCATTTCTAGAATATTTTTATTAAATTCTACCTTTTGAAGTGAATGACGAGTTTAAGGAGTAAATTCTAGAAAGCTTAGTCACCTCCGACGATAAATTATATAATTTATTCAAAAAGAAATATAGTAACAAATGGAAAAAGCCATTTTCTATACTATAAATACCTACAATTGTACACGAGATAAATTAAACGCAAACATAAAACATAATGACTGGCGAAAATGTTCCCAGTTCAGGTATGATTTATGTGTCTGAAATATTTTTCGTACTGCTCATTAATTTACCTCAAATCCTACTTCAAATCTCGTGTTTCCAATATTATATAAGCTGGTAAAATAAAGTTAGGTACCTATATAAGGGAGGTATATAGGTAGAAATAAGCACATAGCTTTCATCGTCGTAACTTTTCGATCGTAGCTAGAATAATATTTATAAGTAACAAGTACCTAGGTAGGAACTTGTTTTTATAAGATTCTTTTTATTGTCAAAGAAACCAGCTATTTTCTTTTCTTTTTATTCCTTTCTATAACCAAACACAAGAAATAAAACGTAAAAAATAAACCTCATTATATAAATCAGAATATTTCAACAATATCGAAATATAACTTACATATTGTTGCCAAATAGTCAAGTTTATGGTACATTTACATAACCTATAAACTTACCTATCTAAAGATATGCAAACTAATACGTTGGAAGACAAATAGAGTCCAAATGCTCGAAGCACTAAGAAGAATTTGCATGCCAAATTGCCAGCCATCCATGCGTTGGTCGTTCGCCAACCAATCTGTGAACAAATAAACCGTTTAATCAACTGAATCGGGATAGAAACGAGAGCTTGTCTAGAGAGGACTCGAATTAATTGAAAATTTGAACATTGTTCTTTGTTTGGCATATAAATTTTACGATTTTGTATCATTTTATCTAAGTTTTGATTTTTGCTAGTCACAATCTTTTTGAATGCAATCTTTTTACTCGTTTTAATAAAAAATCGACTTTAAAAGCAATAAAATTTTATATTTACCGAAAATTTTCTATCAAATAAAATGATATTATTTACTTTATCACGACAGTCAAAACCCACGTAACTTCGTGCGCTGTCCCAATGAACACATTACTTATCTCTAGTCCCATTCATGAATAAACTAATCCCTTGAGTGAAATCCTTGGAACTTAATCTTGGTGTGTATTTACATCGTTTATGCCTAAGATCTATCAGGATTATGTAGTGGCATAAAGGACTGATTAACACAGTTTAATTATAGCCCTTTCAGACCGGCGACGAAACTACATTAATTTCAGACAAAAAGACTATTGGATTTACCTAAAAATGGTCTGGAGAACTCAAATCCAGGGTCAGTTTTCCATTTTCCGGCCGCCATCTTGGAAAATTTAAGTACCAACAATTGTATCGAATCGGGCCTAAAGATTTATGTTTACAGAAAAGTAAAACCATATAGGATACAATTTAAAATATTTTATTAACACAAAATTATACTTTTTTTTTAACATTTCATTAACATCAGTGTCAAACATAAAAAATCAAGTGTGTTTAGCTCCGAATTCTTCTATGTCAGGCAGATTGGTAGTTATGTTGCTGCTCATGGTTAGGTTTTGGAGACACTTGCACCGCCATTTCTTTAGAATTTAACTTCTTTTTTTCACATTGCATTCAGCTTAACCGTAAGTTATCATCTGAATCATCCTCAGACTCTTCATCTATCGCGGAGTTCTCAGAACTGACTGCTACTTGTGCTCCTGAGGGCCCCAGAGAGGGTTCTGGGAGCTATTCATCGTCTCTACCCTCGTCTCCAGATCCATTTAGCTAAGTCTCAATCTCGGCTTCCGTCAAACCATGCGGCATTTAGTAAATTTCTGTAAAAAACAGATAAATAATGCACAGCATCAAAAACGATTAATTGTCTATACGGCCCTGTATGATACAATTGTCTCATCAAAATTCGTTATCGGCTGGCCGCAACACTAAAAGCTATTTCAATGCAGTTTTCTGTTAAATACATAGATAATCTATTTAATATTATGATTTTAATACTTAAATCCCGAAATACAAACAAAACACCGTGGTGAAAGGTGGTGCCGCAAAAATTCACTGAAGTCGATAGGTTGACACTTGCTCTGCGACTAATTTACGCGCGAATTTCGTGGACAGGGTCAAAGTTCGGTTCACGCGCAATCGTGCGATGCCGGGCCCGTTCAGAAAATACGTTTAGTTTTTGAAATAAATTAAACTTTAAAAGCCGCACAATTGTATTGATCGGTTCTGAAAGGGATAATATAACGTATAATACAGGGTATAAGGAAAAGTATCACTTTCCTTTTAACCAAGTATAGTGTTAGTGATGTAGAATACATTCCACGAAAAAAAATTTTTTTTGGAATCATTTTTAATTAAAAATTTCATTTTAACCAGGTATCAATAACACTATACCTGGTTAAGAGGAAAGTGATACTTTTCCTTACACCCTGTATACTGGCACAGGGTGGTGAGAAATACAGCGGTAGTACTCCTGTATGTATCTAAACTAATGGAATATGGGTGTTTTTAGTCTGTACTAATCATTTCCAAATGCAACATTAGGATTTCATCCTGTATTACGTAACCAATCAGTGACACGTTGGAGCTTACAAGTAAATAACTAAATTGTAAGATTATAAGGGCCCATTTCAGCATTTATAGATAAAAATTAATTTACAGATATTTTATACCTGTCACTGTCTAAAACGTCATCTTATATGAAATAGACTCGCTTATCTGTCGGTTAATTTTATCTGTAAGTAGTGATTCGCGCCCGAGGTTCACTAGGTATCCAAAGAGAAGATAAATAATTGTAAATGATAAAGTGAGTACTGATTCATTCAACGAAATCATAATTCAGATATCAGTACTTTCCTTTCGTCGCTTCGCTAAGTAATAATCCCTTTTCTCCTTTCAATCCTTCTATCTATTAATTTTGGTAGCATCTTTAAGATATCTGTCCATTTAATTTTCCTGTTCAATACATCGTATCAATCCAAGAATCTCTTTCTATTTTAATAGAAGAAAGTAAGTTCTATAATTTTCTATCATATAATAATATTTTCTTTTGTAAGAATTTCATTTCATCCACATTCATCGCGTCGATTTAAGATCTTGACTTAGCTTTTCTTTGAAAACAAACAAGCTTATAGATAGATGAATAATTGGTCTCCACAAGCGCGCGGAGTCCATTTAAAAATCTTTGGAAATAAGTATGTTTCGTATAAGTATGATCGTAGCTAGTTGAGGGAAGTGGTTTTTGTTTACCCCGATGATGGGAAAAAGGTGTGTCAGATGTAATGACGTATGTTTTTAAATTCGGAATTTCTTTTCTGAATGTCAAAAATCGCCAAGAAAAGAAATACATGATTACCACGACTGCTCTGTCAAGAGTGTATCAATGAAGAAGAAGGTGTAGTGCGAATAGCATATAATCACCAGTGTAGTGTACCCAAAGACATGTGAGTATACCTCACTACAGATACGAATATTATTCAAGCTGATTGCATTCAGCAAGCAACGGTCGGTACTAAATGAAGCATGTAATTCACAATAATGCCGATCTCTGCGCGCTGCGTAATTCGGGAAATTACATCAATATTCTGCTGTACATTTTGATTTAAATCTTCGTTTGATACTTAGGGCCTTTACGCATTAGCGATTGATGCAAATGCGTGGTTTTACATGACGAAGAATCAACCGTCTAACTACAACAAAGACTGTCGAATTACGAGTATTTTTTATTACAGGTACCTAGATTACAAAACAAATTATATTTATTGATTTAATAGTCTTTATTGTTTTTCTTTTTTGATAAAATCAAAATGTAGTTAAGTAAACAAAAATGGTGTCAACATTTATATTGTGAAGCCTTTAACAATAAACTACTAAGGTATATAGTTATTGTTAAAGGCTTCACAGTTGCAGAAACCCATTACTGTAGCAAATTGCATTCTGGCGAGAAGTAAAATGTTCTTAACAAATACAGAAAATAGGAAGGAAGGATTACCTTGAACTTCATTTTTTAAATTCTCTTCTTTGAAAATTTTCGGTAAAGTAAACGTTTTGAATTAAAATCATTACATTTATATTATAACCTTCATTACAAATTAGCACTCAATTTAGAATTCTTATGACGATAAAAAGAAAACAAGGAGAGAATAAAGGAAAATAATTTTAATCAATTTCAAAAATACCTAGGTAGGTACTTACGTACCTACTTATCTTAACAAACTACCTACGTAAGGAATTACATTTTACTTTTTAGGCAGATTGAAGCCATTTAAGTACCTACATAATATTTCGAGTACCAAATGGACCGCCCACAACATATCAATTATTAAACTAATAGGCAGTATTGATTTTTTTTACGGCAGCAATTTTATCAAAGGCGGATCCAGGGGGCGTCATGGGGGTCATGACCCCCCCCCCCACTGAGCTGGGTCCAGGACTCAGGTGAACCACTAATTGACCATAATTATTTTATTTATACCTTGTAGAGACGCCTCTTACAGACGCTTCCAATAATTTGTGAGCACCTAACCAGTACGGGCCGAAACATATTTCCGCGTTGTGACGCCGCAACGCAAGAATCGGCAGTGGCGGCATAGGCGTGGCGGGCGGCGCAGTCGTGTTTAAAAAAAACAGAATAATGTCTTCTTGATAACAAAAAGCAATCAGTTTCCTACACTCAATGACAGTTACACGACTATCGGTGGATAAATCCACAATCAAAAATCACCAGGAACTGGCTACCTATCTACCAAAAATAAAACGCTCTTTTTCGTAACGCCAGAACGCCGTAACGCACACTTCAAAAAAGCGCCGCCTGCGCACCACTTCCTTCAGTGCCGATTTAAACAAACTAAAGCCACCGGCCCGGCGGCCTTATTTGCTCGAAAATGCTTGAAAATTAGGCCGCCGATTTTGTTGTGTTTTCACCATTCGCAGTTGCGGTTTCGGCCTTAACGCCTAGCAAAACGTATCCTCAATCGGAATCGGAACGACTAAACTTCAACTCATTCTTGTTCTAAGTTGAAAAAATTAAATTTCTTTATATGTGACCCCCTCCTGGCGCTAGAGCTGGATCCGCCCTTGAATTTCATATGTATAAAAATATTTTAATAACAGCGCAAAAAGTATAATACAAGATTGGTTATAAAGACAGCTCCTAGTATTGGTATTATTTTAATAAGAGGTTCATTATTTGGCTATTAGCAGTATAAGTAATGTTATTGTAGCTAGATAGTCTTGTCTGGGACATAACTCGCACCATTTTATGAAATCCTAGTAGGTTTACTTGCCAGACGGTCTAAGAATAAGCAACGATGCCTTTCATAAAGGCTTAGAGACAACTTTATTACATTTTAGCTCATAAGCGGTGAGTAAGACAATGATGAAGTACCTATTATATAAGATTTTAACTTATTAGTGTACTTTTTTATTTAAATTTTTGGTACGCGAGGCTTAACTAACCTTTTTTGCTTTGAAGCTTATTGCTAACTTTAAATAAAATACAAGTAACAAGACAAGTCAAACAAAAGATATTTTACGAAAATTAAGGTACCTATGTAATCCGCCCATAAATAAAGATACGTGGATTGAAATATGAACGAATTTATTTTCATACAAAATGCCCGATCAGCTTATTGAAATTTTTAAGGGAAGATGATCCTTTTGGTCGTTTTCTGACCCACGTTAGACTACATTCCATATGGGCGCCACATACCTTAAGTTTTTCCCTACGATTTCTCGTTACGCGTGTGGCGCCCATTAACGGCCATTCCCAATAATCTATGTATCTATGGTTTTGCGCTACTGGAGGTCGAAATAGTCCCTATAAACTTACCGCTGTCAAAAAATGTATGGGATTCTTCTGAAAGATACATCAACTACGTGACAGTTAATTACTGCCGATCTCGGATAACTATGTCTTTGATTAGTATATGGAACCGCTGTTAGTCTTCTCGAAAGAGAGCACAAAAACAACTTGTACCTAAATCTAACAACAACAAATCGAGACTATTGACAAGCTGAAACTGAAAAGAGCAACCCAACAGAGTTTCTTGCTAGATTCTTCTCTGGGGAAAACTGCACTCTTGCGAATCTAGCATTAACTTTAAATAAATGACCCGTCTTATGTGATGTCAAACTCGTCCTACAAGATTAAATAAACATTTCATTTCAAACTAACCTTATTTATTATGATATAATAAGGGTTGATTTTCCAGACACTTTTTTAATATTCATTGTTCAATCAACGGGTTCGTGAGTATGAAGTTATATCCCAATATCGACAGACAGACGCCAACTTGCGTTGGCTGATGCTTGAATTTGGAAGAGAATACAAATATATATGGTAGTGAAACCATGAAATAAATAGTCTCTATATGTAAATGTCTCCAAAGAGATTTAATTAAAGTGTTAAGTTTTCTAGCCTTCTTCGACTTAGAATAAAAGCAATACAGTTATTAAATTAAAATATTTGCTTTAGAATCTTCTCAACTTGGCGAAGATAGTACAAACAATAACTATTAATAAAACTACTACTTGAATACTTATTAAAAAGTTTTAAAGTGAATTAAAACATTATAAGACAATATTTTAACCAAGGCTACGTTGTTTATTTTCAACTGTAAATTATACTTTAACCAACTTTAACAAGTTTATAGATTAAACAGAAAATGATCATAAACAAACGAATAAGTTTCTGATTAAAAATTGAGCGCCATTAGAAATAAAAGGTATCTAAGTTGAATTTTGCAGAATCTCAATGCAAGTGGCCATTTGAAAACAAAGAAAGTTAAATGACATTGGAACCTCCACTTTGCAAACATGAATGAAACTTAAGGTAGTTTTTAGATAAACTTACAAATTAATAAAGAAATGGGAATGTTGAGATAATGACATAAAAACGTCTATTTACACACATACAGGCCGTGCCCGGGACGTGACCGGGCCGTGTCCTGTCAGGAGGAAAAAAATATTTCGTCATGACAACGTGTGTGAACGAATCCATAGAAAATGTATGGAATGATATTTTTTCCCTGACACGTCCAGGACACGGCCCGGAAGTGTGTAGATAGACCATTTTTTTTTTAATTTTTGCACCTTTTAATACTTAATGATATTAGTAAACAATTAACACAGTAACACACAGTGTCTAAATCATGTAGGTAAAAGGCGTGGATTGCGGTACGGGGACGAGAGATTGACACATTTTTTCATTTTATTTGTCAATTTTTTTTCCATATCCCATAATAATGCCCTTTAAGCCAATACATTTATATCGGGCTTTAAAATAGGTTATGATTCGTCAGTTTTTCATAAGGGTCCCAATGTCCTATCATTCTTTTATGCCATTTATGTAATCAGAATCAAAACAAAAAATAGTGCCTATAAAAACAATTCTTCTGAAGGCCAAGGCTGAGAAGCCCAAAATCCTCTTCAAATGAAAGTGATTCCTAAGCTAAGGATCACCATTACGCAAATCTATGTGAATTTCGAGTTCCTACTTAAGTCTTTGCCCTAAATGAAGGAGAAATCGGATAATGACAAATATTTTGTCAGTTTCGTAAACTAAGCGTGGAAAGTAGGTCAGTTAGTTCAAAACGCTGGGTCATGTTGTAATCTTTAGATCACGTCAACCGAAAATCGTCTATTTTAACCCCAAGATGGTTGTCTCTTCAAAAAAGGGACGAAAACATTTGTTATCTTAGGTAGTGCGGTGTCATGGTCAGATGGTCAGATTTCTTTTTATACCTAACATTGAAATAAAATCTAATCTTATAGTATGAAATCGCGATTTATCCACCAACCAATCGTGTGTTGGCGTTTTCCCTAAAGTAAATAGTAATAACTGCTTGTTTACTCATTTACACATGATCTAGTTACATCGTCATAGTTTGCTGTGGTATTTGTCTATTAAAAACAATAGGCGCCTACATACAAGATTACAACCTCATAGCTTTGCCAACATATTTTATGAAGATCAACTTCAAACAAAATGAGCTTTAATTAAGTGTGTGTAGTTTTTAGTTAGTACTTCAAATATATTTTTAAAGACAATTTACGTTACGTAGGACAACTGTTATATTAGTAACAATTACTTAAACAGATAGATAACGAATAAGATAAATAAATCAGCAGATCGACTTGTGTACACCTATGATGAGATTTTTAAAATAAAACTTAGTTCTTATCGTTAGTCTAATAAAATAGCCTGTTTTAGGATTCGCATATAATTTGGAAACACTCTATACTTACATTAAGTAAACAATTAATCAATAACAAAGAGGCCTTTTCCATACATTTTCTCAAAATGAGTTTCACTGCGTCAGCGGAATAAAGAAATCAGAATGTAAGTAATGAATTTACTTTTATCGCGTAAAAAAGTTAATGTTGGACCTTCATTTATTTTATCAAGACTTTAATTAACTTTGTAGCTTAATTTAATAGCATGGTACGAAAACCGCACGATTCAATTTCACATAATAAAGAACGACGTTTTGTGTAATTTCAAATAAAAGTTAGTCTATTTTAAAACAGTTAAATAAAGTTCTAAAACTAAAATCAAACTAATACCAAACTTAAAAGGTTAAACATAATTTAATTTTATAAATAAATTTGAGATCGGAAACTTTCAAAAGGCAAGTTCAAAAGTAGTTGTAGAATATAATTATTAACTCAATAAAATCGATAGCTTAACTCAATAGCGTTTATTGAAAATAATGAGAGAATCTTAAGTATGAGACAAAAGCCTACTTGAGCGGTTACACACTAATCCGATCCGAGATATTTAGTATATAAATAGTTATTGGATCCATATTAAATATCTCGAGTCCGATAAGAATCGGATATAGTGCGTAACCACTCTAACTCATTAATTCCCTTCCACGAAATGTAGGTTACCAAATGACTACCTACTTCGGAAGTAAGTAAAAGAAGTTACTCGCTAAGAAGGTACTTCGGAAACAACTGAAAGCAACTAATCTAATTTATTCTAGGAAGAAAACAGGAAACGATGGAACGTAGGTAGCTTAGGTTGAAGTGCAACAATACAAATGAAAAATACTGCTCTTTGTTTAAATGAAATAATAAAATTTTAGTTTCTAATATCTTAACGTCTGGGTAGAACAAATGAAAAATATGAGATGCGGCTTATCAAGAAAAGTCTTTTGAAATAACTTAGTTTATAAAAAATAATCCGCATGTGAGTTTTGCTCGCATTTCTTTAGTTCTAACTTCTATTTTATAGAATGATTTGTTACAAAACGTAGTTTATCTTTTTTAATACCTACATTATTTACTTTCTTTTTACTTTTACATTTGGAAATACATAAAACGCCCATGTACACCTTAACCACTCACCGCAACGATAAACTAATCAATCAGTAGTGATCACACGTGAATGCAACCCAACTTCATTGCAAAATAATAAATACGCATGTGCTACGAGTTAATCAAGCCAATGTTTACATTAATTTGAATAAATTATGGCTTGTTTTTGGATGTTGATTATTGAATTGACAATTAGGTAAAAAGTTTAAAAATAAAGTCAGACAAATAGTTTAATGGCATTCACGCAATTTAAATCCTATTTCTTAATGATATCTAGTATAATTTTGTGATGGAAAGATGTAAGGATGTTTGTTAAACTTTACCACAGAACAGATTTTAATGAAACTCTACAGTATTATAGTTTTAATACAAAGGCTATATGATTTAAAGCTATTGCGTAAGTTTTCCAAGATAAAAAGTCGTGGGCAGCCTCCAGCATTTGAAAAACAAACTGACACAATCTTAAACCTTACAAAGCATTAAACTAAACGATATAATTTATACACATGTCATGGCAATATTGAAATGAGACAACAACAATGACGACAACGACTTAACGACACCCACATCCTCTGATTTTTCCATCGAATTTGAATGAATCGAAGTTTTATTACATCATTTCTCATAATAAATGCCATTCAACTACAAAATTCAGCGAAAGATTCACGGTCTGGCTGATTTTCTTACCAATTTATAGGGTGATGACATTTTGTACGTACCTACATACATATTTGTATCGCCTTTTTCCTATCCAATGCCTTTTAAATTCCTTTATTCAAAGTGTCGGTAGAAAATTCGGCAGCCGCCAGAAGAATGAAATTGTTTCTCATTGACTTTTTGCAACCCTCTACAGCTCGGTTTCGCGGAACGCAAAACCTCGGGGGCAAAAACTCTTTGCCTTAACCGTAAAATCAATTAACACTTTGTGTGTAAAAAGCTTTGGTTGCGTACCTACATTTTTATCGCATTTTATCACACTTAATACGAAATTCAATTAACAAACTAAGTACAAGCACATGCTACAAGGTTTCAGCGTTATTTATTTATAACGAAATTCTTTTATAATTATTTATTTTAAAAAGAGAACGTTTTAGAATTTAAAAAAAAATTAAATAGACTTTCATTAATTAGTAGGTATACTTGAAAGTCAAATTGGTAGTTGAGACGGTACCGTCTGAAGCATTATTTTTAAATATTATTTTTCTAATGGTTCGCGAACCATTAACAACTACGTACAGAACACACTGGTTATAGTCCATGCAACACAGTTACAACACGCTAATGAGTATGCGTCTTTAAGCGCCTAGGTTACACAAAAAGGTAGGTACTTACTTAATACTTTCGTCGTATTTTCTAGAAGCACTTTATGCAAAACCAATCTATTTCGAAAGGCGATAGATTAGCTCGTAAAATGATTCGAGTTCGTTTCCACATTTTTCTTTCCCGATCTTACTTAATAACAAAGAAAACCTATTAAAACGGAATTAACTCTTCAAAACTTTGATAGGTAAGGGAAAAGAGTATTCATTTGTATAAACGTGCATTGATTTTTTATAAAGTACAAATATTTATACTAGTCTCAAATAAAAGTAGTTAATTGTTTTTAAAAGAAACTTCTTTATCATAATCACCAGCTCTTTTAACGTCCCCACTAAAGGGGCACGAGCCTACTCTCATACGAGAGTGAAAGAAACTTAGTAAAACGTATTGTTATTATAATACGATTCAACTGCATACCTTAAATAACCCAATATATTATTATCTAACCAAGGTCAAGGGCTATCTCCATTCGTCCAATAAATAATCAACAAGTTTAAGTTAATTTCATCAGCCTAAACTTTGGTTCTAAGAGATTGATTTTATTTGTTTTTAATCAAGCTAGATACGATATCCTTAAAAGCCTTTCCTAGTTAACAAAGTTAAAGACCAGTAGGCTTACTATAAGTTTGATATACTCGGTGTAATAAAGGTGGTTAAAGCCCGTAAAACTTAAAATGTTTTTTTTTGGAAAAGTTCAATAAACGTCACAGTAAACATAGTACCCCTTATTACAAAACGTGTTTTAAAGATAGTTTTAGGACTAATGGTATTATTTGACATTTTTTCTATAGCCGAAACGTCATTTAAATATCTTAGTTTAATCTAGGACTATAAATAAAACTCTTTTTGTAAAGAGTGTGACGTCCCATTTGTTCAAAGTTCAAAAGTATTTACCTATTCGTAGGTAACTCTTAATATTGCACTTGAACATGTCAAAAATTTACAAAACTAGAGTAATATAAAAACCAATAATAAAAAATAAAGAAAATTGAGAGAGAGAAGCTACGCTTAATTATGCGTTTATATCTATACTTGTAGTATAGTTATAATGACTATCTAGGTTATGACTGCTCTATATGTACCTAATACATATTCTGCGATGAACATGACTAAATATTTTCACATTTGAATAATGAAATCACAAATTTCGGAATAACAAACGTTACATAATAGCAATAGAGGTAAAGTTCTACAAAATTAATCAATTTATCTATTTCCAAAGGCCGAAACGCAACATGAAATTCCGAGAATTAAATTGTCATGATTTAACTAAGCAACTTAAGTTAGGGATACTGTTTGCATGCAGGATGATATTAAGTTAGGGTTAACTAACTCATGGTAATCCTACCCTAATTGATTGAGGCTGTGGAGGATGTGTACAGTAGTAGAGATTGCTGCCTCCTTCCGAAGATAGAAGTTGCAGGAAAAAAGTCAAGTATCTGTTAAATAACTTTCTTTTTTGACTACGAAACTGTCAAATAAGTAATGGTGCTCCTAAACCAAACTGCATGTTATAAAATATTTGTAAAAAAATTCTAACAATGTGTTAACATTTCAAAACGAACATTTTGTATAAGTTTTAGTATAACTTTTTATTATTAACATTTATAATTTTAGTATATTTACAAACTTTTAGTATACAAAATGTTTGTTTTGAATTGTTGACAAACAGAAAATGTTGGTAAACATTCTATAACATGTAATGTGGGAACATAACTATGCAATGGAGTTTTATGCCCTTTATTATCCGTAAAACAAATTGCGGTTTATGAAGTTCGTTATGAAAATACTTTTATAATTGAAAATAAAATGTGCTTCAGATATGACATTAATTCTTTTGACAACGATTAATTTGTTAACTTAAATAACATTAAACAACAGGCATTAAATATAAAACGTAATTGATTATGGTTGCTTTTAAAGTCTATTAATAGAGTAATTTTGAACTTACAATTTTCACTAAAAGCTACCTTTCATAAATGAATTTCAAATCTTAATTCACAGTAATAAATTACATAGATAACTTAGTTGTTAAACCGTCAAGCGAAAGCAAAGTATAATTCATATTATTTTGGAAGAGATTTAATTTGACAGTGACTTATCACTCTTACAGCGCGTTGCAAAAAGTGTCATTAGTGCTAATGCTCAATTAAACCTATAATAGGTAATATTGCTGTTTAAAGTCAGGTGAATACGGCATCACAGATACTACGCGGCACGATTTCTGTAAAGTAGATGAATTTATTGTAAAATTGAATTGTAATTAAATTGAATTGAATTATAATTGAATTATAAAATTAATTAAGTATAATTGTAAATTTTTTCGAGTTATAATAACCGATTAATCTAACTTAATACGAGACATGTCTTTCTTTAGTGATAATGTTATAATTTATTTAATATTATGTACTCATTAATTGACGAATAAGTTCTATCTATCTATTGTTACAAGCCGATCTGTTTCTTTGTGTAAGATACCCTGCACAGATGCGTACTTACAACTCTGTACCGGAACACCCTCTTCTTTATGACCTCTTAGCCAGTTCAACCAAAATTTTGTGATTCTAATTTAATTTTACACAGCCTTTAAAGACTCCACCGTTTCAAATAAAACACCCCATAAGGGTATAAACGCAGAAAACCGAGGCTCATTACCATTAAGTATGGTTATACTTAAGCGGTTATTTCAAGGCAAACGTTGCTATAATACTTGATTTACTGTAATTTCAGTCATGATTAAGTAACAGGAAAAAGGGAATAATAAGAAATTAGGAAGACAGTGAATTACGTAAGTTCATTAGATGCTGGCAGAGATGATGCATACCTACTTATGGTATAAAAACGAAATCATTTTACTAAATCCTATTTTTTGAATGTTCGAGATTTTTTTTAAGAATTTGACGTAATAAGTAAGATTGTTTATTGTTCTGTATATATGTTACCGGAAATTTACGTAATCCGTCATTGTATACAATTCCTATGAAATGTATGTAATTCCTAAAATGGCACGGAATTGTGTGAATTAAATTATATTATACACATTTCCTAGGAAATCTTTACATTTCCTCAATAGTAATTGGAAATGTAAAATGTATATTTGAGATAAATATTGACGGTTAAACAAACTATCAATATTTATCTCAAAATTAAAAATACTATATATATATAGTATCATTAAACTATCTATCTAGTTTCTGTCAACGACTTCGAACAATAAGGTCAACGAGTAACAAAAACAGAAAATTAAATGATAAGTTAAGAATACCTACCTCCAAAGGGATCACGATGAAAGTGACAATCAGATCAGCAACAGCGAGATGTGTCATCAGCAAATTCACTCGGGATTTCCTCCTTCGAGATCTGACCAAAGAAGCGAACACAGCAACATTCCCTATAGCACCCGTCACCAACAAAGCACTGTATATCCCCACAACAAATCCTTGGTCAGGAGAAGCTATAACTTCATCGTTTGAAGTCAAATTTGTCACATCACTCGGTGTCACGTCGATACTGAAATAGTCCCAGAATTTCTGGTCCATCTCCGACATTGTAGTCGCTCCTTCACTTGCAAACATTTTTTTTACATGTTTTTGTTGATTTTAAATAAAAAGTTCTTTTGTTTTAAATTTGGAATAAGGAAATTGGAGACGTTATTTGTTTATCTTACAAATAAGCTTATTTAATGAAGTGTCATGTTATTTACGATGTTTACTTTCAAAAGAGATTGTCTTATTTTTTACCCGACTGCCAGGAAGTGTTTTGTTTTTATATCCTAAGAAATTTAAATTTTACTTTAATTTGTATTTTACTCATTGAAACAAGTTTTTACTTATTTTTATGCACTATTTTTAATTATAAATGAACACCAATTCACATAATCACTAAAATAGTTTATTATTTAATTTTTGTTATTTTTCAAACGATAACACTTAATTGTTTTAATATTTTAATGTTGTGTGTTAAAACAAACACACTCTTCCACTTCCATAGATTAACTGAAACTCTTAACAAAACTTTTGTTTCCAAAACAACTTTTAATTATTTAATTCACTTCAAAAGTTAATTAATCCACGTCATTAGCAGTTTTACTTCCAAAAGTAAAAAGTTCGTAGCCGCGTAACCGCAATCAGGCTACGCCGTAGCGCGTCTACGGCGTAGCAAACACGTGCGCTCGGCGTAGCAGCGTAGCCGGTAATGACTGGCTATAGTTTATGAATGAAATCTTTGTTTTCTTTAGAAATACGATTCTTGCAGTTTACATTTGGTTTTATCAATGATCTAAATTATTATGTATTATACACATAAACGTACCTTAATAGTTATAGGTATTTCAGGTTCAGATACTGAGTGAAAAACGATCATATAAGTTTTTAATTAATTTGTTATTTAAATAATACTACATTTCTTAATATAATACAAAGATTTACTATTTTTAAATTAAAAAATTTCAAATTCCATTTCCATGAAAAAAATATAGATTTTAAGTTTTCACAGTTTATAAGTAAAATACTTCGATACAATGTATAAAAACATTAATTTATTCATTGAAAAGAAGCCATGTTTATGTACTCAATCTTTTAAATTTATTATAAAAACATTCTTATACGAAACTAAATAAAGATCAAAAGCTAGTTTACCTCAGCTGACGCCATTTGTTGGTTTATCCAAACTAGCAAATAATTTTAGCAAAACATACCTTAGTAATTTGCATTACCAGATTTCACGAATTGCTTTTTATTAAAATATTTTATAATAAAAATATTTTTACAGAATAAAGCACTTTTGGCAAAATCTTAACTTTTTATTTTGATTATTAAAATCTTGATAGTTTCAAAATAACGTAAGGAACCTTACGCATCCGCGGTTTTCACATCAATCATCAAAACGCAATTACGCTAGAACCGGTATTGCGTAACAGCTAATTCTGAAATTGATATATCATTAGTAACTATAGACACAGTAGAAACGCCTGAAATAGAATGTTCGTTCTGAATGCCGGATGTGGCCGGTAACATGTTGTATTCTAACTATACAATGTGTTCTAATCCCTATGGACTCATAAACAAGGTAGTATTTAACTATAAATAAGCGTGGTTTATTTTTCGTAAATATACATTACTAAATTAGTTCATTGTTATAAAAAAATAATCTTTGGGTGTGATTGAAACATTGATTTTATATTTATTTATTATATTTGGTCTGTTTACTAAATTAAGTATGTATTTATCAAGGTCTACTATGATTTGTTTTGACAAGTTCAACTTGAAGGAGCAGCATAATGAACTGAGACGTGAACTGGTAAACAAATGAATAAACAATCTACTCAGTTTTCCACTTGACAAGACTTTCAAGTGACAGGGTGTTAAACAGGTAAAGTTGAGTAGTCATTTATTTCCGGATCAATAAAAAAAAAAATTAACATAAAATTGCAGTTATTCTAACTTACGCAATAATTAGAAGAAATAGAACTGGAAAAAGGACTCAGCATATGATGCAGGTGGTAGAATGCTATTTTTATAAGGTTTTTTTCGTTGAACGGAAAAGAAAACTTCTTGTCATACCATCGAAAATAACCTGGATTAATCGACATGTATTAAAAGTATGTATTAAAATTAAATAATAATAATTTTTCGCAAAAAAAAGTAAGTAAATACGATCGTCATAAATTAGATTGTACCTTTTCACGTTCCGATACAAAACAAACGCGCTCGCCCCGCCCGCGCCCCGCTTCGCGCTCCCCCCGCTGATATCGTAATGTCAAACAGATAGAGTTTTTGAAAATACTTAATCTCGCGGCGCACGGCCGACTCACAATGCAAGAAAATATAAACTTAAGACTGCTACGATTTTTTAAAGTTCTACACCCTTGCAAAGAGTACTTTTTTTTAATAAGACGAATCTAACAATTCTTCTTTAAGCTTAAATCCCTCAATTCACTCGCTTATTTCGTACAGAACGGTAAAAAAACAGACATGTAAGTATATAAAATATAAGTACTCTCACATATTCACTCAAAAAATAATCCCATCTCAGACACAGTGGAATGAAAAGTCAGTGATGCAAAAATTTTTGTGCTCACAGGTGGTAACTTACAGTACCTTCGGAATTACATTCAGGTTAAATAAATATAAAATGACATATTCAAAATAAACATACTTTCTATAAGAATACATTACACTACTTTACTTTATTTAGAATTTCGGTGGCCACAATCAATTTCGATGGGGTATATGAGCGACTAAACCCAAGTAAACATTATTCCTATACTTTTAAGTCTCTACAAGCATGATATGTATACTTTTGTATAACTACTGTAGGGTACTGCCTATGTAAACAGACATCCTACAACGACCCACATTTTTTATCTTAACTTATAGACAATGGCGCCACAATGTCCTTGACATTTGACAGTCGTGTAGATAATTTCGGACAAATATCACAATAAAACATTTTACTACCAGAGACAGAAAAGCTAGTAAAATGTGTTAAACTGTTGGGCAAAGGTCTCCCTTGCGCTCTATCTAGGTACGCTAAGGTTTGCCTGTCTTTGTTTCGCCATCATCACTTAAGTCTAATGTAAGCGCAGCTCATATTTTACGAGTAGTGAGTATGAAATTACCAAAATTCGAAAAAATATTTACTCATGATACCCGAATTTGATTTCATTCAATTATTTTATTTAATAAAATACTTTCATAACATTTGAATTGAAGAACGTAGGATTCCACACAAAAAAATTATAAATGAAAATAAAATATAAATATTGAATGTAATGAAGGTACACAAGATGTTTAAATAAACAGAGAATTTTCCACTTCACCGGATATAAGTGCCTTGAACCGGAAACGATCGGCAATTTGTTTTGATATACAACTTCCATTGCCAATGAATATAATATAGGTATATTTTACAGTAAGTACTTATATTTTACATTCAATATTTCAAAAATGTCATTTTTAACCTTAAAACTGTGTTAAGGAATCCGATTCAAAATCGTATTGGGTATAAAAGTGTTATTATATCTATCTTTGTTCAGTAAGACATAAAGTGCCTTATGCTTTAATACGTATTTTATGCCAACGTATTCATCCCGGGCATAAGATACGAACTATGTGCTCGAATGTACCAAAACATTTTATGTGCACTAACTTAGGTTAGAGGTGACGTTTGACAGCCTTTACTATCATAAAGTAAGGAATTTTCTTATTTCCTTATTCATAATTTCAGCTTACTCTCTAACGGCCGTTCCCAATATTCAAAGACAGAGAAAAGAGAGCTATCCGAGATCGGCAGTTCTTAACTGTAACGTAGCAGTCACTTTTGATCTATCCTTCAGAAGAATCCCATAGATTTTTCCACATCGGTAGGTTTATATGCACGAAACATTCTAAGATGAAAAACTATTTCTATCCCCAGTAGGGCAAAACTAGAGACAGATAGGTTATTAGGAACGGCCGTACGGGCGTTTTTAGACTAACGTTTTATACGCGCGTATAAGCTCATTTCTTTTGCTCGTACGAGGGTTGATGGGCGTTTAAATAGTCCATGTTGAACTGACACGACGACACCACCGGTTCGAACGTATACGCCCGTATACGCACGTCTGTATGTCGCGCAGATGTACGCCATATACGCGCATACAAAACGCACAGGTACTTCAGATAATATCTCAGGCTGAATCCCCACTTGTTGTTTGTCCGACCGGTTTTTATCGGACAAAAATTATATGAGCGCCGTCACTCGACAAAATGAGAATAGCTTACGACAAAAATTCATGGCAAATCCACGACAAGACTTTTTTAAGACTGGGAATAAATATTTACTTACTTTTTTACAAGTGGGAACGAGCCCTTACTGTGCAATGTGTGCATTTTCTCTTCATAAAGTTCCTTACACACTATCTTTTCAGTTTTACAAAATGATTGTTGTTATTAAATGCGGATGTAATTGCGAGCTTAAACATGCTATAATTTGTTTAAACAAATAAACCATGATCTTTCGACCTCGATCAAACCGAAGGTTAATTGTTAATAGCCGTCAAATACTAAAACGTTAATATCGACAAATACCTACTGTGTACATATAATACCGTTGTGTAAATTATTTCGGCAAAATTCTATTAAATTTTAATGACTGGCAAATCACAAAACTCATCTTACTTCATAGAAATTGCATTTCTATTGTAGTGCAACTGACTTTTTAAGCGTTTGAAACGAAATACTTAGATGTTTTATCCATGAAAATGGCATTTGATTTAGTCATCATTACATAGCATACATTAATTGAATTAATAGAACGGCTTATTGTGGTTTCAGAATACTTGAGACTTAGAAATTTTAATACCAAATATTAATAAATTAATGTTAAATCAAAATTTACCGTTCGCGGCTGTTTTTCGTGGTATTAATTAATAAGTACTACTATCTAATTGCTAGCTTGAATACCTACTTCATTATACCTTAATCAGTAGAAATAACTCATACGTAAGATACCTATCTACCAACTGCTTGCCGCTTGACGGCCACAGAGGTACAGGTCGGTCTAAGAGGACATGACGTGATGCATAGTAGGCAAACTAGCCAGAAGTTGCCGTTGATAGGGAAGGATGGAAGGATACAGGGGAGGCCTTTGCCCAGCAGTAGGACACAATAAACTAGTAAAAAATGTACTTATTTGCTTTATTAACTTCACGATGCGCAGTGGAATTAACAGTAAAAATGGTCGAAAGCGAACAATAAAACACCACGAGAATTTAAAAGCTAAATGTTAGTGAGAACAACTATTCTAAACCATTTCCGAAACACCCGTATAATTTCCATTTCTGCTAAGTTTATGATTGCTTACTGAAAACAAGTTTCTTGTTGATGCGGAAGTAAACACATGATGTCAAATGCTTGAAACTTTCGAACTGTATCATGCTATAATTAGGATGTCAATTGAGTTCTTAATAGACGTATCCATACGAGTTATGAACAGTTACTAACTTTAATCACTTATGTAACACGTTAATATTTGTCTAATTTGTTGAAGAAGAGAGATCATTCTTGTTATTAGTTATTAACGTTAGGCAACGAAGTTATATATAACCACTCAAGTTTAAGAAGATAGAATATTATCCTATTTAAAATTACTTACCTATAATTTTATTATTTACGTTGTTGCTTGCCAACGATGTACTATAAACTATCATAGTTTACTCTATTGAACTCGAGTTTTTGAAAATACATGTATCGAACACTCCTAAGCTAACAAGTTACTGCTTACTAAGAACTTATCAGCAAAATTTCAGAAAACTCGAGCTCAATAAAATTAGTACTTAACAATAAAAGCTACCTAAAACCACATAAAGTCCTAATTTTCTTTGTCTACTTTGTATCACGAAACACTCAAGTTAAATGACATACTAACCAAGGATAACCTAAGTCGGTAATGCAAACATTTTTATGACATTACCCTAGAAACGCAATGGCCCCTAAATGGTCACCCCACAATGTTGTGTCCTGTTCCAATTTTCACTAACTTCATTATAAGGGTACCCACCCTATTCTGTCTTTTAGTATAATGTTTATTATTTTACATATATTGAAATGTTTGTTTACATTACACTAGAAAAAGCCAACTGTGCTTCACGATTGATCGCCGGATTTATCGTAATTGCATAATAAACGGAAAGGTCATGAATATCTATAGATTACTAGCTGTCCCGGCGAACTTTGTCCCGCCTTAGAATGAACTTTATTGTGTAGGAATAAAGTTCAAATTGACTCTACATTTTAGTAAGAAAACATTTGTATGGGAAAAAGAAAAGTCTGTTTTAGGGCTTTCCCGGCAATTATTCGATTTTTTCTCGCCGTAAGAACCATCCTTGGACTTCAACGAACATTTAAAAAAAAGAATTGGCCAAATTGGTCCAGGCGTTGTTGAGTTATGCGCTTACCAACACATTTTGCGATTCATTTTTATTTATAAGAGATAATATCACTTAGATTACAAAGTGAATAAAATAGCTAGAAGATTTCCCAAATCCAGCTTAAAGCAAGACTCGTTTCATAAGCTTAAGCAGGTAGGTACCTACGAGAATGTCAAAACATCTTGCGACACGATCCTGCAGAGTTAGACGAGCGAGGAAAAGGCCCTCAAATATGTTTTGACAATCACGTACCTACTGAATGAATAAAATTGACTCTATTGTTATTGCTGAAATACTAATCTACCTTGTCAGTAAGGCCGATAATTAAGCAGATAGTAGTAAAAATAATATACATTTTATATTTATCAATGCAACATCAAATATTCAACATTGTGAACAGAAAGTGTGAAAATGTATATCGATTTACAATCCTACGTATTCTTGCCACTTGCAACAAAATACGTCTGAAATGTAAATAAATGCTTTGGCACGTTACTTACGCTCATTAAACATTATTTGTTGCAACAATGTTACTCAATGTTGCGTTATTGGAAAATATCTTTCGTGAAACAAACATGTTGAATTGCGTCGAACTATTTAAACAGGTTAAACCCAAGGGACGTAACAGCAATATTATTCTATTTTCTAGGCATGTGATATTCAGTCGTGTTTAATAAATATAGATACTGAAATAGTTTCTTACAGTAATCTTCTAGAGAGAATATTTCAGAAATTTCTAGAATAAAAGCAGTTGCTAAGAACTAGAGGGGTTATACATTACAACATTTCATAGAGCGGCTAGTTGTTTTGTTACAAGTAAATGTTGTAGTCTTATAATGTCCACCTTAAGAAGATGCCTTAATTATGTATTGAAATAGGTCATAAATTCAGCATATCTATTTACAGACATAGGTACTAAAATTTTTGTTTATTTACAAATGGCGCGACTAGCTTTTATGATTTTGTGTCTTAAGTGTTAGGAACAAATCTATTTTTCTCAATTTTTTTACATTTGTAAAGTTTTTTTGTTATAATTTTTTATTTTATAAGTGCCCATTGCCCAATAAATTTAAGAAACCTAATTTAATAAAGACGTCTTCAGCTTTTGTATTCTCTATTAACGTAATTTTTCTTTGGAGTCACTGACTATTTTTCGATATTAAAAAGTAATTTTAGAGTCAGCCTTAGGATGAAATAGGAAAATCTGTAAGTAATTAATTTTCCTAAATACTCATTGAATTTTCTTAATAATTCAATATTAGATTAATCATTAATTTTTGAGGTTACTCCTCCAAAATGAGAATAGGCACGAGGGGACGTAAGAAAATGATAAATTATAGTAGTTTTTTTCGCTACAAAAAGTAACAAAATAATTCTATAAAACAGAAAAGCCGCTTTTATAAAACTTGGTCCAAATTATGCCGAACATTTTCTGCCGGGACCTAAACAAATGCGAAGAAGGTCAAATACAGAATCTTTGTGATAAAGGTTATTTTAGCCTTCGAGCATATTTAAGCTGTTGGTCTTACGAAAATAAAATAAAAAATACAACTAGAGCAACTTTTCATACCGTTTGTTATAAGGCAAGGTTACAATGATAAAAAACGACAGCTTCTAGTGTAGGATACTATTTTTTTCCTTTGTTCTATTGCCTAGGTTTAATGCTGGGTATTTTTGTCATGTCTGTAATCGCATGATTCTGTAATAACCATGTTGTGGCTTTTTTTGTAATTCCTTTGCATGCTTATTTGACGAAGAGAACGTTTGAAAGATGTTTATGAGTACTATACTGCCTGTGAGTACCATCTTAAGTGGTAAGCCACACTATGACTTACTTTAGTAAAAAGGTTTTTTATCGCATGATTTTGTCTCCATACAAGCGGTCGCACTCGCGGTATTTAACCGCGACTGATACATAAGGTCTATCTATCCGGGACGTTTCCGGGCCGTGGCCCGTCAGGAGGGAAAACAATATGTCGTCATCACAACTTGTGTGAACGAATCCATAGAAAATTTATGGAATGATATTTTTTTCCTGACACGTCTCGGACACGACATTATGACGACGTATTGTTGTCCTTCCTGACGGGCCACGGCCCGGAAACGTCCCGGGCACGGCCCGGATCTGTGTATATAGATCTTTCGCGCTAAAACCGTACAATACAATCAAAATGTTTATTTTTGTTCTTGCATCTGTACATTGGAATAAATGATGGATGACTTTTCCGTAAACATTCCCGAGAACTTTGATCCTTTGATCGGCCTACATAATTAAGGTGTATGTTTTCACACAAAAATAGAATGTTGTTTTGTTAACATGTCGATGCTTATACATGTGGTTTTACACACGTGTTACATAGGTAAACAAACAAGTAATAAGCCCTTTGGCCCAATTCTTAATTTGTTTTTAATCTAGCCAAAACATTGTTCAAATGGGGCGTTTACGCACTCTGCAGTAGGCCGGTTGCCCCGCTGTTATGTTACGCTTTCATATCAAACGTCAACCCGTAACCACAGATTACCTAATAGTTACTACGTAACCGTAACCGCGTGGCATTTGCGTAAGCGCCCTTATAACCAGTCCTTTAAACCTGTTTTTTTTTTCGGAAAAAAAAGATGGATTATCTTTTTAAATTGAAATTTATAAGCCCTCAAGATTATTTAATAGACGGAAAATATGATTATAAAAATAATGATTCCGAACAAATCTACGTGGGTTGATAGAAGAGTCTTTGTTGCTATTGTAGTTTGGTACAAAGAGGATTATATACGGATAATTAGGCTCTCTTTAAAACAACCAAATCCTATTTTAATTTGAGCCGCCAAAGTTTTGTATTAAAATGAAACAAGGCTTTGTACATGATGCCTGCGGTAATAAAACAAAACCTTTTAAACTTACAATTATAATTATGGTACACGGTCATTAAAATTAAATTATGTCCCTAGATTTAAAGCTAGGCTCTGAATAATGCAATGGATAGATAGATAGATAAAGATTGATAGATAAATCATTTATTCACTGCACAGTACATAAATAACAGTTAACAGTAAATTCAATTGATTACAAGCACACTTAATGATAAAATAAGGTGAACATAGTTACAAAATTGTGATGTGTGATTGCTTCATATCGTGTACTGTGACAGCGAAGAGCTTCTGACTCAGCGTAATGCTGCAACAAGCCTTAGGTAAGCCACAGCGCTGATGATTCTGTCAGAGCCTCAAGTGCGCCGCTCGATGTGAACACAAGTGGTCAGAAAAAATGGAACACGGATAGTTCAATTTAGTCGTACCCTCACTTTGAAATGATAGTCACGTTCTATCTTATGAAATATTACTTCGGAAACTATCGATTTATTGTTTAACTTGTTTGTTTGTTGTCTCCAAAACAAGTAATGGGTCTCCTATTGTATAATAGGAAGGCTTTCCAAGCTGACGGGATATGAAGTTTAATAAACTTGTGAAACTCGACTTAAGTGCTTGATCACGTTGTCACGTGGGAACTGTCACAAAATATCAAATATACGACGTAATAGTAACGTGTTCGCATCAAAACGCCGCCGTACCGCCGTCCAGTAGCCACGTCTCCACGTTCCACGCCCGCACGTTTCTATGAGAACAAGCACTTATTTCTTAAATCTGGCGGTAAATATAGGCTCCTATTACGCTATTACAATTCGTTCTATTACATTAAAACCGCGTTGCAGATAAGGTCCCTAAAATTAACGCTTTGTTAAACCTTCAAAACTGAAACATCTTTGGACAACTAAGAAGTCGATAAAGCAGTATCACTATATGGCCAAAAAACTTTTCACTGTTGAAGCTTAGCTCCTTTTTTTAAGGTTGAATACAATTTATTTCTTTGTCTATGTATAGGGAGAAATAGGAAGAAGCGTAGGAAGAAAAAAAAAACAATGAAGAAGTAAATTAATATGAATAAGGGTAATATTATGACTATAATTTGTAAATTGAAGCCAATTTTGTGGATGTTATCATAAATAATGTTTGTTTATGTAACTCAATACTGAAATTATAGAAAGCCTGTCGGGATTACTGCCCACTCATTCAGTAGAGGATCACCCAGTTTGGAAAGTTACTAAAATAATTACCTAGTACATTACGTATTGAAAGTAAACAAAACATAGATATCAGTTACAAACGTATGCATACTCATACTTCTTCTTATTTAAGAGCTTAGCTCTTGTCGGTGGAGCCTCTTTCATCCCTCCCTATTTTCTGCCTTCTTTTTAACATCTTGATACGATATGACACCCGCCTTTTCCTTCACCTGTTCTAGGAACGTCCGTCTTGGTCTTCCTCTCTTCCTTTTCCCTTCAATTTTTCCTTCTATGATGTTTCTTATGAAGGAATCATGTCGTATCAAATGTCTTAGCATCTTTCCTCTTCTGTTCTCAATAGATTTTAGTAAACTTCTCTTTTCTCCCACAATCTGTAATACCTCCTCATTTCTCTTCTTTTCAGTCCAACTTATCCTCTCCATTCTTCGCCAACACCACATCTCAAATGCCTCCAGTCTTTCCCTATCCTTTTTATTCATAGTCCACGTTTCGCTGCCATATAGAGCGATACTCCAGATGAACACCTTTATAAGCTTTTTACCCGACTACGGCAAAGCCAAAAGGAAGGGTAATGTTTTTGGCAGTCTATGTATGTTTGTATGTATGTATGTATGTATGTTCCACCGTAGCGTCTAAACTACTGAACCGATTTTAATGAATGAGGTGTCAATAGATTTGTAATAATACGGCGGGTGACATAGGATACCTAGTTTTGCAATAAGTTCAATACTTTGCCCACTAGTGGGCAAAAAGTCACGAAGAAAAAAATAAAAGTTTGTAAATGGTGTTGTGTGAGGTATCAAATTCAAGAGCTCAGCGAGTACATTCCAAAAATATATATATCACTAGGTTTTGCGCACGGATTTGCTTATAAACTAGTGGACAAGAAGACGCGACGAAAAATATTTTTACAAAGGATAATGTGTGGGGTATCAAATGAAAGGTCTCAGTGAGTACATTCCAAATATAATATATATCACTAGGTTTAGCACGCGGTTTTACTTGTAAATATGTCTTTTAACGTCTTATCCTTTCTATCATAATTACTTCGAAACTATTGATTACTTACCTACAGCTTGCCAAATCAGGCCTTTTCAGAATTATGTTGACTGTTTTGGCTAGTTTTAAGCTAAATTACCTACAACTTGTACTACCTATGGAATCAATTTTGTTGGCATTCAAACATTTTCGGTCCCTCAATAGGTACATTTTGCACACGTAAAATGTACGAAAAAGCAAACATTTTTAGACTCTGACAAAGATCCCATATTCAACGTTGTTTACTATCACGAGTTCAAGCAGTGATTTTAATTTGTAAAGCGTGTCTTAAAAGGGAAGTTTGAAATAAAATACAAAACTTCTTGAACTCACATTCATACTATGAACAAAGTAGTCCGTGTGTAGGAAAGTTTGGGTGGTGCAGCCCCCCGCCACAATTAAACAAAACACTTCTTGAATTCTACTAGACAAAGTTGATACTGTGTGGGGGGTTTGGGGGGCGTAGCCCTCCGCCAAAAGCACGAAACACTTCTTAAACTCTACTATGGATAAAGTAGACACTGTGTAGGAGGTTTGGGGGGGCACAGACGATCGCCAAAATGAAACAAAACCTTCTTTAATTATACAGGACAAAGCTGTCACTGTGTGGAGGGGTAGGGGGCGCAGCCCCCCGCCAAAAGAAACGAAACACTTCTTGAACTCTACTATGGATAAAGTAGCCACAGTGTAGGGGGTTTGGGGGGCGCAGCCCCCCGCCTAAATAAACTAAACACTTCTTGAACTCTACTGTGGACAAAGTAGTCATTGTGTCAGCTTGGGGGGACGCAGCCCCCCGCTGCAATAAGGAAATAGATACTTTTAACATATACTCGTACTATGGACAGATTATCAGTGTGTCTTTGGGGTCTTTGGGGGCTTTGGGGTCTTTGGGGGCACAGCGCCCCGTCAAAATAAAATAAAAGGCATCTTTGATCCACACTCATACGTATCCGAAACGGATTACGCTACTTACTTTGGACCAGGAAAGCGTTGAGCATCTGCTCAAAAGTAGGTTCTACATATCTAGGTACTTTTTGTGTAGCTTTTTCAGTGTTATGTACTTTATCAAAAAATTTGCAATATTGTAGGATTGTTACCCTATAATTATTATCTCGTTGCATTCTGTCCACTTTGAAAAGTAACTGTGGTATAAATGATTATGAAGTCGCAGATGCCCGCTAGTACAATAAGTTGAGATGAAAAGATAGATTGAAAGTGTAACATGGAGTTTAAATAGTTGCCATGTATGTGTTTGTATGAGTTCTGTAGTAGGTACGTAGTTATCACTGGTTTAACTAAAAAGTGTGAAATAAAAAATAAGTTCTAAAAACTAAAACCCGCCTACGGAAAACCTGCAATCTTAAAAGTAAGAAACAAGAAATAATTCTTGTCTTCTTAACTAGGTACCCCATAAATGCACAGACGTAGCGATTTTCAGAAGAAAGCCGTGGTCGTATGCCTATATATAACTATAAATGGCTGCCTGCAAGCAATTGATACCTACTTATTACAAAGGTATGTTAAACAGGTTCCGACATTGCACGGTTATTAATATCAAGGCACAGAGGCATACGACCACGGCTTTCTTCTGAAAATCGCTACGTCTGTGCATTTATGGGGTACCTAGTTAAGAAGACAAGAATTATTTCTTGTTTCTTACTTTTAAGATTGCAGGTTTTCCGTAGGCGGGTTTTAGTTTTTAGAACTTATTTTTTTTCGGAATGTTCTTGCTATGCGGGCTTTGAAAAGGTACTTTTTATTATTAAAAGCTTGCTTGGCCATCGCTATCCTAGCAATTATATCGGTGTACATCTTGAGTCGATGGTAATAATATAATAGTTTAGCTAAGAATTCTAATTTCAAATTAATTTCATTTTAAAAATATGGAATTCTTTTTCCAAAAACAGTCATTTGTTTATTGGTTAGTGTTACATTTTCATTGCATTTCAATCATTTTCGTCAACATGGATACGTTAAAAATTCGAGTAATTATGGAATATGAGTTCCGTCGTGGCAGCAACGCGGCACAAGCGGCTCGCAACATCAACGACGTGTACGGAGCTAACACTACAAACCAACGAACCACTAGTTATTGGTTTGCTCGCTTCCGTTCTGGAAATTTCGACCTGAAAAATGAACCCCGCGGTCGTCCGAAGACTTTGGTCGATGCAGACGAATTGAAGGCGATCGTGGAAGCTGATGATACTCAATCTACGGCTGAATTAGCAGCAGCTTTCGACGTTAGCATCAAAACAATATTGGTCCATTTGCGGTTGCGACAAATGGGTGCCCCACGAACTCAATGATCGCCAGCGCCAAGTACGCGTCGAGACGTGCCGTGCATTGCTCAACAGACACACAAATGAAGGAATTTTGAACCGCATTGTCACCTATGATGAAAAATGGATTCTGTTTGATAACCGTAAGCGCTCAGCAAGTTGGTTGGATCCTGGTTCAGCACCTAAACAATGCCCTAAACGAAAACTTACCCCTAAAAAGGTGATGGTTACTGTTTGGTGGTCTAGCACCGGTGTGATTCATCACAGCTTCTTACCAAATGGGGAGAGTATTATTGCAGGTGTGTACTGTGAAGAATTGAACACAATGATGGAGAAGCTGGCACGTCTCCGACCAGCATTGGTCAATCGCTCGTCTCCGCTGCTCCTGCACGACAACGCGCGACCTCATACCGCACAAATGACGGTCTCCAAGTTGCAAGAACTGGGGTTGGAAGCTCTCCCTCATCCACCGTACTCACCGGACCTTGCCCCTACAGACTACTACTTTTTCCAGAATTTGGATAACTTCTTGACTGGAAAAAAAATCAATAACCAAGAGGCAGTTCAAAACGCCTTTGAAGAATTTGTTGCCTCTCGTCCAGCTGATTTATTTAAGAAGGGCATTAATAAACTGCCACTGCGTTGGCAAAGATGCATTGATTGTATGGGTAATTACTTCACTTAATACAAATAAAAATTATATGAAAAAAAATCGTTTGAATTTTTTCATACAAAACGGCAATTTCATAGGTAAAGACCTAATATTTAAATTGTTTAACCTGCTCTAAGACTGTGGAATTCATTTTTATCTGTCTTTGTCTGGCTATTGATTTTGACGCTATAAGTGTTTTGGTTTTTGCCACATTGATTTTCAAACCAAATTCCTCAAAAACCTGGTTCATATCCGTTAGTAGCTCTTCTAGCTGGTTTGAGCTTTCGGCTAACGCAGCTATATCGTCAGCAAAACGTATAAATTGTATTTTTGTCCAATTGTACTTATACTCATACATACCTACATAATTTCATTCACGCCTTTTTCCCTTCAGACCACTTCCCTCCACTTGCTACAGACCAAACACATCTATGTATTTCGCTTCATCCTAAATAATCCTTTGCCTCATAAATGCACGTTGGTTGAGGGTACCTTGCCATAAAAATAAATAAACACGCAAAACAAGTGTTTCACCTCTATCAATCTCTGGCGTTTCCGTTTCTTTACGATTATCTAATCAATCTTATCTATTAATATCTATCAATTAATACTCCATATCTGTGATAAGGCGGTATAATTAAAGCATTGATTTTGAATTAAATGTTATCTTATATGTTTACGTCAGTATGTGCAGTGATTTGTGAAGTGAATATTGTTTTAAGACAACAAAAAAAGTTGAAAATAACTGATTGTTGAATTGGAAAGGACGGAAATAGTCTTAATGTGGTAATTGGTAAGTAAATTACGGTTTAATGGACTGTAGTCACCGATTTGCGCTTCGTTAAAGACATAACGATCAAATTACGACATCATTAATCAAAATTTATAAGGATTTTCATAGTAAAATGGGATTCAAAGACCTTTCCACAAAATTAAACTAAATTTAAATTTTGATGTAACTTTACTACGTGTAATATGACTTTATATACTCTTCCTATAATAGCCTAGTGACACCGTAGCTCCAATTGACTCAAGTAAATATAATATTATATAAAAGAATACATACATGTAATGTACTCGTACTTATAAGATCCAGACTATTGTTTATTATTAATTAATCTATTGATAAATAAACATTATGATGTAGGTTTGTAGTTTGCTTTGCAAATATGAACTTAAAGCTTCTAACAAGTAATTAACTTTCCTGGAACTGATATCTTATATCATGGACTTTGATTCATTGTTTATTGAAAGCCAAGGCTGGGTTATTAACGACTTGCAGACTGGTATTTTCTTATACCGAATATATTTTTTTTAGTCTGGCAATTTGTTTTGTTTAAAATCATTGTCGAAACTGCCCCGCTTAAATCCTTAACAAAGATTTAATTATGGCGTTGACAGCCGCTCAAAAAGTTGTGTTTTACTTTACAGTTGAGTTCTTTTGACAGTGATTCTAAACAAGAGGTGATTGGCCTTTTTTTCTTTCTTGTTTTCTTGATTTCTTGTTTAAAATAATACCTAATCGATAAAATATAGTTTTTTTTTTGCCTACCTCTATTTTCTATTTATAATATGTATTTATTGATACTTTATAAATAGTTTCCGTGAATGTTTCGATATTTTTAGAGAAACCCAATTACCAAGTAGAAGCACTTAAAGGGCTCGATATTATTAAAACTTAATATCTAACTCCGTGTTGCAGAAAAATCTGTTAAATTTCTCACCCGATATTTAAACATCGTGTTATTTTTCTTCTGATTTTGACAATGAAAGTGTCGAAAAAGCCTTTTTAAGTATTCAATTCTTACATGTTCCAACCTTTAATCAAGAAAGGCTTCATTTGACAGAAATATAGCTACTTTTTTGTGAACTTAATAAAGAATAAAGGTCTCTGAAAAACAATTCTTTCTAGTCAGAAATCGTGGAACTCAATTCGATATCTCTTTGTCACAAAATTTAGTTACGTACAAACACCAAATTTTACTTACTTGGTACATTTTTGCTACATTTTATTTAGGTACTAGGATCTCTATAAAACTGTAGATACTCGTCTTTTCGTCCCAAGGATAACCAACAATTTTCAGAGGGTCAGTTAAAACCCGACGACTGGCATTAAAATGGAGGACAAGGAGGCAATTGCTTACATATTTCCCAAGTGACGTCAAACTACAGGATTGGGATCATTTTCAGTTCATAAATAATTAAATCTTCGTGTAAGATACGTGATTGTGAATTAAATTAGATATTTACGTATTCTGTTAGTATTATAAACACCAAATATTATATAATGGATTTCTGTTACATACCTACCTCTTCTTTTTTTTAAGAAAAGTGTACAACATTATTGTAGCTTTTACAAAGGAAAAACAAGTTTCTATTATATTTAAATATCGAATTTAAATTTCCAAGATAAGAGAATAAATTACGTTAAAAATCGCTGTTGTCGGTAGTTCGACTACTGTATTTTTTTTGTTTTTGTAGAAATTGTGTTGTATTCGCTTTGGAAGTAATTGCGAGACTTATAAGATGCTAACTATTTAGGTACTACTCATGTGGGCCGGGCCCTTAGCATTTTAATAACCATAAGATTTCATGATTCAAAATAAAGACATAAGTACAAATGTGATGAGAAGAAAAGTCTCCCTTTTACGGAAATTCATAGAGATAGAATAAAAGATATCTTTTATTGATTGATGAACACAAAAGTACAAGTATTGGTGCTCTATAATAGAAAAATGTAAGCGATAACAAAATACCAAAAGTACACGCGCGGAAATAACAACCAATACATCAATGACATGACTTTAACACAACATCGGAAATATTGTTTGTTAGGTATAGTTCGAAATGCCAAAGAGTTAGAAAAAATATTCTTACTAATCCTACTCCTACTACTTAAAAATGTCAAAGTTTGTGCCGATGGATGTTTGTTACTCTTTCACGAAAAAACAAGAACAGAACAGAACAGATTTTAATGAAACTTGGCAATATTATGGCTTATACATCAGAATAACACATCGGCTATATTATTTTAATATAGCATGTTTATGTTTCAAGATATGACGATAAATGCATATGAAGTCGGGGGCAGCCTCTAGTATTAAAATAAATGTCAATGTTTGTGCTAATAGATGGATGGGTGTATGTAAGGATGTTTGTTACTCTTTTACGTGAAAACTTCTGAACAGATTGTGATGAAACCTGGCAATATTGTGGTTTAGGTATACATTATTTTACGATTATGTCCATTTTTCAGGATATGACGATCGACCGTATGAAGTATGAAGTTTCGTGTCTTGTCAAATATGAAGGAAGTTAATCAAGCTGTTTGGAAAATCATGAAATAGAAATAAGTAAGGGCTTAAAAAACAGTTTCAAAGTGATAGTCCAAAGTGAATTGGATACCTATTCGTTTTGCTAAAGCTAATAAAATCTTATTCGCTGTTATTTTTAGGCCGACTTTAATATTAATACCAACTATTCCATCAAAAAGATAAAATTACTGAAGAATTTATAATTCTAAGTGATTTTTCCTTTTTCTTCAAGTACCTAGTTGTTGAATATTTTATAGAGGATATTAAAATGTTAATGGAGACTCTGTTCAAACGGAAAATATATCAGAACTTTATAAAACGCTTAGGTGTTTAAAAAAATAACATTTTTTTCAATGTTATTCAAATTTTTATTAGCACACCATAGATGTTACAAAGTAGTTTAAAAGTAAGTATCCAGTACCAGGTATGGACCCTGAATAGGGCACGGTTATGAAGCGCAGCTACGTTATAATATAAACTTATATATAATCTTTGTACCTAATGAGATCAAAGTTGATGATACAGTCATGTTAATGATGTATCGTATTGTTTTTTTGCACATGAAGGTAGGTACTTGTACTTTTGGTATGTATAATGAATTTTAAAGTGTTTTTTCCTCCAAGTAGTTATTAACTACGTATTTTAGTGAATATTTAAATGTTAATGGAGGCTTTTTAAAACTAATATATAAGATGATTTTGAAATCTATCGGAATAATCTAATCGGAATTCTTCAGTCTACTTTTATTTACATTGAATATAAGTAATTTAAATGACTTTTATATAAGAAAAAGTTTAATTTTTTAAAATCATTTTCATAAAAAGTCGATCAATGGTCACTGCAAAATAAATATGGATTATTTTATTAGGTACTTATTGTAAGTACTTTATTAAATTTCAAAGTTTGAATCTGTGGCAAAAGTTGTTTGAATTCTCACGTAGAACCGAGAAAATAAAGTTAAAATACTTTAAAATCAGCCTGTAAAACATTCGCTTTGGATACAAATTGCCTTGTGGTTACTAAAAGGTTTTCTAAAACATGCGTAATAAGGGTAGAGGGGATCCCATGTTCGTTCAAACATAGCAGCCGCTAAATGAAGGCTAAATCTGAATTAATTGTAGTTTAATTAAGTATTTATTTTAAAGGAATTTACGGCTCAAACAATATTCTTTATTATTGTAACAAAAATATATATTCACTTTTACATATATTTATAAGTACTAAAAAGCCCTACCTATTTAATATATTAGGTGATGTCTGTGTCGTGATTGTGCGGTATCTCTAATTAATTTCCATCATCAACATGCTTTTAATTATTTTACTAAATAACTTTTTATTCTAGGAAGATCATTAATTAGCGACAATGATTCCTCACGCAGAGGATTCTAAGCAAAAGGACGATACAGACTCGTTTGATTACGATTCCAAGGCCAAAAGTAAGTTTTTATGAGAATAATTATACATTTTTTACACACATATTTTTGCGACGGAATGCGTAAGAAACCAAAAAGGTTCTCAATATCACAACCAATGTTTGTTTGCTACGTCTGGTGTCTGGTAAAAATAGGTCACGTAGTAGGTACCAAATAAAATTTTAGGCACATGATGAAAGTTAGGTTTTTGTTTGGCTGTGGCGTAAAATAGAGTACCTGAGTAACTGTCGACGTCTCACATGTAATTAATTATACATTCTTTTACCTTTTCATTAGTTTACGGGTGGATTGACGAAGACAATTTGGAAAGGTTCTTTTGTTAAGTAATATTTTATTTTGTTTTTCAGAAGTAGAATGGCACCACGTTATACTTCTCAATAGACCACTGAAAGTGTTAATAGTGGCAATTTGCCTTGGTATCATAGGCCCAATGCTAATGTATCACTATCTATATTTCCCAAGTTTGGATCTACCCCCTTCAGATGGATATTCAGTTGGATCTTGCCTTCTTCCTCGAACTTCTAGATTATTCTGCGGCCCTGGTAAAGAAGGCAGCACAGAATGTCACCCAGAATGCTGTTACGATTTCGATAGCCACGTTTGCTTTCATAGATTTCCGTCACGGTTCACTTATATTTTAGATGAAGAAACTTGGACTGAAAACGCAACATTACGAAGTAGAATCGATACGACACCATTTTCTTCGCAAGAAAGCATTAGAAATATCAAACTGTCTATAGATGAAGTATCACACACTCATGCCACTGTCATATTCTACGATCCACAACATTCGCAGTTTGTAGGACAGAGAATTCCTGAGAAAAATTACCTGTATGAAGTATCAACGCCTGAGTTGAATGTAATAATAACTGATACGGTTGGTAACGAAATGTTCAGTACAATAAGAGGACCAATAATCGGTGCAGAAAATATTTGGGAAATTGCTTTCAAGCTTACTGAGGAATTTATGTATGGATTAGGAGAAATACCTCTAGAAGATGGTACGACGAAAGTTTTGTACAATCACGCTGAAGGATTTAATGACATACCTTTGATATTCGCGAAACAGAATAACTCGTATCATGGACTGCTGATAGATGTTATAGAACCAACTGAAGTGAGCGTGAAAGGTGACAATCAAATTGTTGTTAGAAGCATAACAAAAGCAGGTTTGAAGTTTCATTTGTTTTCTGGTCCAACGCCGCACGATATTATGGAGGATGTAAGAGGATTAATGGGATCTAAAACGAAACTAGAGTACTGGATGCTGGGCGCACATATATGTGGGTAAGTGGCCTTCTCAGAGCCTAATCTACATAATAATACTACCAATAACCATTAGATGACTATTCGTTTTTTGAATAGATATTTTATTTCGTTCTTATTAGAAATAAACGCCTTGAACGTTTGAAGGGCAAACAGAACAAAAAGGGAAAACATTTCTTGGAAAACGAGGGAGTTTCTTAGAAGTTTAATTCATAGGTGCAGTGCAATAAAATATATAAGATTTTTCATCAAAACGAGCAAATAAATCTAATCATTTCTTTTGCGTTCAAGTTTAAATAGTTTTCATGGAGTTTCTCTAGAATAAGCCCGACAACCTGCATAACTAGAAAAACTTTATAGAGATATTCTGAATTAGTTACAGACTTCAATCTAAACATAAACCAAAAAATGAGGTGGTTCTCAATTTAACTGATTGCTTTTAAGCCATGCTTCAGCTGGGCAATTCTTCTCTTTTAAAATCAATGGTGAAAACCACTCAATTCCATAAACCAACTTTTTATAAAACTACAATGTAATAAATTCTTACTGCCTATATTGATTTGTATTTAGCCGGGATAGGTATATAATTGAGTTAGTTTAACAGTGATTTTAAAAAAGAACTCCCATTATTACAAAACGAATTTTAAAGATAGTTCTAGGACTAATGTCATTTTTTGACGTTTTGTCCACAGTCGAAACGTCAAAAATTGACATTGGTTCTAGTTCTGTAATTAAGGGGGGAAGAGCCATACGCCATATGTTTACAACATCAGTTTCAAGAGGCTTAAAGGTGTTAAAACTATATCTACTTATTCAGTCAGTTTTTATTCATGTTCATTCTTTAAATAGACACATATGACATAATCAAAGTGCTTATCTAGCCACGATTCAGCGAAAACCGCACTTAATGTTGCCTTAAGCCTGTGATAATCTCATCTTAATATACTTAGTATTACCATAGAGAAATATAATATATACTACGTACAAGTTAGGTTCTCAGGTAGGTTAGGTTTACTAAGGTACTTACATGGCCTCAAACTACGCTTCATATTTTACATTCAAGATTCGACTATCTAACTTAATATATTATATTATGTTCTATTTATAATCTCTCTCCACTGAAGCAAATGTATTTTATGTAGGTAGCCCTGTTTTACTACCTAAAATAGTCGCTATTACTTTTTATAGACATAGATTCAAGATTCAAAGTCACGTATAGAGTCTAAATCTATTGTTATTTTTTGTGCCATTTTTCTATAAAAGCTTTTTAATATTTTGGTAGTTACTTAAAAACTATGCAAAGGTTACCAACTTTGTTATAATGTCAATATTTTATGAATTATGGCATTTGTGTAATGCGAAAAACACACAAAATATTGCTTTTTATATCGTAACCTTTTTATCCTTCCGGTTTTTTTCCCTGTTTTTTCCCTTTCTTTTCCTTTTTCGTAACGTTATTGTTGAGCCAAAGTTCTGATCGTTACGCATTTCATTTCTGGTTGCAAAACAGGAAAGTGTGCCTAAGTAGAAAGTTACAAATCATTTCTTAAGGCAAATTCAAAGTGAATAAAATGAAAACTGGACTTAATAATTGGTTTACTACGGTACCTTTTGATTCAAAACATAACATATAAACTTTTACTGACTTGTTTGAATTTTGACTTGACTGTTAAAGATTGTTTAATTTAAATCTACTTATTTTGTAAATAAAAAAGATAAACTTAAGGATTTATAAGGAAAATTTAAACAACTAAGCAGATAGACGAAGGCATAGAGCACGCTTAGAGCTACGTAAGCCTCGTTAAAAAAAGGTATTTAAAAAATAAGAATGATACCTACATGTTTTTGAAAAACTTGAGCTTTTTTCACTTGTAAATTATTAAATTGTTGCTTTTCAAAACTTTTAGTAGATATTTACATTTCAATCGAAATATTTAATAAGATTCTGGGTACTAGATATTGTACGAAGTTACTTCTAGTGAAAACTTATAAAAACTAGGTACACAAGCGCGAAAAGTGTATCTAACAATTATTAAGCCTTTTTATAAATATAATTTTACGAAATAAGATTACAGAAAACGAGTACCGTCTGCACGTCATTTCGATTCAACTTCAGCAAAATATTTTCAATTTTCAAATTTTGCGCAATTATTTGCATTCTCCAAGGAACTTTTGCTTAAAAATTTCTAGGATTTCTTGGATCCTTTGATAATTGAAGGTGAATAAACTCTGAGAGCGCTTAAATCTTACTTAGATAAATTTTATGTTTTTAATAAGCTATTTGCGATTAAATTTTCTATGTGAGTAGGCAGTTACATGTCGAAGCATACTTATAATTAAGTATAGTATAGGTATTATGATAAATACTTTGCATATAAAAGTAAGATTAGGTAGGTTCTTACGAATACAAAGACATTTATGTGTAAGTTATTATGTAAGCATGCAGCAGGGTGAGTTTAAAATTAGAAGACAAATCGTAATCCCAGACCTTACTCATGAATGCAAACAATTCTTGGTATGAGGTCAAGTTCATCAGCATTAAAAACCATACATGTGACACCAAATTAATTCTCTCAAGAGGCCTGTAGAGCTGACGACTAAATATATATTTAACAACAACTTCATATAACTTTATATCTACAAGCGCAGCATACCTTCTACAGTATAAAGATATTAATTAAAATTTCATTGCAACTTAAACTTAAATTATGTTCTAAGAGTGAACTTTCATTTATGTTTTAATATTCTGCACAACAAACTTCAAAAGGGTACCCCTTCAATAAAGTATGACTAACTACTTACTAAAGGTCGTATTCTGCATTATAAGTAAATCCTACTAATATTATGAATGTCAATGTTTGTGCCGATAGACGGATAGATGGGTGTAACCCTTTACGCAAAAACTACTGAACAGTTTTAATGCAACTGCAATATTTTAGCTTGCACATCAGAATAACACATAGGCTATTATTTATTTTAAGATATTCCCCCTTATTACAAAACTATTTATATTTACTTATATGTAGTTCTAGGACTAACGCGGATAAATGACGTTTCGGCTATAGACAAAACGTCAAAAAAAAAGAGTTTGTGTTTATTTTCCAAGATATGACGATAAATGCATACGAAGTCATGGGCAGCATCTAGTATTAAATAAATTTAAAATTATTTTTCATTTCAGTACTGAACCTACGTCAGACCCCTACGAATTCTTGAGTGCTTTCATAACAGAGGCTTCTCGAGATAAATTACCGTATAATAGCCATTGTGGGGTTCCTATTATCTTTAATAACAATCAATGTGAAGACATTGAAAGTAACATAGAGGGGGCGGCGAACTTAATCAAAAATCATAATAAGAAATTTGTACCTCATATTTCGCCGCATGTAAGTATGCTTAACCATTTTATCATGACGTTTTCGACCCTTATTCCTGTAAAAAATAATGAGGATTATGATTAATGAAAGAAGAAGAATGAATGAATGAAGAGGGTTACCGAATGAAGATGAAAAATGCAATAACTGTGTATGTTATGAGAAAATACATTTGCTCGTTACATTACAGTAATCAAATTGTAATTTAACTCTCGAATTAGGTTCTACTTACTGCACTTCCGGAGTCAATAAGTAGATGTAATAAAATATCATTATTATTTAATATGTATTAACAATATACATACTTTATCTCTTTGTATGCAATAAAGTATTTATCTATCAGGTATACCTACTGCATTTAAACTAGTATCTAAATCCTAGCAAGTGAACCTGAGAGAAAATAGGGCCCAGCTGTGGGTTTATTGTTTAATCAATGCCCTATTGTAACAGGTTGTAGCGAATCTTAATTTATGCTACAGCTTATTCTATGAGATTTCATATTGTTTATAGTTCAAAAAGTGTCTGAAGAGTTTCGTGAAACTAGTTGAATAGACCTGTTGATTATTTAGCATGAAATCTGAAATGAATTCTTTAGCCTCACCGCTCATAAATAAACAATAAACCTTTTAATTTATTGAATAAAACACAATAAAGTAACGTGATTGCTACGAGTAAATAAGACAAAATACTATTTGCTACTCTGAATTAAATCAAAGGAAACAAGCATAAGTAATTAAATATGCGGGTAATTATGAGAGAAAGTGAAGCACGTAATGTGCCCTTACTAATTTACTTATCTAGTGATTTATTTATTTACCCTTCTTTCCTTTGATTTAAGTCAATGTAACCAACAAGCATATACCTGTACTTACACGCCAATTAGCTTACTCTTTTCTTTTCAGATATTACACAAAGAACCTGATACATCGGACGATAATAGCACAGAAATAGTAGAAACAAAAAACGATCTAGATTGTTCAAGATTCCTACCAGAGTTCGAAAACTTAATGCTCCGTACACATGACTCTAAAGAACTTTACAAAGGGGAAATTGCGAATACTTCTGCCTTATACCCCGACTATAAATACGCAGATATATCATTTATGCGAGCTTTGTGGAATAGAACCGATATAGATGGAGCTATATTGGAAAAGACATGGCCCTTTGATAATTCTACAAAATATCACAATGAAACATACGGCTTACTGCCTTATTTTAATGAGGTAACATTTATTCTCTGTTTCCAATTCTGATCCCTTATACTAGCTCTACTGGCTGTTAATATCGCAGATAGACCGCATATCGCATAGCAATCATTTTGTTTATGAACTCACAGCCAAATCAGTGCTGTTTCTAGAACCAGAACTAGTGTAAGTAGTCATAAAAAGTCCTAAAAAGTATAAAAAGTCCCTTTTTGTAAAATATCGATGTACCTACCTATTTTCTTAGAAAATATTTTTTCTACAAAGTTTAAAGTGTAATGTGATATTGAAAATGCTACGCCGTCAACGGTGATGAAAGTCAAATCAAAGATTCAATTATTAATATAGGAAAATTTTCATAAATATAATAACTTACGAGAATACTTGTATCGATATTAAGCTTATAATGATAAGTCTGTATATTATTTTATCTTGAGATGTAATAATTAGTTTAATAGGCCTCTAATTAAGTTAGTTACTTAGGTATTTATAATTGCTTGGTTACCTTAATTTTTAATTATATCACGACCGTTTGACACTTAACTGTGTTACTAATTAATTGAAAGCAATAATTAAGTTTAAAAACAGATAATTTGATAATTAAGTAAACACTTATTTACCTACATGAATTAAAAGTAGTAAATACAAGTTTAAAAGTTAAACAAAAGCAGTTAGGGAAACAAAAATATTGTTACAGAATTTTGCAAGAGCTTTCAATCATACGCCCCAATGGAACACAACGTGGCCTAGAGGAGAAATGTACATTTACGCTCACAGCCAATACGGGAACCATTTCGCAGAGGCTTTCAGGATTGTATCTGACATACCATTATGGGTTACGAGTCCTCGAATGAGCGGAGAAATTGTAAACATACAAAATACCGACGCCAGTTGGACAAATATGCACAAACAACTTATTGGAACCGCTTTAGGAGGCATATCAGGCCAATGGCTTATGTCAATCCCTATTTGCGGAGACACCGAACATTTTAACATGACGACACAGTCGAGTTTATGCGTGAAATGGTACATGGCAGCCACATACCTACCACTGATCAAAATACATTCAGACACAATAAGAAGAGACCCTTTGGCCTTCTCTGGCACTAACAAATTGTACATAATCACAGCATTGCAGCAAAGATTAAGTTTACTGCCGTATTTTTACACGACTCTACAAACTGGGCCACTTTTGAGGCCTATGTTTTATCAGTTCCCGTTTTCAGAGGCTATTAGTAATGTGAAATCTCAATTCAGCGTGGGCGATGATTTGTTAATAGTTCCAAACCTACAGCCAAGCCAGAGTCATGTACACGTGTGTATGCCGCCAGGAAATTGGTTTGAATTCTGGAGTGGCCTGCGGTTGCCAGCGGAGGAGGGCGAAGTGGTTACCATGACAACCACAGAAGCGGATTTATTGACTTTAGTTCGCGGCGGCTCTATCATTGTTATGCAAAAAGTAAGTGTCTATTTAGAGCACAGATTTAAAAACAAGTGATTTAAAGTTAATTTGTTATTAGGTAAATAATCTTGAATCTAAAGTCTAAAATTATCCTTAGTTTGATCGATACAGTTTTTTCTTATTACGATATTCAGCCTGTAAATTCAACCTTACAGCGTTTGTCCCAAGTAACTACTAACTTAAGTAAGTAGTGTTGTATAAGTGTAGTGTATTCCTTTCATGAACATTTTTTACATTTTTTTTTTCAGGATGTAGAGGAAACAGCAGAAAAAACTCGGTTGAATTCTGAGTTCTCGCTGACAATTGCTCTACATTGTGAAGCAGTCAACGCTAGTGAACATAATATTGATTATTATGTTTTTGATTATTATGATAACCTTGTAAATACCACTTGCTACGCAAAAGGCAGTCTTTATCTGAGTGAAAATATTACGATCATATTTGACTCAAATGCTAAAAATGTAACCATATCATCTCTAGGTGAAGATTTCAAACCCTTGTGTAATCATTCAGAAGCAATCTGGACAAATAAAATAAAAGAGTTAAATATATTCGGTTTACCGGAAGATTTAAATAACTATGATCATCATAAACATGTTGCAACGTCTATAGATCTATGTGAACTACAACTTCAAGAAAATATTGTATTCAATTTTGAAAGCTGACTTAGAAAAGAATTTCAATCATAACAAAATATATATTTGCTAACTAATGAGATATGTAAGAGTAGACTAGATTTTGTCGACTATAAATTTAAAATACCAAAATTTAAAAATAAATATTCAAAATGGAATACTTACTGATCCTTTTTGAGATTTTAACCTTTATCATCACGACATAATAATGTACCTACAGAATAAATATCAACACTTATTAACGAGCTGAGCTACTATTAGATAAAAGTACAATATTGGCTTTCTTACGTAATTGTATATGTTTTTGTAATCATACAGATAAGAAATTGTATAGTTCCACTGCAGGGGACATTAACGCGACCTGACCTCCTCGAACTTTGATAAATCTGTATATCGAGCAAATAAACTCACATTACATAAACAGAAATTGGCCAGGACGGTTATCTGTCAAACAACAGTCCGTATTCTCTCATGAAAGACGAAATTCAACCAGCGTGCGACGAAAAGAAGGAACCACAGAAGGAATATCAAAAAGGTCAGTTTCAAAACCCTAGCGCCAGAATGCCGAATATCAAAGTGTTTACTGGTAGCTCCCATCCTGATATGGCAAAGAAAATCGCTGCAAGACTTGGCCTTGACCTCGGCAGAGCTACCACCAAGACATTCAGCAACAAAGAAACAAATGTAGAAATAGGCGAATCTGTAAGAGGCGAAGATGTTTACATCGTCCAAAGTGGATGTGGTGAAATTAACGATAACCTCATGGAGCTGTTTATTATGATCAACGCTTGTAAAATTGCCTCAGCTTCGCGAGTCACTGCTGTAATACCGTGTTTCCCTTACTCTAGACAAGATAAGAAAGAAAAGAGTCGCGCTCCAATCACAGCTAAATTACTTGCTAATTTAGTTTCCGTCGCTGGTGCCGACCACGTCATCACAATTGATTTGCACGCCTCGCAGATACAAGGCTTCTTCAACATTCCCGTTGACAATCTGTACGCTGAACCGGCGATTACAAAATGGATTAAAGAGAATATTCCAGAATGGAAGAGCAGCGTGATGGTTTCCCCAGACGCTGGTGGCGTTAAGAGAATGACAGCGATCGCTGATAGGCTGGACATTGACTTCGCTATCATCCACAAAGAGAGACAGAGAGCTAACCAAGGAGACTCGACGGTACTTGTCGGAGACGTGAAGAATAGAACAGCAATCATGGTCGATGATTTAGCTGATACTTGTGATACGATTTTGAAAGGAGCAGTCAAGTTGCAAGAGGCTGGAGCAACGAAAATCTACGCTTTAATGACTCACGGTGTCCTCGCCGGTGATGCTATAGAAAGGATTAACAAATCTTGTTTGGAAGCTCTTGTAGTGACGAACACGATTCCTCAAGAGAAGAATATGAAACAGTGTCCTAAATTACAAGCCATTGATGTTTCAGTGATGCTTGCTGAGGCAATAAGACGCACACATTATGCTGAATCAGTCTCGTACTTGTATACAAATGTACCTTATGAATAAATAAGAATTTAATAAATATTCTAATACTTGCCTTCAGCAATAATCACATCGAGAATTTGGAGAGAAAAAATATTATTGATAGGTACTTAGAAATAGTAATAAATAAATATTGTTTCATGTCTTATCTCTGTTTAAACAAAATATATTCCGTCTTACATTAATAAGAATATTAAAACAAATTAGGTACCTATTGTACCTACTTTAATAATGTCTACAGCGATAATATGATTAACAGTTAGGTAACGTAAACATGTAAATAGTTACGTAAGTAGGTATAAAGTAAATAAATTAAAAAAATAGATACCTATCTACTATAATATTTTTCCTGATCAAAATAATAATTCACTATAGCTACCTACCCTACTTAAATAAAGAGATACCTACTATATCATAATGATTTGTTTTTTTTTTAACCATAGATGGGTACAGTAGGTACGCTTAATAACGTTTGGACCAAAAAAATAATTTACTTACGCGAGTAAAGGAGATAGATACAATATTTCGCCTTTATGTTTCTAGTTTCTACTAAGAGGTACTCTGTATGTATTAATATGTATTATTTTCCTAGAATTTAAATAATCAACTACTTCTATTTTATGGGTAGGTAATCAATATCCTTAGTTATTTTCGAAATAAAGGTAAGTAAATAAAAGTTTGGTTGCTCTATTTTTTCTTCGTAAAGGTTTTCTGGGTAAGATTACCAAATAGGCACATAGGCTCATTACCTACCTAATTGGAGGTTGATGCAATTATCTTTCTTAGTCAACATGTACATATTATCACCAATTATGGTTACTACTTAGTAAGTAGTAAGTACCTTTATTATTTTATAGACAAACTCAAGAAAGAATATTTGTCGAGACTCTATCTAGATACGACTACTGCCATCTATGGTTCACGCAATGTAACACTACGTGCATAGAATGGGAGGGCCGCTGTGAGGTAAAATGACCAGAGTCCAAATAGATTACATCTTTCCTTTTAGTAAACAAGATAGCTACAGCACGGCTCTGTGATTCTAACCTATAAAATTTTGGAAATTACGATTACTTAGTGTTAATTTGAAAAAATAAATGTGTTAAAAGCCTTTTATTTAATCAGTAGTAGTCAGTGTTTACTTACAGAAATCTTAGCATTTCTCTATGTACAAACAATCGACAATCACCGTTCGTTCATATCAAATTGTTAACTAAGTAATTTTGTTTACTTCTAGCCACAACACTAAAGTTATAGGTAAGTAGGTACCTACTTACCTGAGTATTACTTAGATAAATATTTAAGTACTTATTATTTTTTCAAACTCTACTTACCAACAGTTTAGGTAGGTAATCGTTTTTATTAAAGAAAAATGGACTTCAGCCGATAAGGGCTGTAAAATTTACGGTCAGGTAATTAGGTACTATTAGATAAGTAGGTACCTACCTATCTAAAGGTGAGTTCGTACTTTGTTGTTCCAACTTTGCACTTAACTTGAAATCAAACTCTTTTTCCAATCTTAGGTCATTAAATCGAGTAGGTATGACTTCAATAAATTTGGTAAATAATTTGAGAAATCATATTTTTAATAGAACTGCTTATGCGTTCAAAAACTCATGTTCAGCGGGAAGGAATGTAAATAGAACAACTGCGGCTGATTTCAAAATGGTAAGTTTTTTTAACCTAGGTACTATAATTACATAGCTAACATGTTTCTACTTGTAAGTAGGTACCTCTCGGAAAATTGAGTGTAGGTATCTTACTTACCTAGGTACATAAATAACAACAATTTAATTGAGATAACATTTTACCGATCATGTAGGTATCTATCTATAATATTGCATTTAACCATTTTAAAGTCTATAATAACTTCAGTAAGAGCTTATGTCCTAGTCATGTGTTTGTTTTATTTTAGGTGAATAGAAAAATGTCAACAACGCTTTACAAAGTGGACCCAAGTCCACCTGCAAGGGCGACTATGATGTTAATAGACCTATTAGGTCTTAAATTTAATATGGAAGACCTGAACCCGGTAATGAGAGAACAGGATGATCCTAAGTTTGTTAAAGTAAGTCTTAACTATGGTTTAACTATCACAGAGCAATATTTATGCGATGAAAGTGTTTAATGTACCTACCTTCTTACCTATTGCGAAAACTCAAATGAAATTATGAAATAGGTACTTATCTTATGTCTTTGAGTGGGTAGGTTAGGTACATACATACTAGGTACTAAAAAGCTACACGTACCTATATTGCGCTATTTTTATTTCAGATGAACCCTATGCGAACTATTCCTATTTTAGATGAAGGTGATTTCAGTTTAGGAGACAGGTTTGTAACGTAAATTATAAAATAATCAACGTACTCATTAAAATAACTTATGTTAAGTTTTATATTTGTAAAATTTATTTACTGTTTGGCTTTCCCGCCATTAAAAGTTTACCCATGTGACAGACACGTTTACTTTTTTTTTAATTACTTTCAGCCACGCAATAATGATCTATTTATTTGATAAATATGCAAAAGCAGAACATTCTCACCTCTATCCTGAAGATAAAAGGAAACGCGCTAAAATTCACCAAAGGCTTTTCTTTGACTGCGGTATTCTGTTTCCTAGATTACGAGCTGTAATGGTAAGAATTTTTTTTAAACTTTAACATTCGTGCATCGTGCATTCGTGTGCATTCGTCATTCTATTTTACCAAAAAGTTTTATTGTGAGAGGAACCACTACCCTAACCAGGCAATGTACCTACTTAATAAAAACTTTTTGCTCATTTAATAACACACGTACTGTCCACTTCCCAGAAAAAAAATCCTTTGAAAATGCCTTTTGAATGGTCACTTTTTCTTTTTTTTTCTTCATAAAGGCTTTTACTACATTTTTTTTAGCAAAACATAACAGTTTAAAAGTAGGTACCTGTATACTAAATTAAATTCCTAAAAAGAGATTTTATTACTTTCAGGCACCAGCTTATTCGGGAAGACTCACTGAGCTGTCTAAATTCATGAAAATAAATATGGAAGACGCTTACAATATGCTCGAGGAATATTTATCTGAAACTACTTACATTGCTGGCGACGAATTGACGATAGCAGACTTGAGTGTGTACACTACAACGCAGGCGTTGGATATTCTTCATAGTGTTGATGAAAAAAGGTGAGGAGAAAAAGCACCTGTTTTATAAAATTCAGTATTAGTATTGACGGATAAATTAATCATAGGCATTCTATACTCAAAGATCATAGGCGTGTTTGTTTGGCTAACTCAAACCTGCAGGCTAGCAAACGTGCCGTGGGAATGTGTTAAATGTGTCATACAGACAGAAAACAAAAAATGTCTCTCCCAATACTATGTCTCTCCTGTTCCCTAAAGTTAAGGACACTCTGGAAGCTAATTTCTGATTTTGATGCATATCCGCATAATCTGTGCCCGATGTAGTTTTGGCCTATAAACATTTTGGGGATTAGATGCATCAGTATCCTTAATCATCAGGAACAGGAAAGACAAATTTTGTACCTAATTCTGTGTACGACTCAAATAGGGTAGAATCAATGACAGAATGACGTGATATAACTGTCACATATCATGGCGCGTGTGTTGCTAACTCGGTTGCTAAACATGTTTTGTTTTGACTCTAGTTAACTCATCGCATACCGTAATTATTTGCCTTCTACCCGGTTCCAATGTAATTTTCTCAAAAATAATGTTTTTTTTCTCAGATGCCCAAAACTAAAGCAATGGTTAAAGAGAATGTCGGAACAAGACGTTGTGAAAAGAGTGAACGAACCAGGCGGAGAGATGCATGGGAAAATGCTTATAGAAATTATAAAAATTAATAGCGAAAATCAGAAGCAGAAGTCAAAACTTTGAAATAAGTACTAAGGTTCCCCATTTTTATGGCGTAATTTTGGACCAATCTCCTGAGATTTTTATGGTTAGGCATTTTTGTATTTACTTACTTGTTTATTGGTTATGGTTTTGTTTTGTTTTAAAGTGTTACAAACATAATTTATTGGTATATTTGTTTATTTATTTAGGTACTTATTACCCAATTGATTGATATTTCTAGACTGAAAATGTAATATTAATGAAGGATGAAAACAAAACAAATTTTAAGAATCACAGGTTTTTTATTCAATAACTAAAAAGAAATGCAAAGAATTTTCCAACTTTACACTCCAGTAACGTCTAGGCTATCATTATGGATAACTTTAATGAGAAATGAATGATTACAAAAAACGTTACACATTAAACATTTCCTATAAGTCTTATAGTCTTTCGTGAACGCCCATCGCACTTGAGAACATTATAGCACTTAACAATATTAAAGTACACATACATTACTCGAGATATCCACGGTCAGTCATACTTAACACAACTTATATCAGTATTGCGTATGGAATTAGAGGTTACAAATATTACAATCACGCAACTCCGATTCACTTGTCGATTTGGATGTGATCACGTGAGTGCACGTGGGCTCCGGGCGTTACTGTCAGCTGATGCACGTTTAGTCTTAAGGATAGGGCGAAGCCGGCGGACATTAGCCGTCTTCTTTCGGTGGCGTGAACCAACCTGCAAATACAGATAGAGGAATTAGGAAATAGTATTGATTCTCACTAGAAGCCGTTCATGTAATTGGGATGATGACTACATTCAAAAAATTGAATTATAATTAGTCCGTATTTTAGGCTATCAATAAATATTTGAAACACATTTTTTACTGGATCAAATACATAAAAAAATACAAAGATACAGAGCATCAAAGTTACGGAGTGGGGGGTTTTTACGTCACCATCGAGTAAAAATCGTACTCAAACGTGACGTCACGAGCAACTTTAACCCAGTGTATCTTTGTTATTTTTGGTTTAAGAGAAAAAATACTTGTCTAATATTTTAAAATAATCTATGTGATGGAGTAAAAAAATTTTTTTAGTCATCATGCCTATTGAGGATTATGAAAAACCACATTTGAGGTAAACATAGCAGTTGTGTCAGCTTATGGACGTCCACTGCTGAACAATAGCTTCCCCCAAGGATCTTCACAACAACCGGTCTTGCGCTGCCCGCATCCAACGGCTTTCCGCGACTTTCACCAGGTCGTCGATCTACCTTGTTGTACGCCTTCCCACACTAGTGTTGCAGAACAATCGATAGTTAAAACAATCGATTGTTAAACGTCATTCATTCATTCATTCATCGTTGTAAAAACATGTACCCTATCGATTGTGTTTTTTTTTTGTGCTTTTTTTATTTGTTTTTGTGCTTTTTTGTGATAGTATCGATAGTATTGCTGTTAACCGATACTATTGCAGCGAAAGCACAATCGATAGGGTACATGTTTTTACAACGATGAATGAATGAATGAATGACGTTTAACAATCGATTGTTTTAACTATCGATTGTTCTGCAACACTGTCCCACACTACGTCGTCCAGTGCAACATAGCAGTTGGTTATACTTAAAGGTTTAATCGACTAGCAAGCAACATCTTAAATATCTTATCGACGGCCTAATTTTAGATAAAATATGCTTGTTTTTAATTACCTATATCTTTGTTGTCTACAAAAAATAAATTCATTTGTACTTTGGAAAAAAGAGCATCAAAACAAAATCTGAGAATCCATCATCATCATCATTTCATCCTATAGCTGCCCACTGCTGAGTATAGTCTTTCTCTCATATAAATAAACCAAGCAGCTCACCATTCTTCTCATGAATCTGCACGAGGCACTTGAAGCTTTGCTGCGCGCGCGCCAGGCTGTACTGCGAGGAGGAGACGACCTTGGTGGCGCCGAACTGGATCCGCGCCTTGCCCTTCACCAGCGTCGCCGCGATCTGCATGATCACCGCCTCCACCGTGTACGCCGACGACCAGCCTTGCTTCGTTAGCAGCTCCATGCATATCGCGCCGCCCACTAGGACGTAGCCACCTGATAACACACAAATAATTATGTACTCACTCGTTTTAATAAGATGAAAAAGTAGATAGTAAAGCAATTGTGACTAACGTAGTGTGAAATACGAGCATCATTTTGAAAGTATCAGACTAATGTGGCATAAAATATCGTACTATGTAATGTTGTATGTGTGTGAAGCCCTGGCGGATTACGGTCTAATCACTCTCGTATGAGAGTAGGCTCGTGCCCCTGTAGTAGGGACGTTAAAGGGCTAATTAGGATAAGACTAATGTCAAAGATAGTCTACATTGTAGACTCTACAAGATCATGTTAATACAGCATCGTTTCCAAGTCAGTTTACTTACACACACATGTACATATCTGATCTGCCAAGCTTTTCTCTCATCGGAGTAGGTATAAACCACTTTCCTTACTACGATTCAAACACACCTCCATCCACGTTCATCACTTTACACTGACCTATTTTAGAATGAAGACGACAGAAGTTTTAGGGCATTCATGTCACACCAGTAGCCTTAGCAAACATGCCGTGACAATTATCTCGACAGAGCCGTAAGTGTGAGAAAAACCGTGACAAATTTGTCGCGGTAGCCTACTGCGTATTTTACGTGAGAAATCGACATAACTTACCTGATATAATAGGGTAAACCACCCTAACAAAAGGAGGTTCAAACGGGTATGTCTCCTTGAACATGATGTTCAGGAGTATGGAGTCCTTGCCCTCCTTCTCTTTGAGGACCAGTAAGTCATTGTGCAGAGGGCTGTCGGGGTCTACGGAGCGCAGTCTAATGTTCCACTCGTAGAGGGAATCGTTTACTAGCTCTGTTTGGGTGAAATTATTCAAGTTTATAAAGGTCTGATTGCAATTAACTATGATTTTGGGTAAATTCGTTGATTACATAATTTTTAAGAAGTCTAATCGAAATTAAATTGTAACTGATTCTGATGCGTTACAAAAAAATACAAAAGATTCGAAAATTTGATCATCTTTTGCATTATGTATAATTTACTTGCAATGTATGACGCTGCAATTTTTTTAAGGTAGGTCATTATTTTCCTTTTTGGTCTATTAGAAAATAGAAAGTTTCAGGACACTTGTTTAGTATTTAAAAGGCTTCAATAACGAATAAATGAATACAAATCCACTCACCAATGGAATACATGTTATTCTTAAATGAGCAAGAGCGGTATATGTCGCGCAGTTCCTTCATAAGCCGATCTGTGGCCTGAAGGCTGCCCGATACGCTACCGGATAGGTAGTTCTGTCGCTGGTTCAGTCGGAGTCGCTCTAGCGTCGCTAAATGTTCTGTTTCCATGTCGTCCTGGAATGTAGGAAAGATATTTGAGATTATACATCAGTAGGGTACTACACAGTGACAAATTTGTCACGATTTAATCACGATTAGGTCTGTGTCTAAAGTTTGATTGTTAACGCGAGATAACTGTCGCGGTGCGTATGCTAAGGTTACTGTAAGATATACTTTTATCGTCTAATGTGTTAAGAGATTTCTTATATTGTTTGTGTTGATAAGAAGAATATCATCATAATAATTGTATGATAAAATAAGAATCCAGCAATGCAACAGTATAACGACACTACTTTATCGTTTATTGTTCTATTGCACGATAAGTCAACTCATCGAACACATAACATGTAAGACATATCAGTATGCTACAAGTTTACACTTTTGACGTGACAACGTCTTATAATTCGATGGAGCCGGCTGCACGCACGAAAAAACATGACTCATGCGGCGTTACCTCGCTCTGAGGCGTTCCATTTAAGGCTTGAAATGCAAGCGAGAGCGCGGATCGGGCGACAAAGAGGCACAATCGGCCGCGTTCGGCAGCATAAATGACGTTGTCACGTTCAACTATCGTCACCGACTTTACAGACAACCGATTTTTTTGTAACTAAAAAAAATTATTATATGTTGTTATTGTTAACTCTATTATTCTAATAAAACAAATATAGATGGTGTTACCATTATTCTGTCTTATTACTATTGATTTCATTAAAAACCCGTATATAAAAATTTTACATCTTATCTTTCAATCTTGTGGCATTCTTGTCCCATTCTATTTTTCGTTTCAAGCAATTAGCCCATTCATGGCAAATACAATAATGTATAACATACCTTGCTGCTCCTGCCGGCGTCTTCCACCATCTCCATAGGCAAGTCGTCCTCTCCCTCCGAGTCATCGTCCTCCGCAGCCATTTCCTCATCTTCCTCAGTGCCGGATTCCGCACCGTTTGAAATCAAACTCGGGACTCTGAAATTACATAGGGAACTTTCTTTACTTGATTATCTTCGATTTTTAAAGAATCAAGTGTCTTGTTTTATTTTAGCATGAATATCATTATTGAGATTAATGAAATAAAATAACAAATCTTAGTATTATTTCATCAAAAACCTTTTTATATGTATAGCTAAGACAGGAGTTAATAAATAACTGAGCGAGACACAGTGCCTTAAGAAACAATATTATACAGCAATCTGGTGGCAATAGACACATACTTTCCTAAAAAACATAGGCCAATATGTGAAGAAAAAAATCTAACCCTGCATACAGAGTACCCAATCAGCTGATCGAAATTAGTAAGGGGAGACGAGTAATTTTTTGTCGTAATTCGAGTCCGAATCATGTGTATTGAAGAGAAGGTATGAGAGCCCTTACAACACGTCACGCCAGATGTGTGGTTTAACATCATTCGAAATGCATTAATTATGTTCTTCTATGAGACTTCACAAGTTAATTATTAATCGTTAATGAAGATTGACACACATTTTCAATAAATTAAGGACAGCAGTAATCATCAAACGGAATTATTTCTAAGCTAAATAGATTAAATACTTAATTGGTTACTATTAATAGTTATAATTGTAAAATTACGATGTTTTTTCTTCTCTTTTTCCCTCTACTGATTAAATTATTGTAATAAACATTTAGATTGTTTACATAAAACACATGTCTTATAATTCACAGAATACCGAATGTACCTAGTTAATCAAAACATAATACATGTCAAAAAGTCATTAGTAAGCAAGCACCATTTCCAAAGAAATTGCTTAATATGTATAAATTACCTAGGCTACCTAAGTACTAGGAAATTATAATTGCAGATTCACCGTATTAATTCATGTATTTATGAGATAACTCTGATCATCAAAGTACAAACAAACATAAATAAAGTAAAACTCTCATAAGAATATTCTTAGACCAAATTGCTAAAAGCAGTATCATATCGGCTAGATAAACAAAGAGACAGATAGTAGAATGTATCACTCTTTTATGAGAGTAGGCTCCGTGTAGTGGGGATGTTAAAAGATCTGATAAGGATAATTGAATTATTGTTAAACACTTACCCTTGTGGTATCGGTGCAGGGTACATAGGTATCACCAGGGAGTCTAAATCCGGCGGCTCCGGTATACCGTGTAACTTGCATAGTTCTCGCAAAAGTATCCCCACCTTTAATGTAAATAAAACACATATTTCAATAACTATTGAGAATATTTACGGTTTGTACGCTTGTTTTGCATTTATTAAACTGGAATGAATTTTGAAAGATATTGGTCGAAACTTTTAGTCGCCGCCGTCATTGCAGTTTTGTTTCAAATTATTAAAGAGTCCAAGAATTTTGAGACTTGTCCTGTCGTAAAACACTTGAATTTACCAAGTGAATAACATCATAATAAAATAAAAAATGACACAATTGTGTACATTATAATTATAATGTATCACGTCACAAATGACGTTATCGCGTACAAGACTGAAGTTGAAAACGTGTCCTTTAAAAGACTGGCGATGACGTGACGACAGATGGTAGATGAGGCAGGAAACAAAAGACGTATGAATGTTTCATAGGGTAAATAATCTGATGTGAACTTAATATGACAAAAAAATTATGAGTTACTAATATTTGGATGCTGAAAAGGTCTCTTAAACTAACCATGTACTAAATATGGTCTAAGCTTTAACTACCTTTTTTTGAAACTTACTATTCATCTTAAATTAGCAATTCTTATCCTAATAATATTATGTAGGTACTTTTTAACAGATTTCTAAGTGATTTTCTATACCAAAAACACAACATATTGGCATTATCATTCTATAATAAATAGACAAGTAGTTACATAGGTAAATATGTAGGATATGTATGTACATAGCTAATTCAAAATCGTAGACCTTATGGATCAAGGTCCATTGCCTTATCAAATTACGCGTCTGCAGCTCTAACAATTTATGTGCACTAAGTATTGTTATAAAACTTAAACATTCTGAGAAATTTATAAATAGTGAGTTAGATACATTTCGCCACAATCTTTTTCTTTTTTAGTTAAACATGTTAAAATTGCAGAAATATGCAATGCCTACAGATTTATTTCACGTTTACATGTGACCAAATGTAAATTATTGTTAAACATAAATAGCTTTTTTCTTCTGCCCATTAACATCTTCTGGTTTGTTTTGGACACTACCGAGCCGAAATTTTGTTTAGGTGGAATTTAACAATTTAAATCTAGACTTGCATTTTAACATCTTGGCTATTTACAAAAATATACATAAAATTTTAACATGTATCGTTAGGTTTTTGCGATTTCTTCATCTCTGTCTCACCATAAAAGAGTTGATACTTCTGTAAAATTTAAAGATTAAGAACCCTTACCTGATTTATAACATGATTGTCTCTTCCTTGTGTATTGCTGAGGATCTGCACCGCATTTGTCACAATGGGGTCCTCGCTGTCAGCAAACCACACTGGTGGGGTGTTGGGGTATGTCTCCTGTTGGCAATTGGGTCATACAGACTTAATAAATAAAATATCTTTCATGTTCCCAAAAGTTAGGAATACTGAGAGTTAATTTCTGAACTTGAAATAAATCTATACCCAATGTAGTTTCAGTTTGTATACAGATTTTGAAAAAAAAAATGCCAAAATAAAGAATCTTATCATCTTATCATTTGGAATAAGAGAGACCATTTTCAACCATATTTTGTGTATGACTTGTTACATTTGGACGATTTCACTTGACTGAATTGTTAGGCATATATTGTAATGGGTTTTCAAAAATAGATACCTACAATAGTTCTCAAAAAATAAAAAATCTAAGTAGGTCCTATTCTACTTATCTTTTGGAAAAATCAAATAGACAGTTAAATGGTAATTAGAAAAATCTAGTTTGAAAAAAGTAGAATTTTTCCTTCTTGACAATTTAGCTCAAAACTATTAACCTAACTTGTTTTGCCTCATTTACAGTATATTCAGCTAAAGTAAACACTTCCACTAATTTTTTATAAATTTATACATAGTGGAGTGCCGTAAGGCATAAAAATGGTCAAACCTCGGAATCCAGGGCCAGTCAATGAATCTTAATATAAACCTTGAAAACATGTTTTTCATAGTTTATAGAAAAATGTTAAAAAAAAAATTCTCCCCGCTCTCAATTTTTTTTTTAATTTTTTTTTTTGCCTAATTCGTCCCACTGCTGGGCAAAAGATTCATTGACTGGCCCTGGATTCCGAGGTATAAACCTAACGGCGCCCCACTAGTAGAGTGCCGTAAGGCATAAAAATGGTCAAACCTCGGAACCCAGGGCCAGTCAATTAATCTGTATATCAAGTATGAGACTGCATTATTAAAACCTCAAATAAAAAAGTTAAAAAAAAAATTTGACCGATCTCGATTTACAACAATTTTTAACAACAATTTACTGAAAAATGAGAGGCGGAAGGGGGAAAAAGTGTTTATTTATCATTGTACATTATTGTCGTCGTCGTCGATCTCGCTGATATAGATTATAGGCGAAGGTAGATGGACTTAAGGTGCATCAAATAAGCCTTACATGCCCATAGAAAAGTCTTATGAGTATCGAGTTAGACCCGTTTTAGTGATTTTTGAAAAAAGAACCACTTTTTGATGGTTTTTGTATCAGAGAGCGATTAATATTCAATTAATTAAAAAGAAAAGTATGTTAACGGCTTCTTCGATAGTTACTTATGATATGGCGAAAATAATTCGTTGATGATTAAAGTGGAACATCGACAAATTAACTGTCAAAGTTAATTTTAATTCTCTCCAAAAACAATAGCTCGACTTTGAGCAGCTGCCACGAAAAAAATTTACTCTGAACTTAATGAACAAATGTTTTTAAAAACTGCCTTGTGCTATTCCGAATCCAGAATGGTATAACATGTATTGCAAAAACAACAAATTCGGGGTATTAGACATCGAAGACTTACCTAAGTCGGATTATTTCAAAAACTTAGAAGTTGAGTTAAGGTGGTTAAATTGACAAAATCGAGTAGTTAAGAGAAGTAATCTAGTAGGGCGTTTGTTTTTCAGCCTGACTAAGAAATAGGGAGTGATAAAGGCAAAAACTAAGTCGCTGTTTAAAGCAAAATAGTCTAATGGACCAAAACAGGTAGTATTTGAATGGTGCATCGGTATACCTGCAGTCCCTAAAGATCCAAGATCAAGTTTTCAAATTTGTAATAGTTGTTCTTTTTAAAATATGACTTTTGACTAATATAAATCAATGAAAACTCCAAAAAATTAATAATTGTTTACAATTTAAAATTTACAATTTTTGAAGGTCAAACAGGTTATAATACAATTACATATCATCAACATTACAATGTGTTGGCATCTACTAAATAATAAAGTATATGCTTTCAATGTTATTGGTTTGTAAAGATGCCGTAATGCCATATTTTTACAAGTTTGTTAAAATTTGTCACATTTATAAATGAAGTCATTACCTTTTTATTAACATTTTCATTAGGCATTTGTTTTATCTAAATACTAAATAATGAATGCACTTTTACAAAAATCCAAATTTACATACCAAAACATACTTTGAGTAGGTAGATACAATATTATATTTATAACCAACTGCCTTATGCATACAAAAAATGAAGTTATTATAGAACAATGAATATTAGGCTAGTGATATTATGGTTCATTGACTTACTTGCCATGTGAATCATTTATGTACTATTTGGGCAAGTCTAGTTTATGCAGGTTATATTATGTTCCAATCTTATTCAATACAACCTACCTACTTTTGTTAATAAATAAGTCTAATTTATTATTAATTATTCATTTCTATTTTCTCTATTTTACTTCTATAAAATAAGCTATAGCTTATTGAAACAAGTACCTACACTGAATCATAACACCTGGTAAAGCACATCTGGTTAACTCATAAAAAAAAACAATATGGCATCAAGGATTCACAAACCTGTTTTAGGCTTAATAAAGTAAACAAGCAACTCTGTAATATGCATTTTCTAGCATCTTTATGAACCTACTGAGTTGAGTATCGAATTTCGTCATAGAACACTTATCTTGCATCGAGTGAATACAAAAAGTCGGGGTTATAGACTGTGGTACGACCAGCAGGTAGATGGATGACTAAGCCTTTGTCCCCAAAACGCGGCAGTACCGTTATCCTAACAAAACCCACGCCGTTTCAGTATCACGTAGCTGTAATGAGAGTTATTTGACACATCTACTCTAAAACTCGCAAGATCAATACAAACGCCACACCACAGTAGCAATGGTACTCAAAGATAATGATTTAGCCCCCGACGTATTCCGCGCAGTTATCGCGATCGATGCTGGTGAGGCCCGCATAAACAAACCTATGTTTAGTAAATAGCCCAAGAAACGTGCCAAGTGTCCAGCTTGAAACGAGCAATAGGCTAATCACTTCCGTAAACTTATTGTTGACAGCCCTGCCCTCATAAACATCGACCCTTTGTTCAAGCGATAATCAATAAACGCATCGCCCCTATGCTATTACTTCTACTTCAACAGAATAGATACAAAATGATAAGTCTACTTACGGTGATATTTGCGTGAATTTCATATTTCTTTCCAGTTTTGCCAACGAATCTGCAGGTCAGTTCGTCGACACTAGCTGACATTATCTGAAAGCGTTCATGGTTTTTTGGAAACACTTGTTCTAAGGTCTTGATTTCTAACTTAAGGGTATTTAAGCAAGCCATTAGTGTGCTAAAAACACTAATTTTAAACTAAATAACTAAAATCCACGATAAAATACATAGGAATAATTTTTACGTTCACTCCGCGACAAAGCAAAATGGCGGAATGTAATGGCGGAAATTATTGTGATAGTAACTAAAATTGGCGACAGAGGGCGCTTTTTCATAGGTGTGTTTGAGGGTTTATTGGCGGTACACGCTGAATATCTCAACTAGTTCAAAGTAAAATTCAAACATATATCGCTTAGTGCTCGAAAAGAATCTAAAAAGGTAAAAAAACACTTGATAAAACAATTTTAACATTTTATATACAGATTTTGTGACACGGCTGCATAGAAGGAATATAAAACTTTTAAGTAGTGTGGATTGAAAGTGTACTGGGTGCTGTTTTGTTTATGGTTGATTTTGGATTCATTGAATGAATGAATATATGAATGAAATCATATCTATTCTGTTGGTAGCATTGTCTGTCACTGTCATTTGTTTGGTCATTCGTCTTTGCCTTCTGTCTGTCTGTGTCAATTTGTTTTATGTGTGATACCATTCTGTTTACAAATTGAAAAAATCGCGTAAACTTTGAATAAACACATTTTATAATAAAAATGAGTCGCGATTCATATTCATCAAAAGCTAAGCGAAGACGGTCACATTCTCATGATCGAGAACGGAGTAAATGGCGAAAAACAAGTCCCAGTCCAAAACATTTGGTAGAGACCGGAGCAGATTTTAGTTTTGAGTATTACAAACGCGATTTAAACAAGATAATTTTGTATAGTAGCGAGAGTAATACTGTGGCGAATAGTTTAGATGATTTTTGGGTATTTGTAAAGAAGTATGAGGCAACTTTGAAAAAGGCCGGGCGACCCATTTATGAGCCAAGTTCTGAGACAGGCAGTTCAGGACCATCTAAAACTTTTTCTAAATTGGACTGCATTAATTTCTCCACTAAAATAAAGTACGTAGACACCGCGAGAGATGATCGCGACAAAAGGAAACTAGACCAAAAGTTGTTCGAAGCATTTTTGAACATTGTGTCTATTTATTTGGATTTTAAGAATAAAGAAAAGTTTGAGAAGTTGAAGAAATTGCGACAGGCCCAAAGGGAACTTCCTGTTGCCAAATATAGGTATGATTTTAATATATCATTTTAATGTAGTTAAATATCATACTAGATTAAATACCTACCTATTATGTCTTGACTATTTGTCTAAAGCTTTGCATAATTTTTGGGTTAATCTAATAAGAGTTAATATTCCTATTTTAACCCTTATTTATGTTATAGAACTGAAATAGCAGAAGCAGTTAAAAACGAGAGAGTTGTGATAGTAGCAGGTGATACAGGATGTGGGAAGTCTACACAAGTCCCTCAATATTTACACGAAGCTGGGTTTGACAATATTGGTATGTATTAAAATCTTCATTTTGAATACTTAAGAGGTGTAAGAAAAGAAACAAGTTTTCCTCTTAAACCTTCTTGGATAATTTAAAAAATAAAACTACAATACCATGAAGTGGTATTAGAAATAGAGTTATTTGGCTGGTATATGCACGGACTACTAAGTATTATTAGAGAGAAAGCATAATATGTATAGCATACATTATGAGATTCTGTAATGTGATCTGCTGTGTAAAATAGAGACCTAGCACACAACATTCTATGATAGAATGATCCTTGCGTTGGGCCAGTGTGTTAGATAACATCCTAGTCACTTTTTCTAAAACAACAGTAGAATTTTTCCTTCTAGTGGAAACAGACTCCTGATTATAATGTTAATTAAATGGATTCCTCCTAAAGGCCATATAACAAGTCATCACCTTGTATATTACTTAAAAGCTTTCTAAAAATCTTGCCTGTAAATACCTCTATCATCAAAATTCCAGCCTGCACACAGCCAAGAAGAATAGCCTGTGTGTCTCTATCAAAGCGAGTGGCGTATGAGATGTTGACACAGTTTGAAAGTAAAGTCGGCTATCAGATCAGATTTGAGAAGAGTAAGACTGCCGATACTAAGATATGTTTTATTACAGAGGGATTGTTGTTGAGGCAGGTGAGTTTAGAGTAGTTTTTAGTGTCTTAATATAAAGAGATTGTTGTTATACAGGGTGTAAGGAAAAGTATCACTTTCCTTTTAACCAGGTATAGTGTTAGTGATGTAGAACACATTCCACGAAAAAAAAATTTTTTTTGAACTCATTTTTAATTACCTTAAAATTTCATTATTAATCGCGCACTAAGCGAGTAAATAGGTCGGGAGCGCTCGCCGCCCGTAGAGAGCGAAAGAGAGAGAACGAGCGAACGAAAAGGAAAGTGATACTTTTCCTTACAGCCTGTATACCACAAGTTATTGTCAAAATTATGTAGAGTAGTTTTGACTTGCAGTTCTACCCAAAGTAGGCATCAACTTAAATAAAGTAAGGGATTCCTTTAGTATTGCTACCATACCTATATCAATACCTATTATTCTATGATTGGTGTGGTTATACAGTCGAGAGCAGATCGACCTTTACAAAATAGTTCTAATCGCCCTTATGGCTCAGTGAATTATGGTGCTCCTTAAAGCTTGATGTGCTCTCAACTGTACATATAGCACCCTAAGACTATCTAACATAGAGATGATTTTGTGTACGTTTATTTTCAAATCTATTTCTTTGAATTTTTCAGATGTCATCAGAAAACCTACCAAATTATGACGTGATAATTTTAGACGAAATCCACGAGCGTCATTTGATAGGAGACTTTTTACTCGGGATTTTAAAGTGTTTGATACATACTAGAACTGATATCAAATTGGTTCTTATGTCTGCTACTATAAATATTAAGTTGTTTGAAGATTATTTCTCTGCTGAAAGTGCTGTTGTGATACAAGTAAGTACCAATTTTTTCTTAACACAATAACAGTTTTTAACTGAGTACCTACTTTTGATAGTTGTAATCTATCTTGTTACTTTTAACATTGTTTTGAATGCTCACATCAAAAAGAACAAGCTAAAAGCTTTTTTTCCACATTAAAATGTTTTATGGTACCTATCCATTTACAAAACCTGAGTATATCAACCTAGTTTGAGACAGACAAAAAGACAACTTTGTCTCGCCTTAGAATGAACTTTATTGTGTAGGAATAAAGTTCAAATTGGCTCTACATTTTAGTAAGAAACATTTGTATGGGAAAAAGAAAAGGTCTGTTTTAGGGCTTTCCTGGCAATTATTCGAATTTTACTCACCGTAAGAACCATCCTTGGAATTCATTAAACATTTAAAAAAAACAGCCAAATCGGTCAAGCCGTTTTCATGTTATGTCGTGACAACGGAAAACTGGTTTCATTTTTATATATATAGATAGAAAAGGTGGATTATGGCCTTAACATTTACTTATGAGCATGAACCTACTCTCATAAGCTAATAGAGATGGATGTATTGAATAAAAGGAAGGAATGTATAAACAATAATTTAAATACACCAAACCAGACACACTGTAATCAAATAAACAAAACAATGTCTAAAAAGAATCCGAAATGTAAATAATTTCAGGTCCCAGGAAGATTGTTTCCAATAGAACTGAACTACAAACCAATTCTTATTGAAGATAAACCCACAAGAGATGACAGGCTTGATCCTCAACCCTATGTACAAATCTTGCAACTTATTGACAGCAAATATCCAAGTAAGTTATCACCAAGTTATATGCTAACTTATGAATATTATTACAAGGGTCGAAGATTTGAAGAAATGTTAGTTAAAGAAATATTGGTTGTTTTCTCTGAGTAGGTAGATGACATATGAATAGGTAAGTAAGTAGGTATACAACTTATATGTTGGTATCAATTCTAATAAAATCATATATAGCCCAACAGCGAAAGCAGAATCCCCACTACGGTTTCTCGCTTTCTATCATAATTCTGTTCAGATAACAGATTTTAATTATCATTAGCCTACTTTAAACAGAGGCGTCTTATTTTGCGCTAGCCTTGTTGTATTTTGTTTTAATTTCGATGGCCATTCTTTTGGCCCATTTAAACACTTTCTGTGTTTTTCACATAATAATAATTAATCGTCAGCTAAAGACAGAAAGTCAGCGCGGGTGAGGAGAGAGGCCTTTGCCCTGAAGTGGGACAGAAGTGGCTAGATTAGATTAGATACGAATCAAATAATCAATAGATATAAGATATAATGATGACTTAAGAAAGAATACTCACATACTTTATATAAAATCATTCCGCAGAAGACGAAAGAGGCGACGTATTGATATTCATGTCAGGCGTACAAGAGATCACATCGATATGCGACGCAGCACAGCAGTACGCTGAGAGAAACAAGAACTGGATTGTATTGCCTTTACACAGTGGATTGTCTTTGGCTGAACAGGATAAGGTAGGAATGGTTTATAGTGATTTTTGTAAGTAGACAGTCACAAATCACAATAGAACATACCTACGGGAATGCCTAACTGTCCAATTAGCTAGGCGTTGAATTTGGGTGTAACTAAGTAAATTTTCAATCAAAAAACCTTAATAATAGGTTTTAAAAAGTATACAACTGTAGTCTTTCTTTTTATTATCCATTATTCTCTTTCTTCTATTATTCTCTATTTTATATTTATTCTCTTTCTTATTCTCTATTTCTAGAATAAGTACCTATGTCAACTTGCTAGATTTATTCCTGCTTTTTTTTCGATTTTAGGTTTGGTCCTAAAGTGAAATGTTGGCTAATGAATCTTTTTTTGTTTGTTAAGGTGTTCGACTACCCACCAGAGGGCGTAAGGAAATGCATAGTCTCTACCAACATAGCTGAAACCTCAGTCACTATTGATGGCATTCGATTTGTCGTAGATTCTGGAAAGGTAAATCCGTACTAATATTTTATATATTATGTTTAAATACAATACGAATGTTTGTGCTGTTGTAATGATGAAGCGGTGGTAGCCCAGTTGGTAGAACGCTTGCCTCGAACTCCGAGGGCGCGGGTTCGAATCCTGGTGCGGGCACGTACCTCTGAGTTTATTTCTCATGTACGGATCAATTTATTCGATTACCACTTGCTAACGGTGAAGGAAAACATCGTGAGGAAACCTGCATACACCAAAGAAGAAATTCTAAGGTGTATGTGAAATCCGCCAACCCGCACTTGGCCAGCGTGGTGGATTACGGCCTAATCACTCTCTGTATGAGAGTAGGCTCGTGCCCCTCGATGGGGACATATATGGGCTGATAACGAATGATGAATTTTAGCACGTTTGTTACTTTTTGACGCAAAAATGACTAAATACTTAAATTTTAATGAAAATTTACAATAAGTATTATTTGTAGCTTATACATCAGAATAAATATATTATGTTTTTTTTTTAGACCTATTGTGTAAGTTTTCCAAGATATAACGATAGATGCGTTCGAAGTCGCAGACAAGCTAGTCATTTTAAAATATCTATAGTCTGTAGGTACATCTATCTAAGTATATGTATGGTATAGTCCTTAATACTAAGTTGAATTTGTTACTATTTGTAGGTAAAAGAAATGAGTTATGATTCGACAACCAAAATGCAAAGATTAAAAGAGTTTTGGATATCGCAAGCTAGTGCTGATCAAAGGAAAGGACGCTCGGGGCGTACAGGTAATAAAACATTGTAGTTATTGCTTTTTGTGTTTAAGTTAAGGCCTTCAAAATTCCAAATTTATAAATGTTTTATTCAAAATTGGTGCACTTGTAAATGCCTACAATTTTTGTCGAATCTAAAATTAGATACCTACTACCGTTTCAGTAACTTTAGGTATAGCCTAAACAATGTCTCAATTCAGCTGTATTTTATAAACTATTAATATAACTTAGTAGGTAGGTACATTAATTAATAGCTACTTAAAATATTCATTTTTATTTGTGAACCTTCTTTAATACAATACAAATAAATACCTACTCTTTATTGCACAAATGATACAGAGATAATAATATACAATACATAGACTAAGATTTCTTCTAAGACCAACTTTCTAACAAAAAGCTAGGTAGGTACCTACTAAATAAATAAAATGTTTCCCTATATAGGCCCAGGCGTATGCTACAGAATCTACTCAGAAGCCCAATACAAAGATATGGAGCCATTCAGCGCCCCAGAAGTGTCACGCGTGCCGCTAGCCTCATTGCTGCTTCTCATGAGTTCGCTCGGTGTGAGCGATGTAAGGCGGTTCCCTTTTTTAGATACCCCTCCTGAAGAAGCTGTTGAGAATGCTCTGCTTGAATTGAAGCAACATGTAAGTGTGGTATTTTGTTATTTTGAATTACTTGTCGTCAATAATATAGGTAATCTATTTTATGGAATTATTTGATTAGAAAAGAGAAAATGTTAAAGGAAACATGTTTTTTTTGGAGCAGTTGTGTACAGGTACAGTCGAGGGCATATCAAGCTTTACACAGGGGCAACTTATTTCATTGCGACATAAAGGCGATCAGCTCTCGATTGTAATGTTTGATTTGCTCTCGACTGTACGACTGTACAATAGCACTTAACAGTGAATAACAATTCCCAGTTTTTTTTTGTTATGGCTGTTGCCTCTTAGGCCTAATATACTTGGTACAGCCATATCTTCCTATCGTAACTTACGCGTAGAAAAAAAAAAACATAATTTAAGTAGTTATATATATTTTTTATTAACTTAGGTTATCTTAGATTAATCACACATTTTAAATTCCAGGGAGCCCTAACATCAAACGAGAAACTGACCTCTCTAGGAAGAGCATTAGCTAATCTACCAGTTGAGGTATCTCTAGCGAAAGCGCTAGTGGTTGGCGCTGCGAGTCTTCCCCCTCATAAGTTAGACTCTGCCCTCGCCTTAGCTGCGGCTTTAGGCATCCGATCTATTTACACTACTCGAGCTCATCGGGACTTTGAATGTGAGGTAAGGTCTTTGAAGGCTTTAGTCAAAGAATAGTATTAGGCCGTGGCTACAGTAGGCAAACTGTTCGCGGCCAACTGAGTGAGCCGCAAATTTGTGGCGATCTGAAAGAGTTAGCTACAAATTCAAATCAATGAAATCACCGGTTTTGGTGGTAGTCGGCCGCTGTCTGAGATAGTCAGCGCGCGTAACGCTGCAAACTGCGTACAGTGAGCGAAAACTAGCTGACTGTGGACAATCCATTTCAAATATATGCAAGGGCGTACTAAATCGATACGCCGCAAACTAGTCAGCCGCTAACAGTTTGCCTACTGGGGCCATGGCCTTACTACAAAGGATCGGAGCGTATGGAGCGAAAGGAATTGTAGCTTTGTATTTAATTCTATGCCGCAGAAATGCAGAAGTGCATGCAGTATAGAAATCAATACAAAGCAAATCCTTATGCTACGATTCCAATCCAGTTTTGCATCAAGTGACATAACACGCGAATGTTTGTAAATAAATAATAATTTTGTGTAATATAGGGCTATAATATTACACAAAATTATCAATGTGGCTCCACAATAAACTAAACATTATTAACCAGTTCTTTGTCTTCCGGGACAAGCTGAGTTTGTGTTCTATCTCGTCATTACGCACAATAGCTAGGTACTGTTTAGTTAAAACCACTGTATTAGTTAAAATCACTGTATTTTTCAACTAACTAGTGTTACTGTGTAATGAACAATAAATGTTTTATCTATCTGTCTAATCTCTAGAACGCCCGCAAACCCGACGAATCCGACCACGGTGATCCTCTCACTCTACTATCGTTATACTGCGCGTGGCTCACGGTGAAAGCAGACGTGCGCGGGGGTAAGGCGTGGTGTAAGAGACGCGGGGTGGAGGAGCAGCGGTTGTATGAGCTGACCAAACTCGCTGCTCAGTTGAGGAATCTGTTACAGGTAGAATGTTTACATACATAAATATATGTCACGCTTCTATCCCGTCGACCCCGACGATATGATATGGTATCATCAGTGAATCATCACGAATAAAGATATGAATAACCCAGGCAGAGACCACTGAGGATTTCATATCGTCAATAAAAACCAGATGGAGAAAAGATCAATTAATGAATTAAAAATAAGATGACGCGATGTTAATGAAAAGTGATGTTTTTTAACACTCCATTTAAATTCATATTGACAATTCCTTACTAAATTATATAGATCGAAGCTATTTTGACGTAGGTATCTTAATAAAAAATACTGCCTGTTTGTAACATGATGCTTTGTTTATTAATGAAATACAATTTTAATAACAGGATAACAATTTAATGGAGACTCAAGAGCCAGAAACTATGTCGTCTTCAGAAAGAGCGATGCGTCACGGACAGCTGAAACAACTTAAGGATATGAGAAGGTATTGATCATTCTTTGTGGTTCAATTATTCGTTTTCTTCTTTATACATATTTTGACCAAAGAGCGAAATACCCATACATTTCATCATACAGTTAAAGGTAAATATTATTCGGTTCATGTTCGTATGTTATCGTTACAATACTTACAATGTTCGGCACTGTTCGGCTGTAATAGGCCACGCCCCTCTCCGCTCGGATGTATTAGGCCACGCCCTCTGCAGCTCGGTCGCCTACTGCTGCAAAGCGATACAGGCGTGGCTTATTACTATTAAAAAAATAGGTAAAAAACTTTTTAAGTTAAACGGTTTTATGTTAAACATACATTGCAATGTTTAAGATAAATGTACTAAAAACCAAAAAATAATAAAATAGATACAGTCGTGGGAATTATAAACATAATATGCATAGACTAGACTAAAATAAAACCGTGGGGCACGTCAATTGTCTACAAATTATCGACTTAATGTGCGATAGAAGAATCGTTTAATTCGTCGTTAAGCAGTTGGCCCGCAGACGGTGAGGAAATTACTTACTATTTTCTTGCTCATGGAAATTCCAATAGTTATACACTCCATGTAAATAAAAAATATGTTTCAACTAGTTTATCGTTGGACATTCACACTGCTGGCTGGCGAAGAATCGTTTCACTGCTCGTAGTTTGTCTTTAATCGACAAAACATATGATAAAAGTACTACTCGCTCAACACTATGAAACCCTAAAACTCGCTTATAATCGAGCTTGCTAGCTTGTTTCCACATTCTAGCCCTACTTATCACACGTCCATCGTTGTCGGTTGAACAACTGCCTTATTATAGTGTAACATTACAAAACAAACATTTTAATCAACGATTGTAGACAATTGACGTGCCCCACGGTTTTATTTTAGTCTAGTCTATGCATATTATGTTTATAATTCCCACGACTGTATCTATTTTATTATTTTTTGGTTTTTAGTACATTTATCTTAAACATTGCAATGTATGTTTAACATAAAACCGTTTAACTTAAAAAGTTTTTTACCTATTTTTATTTTCTAGTTTTTAGTTTTTATTTCGCATTCTGTTTAATTCATTTAGTGCTTCATTATTGCAAGGTTTCTTGCCCGTTAGTTTATTGCAGTCCAACTCCTCTATACGTAGTCCCTGCAAAGCTCTTACTCTACAAAGAGCCACGTAGGTTTGACCTTCTTCAAACAGTTTCGCACCTAAGTATACAACTGCGAGATCCACAGTGCTGCTCTGCATAAATCTTGACTTGGGTGGTGGATTCAGGCTAGATTAATCAGATACCTAAATTACAGATTCAATTTCTAAATTTAAATCTTATTATTATACGCCATTTAGTGGCTGCGCCCATCTTAAATATTGAGGTTGGACAGTGCACTGTATTCTTCTTGGTAACGCCCTTTTATTTGATACCCATATTGGTGGGATTGATAAAAAATTGTTATCAGCCATTTGGTAGCGGCGGCCATCTTAGATTTCAATTTTGCATAGTAAATTGTATTCTACTTGTTGAGACCTTTCATTTGATACCCATATTGATGGGATTGATAAAACCTAACTTATCCGCCATTTTGTAGCGGCCGCCATCTTGGATTTTAATTTTATATAGTACATTGTATTCTACTGGTTGAGCACTTTCATTTGATACCCATATTGATGGGATTGATAAAACCTACGTTATCCGCCATTTTGTAGCGGCCGCCATCTTGGATTTTAATTTTATATAGTACATTGTATTCTACTGGTTGAGCACTTTCATTTGATACCCATATTGATGGGATTGATAAAACCTACGTTATCCGCCATTTTGTAGCGGCCGCCATCTTGGATTTTAATATTTTATAGTATATTGTATTCTGCTTGTTGAGCCCTTTCATTTGATACCCATATTGATGGGATTAATAAAACCTAAATTATCCGCCATTTTGTAGCGGCGGCCATCTTGAATTTATAATGAATAAACATAATTGTATTGTCACCAAAATCCAAAGTGTATACAAAATTTCAGATTAATCGGTTGACAGAAAGTGGGTGAAATTTGAATTACTAAATTTGACCCAAGAATAAAAAATAAAACAAACGGGGTGAGCTAAATAAAACCGTTTAATAAAAAGACTAAAAGGTTGCCTGGAAGAAATTGCTACCTAGCAATAAGGCCGCCTGTTGCTTCTTATATTCTTGTTTGTGTCTGTACCTTATATCTTTTTGTGCAATAAAGAATATTTGTATTGTATTGTAAAATCAATTCAAATATATTCTAAATATGCCTTTTCCCCCACAGACAATACAAACAAAAAGCAGCTGAAGACTCGAAACGCAAGAAACGTCTAAAAGTAGACTCGTGGGAGATAGTTGATGAGAGAGATGATGATGATGGCACTTTAGATATCAGAGACATTGAGTTTAGGATGACGAATGACGCTAAACGAATACAGGGACTCATATCTGGTGCTAGTACTAGCAGTGGACGGGATTTGGTTATGTTAAAGGTAAGTTGTTTTTTGCATGAAAAGCATTAATTTAATGATCTATTAAATACCGTGCCGTCCTATTCAGACTTTAAAAAAATGGTCGAATTGAGAAAGCTCATCCTTTAAAGTCGGTTAAAAAAATAACTGTGATAGTGTTGTAATAATATAGCCTTTTTTATTACTTAATCTGAACTTTGTGTATAAAGAATAATAGGCTTATTTCATACTTCAAATTAAGTCTTCAAACAGTGTCAATCCAACCCTTTTGCCTTTTTATTTCAATTTAAAGCTAAAATAGGTGTAAACAAGCATTAGTGTTTAATTGGACTTTATTGCAACTGACGTTTGAAAGAGGATGCTCTATCTATCAGCTCGTTGACGAGCCTACTAAAGGGGCAAAGCCTCAATGCAGATTTCACATACGCCTTCGAATTTCTACTCTAGTCACTAGATACTATACTATAGAGCATACACTAGAGTCTAGTGTATGCATTTGCCTAAGAATACAAGTTACCTAATAATTAAATTATGCTGTTACAGATTGTCCTGTGCAGGGCATTGTATCCTCAAATCGCTGTAGCGGACGAATTTAATTATTGCAAGGTATTTTTTTTATGTTATTTTTTTTACAAATTAATGATCGAATGATCATTATTGTATCTGAATTCTACTGAAAATTTCCTTTTCAGTCATCCGCAGAACAACTCTACCACACTTGGAGCAAGCCGTTCGTATTTCTCCACCCGACTTCGTTCTTCGGCAAGCAACCCCGCGTGCTGGCACTATGCGAGGCGGACATACAGACAGACACGCCTTTGGGGTATAAGAGTAAACTGCCTTTGTCTGCTAAACACCAGATTTTGTGTTATTTGTAAGTATTGATAATTAATCATGTATTTTAAGCTTTTTTAGGGTTCCGTACTCAACGGGTGAAAACGGGACCCTATTACTGAGATTTGGCTGTCCATCTGTCATCAGGCTGTATCTCTTGAACCGGTATTACCGTTGCCGCTATAACAACAAATACTAAAAATAGAATAATAATAATAATTAAGGGGGCTCCCATACAACAAACGTGATATTTTGGATTTTTTGCGCGATATCAATACTGAATTGCACGGAACCCTTCCTGCGCGAGTCCGACTCGTACTTGGCTGGTTTTTTTTGTTTAAGTTATTACCTTCTCCACAAATCAACAGTATACTGCTGAACTAATTTTAATGAAACTTTGCAATATTATAGCTTGTACATCAGATGGTTACAGTGCATACTACGGTTAAAGTTACACCTCGCTAATGAGTACTCTGCTTAAATATTTTAATTTCAGGTCATTACTAGAAACGACTAAACCATACATAGTGAATTCAATGCGTATGCCCGCAGCACAAACTTTACTATTGTTGGCGCATTCTATTGACACTAATATTGGATTTACCAGGTAACAATCATAGATTACATTACAGTCTTATCTAATAATTCTTTTCTCTTTTTTACCTCTGGCTATTGGCAAAATTAGCAAATTGTCTATTGGCAAACTAGCCAGAGGCAGCCGGAGATAGGGAGGCATGGAAGAATGCGGTGGAGGTCTTTTCCCAGCAGTGGGACACAATAGGCTATTCAAAAAACTATAGAAATACTCCAAAGGGTGTCCTTTTCCCACTTCTTACATACATACATACCTATGTACATATCCGTCACGCCTCTTTCCCATCGGGGTAGGAAGAGACCACTTCCCTCCACCTGCTACGATCCAAACACACTTCTTTCGTTTCATCCACATTCATCAGTCGCCTTATACATGCAAGTCGGTTTAGGGTACTCCTGACTTCTTATTGAATGACTCCCATTTTAATTTTTAATTATTTCAGAATAGTCTGCGATTCGTGGCTATTACTAGAATTCCCGTACCCCGATACTGGATTGAATTTACTTATGAAAGCTGTGAAATTGAGGCGGAGGTGGGATGCTCTCATTAACAGACGATTAAATGGTAAGATACATTTAGTTTTACTTATCATTCGTGGGTTGTATGCCACTCAGATTAACCATTATTTTGTTTGTTTGGAAAAACTGTATCCAAAACATTGATTGTCACACGCAACGCTATTCCATCTAGCTTAGCATACACTCCGTGACAAGAAGTTGTCATGGGTTTGTCACGCTTACGTCTCTGTCCATAGTTTTAAATGTGAAAAGGACTGCATGACGTGAGATAATTGTCGCGGCACGTATGCTAAGCCCCCATGTGTGCGTGTGACATTTGCGTTTCTAATTATAATATTTCTATGGTACAGGTTGTCATAATGCATTTCGTACGTTGCGTACATGATATTGGTCTGTCTGTCTCTACCTTTATCCATTATAAATCTAGCCGTCCTCTTCTGAGTTTTGATAAATTCAGTGTCAGCTTTACCTTTACCTTGTCTTCAGCTGGAAATCATACATGATTTTATTTCAGATGCAAACCCAAGTAAATCAGTAGAGACGGAACTGAAGAAGAACGAACCTAAAGCATCGTATGATGAGCTCCAACATGATTTGTCTTGTGATATAAGCTCGTATACGAATGCCGAGGTTTATTACACTATAAAACGGTTACTGCCTGGTGATTTGAAGGTTTGAATTGCACTTATTTAGTACTAGAGGCTGCGACTTCGTATGCATTTATCGTCAAATCTTGTAAAACTTTAATAACAATATCTTGAAATAATATAGCCAATGTGTTATTCTGATTTGTAAGCTACAATACTGTAAAGTTTTATTAAAATCTGTCCATTGGTTTTTGCGTGAAAGAGTAACAAACATCCTTACCTTCATCGGCACAAACATTGATGTTTATTATATGAGTAGTATTTTATTCCAAAAACTGTGACAATAATTTGTGATAATGACAATAGTCCGATTCTAACCACTATTGCCTTTAAAACATTTGCAACCAGCACTAATTCTGGACTCGGCGCTTACGTTAGTGAACAGAATCATATCCCAAAGCTAAAGGATGCTCAATTGATTGACTTTATTTATTTTTATTTTCAGGTACTTTACCAAGGACCAGATGAAGCTCATCCAAACATAGAACCGAACCCATTTGACGAAAACTTTGAATGTCGGCCGCATGAAAAGAAAGGCGGAGTCTATGTTACTGATAATGTTGTTTATAATTGGTAAGTTAATTAATGTTTTTTTTTTCTTGTGGGCGTATCATGATTTGGGTACCTACTCGTATACTTACTTATAGAAAGAAAATGAATTAAGATTCTAATCTTTCTGCATTTCTTATTCTATAATAAAGATTTGTTTTAAACAGACCTTACAAGTTACCCACATATCGTGATTTCCGCTTACTATGGTTACATAAAGCTTTAATAGAGCGTTAAAAAACATTTTCTGCAAACTGCCTGTCAACAAATTGCTTTTAAACGCCTACTATTTTACGAATAACGCACAAAAACCTTACTTTGCTATTATACAATTACCAGGCGCTTATTGCCACTATACAGGGTGTCCCAAAAATAGGCCTGCAAACTGACACTGGAGGTAGATGGACTTAAGGTGCATCAATTAAGCCTAACATGCCCATAGAAAAGTCTTATGAGTGTCGAGTTAGACTCGATTTAGTGATTTTTGAAAAAAGAACCACTTTTTGATGGTTTTTGTATCAGAGAGCGATTAATATTCAATTAATTAAAAAGAAAAGTACGTTAACGGCTTTTTCGATAGTTACTTATGATATGGCGAAAACAATTCGTTGATGATTAAAGTGGAACATCGACAAATTAACTGTCAAAGTTAATTTTAATTCTCTCCTAAAAACAATAGCTCGACTTTGAGCAGCTGCCACGAAAAAAATTTACTCTGAACTTAATGAACAAATGTTTTTAAAAACTGCCTTGTGCTATTCCGAATCCAGAATGGTATAACATGTATTGCAAAAACAACAAATTCGGGGTATTAGACATCGAAGACTTACCTAAGTCGGATTATTTCAAAAACTTAGAAGTTGAGTTAAGGTGGTTTAATTGACAAAATCGAGTAGTTAAGAGAAGTAATCTAGTAGGGCGTCTGTTTTTCAGCCTGACTAAGTAATAGGGAGTTATAAAGGCAAAAACTAAGTCGCTCTTTGAACCAAAATAGTCTGGAATGGACCAAAACAGATAGTATTTGAATGGTGCCAGATTAGACATGGGTTTGGTGGAAACATGGGGACGTGCTTGAGCTTGAGCTCTTGAGCAGCTTCGAATACTGTTTGCCGATATTCAGAACAAATCTCGTTGATGACCATGAGGAGATAAGGCCATAATTCTAACATAAGATGACACTTGTGCATAATGTTCAGGAGGAGATAATTTGAGCACTGTTTTGTAAAAAAAATCGCCAGGTGCGAGTCGGACTCGTGCGCAAAGGGTTCCGTATCATTCATTAGAGTATTCTGTAACTACTTCAAGTGTCTTAATAGCCATTACTAATATCGAGCAAAATTATCACATTTGTTGTATGGGGGCCATCCTTAATTATTATAATTATTCTATTTTTAGTATTTTTTGTAATACCAGCAATGATAATACATCATTTGTGAAAATTGCAACGCTCTAGCTATACCGGTTCATGAGATAGAGCCTGGTGGTGACAGACGGATGGATAGACCGACCCTTAGTAAGTACCCAAAGTATAAAAATGGAACCCTAAAAAATAATAAGATACGTTCATAATAAACCGTTTTTTAATATCCCCTTATTGATTTCCCCATGTTTCCACCAAACCCATGTCTAATCTGGCACCATTCAAATACCTACTATCTGTTTTGGTCCATTAGACTATTTTGGTTCAAAGAGCTACTTAGTTTTTGCCTTTATCACTCCCTATTACTTAGTCAGGCTGAAAAATGGACGCCCTACTAGATTACTTCTCTTAACTACTCGATTTTGTCAATTTAACCACCTTAACTCAACTTCTAAGTTTTTGAAATAATCCGACTTAGGTAAGTCTTCGATGTCTAATACCCCGAATTTGTTGTTTTTGCAATACATGTTATACCATTCTGGATTCGGAATAGCACAAGGCAGTTTTTAAAAACATTTGTTCATTAAGTTCAGAGTAAATTTTTTTTCGTGGCAGCTGCTCAAAGTCGAGCTATTGTTTTTAGGAGAGAATTAAAATTAACTTTGACAGTTAATTTGTCGATGTTCCACTTTAATCATCAACGAATTGTTTCCGCCGTATCATAAGTAACTATCGAAAAAGCCGTTAACGTACTTTTCTTTTTAATTAATTGAATATTAATCGCTCTCTGATACAAAAACCATCAAAAAGTGGTTCTTTTTTCAAAAATCACTAAAACGGGTCTAACTCGATACTCATAAGACTTTTCTATGGGCATGTTAGGCTTAATTGATGCACCTTAAGTCCATCTACCTCCAGTGTCAGTTTGCAGGCCTATTTTTTGGACACCCTGTATACATTCGGCCCCCGATAGTTAGAAAGGCGCATCTACATTTTTGCACAAATTGAGTTATTTATATTGCTGGAATCAGGAAATAAAGCGCGTCTGCCTATGTGATTCATTTTTTTCTATCTGGTTTCTTTTTATGAACCTACCTTCGTTTTAACGCCTACAATTTTATAAATAACACGAATGTTACATTGCTATAATAAATCACCAGGCGCTTACTTTCACTTTGTTTTCAGTGTGGTGGACACTGAATGGAGTTACAACAACTACCAAGAAACATACAGTTTATTATGGAAGTGTCCAGACTGTGAAATAACTACTTGTCTCTCTCCTTTAGAAAGAATACAACATCGACAGTTTACCTGCTCTTCTAAAGTAGAAAAGAAAGAGACGGATGCGCCTAAACCTGTAAAGGATAATCGACCTAATGTTAAAGAGTATAACTGTGATATTTGTAAGCAAACGCTTTCGATGACGCCTGTGGAAATATTGAAACATAAAAAGAGTTGTAAGATGAAATAAATATTGTGTTTGTAAGTATATGTTTGTTGTTATTTTGCTAACTAGAAGATTTATAATTATAACTGCTGCTCTATAAGGTGTTTAGCAGCTTATTACGATCGCTAATTTACCTAGCAAACACGAACTCTAACTCTGTAGGTACTTACTTTGTTTTTCTTGTTACTCTGTGCTCTGTACTCTATTCTTTTCTCCCTGTACTTAATCCTTGTTAAACATTTAGATAAAAATGTAATTCATTCATTCATGATCATCAATATATTTAATAGCGTCGCTCTTGTCGGTGGAGTCTTCGCCACTCTGCTCTATTCTCTGCCGTCCGTTTAGCATCTGATACAAAACAATTTTTATTAATTAATTCACTATAATGTTTTTTATTTAAAGTTATGAAATTACTTACTATTTTTGACCAATGCTAATAAGTAATAAGTGAGCAAAATTAAACACAAAATACACAATGAGTTCCTCCATACAATTTTAACAACCGTAATAATACGTAATTGAAAAAGCAAAAAACATACACTACATCTTACGAGCAAAATACAAGCAATTAAAAAATTACATAAAAGTTCGTTGGGCAGACAGACAGGCAAGTACATACATACGATGTGTCCAATATATTGTGTTTATTAGCCATTAATTTCTTCCTGCAAAGTGGTCCTTTAGTCGTCCAATATGTACAAGCAATTATAACAACCGTGTACTTAGTTGTATACACGAGCGTGTCTAAGGAGGTGGCTTTAATTGAGTTTTATACACTTAGTTTTATAGTTTTTCTGACTTATTAAGCGTAAGTATATAAAATTCTAGTGAGTGTGAGCTGGTAGGTAATTTTACGATTTTTTCAAAGACATATTTACTTAATATGTCCGCGAAGTAACTTTAAAGGGGCAAGATTTACAAGGCTATTTATTAAAAGCAGCGTTCGCAATGTTTGTGGCTCTCGATTTCAGGAAGCTGGAACTCTGCTTCCTTCAATCTAGGTACTTAGAGCCAAAAACATTCGATAGAACTCTTGTTAAAATTGAAATAAATACCTATAATGGTAAGTTCAAAGGAAAAGACAGACTAATCCCACGTACGCCACGTCTGCAATGCATTATGAAATCTTCTCTATGGAAATATGCGACGCGATTACAGAGTTTGATTCTAGCTCTACCTTAAAACTTTATATCAATAACAAAATTACAGAAAACCTTTTAGTTTTTAGTTTCGTTTAGATTCTCAGCAGATTTTCAGGGCTATCTAACAAAATAGTGTGAAACTGCTACCAGTATGAAGCTACCTTTACAAGTTCGGTATGTCATTAAGGCAGCGCACACACGCGCGTCGTCGTGACCCGCCCGGCGGCTCGCCGCTGATGGCGGCCGATTGCTATGCCCTTTTTAATTCGCACAATAACGCACCGTGCGTCCGCGCATTTACACACGGGGTGGATTTTTGTTAGAGAATTTAGTTGCAAGAAAGACAAGTTTTGTCGTAAAGTTTTTAAAGCAATTAGGTATGTACCTAAAGGTCTTTAAAAATGAAGTACCTATATTAAGGTGATACTAGCTTACTAAGGACCTATCTGCTTTTGAATTAAAAAATACTTAAACCTACTGATAGGTACGTTGCAACACTTGCAATTAATCGTTCGTAGTTAGTCAAACTAAAACATTATACAAGTTAGGTATCCTACATAGTTACAGTAAGTAGGTAGGCACCTACAGTTTACATACGCCGTTTCATGTTTTCTATTTCTAGAATAATTCTAACACGCACCTTATCTGTTTGAGATTAAAAAGAAAACGTTTTAATCCCAAGTCAACCAGTCAGTCAACATACCATAACAGTCCATCTCAAGCACAGTACAAAACCCCCTAGTGGGTCCCCACTGTCCGGCAGTGGTGGTGAACGATCGCGGCCGCTCCGCCCTCTACCTCGCTGCTCACAATGTGATGCACCGGATCTACTGAAAAATTGTATCTAGCTTGGTAACTTGGCTTCTATACTTGGCTTTTAATATGAAGATTTCCAAGTTTTATATACGTATACTTTCTGAAAAATTGATAATTTAATCTCATGCATGGCTTTTAGTACTAATACTTATGTATTCTATGCTTATGGGTAGGTACTTATAGTGATAACTGACAAACAAATCAACGTGAAGATTTCGTATAACAAATTAGACTCTGATATAATCAGGAATTCAAAATATAGAATAACAACTTTGCAGAAAAGGGCGATAAACTTAAGTAAGTAAATTATGGTGACGTGTTCTTATGCTTACTCATCGAAAAGTTAAACCTAACATTTAATTTGAACATTAATTGTAAATTGACGACAATTAAACCTCACAAATGACTTTACTCAGCTCCGTAAACCAAATACTTAACTAACCAAATGAACTCCACTAATTAGGTTACCCGGCATGCGTTTGAAGTAATGGCCGAATCGATAACCTTGTCGGGCACTACATAGTAATTGCAGGGCTATAATCCAAGCTATTATTATGCAATTATGTATTTGTCTGTCTGTCGGCCTTGTCCGGGAACAATGTGGGCCAATTTGGGTGTCCGGCCCCGGAAGCACGCGTCTAAGTGTACGATGTGAAAATCGCCGCCTTCTTGTGGATTTTTTAAAGTGTTATGTTATCTTATTTTAGTTAGGTAAGTAGGTACCTACTTGAGGTTAGTAGAGGCCGTTAATTAGTCATCATGACCCGTATTTTCCGGTTATAAAAGTCTTAAGCAATACTTAAACAAACATGGGGTAGAAAATATGAAATAATGACATTAAGTTAAGAAGATAAAATGCTTTTGTCGTGTTTTGACGCACTAAATTGCAGAAAGCTGTTCGTTATAACGTTCCTTGATTTTTGTCAGCGGAAAGTGCAGAAACACCAAAATCTTAACCTTCACTGTTCTGCGTTCTTTAAGTAGGCAGGTAATTAAAACTAGTAAGCAAAACTAGGAAACATGGAATCCAAGTTCATTCATACTAATCCCGACCTATGAAACGCTCATATTTATAATTAAAGTGATAACATTTGACTCTTAATCGCTTAACTACAGTGTGTGTCACGCGTTTGCCGTGATCGTGTTTTGTTATTTGAGTCACTTTGATACTTGGATTTTTGACTTTTTTCGACATTCGTGAAGTTCTTACTTAGGTAGGCTGGAGTACGTAACAGTTGCTATTCTCAAGGTATCTCGGCGTCGCTATCCGTCGCCGATAGAGCAGTAAATCGTGCGATATCGCGCGCCAAGATCGTGAGCGATCTGAAGCAGGTTTCTTCCTATTTCTGCCTTGGTTTTTACACGTATAGTCCTATTACCTACTTCACTAGTCCGAAATTACCTAAGTACTTGTATAGGTACCTTCAACAACAACAGAAACAAAACAAAATTGCGAACTTATAGCATTTGCTATTAAATTAGGGCGGCCGTACACGAACTGCTTCAAGCAATGTAAACCCAACTACTTGAAGCCGCGTCAGTGAAAAAAAGTCATTTAGGTAGGTAAGTATTCTCTGTCATAAGTACAAGCGACTGTCAATACCGCTCGAGCGGAGAAGTTACTAAGTAAAGTCTAAAACACTAAATAAAATACAATCCAAATAAAACACCGCGCTTTAGAATCGTTCTGCAATCAAAATAAATTCAAACTTAGTATTGCGAATACCCCACAGTTGCGCGTGATTCTCGCAGTCACACGACAGCGCCGGTTAATTTGTTACGAACGAAACGGATCCCGTCTGTAATGAGAGACCGACTCCGACACCGCGGGACACGACGCGATGATACATTTTTGATGCCGATCTAGAACTGCGAGGAGAAATTCTTAGTTCTGTTTAGGGTATCGATGGTTGTGATGAAGTTTTGGGATTGTTTTACACGTTTTTTTTTAATAGGTAGGTAGGTTTTGGGTTTCAACACGTGAAAAGCATAAGTACCTAGGTATTATAAGTAGTATTTCTCTGAGAGATTTCACTTAAGCATATGAGCGTTTTTACGCACTATAAGCAGAGCAAGGATTTACTATGCGTTGTAAAGGAAACTGGAAAAGTCTTAAGAATGCACCTAGGTATGAAGAACAACACACAGCGTATCAGGCCGGACCTCTCCCATAAACTTTGGTGGATAAACAGCTTCACAGATAGATAGAAAGTCTTTAGTGCACCCAAATGCAAAGAAAAACAAAACAAAGAAGAACCTATTATAAACTAAGTACAAAATTCGCAAAGGGGGCCTAAGATTGATGTTCTACCTATTCCAAACTAGACTTCATTTTTATACTACTTATTACATAATAATACGAGTAGTACTAATCACTTTCACATTTACCTACCTTAAAATATCCTCAAAGATAAAACCTAGAGAGCAAACTTTCAAACAATCCTTAAACCCATAATTCAGCAGCACACAAGACACGGCTCAGCTTTCAATCTATAAAATATGAACGGTAAAGTATCTCAACACGGGCGGGCAGCGCAAGCGCACCTAAATTGAAAACCCTCGTGACTCCACGTGTTGGGATCAGATGCCTTGATAATGGACATTGTTTGTACTTTGCTATTAATTATTCAGTGAGATAGGAAGGATGGAAAGGCGGCTATGGGTAAAGGTAGCATAGGACAGTTTTACTTTTGTGATTAATGTAAATAGTTACTTAAAGCACAGCTTGTTTTTCTTGTTTTGCTACATACTTACCATTCTATTTACCTCTAGGGTCAATGATGTAGGTACCTACCTACCTGAATTCATTCTATTTGCATACCTACCTACTCTCTGTTTCCCTTTCATCGTCCCCACTATAGGGCTATAAACCGATTCTACTACCGCCCCGCTGGTCTATAGTTTGTGGCAGATGTTGCTTCATCGTTCTAGATATTGTACTTACATCTGGGGGTAATACTTGCTTTTAATATGCAAGCCTCCTTTTTAGGTTCTAGAGTGGTAGGTACGTACGCCTTTTTGTGATCTCTATTTTTACCTACATATTATTTTCGGGCCATTGATAAATAATAGTTTGTGTTTAACATAAATGGAGCCGCTATAACAGGAAACGGATGCGAATATGATGATATGAGTTTTGTTTACCTATATCTTTAAAAACATACTTATCACTCATAACTTATTTAATTTAATAATAAAAGTATTTAATCACTTTTAATCACGTCATTATCAGCACAGGATATCCGTGTTAACAACTTCCTTTCTTATTTGTCTAATTATTTGCAAAATAAGTAATAGGTAGGTACTCTAGGTACTTATTTAAATTCAATGTGTCTACATATTTATTGATTGACGTTAGCATAGAATTAAACAATAAAGAGTTATACAGAATTAAGCTAAATACATCCCTGCGTTCTATAAATTAATACCTATCGTTTTTGTTTCTTTTTAAGCTTTTTAAGCCATGCTCTTGATAGTGTCAAAAAAAGTATCTATACCCATTACACACCATCTACTCAAATATCTTTATAGGTACTAGAAATACACATAACACTTCATTAAAATGAAAGCTTATACAAATCAATCGCCTTTCATGACGTCACTATTCGATTTCACAGAAGCACGACTTCATTTCCCCCTCGGTGTTCTGTTCTATGAAAATAATTTCATTAAACTACAATCTTAGCTTGCAGGAAGCACGGCGACGGATTGACAAGCTTTTACAACGTTATTTCTTGTTATATTTATAGTAAAATGTACCGTGAGAGGTAAGGAATAGAGTAAGTTTGATGGTAAATGTAAAGTTGTGGTGTGGTAGACAGAGGTTAAAAGTTAACCACTATATCCGCTGAGCGCCCGGTTCACGACCACTGGTTTATTTTGTATAGCAAAAAGATACCTACCTACTATAATATGTAAGTAGGTGCTATAATTTCGTTTAAAGTGGTGTTCTTCTTCCAGGACTTATATATAATCCGTTGATATAACCTTATTTGTAGTCTACGAAGTTATGCGACATGCATTTAAGCAACAAAATACTTCTTGCTTGTTTAGAATTTAAAAGACAGCCTTTCAGGGCATAATGACAATGTTCAATGATATGATAGAGGTACGAGTATCTGTAAACACAAAAAATTGTAATCATTTCCCTTCTTTTCGGTGTAATCAGGTAAAAAGTGAAATAAATGACTTTCAGACAGTAGTGCTTACGAATTTGGTAAGTACCTTGCTTATGGTATCTACATACCAAAGCCGCCGGCTTTTTTGACAGCTGCTATTCGTATGACGTAAAGCCGCCGGCCTAGCCCAGTGGCATGCCGGCGGCTTTGGTGTGTAGATAGCATTACCCATCCTTATATATAGTCTTTAGAATCATCTATAACAAAAAACAGATTTAACTTTCACAAAACATCGAATAATTTAACAAATAAAAACCGTATTTACCACCTTCATTGATGCAATCACACTGCACATCTTAAGCTCGGGACATGCCGAGATAAGGCTGCGATACCCCACACTTTATAGGGTGTGATCACGCAACAGTACCTAGACAGAACCTAGAACTTCACTTAGCTGTAATGGTTCTACTGATGTCGGATAACCTGGAAGACTGATAACGAGGCCTTGGGAATTAGCAGAAGGGTTACGTAGCGAAAAATGGTGTTATAAGCTAATTGGATATTTTGTAAATGGGATGACGATGTTCGTTTGCAATTTTTAGCAGTTATAATAAGCTACTGTATCTAGATCCAAAAGTAATGTAACGATTAGTGGGTAAAATTGCAATTAAAGGTTGCCTGGAAGATATTGCTACCTAGCAATAAAGCCGCCTTTTGCTTCTTATATTCTTGTTTGTGTCTGTACCTTATACCTTATATCTTTGTGTGCAATAAAGAATATTTGTATTGTATTGTATTGATTAGACAATGGAGTTTGACGATTGATTTGGGAAACACTATTTATTATCTTGACGATTTATCGGTGGATTTGTCGCAATTTCTTATGAAAGCTCAAACCGGCGAGCATTTAGAAATGCTTATAGGTCTTTCATTAGGTACCCATTTATTTTACAGTTTCATCTGTCAGATACTTACTAAAAATATTAAATGCTTGTTAACGTAAGTTTAGTAATGTAAACTAGCGTGTTGCCCGCGGCGTCGACCTCTGATATCATTCTGCTGTATTCAAAATTGCGTTCTATTTTATCCAGATTAACTTGGTAAATAGAATTACATTAGATGAATGTATACCGACTTTATCTGTCTATAACTACTGTAGTATACCTATAGGTATTCATTAAATATCTGTAGCTTTATCAAAATCTAATTGACACTACACATTGCACCCGCCTACACGTCTCGGTGGCATCCACTCTCCATTCAAATTTAAACGCCAACATTTAAAACTATATCTCCGTTATAAAACACAGCAATTACCTATTTAATCGATGTTCCCACCACAAGAACCGCATTCAGGTGGTCTCACACCCGAGTGTAAAAGTCGTGGCTATTTGTCGCGCGGATTGTATCAGATCTCGTAATTCGGACGCCGCTGCCGTGCGTGCTAAGCTAGATTATACCTAGGTATGCTAAAGTGCTGAACACAGTAGGTGAAGTTAGGGTTTGGAAGCACTTTGAAACGAAATCAAATATTAGCATATTTTTATCTTATAAATGTCTATAGATAGATGCAGGTATGCAGGTAGGATCTATGTCTTTATTTCGCGGTGTTCATATTCTACATCCAAAGCAATGTTCTCAAAAACATACTTTGTAATATATTACAAAACAAAAAACTAATTTCTTACCTATCAAAACATCTAAAAAGTTATTTAGAAATAGACATCCCATTCGTTTGATGCATCGTCCTTTATCACATTCAAAGTTTAGACAGAGATGTGAGCGCGATAAAACTGTCTTGCTAAACAACACTCCTGTAATCATTAATCCCCAGATTTGTTATTAATATACCTACCTACTTGTTACTCTTGTTAATCCAAAAAGTTAAATAACACCCTGTAATGATGAATTCCCAGCTTTGTCTAATTATTAGACAAAGCTGGGAATTCATATTAGACTCTAATATTCAATATTAGACTCTAATAGGTACCTACTTGTTACTCTTGTTATATAAAACGTTAAATATCACCCCTATAATGATAAATTCCCAGCTTTTCTAATACCTACTTGTTAAAAAGGTAGTTCTCTCCCAATAAACCCCAGCCTACTCCACAGAGCGCAGATACGACGCTCGTGAGAGATGCTTCGGTAGATACCACATAGCTTTGTTTCGCTGTAAAACTCGAAAATTAACATCATTTGCCAACGCCCGATCGCGGAGGTGATACTGACACTAGCTTCGTGTGGGATAAGTTAAAGGAAACTTTATTGACTTATTAATCACTATTAATAAGTACTTATGATGGGGGGCTCAAAGATATATCTCATACCGTAGCGAATTAAAAAAATATATTGGCAAGACAAGTTGTCAAAAATTTCGTGATTACCAAAAGCATCGATATTAATTACCTATTATTATATATTTTTAAAATATGATATGACCTATTATTATATATTATTATTATATTATTACTTAAACCTTCATTAGATGAAAAACAATACCAACTTAATTAATTCTATTTATAGTTAAGATAGGTACTTATTTTTTGTTTTCATTGGATAATGATAATGCGCTTCAAATGAGGTACCTACCTACTGTACACTTCTGTAAACATCTTCAGCCAATAATGTGCAAATAAATAATCAAATAAACAGCTTAAAATTCCTAAATTAGACCAAACCCCCGCAATAATGTGCTGTTTAGTTTTAATAGTCGTTGAGATGTCGAAGTTCGATGCTTTTGTGCATTCTAGTACTTACCTATACAATATAGTACCTACTTGTTTAATGGTCAGTGGCTTGGTAGCTTATTAAAGGATATTTACGTTTAATAACTGAAGCGCTTATAATATTGATCTTGTTATGGAGAGGGTGGCCTTTCGTAGGTGGGTATCTATCACGGTGACGTAATATTCATATTACGTCACCACGATAATAATTCGTAATATTCGATACGTATATACATATTAAGTATGTATGCTAGGTAAGTACCTATTTAATATAATTATGTATACGTACATAATATCTACGATAGAAATCGTTTGTCATTTCATCACTTTAGGATTTTGTCGTTTAAAGACCGTACACAAATTAATTGCAGATTTTGTCTTAAGACAAATAAACTACTTACTTACATGTAGGTACTCACATAAGTAGGTACTTAAGCTGTTATCTGTAAGATAAGTAAGTAGGTAGGTATATAACATGTAAAATTTCTTCCGACAAAGATGGTCCAAACAAAACGATTTATTAGGTAACTACAAAATAACAAAGACGTTAACAAACAAACAAGGCATGAAAAGACGAAAAGTATAAAATGTCAATCGACTTTTGTTACATCAATTATCTGCAAAAGTAATGCAATTATTATCTCAGATGTTCACTGAACAATAATTATCTTTGTAAATCTACAATGCAAGATATGACAAGGTTTGACAATTGGACCCCCCGGCTAGCGAAACCGGATTACCAAGTTACAATTTGCGATCACCAAACTCGAAATGAGAACAAAGCTTCTTGAATTGAAAATTATTCGCCTGCAAAATTGACTTTGCCGTACATATCGGACAACTTTATATTTGCAGTTGAGAATGAAATAGAGCTAACGAAATGCTTAGCGAAAAAAAGGTAACGACCTGAAAAGTAATTCTTGCTAACTTAACAATAGCGCTGGCGCTTAGTCTGTATTTTAGAAAAAATAGTTTTGCTCTGTTATGATTCTATTCAGACTATGATTGTGAGTAAATAAAGTAATATTTTGGTATAGTAGCTAGTAAAAATATTCAACTTTGAAGATCTCCCACCCCTTTGTCGGTGTCTACTCTTTCTTTCATTTCATAATTAAATATAGAGCTGTCAATTTTTGCTTTACGTACGGTACTATAAACAAGCATTTTGGAACATTGGTACGACACTTAGATGGCTAGAATGACGACTTTCAATTGTTCCGTGCGGAAAACGAGAAAATAAGTAGGTATAGCGCTTTCTATAGCGTTCTAACAGACGTAAGAATAAAGCTGCTTATTAATAATGTCATTTTCTGCGACTGAAGATCTATTATGACATAAGTGTCTGAATGTCACAACAAAACACCAAATCATGTTATAACAACAAGACTAATATGAAGATAAATTCATTTACCATAACCTCTCAGAAATCTCTCAGAAACCACGAACTAAAAACTCGTCGAACAATTCCGCCGATACTTCAATAATTAACGGCTAAGCAATCGCTCGATCGCAGCAGCTCGATACGCAAATTGCCCGGCGGCTGTTTACAAAGAGAGGGGGTGAAGGGGGGCGGACGTTCCCTTGAGGACAATTAGAGGGGGGGACGTCTTTCCCATGCTTTCTTTGCGAGGGGGTTCAGTACATTGACGCTTTTGTTTTGCCTCTTCACGCCTCAATTGTGGTTGGTTTCAGTTACTGAAAGGAGTGCTTGTTAAGTTTTGATTGCTTTGGGTTTTATATCGTAATGGAGTGGAATTTATTATGATGAAAAAGTATTTAGGTAGTTACTGCAAAAAGGTTTGTTCCTTTAACGTTTATAGCGAAAAAATGAGAATAGTCTCGAAAATTTTATTCCTTACCATTTTTTCGGACCAAACCACTGAACGAATTTGGATTTATCGCGCAAATAATAGAGTTCATCTAAGCAAAACCTTGAATGACTTTTTCGCTAATGCCTAAAAAATTTATCATTATGTTTTTTACTATCAAAACTTTTGTGACGAATTTAAGTGTAATTTTATGTTACCTATGAATAAAGTCTTTTTTATTTGATTTCTATTGTAAAGAACCAGCCAGTAATGTATTTCATCCCGTGGGATCCGTGTTGTGCAGTGATCTCTTAGGTACCTACATGCTCTGCTTTTGGACGCTGGCTGAGCACGCAACCAGCGAATTTTCCTGTTTCGATGCTATTTCGTGTTTGTATAGCAATCGGTACTTTATTGCCTTTGATTTTGATGACAGTTGACTTTGAGTTCTCTTAAAACAAGTTTGATGTAGATGATAAAGTGAGTTAATAACGCTGTACTTACGCATTTACCTTCATAGAAAACTAAGCAAGTTCTAATAATACAGTTAAAATACATACCTGTTAATGTGATTTGGCGTATAGGCATTTACTTTCATTGAAGTAGTTGGTAGGTATGTATTTGTACGCAGCTTACCTACCTTATTTGTTATCTACTATATTTGTTAAAGAATAATTTAACTTTCTTCTTTTTAATCAACAATTCTCTCAAAATTCCCACAATCAGTCCATTCTCATCAAAAACCAATACCACTTCCTATCGCAATACGTAATGGAACCAGCAAAACAGTAATTTAGTGTGAAGAGTTAAGCGCTGGTTATTTCAGAGTATTGTCTTGTCCCGTCGCTGCGTAATTGGTGAACAGGTGGGGGAGAGAATTGCACAGGGGGAGGGGGGAGGGTGAATGCTTCTTTTGTTTATCACGAGATCCTTTGGTCCTTCGTGCTTTCATTCCAAGCGATAGTTACCTGAGTAGGTGGCTAAGTATATAGTAGGCATTTGTGTGAAAATACTGAAATAAGTTTGTGTTCTATATCAGCTACAGATGCTACAACTGTAGAGACATTTAGAATGTGATGTCTTTTTCGTACTTAAGAATCTAGGTACCTTACTCATACTAATCAGCCTAACCCATGTGGTTTTAGGTAACAGTTCCCTAAAAAACGCAGCCTGTTGACGTAAAAACATCTTCACTCCATTCACAAAGCCACAGGCATGAAACTAAATTGTTTGAAGGGCTTCCACGATAATCAGCAACTGAAGTATTGCAAGAGGAAACCTCCATATGGTGTTTTGGCCGGCGATTAGAAGCTGAACCTCAGCAAATTATACACCAGTGAACGATGGCTCTCTAATGACCGCTGTGGCTTGTTCCCACGCATCGCAATGAGCTCAATACACGCACTCAAAAGTATTGACAAAAGTCTTAAACTACCTTCGAGAATCGTGAGACGTGCGTACTTAATTTCGCGAAATTACGGACCCTTTCGAACGCCTTTCATGTCAACATTTGTATTGAAGTCCTGAGAAATTGAAGCAACGGTTCGAATATGAAAATTGATTTCTGAAAGGACGCGCAATTTATAAAATTTCAACTGTAATTGTGGGAATTCATAAATTAGTCGCGGATGAAAAGCTAGTAAATATTTCTTTGGTTTGCGTCGTGACATTCAATGAACACATTTTAAAAAATTGTACCATGCCATGTATTGTCTTTGTCCGTACTTAAAAAAGAACTGAAAATTAAATAAAAAGAGTGAAGAGTCCTTACAAATGCAGCATAGCTTTGCAAAAAAAGTCGTGTAAAGCTTGTGTCTTCCCCGGGGGGCAGTCCATATCGCACGCTTGGTCACATTCTTGTCCTACCCGCATGCAAAATAAAAGAATTCGAGTCATTCGCCCTCCGGCGGCGGTCGCGAGCAGACGTCTCTTGTCGCTGGCCGGTGGGAACGTTTAATGCGCTCGTTCATTACACTGTAATGTAATTGTGGGAGATTTATTTTATAACCTGAATTTTGGCGTTGATTCATGTAATTTTTTGGGTAAATTGAGTACTTATGAATTTTGTTTAAATATAAATACTTTGACAGGATAAAACCTTTTACAATTGTTAACACCTTATAAAATCGAATTTAACCATCGTACTGGCCAAGAGCTTCATACATTTTCCAGCTAAGTTATATACGTATCCAAAGGTAAGGTAAGTATTTTCTCGAAAAAGTTCGCATCCCCTCGGTGTAAGTGCATCCAGTTAAATGTCATGCTACATCGATAAGGTAACAATAGCACACCCCGGGCTAAAAGTATATGGTATATTGTTGCGAATAGCGCCCGATTTCTAAATAACAACTGTTCCTTGCGTTATGCGTGCTTCGGATTTGGCTGTAGGCCGAGTGTGGACTGTGCTACGAGCCATTGTGTTCTGATAAGGGCTGGGCGAGGCTCCGTAGGCGATGGGATTTTAATTTAGTATAGGTACGTACGTACTATCTATTCTATATAAGATAAAGTTTAAAGAATTAACAGGATTCACTCGATAATAATTGACAAAATGTCAGACAATTATATTTTTTAGATATACGTACAGAGCGGAAAAAAATCGAATGCCACATACGCCAACAACGTCCCAATAACTTTTTTCAACAAAACAAAAACAAAGAAACCGTTTTATAAAAATAAAAAAAACTCAATTATCGAAATTAAAGATTCGAAATGATCCCTTGTTTTACAACCGTTTGAAAATCGAAATTATTCTTTTTTTTTGGTGTAGTTTTGCGGTGCCATACTTGGCACGCGCGGGGACCCGGCTACTATTTTTTCTAAAGAAAAAATGATCTTTTTTAATAAACGGCCAGTATTTTAAACGGCCATTGGAAAAGATTATAGTATTTTTTACCTTTTTTTCTCAAATGGAGAGTTATTTTGCTAAGTTCTTAATGATTGGTTGGGGGTAAGGCGGGTTTTGGATCGTAAAGAAGCTAGTGGGTTCCATATGCCACTTAAAACACACGTTATATAGGGTAAAATTTTTGGAAGTGTTAAGAAGTGTAACATCTTATAATATCTAAATAGACAAGATACAATATTGAAATGTACATTATGTATATTATGTATGACATTTAACTTAGGAAAGGTGGTCAATGTGGTAAATGGAAAAAAGTAGAAAAAAAATTAAACACGTGTCAAGTGTTTGAGCACCGGCTGAAACGGACGGCTGAAAGAAAAGAGAGCAGAGTGTCGCAGACTCCAACGACAAGTAATGATGAAATACAGATTCTACAGATCAAACGAGTATCACAATTATAATATCAAATCTTACTTAAGTACATACTATAAGATCCAGTAACACCTCTCTTCACCATCTTCAAGTATAACTCTACCAACGGCCGCTCTGTTAATCGCTACAATAATTGCTTCCACTTTGCCCGTAATAAATCACTTCTCTAATTAGATACACGCAGTCCCTTTGACGCAGCCCTTCTAATGATACCAGCCTATAAAATATCTAATTTGAAGCAATTTTTATCAAATTCTGATGGTTGGAAAAATATCATGTTGTTTTTGTGGTGAAACTTCAATGCTTTAGTAACTGTCAGTAGGTAGAGATTATGTGATTTTTATTACTTACTTACCAAATGTTTTTTTTAGCCCATTTCGTCCACTGCTTGACAAAATCCTCTCCCATGCCTCTCCAAACTCTCCTGTTATTAGCTGCTTCCCACCAATCTTCCCTGAATGAGCGTAGGTAGTCACTCTATTGTTTTTGGGGCCAATTGTTATAGAAGAATTTTAGTTCTATTTACCAATAGAACTTTAACCCTATTTTAACTTGAAAAAGACATCGCCTAAGCAATATTTCAAAACGGGCGCGGTATCTGCGTGCACGCATCGCACGTAACCGCTATCGCCCAATCGTGTTCGAGGGCGGAACGAGCGAGCGGTTTGAAAAAAGAACGGTGTACAAATTATCTTCTTGTCATCGTAATTCCGTGACGAATTGCTTAGTGAAATAACGTTAGTTTAGTTTACTCTTGTAGGTAGTCATTACTTAGTTACAGAGAATTACCGCTCCTACCATATAATAAGAATACAGCCAGAACCAGAATTTACCTGTAAAGTCTGTTTTTATTAAACGACAATTTTTATATCGACATCTCTCGACAAGTGTGAACAGTTTTATACAAAATGTTTTGCCACTGAAGCTCACGATACAACCCGCAAAAAATTCATGACAAGTACGAACGAAGTCTATGACGAAGGTGGAAAACGGCAAATTTTACAACAAGCACTGAGTACGACCCCACTTATTTAGAACATTACATATTCCACAACTTTGTCTCTCCGTCTTATCTGCCCTTGACATTTTGCCTCTTGGAAACTTCCTTAAACGATAGATAAATGTGTAATTCTAAGTACAATATAGACATTAATCATAATGTCGACAGCGATACATAATGACGCCTATCCGTCTGTTCTCACTGATAAATTCGTGTGCTATATTCTAACGTGGTACAAAATGAATGGGCGATTTTTTCCCATTTGACAGTACGAAGGTATCTAAGTACTTATTTATCATTATCGTGTACAATGAGTTTGTTTTTTTGTTGAAAATCTTTGAGTTTGCGTTCTCAGACTGTGTTAAGGTTAATGTCATTGAAATTATGCTTCTACGTCGAGAAATATAATTTGTTCGAGATTTATTTGTACTAGATGAAAGCAAACGTTGGTACTCAATGCAAGCAAACAATATTGTCATTGTATTTTATCATATCTTATACCTTCCACTCCCCTTTCATTTATCAACTTCCAGGTTCATAATTTCATCACTTATTTCGTAATTAAGGTAATCATCTCTTCGTATTTCAAACATCTTTGTTAAAAAAGTGGGAGTGGTCTCTGCCTCCCCCGATGAGAAAGAAGAATGACCGATATGTAGGTATGTATCATTGACACCTTTATATTTTTTACTGTCGAACATGATAGGTATATAATACTACACGAGCAACCAATTATCTCGTTGGAGGTCTAGGTGACGTCACGTTCAAAATCACAGCAATCATAAAACAATTAAACAGTAAGCGCTTAAATTAGAGCATGACCTCAACTTCGCGGAAGGAATCTTATGTAGTCGCCATCGTGGCCATAAGAGAGGCGAATTCAGAATAACTAAAACTTACTGAGGTACCTATCAGGTGCTCAAATAGACGGCAGAGAAAAAAGCTGAGTGGCGAAGACTCCACCGACAAGAGCGACGTTCTTAAAAATGATGACGATAAACTAATATAAGAAGTGCTAAAGAGTCTTGATCTGAAAACAAAATAATATCAACGCTAGTTGATATAAAGTGGGCGTCAACTGCGACTTTTTCTCTACGATGTGTTTTGAGTGCCACCAAATTAGTACAGGGAGGCCAAGTTACATAACTTGGCCTAATTATTCATCCCCATATCTCTAATATGAATCTTACCTTCCGGGAATGGGAATTTAGGCAGCATTGATTATTTCTCTTTGGAGGGGAATAAGCAATTTACATTTGGATTTCAAATATTGATGTAGAAGCCAAGCCACCAGGTCATGCTATGGAAATCGTCAACTATGATACGTACCTACCTAAAGGTACTTAATTAAGAATTCGTCAGCTTATTACACTGTAATTGCTCAAATTATTAATTCCAGCTTGAAACCCGCTTCTCCAAAACCTCATAGCTCCATCGTCATTCAAAACATAATGATACGTTTCGTGACACAATCATTAGATTCGACACCTATCTCAAATCGAACGTTTTGTAGGGAGGCTGAATAGTGAACACGCACAAAAATCATTATTCATCAAATTTCCGGCATATAAAAGACAGTTTTAAATTCTCATATGGAGTTTTTGTGAGGTTAATTACAGTGTTGAGGTTTCATGTGTCTTGATGTTGTTATAGTTCTATTTTATATAGAGTTTTGAGTCCTCTATATGTTTTGCAAGTATCTATTTTGTGATTGACATTTCTATTTATAAATTAGTTACTCAGGGCGTCCCTGAAATGTAAATGTATTAAGTACAGTTAGTAATCTAAATTCATGATCTTACATACGAGTACGAGTATACGTTTTATGAGTTACCTAAGTATCTAAGATCTTTTGCTCTCCCTCACTTGGCGCTAAGCTGGCTGCCTGCCTGCTCAACTCATAAATGAGTGGCAAGTACCTATGACTTCGTTATGACAAAATGTTATTAAAGTTCTTCTACTCTCAGATAGAAGAGAATCTTTTACGTGTCGCTATAGGTAAGTGTACTTTGTCGCAGGTAACTGTACTTGATACACTGTAATGAACGTTCTCCACATTCCGAAACTCCATAACAAACTATCTAAACAGAAGAACCACGAAACAAATAGCGATAATCGCCCGTGGGCGCTTCTCATTAGTCGAAAATTTGGGTTGTTCCTTCTACGCCCCACGAAGTTTCACCCCACGTATTATTTTTCCTTCTACGCCCTATTTTTATTCCTGTTTCATCCCACAACATTTTTTATTTTTTTAATTCCATTTTTATTCAAAATACTATTCCTAGTTCGCCCCACTTTAGTTTTCAACGGTTTTTAGCTTTGTAAGTACGGTCAGATAAAATGTCAGATATTGGTGGGTATCATTTCGTCACTTGAAGAACATTAAAAAATAAAGTTTTAGTACATGTAGATACTTAAGAGAAATAAATAGAGCGTCATTGAAAAAATATACTTATAATTGAAAATCAATCAAATCAAATCTTTGAAAATATAGTCTCGCAACGTATCAAAACCAAAAGGACGACGCAAGACTTTGTATGGAGTCCTGGTACACGTCCCATAACGATGTGTGATATGTCGTTAGAAAGGTTTTATCTTCTAAAACAAGAATTGGTATGGCGCTTGACTGATTTTGACCTGATTCTTAGTTCGTTCTGAATCAGACTTAAGCATATAATATCAAAGTAATATAGATATTTTATTAGAAAAAAATGAATGGAAATCTTATATTTTTACGTTTTTCTTCATTTATTTAACAATTACTGTTTACAAAAATACAGTGCAGGTCAACTTATCTCAAAACCAACTCATTAGGACAGTCCCTATTCTTTGCCTGTACCCTTCAGTTGGTACTGTATATGTCGAAATAGGCTAACGAAAGGAACTTGGCTCCAAAGGAATTTTTACTCAGGGTATTAAGAGCTATCCAACAGGTAGTGGAGTGCAATAAATGATGGAGTATCATACATTGCTATTCTCTATGAAAAAAGTGATATTTTTTATGACTCTTGGGACCGTATAACTCTAAACGAACTAACGATAGGCACTTGACTCCATAGGAACTTTTAGTTAGGCTTCTAAGAGCTATCAAACGATGTATAACACATTGCTATTGGAGGGGTGTACCAGAGTGTTGCATCATCCTTTCTCCATGATTGATTTATAAATAATTTATACAAAACTAAACAGTTCACAATAAACTTAAATTATTTTTGTCTAAGTAAAGCAAATCAAAAATATTATTCTTTTTTTTACTATCTCTACAATTTCCTTACAAACTTAACAAAATCAGCAGTGGGGTGAAAGCGGAATACATTGCTAGTTGTTAAGACAAAAATATTTTTAAATATTTCGAATAGGGCGAAACAGGAATGACTTCAAAATGGGGTGTGACGTCATGGGGCGTAAGAGGAACAACCCGAAAATTTCTGTTGAAACAAGCGACGATCGCCATAATCAAATTTGGAACGCATTCCTAATTCAAAGACGCGTGCCAGGTAAGATGGCGGCCGATGGAATTAACACTGGCATGGCATAATGCTTACAGCAAATGCGTACCGCTAAACTGATTGGCGGGCAATGAGTGTCATTAGCGGACTGCCGAATTCGGACCACGCTGACTCAAAGCGTGACATAGCCAGCGACCACATCACTTTGAGCCCTGGTCTTTTTTGTGAGGACTTAAACCGATTGAGGAAAAAGTTAATGAAATGTAACGGACAGGTGCGCTTTATCGATGTGAAAAATATAAATACGATTTTGATGATGATGGACAACGTATTACGGCGACAATTATCAGTCTTTTATTAAATTTAATGATGTATACGTAAGTAAGAATAACGAATAGTTTCAAATGTACATGACCTTCTGTTTTAAAGTTCTGGTTATAATGTTTTATAAAGCGAAGTTGCAGAATTTATACTTCATAATCAGAATTCATTACGGTTAATTTATAAAAGATATACAAAAAGCTTTTTATTTTCATTTTTCTGTGTCGCGATGTGGGTGTAACAATTGCAAAATGTTCTACATTACTGTTGAAGTACTGTTGAACTTCAACTACTGTTGAAGAATACAGAAGAAAGGTTTTTATTTGTTCTAAACTAGGCTGTATAGATTTAAGTTGTTTTTTGGACCTCACTAATATTTGTCTATTATATTGTCTCTTCGCACTATTTAATCAAAATTGTAAATCGTGCCATGTGCAATAAAATTCAATTAAAATAAAAGTTCTTCTTATTTATGAAACAGTATCTATAGGTAATCTAGTGAATTAACAGTAAGAAATACAGTTAGATTCCAATTTAAGTAAAGGAGACGTTAAGGTTACGAAGAAAATGTGGGAAATTAGTAGAACAACTAGATCTCAAAAAATATACCTAGGTACATAAATCGTTCAGCAAATGAGGTAAGTATTATAGGTCGCGCCACGTAAAATGAACCCTAGCTGACAGATGCGCATTAGACGGTTTTTGAGTCTGACGTTTAACATTTGTTTTAAAATACCATCGCGCACAAAAGTGTTTAATTACAGTCATAGTTTTACGCACAAAGGAAAGAAAAATATTATTAGTAGTATTATTAGTACGGTGGAATATAAATAAAAAAAAATACACAACTAACAATCAATATTGGATTTAGTGTAAAGTGTGTAAAAATGTAAAAAAAATATTCGAAAATTTAAAAAAAACATATTGTTCTTCCATTAAGTCTTCATGGGTGGCGCGAAAACCAGATAAGGACGCGATGTTGATGCCAGAAGTGGTTTATTATCATCGTCGTCGTCACTTTCATAACCTTTGGAATCAGAATCATCATCCCTTATTACGTATAGTTTATAAGTCAACATACGTAACCGCGTGCGCCAGTACTTTCGTGCGTAAGTGTACCCATGCGCGAACACGTGATTTTCATTTGTTTCTAAAGTTCTTTTTACGTGGCGCGACCTATAGGTACCCTAAAATATTGAGAAAAGAAAATTACCAAAAATGGAGTCATCGCGAAATTGTTGATGTAAAGCTAAGAAGTCAATGTTTTCCTATTTTACAGATAAACAAGGCAAGCTAGACATATTCAAACTAAAATAATAACTTTCGCAAAACACAAAGCACCAAATCGAAGCTAAGATTTTCTCTTTACACAGTTTAGTAATACACGGTAAATGAACACTGTCCTTGTCATAGAAGCTAGTGCACAGTGTACACAGCACACAGTACGCACAGTGTTCCCAACGCACGTGCTAATGGGCAATAATTGATTTCCCTTCACGGCCACCCGCATCGTTGTATTTTTAAACTGCGTTTACTGGCTACTGTATGATCTGTTTTTTGGGTAATAGATTTTTGGCTTTTAGTTTTTAAGGGGAGAAATTAATATACGGTGCTGGTTTAAAAATGCAAACTCTGTTTTGCTTGTAGTTAATAGTAAAATGAATCAATAAAGACTCTCTTGAACCAGTTGCGCTGGAAAAAAAATGGAGATGCTCAACAGTTAGCAGCTATTGACTGAGAAAAAGAACTCTCTTTCGGGAGTTTGAAACTATACTGAGATTGTCAAGTCACAAAGGAAAATCCTTCCAAGTATTTCACTCTGGTTACGTGAGGATAATTACCACAGACGAAAATAGCAAAAAAAACATAAAAAAACCTGATTGCATGGCATTATCCCAATAAAACACAATACAACAATGGCACTTGTAGTCCCGAAGCGGCGTTCGATATCGGAAGGCGACAGTTCGGCAATAACTTACAGCGCCGCCTCCCTCGTTAGCTGCGAGTTCGAATTTTAAATTCATTCGAGTCATTTGCTGCTCGACATCGCTGCGCGGGACACATGACGTCATTAGTCAAAAGAAAATGTATCTTTTGGGAAATCTTGATACTTGAGTTTATTTCAGAAGCTTTTCTTACGCCTAAGTAAGTATATTTGGAAGCTCTACGTAGCTCTACCCTAATAAATAGAATTCACTGTGTTGGTGTTAGATAAAATGATTGGGCTGCTTCAAACCGGAAAAAGTAGAAACACAGGAACTAGAGATAACAACTAGAAATAGTATTTTAAAATTGTTTTACTATTTCGGTACGAAGAGAAGTTAAAAATAAAGACATTTCTTTTCTGAAAATCTTGAAGAGTTTGTGATTCTTATTTCCACAAAAAAACACTTTAATAACATGTAGGAAAGCATTAACTTTGCGAAAATATCAAGTTGTTTCAAGCATCGTATCTCCACTTCATCTCCGGCGGCGCAATGTCGCGGGCGCGCGGCGACATGACGAATGGCCGCCCGCGTTCTATATTTAAAATCTGCCGAGTAACGTTCCCGCTAATGGCATTGTTTATGGAAGTTTTCCCGCGAACCTGCCAGTGACTTACCGATTTGCACGCATCGGCTGAACCGTCGTTTTCCTTTGCCCAGAGATTAGTTTAAATGACGCTTGAAATTGTTTTAAGTGCTCGTAACAGGGTGACGTCGTGACGTTGTTACTTTTTAAACGGTTTAGTCTTGTTTTAGTTGAGTTATTTGCAATTTTGTATCCTTTGTTGGTTGGTAGTAGAAACTCAATTTTACAACGCTGCAGAAATGTAAATTTCTTAATTTTAGCTTACATCTGAGAACTAACATATTTATGTAATGCATATCACCGCCCATCCCTGTAAATGGTCTACATTTCACTTCAGTAAATCTAGATTCTAGATTAATAAATGCAATATTTGTACTTAATAGATAGGAGTTAGATGTAGGTAGATAGATAAGCCAAGTTCATACCCAAGTAGAGAACCACACATCCAACAAAAACATCTAAAATCAAAACTCTGCATAAAACTGGCAACACTGGTAAGATTGCAATACCGAATAGTGGCACTTGAGACTGGCAATGTAAATTTACCTCCCAGCGGGGCACTCCATTAACTTAGCAGACGGACAGTCGAATTAAGAGCTCATGCTAACTAGAAAGGTTACGCTTGCGTCTTTACATTATTTATAACTAGAAGCTGGGATTTCGTACGCATTTATCGTCTTATCTTCGTAAACTTACACAATTTCCTAAAATAATATAGCCTATCTATGTGTTATTCTAATTTTTAAGCTATAATATCGTAAAGTTTTATTAAAATCTGTCACAATTTTGTGACTTTACCACTTTGCCATTATGCCAAAGTGTACGGTGAAAAGATGTCATCATTCGTCAGCATTTTATGGCTTGATAAGTCCATAGTGATTAAAACATCGCCGGTAAGTACCAATCATTGCTAAAATAAATTTTATCACACGAAGAAGCGTTACCTTGAAACGTTTCAAGATAAAAAAATCACTAAAAAGAAAATAAAAACGACCTAAAACAAAACAGTTAACTCACCTATCATGATTGAAACCAAAATGGCAAATAACTAACAAAAACGAATTTCAGTTTATGTACCCGAAATCTTAGGTGGGTAGTTGTAAATCCTTTACCCCTGTACTACAGCTACCACTCTGGTAAAGTCCCTCGTAAACCCAAAAAACAAACTGTAGTAGTCTTACCACAAGTTGAAGTAGGTACTGAAAACAAAAGACAATCAAGTGACATAGAAGTGACATGTTTAGGTATCTACTATTTACGGTGTCACTTTTTGACTGTCTTTTGTTTTGTTATCGTTCATCAAATTGAGTTGATATTTTTCAAATTTTTCTTTTTCATAAATACGAATACAAAAACAAAACTTTAATAAGTTAGTACCTACCAAACTAATGAATTAAAAATGTGTTTCAGAAGTTTAATTTTAGCGCTCTAGAAATTAATTGGCGAAAGGTCAAATAACAGAAGCAATTCAACCGCTAATGCAACAGGCCCTTGATTCCTGCAAACTTGTAGTAGGACTCCAAAGTGCTAACCCCTGAAAATAAAAATAAAACGTCAGTAAAAAGGGCATAAAAGGTACAAAATTGTCCGGGAGCCAGCGAAATGAAATGGAATGCAAATGTGAAGTAAAATAAATAAAGGACGTGGGTTAGGACCACTTTTTGAGTGGATGAAGCCAAGGGGTTTGACTTTAAATGTATTAGAGTCTTTTATAACCTTTTGGTTCTTTAGTGGTTCTTCTAGGGTGAGATAAGTACTTTCAGATACTTGATATTTGTTAGAGGATTTATTTATATAGGTATTTTATTGAAATATTTATAGAAAACGAAAGAAGTAGGATGATTCGCTATGCTCACGATCTCGCTTCTGAAAGTTTGAAGAAGTAACTGTAATTAAATTTCAAGAGGCTACACAGTCACTTATCCGCACTTGGCCAGCGTGGTGGATTACGGCCTAATCACTCTCTGTATGAGAGTAGGCTCGTGCCCCTCGGTGGGGACATATATAGGCTGATAACGACACAGTCACTACAATATGCGCCACTGAAAATGTGTACCTCTCATTTTTTTAGATCGATAACACCAACTCTAGAATTGATATTTTAAATTTTATGGGCGCTCTTGCATCTAAGTATTTCTATTAATTATGCGATGTAAGTATGATGCGTAAGTATTATTACTTTTATTAAGGGCAGTTTATTCAATAGGTACCTACTCGGCTAGCTTTGGTTTTTAGTCAGGTAGTTAACCTCTAGATTTGAGAAAGTAACCGAATGAAAGATTTTTGCCAGCTTACCTTTAATACTAAATACCTACCTTTCTAAGTAGTTAGTATAGCTAGTACCTGACTGTTATAAACCTCACCGTTAGCAAAATAAAAATACAAGTTACCTGCACAAGTAGTTGATTGGCGGAGTGGCTTTCAGGCGGACTGTAAACAGTGGCCCGTAAACTTTTATTTGCTGAGCCAATCTCTACCACGAGTACATACTACATAGGTACACTTCTATACCGTACGTACCTATACGTTTTTTTTTATTTGCGTTGTAACTTTTTGGTTATAGAAAATATGTATAAAATATATAGGGTGACTTTAAGTTAGTGAACGATAGAAAAGGATATGCATGTACTCGTGATAACAAACAACTTTTACTATGGGGCCAAGTTCTAAATCACAAAAAAAAATTGTTTCCCCATACTATAAGCTGATACATTTAGTAAGGGGAGTTCAAAAATTTTTGAGTGATTTCGACCTTGGCCCCATAGTAAAAGTTGTTTGTTATTACGATTGCATGCATATACTTTTCTATCGTTCACTAATTTAAAGTCACCCTATATGGATGTATACCTCTGTAGCTGAAAGTGAATAAACGTCTGTGGTACCTATACCTACATGGTCAAGCATCAAAATGCCTTTGTCCTGTCTTTACTAACTAAGACGGCTTATTAATTCACCCAAGTCTTTTACATTAAAATTATTTTTCTATAAACATATACCCCGATGAACGTACCTCGATCAAAACGGGGACTTGCTCAAGAAAGGCCAAATCAAAAGTACCCTAAACCGACAGGCATGTATGAGGTGACTGATGAGTGTGGATGAAGCGAAAGAGGTGTGTTTGGATCGTAGGTAGCAAGTGGAAGGAAATGGAAATATACCCCCTTATCACAAACCGCCTTTTGAATATTGTTTCAGGACTCATGTAATGTTTTGACGTTTTTTTCTACAGCCGAAACATACCTGAGTTTATTCTAGGACTAAATAAATAAAACTCGTTTGTAACAAGGGGCTAGAAAATATATTTTAATTCTTTAAATTAATAGTAGTGACCCAAAATTCCCTTGCAATTAAAAGTTCGCAAATTCATTTCCGCAACAGAATACCTACTTTAATTTTAAATTGAAAACGTAGGTAACTGTATTAATTATAGTATTGACCTCGGCCAATTACATCGGTTCAGGATAAATTCATGGAAAACTTCGGGAATTTAGATTGATCTAGGGTTGTCAATTGAATTCTTGAAAGATTAGGTATTTTACAAAATCAGTATTATAGAAAGTCATTAGTGATTAATACAATAAATAATGTATTTATTCAAAATGCAAAGGTAGTATTTTGCTGTTTATAATGTTATTAGACAGTTTTATTCCGATCTTTAAAATTATAGGCATAGGTAAGTACCTAACAATAACACTTATCACAAAGTTTTGAATAAGTAGCTACATTATGTACCTATTACTATAAAAATAGGAATTTCTTAATAAAACATCCGATAAATACGTCAATTAAAATGCTACATGAACAAAAGTCTTCATCCAGCCTCTTTACCAGCCCTAGCCTAACGATCCCCGAAAACTTTGTGCCAATTCGATTGCTCCCTTTCTAATTCAAGAATGAGCTATTAATACCCCCACTTTGCCCCCTAACTCCCCATTTTTGCTTATTTGTTTGTTTTCGCAAGTCTCATGCTAATTGGCGCTCGGTTTTGGAATTTCAACGACTCTCCATTCAGGGGTACTGGTGTACTCTAGTCTTTAAAGTTATGCAATCTGATTGGATTTTATTTTGAGCTATGTTTTTGTGCCTTTTTAGGTGTAAAAATATGATCTTTTTTAGGTAAGTACCTATGAAAATGTCCTAGTTTATTGAGTAGGTAGATAGGTACTAAATTTTAAAGCATGGTATTATTATTAATTATGTTATTATTATTATGCTATTATTAATATTATTATTATTATGCTAGTTTAACTCTATCTGTCTAATAAAAAATCTTCGTGCTATTTAGAACGTTTCGAAGTAGACTAAAATTGTAAACTGGGTAAAATTGTGAAGTGGGCATAGGTTGCGTTAGTAACTAAGTATTTAGTTATCTGTGGTATAGGTATCTATCTACGTAAGATAAAACATTTTCATGCGAGATAGTTAAACTTTTGGAACAAAAGCAAGTTAAAATATGGGTAACAACATTAATTATTTAAGTTATTTAAATTGAAGTATTCCAATTAAATCGCCAATTAAGTGTCAAAACCCCACACAAGTCGTATTAAAATATAAACACAAAATCAATTTGTAACGGCTCCCTTTGCCGATAGAATAACGTTCGTTAATGGGAAATTTAAAAATTTACGACAGACAGTACACGCGACGTCAAAGTGACAGCGATGTCGCGTGACGTCACACTAAATGTCACGTGACACTCAAATGTCTCGTCGATGCGACTTTTTGTTTAGGGTGAAGGTGAAAAGAGCTAGAAGGGTATTTCAACGTTACTTTTTTTTCTTTAATGTTTACCGACCAGAATATTCCACGATTGTAAAGCTGAATCCGTTAAGTAGGTACCTAAATAAGATCATTTTCTATGTAAGGAAGACTTACAGCCTTACAGCCAGTTAATTTTGTTAAAAAAATGAAATGGTGACGGTTCATTCATTAAATTTTCCCGAGGATAACTACATATCAAGTATCAAGGCCAGACGGTAGGCTCTAAATTACCCTAAGTTTGGCTGTATAATCGAGATGGCTCCCTAAGAAGCCACACTCTCATTAACGGCCAAAAAGAGAAAAAAAAACGTTCTAGAAAGCCCCATTTCGAACTTTTCGAATTCAAATTCAGAACTTGTAAGGCTGAGTTCATAGTTACTTGGATGATGGTTACCTTTTTCGAGACAATATGAGATAAGTACATGGCAATGTTTCAACTTTCCAGAAAAAACTAGGTTGGTAAGTACTTATTTTTGCCTATTGTATCAGAGTCAGACACCGTTTAATTATTTACTAGTTCACCTAGGTACCTAGGTGATTATTATTAATGCCTATTAAGTTGAAGCAAACCGTTAAAGATAAATCAAAATAATACCTAAGAACAATCAATAAGTCATATACTTAATTATTAAATTGAGACCTTGTCTGAAGAGGTTGATTTACGAGACTCACCAAAGAGTTTGGCAACAAATAAAACTTTATTGTAAAACCACCTTTACACGGGCTTGCGTGACGATACTTTTTAAACATAGAACACTCGTTCTTTTTGCGAATTAGAAGTGTTCTTCAAAAACAAATTGCTGACAAGCGGGACTTCGAGTTCTTATTTTGAATACGGCAACCGCCTTCTGAAAACTACCAATTTATTACAAAGTTTGAAAATGGTATTTTGACTGTTATGACTTCGTATTAAAGGAAGTAAGGATAGGTAACAGTCGAAAAACTTAATTTGAGGCTCTGATATTATCAGCGAGCATATTAGTAGGGTGTCGAGTTGGCTGTTCCTGGTTAGTATTGGTGTATTTTGAATTTAATTTGATATCGGTTTCGAATGCAAATGCAGATGATGAGAGTTGATTATGTAAATGAGGGTGAACTAGCACCGGCGCGCGACTCCGTCTGCGTATTGTTGTGGTTTGGATTAGTGCGTATACGCGCATGCTATTATTTATTCACGTTGCCTAATTTGGATGCTTTTCCTTGAATTTATGCAAATTGTAAATTATCATCTGTTTCATTCATTATGCAATGATCATTTTGCTTATATAGGTACCTACCTACTTACATACTTAATTCAGACACTGGATGTCCTGTTAATCTGATTTACCTTATCTCCCTGTAAGTAGGTAGGTAGATATATAAATAATACGATACCTATATTGTTATTTTTATTCGATTATAAACTAATATAACGAGTAAAATACTCACTTGTTTATGATATAGGTACATTCATGAATCGTTTTTAACAAGAACCGCCACAAAAGAGGAATTTTCGAAACTACGTTTGAGTATTTTTTTTCCGAAGACCACCTTATTAATACGACGAACATTTGAATACCATGGACAACAATTTTATAATGATAAGTTACATTCAACCCTCAGGTCACATTTAAACATAAAATACAACTGCAAAGATGCATAAAGCACGGCATGATTGGGATTCTTCTTCCATTGTTTAAAAGTCGGTTGATCACGCCAACCCTGCCCTCCGGTCAATACCAATCGTATTCAGAACAATCGAATTTCAAATTTGGAAGCAAGAAGCATCGCCGCAAGGCCTCTTGCCGCCATATTGCACGCAACGGTCAAGCGTGAGTAGTTTTTGCGGATAGTTCTAAAGAGTTTTCAAAAATAAGTATACATGTCAAGGTCGTGTTTGGGTTGCAATGGCGCCTACCCGGATGGGTTGGCGCCATATGGTTGACTATTAGAAGAAAAAAGTCGATTGTTTGTATCCCAAATAGAGAAAGATTAGGAATAAAGTAATAAGTTCAACGTTTAGATTGGTACTTACAATAAAAACCAAATTCAAGCTTATTCATTAAATTTTCACATCAATCAAATACTAATCAACATCACTATAAGTACATTTCAAGTTTTTCATCACAGCAAATAAAGTAGATAGTGTTAATCAATATCGTCATCCACTAGAAACTTGAAAACTTCATCGCACTTGATAATTAAACACCAAGTCCAGTTACCTATTACCTAGTTTAGTTAGGTACCTATGTAAGTTGAAAATCGCCATTCTTTTTTATTTAAAAGTTTTTTAAAGCATTCTTTAGTATTTTTTTTTCACTGCTGGCCACTAAGCAATCAAAAATTCGGAATATTCACATGAAATTTAAATATTTCGAATAAAATTGTAGCCCCGTGCAAATAGGTATTTTGTAAATGCATTAAATTCCTTTAAAACGCGCGTGTCCCCCAAGGGTTTGACAAAGTGTGAGAACTTTCTCTCGTGATCGCCTGAAATGCGAAGACTTTATTCAAATTCGGAATCAAGTCAAAAATTTAAATTTTGGAATTGCCACTGGCCACTGTGATCGATTGGTATTGCGATAAACATTTTTGAAATTCGTAACATAGTATTCTTTTGTATTTACCTGCCACATTTACGTGATAATTAGGAGTTACGAGTGCTTGTAGCAGTGTCTCCTAAACTAACAGAGAAAGTCAAAATGATGTAACATTTTCGATCCGAGAATCTATAACTACTTATTATTAACGCCCGTTATTAATAACCTATCCTGATCCGTTTTTTACCAAATCGAGATTGAAAAAACAAAACAAAATTGTGTTCTTGACATGTTTTTGGTACACAAGTGACAATTGTGTTTTGTTTTTTCAATCTCGATTTGGTAAAAACGGATCAGGATAGGTTATTAATAACGGGCGTAAATAGGTACAGCAAAATAGCCTTCTCCTTACTTGTCTCAATATTATTTATTATTTTTGGTACTTTAAGAGACATTGCAGACGTAGAAGCGTTTGCGGAGCGTACGCGTTTTTTTCCGCTGTCAACACGCCTGTTGTCAAGCGCCTACGTCTGCAATGTCCCTTATTTATGAGGTGTACCTTTTCAATGATAAATAACTAACTTGAAGGGTAGATACTTAACTTAATATAAATACCTACTTAATATAAACAAGAGATTATAAAAATAATAATATTGGAGAGATAAAATGGAAGATTTGAATCGTAATTGCAAATTGGTGGATACATGACAGGCCACTTCAGTGGCAGATTGTTGCATCTCGAAAATTCTAAACCGAATTCGAAATTTAACGCACGAAATGCAATTTCTGTTTTCAAAATGTCAAAATTCCAGCACGGAAGCTGAAATAAAATGAAAATTTGATCAATTTGCTAAATCGATTTCGATTTCGATCTACAGAAGCTTGTGCCGAGATAGCGAAATTGTTCTCGATGCGTTAATCAGTAATCACTAGCACGCTCTACAAAACACGCGATACTTTTGGTAGCGATCAAAACATAATTTTTTTTATTTTTGATTCTTGGAAATGTAAGACCCGATCAGGTAAAATAATGTTGTTTTTTTTATCTCATACACTAGACTTCATCAGTAGGTAGTTTTTTCAATCTTTGTATCTATTACATTATTTACTGAGGTAGAACCTATTTCAAAACTCTACCTGAAAAATACTTAATTTAATTTTAGCTAAATATACGATGCTACTGATAACTACTTTTTTCTACGAAAAAAAAAAAGTTTTTTAAATTTTAAAGAAGTTAAAAATAGAACGTAGCCTATCTCGCTTGCACTCGCTCTATTTCCGTATTATCCGATCCTGTCCGCGTGACATCTACGTGACGTTGTCGCCTCCGACCAATGACAAAACGCCATTGCTTATTGGCTCAAAGTTTTCATAGCGGAAGTTTTTCTTTGATAAATGTTTTATTTGAGTTGATTTTTTTACAGTTCTTTCTTTTTTAAATATTTTTAAATAGCAAATTTCAGAAAGCTGTAGGTAGTAGGTAGAGTGGGTACTTAGAAGATATTTTTTAAATTAAAAGTTATAGAGTTGAAGTAATTTGGAAATGAGGTTGTATTTTATCAATAGGTTAATATTATATGAAGTGTTTATAGGTTAGTACTTACTTAATTAATTTCTAATTTAATGATTTTGATTCTTCGTTACACCTTTTAATTGCAGTTAGAACTATTTACGATAAAGTACTTGCTTGCTGTAGAGTTTTAATGTCGTTATTAAAATAGAAAAGCAATTTCAAATAAAGGACTACTTCAGTAGCAACGCCCATTTCTAATTAATGAGCACTTCTGAATTTAAATGTCACGCGGGGCGTTGTCTTGGCAACGGCGGTTGGCTAAAAATGTCACTGCCACCCACGCGCGCTGCGCTCTGATTGGTGGAAAATGTCACCGTGTCGCATAGCGTGACATCGCTCATTGGTGCGCCACGCCTTCTTATATGTCAACTGAAAACATTATGTACTGAGATTACTCAACGCGGGAAAATGAATCGGGAAAATTCTAGAATATCGTTATTTAATTGTTTTTCAGTGAGTGTTAGATGTTGGTAATTCGTATCGTGTCCCGTTGTCCTGTGGTGGCTCGGGGCTTGCGCGGAACTATTGATTGGGAGCGACGCCCGACGCCCGCACGCGTCTCGGACAGAGGTGACAAATGACGAGACACTGCTGGTTATACTCTACATTTAGATAGAGATAAATAGGTGTCTGTCTATGTTAGTTTGGTAGAGAGTATAAGGATGGTCAGAATTCATTTGACTAATTTGGTGTTATTACCTACTTATTTGGAAAGCAAAAATATTGTGCTACGAAACTATTTCCTGAAAATCATGAAATTAGAGAAGGAAGTCATACGTTCTATTTTCAGTTCTTTAAGAAGACTGGAGCATTTATTTAGAAATGTTCAGTATGTATTTTTACTCAAAAACGTATTTGTCATACTTAGATCTGAACCAATTTATATACCTCCTTAGCTTCCTACAGTTTTTACTACTGACTTATCTATATATTTAGGTTCTCATCATAGAAACGCTACTACTTAGTGGTAAAGTAGTTATTTCAGGGTATTAAAAACCGACACATTTAAGCGAAAAAATAATTTAATTTCCACTTTATACTTACTGAATACATATGTATTTTCCATTTCTTCATTCCTAATACATTTTACTTTACAAGACATAAACTTTTCCAAGGTCAGGGTGCATCTATCCCCGTTATAATTACTAGCCTGGTTACCTGTACGTTGAGCCGTCCGCCTTTAGATAATTGCTGGCTTCAGTTCCCTGTTGCGGGTAACTTCAGTTGACAGACGCACTCGTGTGTAAGAGCTTTAATATCGTGAAGTGCTCGTTTGAGCTCGACTAGTTATGGTAATAAAAGGTTTTTAGGTCTTCTCTAGTACCTACGTGACTAAATTACTTGCTACTTTGGGTTAGAAATTTATTTTAAAAAAGTTTGGAATGGATAGAAAAGTACCATCACGAAATTAAGTAGGTAAAAGCGTTATATTCGATTCAGTATTATTTTTAAATTGAAAGTATTTGTCCAAAACTATTGGAAGCTAAAAATAAGGAGTTCCCTTTTTTTGATTTCTAATTGAAAACTTAGGTATATCTAACTATTATTGAATATCTCGGTACAGGTAAATTTTCTTTGCCTTTTCATTTCATGAGAAAAGATAATAAGTAGTCCGTTTCGTGGTATGATTGAATGCGTTAGCTCTCTATCTATACATGGTGTAACAGAAAGGGGGTATAAAGCCAAAACACAGCGATAGTCCCCATAAAACTGAAAAACTTTCCGCAAGGAGCATGCGTCATAACTCGAAAAAAAAATTTGGATCGCCCATAAGTACTAACTAGATCAGATTTAGTTTCATGAGGACTATCGCTCTGTTTCGGCTTTATACCCCCTTTCTGTTACACCAAGTATATATACTACTTAACTGTCGTATATAATGTCTAAATAACCATTAAAAAAGAAAACTTGGATCTCAAATAATCGTAAATTAAGAAGAAAAAAATGCTAAGATACCATTGAAGTATAATTTAACCTCCTTTCATGTTCCATTCCCCTCAATTTGTTACTTAACCCTTTGGGATCAAAGATTTGATGTAATGCAAGTAAAATGTAAAAGAGCTTATTTGAATTTCATAAATCACGTCAATAAGGCCGCTTTCAAGCTTCTGCTTATTTTTTTTACCTTTTTTTAGCCTGTGGCTGTTTGCCGCAGTTTTTATGTAAAAAGTATTTATTTTTGTTTTTGAAAAAGGCTTCTTTACTCTATTCCCTTATTGCTTGGTTTTATTACAAGCTTTTCAGGAGTTTTCTTTTGAAAATATTCTTAGGTTAGTATTGCTGAGGGATTTCCTGTGGTTATAGAGTGTAATGATCAGGTAGGTAGTTAGATTATGTTATTTAAGTACCTGCTTATTTAATAATTAGTTATCTAAGTAGTTTCTTTAGTTAATGGGACCCTTGTCTTTTTGTACTTATTAACTTTGCATTATTGAATACTTACGATACTCGAAGGACAAACTTAGTGTAAATTTTTTATTTCTATAAAAGTAAATTTTGATAAAGAGTATACTTGTAGTAACTTTAGTAGAACTTGATTCTTTGATTCAAAGATGATTCTAAAACTGTAGAGTTTAACACAAAATGTTACTAAATCTGTCTAAGTATTTAAAATAACTGATTTATCATCTTTTTTGTAATTAATTGAATGAATTCAGGTATTGACTAAAATTTAAAGACTTTATTATTTTTTCAAACATTTTATTTCTTGATATTGTTTGGCAAAAGGAAGAATAACATGCTTCATTATTTACAGTTAAGTAGCTTAATATTTAATACTTTTTGGTTCTTAATTTAAATTTATTCACAGGAATCTCACACAAATCTTATATATTTACCTTATTAAGAACTTAAATTACAATTACGATAAACGTGCGGAAATAATTCACATGTGAAATAAAATAGAGTTTAGCACCAAAATAGCAAGATATGACCTTTTACACATATTGTTGTAGTAAACAGAGTGACAATAGATTATTTAATATTTCAAGTTCAATAGAATAAGGACTTAAATGCAGCTATCACAAATCCAAATCAACAAAACACTCATTACACATTACAAAGATTTTACAGGAAATATTTTGTACATTACAAACTATTATTTATTTACATTTTTATTGCACAAATTATTACTACGGAATGTCCAATTTTATATTTAAAATACGTTATACATTATTGCTAATTATATTTAGTTAAGTAGGAAGTTATTTAAAGTACCTATATACAGACTGGGAAAGTTTGATTACTTAAATCGGCTCTGCCGCTGAATTAACGCGATCGTGATATTATAACATACACTATGAGAATTAAAAAGGTACTGGCATGTACTAATTAACCTAGCTAGACTATTTGGTAATTCTACGTAACATCACAAGAGTGCAACGGGTATATCAGTCTATCCCGGTCATGACGGGTTCGGTACTCTACCGTTCTGTCTTCGAGACACATGAGACTCGTAATGAACGTTCCTCTTTGTCCTAGAAAAGAACGCAGCGTTACACCCACTCACTGCACATCGATGCAAAGATTGCGCGTGTACTGTTTCACAATGATGCTTCAAGCTTGAGAGGTCTTTGAAACTTTCCCTACAACCACGACATGGATATGACCCATCTTTATTCGGTCGCGGAGCTTCATCTTCGATATAATAGTTCAGTTTCGGCGTCAACGGAGGTGAGAAATTTTGATTCTGACAACCGAAAGCGCTTAGGTTCGGTGGAAGAAACCCCAAAGGGATTGGAGGGAAATTTGACAACAAGCCGAAGGGTGTGTAAAGAAAAGGGTGTTGCGGAAACATGTCACGGTTGCTTAAGTACGCTTCAGGTAATTGGAGAGGTGGGTAAGGTGAACTAAAAGGTACTTGACTCATGTGATTCTTTAGTTTGTCAGATTCCTTCGCTTTGTAATATTTATGTGATTCGATGTAAGGAACCGCTCTTTCGTCATCGCTAAACCTTGCCATTAATTCAGTTTGTTCTCTAGCCTTTTCCATCATTCTAGCAGGAGATTCATCTCTTACACGTAATTCGTCGGTTAATATCTTCCTATGAATATTTACATTTGCATTATGTCTATCTCGACTTCTTTTCGTTGTAAATGCTGCTCTACATCCTTCACTGTGACATTTGTACATGAGCTTCAAATGTGCGTTTTGATAATGTGTTTTTAGAACATGCATATTTTGGAACATCTTGCCACATACACTACATTTTCTTGGATTTTCTTGGTCGATTGGAACATCGGTAGTGCTTATGAAAAATCCGTTCTCAAAATGACCATAGATTTGGCCATGAGCGTCTTCTGAATTACAATCATAGCTGGAAACAGAAGATGCAGGTGATCTGTCTGAGTAGTCAATTGATTCCGCCATTGATAAATTATAAGGTGCCATAGAGCTGTATGTCTCGTTACGCTTTAGCATATTTGGAAAGTCGCCTTTGGATAGGCTTTCCAATCTTTTCAACGCATTTTCAGAGGAAAATTCGTCATTCACTGGTTTTCTATTGATTTTGGAATCGGCTTTTTCAATAGGTTCTTCTTTGACACGTAAATCTTGTGCATTATAATTTGATTCATTAGGTTCCTGTTTCACTTCTACTGGTTCTTCTTTCAAAATTTTATCATCTGCTTTCTCTTTTAAAACTTCGTCGTGGTTTTCAGAATCACCATTTTCAATTTTAACTCTTTTAAGATCTAATGCTTGATTGTTGTCTTTATCTTGCTTCTCATCAGATTTTTGATCCGACACGTCGTCGCAGTTGTAATTATTTGACACGCGAATTGGGTTCATATTTTTTCTTTTTCTTTTCATGACTTCGGGGCTTGCTGCTTCATCCTTACGAGCATCTTGGTTCTCATTATTGTCACTAACACTTCTCTGATCATAGTCTGTTTCAGAATCTTCTACAGAACCACTCGATTTATTGAGATTAGAATAATAATCGCTAGTTTCCATGTGATCACCGTCATATTCATCATCATCACCTGCAACTACGACTATACCATCGTCTTCATCTGACTCACCTTGATCATGGTTTCCATCTTGGTCTTTTTCACGGTCTGAATCAGATTCTCTTCGCATCATAGTTCTCTCCATTGAATCGGAGTAGTTCATCGTGTTTTTAAAGTCCATAGGAAGGTTTGGAGCGAACTGTCTCATATTTGGTGGTGGGTTCAGTAGAGGATATGAACCAAATGGATGCATATGGTTCATTACTGGTGGTATGCCTAATCCAGCTGCATGTGGTGGGATGAGAACCGGATGAGACTGTGAACTTCTCCCATCGTGAGGTGATATCTTTCTTCTTAAATGTGGTGAGTGTAACTTTGGGTTTGGATTGGCACTGTGTCTGTTTCTGGATCTTCTTGAACTGAACATCATGCTACAACCTTCAACGGTGCATTTATGCATTTCACGCAAATGAACCGCGGAGAAATGTATTTTTAGCGCACCTTTATCACAAAAAGTTTTAAGGCATACATTGCACTGTACTCTTTTTTTACCAGTCGCTGGGTTGATAAAATGTGTGCCAAGGTTCAAGGGCATTTGTGCAGCACCCCATTGTCTCTTAGGCGGGCTGATGCATTTACCTAACATTAAATTCCTGTTATTATGTGCTGTATCGGAAAAGGCATCTTTACTTAAATTAAGTACATTCTCGTCTTCAGATCTAGCATCATCTCTCTTATTGGACATGTGTTTCGTTCTTTCTAAGGATTCATTTGGTTTTGCAGACATTTGAGGAAGAAGTGCTTGTAGCGATGCAAGTCCCATAGGATTTTGACTTAGAGCGGCCACCATAGCTGCGGGATGGCTGAACGTGGAAGGCATCGAAATAGGTGGGATTGGCAAATTGCCTGGTAAGGAAAAATTCAAAAATTGACTCCTCATTAGGTCCATTGCTTTTTCTGCAGAGTTCAGGTCATAGTTACGTTTTCGAGCTTCATCTTTCTCACTGGCATCATTGATTTTATGTTTTCTAAAATCGAAAGGTTGCATGTTTTGTAAATGACTTAGTGGAGATGAATTTACTGGACTAGTAGTCGATAAGGGACTGGATGAGGTAGACAAGCGTACACTATGAGTGGGCGACGCTTCAATCGAAGATGCTCTATGAACTGGAGAATGATTTTGCACTGGTGATGATCTATTGGGTGACATGGACTCCTTTTTGACCTCGAAGTTATCTTCTTTTAACGAATTATTTCTACTTTCCTTCTCTTGAATACTTTTAAGATACTCAAAATGCTGTTTAGCTTCTAGCATATGTTGGAAGTATTTAAGAGATTCGTCACTACGGACGTCTTTTCCTGAATGTTCCATTAGTCTTCTGAATTCTGCTTCAAACTTCAGCTGCTCTAGAGCTCTTGAGTCTGGGTAGTCTGGTTTCTTTTCTTTATTTTGTTCGTAGTCATGGCTAGCCCCCGGAGAGGGTAGACCGTTCTTTTTGTACAACGGAAGAAGCGAGGTTTTGTGTAAAGCTCTGGCTTCTTGCAGTTTCAGGATCTGCTGCAGGGCCATGTTGTGTTCTGGCCCTCGCCCGCTCCATCTCTCTGCGTTGCTGGTTTGCGATTCCTGAAACAAAAGATACAAAATTTAAATTTCCAATAACACGTCTTTTAAATGTAGTGAAACAAAATTTTTATAGCTATTCAGAATGACTGTTTACAAGGCATATTTATTAGCATAAACAAGGTTATAAACTAAACATTTTCATTTAATCAAATTACCATGAATGAATATAGCTAATCGTAAAAGATTATCGAGTCTAGAGCAAACCCTAAACACAAGGTTGAAATGCCTCTTCAAAATAACTATCGGGCCCACACAAAACCACACCTTGCGTTTTCAAAGGCTAATATCAAATTAATTCCGAGAACGGAGAGCAATTGGGTAAAATTGTGTAAAATGACGGTTTCGACTCGACTCAAGAATAGAAAAGTGGTTTGTGTCGCGTGTTCAGAACGATTTAATCCGAAAACTAAATTACTATTCATTTGGTTTGTTCGAGACCGCTTGCGTTGTCAAACTTAAATTCCGGTTAATGTGGCCACTCCTCTAAACGAACTTTAATGTGGAGTGATATTATGAAGATGACGAAATTAGTTTATATTTTATTGGCCTATACTTTGTAACTAATCGTACTTTCAGGAACAGATAAATGGTTTAGATATTGCTACCAATTATTATTGAGCCACCTTTTGAAACCTTTGTTAATATCAATTTCAATGCAATAAATACAGATTACTTAAAATATCAAAGATTTTGTAATAAGTATGTAGGGTTAAGGAGGAAACAGTTGCTCAGTCGGGTACAGTGACTCACCACCGGTTTGTAAAGAAGGAAAAGAGATACGTTCATCTCTTTTGCACTTTTTGGAAGCTTTTATCATGCGCACGCGCAAGTGCAAAAGGGATGAACGTATCACTTTTCCTTCTTTACAAAACGATGGTGAGTCACTGTACCCGACTGAGCAACTGTTTCCTCCTTAACCATACATACTTATTACAAAATCCTACTATAGTAGAGTAAGACACTGTATGAGATTTCGGTGGTAATAAGTATTTATGATTGATTAATGAATACGTACACCACATAAAAGACGTCATTGAAGCATTAAAACAGGCCTGCGGCAAAAAACTTATTTTTAATCCAACTGCAGACTAAAACCAGTTTTGCCTTGTCGCCTTCAAAAATCGTTTGTCACTCGATTATAGCGTGTAAGCACCAAGGTGGGTAATCATTACCCTTTCTGGGTAAATTAAACCACCGTTTACCCGTCGCGTCAGGGGCAATTTCGAGTTAAAACGGGCAATTACAATGAAAAAGATTTCGTTTCTAATGCCACAAGAGGATAACCACAGGGATAATAAAGTGTCGTTTATGAAAAACATACGGTTCAAATCGGGGCTGGGACGAAATTATAGACTCTTTCAAAGCAATTTCGTGTACTTACAAAAGTTTATAAATTGTGACTTTTTTGGGACCATTTTGTAAGATATCATTTTTGTAATTGTCACCAATTTACGAAATGTTTAAAGAATTCTTGGGATGGCTAGTTTTAAAGATGTCAGTCTGATGGGTTCGGAGTATCTATCAATTACGTTGTAGACATGTTTTTGTATGAAATTGCTGGTTATTATAATCATATAAAAATATTAAACGAAAGTTGCAAGATGGGTATTAAATACGAGCTTCGTAAAAACTGGGTTTGAGTACTTTGTAACAGGTTTAATTTCAGCAGATGTACTTAATGTCGATTAACTTGCGCAGGCGCCTGTTTCGTCAACAATCACTGTAATTGTCGACGCATTTCATACCTAAAAAGCTAATAATTATAATATTTTATTTAAAATATATCCGAATGAATATTTAAATACTATATTTTATTTGTAGAACACTGCGTAAAGAAAAGGTTGTTATGAGATGTAAAAAGTCGAAATAATCACGAGTTTTTTAATTAAGTAAAACGGAAATTAAAACGTTAATAGCAAGTTAAAGTGTTTTATTAAAACAGATTTATGATAAATGCATTAAGTAAAAAAAAACATAGCATAATAATTTATTTTCATTAAATACATTATAATAAGCAACTTAACTGTGGGAACCTAACAAGTAATTGTCAACAGAGAGTAAAAATAAAACAGTAAGCCACAAAAAATCGGCCAAACTCGCGATGTTAAGCCGAGGTGAATAACCGCAACTTCTGTACACACGTGAAAACTTTATTACATAAGCAAAAGAGTCTTCTTTTCGACAAACGAAATGAACGTTTAAAATTGCAAACATTTGACCCACGCCTACCGGCAAAGCAATGGACAAGCGAACATAATTCACGATATTTTTTCTGTGACTTAAAAAGTTACCTTACTGCGTTCTTTTAAGGGTTTCAGGCGATGTTTTTTTAAAAGTGCAGCGCGCTATGGGCTTTTTTTTTTCTTTTTTTCTGTACAAGTCTTGGTCGCTGTCGTGACGTGCCATATTGTTCGAGTATGATACATGTAAGTAAGTAAACTGGTCTTCGTATAGGAACGCAAAAGGCAGTGCCATTCGTGTAATGATGGACTTAAACAAGCGCGTGCGGCAAGAATTTCTTATGGGAAATCTTTTAGTTCGGTAAATATTAACTTTTAACGTTCTTTTTTTAACTTTAATTACCATTATTAAATGAAAGTCAATCCTTACTTAAATGCAGTTTTAGCTTTTCGGTAAGGACACAAAACTTCTTAATAGGATCAATTTGAAAGTATAGTCAAAGGTACTAGTTTTCGTACATTAGATAGTTTAAGGAAGTTGATACATTAACATTATGTACAGTACATTGTACCTACGTATTATACATACATACATACCTAACCGACACGCACGCCTCTCTCCTATTGAGGTAGGCAGAGACCACTTTCTAAGTACGTATTATATGCTTTTCCAATTGTTAGTATAATTAATTAAAACATAGAAACACCTTTTTCATATTTTTGATAAAATTACGTGTTTAAAACTACATCCTTACCCTTAAAAGGTGCATTATACATATATTTATACCTATACCTACTTTAACATATATAGGGACTTTAAAGAACCTCATAGGTGGAGATAATAACGTATAAACATCGTTTGTTTATAATTATCGTTGGAATTATGCAGATGCAATTTTATGAGTCATTTCGGTTGCAAAGGTCGTTTTGTATCAGTGAACTATTGAAGTTTAAGTAGTGTTGTAATTAGGTATATTTTCATTTAGCTACGTTTATGTGCTGATTCTTAAAGTCAAAATTGTAGTATGGCAGTCAAAGTTATCATACTTATAATGCAACTATTGACGAATACGCTACACAAATTGCCGTGCAATAATCAGGGTCCATATTTGGTACTTTAAGTTATTAATAAGATCTGTAAAAAACCTGTGGAGTGCTATAAATGATTGAGTATTGAATATTTATAAGAAAATAGACATAGAAAATTATGAATATTTTCTAATACACTATTAGATAATATTAATTCACTTTTGGATGATTAAATGCAATCCTTTTATTCATAAATATCGCTTCAGTTTCTCAAGTGGTTTTTCTACTCTACCACAACTCTACGTACATTCAAAATAATATTAAAAAATACGATATGTACCTTGATTACATATTTTTAAACAGAAATCACATTCGTAATTACAAGTACAATCAATTTAACTATCCACTTAGTACTAATAATTAGGTTCACTAGAATACCTAAGTACATCCAAGTGCACATTAAGCTTTACACAGTTGCACCCTATTTTAAAGCGCTAAGAACGATTTTGAAATGAAGTAAAAGCTACGCTTGATTGTACTAGCCAATAATTAGGTACGCAACTAGCGGGGGTTACAGTACCTATCTACAATTTAACTACACGGTGACGGCAGTTGTAAATCGTTTTCTAATTACTAGCCTATTGGAAAATTTAAATAGTTTTAAATAGGTACCATGTGATTATTGCACCTTATTTTTAATCTATAGTTTGTAATATTTTCTTGATTACGTTGGTTAATTTTTTTAGTTCAATTGGTATAACACTATTCGCATTTGTAGAATTAAGGGATATGATGTATTATTGAATGACTATATTTAGGACCAGAAAGGTAGATAACGAAAATCTCTACATTTTTTCAACGTATTTTTAACAAAGACAACAATATCTGAAACTATTTCGCTTTTAAAACCACTAGATATTAGCTCGAAATGAGTAGGTAAGGCTCCTATTTGTCGTGTGTCGGTCTGGTTTTTATTGAATGACAATGGTCATGATGACTAAGAAATTTTTTTTAGTCCATCACATAGATTATTTTTAAATTTTAGACGTATTTTTCCTTTTTTCTCTTAAACTAAAAATGACAAAGATACACTGGGTTAAAGTTGTTCATGACGTCACGCCTCAGTACGATTTTAACCGAGGAGTGACGTCAATACGGTTACGGGGGTAACTTTAATTAACGTAACTTTAATGCTCTGTATTTTTGTATTTATGTAAGTATTTGATCAGGTAAAAAATGTGTTTCAAATATTTTTTAATAGCCTAAAAGACGGACTAATTATATTTTGAATTTTTTTAATGTAGTCATCATCCCCATTTTTACATGAGCCCTGACAAATGTATCTAAAAAGCTTCATGCAAAATGACCTGGCACTGGAGCTCATGAGATTTAGAGGTCATACATTATAAATATTCGTCAAAAATTTGTCACCAGCTACAATACTTTTATAAACTAATGTGTATTTTTAAGGTTACAAATGACAATCGCCACTCGATTGTCAATTTCCTTTAAACGCAAACACTTGAACATCATACCTATCTGAGAGAGTACAATGTCGACATCAAACATGGCGATTGTATCAATATTTGTCGTTCGTTTAACAATGGATCATGTCAGTGTGGGTGGTCGGTTTGTGTGTGTCTATTAATTTGATTAACGCACTTCTCGTATTATGAATCAGAGTTCTAGAATTGAGAAAGGGGATCTTTTTTTGGTATTTTTGCGGACGGTCTCATTCAATTACAAATTGCGAGTGGTTTGTGAATTGTTTAGTTGCGAAAACTCTCATAATACGTTTTGTTCTAAGCATATTTTTACATCAGTTCTAAATTTAAATTAGGTAGGTACAAACAATCTATCGTAAAGCTTAAAGAGTAAACGTATTTCATATTATTACAAATTGATGATCATTGTCAATGAAATGAACAGACATAAAATAATTTCGAATCTACAAATATAACAGACATTAGGTAGAATTTTTTTGCGATATCTACTACCCAACAAAAACTTAATACCTATTAGCTCAATCAATAGATAATCCTGAACGTGCTAAAATACGCATCCTTTGTCGAATTAGTGCCAATTAAACCTCAATATCGCATTTTAAATATAGCGGAAAACTATTATTACTAACCTTTCGAAATTGACTACCCGTTCAATTTACGAAGTCGGTCTATCATCACTACACGCAATATTGGAGACTGAACATCTTGAAACATGTGGTTAGTCAATATAAAACACGACATTCAGTTTAATACGCCTTCATTTTGTGATTACAAAGACAATGTTCATTTAGCAATTTTTCCCATTATCCGTTGATACAATTTAGATTTAAGAAAATTATCCTCTCTGGGGATCGTTTAAGTTTAATATAGGTAATGATATAGTGTGGACAAGTATGGCCCGGGCGGTTTTATCTTAATCTCGGCTTAAGGCGCCTCATGGCGTCGTTATGGGTATTAAATAATAATTGGATAAGCCAGAGGTCAATCGATCGCGTTTTGTGGGTGTGACACTAAAATAAAACAAGTCTTTATGACTGTGGGCTCGATGCTTTTGTACTTGGGCAAGTGGAGATCGTGATTATGTGGAGTAAACGACATTGGGTTATGGAATGTAATTTGTATGTAGAATATAAGTACCATCTACATGATCTTACCTACCTACCTATAAATATACAGATATGGTGACAGTTAAAATATGTTCCAATGCAAAAAGGTTTTATGTTACTATTGCCATCAAAAAAGATTTTCTTTTAGTTTGTAAGTACTTTATTGAAATATTTGTATGACATGCGTGCAAAAATTGGTAAAAGAATCTGTAGGTTCTAATGAAAACTTAAACCAACCTTCTGATAATCATCTTCCCACCATCGTTTAACAAACATAGTGAGCTTCCACAGACTGTCTTCATTATTGTCACACATTTTCAACTTTTAGTTCACTTAAGAAAACTTTCAACAACTAACTGCAATCCGAAAACACTTGGCAATTTTAAATACGACTTTTTCCAAAGTGAAGATGAAACGCTTAGCCGGTCAGGTCAAGACTAATCCTGTGACATAAGATTTGAGACAAAATCGCCGACGAAAGAGTGGGGATAGGGCGTGACTTTACCTGACAAACAAAAGACATGTCAACAATAGGCGTATTTACCCGACTAGCCAGTACTGCGGCAATTGTTTTATACTCGTGGTTTTTAATCCTCTTTGTGTAAATACTAAATGCTATTATTTAAGGAAGGTGACAGCGGCTTTAAGAAATTCTACGCTTTCGGGCGGCGATAATCTGTCGCGGTACCCTATTTAAATTACTTAAGTCGCCTTAATCTTGTTTATATCCTTTCGGTGGGACAGTCTTGAATCGGTCGTGTTACGCAAAGTAAATAATATTATTATGCAATTCAAACAGTGTTACATTAAAAAACGAGGTTAGTTTTAGATGCAGGTACTTTAAATATCTGATTATTCATATTAAATTATGGTTAACGAAGGTAACAAACTTTTCTTAAGGTAAATTAGCTATAGAGGTAAGCTAATTTAATGCAAAGTTTTATATAGGTACTTATAAGTAAATAGTAGATATATATAGTACTTAGGTATGGGTATGTGTAGAAATTATTAGCATAAAAACCACGTGTAGGTAACATGAAATAACCCAAAACGAATTTTGACAACTACAACATTTGTTGGCTACTTAGAAACGAAATGAAAGCACGTAACTACTCACATAGCCAGACACCAAATTTTTTACAAAATTTACAATTGACCTGAGAAAACAAAAGTTTGTTTTCTAGGAAAAAAGCGCGGCTTGTTTCATGTTGACCGTGTGTGGGACATATAGAAGAAAGCCGGGGTGGCTGGCGTCGATGCCACAATGGGCAATGTTGCCCTACTGATAAGCGGCTATTCTCTATGCGCCTATTGTTACGTAAAGAATTTTCAGCCCAGTGCAAGGAGTTTGACGAAAACCATTACCTTTTTAAAATGCGAGCACAAAAGTACAAAGGTCACTGTCTTAGTTTTCGGAACACGTGTTTCCTTGTATTTCATTGTTTGAGTTTTGTACTTGTGGTGGGTACCTTACTATTATTACTTTCTAAGTTTTAAAAAAAATATTTTTTTATACCTAATTCTTTAATTTACTTAGACATAATGTACCGCATCTAAAGTTATCTAACAATAGGAATACAAACTCGTAAGGTACTAAAATTACAAACATTTGGTCAGCTTTAAATTGATTCTTTTTTTTAGCCTATGTTGTCCCACTGCTGGGCAAAAGCCTCTTCCATCCTTCTTCACACATTTCTGTTGGTGGCGGTTTCCCACCAATCTTAATTTAAAATTTAATCTTAATCTTATACAAATTGATTTTTAATTTAAACAAAATGTAGAGTCTCCTTCTAACTACCTTTTCAAAGTACTTTAATGTTTTTTTATACAACTAATATCTTCATACTTGAAACTCCTTTCTTCACAAAACAAGCAAACCAGATGCAAAACAAATGAACCTCAGCTTTCTTCTCACACCTGTACTGACAGAGCACGTAGAAGCGATAGCACCAAGCACGCCCCAAGGCCCGTTCCAATGCAACTTTACACCTAATAATTTACCTAGCCAATTATAATTCGCAGTGATTATCTGTTTATAATTCTGTTGGTACGTAAGTTGTATGGTGTGGTGATTTTGATATCGTTTTGGTGTCTTAGAGCTACATTGGGTAGGAATAAAGACTATTCCGTGATTTTTACTACAGAAATAACTGAATAAGTAGTGCTATAGTGAAGTAAAAGGCATTAACGCGCTAGTTAAAGGGTAGTCAAGTCAAGAGTAAACCGACGGGCATGTATGAGGCGACTGATGAGTGTGGATGATGCGAAAGAGTTGTGTTAGGATCGAAGCAAATGGAAGGACGTGGTCTCTGCCTATCCCAATGGGAGAGAAGCGTGACGGGTATGTATGTACGTATGTAGAAGGTGGTCGCGTAAGCCCTACCTCGAAGTAAAAAGTACAAAGTCGACTCGAATAATTATATCGTTCAAGCATTCAAAATACGAATGTTTCGTCTTGGCCAGAAGTCAAATATCAAGAGCCAAGTGCCAATCTCTAAAATTAACTCAAATAACTAATACTAAACGAAACTGTAGCCAAAAACACTCGACTCTTTGACATTGCTGTTACAGAATACCACTATTAATGTACCTAAACATATTTCTGACAGTCTGTCATTGATTGATTGTTATGATTGATTAATTTACAGTTTTTCAAGGTGGTTCCTTTGAGTGAATCAAATTGGATTTGGAAGCGTATTGAAGCGAAAAGATATAAATGATCTTGGACATGTTTATATGGAGTTAGCTTTTTAAAATGTTGTAATCGATTTGGATTGAAGAAATAATTAAAGTCACGTACCGAGTAGGTACCTACGAAACATGCGGACATAATTGATACATGTAGAGAAATGATTATTGAAAGATAAATTAGAAAAAAATATATATGTCTCTACTTGTAACCTCTATCACACATTAGTTTTATTATCACAAGTTTTCAATTGTAAATAATATAAAATTATTAGTTTAAAAATAAACTATGACATGTACATAAAAATACCTGCTCATTTATTCAAAATAAATAAAGGAAATCTCATATAATTTGCCTGAAGCCATCGATAACTCTTGTCAGTATTAAGATTTTATCATCTCAGTGGGAGGAGCGTTCGCCCTTTGTCATTTAGTCAGGTATTAAACATGTACAACCCACCTCACAAGCTCAGCTACAACAACTACGAAACCACCTAAATAAAGCTCACAATACTTGCGTTGAAGAGTATACTGTACACCCGCTCTCACGAGTAAACCAATAATGATGGTGGATCTAGTGAACAATACTTGAAATGTTTGTGGTAGATTGTAATTTGAGGTAAGATACTGTTTAATGTGATTTATGTTTATCTAAGGACCCGTAATGATAGAGTGATGAGCAATTTTATATGGTCGTAAATTGTATAATATGTATTGGGATATTTAATGCTTGTGTTGTGGGAAAGATTGAATGTCTTTTATCATAAAATTGATTAGCTCATCAACAATAACAAATTTAATTTTTAATGAAGGATATTAAAAAAAGGTCCTATTTACTTAATTATGTGCAAAAATTATTAGGTATCGATTTATCTACCTATATAAGCAGTTACAACATAAGTCTAAAAATATAACGTAGGTAGATAATTATATTTCAGATTTTGGTTACTTTATTTACTGTTTTGTTACCCCTGAAAATAAGTTCCGTCAATCGCCGAGAGATGGCGTTACAAGTCTTAAACGAGATGAACTGACTCTACTTTGTGCACTCTACATACGATATGAAGATTTTTTGAACGCGATATTTTCTAAAATTAAAAATGAACTACAGAGCAAAATATAGAAATAAGAATTAGAGAAAACCCATTATTATAACCTATATGAAGCGAAAGAGGTGTGTTTTGATCGAAGCAAGTTGAGGGAAGTTGTCTCTACCTACCTCGATGGCAATGAGGCGTGAAAAACATGTATGTGCCTGTATTGCCATAACCAAATCCTTTAAGTAACCAAGCAAAGGGCTCCTGCATTCGTCAGATGACTTGACATACATTTTTACGAACTCCCATTCAAGCTAACAGATCAAAAACTATTGGCAAACCGTATCAATACAACAACGGTTGATCGGATCAATAAAATCGATCTATGCTTAGATTGTGTAGGCGCATCGATTGTTATTGTCATTAGAATCGATTGTTTCTCTTCGTTAGGACCGTGTTGCTTTTTGACTTATTGCCTAATCGATTTAGAAAGCATCGTAAATATTGAATAACTTCAGTTTGGATGTGTTTTGGGAATTATATTCAGTAGCAATTTATGAGAACTTTCTTGTGCTTTGCTGGTCGATAGGCAATTGTTTTTTTTCTCGAACGTCTCGCTTCAAAAAGGATCTCATTATCAAAATAATATTATATTATATTAATTGTAGGTGTTGCTCCAAATTGCAGAAAGTAAAATTATTTGGAATTAAAGACGAATGGCGTGATATCTTAATGAAAATAAATGATTATTAATCGTAAGCGCACTTTCTTAATAAGTATGAATTATAAGCGTTTCAACAGATTTATGTAAAAACAAAAACACAATTTATTTATGGAAAACACCGATTCGCAATAATCGGTTATTTTTGTACCGGTTTGTAGATAAACATCAACTTTGTTCACCTTGACCCTATCGATTTTCCGTTTAACAATTCTTACAGAGTTTCCATTGTTTGAAGAAAGTAATTGTTACCAATCGATTAATTGCTCGTAAACAAATCACTTGTCTTTTGTTTTAATAATCTAATTATATTATGAATGGCAAAGTTTGCGCCGATGGATAAATGTAAAGATATTTGTTACTCTTTCACTGTTTGTGTAAGCTATATATATATATATAATATTACTAAGTTACATGAAAATTTGTTCAGTGACTTTTGCGTGAAAGAATAACAGCCTTCATGCTATAACTTCTCTCTCTGTGGGGTATGCAGGAAGAAATTTCTTTTAGAAATATGCTGTACCTTTTGTATAACTTCTCTTTTTTTCTGTCTCTATGTACTATCATCTTACAATAAACTGTTAAATAGTAAATAAAATAAATAAACAGACATCCTCGCATCTTTTCATCCGTCAATAGGCTACAAACATTGACATTTATAATATTAGTAGTAAGTAGTATAATATTGTGCAAAATTTATTATAACTAAAGCTGCTTTAAAGAAAACCGTAAGTTTATAAGTAAGACAATAATGTGCAAATTGAAAACGTTCTCCACCTTGGAACACTTAGGTATTAGCTAAGTGTTTATTTAAAATATCCACCTTATCTTTTACCTTATCCTAAGAATAACTTTTACCCGTCAATTTATCGAGTCCCACGCTTTGTCCTCAACGAACCCTGAAGGCTCTAATGCAATAGAATATTCCGTACCCCTATTACAGGTCGGTGGATTATTGAAATAAATCGCAGCTCATCACAGAAATGCATAGTTTGCGCTCCTCGCCATTACGTAGATTGGGTTCAGAGCTGAGGAAAGTCTTTTACGGATTTAAGAATTCTTTTCGTGTGGCGTGGTTGGTAGATAGTATCTTTTGAGAAACGATATTGATTTTAAAAGACACTGTGATACTTTTGTTTCGCTTGTTTGATGTCTGGTGTGTGAAATTATGAGAGATTGATATTATGTGGTTAAAAGATCCCATTTTGGTAAGTCGAGTAAGACGATTTTGTCAGATATTAATTGGAAATAAACTTCGATGAAAAAGATCTTTCATCAATCTGAAATTCAGTGTTATTCGTCCTCGTTTTTCGTCAATGTTTTACTTTTTTTACCTACATCACTACATCACTACACTACATCACTGATCTGCTTTTGTTTCCTACTTATGTTCTACTAGTCTTAGCAGCCCCAAAAAGAAAAATAGATATTAGGTAGGAGATCAAAAGGTTGAAACTTATTCGCCAATAAAACAGAGTTCCGTTTTCAAACAACCACAAACAGCCATCAAACATCAACCTAACCACTATAAGGTGTGACAGCCTCCACTGCAGATGCTTGCAACCTGCGCTGCGCCGTCGCAGTCCGTGACGCCATTAGTTCGGGAACACGCCGCCGACCGCCGCGGGCGCTGCCAACGTCTACCGCGGTTCAACGGCGAAGTGAGCACAGTATTTCAAATGCTTAACGGTTTTAGAGAAGTTCTGTGTTTATGGGTTGCTAATAAGTTGGAATAATAGCGGATATTTAATGAGTTTCGATTTGCAAAGTCTCCACATTTTAGTAGTTAGTTTTTTGTTTTAAAACGAAGACGGAATAAAGCTAAAGCTGATAAATCTAGTTTCTTAATGCTGTGCAACATAACATAATTACCTAGGTAAAGATAGGCACCTTGTATGGAAAATATTTTAAAATCTAAGATACAGCTTGTAGGTAGGTACTACTTAATACTTAAACCTAGAAAATAACAATACTGTCTACGGATATTTTTGTCATAAACATACAGAGAAGAAAATACATAGTTATGATTATAACTTATCGATTGCATAAATAACTACTCTTATATCTCTCATTTTCCCAGAAACTGACATCATCCATCACCTACAAATTAAAGTAACGTAACTTAAATTCCTTGATATTTTCATCATGACTTCATTAACCCCTATTCCGGTCTCCGACATAAGGCTCTAAGTCGTGACTAAAGCTGCATCCGCAAGTTGCAAGTCAAGTTGCAAGTCGAGTAACGTTCCAGTAACTTGTACAAGTAAGCAGAGGCGTGGTCGTCTCATGCAGATTTAATTACAGGTTGTCTTCTTCAGTAAAACTTAGATCGTAGTATCGAAACGCCCTAAGTCTCTCTCAGCAGCCTAATAAAAGTTTATTTTTATGACGTTTAATAGCTAGATGGAGAATTTGTTGTTATCTGCGTTTTTTAATTGTTAATTAGAAATGTTGAATCTATAACTGAGTAAAGATATACTGTTTTGCTAATGGCGCTTTTAGTATCTGTTAATAAATTATTTTGTTAAGATTTAAAAATCGTTCAATAAAAACTATTAATTAAACATTGAGTAGGTAGATATGCGATGTAAAGTAAAATACTTAGTTATTTAACTTTAAACGAGAGGTGGCATCAAGATACAGATAAATGCAATTTTGGCGAATACCTATTGTTTAAAAAACATTATGATAGTGTTTTATACGAGTGTCTATTTTGGCCAAAACTTGCTTAAGTAGTTAAAAACTCCTAACTTTACCATAATTACCCATATAAAATGCTGTTATACTACTTATAATGGTAAACTAGGCACTAAAATTAAAATATATAAATCAAAGTAGGTACCTATATATTATATGTTTACGTAGGTAAGTACCTACCCACTCAGTCATCAATTTTCTCTAAACTAGAACACAATCTTTAGCTGTTTACATTTCAATCCGCCGCGCCTGTTTCCTTTCAAACGTCGGGAATTGTGAAAAATAATGCTTCCGTCTATCATCTTCAGTCATCGGTCTTTTAACGTCACTTTATTTATTTTAAATACAATTTGAAGATACTTTTAAGTACCTTATTATAGAATTGATACCCGAATTAAGTAGCTAAGTAGGTAGTCAGATTATGTACCGTATATCTAATTTTCATTTAAAAGAAAAAAGTATTTAGCTACTAATAAACAAAGACCAATATCCGAGAAATATAGCGATACAACAAGCTAAATAATTACTAGCGTATCTAAGCGATACTTTATTTATATTACCTACCCACCCATATTGCCTTTAATTGCATGTAGAGATCAAATACAAAAGATATAAATTAATGCTGAAACTTAAAAAAGGACTTTGCTGTAAGATTGCTGAAGACTAATTTGCTGAAGACTAAATTCTTTTTAACTACGTACCTAAAGCACCGGCTAATAGAGACGATTATACAACAAATATAATTCAACTAATTCTTGTAAAGAAAGTGTCATTTCTCATATAAGTGAATTATGTTATTATTTTGAAAAAATAAATTTCTTTAACCGTAAAAGAAATTTAATTCTGATACCAGTTTTACGTTGAACGAATTCGAAAAATGGAATTATAAATCCAGCGATGAATTGCGTTTGAAATCGAAGAAGCTGCTACTATATTTTATTAAAATAAATGTCACAGCTTTATGCCTAAGTAGATTTATTTCATCTTTTAATTACCTTGGTGCTTTTATAGCGTACTTGTTCATTCAATACTGGACTTGCTTGCTTTAGAATAGCTAATATTATTTATAACCTAGGTATACCTACTAGTTAAAGCTACCTAGACGCAATAAAATTATGATATACGCGACACTTACCCCGTTAAAAGGGCGTAACTCAAAATTTTATGGTTTAGCGCAAATGGTGTTATTGTTTCAAATGTTCGTGTAGCAAAATTTATTATATTGATTTTTATTAAATTTATGAAACACGATTGCTGTATAAATTACCGTTTGTTAATACAGACCTGTTTGAAGGTCTTAGAGAATATATTGAACCTTCATGTCTTCGCAATATTTAATGAATGTGTGTAATTAATGAAATGACTTTTCAATTGCTCACTTTGACACCTACACGTTTTGGGCGTACAATTATCGCAATTCATTGATTAGACAGTATTTCAATATCCGACGAAAATATTTAATTTAAGAAATATTTTCGGTTTCTATTGGCTTATAGTTCATGAGAATGATTAATTTTGTAATTAAAACAAATTACTTAATATTTGCCGCAGTGATCTGAAAAAATATGATCTCCTATTTTTATTTTTATTTCTAATTAGGTACGACTATTCTTTAAATTCTTATAAGAGCTTTTGAAAGAGCGTTTTAAAAGCTTCTGATTAGAGTAGAGTAATATTTTTTAATTATAATTAATAAGTAGTAATAGTTTAAAAATAAATAAGTAATCAAATAAACAATATTTTAATCAAATAAAGTCTTAAAAAACTAACCTGAATCATGAATGCTTCTTATAGTTGTCTCCAACAAAATCATACATCAAATTGCACAAAGTGTCACCTCACAGTACATTTCACATCTAATCCTCTATACATGTAAGTACGTACGACATAAATATAGTCGTGATTATAACGAGATATATTGCGCGCTAACACGACCGTCTAACAGTCGGTGAGACCGGACACTGGGCTTCAGGCGTCGAAGAGCGGGATGAAAGATACGCGGGGGGACACATGAGCACGCTGAAGGATGCCAAAGGAGCCGGGCAGATGCGACAGGACTCCGGAGAAAAGAGACGACTACACTGCGTGACATTTGAAAACTGTGTCTTTACAGCACCTTTTACGCTGCCACTGTGAAAATGCATCTAATCTCACTTACAATAAAGTTCATTTTAGAAATGTTCACGTGTGTTATATGTCGTTTAGCAGCTGCGGATGGAGTGTCCTCTAATGTGTCGCACAATTCAGAGCGCTAGCTTTAAAGCCTGTGTGTAGAGCTGAGTATTGCGCGCGCGGGCTTTGTCGCTTCGGTCGTCTAGTCGCAGAAGTGAGTGTCGCATTGTCGCGTTTGGGTCGGAGGCGCGGGTGTGCGAGCGGGACAGGAGCATGTGGGCCGTGGGGTGGGAGGAGGACGGGGAGGTGTCACCACGCGCTCTTTTTAGGGATTAAAGCCGGATCAGCACAAACGGAGCCAGTGCGGAGCCGTGGATTTTATCCGTAAAGTAATTTTGCGCTATGAGAATCTTTGCAATATTCGGTAGCGCAATTTGCTGTTACTTACAGTAATATATTGCAGATTTTGTTTACCAATAAATCATTATACTTATCTCCTTTCTTTGAGTCAATAATTTCGTTGATATTTTAAGCCTTTACTACTTATAATTGTCGAATAAAAGCTTATAAAAGATCCACGTCGAAATTTAAAAGTTACCGCAAAAAATAAAGCTCATTACAGCATAAAGAAAATCACCTGTCCCTTGTCGCTTGTCATCGCATCAATAATGATAAAAAAAATGACTTTTTCCGACAAAAGGACTTACTCCATTTTACTACAATGCGGTAGCGCCACCGGACCATTGTGCGACAATGAGATTGTGACATTTTGGGTTGTTGTGTAGGCCACAGGGATGGCATTATTGTCGGTCGAGTACAAACCTTTTTTTTTTACTTCTTTTCATGAGGCGAATGTCATTGACCACCCACATTGCGAAGCGTGAAATGAGCAATGGGATTAGCTGCTGGCATCCGATTAGTCGGGTACTTTTCATTATCTTCAGCAAATTCCAAATTTAAATTCAAATCGAGATAGCCAGTGAAGCATTTTGCTGATAATTTAAAAGTAGCCATCGACCTTTTGTTTTTTTTTTCTTAATAAAGATACATAATTTGATGAAATCATTTTAGTTGAGGTTTTTGTCGATAACAGATCCAATATGTTGTTTTTATTTTAATATCAAATACATTAATTTCAAAACAAACAAAAGAATGATAAATAAGGGTTAACCTTATAAATAAAGCTCATTTGACAAATGTTATGACAAACAATATTTATCGCTTGTTATAAATTGATACTAATTTGTACAATTATTTGTAATTAATATTGTTAGATTGGCTACATGGTATTGTATAAATGTGAGCCGTTTATTTAGAAATTATTTGAAACAAGTGTTTGGAGCACTTGTGTTTCCTGTTACAAATTGATACACTTAGCTTAGTAATTTTACGTAGTTTTTAACGTGGAATAAAATAGGACTTGCTATTAGTTTTAATTTAACAGCGTGAAATGAATGGGGCATACCTAGTATCTATGTATCGTTATATTTATTGAAAAATAAAATAATATTATAATATGTGTACCAAATAAGGAACTTGTCAAACTTTTTTGTACGTATCGGTAATTTTTTTTTTTTTTGTAAAATACATTTTCAAATTACTACCTACTTTTTGCTAATTAGCCATTAAGTTCACCAACTTGACTTAATATAATAAATTCGTGTCTTAATTATTCGTAAATTATTGGCTCGATTTCGTGGCCCTCGAATAATGTAACAATATGCGGTCTCGACTGTACCAAAGTGCTCTTTAATGTTATTTTAATAGCTCAAAACGTTTTCCTTCGTAGACAAGCGCTACATAATGTTTTAGGGACACGATATTTATTATTTTACACAATTACTATTGTTTGGCCATTTTGAATGATGTGCTTTAATGTCCTCAGATTATCGCGTGTCATTTGTTCGAATTTATTTAATAGTGAGTGATTTAGTTTTCGTAACGTTTTTTGTAAAATGTTTATTTAATTTTTGAAACGTTGTTTGTTTTATTAATCTTTGTTTTGTTATTGCATTTTTTGTATAGAGTAGTACACATAATAAAAAATGATTTTTTTCTAAACGACTTAAGTGTCACTTTTAGTTTTACCACTTAGCTTGGAAGCTTAAAAAATTAAAATCTAAATAAAAAAATAACTACTTATTTTAAATAAAATTAAAAAAATTGATATTCGAAACAAAAATATTCATAAAGACATCTTTATCGTAACATCTGGGTTTAAAATTAAAAGCCAGCAAATTAGCTTCTATCGCATGAGATCGCATCGTACAAAGGGACACGCAATAAAATGTATAACAATTCTCTCTGCCCATTGTATTTTAGAAAAAAACAGCGTCACCTGTCGTGTCATTTGGTCCCAATAAACAAGCCGACAAAGAAACTAAATTAAAAAAAAAAGTTTGGAAAAAAATATATCGAAAAGTGACCGATTGTCAGTTACGTCGTTTTATAATCGAATCGAACTACGAAAGTTAAAATACGAATTAGATCTTTATAGTTAGTAATAAAGTTGATTTTGGGTTGGTTTCGGTTTTAAGGGACATTTTTTTTTCACCTGACCGTTTTGACTGACGGGAATTTATGATGTGAAACTTTACTAGCGAAATAAAACGAAGGACCGACTTCATTAGTCGTGTTTTTCTAACAAAAGCTTTGCGTTGTAAAATAATTATAGGGTTTTAAGTTGTGTCCTTTATTCCACTATGATTGTACCTTCCGAAATAAATTGTTTGTTGGAAAGAGTCGATTTTTTTTGAAAATGTTGTATATTAAAATATCTACCTAACTGATCTACGCATCGTTTTAATATTGTAAAAGTCTATTTTTGTGCCGAAAGATGGATCTGAGAGGATGTTTGTTACTCTTTCACAGAACAACTACTAAAAAGATGAATGAAAGTTTTTCAAAACAAAAAAATAGGTATCTAGGCAATTAATATACCTATGTAGGTACTTAAATATAGCACTTGAAACATAACAAAACAACAATGTCAATGGTTTGTTTTTAAAAACATTGACTTGTTTCAAAATTGTAACTTATCTACTTACACATCAGAATACCTAACATATGGCCATAAGTAGGTAGGTACCTATTTTAAATATTGTGTAAGTTTTGTAAGATATAACGATGAAAGTGTTTTACGAAGTCGTGACCGATCGCTAGAGTAATTGCATAAATAAACTTTTGTTATTACGACAAGTACATCTTAGCAAGCACTAGTTGAAAGAAACCTTTAATTAGAACCCATACGTAACAGTAGCATACTATCATACTATCATCCCAATTTCGAGGCCGAATCAATACCTATACTTTTATCTTCAAAAGCTTTTAAAGTAATTAAGTGTTATTAAGGAAATCTCTATTTAATTGGTCTCATGACAGCCCAATTCAATTGTTGTTGTTATCTTTGGGAGCAATTGCAAGCGGTTGGTGCTATCGGCTTGAGAATTGAAGATATATGAAGGACGGTTTATATTGAGATTAATTTGTTTCCGTATTATTAAAGCGAAATAAATAATCCAAAGAGTGTGTTTTATCGTAGCAAGTGGAGGGAAGTGATCTTTGTCTACCCCGGTGGATGCGTGATAGATGGTAAGTTTGTGCGTATTTCTGATGAATGGAATTTGGTACTTATTATGGTCGAAAATGAGAATAAATCGTTTTTAAAACAATAAAATTAAAGTAATTTCATTACATTTAATAACCTTATCAAGAATCCGAATGAGAAGTCAATATGAGAAGGAATTGCACCAAATCGCACTGAAACAGTGACTCTACTATAGCCTGTAATCAACTGCAGTAGATTTAAATATATTTATACCTAGGTACTAGCATGTCTTTAATAAACTAGCTTTTGCCTGCGGCTTTGCTCGCGTTAAAAAAGATATTTTAAGTATGCTGTATACAAACAAAATTCTACTCCCCTATAGGGAACTAGGGAAATTTAAAGACACAATAAGTAGCCTATATCATGCTCCGCTTAAAAAAACACGCCAATTTATCGCTCTTTGCCGTGAAAAGGCACACACACACACTAAGTATGGATGAAGACTGTTTTAATTTCTGAAATGAAATGAAAATATATTTAATCTTGTGGGACGAGTTTGACATCAACATCACATAAGACGGGTCATTTCAATGCATAAAGTTCTGAAGTACTAGTACCAATAGCTACCACAGTATATAGTAGAACTACTAGGTCGAGACTAGCGAGTGCAATTGCAACAATCGGCGCGCGCAATCACAAATAATTGAGTTTTGAATTAGGATAGTGTTGCCACTTTATTGGACCATTACCTCTTGAGATGGCGAGAATATCCATAGCCGCGCTAATCTTGTGAACTGAAGGCAATTTCAGTCTGATCTAGAAATTAAATTGGCGGCTTAGAACTTTGGATTGATCGGGGGATATGGAACAAGAAATGCCAAGATTTGGTGATAAGAAACATTTTTGAAAGATTTGTAAGTTTTGTGACCCGTAAAAATGTTTCACATACATCCATATCCGTCACGCCTCTTTCTCATTGAGGTAGTCATAGGTAGGTATGTCTTTTAAATATATGTTGTTCATATACGGTCCGATCAATGTCTATTTAATTATTTTGAAGTGTCTTTTAATATCTAAATTATACAGCATCTTCATACTTAACCATTGAAACGAAATATAGCGTTTTAATATTTCTAAATCTCTACAACATTGTGAACTACTCAAATAAACATGATTCAAATAAAGAAAAAATCAGGACCCTTCAAAAAAGGCAAACTCATGGACATCCATAAGAAATTGTCACAGCAAGGCTCCAATGAGCGCATTATTAAAACTCCCTTCATCACGATACACTTAGTTCTGTACAACAAGCACAGCGGCACGATACCTTAAGGGCTAATGGTTTTTACACAGTAGCGGTTGAACCGGTGCTTCCAGATCTTAAAAGGCCTTAGATTTTGGAGCGGTTTTTCTTATGCGTATTCCCTAATATCAATGTAATGGATAGATGATTTGGTTAAAGCTAAAAATAGACTGATCCCACGTCCACGACATAAAGTACGGAATGCTTTATGAAATCTGCTCCATAGAATTAATATGGCGTGGAATGCACTTGTCACATTCAATGTGGGAAAGCGTTGCGTGTGACTGTCTGTTTCTAGCATACCTAAAGCTTAAGCGCCTCGTGTGTGGATTTCTAAGGAAGTCTATAGCAGAAACTGCAATGCAACTAAAAAGTAACTAGCAGTTTCAGTTGCGTTGCATTTGCGTTTCACCGTGTGTTCTGGGTCTTAGGGTTATAGAAGATGCAAGCCACTTCCACCCAAAACAAATGAAAATCGATCTACCAGTGGAATACCGATTCTTTTTTTTTCTTTTTCGCCTATTCCTTTTTCAAATGGCGGCGAACTAAACCCAAGTGTGTAAGAGCTCAATGTCCAGTGTTACCAGCGTTACAGTAAATTATCGGGACATCCAATTTAACGGTGTCGTGACAAAAGGACATAAATATGGGGACTCCGTTACGGGCTTCGGCACACGCAGGGTTTGAGAGCCTGCGAAATTTTTGGATGTATTTTTGGTTTAATGTTGTGACTTGTTTATCGTGTAATACACATATTCGGATTTTAGATTGAAAGGGACTGGTGTAAAAGTTAAGTTATTCTTTGTCCGTCTTCAGATTCAGCTATAGGTTTAATGGGTAGTTAGCTCTAATAATGCTTTCAGCAACTGAAATAATTCACTCATTGATCATTCTTTGAGGCGTGTCTTTTATCACGTACCTACCATTTACTTACATAAATTAAGCAATTAATGACATTTGTGTAATTAAAAATGTAAAAAAATAAATCAGAAAACTATGAAGTTGTTATGATGACTTTTTAGTAAAAACATTAAAAAAAGAAACACGTCAATTGATGAGAAAGCTCACTTTTGTTACATTTTTCTTTCAACGCACACGAGAATCGCATCGAATAATAATAAACCAGTTAAATTAAATATGTAATGCAGGATATATGCGCTTTCGTGTCCCGTCGGTCATCGTAGCCAGTGGGGGCTGTCACCAAGCCTGCGCCGGCGCAACGTGCCTCAACCGCGGGTGGTAATGATACAACAGTGTCGCCCTTTGATGCGGCGCCGGCGTGGAATGCCATTAGATACGATATTTTGTCCTTTAATACCTTGTTTGAGGGCAATTGTGTTGTAAGGTTTTTTAAGATTTGATATGGTGACGATATTTGAAATATAGATTGATGATAATTCTTATACGACCATTTTGATTATTTCTTTTGGATCTTCAAATGTAATCCGACTGGTTGCTATAAGAGCCTTTACGAATAAGTATATATTTTTAGAAAGAGATCAATAGAGTACATTCATTTGCAATGATTTTAATCCCTACCGTACCTTACCTATATTAGCGTAAGTATTTTAATATGCAATGAATGTCAAAGTATGCAGATAATGCGGGCTCCCTTAGCAAAAAAGATTGAAGTTAAAAGTTTCCTGAGATAACAGCTCCAATTTACATTATCTGGGGTAAACTGCTATCTTGCGAATCTAGCGTAAGCTTTTAAAAATCATCAACATATTCATGTGCAATATATTTGATTACAAAATAAAAATAATTTCAGCTGAGTTGAGTTTGAGCACACATACGACAAAGCATACTCTCAGTCCGACTGACCGCGGCACATCAGTCGCGGATACCCTGTGTCGACACATCCCGTGTTGGTTTAGTGAACACAGGCCCCGAACCTCCTCCCCGCGGCGATCTTTTTTGTCGTTCGCTTTTTTAGGGTTCCGTATTCAAAAGGTAAAAGACCCTTCAACTAAACATCGCTGCCCAATAGGAACATTGCTCTATCACCAAGCAGTAGATGAAAGCCGTAGTGGCAGTAAAGTAGTAAGCTTTTTTTTGTTGTCTCTGTAATATAAAATAGATAGGTACTAGAAACAGAATGGGTATAAAAATAATTAAGACGGTTCTCCGTACAACACACTTTCAATTACACGTTTGAAATATTTACTAGTTATATAGGTATAATATATTGTGTCTAATGTTATACGGAATCATTCCCGGGCACGCCCAACTTGTACTTGACCGATTTTTGTAACCCGCCACAAAGAACAGCGACTTTTGTTCCCTTGTCTCGCTCGTTAATGATTTTTACGAATTATTAATTGTGGGCTGATAAAAACCGATTGAAAAATGACGATTGTTATACGATTTGTTCAAAGTGATGAGCTATGGTTTTCGGGGTGGCACTGCCTAGCCATATGTTCCGTTAGTTCATTAACTTAAGACTTATTGTTTCATTGTTTTTTTTGCTTGATATCGTTTAATCTTCGAATGACATGTTACCCATTATTAATCTTTATATTATGAATTACAAGGATCACCATTCCCGTAAATTAAAAATAAAACGCAGGGCCCCTCTAAGTAGCTAGTTTTCATCAACAAATGTTTCACCGACCTTTGCAATAAGCCAGTAACCAAACACATAGAATATTTGCTATCATATCGAATGACGTCACACCCTTAAAGACTTCTCCTTTAAAACCACATTGTAATAATTATAATGCTTATATTAAACTATTTTATATTACCAGTAATATTCTTCTTCTTCAAGAGCTCACTAAAAATTCTGAGCACATTGGCATCGTCACCGTACCTCATAACCACCGTCTCTCTGGACGCAATCTCGGCCCAAACTTAACCTTTGCTTTTGTTTAAACGCGTAATAAGTACCGTGGTAATTTCCTCCACATGATATATGACTAACGGCGACCCGTCCCCCGTCCTCTATAGTGATGGGAATGTGTATCATTGGAAATATGATTTAAAATAATTATGATGTAGGTACTTCAAATTTTTTGAGATAAAGTTTTGTGTACCCAGTTATCCAACCTTGCTGGAAGCATTAGGTCCGGAATGGCTATCTTTTTTTGAACTGGGTATTTTTTTGTTAATCAATGACCACATACATCTTCCATGTCAATATTTGGACAAAATGCTCAGAACAAAACAATTTTTAGCTTCATTTCTTTTGGAGACTATAGCTTAATTATCCTATGTAGTGAATTAAATAAAAAGAGTAGGTATTATTCTTTTGAATGAGTTCTTCATTTGGAGACAAGTCACGATTGGAATCGGAACAGGTCAGCTAGTGGCAGCCCAACATTATCCCAGTAATGGCAGGGCGTGGTAGCATACCATCCGATATTCGGGACGTCCCATACCGTATCGGCGATGAAATAAATTAAATAAACTCGTGTCTAATAATTAAGTTGATGGTGGAATTTTGATTAATAGTCCCACGGTCCCGGCAAATTGACGCGTGATTAGTTTTTCGGAGAATATGACAATGTTGCTGATTTTTGGAAGTTCGTTTTGGTATTGCGTGTCTTTTCTTTGTCCATTTATTTAGAAAGACTGTTTTTGTTAATCCTAGTACTTAGTTTGTAGAAAAAATCGCTAAAAATATACAAAAATAATGCTATCATGGATTTGAAAGGCTTAGTTTCATTCGCAGTAGCACCCAACAACCTAACCTCGTTGTAGTAAAGACATAAGCTACACCAAAAAAAATCAAATTTGTCTACAGTCTTACTTCCGATGCAAATTGTAATTAATTATGATGACATGTTTCGAATTCATTTGTAGGAAATAATTAAAGTAAATTAAATTACTTACTCAGGAGACAACAACCGAAATATTTTGAAGTGTTCTAAGTAAGGTAAAGAAATCAATTCATTTAACCTCAGCCAATTTATGGCCAAGAACAAAACCAATCTCCCATTACTTATCTACTCATAAACAACTCATACGCAACAAATCATACAAAAGTTACATAAGGCCTCCGAAGGGCAGGTGTGACAAAACAATGGGTTATTAGGACCTCCCCATACATATTGCATGTACCATACAGTTGTATGGGCAGATGGCGCCATGGGGTACGTATAGCACAAGGTGAGATCGCTTTGGCTTATCGTATACCATCATCTATAACACCATACGAGATATAGAGTATTGGATGAAACAGAGAAGAAATGAAGTACGCGACCATACTCTGGTTACTCCAAATTCGGTATCAAAACTGCAATTTTGATCGTATGTTGAAGAATATTTAGTATCCTAAACTAGTCACACTAGACCACAACATAGTAAATTTAGTATCCCACCAAAAACATCCTGTAAAAAAACTAGCAAAGTCTCGCTAGAGCTGCTTATATATCTCAATTAAATGAAATCTAGTTATAGTCATGCCAAGTGCAAAGTTCTTTACAGTGATTTCTTTATTATTATAGTTAAAGTAGCATAAAGTCTCTTTTTCCGCCTACACTGCGGCACTGACCGAAGGACGTCGGCCGAAGCGGGCCGGGCAAAACATCAACCATTTTAATTATGTTCGGGACACCATTAACAATAAATCTGTTGTTCCTATACTCTCACACATGCATAATACACACACAAGTAACATAATCGATACTCATAATCGTGCGGGAGAATCGATCGATGGTCGCCACGGTCCGATTTATGGCTAATTATAATTTTGTTTTAGCATCTCTGTATCGTAAAGTACTCTGTGACCAATTAGCTAATTATGGAGTTGTACTTCGTATATTAGAAGTTTCAATGACATTTTGTATTGGATAAATGTTTAGGTATCTGAGAATTTAAAAAAAAAAAAAAATTTCCTGAATGTAGAGCATGTTTCCGTGGAATTGGTTGGAACCATTGCAAGCACGGTATACTACTATAATACAAAAATGACACTAGACAATACAAACCAGAAACAAATATCAAATAATAATTTTAATATTTGTTTCTATTTTTCTTTCTAATCCGTTTATAATCGGAATGTAACAAATACCTACATAGGCACTCGTAGGTACGAATGTGTGACACGGATTTTTTAGCCCTATTTTTTCAGGGTATCTACTTTTTTACCTCTTCTATCTCCTATCTGTAGGTATTTATATCTATATACATTTGTTTGGGTACATACATTATGTATATTTCTACGAGTATCTAATTTTATACGCAAAATGACGCAAATCATGTGCACCTCGCACCGGCATCCGAACTAGATAGCCTTTGCTCCCATCTTTACATCTTACTGACATGTTGACCCAAAGACACAATAGCACCGACGCCGACTGTCATCTGTTTTGATTACAATCACTGTTATAGGGCTATAATACTAGTGATATATATATCTCTGTTGTTTTGTGTTGTACTCTCTCATTTGTTTTGCCTAGGTCATTTCGAAAAGAGGGCTTTCATGGCCTATAAGATATTTTTCGCACTGCAGTATACTTATTTCGTTTCGAATTTATATGTGTCTCTATACTTCTTGTTTTTATCCTGTCCTCTTTTTACTTTTTTTCTTACGTCATTCAAAAATGAGGCTCAGATGCTTTACATTCTGTAATGCTACCTTAATTTATGATATTTAGAGTAGATTAGATGGTTTTCGTAACGTTCACATACAAAAACCGAGTCTTAAAGTAGACTCAGAAAAGACTTCAACACGTTTTTAAGACCAAGTTTGTCACCATTATTTTGTTCAAGCTAAGCGCACATGTTAGCCTACCAGAAAGATTTATCACTCCCTTATCATCGCAAATTGTAATAAATGGACCATTTCTAAGAATATTTGCCTTTAATGAGACCGTCGAGATAAGAGACGTGTGGACAGTTATTTTCTAGGTTGATGGGTGATAAATAGGTTCTAAATGTTCTAATATTGTGTCAATCATTTAGTATGTAACAAAGTTTCTCATCGCATTATGTCCACAATAAATTCAATAAGGATTTCTTTCTATGTCTATACTATTTACTGACTATTTTGTGTTGCAAAAAAAAGATTATTTTTGACCAATTACATTTTCAAAAATCTTATTTTATACAAAATAAAATGAAAATGAAATGCGTGAAATTGCCTCATCAAAAAACCAATTACTTAGCTAATATTTTTGCGTCAAATAAAAACTAACAAAAGCTTGGATTCCGGTGGCAACGCGGCATCTTTAACCATGTCATTACATCATATAAGTACATACGAGGGACAAAAGGACAAAACGTCTATAGATAGAATCCCTTTATACATAGATGTGTGTTTATTATATTCGGGGAAAACAGCTATGAAACATAATACACATCCGAAGTTTGACAAAGAACATGAATTGGATTGCCCCGCACTTAATATCTTCTTTCTAATGCCGTCGCGAAATTAAACATCCTATTTCATTAAATCCTTATCACATTCATAAACCTTATTTGGGAGTACTTATGGTTTGAATTTCAAGAAGCTATGTTTGGCTGTTATGATTTTATAGTCGGTTAAAGTTGGAATTTAAACGGGCGACAAAAAAATATCACCGCACGAAAAGATGTCATATTAAGAAACATGTCAATCATATTTTTATGAAGCATTGAGTAAGCCTGTTGTTCACTTGCGCAGTATTTTTTTCCATATTTCACGCTCAGTTTGAGTAGCCGAGTTTTTGTTCGAGTTTTTATTTGAGGGTTGCTTTACGAAATTGCCGGATTTAGGAGTTTGTTCGATTATTTTCGATTATACACCCCGATTTGGCTCTCGTATCGAGTGGTTGTAAACATTTTCAAGAGTTCGCTTCCCGTTTTGGCAAATTAGATTCGGTCGGTATTTTGAAATGGTTGCGTTTACTTTTATTTTGGGCAGCGGCGAGGAAAGTGGTCGGTTTATTAAACTTCGGTCTTAATGAAAAAGTGGTCATAATATTGTTATAGTAGTTTCACCGATTGGTACTTTAAAAAAGCATCCAAGAAGTTCTTTTCTCAATTACCTGCACCACTTTTGAAAATGTAGACCAACAGCATATTTCACCTTACCTAAGGTGTTAAAACTATAAGACTAAATTATGTATACTTACTAGTGGACGGAACAAACACTGCACTGAGTAGAAACAATGCTCTTGAAAGGTTTCATAATTAAACCGACACTCGCCCTCATTTTACCAGCAGCGTCAAACGTTTATGACTCGTATCGCATTGTTTTACAATTACCGGGGGTTTCACAAAATTTGGCATCACTACCTAACTTTTATAACAAGACTTCTCACCACAGTACTATCGAATACCATTACAGCTCATTTTAAACTGGATTTCACAAAATTTGGCACGACAACAACACCAATTATAAACGAGCTGTGATTCGAAGATATTGGAAACTGAATAGAGGTCTTTGTAAATTGGCAGTTTCAAGTAGTAATTAGCAGGGAAGCAGTTGGAATTGCATCGCGAAGTGCCGCTAATACATTGTGTTTTTTGTTTTGTGCTGTATTCTGTAGACGGTGGTTCAACAGAGGGTCGTTGTGATGGGAAATTTGATCGGACGCGACATTTGCCGACGTGGGGATGGTGGGGTTACTTGATGTTAGAAATGAAACGAAAATGTGACATGCAAACTCTTAATTTGTTACCATAAATTGAAATGTCGTAGGAATGTTACTGATTAAAAATATATTGGCTACATCAATATGATATTTGAGTTATCTCTTTCAAATAAATATCCAAAATTTAATCATAGTTATTTCTTTACAGCGTAAGGCGTGAATTTAGAAATGAAAGAAGGTACGCGTAGGTACAAGATACGTAAAAGAATTCAATAGCTATATTTATCAACGCAGCAATGTTTTTATAATAAACTTTGATACATTTAACAACAAATTGAATGAAATCATCTTCACCAAAATTTTCATAAATCACCCAAGTAGATCCGATTGACCCCACACTCCCCAATCCCAGTACAAAGGCCGTCTGTGCTCAAAGCGGCACTGTATAGCGTTAATCACTTTCACGTGCCACTGTCGTCGCTGAGTGCACTTGCAGCTACTTCCACTGCGCTGGGATACCTACCTAATGTACGGCTTGGGTCTATACGTTGTTACATTGTTAGTCAGATAAATTTTTCCAGGTTTAATATCAAAATAAAACTACTTAAAATTAATACACAAAAGATTGTTTAATTGTAAAATGATCAATAAAGAACTCGAACCACGGTAGATGTTTGAAAGAATATGTTGTTTTAAATCGCCTTTTTATTTAAAAAAAGTCTTTGTTAAATCCTCTTTCTTTTTCACATATTACCGTTTGCTTAATTTGGAAAGGGGGATTTTAAAATTTGTGATAAAACTTAGGTACTCATAAGGAATCACAAACAAAAAAAATACAATTAATAACAAACCTAGAATTTCCCACTGCCAGACAAACACAATCAACAAATCTACTAAACATATGACTTAGGTACAACTTATGCATATACACTTCGTAATTAAGAACCACAGACAAACTAACCAAAAAATCTTCATCTAAATTTCTCCCTCACAGACACAGACGAAGAAAATCAGCAAACCTACTAAAGACACTACTTAACATTCCGCCAGTAAACATAGACGTCCAAAGTAATGGGGTAATAGTGTGTACCTCAATAATTTCGTGTCATGTAGCAGTCGGGAGTGGCGAGAGCTACCCGTTCCCATGGCATTCCGCGGAAAGGACCAGGGACAAGACCTTATTATGGGCAAAGATAAGGTGGGGGTAGAAGGCAGAAGAGGTAAGTATGTGTTTGAAGGGTGTAGGAACATGGACTGCTGATGAGGTAATTCACGTGGAAAATTTATTTCCTTACTTTTTTAAACGACTTCAAAAAAGGAGGTTTCTCAATTCGACCGTATATATTTTTTTCCTCAATCTACTTACAGGGTTTGAAAAACACTTGATAATTAAAATATAAATAAACAATATTTTCTTTAGTGTTTCCCAGTTGAAAAGCTTTAACGAGATAAATGATAACTAGTTTTAGGTTAACTTATTTAAATAACTATGTATCGTATCGTACAGTAAGTCTAATTATTGGCAGAAGAAAAGCAAAGTAATCGCTATACACTACCAAAAAGAAGTAGCTCTTAAATAGGTATATGAACGAATCCCTATGTTTTAAGTTTGAAGATTTAGGAGTGTCTCCCAGAGACATCCCAACCTATTCTACCTAAGTACCCTTCTACAGGTAACCCAATCAGCTATTACTTAGCTCGCGAATATGGAGTCGAGCACGTAAATAAGAGTAGACAAAGAGAGCAATCTCGGAATAGGGGGGATAAAAAGTAGCTGTCAGGGCAGTCACGACACACCGTGCGCTATGCAGGAAAAAAATCACTATGTAAGTACTTAAAGGGTGTAGCTAATACGTGGCGTTTCTGCAAGTTCTTTGTCGAATCCGATTTTTCATCGGAAGACTGTATTTTTAATGAAAATAAATGTTGATTTAGCATATTTTCTTTTTAGTTGCCAAGGCGTGACACAGTCACGAGGAAACGTGACAAAAAAAATCGTAATTAAAATTTTGACATGAAGCCAACTTCAGAAAAGGACATGAAATATGTATAACCCTCTATTTATCTCTATCAATAAACTTTCTAGTATAGCTGTCACGTTCTTTGTCAAAAATAACTAAAGTATTAGGTCATGCATTTTTAACCTTTAAGGCCCAGAACACACGGTGAAACGCAACTGCAACGCAAACTGCTAGTTACATTTCTAACGACTTAAGGAGTCTGTAGCAGAAACTTAGATGCAACTCAAAAGTAGCAGTTTCAGTTGGTCTTAGGGTTAATATGGAGACTGGGAGTGTATTGGAGTGCAACACTAGGGTTTTATACTTTTAATTACATCACTAATTTTGACAGCTCTTGTGAACCCCGGCCGGGGGAGCGAACCAAGACATCTTTCTTTCTTAACTTGCAATATTAAACATTATAAATTAATATTAAGTAGTGTTTGAAACTTTAAAATAAATCCCTGAAGACCATCTTATGTGTTTATTCTATCTAACAATACAGGGAGAGTCAAATTGTTGCTCCCTGAAAAGTTGTTGTATTTGGACAAGTATAGTTACACGCGTCGCCTTATATTATTATTTAAGATTTTGTTCCATCCTGTATAGTGTGTGCAAGATAGGTGCATTATTAGAGGTAATTACCAATTCTTGGATTTTGTACGACAATGCCTTGAAATAACTAGTTTTCTTTTGTTTTGAGTTTATTTGCAGTGTGCGGGCCGGTGTTGTTTTCTGATTGACTACTTTTTTTGGCTCGATCCTTTTGATAATCAAGCCAGTACAACTGATTGCACCCTATACTTTACGAATTACTATTATTATAAGTAAAATTTACACGAAAATTGATGTTCTTTTTACAATTTCGATGTTTGATATTTGTGGTGCAACCGGCTTTTGTTTTGTTCACCTATGCATTAGCGGTTGATTAGTTTATCTTCATGCTGATTTATTAATTTTAAAAAATCGTTCAATTAGTGGCTAAGGTTATTCATATCCTGGTTTATTTCAAAATATCATTTTATATTCCTAATACAATAAAAGGGAGAATTCATTAGAATTGTACCAACCAACACATAACGACGGCACTTAGGTATAGTAAATACTTACATAAGTACATAATGTAACAGTTTAGAAAACCCACTAGCATTTAGTAACGACCTGGAAAGGTTCCAACAAAAATAAAACAGAGCTGCCATTTAAAACAGTCAATGCGAGCGCTGTTTTTAACTTACAGTGATGTTACATTAAAACAAGTGGACGTCAGGTGCTTGGGACGGGCCGGTCACGATTCTTTGACCGATGTCTAGCTGCAACACACACAAAAGACTACCTTAACCTTAACAACCAAGACACAAACTCCCCTAACCCTATGTGGTTCAACTCTTTGAACCCGCCAAAAGAAATCCTACTGTAAGACAAGCAGTTTAAGTGGATATTGGTACGAAGATATCAGTCAGATGGAAAAGCCAGTGTTAGTTAATGTACTGCCTATGATCGTAATGAGTAGATGGTGTGTTGAAAAATTATCGGCGCGATCGGAGGCGCAATGGACGTGTAACTTTTTTGTCTATTTATATTTGGTTTGAAAGTTTTTGGTTGTGGTGCTGGAAATGACAAGGTAGAATCTTTTATAATGGCAACAAAGTGAAGTAAAGTTTACTATATTTACGAGTATATAGTTTACTATTAATGTATAGGTACATTTTATACTTACACAAACACTCAGACTTAAATCTAATATCTCTGTACGTCACGGTAGCAACGCAGACTAATTAAAAATAAAATAATAAATTTATTTCACTAAAACGTTTAATAAAATTGCTGCTTGTTGGAAGAAGTGAATGCATTAGCAGAAGATTAGCTCTAGTACCGACAAGAGTCTAACCCTACCGATAAGTGTATAACACTAATCTTACATATGATGATGATGGCGTAGATAACCATCAGAGTATCGAGTTATTCACAAAAAGACAAAATATCCGAACTATGGCACATTAAATAATTCTAAATTCTTGCTTTTCAAACACGACAAACAACATCTGTAATGTAACATCAGAAATTTCACACCGTCACAAAAGTGCAATTCGTTGTACCGAACGAATGTAACTGCGAGTCGTATCCAGTTAAGCTTTATGTGTATGGTAATCGTCTTGAAACTATGTTGTGCTGTAATAAATAAAATGTAAAGTAAGCGCCGGTACCACATCAAAATGTCATCTGTGTTTTGGTAAATAAGTAGATACTTGGCAGGTTGGGTCTTTAAAGAATTTAGAATAGAATAGAATAAGTTTATTGCAAGTCATAAGTTAAGTAAGGGTGTTACAATAAATGTACAATGTACCCAATCGATATAAAATGTACCCTACATGTACCTACATGTACCCTCTGACGCCCTGCTAGGGCACAGCAAGCAAGAGTGTAACTAATTGCCAGTTTTTTTCACATTTTTTACAGAATATGCATTCTCTGGTACGGAAATCAAGAGATGTAATCTAGTAATCAAACTAAATAACTTTCTTCAACAAATATTGATAAAACGTTCGACAAACTTTTTTCATCTTTTCCTACAATATCGATCCTGATCGTGCAATTTGTGTAAAAGTTAGTTTTTTTATATCGCAAAAAACTAATAAAGATTGACTACTACATACAACAAAAATGTCAAAAACTCTTCAAAAATAACAAGGTTACCTATGAGAAAAACTTACTGTACCTACTGAGTAAACTCGTGGAATAAACCCAGTACCTAATCGGCCTGCAATCCAATAATTTTCTATTTTCTATTAATCATCGTGATTTCTATCATCTCTAGAGGTGTAGAGTATGCATGTTAACTCTATATAATTATTTAAATAATTAATTTAAAAAGAAAGTTGAGCTGTCGTCGGAAATTTCCGATTTCGGTCGACAATCGATAATATCATGTCATGAAACGAATCAACGTGTAGGTATAATAATTATCTACACAAATTTGACCCCGCATCTTTTATGTAAATTGAGATTTAAGATTCAATCGTGACAATGTACCTGCAGATAAATGCTTGTAAAGTTACGATGATTAATTTTGTACAGTTAAGTGAGAAAATTGGTGCCTATCTATCTATATCTATATCTATCTATCTATATATATATAAAAATGAAACCCGTTTTCCGTTGTCACGGCATCACGCCTGAACGGCTGAACCGATTTCGCTAATTCTTTTGTTAAAATGTTCATCGATGTCCAAGGATGGTTCTTAGGGTGAGAAAAATTCGAATAATTGTCGGGAAAGCCCTAAAACAGACGTTTTCTTTTTCCCATACAAATGTTTTCTTACTAAAATGTAGAGTCAATTTGAACTTTATTCCTACACAATAAAGTTCATTCTAATGCGGGACGAAGTTCGCCGGGACAGCTAGTATTATATATTTGTCGAGCTACTTTATAGTGTTTTTGGGCTAGGCCAGCACTTGTCACTCGTTTGTGAGTCAAAATGTTATTAGATGTCAATTTTTATATGAGTGCCATCACCTTAAGTGAAACCCCAGTGGTAGACGATTTTGTAAGAAGCTTTTCTTAATTATTGGGTGACGCCTTTTAAAAATATCTTTCGATAAACATCCGAATCGACACACGTCAAAAGAAAACACCCAGCCTATTTTTTCGACGGGTCTTAGAAGTTTCATATTGATTCAATTAACGGTAACTACCAATGAATTAATTGTATTTTAGGTGCAAAAAGAAACTATTTACTTATTATATACTATATACCTACTTATTTAATTATATTACAAGTACATCTATAGATATTTATGAAGTTTAATTATTCTTCATTTGTGTTCCTCTAAAACCGATAAATTAAATTTTATTGGCGGTTATTACCATTTTATTAGGCTTCACAAGGCTTTATGAACGCGTTTAAACAATTAAATATGAATTAAAATCAATTTTAACAAATTACAGTAAGTAGGTACATTTAATACTATACAATACAAATACTCTTTATTGCACAACACTACAAAGGAAAGTAAACAATAAAATACCAGCGGCCTTATTGTATAAGTAGCAATATCTTCCAGGCAAACTTAAGGTAAGAACAATAATGACGATAATGGGATACAGGACTCAAATTTCTTCGTACGCATTTAATATAATACCTATCTTTGATTTGCAAACTTTCCTAAAGTAATTATAGCCTATGATGTGCAAACAAGAGTATTGTTAAGTTTTATTAAAAAACATTCAGTATTTTTTGCGTGCCCTAGCAGGTGGTCACATGTACCATATTATGACTTTGTAACACCTTACCCAACTTATGACTTGCAATAAACGAATTTTAATTCTACATGATCCATCGGCACAAACATTGACATTCATTATACATTCACATTATTCGGATAAATTCATATATTCAAAAACCTGAAGAGCTTACCTTAAAGAAACATACCTCAATATTATAAGTATTCACTTTTCACCGCATCAACATGACAAGCTAATTAAAAATACACACAAACAGACAGCAGCACTACTTGTGTTGTGATTTATATTACTTTGAGAGAAACGAAATGTGCACGGATTTTTACTAGCGAAGAGTAGCGATGGGCTATGCAAAGCGTACTTGACTTAGGTTACTTTCATTTTGATATAAGTCTCTGTGGGTAAGGTTAATTTTATTTCAGTTTGTTTGATGTGTAAAATGAGTAGTGAATTAATGAAACTAGAAGAAAAACTTTGATACAAGGCTTTTCTTCTAGATTGATGTTTAATAGGAAGGCTAACTGTTGTGTTTAAAATGACGAATAGTTAAGTCAAAATTCCATTTTTTTTAATTAATCCTTCGACGATCATGAATAGAGATGATTGTAGTCTGGTTATTTGTGTGTATAATCTTTATTATCTGTCTAGACTTTTTCTCGAAAAACAAAACACTTACATTCATAAATTACTTCTCATTAAACCCGTTGCTCAAAATAAAGAGTTACTTACCAACCTGCTCCAAAATACCATGCCTAAAATAGATGGATTAGCGACCAAAATCCACTTGCCAAACCAGTTAACAGCTCGAATGCCATCCATCATGAGAGGCCAAGAGGTCACGCTCTTGGGACAACCGAGGCATTACGTAAAGATATGGGTTATTGGCAATCAATGATTACTTCGTGTTAAATGGTGCTTGCCTATTGAGAGAAAGGAGATGAGTTTCTGTATGAAGTCTTTATGTCATAAGTAATGGGGTTTAATCGATTTTGATTAGGTGTTGGGTTGCATAGACAAGTAGGTATAGCTATGATTTGCTGGATCACTTATGCCATATCCCTAATGAGTTGAGTGCCATGCCATAGCATGTGCGATATGTGCCCCTTGCAACTGTAGGAGTAAGTACGGTGGTTAGCGAATACGCCTTGTGTGGACCAATTCCTTTTTTATGCCCCCAACTGGATGGAAAAGGCCAGGGATTTTCCACACTGGATATTTAACACAATGGATAGCTGAGGGAATTGTTTGATTAGCAGTGACACACTCTATGCTCGCATTAATTATAATATGACCCGTAAAAAAGCCATATACTTACTTGTAGTTTGAATTTCAATATAGAAATACGGGTATCCCATTTATTATTACAATTGTTCGAATTCATCGAATTATCCGTTTCACATCAAATTTCAACATGTCTAAATAAATTTATTGAATATGTTCATATATATTCAATAATTATATTACCTATCGAAACTATTGCCAGAGGCATTAGATGTTGAAAACACAAACATAGATGAAACCTATCATTTAATTGAAATAGAGACCCTCACGGATCAGTAGTCGACGTTCTAATCGCTTCTCTTATAGTATGATACAGTGATGCTAGCATTATCTTGTCACAGTACACTGGTTGCTAACTAGGAGTCATCACACTCGACCGAGCTGAGTTGCTTTGACGCCGTTGGACCCAAGAAGCGCCTTTCAGACCACCTCGGCTTTGCAAGGTTTAACTTTGCCGTCTACAATCAATTAACTCTCTTATTTCCAAACACGTAGAGTTTCAATGACGTGTAAAACTAAGTTGGTAGTTTAGAGGTCTTTTACAAAACCCATGACGGACAGTCACTTGACGAATTCCTTTATGCTATCACGAAGGCATCCTTGTCATTCCATTGTCAAATTTCCTAACTGTTTTGAAGGTTGAATTTTATTTTTGGATTGAAGAGGAAGTTATGACGTTACGTTATTGAATTGGGAGTCATGAAGACGTCAGTTGTCTGTATCGAATGACACACGGGTAGAAATTTGAATATATCGTGCTGAGACGAAATTTCACCGTTTTTGACAGCTTTGACGTGTTCCGTGTAGGTCTCTGTAACGGATGGACAGACAATGACACGCTTTTTATTAGTATAACACTCGAATGTAATGTTTTGGAGTGTCTTTTCCTTATCCGTTGTCATGCTATCTACTTTGAACATTGTTAATTCTAGCGTGGTTATTTATTTTTTGACTTGTTTTGAAATTCTTTTATTTAAGTAACCAGCGCCTCTTTGTATGTTATTCAGTTGATGTTTTCCTAAACTTTGATAGATATTTGCTGCTTATAAAGGTAACGTCTTTAAATTATCAATCTTAATATCTAGATTTTGAAGTTATACTTACTTATTGAAATGCAACGAGTACACATCTATTCAAAGTCAATAAACTTTAAAAAAGCAAACAAGCAGTCCACAGTTCAATCACATCGGGTGATCTTACAAATCGTCGTCCAACCTATCTACGTGCGAACTACGTGACTTATTACGAATAGAAACCACCGGAGACGACCGAGCACACCCGAGGGCGACCGAGTGCAGCCGATTACGACCGAATACGACTCGATTACGATACGACACACAGATTGGCCGTAATGGTTAGTTTGAACAACTAAATTGCATATGAAATTGTCATGGGTTAGGATCGTCATTTGTTTTTGATCGTTTGTTTTCTTTGGTTGGTTGTTGGCATTTGTTTTGAGGATGCACGAGTTTGCTGATTGAAAAATTCTTTTTGACTTCGTAAGATGGAGACTATTGGAGACCCTACCAATATTATCAACACGTCTTGAATAAAATCTATCTTTATGTTTTTTCATTATTTTCAAATTACCTAACCTTCACTTTGAGATTAAAAAGAATTCTTTTAAGTGTTTAATTTTCGAATGTTTGATAGTATTTTTAATATCTATTACTATAGGTACTAAAAAACTTTGTTTATCAAATATAGTAAAACTACTAAAATTCTTGTTTTCTAAAGATTTTATTTATTTTTATTACACATACCTAGTTACTTTGTAACGTGATTGAATATAACTTTAAATTAATTCCCAATCTCAACCAAGGACACAACACACAACTCCTCATAAAACAACCAAGCATCAAAACAAATGACACTCACGTTCCCCCCGCCTAGTTAACTAGTGTAACGTTTCTCAACATTTGACATTCCGTCGAGTCCAAATTGTAGGTTCGATGGCTTGGTAACGTTTTTCTCACACGATTCGAGAGCAAATAACTGGGTGCTGATGATATGGCAATATCGTTTCACGAGTTATGCTTGAGGTGTGGAGTAGTTGATGGGACATACGGACGGGGAGGACTGCGAGCGTTTTGGTAGAATTTAAAAAGCACAGAGGTAGGTTATTTTGTATTTGTCGGTGATTGTCGAGTAATGTGTGATTTGTACCTTTAGAATAGGTACTAATTTATTTTAAGGTGTCAAAGGGCAACCCTACAGAGTTTCTTACTAGATTTTTTTCTGAGGAAAACTGCTTCCTTGCAAAACTAGTGTTAAGCTTTATAAAAAAAAACAGTGACATATTTTAAGTCCTATGTACTCGTATATTTGCCAAACAAATGAAGATTGTTTTAATTTGAAGGATTCATTTTTTAATCAAAAACTTCTTTTTGGAAAAAAGGTCCAAAAAGAAGTAAGTAAAAAGACTTCAGGATGTTAATTTATTTTTAAATAAACTCATATAAAACTACTTACAACAATTTAAAATATCCAGTGTGCCATATTTCATCCATAAAAACAAAAGAACGCTCACAAACGTACAATACACTGTGTAAACCATTCTAACTACACCTCAAGTCGCAGTATCATGGGCCCAACCAATTTTCGCCTCTCATATTGGTAGCGTAAGTACCTACCTATTCAACTGCGCATGATTTCAAAATTGATTTCAACTCTGTCCTGAGTTCTAACATGTACCTAGTGTCTATTCTTTTTCTTTTAAACCGGTTAGAAAAAGACGTAAGTAGGTAATCTAGGTATCTCACCACGGAGAGAGTAGTCTTTATTAGATTCTATACAGGATGTAAAACTTGTATTTATTAGTTAGATTCTTGCGTGTGTGATTTCTAAATGAATACAAAATTTTGAAGCTATTATATAACGCTTTTCAAAGTATGTACTACTTGTTTTTTTTTAATTATGTTCTTGAATATTTTAATAATATACTTAGGTACTTATTATTGTTGTCTACATAATGGTCGAATACTAATTTATTTCAAATATTTCGCTTTTCAATAACTTAACACCTAATTTCGAAAGCTTCATCCACAATAGACATTTCATTTCATAAGTATTTATGAAACAAAATTAACAACAGGCAACGTTTACATTGCCATCGATTAAATAAATAAATAAAAGCCACTAACATTTAGCCACCCTGTATAAATAAATCCAGAAAATCGTGAGTCATTGTACCTATGTGTCAATTTAGACTTGCGCGTACGCAGCTGATAGTAGCGCATCCTTTGTGCACTATAGAGCATTCCTAAGGAGATTGCCCTAAGATAATCTACGGGATTGTTTCACGATGCAGTTTAGATTCCTTTATTCCTTTACAAGTGCGAAGGAAATTGCTGATGGTTTGGGTTCGGAAAAATGTTGTCTATGGTTAGTAGCAAAGGGCTTAAAAAAGGTTTTTTTTTTCTGGTAGTATAAAATACGTCAAAGAACGTAGTACTTACAAATGTATTAGTTTTTTTTTAATTTGAAATTATGTCTATGCATATATTTTTAGAGTCTCTATTTTTAGAGTTTCGGAATAACTAGTAGATATTTTGTAGTTTTATAAATATTTCAAACGTCAAAAAACGTACTTACCTACAAATGTAACAATATTTATAACCTTTTTAAATTTGAAATATGTCTATGCATTATACTTCTCTATTTTGTAAAGTTTTGGTATAGTTTTATAAATATTTCAACCGTAATTTACTTACCTAGTTGCCTCTGCGGTAGTCTCCATTAGATATCAATTTATATACAGACGGGACAATATGACTCTCAAACTTTATGTGAATAGTAAAACTATCGTTTAAGTTATGTTAATATTATCTTATTTTATAGGAAATCCTTAGGTAATGGTTACGGCTCGATTTAAAAAAGACATACAACAAGAGTGGTAAGTAATGGTGCCACACTGTATGTTTAGTAACGACAAACATTTTTACTATAAACATTTTATAAGAGAAGACTATAAAAGTATCATGATCAAATAAGTTTGTATTATAATTGTATTGTATATATTTAAGGTAAAATATTTAAGGTATATTTAATTATTGGGTTGTAAATATAGAAATTATTTTCATAATTATGCACATGCACAATATTTAAATAAGATAATGGGGTGACACTAAACGAAAAATATTTTTGTCAATTATTTTACTGTTATCGTTACCAATTAGCTATAAAATATAGGTAAATACAACAAATTAAATTTAAAACTTTCTAACTTGTACAGATGACTATAAATAAAACTACATAATTTCGGTACCTACTAGTATTGGAATTGTGTATCTGAAATTATAAAATATTATAAGTATTTTTGTTTAAAAATAAGTCATACTTTGAGGAGAGCCAGTGAGGTCGTTATTGTTCATCATCTTTGGAAGGTACATAAAATATAGGGACTACATGAAAGTCAATCGAAAACGTGAGTACACTTGTGACGAAATTGATTTCATATCTTTGAGAACATCATAAATAAGGTTTCCTTAGGTTCAGTTATATTTGTCATACCTTTATGACGAATCAAACATTCACTTAGGTAACTTTGAAACTCTACTCTATGTTATGTTTTAAAAAAAATAATTATGACACGCAATAAGTATGCACTTACATAACTTTGAATCTCTGTACTGAAAAAGAAAGTGGTTACCTACCTGTTTGTATTATTATAAGAATTTGATTTACGAAAATACCTAATCCTTCATTAAAATGTATATTTTTATAAATTACACAAAAAGTAGGTACTAAAATAATATTTCGAAAATTATTTTCCCAACGTTAACCTTTTCGTCGCACCTGTCCAAGTCACAGTGCGGGCATGTCGGTCCGGTAATGACATTGTGTACGTGCGTCCGCGCCGGTACGACACAGCGTGCGCAAATATGCGTCTCGCTCCCGACCGCCACTTGCGTACGCAATTGTACGTAATGACGAATACGAATCGTCCTCGCGGGTACGTGAGCAAATTTTCTAGAAAACTCGAGCCACGTATCCTACGTGTGATCGTATAAGCTTCTGAGGTAGCGATTCTATTAGTTATGGAATGTGTCCCGTGATTGTGATGCGTGTGTCAATCTATATGGACGTGGACAAATATTTTTGTCGTCGTCTACTACTAGCACACGATCCATTTGATGATAGACGCAAGAAGTGGGAAATCAAATTGAACTGTGCGGATGGAACTGAGCAATTGATTTTCTGCTGTTTTTCAACACAAAAATATCATTTACATAAACGTACCTACCATTTTATAACCGGAAAAACACAATAGTAAACAGCAACAAAACTTTTCATCATGTGTTAGTAACACTATCAAATCAAACATCACGAAATGTATTCAAAACAAAACAGGGGCATGCGTTAGATGTTCAAGTAATTAGGCAATTACATATCAAAGTCGGTATGTAAGTGACATACCAAGATCGGTGAACTGTAACCAATCCGGGACGCAGTGACGCGTGCTAACCCTCTAATACAATTGCACAGGCCTCCTCAATATGCGCCGTAAATATTTGCTGGATGATTAAAAGTCAAAGCTGTCCCGCACTGTTACAGTCGCGGATCTAAATAATATTAGTCCGGGCGCATCACAGTTGAGTGATCACAGGGCGCGTTTGGAACGGCAGCGGACGGGTTAGGTTTTGGGAAAATTTGAATATTTTTGTGGATGATATTTTGATAGTTTGTTCTTTCAGTATGAAAGGCTGAAAAATACTGCCTATTTATTATTTCTTTTTTAATTTGATTTTTGTTTTTAAATTTAATTTGATAAAACCTACTAAAAGGCCAATTGGGGCCTATGTCTACTAATTTAAAATAGCCTCAGTTGTGTGACGGCAGTGTCAATGGCATTTTTTGACACATTTGCTAAACAATGGCTTAAACTGATTGCGACCAAGAAGGGTGTCAAAAAATGACATTGACACTCTGCCGATACACAAACAAGAATTTTTTTTTGCAAAAAAATGCAAATTTGCAGACTAGGACCCCTGGACTGATGCGATCTTCAAGTAAAGTGGTTGAAATGTGATAAGTGAATAGAAATACCAACAAATCATGACCTACATTGTATCATAATTAATGTAAGTTTATACTCCACCCTTGCTCCACCTTTTACAATAAATATGACAAAATCAAATATGATTAAATATTGAAGTCTGAGAGTAATAATTTAAATCCAACGGCAACTATTTGTGCAACCATTTGGTATTTATTTACATCTGATTGTGGTCATATTTTATTGAATTCACTTTGTTTGCCTGTAAATTATTTCTGTTACAAATAATAATGGAAAGCTACTTTACATTCTAGGAATACATTTACTGTGTAAATGAACATTTTATTTTAAATTCCGTTCATTTTTCTTTTCACTGTTTTACTTTTTATTAAAATCAGAATGTGAATTTTCATTGTAGCCATACCTTGAAGTTATAAATTTCTTTCGTTTACTATAATTATTTTTGGAAAGTGAAAAATTAAGCTGCTTTCTTAACTATATTTATAGGTAGCATATTATGCGGCTATCAATCGATAAGCATCCCGTAGAATTCTTATATCATAATATAATCTTCTATTTTCCTAAAAGTCATACTTAAAATATCGTCACAAAAAAGACAACTTAAGATTGTTGTTGACAAATCCATGTTATTTTAAGCGTTGAAATCGGATTATACTTAAAAGTCACAAGACTGACGACCCGCGGCGTATTAAACAAACCAGTATGACATTCAATATAAACATATTAAAAAACACGGGTGACAAAATTGAATCATAAGTCTGGGTTTACACGTACGAACAGTTCATTCATCCTAACCTACTAATATTATAAATCTCAACGTTTGTGCTTGGATGGAATCGAGTTGGCAATTTTAAAAAGGTGTTCTCTACATTGAAAGATAAAGTTAAAGAGGTTATAGGATAGAGTTAGTTCGATTACTTTTCACAATCTATCAAATGTGTCAGTTATCAGTGGTAATTATGAAAAAATCTCCTTTTTAATAATATGTATGAAGAATGCTCGAGAAATGTTTTGTTTATGGAATCGTGCTCCTTTTTAGTGTCATCAAGTATTATTGTAACAGTTAGCTTACGTTAAAAACTCAAAAAAAAAGACTCAAAATATATTTATTTCATAGGCACAAATTTTTTTTTAGTTTTAATTTAGTTAGTTTAGTTAGTTATTAAATTTAGTTAATTTTAAATTAATTAGTTAATTAGATAGTTAGTTTAATTTTACATTAATATAAGATAACCTATTAATGTTATTAAAAATTAATTATTTGCAAAGACTTCATTCGTTTAAATTCATCAATTAATAAAAATAAAAGCTCAAATTCTGTCGCGTACGCCGAAAGCTTCTTTAGCAAACTTTACAATTTAAGCCCCTGTAAGCTCCTTAGAAGCCGGTCCCAATCGAACGGAATTTATTATTTTATTATGCTTTTTAATGTTTACTGAGCCCTTTAAACAATGTTTATAAGTCTTGAGAATCGATTTATTGTGAGCATTCGTTAGCTTTGCGTTTAATTAGGGAGGTAAAACGCAATTAAAAATGTAGTCACTTAAAAGATACCAAAATAAGTATCTAAAGATACACAATAATGAAATGAAAAAAAAGATAAATAGGTGCTAAGTACGATCAAAATCTTATCTTTATAAAGTGGTAAACTAAAATAGCTCTTCATTGATACCAAAATGGTAGGTGTAATGGGTAAAAAAGTACATATAACAAAAACGCAGAATGAAACGTATTTAAAAGAACATGTCATTCAACAACAAAAAGCGCAACAAATACATTTTGAAAACAAAAGTCAAAATTCAAATCTCAAATCAAAAAAGGAACAAAACAAAAAACGGTTGCGGAATATAAAACAAAAGAGTGCGTCGAAAAGGCCAATCAGCAAATAGGCATTGATGTAAAACAATGAACCAATTACATTGTCGTCTAGTGTTCGAAATTCGAATAATCCCGACTGCGGGTAGGGCAATAAAAAAGCGCAATCCCTCGGGATTCATGTTAAAAGATTTTGCAAGGGGAGACCGGAGGGGACTCTCCTACGTGTGATACTTTGTCTTTTTAAACGCTCGCTTTTTAGCGAAAAGGGAAACTTCTTAAGTAATTCTTGTGATGAAATTTTAATCTACGAATTCGTGCTTTATTTTGTTTATTAGCTTGAAATGTTTTTTTTTTTTTTTTTAACCTTTTTCGTCCCACTGCTGGGCAAAAGCCTCTCCCATGCCTCTCCAAACACTCCTGTTATTAGCTGCTTCCCACCAATCTTCCCTGAATGAGCGTAGGTCGTCGCTCCATCGTTTCTTGGGCCTACCTCGGCGACGTTGGCCGTCTGGCACCCAATTTGTGGCTATTCTTGCCCTTGACTCTTGAAATGTTATAGTGTTATAGTATGATTGTTATATGAGTGTTATAGTAATGTTATAGTGACTCTTGAAATGTTATAGTGAGTTTTTTTATTTGAGTGGCAATATAAAGAGTTTTCTTTTTGATAATAATAAAAACAAGCATTTTTATTCATTTATTTAAGCATAATATTATTTAAGCTCAAATAATGGACATTAAGACGTCATTTTTTAAAGTCATCTACCATATTGAGGATAAACACCAATAAAAACTAATTTTGTATTAAGATATTCTTGTTTTAATAAAATCTTGACAAAAATCCATTAAAATCCTAGCAAACAATAAAAAAGCAAACAATTACCAAATTAACAAGATTGTCGACGTTACCCCAACAGTTGTAACAAGGGACTTTTTTCCGGGAAAAAATAAAAATAGGGGAGACAAGATTAGTACCCCGAGGGCCCTAAATGTGACAGATTAGCCGGTAATTTCTACTAAATTGATATCTCAAGAGTTTTTTCTCCCCTTAGGATAGAAGATTGCAAGTCACCACCGCTTATGGGATAAAAAAGGCTAAGAAATGTTTGACGTAAATTGTCTTAAGTTTGGCAGGTTTTTTCGCTGGAATTTTTGTTTGAAATCGTGAAGCCTTTAAAAAAGTTTAAGGCTGGTAGTTTTTTTGTGCAAAATGAGTGTCATTTGTTCTTCAAAAGTAATTAAAGTCGTCATAAGAATACGATCTTTGACGACCTATCTTAAAATTTATACTACCATCTAATCTGTCATATCTTTCCATATTCCTTACAAAGCTATCAAGCAGAAATACACAGGTGGTATCTGTTACAAATGTGTGTTACCTACCGATTAATAACCAAGCCTTCGTGATACCACTTAATTACTTACACTATTTGCAATGTATTGCAGAACGATTACCTACAGATAATAATTATCATTACGGCTGCATAATATATTCATTCGTGGTTCTTACAATTAACATGACTCAACGATTCAGTTGCTCTTGCCAACGTTGCCACCCATCACTTGAGTAGACATTTTGACAAACACTCGTCATAAATCACTCAAAGCACATTGCATAATAGGTATTAAAGTAGTCGGATTCATCTACTGCATGTCTTAGTGCAATTTGTTTAGTGTATCAAACGAGTGGTCGTAAGATATATCCACGGGTACTTACTTATACAACAATTTACGCAATCCGCGAAACCAGTGTTAGTTGGTGTCTGACAACTGATTTGTGATTTGTAAGTAGTGCTATTGTGATGCCCTTTTGTGTCTTTAAGAAAATCATGATTCTATTTGAACTGTTTGTGTTTATTCTTGCAAATAGAGTTGGTCTATCGTTTTGTTTCTCAAAGTACTTAAATTGCATGAATTTTGTCACATCCAAGTCGACGTCGATTTTACAAATTTTATTAAGACCTGTAACCATTTCTATTTGAATCATGCCCATCCCTGTTTTAAACTGGAGCTTGGACTTATCTTCAAGGTCTTTGACAGTCCTTGACGATGCAAATGAGTCAGAGTTCAAATAAAATTGGTGGATAATTTCGCGCGTGCGATGAGCAAGCGATTGGGAAGTTGCGCTCTGGTTCCCAGCGAGGTCGGTAAATCCTTTGGCATAATTTATCAGTTTCTTTATCATTGTCGGTAATTACAACTGTTGCGTTAGTATCCAAATGGGGCGACGCCTCTTTGTCTTGTTTGATCTTCTGAATATATTGTTTATGATTTACTAACAATTTTAATATGGCTTGATGATTTTCAATTCGTATTTGTCATTCCTTCAAGACTACGAGTATTTTTGCCTGTTTTATTTTTACTATATTGCTCACTATAAAAGCTCCAAAACAAGGATTTATTAAAGAAATAAGCTATCGTTTATACAGCTTTAATTCCATAGACTATAGAGGTTCTGTATTCTGATTGATAGCCTGTTCTACGGTGGAGCATGGATTAGGCGTATCTTCGTCTAGAAGTTATAGACCATAACAATTGCATCTGTTACATCTACCAGCAATCATAAAGGTGGATTGTAGAGACAGCAAATTGTAGTAACAGAAATACCTACTATTATTCACGTAGGTATCAGTAGGTTAGAATTGTAATCTGTAAAAAGAAAATGGTAGAATAATTTCTTTTGAAAGCTGTTGCTATTTTATTTATTACATATAAGTGGCTGCCCGCGACATCGTACGCATTTATCGTCATATCTTGGAAAACTTAGACAATATCTTCATACAATTTAGAATATGTGTTATACTAATGTGCAAGCTACAATTATAAAGTTTGATTAAAATCTTTTCAGTGGTTTTTGTGTGAAAGAGTAACAAACATCCTCACATCCTATAGGCACAAACATTGAAATGTTTAATATTAGTAGGATACAACACCAATGATAAACATAGCTCATTATCACATACAACTCATTAGAAATCCAGTAGCTACATACATCCAGTCCATCGCACTACCAGGGCTATATGGCACAGAACAGATTGCCCCCGTCATCGCCTACGCAAAGATTTATTTATAAGCACTGCAGGCCAGCGATTTATAATGTCAGTAGCATCCACCAGCAATTATCTCAGGGGTTATTGTGTCGTTTGTTCTCTGCTTTCCTGGTAATTGGCTGAGAATCGGATGGTTTGTAACTAGTATTGGTACTGGAACTTCTATTTTATTGGCACATGAGCTACCTGTTTTGGTTTTGACAGATTTGTGGATATTCAATTTGTGGATAGTTAGTTACACAACAGAATACCTACTACTATTTATTGTATGTAACTGTTATTTCTCCATTTTCATTGCGAAGCTACTGCAAAGGTATTGCTGTTATATTTTGTGTCGAGTCTTCCTTTGTTTTTGCTGTGCTGGTAAATGTAAAAGAATATGAGTTCGCGACTGGCTCAATACTTTATTTGTAATTTTGTATACCTATACCTAAAGTCTGTATCAAATAATATATCGTCACTGTCATTAAACTTGAGATGTGAGTCGACTTTGTTGACTCTAATTTCGAAACTATTATAATCATGTTTAGTTTTTACCCCTTTTCTTTCCTTTCAAACCCAAAATTAACCTCTTCGATAACAATCACAATCAAAAGGCCGTCACCACCTTTCTCAATGTCAGGCTTTCCGTTGAAAAGAGCCTTAATCGTAGCTTTCACAGGCATTCCCGGTTGATTGATGGCAGTCAGGCGGCTTGCTCCGACTTCCGCCTGCCACGAATATCCGGTGATATATTTTTTTTCACTTTCCACCGTTTCCGATGTCAGCCTGTCACAGTGTTACACGACATTTGGGTTGTGTTTAATAGTATTTTTTGAGGGAAAAATTTGTACGAGTATGTAAGTGTAACCGATATTTTTCTAAAGCATTTTTGAGAGATGTAAGTAAATAATTTACGAAAAGTATGTCATATTCCTTGCTTCTTTCACAGCATCCTTCAATAAATTTTAGTCACCTAACTTAATAAATATACCTACTTTTATGTTGGTGGACACAATTTCTGCGTAGACAAAAAAATCAAGGCCTTGCAGTATTAATAATAATAATAATAATAAAAGAACTTTATTCATCAAAAAATGTACAGTGCAAATGAGATTTAGATACCTATAGTGTTAATGACAAACTTATAACTTAACCATACATATAACTAAACTGATAATTTAACTAAGTTCTCAATCATCTAACGACGGCTATCTCAACGATGAGGTCGGTAAAAGTTGTCTCAACACCCTGCGACCACATCGTGACCAATTCTGTAAACTTTCAACTTGCAATCTACAAGTTTGCTACCTTGCTACTTGTACCTGGAAAGTGTTTATGGTCTATTAATTTAGATATTTCGTTTTATAAAGTAAATTGTGTTCAGGCAGCTGGTACTTATTGTATTAATAATTTAAAATAATTTTCATGAATAGGATATAGGTAGGTACTGCTGTTTATTTTGCGTTTGAAATTAATAATTTGATAGCTATTTGTAGGTATCTCACGTTGTAGCGGCATTAGTAGGTAGGTAGATACTGTAATTATTTACATTAACACTCAAAATATCATTAAAATCTAAAATTGTAAGGTATACTTTGTTTTTAAAATTTATAACACTAGCACAAAATCATTCTAAACAACCAAATCTCCATTTAAATGTACATTTACATGAGTAATTTGTGAATTAATCGTAACTATAGCAGTAAGTTCATGCATATCTGTTGTAGACAGTTGACACGCGGTTGATATGTGCAAGTTTGGGGGGGCTTCAAGTTGAGGATTTGTGATTTACATTGTTTGACCTTTTTGGTTGTTTCCTGGTGGTAATGTATGTTACTTACTGTGTTGAAAGTTTTGATTAGATTTGGGTTGACTATGGTGGCCCGTAATGCTCTATCCTGAATGGCAAGAGTATAACCCTATAGTGAAAAGAACTAGAGTGGACAGTCGCGGAGTGTTTATGAAGTGTTTGTAACTTTTCACCCTTTCACTACCTTATAAGGTATCAATTCCTTTTTGTCATTTCGCAAATGACATTTTCATGCTAGTGGCATTAATACCTACTATTAATCTTTATTAATCTTATTATAAAACATGACGTTGCTTCTTCCCGCACTCTACTTAATTCATCTATTATGAAGTGTTTTCAAAATAGTATCTATGCCTACCTTATTTTATTAGACGACTTTAGCGTAGATGTTCTAAATATTGTAGAATAGATGAATACGATAAAAGGAAAACGAACTAAAACTATGTGTCGTATAAACGCAATATTGCCCCAAGCTTACAAGTATCATGGAAGAAATAAATCCATCTAAGCATGAGCAAGATCACTATCACAGCAAATTATAGTGTAAGCATTTCTAAGTATTCCCATCAGACAGAGTGTAGTGGCATCTTATGTCTGAGTACCTGAATTACGAAGCGAATTACAATGAACATTGCACAGACAACAAAACAAAGGCCGTTTATGCAATATTCGTCACATGTGTGCCTACTGGGGACGTGAATGCATGCAGAAAGACTCTCTCCGAACACACCACTGAAACCAGCAATTACAAACTCTATTCCAAAGATCTAAGAGTTCTTGAAGCTGCAAAAGTATCTGTGTAAGTTAGAAATCAGAATGGCAGCGCAGATTATTTAATCGCTGAGCAAAAATCAATCATATTCCTTAAGACCAGAGTTGCTAAGCCATTGGAAGCTCAACTAGACACATGTGAAAACCAAAACAACATGTTATTAGATGAATTTAATTTTGAATCTTATTGCGTTACAATAGGTGAATAAGATGAGCAAAGTAAAGTTGGTGGACGAATAAAGAAGGTTGCTCCTACGCATGTCAACGTATCCGTAACGCGATGTTATCTGCCTAAGGTGCTTTACTGTGAGCATATAACTTTATGATTTAATGCCGGTTTAGTGTTTGCCTGATAGATAATATGTATAAAACTCGTCGTAGAGGAAGTTACGACTGATGATTATGGATTAAATTATACTTTGCTAAAATTACATGTCATATCAGGTGAGGTGGCACACCTGTTGCAACTTTTTCTTTTTTAATATTCGTTTGTAATTTCAAATTTAAAGAAGGTTCATTATTAATTTCATTAAAAGGTTGTAGTCAAATAATTTAAATAAGTACATGAGTTGAGTTAAGGAGTTTTCAAGCACACAGAAACGTTACAGGTAGATATTTAAATCGATAAACAAATCGTCGGTATTTCGCCGATCAACCAATGTCTTCGCTATTTTTTATATACTCAAGAAACGTTTTTAAACCTAACAGTAATTATCGGCAATAAGCATCATAATTTCCACAAGCAACTTCTCCTGTCAAACAAAAACAAAATCTTCGAAATTATAGAAGTATCAATCAGCTGCATAGTTTGGTGCAATAAAGTGCAAGTCATTAACCGTCTCGTTACGATACTGTCATCCCGGTTTACAGCCTCTAATGACAGCACCATCTCGAACGAACGCTATTCTCAGAAGTTGACAGAGATGGCGACTTTACCACAATAAAACCGTAAAACTTGCTTAATTGTAACCATAAAGTTGGAAATATTCATCGGTTTTACACCCACAACAAATATCGATATAGCTTCGTGCGTAGTTATAAAGTTAAATATCGTGTGAACTTGGGAATTTTGACCGTGTTTGGGTTGTTGTTTAAGTTTTAGCTGAGCTCGTTAGAGTGACAGAATCCTCTTGAAGTTTAGGGTCTGAATAAAGATCAAAAGTCACCGATGCTTTTAATTGATTTCCAAGTGTTATTGATTGGGGTTGTTTAAACGTCCATGTGCCGGCTACTGGTAAAACCGTGATCCATTTATGGGAGTAAACGGCTCATCCATAAATTAAATAGAGCAACACCATTTTGAATTGTTAATGAGCATTTGTTTCAACAGGAACCCGAGAATGTTGTAATCATAAATAATTGTTGATAATGAGATAAATATTCGTCTGTTTATTAATTAAACGTTATTTTATGTTTAAACCTTGATTCAATGAAAGTTTAAATAGGTTGTTATTTATACTTAATTCATGAATACAGCTTTCAAATATTTTGTTGCAAATAAATACCACGTTAAACAATCAATCCAGGGTCAATATTAGAAATATCTTCCTTTATGAGTTACTAACTATCGCACTTAAAACAAATTACAAATAGTCGTCAACAATAGTTGCAAATGCGACTATGCAACAATTTGTAACTCTATATCGAACACAACTGTCTGGAAGCTAACAGCTACTAGCCCACGAGACCTCTGTTCTTTGATTTGTTAAGTTTAGGAATCCAACCTAATTCTTCAGGAATGTACCTACAATACAACATTCATAAATTCTCCAAAATCAAACATGGCCGACTATTTCTGACGTATGTTTGCTCACATGAACTTAGGGACCACCCACACTGCGCCGATAAACGCCGCGTTTTATGATCATGTTAATAAATGCGTGTTTACATTGGTGGCGTGTCTGTTAGGATGGTTTTGTCAACCGATCACTGTGGCCCGACCGCGAGGGTTGCGTCTATTTTCAGTTTTGAACTTCGAATACCAGTCAGGATCGTTTTATTTGATAACTGAAGATGTATGTAAGTACTTATACTTATATGAATATATATTTTTACTACAGATATACATCATTATTCCAGTTACTTAAGTTTGGAACATTCATACATTGTTTTGATAAAGAACTAGGTATAAAAGTTATCAAGTTAATTGTCCTATTTAAAAGTTGATATTAATAATTTGCATATGAATTTCCACAAGTTAAATAAAGAAACTTAAGACCTTTATAAATTAGTGTTTTAACCACTGTCGAACCAGTTTGACGTTTGATATGGAAAATTCCAACCTTTTTGACGATTAATTAGCAGATTTGTTGTTATTTCATATGAGACGTCAAACTAATTCGACCGACAATTACAATGATGATAACCAAACGAAATAAGTCTTGACATCAAGGCTGAAAACTAACCTACAAGATTAATTTCAACGAAATCTTCTCGATTTTGACTTAACAAAACCAGTTTATCTCAGGGCCGGTTTAACACGCACGTAATTACACGGCAATTAATGTCTAAATAAGTAGCTGAAGACAAATGAACAATGCATGGTTCATTAATCATTCGGGGATTGAAGTGACCTCTATTGAGTCGCCCTTGTTTCTTATAATTAGATGTAGTAAGGTGTAAAGTCCCATGCTTTATATTCCAACCCATTTATAATCACGAGAAATGCTTACTACGAGTACTTTGTAAATCACAATTTTCTACAAACGTCAGTGTAGCGTTTTTCTGTTGTTGTTAAGTGTGGTGTGATCCTGTTAAGTGATATTATGTAAACGCCCTAAGGTCGTATTAGATCTAAAAAGTAAGTTCTTTTCTAATATTGTCTAGCCGTTAGTGTCAGGCTGCTGGGCAAAGGCCTCTCTCGTCTTTCTCCACGTTTCTCTTTCCTGAGCCGCGCCTACCCAGTCATCCATGAAGGTGTACAGCTCATCTAGCCACCTCTTTCGTGGTCTACCGTGAGGTCGTCGAGGAAGTTCTTTTGTTTTATAATACCTCCTAGACGAGAATAAAGCATTATTTTTTAGTACAGTTCAATATGTTTCAGAAATCTTCACTATTTACTACGTCGTCGGTACTTACAATTTGAAAGAACCCTTTGCCAGTAAGAAACATCAAAGTAGATCAAACAATAACTAGAAACAACAGATTGGATCCAAATGATAACCTACCTTTATTATCTCCAAATAGCGTGCAGAATTCAGTACATTTAATTGCAAATGAAGTTGTGTCTGTCCTTCTACGTTTGATTGATATTTCCTCCGGCCCTCAGTCGTTAGGTAAGTATTGAAATTATATCGGTTAATTACCAATACAAAGGCAATTATTTGCTTTGCTTGATTAGTAAATTACCAATCAATCATCAATCTGGTGAGTTATTATACTTTTAATATTGTAAAGTACTTGCTGATACTGAAAAAGAAGATGAATTTAAAAATTCTTTTAAAAATATTTTATGATTTCTAATATTACCAAACAGTATCTCGACTAAATCAGGGATGTTAAAGAAAGGCCAAATCAAGAGTACCCTAAATCGGCGTGCATGTATGAGACGACTGATGAATGTGGATGACGCGAAAGAAGTGTGCTTGGAACGTAGCAAGTGGAGGGTCTCTGTCTACCCTGATAGGAAAGAGGCCTGACAGGTGCATGACAATGTATAGTACTCAATCTTGTAAGATATTTAATATTGTTACTACCTACTAACTACCTTTATGTATGTTTATCAAGTTATAAAACAATCACCAACACGAAATCAATGAACCATCATCAAACCATCAACATAAGGTCCCCCGCACACCTACGACATTTGCAATACGTGTCGCTGACTCATAGTTTTGTCTCTGTCGCAATGTCGTAGTCGCGGCTTGCGTCGGAGTCGACGTGGGTGGCCACTGATAGGTATCTAATTAAAGCCTACTTTTGACTTATAAAGATTTCTATTCATGTAGGTACCTACTATGAATTTAATCAAACTAAGATACGAACTCGCTCGTTGAATTCAGCTTTTAAATAAAATAAAAATAATTAAGTCCAAATAATTTCATTCAACGTTCGAAAGAGTTGTCCTACTTAATAATCATTTCATATAATGATTCATTTCACCTATTTTTTCGCGCCTAATTTTCAGTTTGTCTAATTCAACACATCATACTTATAAGGTCCCTTTTGTTTAAAATGTACCTATGTTGTAGATAATTAAGTACTTAATTTTTTTATGCAGTAATTTTCACTACTTACATAATAATATATTTTTTACAGTCTGCCTGAATCTCACAAGTAAATCCACTTCGTGCTTACTAATAAAGCTTTAATTACAACTATAATTAATCAGCGATTTTATAATACGTCTAGACTTTTGAAGAACTCGCTACTCACTCGTATTATAAAAGTGGAAATCATAAAACTGTAAAGTGAAATTAATTGACTGCTGTTTTCATTAACTCTACAAATTGGTTGTTGATTTTATTAGTTATGTGATGTCAGTTTTGCGTCAAAATACATATTTTGTGAGCTTCAGCTATATGAAAAAAATATTGTAATTGATGCAAAAACAGAAAGGATTATATATTGAGAAAATAATTAAGCAGGTATACACTTGTTGTAGGTAAACTACCCATTTCGAATAAGGTTGCATTTTACGCTTTAAATTCTAATTGTAATGAAATAACTTTGAAAATAACAAAATTGCTGTAAAATGAATAAATGAGAATTAAAAAGACTTTGTTAAAATAATATTTCAAGTTCCGCCATAGACCGCTTTAACCTATCAAACGTCACGCACTCCAAATCGATAGGCGTTTGTTTAACACCGCAGTGACACAACGACAATATCTATTTTGAATCGACACTTGTTTACTTTATCAACATCGATGTCTTTACACAACCAATTTATATTTACCATCAGTGGTCAAACTCTTTTGAATGTAGTATTTTATTTCTTCGTATTAAGGCTTAAGGTGTAACAACAGTCAGTTTTTAGGTGTTGTTAAGTTTGTTAGGCAGTGTGAGGATATTCGTGTTATGAGAGGTCAAAGACTCCAATCGTTTATGTGGGAAAGTTCTCAATGAAGTCATGTGGTTTGGAATTTGCTCAGTTTGTAAAACGTTTAAGTATTTAGTTTATTTTTTATGATTACCGGAATATTAATTGTTTTTACTAAGATTAAGTAGTAAGTACTTGATTGAAACTGTGGCTCAATATAAGTGTATTAATTATGTATTATTTACGGTTAAGATTCAATTTTTTATCGAAGTATCCAACAAAAACAAAAAAAAGTTAAAAAAATCACGTTCAATAGAAAATCTAAGCATAATAGGTTAAGCGGTAACGATTTAAAAAATCCATCAAAATTTACCGCCACCATATTACACGCTTTCATTTAATTACTGGCGCTTGTCAAACCCATAAACACGTAGTTAAAACGGTTAAAGTTTCCATGAAAGTATGACGATATTCAGCCCTTCATTCACGGCACTTAGGGGCACGCGATCGGTACATATATTCGTGAAATCGCAGCGACAATCGCGCGAGAGATAGCGATCGCAACGCCCAGGTAAACGTCGTTGCGCGGTAAATCGCGCGGTTTGTGAAACGCCTTGATTTTTATCGCGGGTCGCGTCAAGGGTAAGATTTTCTTTAGGGTTTTTTTTCTTAGTTTTTAACGTAAATTTTATTCTGGGACCTGCTGATTACCAATATTGTCAGTTGTGTGTCGGCAGAGTGCCAAAGAGAGTATTATTGTAATTTTTTGACAAAGTAAGCTACTTAGGTATTGTTTAGCACAATAGGGGCCGTTCAAGTATTACGTAAGCAGATTTATTACAATTATTTACCCCCCCATCCCCCTTGTCAGCAAAAGTAAGCAAAGCTCTTACCCCCTCCCCCATGCTTACGTAAACATTTTTCAATTAATATATTGTTTTTTTTTCATATTATAATTATAATTTTAAAAATAAGAAAATAAAATTAGGATAGATTAGATTTTACTGATACAGTGCCTGAACGTATGCATTATTTGCGGGAATCCCCGAAAATGCGTTTCGTTTTCAAGCAAAGACAATGTGAGGGTTGCCATTCGTGTAAAAAAGTAAATAACTACCGATGACGTAATCATCATCTAGACTCCCCTACCCCCCATGTCATCCAAAATAAGCAAAGCAAAGACCCCCCCGCCCCTCCATAGTGCTTACGTAATACTTGAATGGCCCCATACCAAATGTGTCAAAAAATGCCATTGACACTCTGCCGACGCGTCTATTTTAAACTAGCACACTTGGGCCCTTTGTTTCGTTTTAGGTTCAAAGATTTCTTTCAATCTACTTCACTTGTATTTTGCCATCGCGGTGTATCACGGTCTTTCTTCCTCGTAAATGAGTATTTAAACCCTTGTCCCTATGATGGGAATAGACCTACAAATCTTGGAACAGAAATTTATTTTAACCAACCACATAGTAACTTCTTAGATAACCACACTACTTACTCGTACGTTGACATTTGCATATCCGTAATTATGTAGTTTAATACGGAGTAAATAAAAATACACATATGTTTATACAATTTATGAGTTGTAAACCCAGCCCCTAAAGGACAAAATTCCATAAAACCATCTAGAATATTAAACATAATTCAAAACCACGTTTTCACCATACATCAAGGATGAAACTGATACAACAGATAAGACATACGAAGTTCATTTTAAGCACTAACTTTCATAAGGCTCTAGCATGAATTTCCTTTGCCTAAGCCCTCGTATCTATCAACCGTATCACGCAAGGCTGGCAACACTCGCACTTTGTATCTATGTCTGGTTCAGGGTTGCCAACTACTTTACGTGAGAGTGCATAAAATATTCTCTCTAAATAAAATAAGTACTCACGTAAGTGAACCTGTAAACATATTTGCCCAGCTACGAGACGAAATAGGCTAAATGTAGAACATAAATTTTAATTGATTAAACTGGATGTTTACATAAATACCACTTGAGTAAAAAAAGGAATACATTAAACAAATATTGATATCAATCTATAAGTTTTCATTTCATTACATTATTTACAGTACAAAATAACTTTTTTGCCTCCATCTAAAATAATAAAATACATTAGAAAAACATCTGTAGGTACTACTAGAAAGACTTTTAAACTTTACAAGTGCTTACCTCATTCGTATTTCACAGACCGGCCCAACACTTCCGACCCGTGCTTCCGGCACCGGACCGGAAGCTAGCCGTTCCAGCTCCGTGTCGCCTTAAGTATGTGTTGTGATTACCCGCGATTTATAGTCTATAGCCCGCACTGCTGGTAATTACGTCTTTATCGCGTTGCTTTATGACTCGGAATACGTAATGGGGTGTTTTGTTGGATTCTTTTGGGGTTAGGTTTAAGGGGTTGAATTTTGTTAATAAAAGAGTCAAGAGTTATTGTAAGTCTTGGTTTTGGGTACATTTATTTCCGGGATTTAACCAGGAAAGACTTGCTTTTGATGTCTTTAAAATATCTTCTTTGTTTTATACGTAAAGATACTGCACACCTAAACGACTGTTCACGCGAAACAAGGTTTTTTTCGCGAAAAATATGACGAATTTTTTTTTGCCTCCGAACATTACATAAAATTGCTTTGTAAACATTTTTTTAAAACAAATGACGACTCCTTTCCACATTATTTATCTTTTACATAAACGTTTGTGACAAAAACCAGCTTCAATCCAACCCACTCGCCTCCTACAAAACTGTCGCCAATGGAACTCTACATAGCTGCAATTGCAAAATTACCTACATACACTACAACGAATAGCAATGTATGTCAAGATCCACACATTTTACAACATATGGCTTACTCGACTTTATTTACAATACAAACAAGTGGGTCCCACATGACGCGACAGCCAGTGACAAGGACGTGCCACCACTATAACTTAACCTTTCTTTTCTTCAACGTCTCTTACATAAAGCTTATCAGATTGAGGTCTCAATAAACTGGTGGCTACAATAGGTCTGTGACACAATAAAGTAGTGTTTATTTATTTACTATAATTATACATAGCAGATGTGTTAAATGCCAATGCAGTGGATTGTTCGTGTGGTTCCGAGTAAAGACTGTTATTTTGAGTTTATTGTTTACTTTATATGAGAATAATGTATTGCGATCACGTGTGTGTGGGGTAGTCTTTTTTGGTTAAATTATAGTTGGTAACTACTTATATTGACGAGAACATATTGAAAAGGGTTTATTTAAAAATGGAATAACAATGATTCATTTATGCAACACAAGAGGCTGCCGGCGACTTCGTGTATGCATTTATCGTCTTATCTTGGAAAAATTACATAGTATCTTAAAATACTGTAACCTCTTTTGTTATTCTTTTTTTTCATCAAAATCTATTCAGAATTTTTTGCGTGAAAGAGTAACAAACATCCATCCATTCCATCCATCGGCACGGCACAAACATTGATATTTGAAATGAAATGAAATGAAAAATCATTTATTCCTGTAGGTTTTGACAACACTTAGGACCGGTCATTTTTTAAAGTTAATGCTAGATTCGCAAGAGTGCAGTTTTCCCCAGAGAAGAACCTAACCAGAAACTCTGTAGGGTTGCTCTTTTCAATTTAAGTTTTACAAATCTCAGGCTTAAACACAGAAACATACAATAAAATTAATATTTCAAAAGAGTTATCCATAAATAAATATTAAATTTTATAATATTAGTACAATAAAATGCTCATTACAATACCTTTATACCTTTATCATACAAAATTTTCCTAGTGGCTATATTCTAAGTACATAAAGTGACACTAAACATACATCTACACATTAGGTGTCTTCCGTGAGACAAAACTACATACTAAAACTACTATTTGAACTATCCATACTTACAGTTAGTACACGCATCATGATTCTAGTTAGCAGACAGACAGACATGGCCCGTTTAATTATACAGTCGTGATGGACTGGTTTGGACGAATTTGGATTGTGTCAATAGGTAAGACAACACTGTGTTTTACCATTACGCAGTGTAGGATCTCAGTACCTACCTTGGCAGAGGAAAGTTTGTCGTCATTTGTTTTCAAATTTTATGTATTTGGTTTGTCTATAAAGCTAACCTAACCTAACCTAACTTTGCCTTTCTATCAGTTAAACCTTCTTAAAAGGACGCGAGTTGGAACAACCAAAACAATTTTTTACAATGTCTTTTTAGGAATTCCAGGCTCTGTTTATTGTTTCGTTGTCCTATGTAACATTTTGCTATAAGATTTACTTAGCCAGCTAAAATAACCTAATTACCCATTATACCTATGTATAACCGAAAATTATCTAATAATCTATTTTAAATAGAACTAAAATAATCATTACCCATTATACCTATAAGCGATAATAACCACCATATTTTGAATAGAACTAAAAAATCATTTTGTCAAAACTAGCTTTACAACCCACCGTCTATCACACACGATCTCAAGTAATAGCGGCAATCTACCAAATTTTCATGTCAACACACGAAAGTCGTTCGAATAACAAATGACATCGAGTTATCGTGGTAGGATCTTTACGGGTAATAACTAGTTAAGGGTGGTGCGTGCGAGAAACGAGTTTTTGGATTATAGTAGGGGTTGGGCAGCGTTTTGTTAGTTTGGATTGGTGTCGTAAAATGTAGGTAATAAAAATACTGGAAAGTAGGCTTGGTTGATAGTGACCCTGCTTGCTATGTCGCAGGTTGTAGGTTCGATTCCCACTAGAGAGAAACTCTACTGTGATGTAATAAACATTATTAATATCACAAATTTTAGATAGGTACCTAGCACAAATTTAAAAAGTTAAATCCCCAAACCAAACATAGTCTAGAATCAATCAACTTATTTAAGTATCATTGTTGGTTAGCTTAATTTTTTGCTTAGGTATGCGCCTTCCTTTTCTTCGATATTATAAGTAACCTACTTTTTTATTGAGGACTAAAATATGATAGAAAACAAAGAGTAGGTAATTTAAAATACTAAAACTTCACAATCACCATGTCACAGGGGCAACTTTACGAGCAACGATATCGCTACTTTGTACACAATAGGTACTAGACACCTGCTAAGTAAGCGCGTTCACATAAACAAAGTTCCGAGTTAATGCAGGTTATAAGATCATAGTGTGTAATAGAGAGCGATAAGGGCGAATAACTAGCGAGCCTTCCTGTTACAAACACGCGACAACTATGCGATTATTTCATTACTAAAAGGGTTTTTTTATGGCCTTGTAAGTAGTGGGTTGTGATTGAATGGGGTGTAAAGTGGCTGTAAAAATACTAATTTGTGAATATTAGAAAATAGAAGTAAAAATATGAAGTTTTATCATAAAAAACTAATCTTCATTCGAGAAAAATGGGTGACAAAATAATCATAATTTTACTAAACTTCTCTATTTATTTCGTAAAATTGTCAACCCATAGAAATGTCACCGTCGATTATTCACGCACGCACGACGCGGCACATCCATTCAAGTAGCTCGTTAAATTCCTGCTCTCCCATTGGTCGGTTGTGTCACCCGTTTGTCACCAACTCCCAGCCAATCAGGAAGCCGTATTCCAAAATGTCACTCGACTGTCGCCTATGTACGACTGTCTTTTGTTCGAAATTTAAAAAGCTCTCCTTTCAAACATGGCTCCCTTTTACCTATTCAATAACGCTCCGTATTCGATACGTTTCAACCTCTTTGTTAAATGGATTTTAAATATTGACATTTCGACTTGGTAGCATTACAAAATATGACAACCATGGAAAATGAAAGTATTACGACGAAAAATGTGTATTCAGTATTAAATGTAAACAAGTTTTTAGGTACGAAATTACAATACCTGCAATTTTTACACTCATCACGGGGAATGAAACAACAAAAAGGACACAATTTTGCCCCAAATCAAGCGTGACTTTTAACAAAGGGCTTTCGTATATGGGCTGCGCAATCGGTATACCCTGGCTGAATTGAAGAGGCCATTTCTTTCGTCGTACTACGAAATATTGCACGTATTTTCGTCATGGTCGGTTTATAGCCCAGTGTGCCGATTGCCCCAGGTTGGTGGAAATAACATGGCTGTATCATTGTTATACAAAAGCGCAGCTGTTCTCTTCCCTAAGGGTAAAAAAGACGTTTTGTATGTTTTTTTTTTATTTGGGGCGTAGGGCCCTTTAGCGGTCACCGGGACAGAGCGCCTCCTGTTTGTGCATTTGATACATTGTAAGCTTCAAATTGAAATTTTGTAACGTTTGAGATCATAATTTCATCTTTAAAACTTTTATTTACTAAACAGCGAATAATTAGGTTAGGTTAGGTTACTTATGACCCTGAAAAAAAAATAGAAATCTTAACGATTTCATATAAAACACATTATTTTGCCGATCTATGTGTAAGTAGATACTTTAAATATCTACCAAAAATTTCCTCATTTATAGGAGAACACATTTATCTACTTAGGCACCTAACGATATCTTCGACAACAAACGTCAATCAACCAGCAGATTGATGACTATATATCTACAAAATTATCACGATTGAGACCCACATCGGATCTAGTTAGTGACGACATTGGATTTGGTCCGATCCGACAGAAGGTCAGACAATGTCGCTTATGATTGATGGATACGCTGAACTTGGTACAGAGCGTGTGAACTGAGGACAATGCTCTAGTACATACTAAGATGTATTTGATAGTAATATTGAATTTTATTCAGTACTGATATACCTATTAATGTTGTTTTGCTTTAAAAAAAACACACTAGTTATTTTTGAGATATAAGTAATAGCCACGTAAAAGGTAAGTAGGTACCTAAGTAAATATTTTATGCCATAATTTTAAGTGACACTGATATTTATATAAAACAGTTAAAGATACAATGTCCCGAGGGTTTATCGATAAATAAGTTAGACATAATTATTCAGTTAAGAATAAGTTGCTCAATAAGTAACCAACGTACGTTTATTATACTTTAATATGTCAAATACCTAAATAACTCGGAGTAGTTTAACTTTACATTTTTATCCTAGGTTGATACAAATATTGAACCAACTACACTGCAAATCCACTTCTAAACGAAACGAACACCCTATTTGCATTCACATTTGAACAATTGTCTTTTAATCCTTTTCAAATTTCGAACTAAGTACCCAAGCACCCAAACGGCCATCTTGAATTTTTCTTTTTAATTCGCCATCTTTATTTTTGTCGAAGGGTTAATAATAATTCATAAGGAGACGGGATATGGCAGATGTGAATTTAGCCTAGGGTGCTCAGTATAGCATAAGTGTTGTCAGGATATACTTCGGCTTTGCGTTTATTTATTAATATTGCTATTTTATAAGTGGAGATAAGTGTACAGAGATTTTTAATAACAGTGCATCGATGTTGGTTTGAATTTTAAGGAGCTATTGATCGAGGACTCTGAGAACTGTTATGTGAGTATACAATACTTATATTGTGATATTAATTTTATTGTCAGTTATAACATATTAAAAGTATTTCAAGATACTTTTAACGACAAGTAGGTAGTTTCAATTAATTACGAATATAATCACATTGCATAGCATGATAAGTATTAGTCAAAACTTCTTTGAGCCTTTCACTGTGAATTTAAAAATCAATAATCCGATTTTCATTATTAATTTTGAAACGGATTGCAAATTTGCAACTCCTTAAGCACTTATTTTAATCATAATTAGTAACGTAATAATAAAAACAACGAAAAGAATTAGAACAAAATCAAAACGTAGAAACTGTACTAAAATCGTAATAAAGCAAGATAACACCCTCTTTCCCGGTTCCCAGTCCTCAGGGATCCTGAAATAGGTCAGTCCCCTATCCGGGCCAGTGGGGCACTCTGTGTACCCTCTCTTGTATCGACGTAACACACACACATGTATTTTTGATCCTATGGGGACTGTCTCTAAATACTGTTCGGGAGAAAAGTTTTTTGTTAGATAATTTTAGGAAAAAAACAAATGAAAATATAAAATTGTTGATAAACCATAGAGTTTACAAACAGCCAAGTGGTAAAGCGATTTAAAAATACTTTATGATGGCCGTTTCCTTGATAAAAAGGAGTAAAATAAAATAGATTACAAATTTAACTCATTTTATAGAAATTCATTAACGATAAGTGCTTATTTATTTTACTTAACGCCGGATATATCAGCGGATTGACGGTTATTAACAGAAGGTTTATTATAAACTAATAAAAGTTGGATTAAGTACCTTTTTGAAAGATTCAATTTGTATTTTTAAAAAGGAAATTATAAAATTTATAAACATAACCTTTATAAGCCCTCTTTCGCACTTGCGGTCGAACGGTTGAACCTAACGCGTTTTTAATTATTTGAAAAGCGGTTGACCGGCGATTTCGTCGCGGTTTCATATTAAATGTCAAAAAGCTTTGGCAGTTCTAATTTCTAATTGTGATACACACCAAGGCCGCCGGCCTTCATTTGTCTGAAATGTCATTGAAAATGACGGCGGCTTTAGTGTGTAGACTCCATGATGCATGAATGAGAATATCTTAGTGAAGAAAATATAGAGCTAAGAAAATAACACGTGTGAAATTGTAAGTCAAAGAATTTAATAAAATGATTAAGAATCGTAAAATCTTAATTCATTTATTTTGTTAATTTATTTACATCTTCGATATAAACGTAACGTTATGCCGTTCATTAAATTAATTAAGATTATTTAGGATATTAGTGTAATTTGGAATATGAAAGATATAAAGTTTAGTTAGTTTCTCACTAAATTGTCCGGTTAATAAAATAACTAGTTGGTGTGAATACACCTAATTTAATTTCCAACTGTTTGCGTGAAATGTTTCAATTAGTGTTGGAACTCTAAACTAAACTGTTTTACAATATTTTGAACCAGTATGATACTTTAGAAATGAGTACAAATTGGTGAAGTTCTTAAACATGTTTTTTAATAAGTACCTATACTTTGAGGATTGAATCTTAATAATTATTGATATACTAAATGTGAAATAGTGATATTTGACATTTTGATATTATTGAATAAGAATCGTGTTTGGATCATAGTAAATATAGGGAAGTGGTTTCTGCTATCCCAATGCGAAAGAGGTGTGAATCTAATCAGATAGGTACCTAAGTATTTATAGATAACTGTACATATGCATGTATGTATTAAATAAAGATGAAAAGAGGAAGGACGCTAGAAGGGATTTTAATATAATTTTGCAAAAAATTTTAAACTCTTTTGTAGCCGATAGTGTAGGGTTGTCACAATTCCCTCTGGTTGATTAATGTGCGGCCCGCGGCAGCTGAAAGTTTGATGTGGGTGCGTTGACAGTGCCAGCCCTTCTTCACAAGTTATATCTATGTGGTACATAGTTCATGTGCTAATCTTTTGTAGTATATAGGAACGGTGTCTTGATTAATGTTATTCGATCTGATTTTATTAGGTCATTTCATGTTTTAGTTGAACGTTTTAGCAATTATGTTTATGTAAACTCAAGATTTGAATATATTTAAGTTGAATATACCTAATTACCTTTAGGTATTTTAGGTATATAAATTCAGTCTACCATCACGTATTAGGTAGGTGTATAAAGAGGTAGAACATTTTTCTTGCGTTAAATAACCTTCAATATGTAATATATAGATATATATTTTGTACATAGATATGTACAAAAGCTTTATGATTTCCATTTCAATTCAAACAATTGAAAAAACGTGACAATTTCCAACCATCATCTTCAAACCACAGCAATCATTCATTGGAAATCAGCCCACTTGAGCTTAGAGCGAACCTTGCCTCACTTCTAATTACCGAATTAAGAAATCGTGGTCGATATCTCTGGTTAAAGACAATAAACCTATCATTAATCACTGGGCATTAGCCTCAATCATTAATGATGATATTAGGTGTTTGAGCGTTCGACTTGTTAGGTGGGTTAAGGTATAAGAGGATAGATAGAACTGTTGCAGTGTTAATAACTATTTGAATGTGCATTGGTAAGGCTAAAACGCACAGAAAAAAATCTCCACCATCTCTCTGATGATATTTTGGCTTTAGGAAATAGTTTGCTTCCGCGTCTACAGTTCCGATTGCGGTTCGGCGGGTCACTCGCAAATAACACTTTTAAATGGAACGGTTTCTTAAGGACTAGCGGTCAATCGAAATTTTCACGTAAAGAAAATTATTCACGCGCTCGCGAGCTAAACCTGTCAAAAACAGGCGAGCCGCGTTTTTTAAAAAAGCTCAGAGTAGTTTGGATATTTGCCACCGATATAGGAATTCATAATTTAAAAGAAAAACCGTTTTTTAACAGAGAGTCGAACCAAAAAAAGAATCGACAGTTTTTTTTTGGTAAAAACTTTCGTTATACCTTTTATACGACTCTTCTGAAGATTCCAAGATTGTAACACAGGCCATACACCAAATATCTCGGTACTGAAGAACGGGAGGGCGGAGGGATCGTGATTGTACTCAGACACCAGCCAACTGTGAGGTAATTGGTGATCATTAGATACGTAGGTAATATAGTGCTACAGTACAATAAAGATCTTTGTGGTTTGTGAACTGTTACCATTTAAATTGAGTGTTCAGAATTGGAGATTCTAGATTTTGAAAAAAAAAGTTCTAAAAACTAAAACTCGCTTACGGAAAACCTGCGATCTTAAAAGTAAGAAACAAGAAGGAATGTCTTCTTACCAACGCAATTGCATAGACGAATGCACAGACAAAGCGATCGATGTTTAGAGGAAGACCGAGGTCGCACCTATCTATATTAATGGATGTCTGCACACAATACACTTGCGAAAGAAAGGCCAAGTCAAAAGTCCTCTCTTCATTTATTCTTCATTTAAAATACGCATTTTATTAAAGTAACGTTTTATAATTATACTTTGCTCCTTTAATTGTGATTATTTCAGTTTGTGACCATAAGTAACTAAAACCAAATTATGTTTGCAGCTGTTACAGTCTATTGTTCCAAGAAATGAACAGCAAAATAAAGTCGCGTAAATTGTAAAAAGAATAGGTCGTATTATGGCAATTTTGTTTAAATGAAATAATAATGTGCGCGGCAAGTAAAAGCCTGACCTATGTCTATAATGATAAGCAGATGGTTTTTAACTTTATTTGTACACCAACAAAGTCATTTGCAAAACCTCATAAAGTTTCATTATAATAATCACTATATTTTCTGTCTTTTGTCATTATGAAAGTGTTTATAATTACAACTCTATTACTATTGATATAGTTTCTCTAGATGTCAGTTCTTAAACATTAAATTATAAGTACGAGATTGACCGTTGTTCTTCCATAAAAAGTATAATTTTGTTTTTATTTGGAAACAATAAAATGTAGGACGCTTTTCTTTGTTTAAGAAAGATGTAGAAATAAAAATAACTCGGAAGGAGTTTAATACTGTGGTACTTATAAAAATCTAACTTATTCTATGTAAAGCAACTATTTTGAAATAAACGCAAACTTTCTATAGGGTTACAATATCAATGAACAAATGCAAATTTCCATCAGCAAGCTATATTAATCGCCCACGCCTTACAAATTCAGGTTTTTATCCATTTTGCATACAAAAAACCTTCTTTAGATGACTTGATGATGTATAAAGTGACACTCGATAACTGTTTTTACACCTTCTCGATTATGAGTTGACAATATACATATTAATGAAGAAATACATGTATTAATTTACGAGAAATTGAATATTGCGACTTGCAAAGTGATCGTTTGCATGTAGTTATATTATCCCACAAGAATTGACTGGAGACTCTATTTATATCAGTGCTCATGTTACTCAAGTTCTTTAATAACTGTTGCTGCATTTACATACTCGTTATGTTTATTTATTAAAGGAGCAAGTTTAAAGGAAAATTACAGCAATTTTTGTCACTTTCTCGATGGATAGTTGACAAGCGTAACATATCATATCATTTAGGGAGTGTGATGTATCATTATGTCATTCGGGCGTTTGCGCAGCTTTTTCGTTATGGTAATATGCACATGGTTAAACGAGCTTTTTTAATTTTGGTGGGAATTTTGGAAGTATTTTAAGTAGGTAGGTGCCTAAGTGTATTTGCTATGTGATTCTTTAACTCATCTCTTTGTAAATAATTATGGTGTTTGAAATATTTATTGCGTAAGGATTTGTTCTTTTTTTAGTTTTAGCGTAAAGTCAATAGGTAAGTCTATTATATCACGGCGTCAACCCAAATAAACAATTAGGTAAAGATGTCCTTTCAATTAATAAAATTTTTGAACAATCAATTTTATTCATTTGTTTTTATTCAAGATATTTAGTAGGTACCTACTACCTACTTAAGTATTAATATTGAAAAGAACAAAATATTTTCAGCTTTACTTCAATAATAAGTTAAGAACATGTTATTGTAGTGAAGTAGTCTGTCATCAGTCAACACAAGCCTCCACCCACAAAAATTAAAAATCATAAATTACTCTATTAACTCTCCCATATAATTAGTTGCAAACTAAATTTTAAGTAATCAATCTCCGAATCGAAAGTCCAGTTAGTTGGCAAGAAATGTGTATGTAAAATTAAGAATAAAAAATAATGAGCACATTAAACAAGTGAGGCGTGTTTGTTGCGACTGTAGATGGTTTTGGGGCTATAGGAGAAGCGAGTTTGACTCATTTAAACGAATGGCAAATCTTAGCTCACAGCAGAAATGGATGTAGAGCGAAGAGAACTCGATTAATTTCTCGAAAAGTGACCAATCCTGGCGCACATTGGTGCAGCGATAGAAGCTTGGATTATTTAGGGAAAAGTGGCAAATCTTGGCGCACGGCAGAACTGCATGGAGAGAGAGGCCTTTGCCCAGTAAAGGGACATGATAGGTTGCTTGAATTTGTAAAGAAGCGATTTCTTATTACTAATTTCTTGTAAACACAGTCATTTCAATTTCTGCATTACCTACTCTACTGAGCGTCCTTTTTTATTTTCATTTCTCCAAATAAACGAATAGAATCGACTGATCTCCGAATCGCCCTGATAAACACACAACTTTAATGCATAGGTACCTAACCCAATCGGCGTAATAATTTTTACGACTAAACAGTATTTCGTGGCCACACTTCTACAAGTTGCGTAGACGAAAATCGTGACAGATGTTCGGATGCGATCGTGTGAATTTGATAGTGAAATATTACGTACTAGTCGGTACTACTGGTACAGCTAGCATACAAAATAATTTATAGCTTAAAATGTGCATTTGTAAAGAGCATTTGATTGATTTTTGATGAGAAAGCTACAAAGTATGTTAGTTTTCTGGCTTTTATTCAATAACACATAAAGTTTTTCATATGTAGAAATACAGACTGTAATGTAATAGATTTTTATAAAATTCGTACTAATACATAGAATAGATTAATTATTTGACTAGTGTTTTGACGTATAGGTATATAAGATAGATATATAAGATATAATAAGATATCTAAGAGTCCAAACATATACCTATTATCATTACTTAATATGTATTAATAAATAAGTAAATGCATGGGTATGTCACAAAGTTTTCTGCCAACCCTACGTTCAAGCTGCCGAAATTCAAGACGACGTGTCAGTGGTCATCGTCAGTATAATTCTATGGATCATAACACGTAGACGCAGGGAGCAGAATCGTGTGGCAAATCATTTTAATTATACTAATGTGCACTGTTTTGTATACTTTCTACTCACGACGGTTTTATGTTGTTGGTTGTAGGAAATTATAGGAGTTTCGAGAAATATTTAAAAATAAATAAAATTATTATGGGTTTTCAGTTTTTCGTATAATTTATGAGTAAAAATACCTTTAAAGAAATATAAATAAATATTATTAAATTCTTTATGAGAGAACGGCAATGAATCTAAAACGGTTAGATACGAGTAAATTAAGGTACCTACTACTTACTTACTTATGTTTGAAAAATTATTTTGTAACACTTAAAATAATGATTTCTAATCATTTTGTTATTATGTTATGTAGTTAGGTACCCAATCATTCTGTTTATCAACAAGTCAGACCACTGTCACCTTTCTTCAACGGCAATCTTGATTATTCGCGCTTAGGAACGCAACTAGCGGAGATTGCGTCAAGTGAAATTTTCTCGCTCGTATAGTGCTACTCAAAAACCCAAACTTCAAACATTCCAACAACATCACACGTAAACAGTAACTCAAAACACAGCTCATAATACAACTGGGCTCATTACAGATAGATCGTGTACTACTGCAGCTAACAAATCATGTGGGCAGTCTCGTGACCAATAACCTTAGCTATCTGTGGGCCTGTACAGCCTTTATGATCCGTATTAGTTATGTTTTTATCACGGTTTACCATCCGAACGTGAGGAGAGAACATTGAAATTGCGCACGCAATGATAGTGTGCCTATGTATATGTAGTTGGCGGCAATCATCTCGAGCAATATGTGGCAATATCATATTGACTGTGCACAAATGCAGTGGGATCTTTTTGTATGATGGCACCTACTTGAACTTTCCTTCGATATGTTAACTAATGCTCAAGAGGTTTGCAGGGACTTACCTAAGTATATCTATTTTGTTGCGGGGTTTCTCCTCAAAGTGTCTTTAATTAACGGACTTAAAGAGTCAACAAAGATATGACTTTAAAATAAATTTGTTTGACTTTAGCCCTTTTTTGCAACACGGCACGGGTGCCAGTTTCCATAAAATAAGCATTAAAATATCGTAACAAACTTTTTTGTAAAGAACCTATTTTTTGTTTTTCGCTCTCCCAGAAAACATTCTTAGATAAATCAACTAACAATATCCATCTGTGTGCCAATTTCAAAACATCAACCCCTTAAGGACACAATAAACTGAAATTTTAATGAAGTCTGTAAAGCATACACGTAAAAGATACGAGTATTTTGAACGCTGTGAAAAGCGTCAGGAGGTTTTACTAATACGATGAGATGAGGGATTTAGAGGTTTGTTTGAAATTGATAATGGAGTCTATTTATTTGATGGGTAGTATAATTAATACTGACGCGAGACACGTATATTGCTGAATTCAGAAACTGGTAGCTGTTACATACTTTGGTACACGTTTCTCTACCATCGGAGTAGGCAGAGACCACTTCCCTCCACTTGCTACGATCCAAACACACTTCTCTCGCTTCATCCTTTTGGCGGCTATTAATATGCCATTATGACTTCAATTAGTAAAAAAATAAAACCGTTTAAACGTCACAGAGTAAAAAAGTATTCGACCGAACCCGCCCGTCCCACGCACAAAAGCGGCGCGCAATTTTGTCAAAATTCACGAGCATTAATATCAATATGTAGAGCAAAAAAGGGCCGTAATACCCTTGGTCCCTCCCCGGCTTTATTTATCAGAGCCGACCCCATAACCCTTTCATCGTTACGCGAATTAAATTTCTTTTGCCGTCATTTCCCGTGCATTATCTCGGTTAAAATCATAATGGTGCGTCGCGGGGTACAATGGCTCGCTTGTTTAGCGGCCCTCATTAATGTTTGCTGAAGAATTTTATTAAAATGTAACGTCGCAGTGGAAGGGTTAAGGACTGGATTAATAAATGAGAGGGTTACTCTTTTACGGTTTAGAATTTCGAGGTCGGATATGTATGTAATTAACTCTCTAGTTTTGTATGAGTTTTGGTTCGTTAAAATTTTTGAGTGGTAGCTGAACCTATTCATAAATCTTTGCTTTTTACGAAAGGAAAGCTGAAAAAATGCTTTTATTTTGTTTTTACTTTGTCAAATACTGAAAATTCAAGAGAATTAGGTACCCATCTGGTTTTGACCTCATAACTTCTGATTTACTATCCTTACTACTGAAGAAACATGCTGTTAGGTACCAATGGTAGGTATACTAGTTAATTACCTCTGTAGGGAAGGGAATTAGAATTATAAGAGAGATAGGGACCTATCTACCATCAAGAAATACCTAAAGTACCTACCTAGAGAAATCTTAGACAGTGGAAACCCTGTTAAATAATGTATACAGAGCCACTTAGCAAACTCCGGCCAACTGGCGACTCTCATTATGATAACGAGTTTTCCAACAACACGCGTTTTTTCTTGAAAAGTCGCATTAAGGAGTAGGTACTGTTTGCAGAAATAGCACCTGGTGGGAAAATTACACAATATTGTTTTATATTACAAGTTTGGATATACATAATATACTTACATACTGATGTGTCACAACTTTTTCCCGTTGTTATTTATCATTATTTATTCATTTACTAGCGGCCACCCACGACAAACTACGCATTTGTTTATCGTAATATCATGGAAAACTTAGGTGCTTATTTTGATGACTGTGATATTTTGATGTGCGAGCCACAATACTGTAAAGTTTCATAAAAATCTGTTCAGTGGTTTAGGAGACTCTGGGTAAAAGAGAATCCATCAGCTACACAAATATTGACATATGACTTTAACATTATTAGATTTTATTTTATTTAAAGGTACTTACCTTTTTATTTATATTTCACTTATCTTTATGTTATTTATTCTGCTATCCGTATTTAAGTTCCCCCAAAGCTTCAGAATCGTTAGCCTACGATATTTGCATAACTCATTACGGTGCATCCATATTTAATTGAACATTTTCTTTTAAGAATTTCTCGCTGAGAGAGTTTGACGGTAGGTTAATTATTAAATGGTTGTTATATTGATTTCTTTGTTAAAAGTGAAGGAGTTGATGATGTTTTATGTTGGTACAAGCTGCCAGTGATTTCGTACGCATTTATCGTCATATCTTGTAAAACTTACGCAATATTGTATAGACAATAATATATTCGTAGCCTTATGTGTAATTTTTATGTACAAAGTACGACTTTGTAAAGTTTTTTTTTTAATCTTTTCAGTGGTTTTTGCGTGAAAAAGTAACAAACATCCTTATATGCATCCAACTATCAACAAACATTTTCATAATCGACATTTATAATATTAGTAGGATTTATTACAAATAGAGTCATCCCTTTTATAAAGACGTTCTGCATCGTTAATGCTATCTACACACCAAGGCCGCCGGCATGCCGCCGGGCTAGGTCAGCGGCTTTTCGTCATATGAATGGCAGCTGTCAAAAAGCCGGCGGCATGCCTTCGGCTTTGGTGTGTTGACAGCATTAGGTTTTTTTTTTGTATCTTTGAAGCTGTTTGTAAACATGTTGATAAACTTATCTGTGAATCGATCGCGATGGAGCTCTACTATTACCTATTATTCTGCATTCATGCAGTATCATTTGGAACAAAGATTTTATTAACGTCACAAAAAAGAACAAAAAATCAGCACCCTCATGTACCTAAATACATAGAGCTGCAATCACCCCTCTTTATTGACAAAGTGCACTTTGGCTCTAGGATTACAAAATGGCAGATATCCAAGTCCCAAATGTACACCATGGACAAACTATTATGCAAAGTAAATTTTGCTGTTGTTTTTTTATTGATGCAATCTCTTTGGGCCTTAAAGCGATGTAACAGAGCCGAGTTAAGTTTAACAAAAAGAAGCACGAGTGTAAATTAAATAGATATTTCGTGTACATGAATAGATTGAATATGTAGAGCTGCGTGTGCCCCCGATGGCGAGTATTGACAAGTACACTTAGTGAGCGGATTATAAAACAGTGGTTGTCAAAACTAGAATAGCGTTATGCGGTATCTACAATGCAATTAATTTCTAAAACTATTTATTTCTAAACATCAAAAATTAATAGAATCTTAGATAGCAAAACATCATACCATACACCTGCGTATTTAGATATATAATAGTTCGTTAGAACATTCGACTTTTGTACTTAAGAAATAAATCTGGTAACGAAAGAATTATTGATTACTAGCTGTCCCGGCGAACTTTGTCCCGCCTTAGAATGAACTTTATTGTGTAGGAATAAAGTTCAAATTGACTCTACATTTTAGTAAGGAAACATTTGTATGGGAAAAAGAAAAGGTCTGTTTTTAGGGCTTTCCCGGCAATTATTCGAATTTTTCTCACCTACCCTGGCTGAACCTACCCTGGACTACGACAAACATTTTAAAACCAAAATCAGCTCAATCGGCCCAGCCGTTCTCGAGTTTTAATCAGACTAACGAACAACAATTCATTTTTATTTATATAGATAGATTTCATTGTAACTGATGGCTTATTAAAAGTACGTAGTTATAATTGGCTATCTTATTGGTAAATTTGTTAATGAAAATAATAGTTTACTTGCTGAATTTCCATTTTAATTTACTCTGGTCTTGAGCGTCACTCCTGGTACTAGTTCATATGTCGATGCCAGTAATCCATAATACTTATTTGCGATTCGTGCGGGACGCACAATCAGTCTTAGACTATCTTCAATGTTTAATATATCATCTTAATTATATGTTAATTAATACAACAGTGTTCTTGGTAAGATCCTGTTCAAACCTATCCGCAATGATGACACGAGGACGGCCATGAATCCGATTTCAGGGGAGCGTCATGCGTCATGGGACTGATTGAATCACCACCCCGCTTGTTGTTCCAATACATAGACTACATGTTTTATGAATGGTACTTATTGTGACGTTATTGCATGAAGTTGGTAATAAGCTTGTAACTATTTAAAGATTGTTAGTTTAAATATTTTTACCTATGTACTAGGTCTAATAATATCTATATATCATACATAATATGTAGGTAGTACTTTTATGTACTACTATAACTCCTATATGCAGTAGTTTCGACCATTAATATTCAAAATAAAATAAGTTAAGTTAGATAATTCGACGCAAAAAATGAAGTGTAAGTAGACTATATATTTTTATATTCACTACAAAATAATCTAAGCTAAATTAAAACTCAACTCTCTTAGTTAATATAGTGGTATCTACACACCAAAGCCGCCGGATTTTTTGACAGCTGCCATTCGTATGACGTAAAGCCGCCGGCCTAGCCCGGCGGCGCGGCATGCCGGCGGGTTTGGTGTTTAGATAGCATTACATATATGTACATAACTAACGAACATTATATACTTAAATAACTTTATAAACAATTTCCAACTTGTTTCTTTAACAAATACTTAAACTGAAACAATTTCAAGCACGTTACATGTTATTACGACACGAGCAAAAGAGATTATTCTAAAGATAAACTACGTATATAGACGTATAAACGGACGGACATAAAATCAATCGTGTCAATATAGTGTTGCTCGTAATTGAAGTCTCAAACGAGCTAGTTTGAACCGTATCTAAATTGGTTAAGTAGTATTTTTGAAAGGAATTGCAAGATCCTAGATATAAAATCAGTAATCCTTTGGATCATTTGAGATACTGTTGCTCTGTTTGGATATATTACTAGAGCTGTTATATCGAAAGTGGTTCCTGTTTTTTTTTAAATCATAACTTTAGCAGAAAATTTTAGAGAATTAGTCTAAAAATGAATTACTTACTTAATTTATGAAGTGGATCCTTGAACGTCCTGTAAATGACTTTCGATATTAAGTTACGGACCCGTAAAAATATGAAACTTTAAAAAAAGAATTGGTTCCGTGCTTCAGCACATTATAAATACCAACAGCTCAGTGGCACCGTCAATGCTTTGCATTGACGATATTTATTACATAGTCAATCGTTTTAGATCAGAACCACAGTAAGTAATGGTAATTAGCAGCTCTATATAAATATAAACAGCTCTATATAAATTCAGTAACAGCTCTATATAAATCCACCTTTCGAAGTGACGCACTAAATTCTCTAGATTAGCGGGTGACGTTTACACAGCCCCATGTGACTTAACCGCAGTTTAAATATAAGATGCGCAGGCGCCGTCATGCCGACAAACTCTTACGTCAAACTCTATAAAGATCTCCTTGTAATCGGTTATGATTATGATATTTTTAAACGTAAAGTGGAGCGTTTATTTTTGTGGTGTTGTCGGATGGCGATTTTTGTTTCATGTTTGTTTATGGTAAACTAATTTAGTAGATAGTTACATACTTATTTTTAGTTAATTGCAACTTCGACGTTAATTAAGTCATTAAGTTCATATCGAGCCTAATGGTATCTACCTACCAAAGCCGCCGGCTTTTTTGATAGCTCTGCCATTCGTATGACATAAAGCCGCCGACCTAGCCTGGCGGCTTTGGTATGTAGATAGCATTACACTACCTAGACATCACGCACAAATACACTAATCGCGAAGCTTTACGTACCACCACTCATCTTTCAACGCTCTGTTCTTACGACCACTTGATTCTACTCATCTGCTCTTCTTCTCATCTGATTCTACTCACTCAAATTATATGGAAAACTTGTTTGATTATTTTTATTTTTTACATAAAGTCTTAATTACCTTACCTCTTTTTAAAGCACTCAATCTATCTTTCGAATTGTTTCTGTGTTCACAAAATTAAAAAATATACCTACCATACATACCTATAGGAAAGTTTGAGCTAATATTCGTCAATTTAACCGACTTCAAATAGAAAACAATCCAGTCAAAAAAAAGAATGGTTCTCGACACGGCTTACTTTTTGCCGTAGTCAGCTTACTTAACTGTCAACCAAAATCACCATATTTATACCTATATGTCTACCTATGTATCTATAGGCCCCTAAAAGAATCTGCGCTGTCGTCCCCTTATTTACCAATTATAGATTTTTTTGTTTGCTCCACACAGAGGGTCAGCATTTTAATTCAAGGGGGGGTGAAGTGGGAGGGAGGAGTTGATGACGTGTTTTCGAAATTACCACTTCGACTGTTTATTGACTGGATAAGAATTGCATAAATGGTAGGTATTTAAAATTAATTTTCCATTTAATATTTCGTAGAATTCTTCTGGTTGTTTATTTCTAAATCACTAGTGGCTGCCTGCGACTTCATACTCGTATAATATCATCATATCTTCGAAAAAACAATAATTATCTAACAATAATATAACCTATATGCTAATTTGATGTTATAAGCTACAATATTTCCAAACAACAATATCTGTTTAGCAGTTTATGCGTGAAAGACTAACAAACATCCATCCATCGATCGGCACAAAATTTACATTTATAATATTACTAGATTTGTCTCTGGTATGTAAATGTCATATTGTTGCTTTAATTGTTAAAATTGGACTGTAAATATGAAACTTGAACAATAGATAGTGTTCGAAAAACTATTCGAATTGTTGGATCTTCGTTTAACTTCTTTAATCTGGTCCAGTAATTATAAACTTTAGCGTATGACCATTTTGTACCAAGTCACATTTGTTGGACAAGTTTTGTTACCCCACGGTGTGACACAAACAATAACAAAGTACTGACAAAAATATTCATAAAACTCCTAACTAATGAAACCTCAAAACTTCTGACCAATAGAAGCTCTCGTCACAGAGGGAAGTTATTATTTTTAATCCCGTAATGGTGTATTGGAGTCCCAGATTTCATTACGAGGGTTGGTAGCCCTGATTAAAAGGGTGCCACGAGATTTTCATTTATTTTTATTTAATTTGCATGTGGTTGCGTCTATTATAATGTATTATGTCAAAATGTATAGGCGAGTTTTGGTCATGGTAATTATATGACATCTGACGTTGATAAAAATTATACCTAAGTATATAAATGGTACGTTTTCAAGAAAGGTCTTTATAAATTGTAATAGAGATCACCTGAAACGTGTATTGAACCTCTACTCCTCCCACTGACCCATTATTAACGCAGACATAATAGTTTATCTATTGTTCTAGGATTCCTGGTAAGTGACAGGACAACAACAACAACATTGTGAGAACATTGTGCGTGATACCATTTTCTAGCAGAGCGGGATCTTATAAAAAAGTCTCATCTCGTTATAAAAAGTTCAAGAATACTTTATCTGTAATTTCATAAGAACATAAAGTACTTATATAAATAAGTACAAAAGCTATGTTGCTACTAGGTACTTAGGTATCACAACAAACAGCGGACGGTGGTCTCAAATGACCGCCGCTCTAACTAAACATTACATTAGTTTCACTCGAGAAAAAAGTAAAAAAGCATTACAATCTCCTTAGTCCCAAGTAACATAGGCCGTTTTAAAATTCAAAAATGGAAAGTTTTAAAGGAGTGTACACATTGTCGGCGCGGTAAAGGTGTGTGGACAAATGATTAGTGGGAGTAAAACTTGGTTGATGCAGGGACCTCCAGTGGTGGCGCTTAAGGATGTGAAATAAGTCTGAACAGGTTTGTGAGGAAGCCATTAAATAATAATGACAACGTCCTAACGCTTCAAAAGTAATTGTGTTTGGAAAGAATGTGATTATTTAAATTGTTCTACTCGGAAATGTTGTAGTTAGGAACTCCTTAGAAACCATTCATCTTAACACGAATGGCTTGAATCTTCGTAAGTAAGAGAGTTTTAGTTTGAACAATTTGCTCCGTAATGATTGCTTTTGGTAATATTTTTACGAATAATAACATAATCATAATAAGTAGGCACTTGTGTCGTATTTGTTAATATTTCATAAGTCGTAATTTTAATGTAATTAATAAATAGGTGTATAACTTGCATAAGGATAATGTTTTTACGTAGTACACTATTCGCATTAAGTTACTTAAGGTACTTACTCCTACATTCCATGTTATAAAATGTTTACAATTTGTAATATGTGTATATGCAGTGTGGGAGCACCATTACTTACCTATTTTACAGATTATGAAAATTTAGATTTATAGCAATCTATATTAATTTATAGATTGGCAGTTAGGTATTCTTTTCTTCTCAACAATACATTGATATAAAAATATACCTATACTTACATAAAAATATTTTTTGTATTATTCTCTAGTTTTAAGTTAAAACATCAAAGCTTCCCAAAGCTCGGTCACATCGCTGGGTAAACTTTGCTCGGCGCAAACATTGACGGAGCGAACCCCGGTAGCTTTTACACAGTTTGCTCCCAGGTTGCTAATAGATGTCCAGGTTCACTGGCGACGGTCGGAGTTTTTTTTATTTTCGATTTTTTTCTGCGAGTGTGGATTTGTTCAACTGGCGACTATCTAAAAAGTCCGGTAAGACACAGAACACACGGTGAAACGCAACTGAAATTAAACGTTTCAAAGTAGTTGCGTCGTGTTTGGTTTTCTAAAAAAGCAGAAACTTCGATGCAACTCAAAAGTAACTAGCAGTTTCAGTTGCGTTGTAGTTGCGTTTCATCGAGTGTTCTGAGCCTAGTTGTTCTCCTTTGAAATAATTGCCTACTAATACAAAACATTTTTGTCTATTTTGTTCGAACTCTTTCAAAACACACACACTCTCTTTCAGTCGTATTCTTCAAAATGTGTTATTTACGATTATGTTTAAGTAGTTTCTTAAGCCAAGTAATATAGGTACTTATAAGTACATATTCGGAAGTAGACAAGCCACTTAATTTTGATATAAAATATTCATCAGAATGCTCATTTTTTGGCTAAAACTAAACAAATAATCCATTGAGCTAGCGCTAAATTTAACAAGACTAATTACGAATAACAGGGCATTTTGTAAAATTTACGATCCATTCTGTGTTGTTAGCACGCCATTAAGCTCTACATTATCCCTCATTCCCATGGCGATATTTTGTATCAAAATCACAACATTAATTTACACCTACAAAACTAGATTTTCTAAACAAACGTTGCGCTTCAGAAAATTTCACAGCAGAATCTTAAAGTTTGTTTGTTACATCTTAATATTTTTTAAACGCAACTAAAGTATTTTTTTCCCAAAAAGAACAAAGGTTTTTAATAATTATTATTAATTTTCGTATGTTGTCTATTTTATTATACAGAGACGTACTTAGTTATATCCTAAAAATCTCTTCTCTTATCTAATTTTAGCCTAAAAAAACATAAGCTATAAATAAAAGCTACACATATAAATTGAAAAAACTATTGAGTATAAATTACCGTCAAATTGACGTTTAAGACGATAAAATTTTCAACAAAAGCCTACTGGAGCGTATCTATACACTCGTACCTATCTTTCTATGTTTAAAAAGATATATTAACAATAGTTTTTTATTGTAGCGTCAAATACACCCAAATTCATCTCTGCAAGCGATAAATACGACATATTCTATGGTGTAACTATAACTGGACATTATAATTAAGTTTCCCATGCATTTGTTAACGGAAGCAACCTCTTGTTAGCCACTGATTAAACGCTCTGTTTTGATTAAAACATTTATGTGTTGACTATTTTATGAGAGGTCCATTAAAATTTCGTGTAGTGTGAAACTGTTAGGAATTTTGTAATGTGGTCCATTGTTTGAAATTAAGTAGATAGTTGATTTTAGGTGCTAGTAAGTATTGAAAGTGCAACCTAACAGAGTCTTTTGCTAGTTTCTTTTCTGGGTAAAACTGCTACCCTGGAAATCAAGCGTTAGCTTTGAAAAACATATAAATAGGGATGATGACTACATTCAAAAATTCAAAAAATAGTTAGTCCATCTTTTAGGCTATTAAAAATATTTGAAACACATTTTTAGTTGATCAAATACATAAATAAATACAAAAATACAGCGCATTAAAGTTACGGAGTTATAAAGAGAGGTATTGATTTCACTCCTAGGTAAAAATCGTACCTAGGCAACTTTAACCCAGTGTATCTTTGTAATTTTTAGTTTAAGAGAAAAAATACGTGTCGAATATTTTAAAATAATCTATGTGATGGACTAAAAAATTTTTTTTAGTCATCACTCATGCCTATTATCAACGTGTTTAAATGCAATTGATTTGCTTATGAAATCATAAATGAATAAGAATAATAATATAACCGAATATTTAGTCAACATAGTTAATATAGAAAAGGAGAGAAGTGTTATAAATCCAAATTATTCTGAGTATTTTATCCATATAATTTAGTAGTTTGATATAAAAATGTTTGTTCCGAATATCACACCCAATTAACTAGATTCTGTAAATTGTAAAGGATTTAAACAATTACAGAATTACTAAGAAATCGCCAATCATCAAAAGGGTTTCATAAAACCCCGGCAAGTCGACGTTTCCAATAAACTCACAACTGTAAAATAAAAAATAAAATAAGTTCTCATCGTAACCCTTTGCTGCTGTTTTTGTCATCGCGGTCATTAAAAAAAAACATTCAGCCTACCAACTTTATAACCACTTTAAGTTAACTCAATGTGCACCTAAAATCCCTTAAAATAAGAGTGTAGGAGACGGTAAATAATTAATTTGTGAATGGTAAAAAATGTGAGTGATTCACTTTGACACATAAAAGTTACGAATTAAAAAGGACAACAACGGACAAAGAAGCCATTTTGCATTGTACTGCGACAGTCTTCCTTGAGATGCCGCTTTTAGTGGTTTAGAAAGGTTTAGAAGTGTCTATGAAAGAAATGCTATTTTAAAAAACTTGAGAATTTAAAAACAAACAGTTTTTTTTACTTTTATTCCAGGAAAAAAACATACTTAGGAAATTGAAAAATGTTTCGCTCTTCGGTTCATTTTGTAAAACCTGACGTACGAGTACCTAATCTCCAAGTTTTCCGGTTGTAAATAATTCTTTATTTAGTTTAGATAAGCAGATACAGTCAAATAAAAGCTACCACACATAAACAAACGCGACACGACGAATCCTTAATGCTTAAATCCTTAATGGAGCCCTTGATCCTTTAATTTATTTTAAGTCATAGATAACAATTAAGAAACCATCCAAATAGGTACCCTAAGAAGTTCTAAGTATAAAGCCATTTTAAATCACCAACAAAAACTTCACAAACGTCACACACATTAACCAGGTCTAAATAACTCTTAGTTCTACAAAAAATGCATCAATAAGGCTTTGTAGCGAGTGTAAATTCGGGGCAGAGTGTCGCGTCGGTCGTTTTAACACTGCACCGCTAATTGGACACTTAAAGCGGGCTGACTAAAGCAGTTTTTATCCAAATCTCGCTCGGGAGAGCACGGAGGGGTTAACTTAGTGATCTTGCCGAATTGTGGTCGATTTAGATTCGGTTTGGACTTTAAATTTAACTGGATTACCTATTAGTAGGCTACTCAAACACAAAACTGTAAGTTCTTAGGTATATGCAAGAGTCAACTACTGATATGTAGCTAGCTAAGAAGCTTCTCATATGTTTTAGTTACTTAATGTGTACCGTTTCTCCTTCATATTGAGCTTAACCTACGTAAAAAATAATCTAATCTAGTATGTATAATTCTTCTTCTAACTAAAGAGCAATGATCATGTCGGTAGACTCTACGCCATTCTGGACCCCAAATCTGCTAATGTAAAATAGCCTCAGTCGTATGTCGGCAAAGTGACAATGGCATTTTTTGACACATTTGATATTTTGCTAACTATACGTAAATAATGGCTTACACTGATTGCGACCCACTTGCGACCAAAAGTGTAAAAAAATGACATTGACACTCTCATTGTTAGGCTAACGACACACAACTAGTGTTGCCGCTCGATAGGCCAATATCGATAGCCTATCGATAGCCTATCGATAGGTTGAAAAACATGTACCCTATCGATAGCACAATCGATACTATCGATTGTATATTCAATATTGGAGAGCAATACTATCGATAGTATCGATACTATCGATAGTTCATTGATAGGCAGCGATCGAAACTATCGATACTATCGATAGTATTGCTGTTAACCGATACTATTGCAGCGAAAGAGCTATCGATACTATCGATAGTATCGATTGTGCTATCGATAGGGTACATGTTTTTGACGTTTAACAATCGATAGTAAAACTATCGATTTTTCGGCAACACTACACACAACTAAGACTATTTTAAATAAGCAGACTTGGGCCCCTGTTCTATGTATTTTCCGTTTGATCTACTGATTTAAAACCTCTATTCTTTGACCTACAATGATATTTTACAGCCATCACAATAACATTGTTACGTTATTGTAATGTCATTGTGTCACTAAAGCGTTCCGCAAACTTATAATAATCTACTGTATCTTCACACATTCCGAACTGTGTTTAGCATAGTTCAGAATCATGTGTTAATAAGCATATCACATTCTTTGCGACAACTGATGACAATAACATGAATTGGACAATTGCTTTGTCAAATATAAGTGTTCAAAATGCAACTCTACTTTTATGAAGCTAAGAAACATTGTATACGATGAGATAAAGTAGGAATGACAATAAAATTAGCATGTTTTTTTTTTCGTGTAGTGATAAGTAAAAAAGCAAAAGTAATCATAGATTTGTAGAGTCGTACAAATACGCGCAGAAAAGGCTTTGACTTAATAGGTAAAATTTTATTCAAAAATGTTTCTTTTCTATAGGTACTGAATTGATGCTGTAGATAGATAATTTGGAGCTTTCTTTAAAGAATACAATCGAAACGCAAGAAAAGAATAAATTATGAGATACTTTTTAATCTCAAATGCAACATCTAGAGAGCTCTATTAGGAAAAAAGCGATATGAATTAGGTAGTAAATACCAAGCAATCCCCTTCTGCCACTTACCTAATCTTTAAGTTATGAATGTCGAAATGAAAACGTGCGACATTGTCGTATGTCTTTTGTTTGTACATGTCATAAACGTACAATCATTGTTTAATCACGATTTCTTTCGTGGACAAATATTTTCAAATGTATTCGGTCTCTTTAAACGTTTGGTGTTTTTGAAAGCAGTGTCTTTGAAGGCACGGTTTTGTTTTTATCTTAGCCAAAATAAAAATAAAACTATACAATTTACGATAGCTTAATATAATATTACGGCCTAATCACTCTCTGTATGAGAGTAGGTTCGTGCCCCTCGGTGGGGACATATATGGGCTGATAAAGAAGAAGAATATAATATCATTCATCATCATTATTATTTCAGTCCACTGCTGAGCATAAGCCTCTCCAATGATTTACCAGCGCCTCGTTGTTTCTTAGATTCCTTCTTTTTTATTCCTACTTGCCTACTTTTATTTATTATTCTCTGGACAATTTTACGTATCTTAATTAATGCTTTTTTATTACTAACTGTTAAGTATGCGATTACTAGGGAGCGGGGAACGAGTCGACAAGCAAACACTGGAGCTAGTTGCATACTTCTTTATTATGTAGGCAACACCAACAAAGATAAAAATTTAGTTTGTCTATAATTTTGTCTATGGAAAGTTGTACTTCCTGTTTCATACTTCAAATTAATTACTTACCAACTTGGACTCAACTGACCTACAGTGTTCTCTATTGTAATATATCTACCGTGCCAATATAGTCAATTCAAACCACATTTAAGTGCAGTTCTTATTCTTCTCTTCGTCCCTTCTACAAAACAACTACCAGCTACCTCAACACGGAGGGCGGAGGCCGACGCAGCGGCTGTCAATAAGATTCGCTACTAATCACATATATTATATAAGACTAACCCACAGAAAAGACCACTTTTTTTTGCTTCCAATCTTTCAAAAAATCCCCTCAAAAAAGATCACGTGAAAATACCGAAATCAAAACCATCACACTTCATCACTGGTTACATCCTACTCGGCTATTATGGCACACCCTAACGCCACTTTACTTGGACCCGTGTTATTTATTACTTTTACAACAATATCTTAGAAGTTCCGAGGTCATGGTAAAATGGCAAGGAAGGTGTAATGGTCTGAATGTGACACGCGATACGTGAATTATGGTGTCTATGGGTTCTTGAGACGGTTTGATGTTCATTTTTGTTGTGAAAAGGTGGTTTAATGACTGCACAGTGGTTCTAAAGACACTTTCTTCTAGCCCTAGCTTTATCCCATATCTATTTGGGATTGGCTCTCGTTGACAATCTTCGCCATATTTGTCGATTTTGTCGTCTACTTATCTAATTAGGCTTTCTCTATTCATTTTTTAATTTATCGTTATACTTATCTTGGAAAAAACATCATATCTTACAATTGCATAGCTTATGTGTTATTCTGATCTACAATGTAACTACAATACTCTAACTACAATATTGCCAAGTTTCATCAAAATCTGTTCAGTAGGTTTTTTGCGTGAAAGAAAAACAAACATCCATCGACACATTGACATTTATAATTCATATTAATAGGTTTATAAACTCTAATCACATGTCAAATAGTACATCTAAGTATGTTTAATCAGATTAGTTCTAGTACTAATACCTGCAAGGTCTAATAGGTAACCGGATAAGCGATGCAATTTGCACCCTGTATAATGAACACCTCGTTATAGAGGGGAGTGGGGTGAATTGGACTGGCGTGTACCTACTTAGTTGCAAATTATTATGTACCACCCTGTATTTGAAATTAAGTGAAATAAATTGACGTCTTATTATTTTTTAAAGACGTAAAAGTACATTGAAATTTTTGTGAGTATTTTAAAGCACCTCATCTTTGTTTTCAATTTCTTTTCATTAATGAGTACAAGTTTCCCTCTCACTTTGTAGTTCATAGAAATATTGTGTGCATACCTCTAATAAATACTAAACATGTTTTTTTGGACTATAGTAAAATAAAACGTGACATTAGCTACCTACTAATATACCTAAGTAATTATATGAACAATGTTAAATAAATAGTTAATCCCAAATATTGCACAGCAATCCACAAAAAAAAAACAAAATCCATTAACAAACCACACGGCTCCAGAAATCGATCACCCGTGACGGAAACCGCAGCAAGTTTAAATCAAATCACGAAGTGCAAAATCGCGTCGGTAACTAGATAGGGTGGGGGGTACCAAACCCCACTAGACCCCGCAAACCCCTCTAAACCCCACTTCGTCAACCCTTCCGTCACCGTCACCCTCAATTTGCAAAACAAATTAGCGCTCCTTGACAACCACGACGTAGACTATAAATATGAATAATAACTGCTCAATTTATTAGCTTTAACTTGAGGAAATTGCCTTCGCTTATTAAAACTGCAGGTTTTTATATCACACGTTTAATTGTATCTTATAACTTTTGTTTAGTATATGTGTAGGCCAGTGTAGGTAACTTTTTAAACGTCAAACCATTTAAATGGATTCTTGAAAAAATATATGTCGAAGCATCGAGTAACGTCATCGATTATTTAATTTGTAAACCGACGCTACTGGCGACATCTATTGGAACATTTGGGAAAGTAGAAACGTCAAGCTGACAGCTTGGGCAAGGTTGGCACGAAGTATGGCAACACTGTTAAGTTTTTAATTTATTTGGGATTGATTGAGTGAGGCTTTGATTGAGGTACTTGTTAAGTTGGCTAACCTGTAAGCGGCGGCCTACCAACTGTGAAAATTGGATAATGAGAATTGGAGGGAATTTGGGGATTCGATTACGGACCGTTGAGGTGAACGGACGTGAGCCGCTTCGTGCCAAACTTACCGCGTATCTACCTACCTACCTACGTGAATTTAAAATCGAATAAACGAGTGATTAAAAGTACCTACGAGGTGTATTATTTTGTGAACATGGCGGAGCACCCTGATAACGACCCTTCGTTATATATATATTAAGTACCTATGTACTTACACAAAATACGTAGATAGGTAGGTACCTTAAATGTTTTTCTTCAAAAAGATATTATTTTTAAAATATTAATGACTATTAGATACAACTTAGTAAGTAAATATACTTACGTTAAAAATGGCTGATATTTACAATTTTTAAAATTAGAAACAATACTGGCAGCATAAACTCAAACAGTAATAGCCAAAATCATTTAAAATTAGAACATGAGACGTCAAAATGATCCTTGAAGACATTAGCGGTGGTTATTAAAGCAGTCAGGTGCCGGTTCACACGTACCTCATCTATTTATCACTTGGTTGTGCACACTCGTTTTATTTGATGTTCTCGTGTTTTTGGCAACGAAAAATGTTTATCATATTATTATAGTTAAAAACACTTTTTGATCAAAACCAGTAGAAATAGTGATATTTCTATCTACTGGTTTTTGATCGTTCAATAAATAATAAAAAAATATAGAGCGTATTAGTTAATCCAAAACCTCATGAAAGTTAAGTGTATTATTTGAATAAGAAATTGGTCTCTAATATTGCTGTGCCCCAACGGGGTCTCATGTACCTCTATACTTGTAGTACTATGTATATGAACTGCAATAAATTATTTTGAGTTTTAAGTTTTGGCTGTATTGGTTTCGTACTCATTTGTCGTAAAATTTACAAAAAAATAATTAGTAGCTACCTATTTCCAATATTTTTATTTAGGCCTATATTTTATTTAAATTTATAATCAACTTAGATACCTACTTATTTTATTTGTTGTAACAAAACAAAAACATTCTAAAATCTGCTTAGCTAAACTAAATTCCAAAACAACCTATCTGTTTCACCCCACAATACACCCTATAGCTATGCAGTACAACTTATAGACATTACAAATCTGAGTGTACCTTTCGCATCATGGAGTCTTATGTTTGCCGAGACAAAACGGCTTGATTAACAACCGCCCCCCTGAATTAATAACATGCCGTAATTGAGATGTTTGCATAGATTCCGGGTCACCCCACTCTCCCCTATTATTTGAGCGACTCATATTTAGTCATCCGAAATTTTGCTGAGACGAACCCGCCATTTTGCATTTTCACTTGTGTACAAAGGGGTTAGTTATGAGACGGGATGCGTATTTACGTCACTCGCGTCTGTTATTAAAATTATATTGTATGGTTAAGGCAGAATATACTCGTAGTATAGATATTTTTAGAAGGTTCTTTACATATACTTTTAATATATTAACTATGTATACAACTAAATGTAATTATATATTTGAATTTCCACGCCTTTGTTGTTATTAGGTAGTCACAATGAACAATTTATGCTATCTACACACCAAAGGCCTAGGCCAGCGACTTTACGTCATACGAATGGCAGCTGTCAGAAAAGCCGGCGGCTTTGGTGTATAGATACCATTAGGTGGATTAATTTATCAATGGTTCAATGAGGACATACCAAAATACTAGTCTTTTTCTATTAGCAAACGATGCACTAAAAATCCTTTACCCTCATTCAAGAAATGTTCTATTAAGTATGAAAATACCTTATAGTTTCTTTATCATTTAAACACATATTCCAAACGCCACAGAGCACAGAGGGCAGATTATAACTTATAATAGTAACTGCGAGTAAGTGGATCTCGTCCGCACAGAATTATTTAATCACTGTAAATAATAATTTCAATTATGTACTGTCAATGCGGGCCGAGATATTCTCTAAGTTGAATAAGTAGGGTCAGCTTTCATGTTTGTTTACTCTATGGCAATATTGAGTCTCAAATATTGATGTTACAATGATACCTATGTAAAATACTTAGACTTGTATTTTTATAGAACACGGTATCATTAGTGCCCAGTTCACTCTTTTTTGTTTTACGAATTGTATAGTTCCTTTTTGTTTATGGTTTTTATTTTTTAATTGTTTTCTTTATGTTGCTATTGGCCATTTAGGTAGGTAGCTAAATAGGCTACAATTTCAAACTACAAAGATGAAGAAACACCTTTCTTAATGAGGTATTGGTTTACTTTTTGTGATGTCATCTTGTCATCTACTCCTTTATGAACAAAATTTTTCTTTTGTAGGTTATCTGAAAACCCTGATTTGCGCACCCTCCTTAAATCTAGAGGCGTGTTCACTCGGCGGGCAGCGCAGTTGCGTGCGCGCAGCTGTCATTACCGACTGCGCAGCTCATCACGACGAGACGCGACGTGTGCGAGCGCAGTATGGAGCGGCGTGCGCAGGGACATGCGCAGTATAGTGAAGTTATTATGAAGTAAGAATTTAGTACTACTTAATTGATTTTGGAATGAAAATATTGGGTGTATATTAAGAAAGTTGGTAGGTTATATGAAAAAGTGCAAAAAGACGAATTTTGGATGCAATTAAACATTGAGTACCTACCTATATGGAAATACTGACAACGACGTGTCCCTTGTCTCTAAAATTTGACGTTTTTAATAGGATAGAGGTCCTAAAAGTAGAGACTTTTAATATCTAAGTGTATTTATTTTATTTACTTCATATACCTATCTGTAAGTACCTATGTCAAAGTTTACTCAGAATAAGCTACCTATCATCCTTACATAAAATGTTCTCTAGGACTGAGTTTACGATCTTTGAATACAAATCCGAACTGAAAGTCTAGCACTAGACCACAAACCCGCTGTTAGTCTACATCTGATTCACGTACGAATAGGTACCTACCTAAGTTTCAAACGAACCTAAAACGTAAATCTGAAGCCACACAATCAGCGGGCGGGCATCATTTAAGTTACGTTGCATGAAAGGCTCATTTTTGAACGGCAACTATACTCACCATTGCATTGTAGAATCTGTTAATGTCAAGCAAGCGAAGCAAAACTCAAGCACTAAATTATATTTTACTAGTGGTACCTACATACCTGTCATACACACCAAACACCCAGACTTAAGACAAACATTTTTGTACATTTTAGTAATATTTGTCTCTAGCTAGTGGATATCGAAATCGACCTCAGTCCGAAGTCAGCGTAGCTTCTCTCCTTTATTGTTTTTCTCTTTTTTTGGTTCTTTTAATTAATCATTAAGTATGTTTTTTTTTATAATTTTTACTTTGTGACGAATTCAAGTGTAAATTTAATGTTACCTACGAATAAATAATTTTTGAATTTTTGACCTGTGGAAAAGGCTCAATAAGATCCATTAAACCTAGTTTCAGCTATAGGTTTAATGAAGTATTAGCTTATTTGTCCTTTCTTGCAACTGGTTGTTAGCTTAGCTAGGTACTACGCATTAAAAAAGTCTTGTAAAAGTGTAACAATGCTTGGCTCACTCGATTCCTTATCTGCTGAAAGTGTGGCCTAAGTTATGGGATAGCTAATAGGTACAAAACGGCTTTACTAGCTTCCTAGAATACTTCAATACCTAGATCTAGTTAACCTAGATGGAAATACTAACTTTAGTGTTAGTTTTATGAACGCCTTTATAATAGTTTGTAATTATTTATGTACCGCTACTTAAATAGAAGTGGATTAAGGTCTATCTACTCGCATCCGGACCGTGCCCGGGACGTGTCCGGGACGTGTCCGGGACGTGTCCGGGACGTGTCCGGGACGTGTCCGGGCCATGGCCCGTCAAGAGGGAAAAAACATACTACGTCGTCATGACAACGTATGTGAACGAATCCATAAAAAATGTATGGAATGATAATTTTTCCCTAACACGTCCTGGACACGGCCCGTGTCTACGACCAGTCATTCTTTCAAATTCAAATCTTTTCGTTCAATCAATCAATGGAATTAATTCTCGTCATTCTTCATTTGTCTCGCGCACTGGCGGGTCCATTTTCATATCTAGTTGTGGTGATAAATACTTATTCGAAATTGTTAATTAAACCAGCTAAATAAATTCACAGTTTTACAGTCCATTGTTTTGTCTTTATTTCCAACTGGGCCTTACTAGCCCGGATGTGTGTAGCTAGACCATTACATTTATTTTAGACTTACAATATGAAGTTACTTTACTTAGCCACTCATTTTTTTATGAAATATATTACCGAAAAAGGGCATTTATACAAGTCTAGGTATAAGTAAACACTTAACTTTTTTATCTATTGGCAAAGTAACATTACTATTAAAAGTACTCAAAACTTTTAAAAAATGAAGTTTTCGTTAGTCAGGTAGAGTCCATACGTAGCATTGAGTTAACTACAGCCATCCACGTCAAACAAACAATTCTATGCCAAAGTCAAATTACTACTTGAAGCTATTCAACTAGAGCCCTCAAAGCATGCTTAAAAAGCCTGTCATTTCGCTATAAAACCTTGTTATTAGCCACTTACTACCCTTCCTATAAGTAGGTACTCTATTTTAGTAAAAGGGTGAAAGCAATGCAGCGGTAAAGCGCTGTGTGTCAGTTAGAAGCTGCTTTTATATTTTGCTAGATAAGAAAATAACTATTCCTAAATAAAACAAACATATTATTGAGTAAATTAATAGGGGAGTAGGTTAATATGTCATCCTGTATTATATATTTCTGGCGGAAAGATATAAGGTAAACTGGTTCCTTTAGGTAAAGGGAAAAGATAAAGATGTACCTAAGTAAATATTATACCTACAGCAAGATACCTTTTAATGTTGAATCAATAAGCACCAAAAACCGTATCTATCTTTTTAAAGGAAGATACATCCATTATATCCATGAAAAACATTGGTACGAGTAATACCATGAAACAAACAATGCTAAATATAATTTGAAAATAATAAGAAAGCAGCCATAACGATCGTAATATTAAAAATGGGCGGCAAAAAATTTAATACACCCACTTTTAATTCAGCATAGAGTGACAGTTGACATAATAAAGAAAAAAGGGTTAACAAAAGGCTGGGACAGGCGAAGGGGCAATTGCTATGGGTGCAAGGGGTTAAGCATGTATTTAATATTCGAATAAAGATTTTCAAACATGGCGCCGCCGGTTGCCTATAATTATTATGTTTTAAGTATGTCAGGACTTGGGTTTTTTGATGAAAAAGCGTAAATTGCTGTGGCTTGTTCTATTTTTCATAACACTGTGTGTTATTAGCTACCGTTACTCATTAATTTGAAGTGGAAAGTTAAAGAGAAATAAGATAAGTCCAGTGACTTATTTACCTCCTACAATTTTCTAGCAGCTTTGCCTATAAAAAGTACTTACTAAATTTAGAGTCATATGAAATAAAATTTGTGTTTTGAGCTGAAATAAACATTATGCTTTAGCAAGTATCAACATATTTTATTAAAAAGACGCGTAAACTTACCCAAAATTCGAGGTTTTAAGACAAAATTGTCTCGTTGTACCGACACTAATGAGACACGACATAAAACCGCATTATAAACTGTACACACGAATTACAAGAATTACACAAATTACACACCACAATAAGATCGGGGTCGCAATGTACATCGCGTGATCTTAATTCGAGAACTGCCTCGACAATATCGGAAATTATCGAAAGTAATTCGTGTAAATGTCGAAAATTGTTTGTGTACAGTCTACCACATGGGGTGCTTGGATATGTTTCTGTTTTATTTTGCTGATAAATTATATTATAAAGTAACTTTTTGGACGTTAAATCAAGAGAAGAAATTTTATCGTGCCTTTTTAAATAGGTACCTACTAACTTATAAACCTACCCATCAAATAAAAAAAATACATTTTATTGAGCTAAACACAATGGCACACATTAAATACATTACTAGATACCTACAGCAAGACGGACAATTTATTCCCACTACAGAGTTCACAAATACAAAACCTTCAACAAAACTTGAGTGTATCACCGTACAATGCGGTTTCCAATAATTCCGATTCGCAATTAGTGGTTATAATTCGGTCCTGAAGCGCCATGCGGTCGTCCGTTGCGGTTTGATCTGGCATTGGCGCATGTCACTCGCGCGTCGCATCAACACAGTTCCAATTTCGAATTCGTGTTCCGGAGAAACCCTTTGAAATTGAATCGATTGTCTTTTGTTGTTGAGCACATGTTCTATTCGTTCGAAATTCAAAATTTAAATTTTGTTTGAAGAATTACCTACAAGATAACTATTTTTCCTTTTTTGTTTTGATCGTCTTTTGTCACTAATGAAGTATTTATAAAATGTCCTACATAAATTCTTTTCTAAAATAGTGTCTCTGTTTAGCTTTAGAAGCGTTTAAAAATTAAAATTTCATAACGTTATAAATTCTAACAAGAATATTAATGTAAGCACCTACTTTTCGGCTCTTAGGCACTTTTAGAGTGTGTGACAAAAATAATTGTGACGTATTGGAAAGTTTCAAAGTGAAATAGCTCTCTGAAAACACGTCTCAATATCGACACCTAGAATTAGTTTGCACATTCATTAGGTACGTTTAATTACAACAGGAAACAAAACACGGAGCGTAGCGCCATTAGGGCGAGTACACACTAAGTGACGGGTGCGACGAGAAAATTGTCGGCGCGCCGTCGCGTCACAGTTCTCGACCAACAATTACAGAGCGCTCAATCCGGCAATTTTACGTTAAATTTGCATAATGGGCGATGCTTCATTTTGTATTATGGTATTATTTTTATTTCGGTTTCATTTCAGGCTTATTGATGCCACTTAGGGCCCCAACAAATAAACAAGACACGACGTCGCGTCGTACAACGTTACAACGTCGTGTCATGCAACATTGCGATGTCAAAAGTTATGATATTTATAAAGATTCGACCGATATGTGTCTTACGGCCGAATACTGAAACGTCTCTCAAAATTGAGCAGTGCTTAAATATGAAAATGACATTTTTATGCCGTTAGATTAGACGTTTGAAAGTGACATTTTCATATATATGACATTTTTATGCCGTTAGATTAGACGTTTGAAAGTGACATTTTCATATTTAAGCACTGCTCAATTTTGAGAGACGTTTCAGTATTCGGCCGTTAGATTTCTAAGACGCTGCGTCGTATTTATATAGGGAGCTCTGATATCTGAAATTTGTATGTAATTAACATTACGTACGCAAGATAAACAGCTGTAGAAACTTTACATAATTATAAGGAGTAAGGACACAATTAAAATACATTGTTCTAGTAGGTATTATTTATCGTTTCAAGTACGTTAACGTCATAGTTGATAAATATCTCGGTAGGTAGTTAATAAGAAACCAAATGACTATAGTTTGTATTATGAGATATTCATAATTAGACCAGAAAAACAACTTAGAAACTATCAACTTCATTACGGAACTCGTAAACTTAGTAATAACATGCCTACAATGTTGCTTTACTAACAAAATTGCAATGATACAATATTGAGCATCGCCATTTGCAACGGTAACAGGTGACAGCCCGGGGCGTAGCGCGCGTCAACGCGCATTGCGCCAAGTGACAATTACAGCGCATTTGCGCTTTTTAAAACTGTTTGCGAATTCAATTAGCGAGGCTATTAATCAGACAGTGCGATGACTTGCACAAAAAATGCTTTAACTTGAACGAAAATAGTGTTAACATTTTTTAAAGGTACCTATCCATTCATTTAAGTACCAACCAGAACTTTATCTACTTATATGCGCTTATGTGTAAAAAAAATAGAATAGGTAATAAACCTGCTCTTAAAGATACCTACCTTCTCAAATTGTAAAAGCTTTTCCTCAAATTCTAAGTAATAAGAGTAGTAAGTAATATTATTTAGTTGAACTTCAACTAAAATTATAACTTTACCTAACCCAAAACATACTTTAAAAAGTAGGTACTCTACATCTCTATCAAACAAAAGTTAAATTTACACATTCTTTATTCAAGAGCCATTAAAAACCTTCCAGACATCTAACACTAGATAGGTACATATACCTACAATATCTAATAATAATCCTTTAATCTAGATTAGGGTGAGTTTACACGCGTGAACAGAGCGCGTCATAAGGCCCGGTTCACACGTCCCGCCTGGTACGACGCGCGCGACATCGCGACATCGGCGCCTACAATTAATCACGTTGTGTGACCGCGGCGCCATGCGCCAGAGCGTGACTTCGGTGGAGCTAGAAGATTGGAAAATCTTTCAATTTATGTAAAAAAAATAGAGTCAGTTAGTCTCTGACTCTATTCTAGTTGGAATTATTATAGACCTTGATGCTAATAAGAAAACTGTGGAATCTTAAAACATTTCTTTAACTTTCTTAAGATCACTTTTATGATACATGTTTACATTTAAATAAAAGCTACCTTCTTATTGCCAATATCATCCTAAATAATTTCTCGTACCTACTCGACTATGCTCAATTTTACAATTTTTTTGCTTTAGCCATTTTAATTTACCTATAAGAATTTATGGTATCTACACACCAATGCGGTGGTCGGTGGGCAAGACCGGCGGCCTTCATTAATTGTCGAAAATGTCATCGAAACTGTTTGAAAATGACATTTACACTTTAAGAAGGCACTAATTAATAAAAATACCTCTAGTACCTAATTAAACAGCTCCTACAAAATCACCGTCACAACCCGTCGCGCGTCGCTTTGTCATCTAAATTGCTTTATTGTGGCCCAAATTGCCCGTGCCGTGTGATTTCCCGCCAACTTATACTTGTTTATGGCCCAAACTTGAAAAAACTATTAACAACTAACTTTGTTGGACTAAATTGGTTTCGGAGTGCCCTTTATAAAAGGCAGGGCTTCTAGTTTGACTGGCTTAGATGAGGTGAATGAAGTGTGATTATTGTTTTTGAATTAGGTAGGTAGGTAGGTAGGTACTTAATTAATTTTAAGTTATCCAGTATTGGGAACGTTAAGTTGAAATGTTTTGTAGAATTAAATAGTCTAATATAATGTGTTCGTAGTCAGATAATTAAATGCCAAACGATTAATCTGACGTCAGCAATTTTTTTATTAATTTGGTTCGGGAGTAGTGCTCAAAATAATCGAAAGTTACCTAAATAGTAATAAAGCAGGAGATCTGCCCACGCCGATATAGGTATTAGGTATACATCCCTAGCCATTCAAGGGTTGGAACAAGGGATTACTCATTTGCGTGATTTGATAAGATAAAAGGACAAAGGGGTTAATAATTTCATGTTTTAAATAAATGAGTACCTATTTTATATCCCTCATTTAAACTGAACGTCCCCGCCTACCACACAGCCCCGCAAAAGTAATGTTCTTACGAAATAAACAAAAATAATTAAGGAATACAAAACAATGCATCCAAGCGCCTGCGAGGCAGAAGCGACAAAACATTGGCTGTTTATCATCGTACCATCAAGAAGGTCGCAACCTCTCTCATTGTTGTGACCAGCCTTTGTCGAGGCCGGACAAATAAAAATTAAAAACATCAAACCTTACTTCAAACCAATTTAAGATCCATTTTTCAGACGCCGCATCGTAATTTCTGAACGCAGCCAAACGTAAGTTCGAAGGAGTTTGAATTTTAGAACGCATTGTTCGAAAGTTCATTTTGATTCCAATTTTAAAACATAGCACAATTGTTTGATGAACATTTGAATTGAAATCGTATTTCGAACTGTGAAGGGCTAAATTTCAAGTAGGTAAGTGAAGGGTTATAAGAAAATTAACCAAGGCCCAAGATGGTATCGGTGGCTGTTAGTGAAGATGCTATAAATTAGTAAGATATTGAATTCAATTATGAAGTGGGCATGCTTGGCCTGTCTTATCTGATTGGGTTAAGTTTTGGAACTGTTTGGAGGTGACGACATGTTGTGATGTAATTACGACTTACTAAAGTTTAGCAATAGGTTAACTAATGGATTTTAATAAATAAATCTCAGTCAATTGGAAATATAGTCACGATTTTGTTGTGGCTCTAGTTTAAAACGTATTCTGTTTAATAACTTTTAATAATTAATGGATGAGTCTTTCTTTGCATTAATAATCTGGTTAATTATGTTTTTTATGTTAGGTACCTATTTAAAGTGTTAAAGACTATTAAGAACACGTAGGTACCTACTTCAATTTGTACCAGAAGTTACTATTTTCCTCAATAAGTCAGTTTATTGGAGCATAAAGTTTATTTTGATGTCGAATATCGTTTCATTCATTAACTTACTAAGACTTATTTTTAATTAAGTAGAATTTATTATTCGCTTTTCATTTTTAACTTTTTTTCCATCCAGTATCTAACTGCCGCCGTTTTCGAATTTTAAACTTCATGTCCACAGTTCCGCGTCGGCTGATTCAAGATCGCGCGATATCGCGTTTCTGCGAACTCGTCACGTCGTCGTCGCCACACGCCGCACAGTTGGCGATTGTTGACGGTTGCTGGAACCGAACCGACCACTGACACGGGAACTCGACAAATGTTATTAAAGAAGGTATTTGGACATGAAAGAGGCGGGAAGAAAAGGGCAAGGAAACGGTTCGTTTGGATCTGGATTTGAATTAAGTAAGTACGATTGTGAAATACAAAAATAACCATTTTCAAAACATCTAGATACTTACATATTATTAGCTCGGAATATGTAGCCCTAACTAAAATTACTGTTTACTCATATCCTACGGTATAAAATATTTGCTAGAATCGTTATGCTCCATAATGTTTACCTACCCATTTAAAATCCAGTCAGACGTTTAAAGGGAGATGCCCCTGCCGAAGATACATTAGCGCGGTAATGATTGACAACAGGGATCAGACAAATCATTTCCATTTTTCATGTAACTGTCAAAGGGACCGACTAAATACTACCCTATAATGCGAGGCCCTATCAAAGTGCACATGGCAACATTACATACATCTGTCAGGCCCCGCCGCGATTTAAAAAAAGAACGAGTCTCACAATACGTTCCGTTGATACACATTTGAGACGCCACCCATTTCATTGTGGCCTCTTTTATTTATCGCAGCGTACATTTAGTGTAAGGACGGTAGTAGATGTTGGAGGTCTCGTTGCAGTGGTGGCTTGCCCAGCCGCGTCGGCAGCGCCGCAGGCGGCAGATGACCGCAACATGATTTATGAAGGGGTACAGTCAGCCACATTTACATTCGTAAATGTGATCTCTGTAATTATGCGCCTTGTTTCGGCCACAGGCGGTTTGTGTCCCTCCGACTCCAATGTGTGAGTCGGCCGCCTAAAGACTTCTGTGTTACGGCTCCGAGGAAATGGTAGATTGCTATCCATAAAATTATAATCAGCTTTATAAAGCGATTCAAGAAAATTATTATTTTATTACTGGAGCGTCGAAGCATCAGTTTGACGTAATTTCTTATGGCGGCTGTACAAAGTTGACAGAGACAAGTGAACGCAATCAGATGCGATGTCGCCTGTCCGCTGCGCCTGCTTTAACATAACGAGTTTCATTTTCTTTTTCTTCATTATCTATTTATGATCCTCTGTGGTAGGTACGGAGATTCATTTATCTATCAACAACAAAACATTAATCTATTTGAGACAAACAAGCAGTCATCGTCTCCTCTGCCGAGACAAGAACAATAATTTAACCGCCACCATAAAAGGAACATCGATAAAGGAACCAATTTCATCCCATATTGTTTGTCAAAAATTCGATTATGTCCGGTGTTACGACGACAAAACGGAATAAAAAAACACAATGCGTCAATAGGAACGCATCCTTTGATTAAATGAGGATATAACGGAACGGCCAAATATGTTCGAAAACTAAATAAACTTTTTTCTGACGCCGAGTGTTATGAAAAAAGTGCGCTCTCGTTTATTTTCCCGCGCTGCCGCGATGAACGAGGCGTGACATTCGAAATTTTCGGTGTTGTCAGCGCATAAAAAAGGAAAAGAGGATGGGGTATAGTGTTGTTGGTGTGATATTAATGCGTCTAACGGTCTCTTTGTGACGCGGGGGATGCATCATTCACTTCGTCATCGCTCTATTATGGCCCTGAATAGGTTAATGATATTGTAAAGAAAAGGATTATTATTAAATTTCAAGCTTTTTATTTATATTTGAAACGACATCCTTTTTATACAATTTATGTTTCCGGTTCCATAAGTTTTTCACCTAAAATTGCCTTGGGCTTGGCCTTTCACTTCGATTAGGAATTAATTGCTTAAATAATAAAATATGACTGTCAAAGAGAATGCCGTTGACGTTTATTCAAATTAAGAACAAAATGGAAACAAAAGGGAACGTGTGAATCAGCTGTTGTTTTATCCGTCGGTGTTACCAGCCAGGATCTGTTTGGGTGTTTTATCGGGTCGTTATTGCATTGAACATTATGATTTAGTATGATCGCGCCACGCGAGTGTTCCGCTCAGGTGGCTTCGTGAACATCTGCTTATATTGTTAATAACCCATTGTTGCTTGTCATATGAAAATGTGCAGCGAATATCGGCTACACGTGTATCTTTTTACTCTTAAAAATATCTCGTCTCTATCGAGGTATCTCTTGTTTTTGTATAATTTATGGACTACCTACTACAAGGAAAATTATTATTTTTGTAACTGTTTTGCTTGTTCAACAGGCTACATGAATAAGCAATTTCGTTTTATGAATAAGAAATTTATTTAGATTGGTAGGTAAGTAGAGTCTGTGTTTATAATTAAAGTAAAGACAACACTATCTAAATTAGATTTTTTTTTAAATCATCGAGAGCACACGAAGGAGGACGCATGGCTTAAGGACCTATATCTATAAAACTAGTTACAGTAGCTGCGTATAGACACCTACCAATACCTAGGTACTACACGTAAGTACCTATAGATAACTTTAATTTAGCTCATTAGTAATAAAGCTGGGTGCGATTTGTTGCAGGCGATGGATGGTTCGATCCGGCGTCGTCGGCGTCGCAGCTAGACGCGAACCAATCGCGTTTATTGGCGGTTTATGGCCAAAGATCAGCGTTCTATCACACCGAGATAAGTATGTAGGGAAGACTATATTACTTACTGAAAATTGTATTTACTATGGATAGGGATGACGACGTCTAAAGGCTAATCAATCAGCAGTAACACGTAACATGTTGTAGTAGTGGGTGTCACAAAAATACAAAATGATTCAAATTATGTAGTTTAATCCTGATGCTGGCTACACATTTACTAGCAGAATTTTAAAAAAACTCCTATTGAATTTTCTTTAGAATCTTTTTGAGGCTAGAAACCATCAAACTGATGAATTCAAGCTTAAACTTTTGAGCTATTTGGTCCTTCGTGGGTTGAAGATAAATAACATGGATCGTACCAACTTTTTGATACTCAAATAACCGCGTCCCAAAAGTTTACACTATTACACATCGGTGTAAACACATCCACCATTATTTTCTCTCATCCAATCAACTCACGTGTCATCTAAAAACCTTCTTTAAATCCATCTCCATACAGATCAAATCGTTAAAAGGATAAGTAATTAACCTTGCACGTATGAGGTGACCTTAATGATGTCATTTAATTTTACGATTATCGTACAGTAGTGGCATTAAAACTGAAATGCTATTTCAGTTTTATAGAAGAAGTAGTTAATTACCTCTCTATACCTTCTTAAGTTCTTACCTATATGTAGATATAGGTAGGTAGGTACCCAACCTACATACAAAATTTCAAAATGCAGTATAATCTAAACTATCTACGTAGTATTAGGTAGGTAAGTGTGTCTAGCTAGACCATGCAGTGTTTTTATTTAATAATTTAAAAAACCAGCCAGTCTAAGAAGTTTAGTTAGTTATTCCACTATTTTGTACTTCAAATAAACAGAAAATAATATTCTCAATATTATTGCTCATTTTCCAAAGCTATTATATCGTTTAATGTGAGCATTTAACATAAAAAGTCTAGCTACGAAGCTTATGTCTCATTTTCTAACGTCCACCTGTCGTTTTAATTTCGCAGATGGCAACATTTTTCGCGCGCGGCCGGAGTGAGCGGCGATCAATACACCCTGCCGCCCGCACCGCGTGACATCCTCCCCCTCGCGCCAACTTGTACAGAAAAACTCAGCCGTTTGAAAATTTTAAAAAGAGAACTTCGTAAAATTTTGAAATTGGAACGTGTTGAAATCTTTTAAATGTAACTAAAAAGTTAGAGTTAGCCCACCTGTTTATTTTTACAACAGAGATTTTAATATGAAAAAGGATAATCAACCTTTTTAGTGTAACCTTAATTCTACCAAAAATAACTAGCCATACAGAGCAGTCGACTTATTTTCCTCAATTTAAAATTGGAACACGCAAGCCCCGCCCAGTGTGTGACAAAAGCGACCAATGAGAGATGTCGCGGGCGGCTGCGCGACATTGTCGACCAATGAGACGTGTCGCTTGTGCCCAATGACATCGTGGTGACACGCCGGCGAGAGAGGTCAACGCCCTGTTGTGTGGTTGGCTGAAGTTTTGTTTGACGTAAGTAGCTCTACGTAGTGATGGGACGAGGAGTTTTTAAATGGAGTTTAGAAAAATAACATGCAATGATTTTTTAAATTAAACTAACTCAGTTAAATGACGTTTCGGCTATAGACAAAACTTCAGGAACATGACATTAGATCTAGAAATACTTAAATCTCGTTTTGTAATGACGGGGGGTAATTAAGTTAAGTATATGTAATAATTTATAACTACAACATACATAATTATATTAGAAAAAAGGTAGGTAAATAAATATCTACTTAAATAGGTAGGTACAAAGGTATAATTTTATAGCACATTGGGTACTTACCTAAATACCCTTTACAGACAAGTTTTTTTTTAAAAGCAGCTACGTACATAGATAAATAACCTGCTCTGTAATACAGTCTGTTTGTTGATATCATGAAATCTATACAGGGTATAATAGTGCAAATATGCAAAGTACACACGGAGGGCGGAAGTAGTCGTGGCGTGCCGTGCGACCGGATCCGGAAGTGTATGGAGCCTCCGGCGTGAACACACTGCTGTCCTATAGGTATGTATGTAAGTATATAAGAGGGAATACTTATCTAACTACTGAAAAATGGGTTAGAAAAAAAGGCAGTTATAAGCTGGAAGGTTTTAGTACCTACTTACATTAATGTAAGTACATTAGAAGATTAGTCGTAAGGTAAGTAAGTACATACTTATAGTGTAATTTCGATGCTATAAATATACTTAGTTACTTTTTCCAGTTAGATTTCACATTGAAATGATTCCAACTAGAATGGAAGGAAATGTGTCTTATATCTACTTTCCAACTAGATAAAATATCAGCTATCATTTTTTTGAGGACTTTTTCTTTCTTAACTTGGTAGGTCTTACCTTAGATAGGTCTTACTCTTGTCAAAATTCACTAAACAGTGTTTTGACAATACAAATAAGTACAACCAACCTGTAGAGACCCACTGCTGGGCAAAGGCTTTCATTTCTCTCTATCTACCTAAGTATTAAGTACAAAATATAACGTTACACATCATATTAAAACATTTTAGGACATCGTGCATCGTGGCGCCATCTGGTGCCAAATGAAATTACTTCTCAGTGACTCAGCCATTTTACTTATATCAAAAGGAGTTTTGATCAACGCAGTGTTGGAAAAAGGATTTGAAAAGTAAGAAATGATACTTAGTGCCTATCAAATTATATAAATTTCATACTGAAAAAGTCATAGACTACTAGACAATACCGTTTTTTGCATCACTAGATTTTAAAATAAATCCTTGTTGCTATCAAAGCCTGTAAAAAAACTTAAAGATTTGATACACGACACTTCATTAAAAAGGTGAAAATTCTTTTGTCGCGGCTCTCCAAAAAGTCATTTCATGCAAAATTAACGCGCCATCCTTTTTTTGTCACCGCCACGTATGAGGACATGCCCTTTCAAACATTTTTTTTATGATAACGGTCCTTACACATGACAAAAGTTTACTTGACACCTAGTTTGTATATATGCTCATATTAAGTAAGTGTCAAGTTAATTATTTCCAGTGATAAATTGTGTATCAATGTTACAAAGTTCATGTATAGTTGGTTTTGAGGAGTTTTATCCTTATGTGGATAGAAATTAGGGTCTTAATATATGTACGTTGGTAAAGTTATGTTGACAAAAAATCGGCAATGTCATCGTTGAGGAAATTGGAGCGAGTACAAAAGACTTTTTTTTTAAATCTCGAAGTGTTTAAAGGCATATGTCGTGACGTTTGATAAAAAATTGATTCGTTTTTAGTTGTTTGGTGTTATAATGAATTTTGGCTGAGATAGGCAAAATACCAGCCTTAAAGTTGGAAAAAAATCGTACTTACGTAGGCTATAGAAATACCTAATATTTAAAATGTTTACATGATTAATTGGATTCAACGCTTTTTCAATCAATGTATAACTTGCTAGCATTTTATCTGGTCACCTTAATATTTAACTGCTGAATAAGTACCTATTGTTTCATTAGGCAGGAACTTATTAGAGTAACATAAAATCCTATCAAACTTATGTAATTGAGGGCGATTAAGATAAATGAATCAAAAATATGGAAAAAGCTGGAACTACCAAGTCTCTACCTACTTAAATAACCATATCTATGGGTCTTATAAATATAGCCATTATGTAGAGCTATAGATAAAACGTATTATGTAATTAAAGCTATAGACAAACAGTTCATAATTCCAGCATTTTACCAACCTATAGGTACCAAAATCTTCTCATTACTACAAACACATCACCCCTACTCTTAAAACACATCGAAACTCTACATGTCGCGTAGTAACAATCTCACACACTTCTCACTACTTACGATACGAGTTACAAAGAACGCCGCAAACAAAAGCCAACTCATCAACCAGAATGATCTTACAAAAATAACGTTTTTGTGACACTAGATGACACCTCAGAATCATTGTCGCTTGACACTTTGTGAAGCAATTATATGTTGTAGGGTGAGGAACACAGGTTTGTGGGCTGGTGTTATAAAAATAGTGGTTTTAGTGTCGAGTGTCACCTTCCCGACTTTTTTGCTGTTAAGATTTGTATGCTGGTGCTGTAAAAATATTAGTTATTCTTAATAAAGAAACATTTCCCGAGTCACAAAGGTAAGGAATTGGAAACTGCCAGAAGTTATGTTTTTTGACATCTTAGAAATTGTGATGGCTAAACAGCTGTCACTCAAGAATGATGTGAAAAATTCAGCCTATATTTCATAAATGTACCTAATCCTTAGCTAAGCCATAGAATTGTTAGTACCTAGAAAATTTTGTAAAAGTAAACATTTGTGGTAGAGACAAGAAGATTTAAGCAGCTAAAGTAATAGATTTTTTAACTTTTTCAGGTTTGCTACTTTATACTAACTAATCTAACCTAACGTCGAAAACCTACGATTTAGGATCCTTTGCCAAATTATTTGATTTCAGTCAAATTTAATCTTACTTCTGATATTACTACCAACTAATGCTCCAAAACCCACTGTGTTGCCCACTGTATTATAATGATATTGATTATAGCATTTCTCGAAGGCGCGAGGCGGGATTCGAGTCAAAGGGACGGTGGTGTCCGACTGATGTGTTGATTGCTTCATACTCAAGTGACGTAGACTATAGACCGTGATGGTATACATTTTAGGGTATTTAATGAGGTGCGGCGTGGTTTGGTGGTTGGCGAGGACTCTTAATATTGTTTGGGTGTTAAGGAAAATATAAAGTACTTAAATCAATTAATGAAAGTGATTTTTAAAGAGTACAGCTTTACATTCATGGTTATATGACCATTTTCTGTGTATAATTACAATAATCTGGAACTACCTATATCCTATTTCATTTTCTAAATTACGCACGTGTCATCGAGACATATCGAAGCCACGATTATTTTGATACTTAGTTTCTTTAGACATTGTTATAACACTGGGTTAGATATTCTCGCCTTATAATAGCTAGTTAATTTGAGTTTTACTGTTGTCTCGAGTAGCCAGTCTTGTCAGGCAAATAAAACGTTTAAGTTGGAAAATGAGATAAGATAGAAGATACTGAAAAATAAAATAAAAAGATATATACGGTCAAATTGAGAAACTCCTCCTTTTTTTTGAAGTCGTTTAAAAAAATTGATTCGGGATTTTTTTGCACTCGGTATTACAAAGTTTGTTTCAGTTGCAAATATTTAAATATAAATAAGTACTTTATTAACCTACGTAAATAAACTATGTAATAACAACCAAAATCATCATAAAATAAAACCTAAAAAGAAATCCCGTCTGTCATCCAATACGACACTGCGGAGAAAGTCAAATGCTTTTAAACCGTTTAGGCGACGTGACAGTTGACAAGTTGACACCGACGTCCGTGGCGAGACGGGCAATTTACGAGTGGGTGGCGACTGGTGAGTTGTGTGCGAGTTTCGAGTGAGTTTGGCGGTGATTGTAGGGGTCAACTGGGGTCGAGATTCTTTTGTTTTTCTTTTAAGATATTACGTACTTAGGTAGTTAACTTTTTTCGAAGTAAAAGATAGGTCAGTTAATAATTAGAATTTCTGCAAAAATGTTTTATGTCAATGTGGGCAAGATCGGCATACTTTTCTAAAATTAGACTTTGATTTGATTTGATGAAGAAGATATAAATTATAAACAGCGTCGTGTGATCGGAAATGATAAATTATTTAATTGGCTACACGTAGAAGTCGAAATCTATAAGAAAATGCCATAATCTTTTGATATACAATCGTTTTTTTAAGACTTGACTTGTAGACGGTCTTCCCGTGTCATGTGAGGCAACACCGTCTAGTAGTGAATTTGTGAGTTAGAAGTCGTAATAGTGCGCCTGTGTGTATGAAGACAGTTTCACTCGGTAAATCATTATTGCCATTCAAATATGCAATTTAAGTATTTGTTAATAAGGCTTTCATTACAAAGATATAACATCTTACTTTTTTTTAAGGCAAGATCGGCATAACTATCGTGACAGAGGTTCTAAACATTTTTGTAAGAAAAAAAAATTTTTTTTTTTAATGTAAGTTGGTAAGCACGTTATTAAATTCTTACCCGGAATTGGAGATCACTTGAATCAGTCTAATCAGTTGTCAATAAGTCTGTAATATCTAAACTTAACTTCCAAAAGTCTGATTAAAAAAGTTTTATAAAAAAAACACCCGTGTTTGAAAATTGTACGATCGAAACAACTTGTGTTATATATAAGTATATTTTTATAAGCCCTTACAAACAATCGAATGAAGGAAAAAATCCAAGTATAATTAAAGTATAATTAAGCGTAGTTAAAAATATTTCATTAATGTTAGTTAGTAGTTACCTACAAGCCCGTTAGATTTGAAATCAATAGGTAAATAGAAAAATAAATAATAATTAACAATTTTATAGTAAGATAGCTGTGCATAAAATATGCACTACATAAAAGGTTGACAATATCTGTAATGAGGCAAGATCGGCATATGACGGACTTCCCTTTTCTAAGTAGACGGTCTTGCCTAACTATTTAATTTTGAAGTTAAAAACTTGAGATCAGTGTAAACACAAAATTAAGAAGATATTTCTAATTTCAATACCACAAATAAAGTAATGGATCAATAAATTACTGACGTAATCAAAGATACACATAAAACTCCCTCAATTTACCACTTTTTTCTTACTAATACCCGGCACTGTTATAAACTGATATTACCATAGAATAGTTAAAAAAAATTGGCGGACCGATTCCGCTCAAACCAATGATTCCAGCGACATCTGTGTTTTTTAGTTCAAACTAATACACTGAATAATGTTAAATCGACTTATGCATATGGTGTTAGCTATTCAAAACTAGAATTTATTGCCACCAGACGGTCTTTTACCCCAGACGGTCTTACCCACATTGACTTAATTAAAAAATAATGTATTTATTTATTTAATAGCATAATAGGTAGGTACTAACTGTATTTATTTTTAAGTAAAATCGAATTGTATTAAGTAAGTAAGTACTTAAACCGAAAGGTGTATACCTACATAATATAAGAGTTTAATTTCAGTAAAACAACAATTGAATCATTTACACATTAAACAACTACATAAATAAAAAAAACTCAAAAAATTCCGATCTCACCGTCCGTCACCTCGCTCACGCGCTAGACGAGGTAAAAGATAAAAAGGTAATGGTAAAAAAGATAAAAGGTAAAGAATACAAAGGTTGCGCCGGCGCCCGCGTCCCGCTGGCGAACTGCTCTTTAAACGCCCTCCCCTGCTGGCACCGTGTATGGACACTTTGTATATAGGCTGTTTGGAAATTTGTGGGAGTTTTTAGTTTCATTTATAATTTGTGAAAAAGTGATGTGTTGGAAACAAATGTTATGTAATAGAGAAATATAGGAAATTGAAATCTTATAGTAAATGCCTAAAATCATGCCGATGGATGAATATGGATTAGGGTACCTATTTGTTACACTTTCACGTAGATAACACGTAGGAACAGATTTTAATGAACTTTACAATTTTGTAGCTTATATATATCAGAATAATACAAATGCGATAGCTATTATTTCAAGATAAGTATGATACCTGTACATTTCAAAAGATTATGACTATAAATGCGTACTAAATCACGGGCAGCCTCTGTTTTTTTTTTTTTAATTTGAATGCTTTTAGATAGGTATACTGCTAAAATATTTTGTTCTTAAAAACCTCATCTTTTAATCTAGAGAAGAAAAATGTAGAGTTTTATCAAATGAGACGTCACAGCTTAAAAAGAAGCACCCTATACAATTAGATTACTCGAATCCCAAACTCGATTTAATCCCATATTTCTCGTCACATTCGCGTTTTTGCCGCTGATGAAGAAATACCATTGTCTGCGGTATCGATTAGCCACAGGTGACACGGCTTTGTAATCGATTCACGTTGAAATCGATTCACTCGATTATGGCCTTTTGTGGACGACGCCGGTGCCTTTGTGGACTTTTTTTTTAATAATTAAAGACTTATGATGTCTTATGACGTGTTTTTTTTAGATTGGGATGGAATTTTTTAAAGAGAGTTATTAATATACTAGGAGTTATTATAAGTTGTTTGTAAGTATTTGTAGTTAATTTTGTTAAAAAGAAACGCTTTACTTTTTAATTAAAGGTCAATTTAATGTCCGGTACCAGTAAATACTCATCGGAAATGACATTCATCTCTGTTTATCAAAGACATGAGTAAGTATATAAAGCTGATAGAGACGATTATACCTACGCGGTAAAATTAACAAATTATAGGTACTTTTTTCTTTAGATGAGTTGCTATTATATTTACTCGCGCATATATTAAAAAAACTGATGCATTAATATTTAAGCGATGTGACCTTTCCCATACAAATAAATCTAACAAATAAACTAACATACCAAAACAGAGACAACTATAATAATAAAAATGTTAATAAGTTTTTAAATTAGAATTAAGTGGGATGACCAAATAAATGAGGGGGTTGGACGAAAAATCGTAATTTCCAGAAATGACGTCCGGAAATGATTTGGAAAACAAAGCGGTCGGGCGGCTCCGCCCGCAGTGGTGCGCGCGCGCATACTGTTCCCACGTTTTGGTATTGACACCATGATGTTAGGGAAATTAAGATTAATGCACAGCATTTAGGTTTTTGAAAGATATTCTTCACAAAATAAATTTCACGTAAAATTGTTAATCAAAAGGGAAATTCTTAATTTCATTATTTCCTAATTAAGTACCTAAATTTCAGAAAAAAAACTAATTTAAAGTGGGGATACAAAATCTTTATATAACAAACTATCCAGCTTTAATACTCATAATTTATTTATTTATTTAAGCCTTCAAATGCTTTATTATTGTAAACAGATTCCAGTTTACGTATTGGCAATACATACTTACATATCTGTCACTTTTCTCTCTTTCTCTTTTTGTTTTGCCTAGGTAGAGACCCATCATTTATCAGTCACCTCATATTTCTCACCTCATCAGTATTTGCCAAGATTTACAGATAATAAAACATGGAAACTTAATACTGCAACCCATGGTCACCCTAGCAAGGAGCTGGTACTAACGCGATGGGCGTCTCAAACACTGTCCGTCGATTATTGGACCCTGCACATTGTACACACCGCTTATTATAATTTAACAGAGGCCGTATTAGGAACTCATTTAAAGATGCTCTGGATGGCCTTGTAAAATATTGAAAAGGTGGTTGAAACAGAGAAGTTTTATTGGTACTTTATTGCATGTAAAGAATCAACAGTATCCTTAACCAACATGTATAAATGAAAAATGAAAAATCATTTAATCCTGTAGGTTTTGACAACACTAAGGACGGGTAATTTTTTAAAATTAATGCTAGATTCGCAAGAGTGCAGTTTTCCCCAGAGAAGAACCTAGCAAGAAACTCTGTAGGGTTGCTCTTTTCAATTAAAGTTTTACAAATCTCAGGCATAAACACAGAAACATATAATAAAATTAATATTTCAAAAGAGCTACGCATAAATAAATAATAAAAATTTGACCCCGCAACATCCTGGAAAAAGTAAGGTAAGTAAATGGGAAAGATAGAAGTGAAAGGCTACATTTGTAGAATCAGTAGAATGAGACTGATGAAAAAAATATAATATCAAAGGACATCACATGCCATTTTCTTTCTGTCAGCTAAAGTGTTTCCTGAACCAGTTACTTAATTTATGATCCCACTATGGCCAAAAGCTTACATGGCCCTATAAATCAATAAAAAACATTCACTGTATCAATTTGCCAGTATTTTCATTGCGGTACGATAAAAACAGTGAAGAAGCAAGATCAAAATTAAAAATTCTAATTATGAATCATAATAACAGCAGTGCAGAGCCCATATAAGTAAACATGACTCAAAATCATAATTCCACTTTCAAAATATGGTCATCTGTCTCATATCAACGACACCGGAAGCTTGTAATCCTGATCCTGGCCACAAATAGCCATTGGACGTTCCATCACGGTTCGATTTTTGAATTTAAATATGGAACACTTACCACCGGACGTTAAACGTTTATTCCTCTAATACATCGTTATCAAGTGCCGCTATATTTGGATTACTTGTCGTGTGGTATGCAAGGATTTAGGTATTCTGGATAGGACAAGATGTGTCATTAAGCCATCTGCGTTAGTTCGGCTAGTGTTTCGATTTGAAATTATTATGATAAGTAATTTGTTGTTTATGTTATCTGTAGTTTTTGAGATCATCTTTTGTCACTGTCACCTGGAAGTCAGTCTCGCAATAAATGACCCATATAGTTGGTTTACGATGGCTGTTCTTATTTTCTTTGAGATTCTTATTTCATGCAAAAAGTTAGATGCAGCAAGTATTGAGCTCTTTTCGGTATTACCTAAGTGAGAAACTTACGCATAGTCAAAAAACAATTACACATGAAAACCGAAATAACAAATGACTACCACATCTCTTCCAGTCTCATAAATTCATGTCCGACGCCGCCAGTACGGGGCGCCCGCGCACATATTTATTTATTTCCACCGAAATAGCCCGAACGTGGCCCGAACGGTCGCGAGTGCGTCCATTTTATAGAATGCTGAGCAATTCCAGTGGAATCCACGCGTGGTTTATGTCTTAATGTAGTCGTTTGAACGTTACTCTGGTGAAAATCGGACGTTGGAAAAATAAGCGGTGAAGAGCCGCTTCCATTATTGGGAAATCTGTGTTTGGGATGTTTCAAGAATTGATCGATTATTTTTCTTCTGGCGATTAGTTGTTGGATTAGATGGTAAACTTATTGGAAATATTATTGTATGGCCAAGACTGAACATGCTAAGCTATAATTACTGGAATTATAGATATGATTGAGAAAACTAAACAAATTAATGACAATTTCTTTACGCATAAGTAATTTTAACAACATCAAGCTTATTTATATTCAAGAGTAGCATTAAAACAATCGTTATTTCTATGTGCAAACCATATAAATATATCTTATCTAGCCGTTGTTGTCCCACTGCTGGGCAAAGGCAAAATATAAATATATAAATACAAAATATATAAACCGATTTAAGAAAGATTGAAATACAAAATATGAACGCTCTTTATTTATTTATTAATATTATTATAACTATATAATATTATATTGTAAGAAGACAGTACACAAAGACAGAAAAGAAAAGAGAAGTTTAACTCTGTTTCTCTGTTACTTGTTAGCTGTGCTCTTTAAGTTGCGACCATAAATAAAATTAAACCGAAATATTCTCTCAGTGAATTTCACAGCAACTGCCACTCATACTCCATTCCTTTTCTCCAGTAAGTACATTCACTATCTCCCTCTAAAAATCTCAACAAATAAATCCATACAGGAATCTCAGAATGTAGGTCGCTGACGCAGCTTCCGCGCACTAACCCGACTGAAAGCTCCCTTCGACGGATTTACAACCATTTAATTCGGCTAGATATACGACCACAGAAAGCTTTATAGCTTATAGCCGACCAGTAATGGTAGCTTTAAGCTTGACAGAGAGTTATACTGTGGCTATCTTCTATTGGTGTCAGGATAACATAACAACTTGCAATTGTTTTGGTGAGAACCGAACATACAGCTGACTGTATGTTCGGTTACGCAGATTGGGTAGCTAGTTTATTTATGCAAGTCTACGTATTCTCTTTAAAGATGTTATATTAGGTTTGGTCAGTTATTAATGTAACTTGTCAATAGATGTACTTACTAGAAACTTGTGTATTTTGGAAGTAAGACTGCATTGGCCTCTATGTGTGAATCTACGAATTACTAACTGAATGTGTCTCTCATGCTATGACTCATTCTATAATACACTCGGCTTCAAAAAAATCGCACGTCCGTAAAAATAGGCTTTATGCACTGTTAATCCTTAAGACAAGCAGTTATTCGTAGCAATATTGGTATCATTTGAGAGCCCTATAAAAACTCTTTAAAAAAATATCCATTTCATTTGATTAAAGAAAAAGCTTAAACACTTTAAGTCACTGTGAATGACAATGGAACTGATTCTCCTCTTCAAATTTTGTTTGTATTGTTTTGTTTTTGGGGTATAAAGGGGTCGATACAGCTTATTGGGGGATAAATTTGCTACCAACAGTCGAAGAAGACACAGAAGAATATCTTTCATCAGAAAAACGTCCTTGAAGATGGACACTACTGCTGCTGAAGCCGCCCAAGTTATCGCACTACTGCAATCAGGACTACGTCAGTGTGATGTTGCTCGGCAATTGCATTTGAGTCGCTTTTCTGTTCGAAGAGTGTACCAGCGGTTCCTGCAGATCGGTGGCTTTGTCCGAAGGCGTGGGTCTGGTAGAAATCGCTGCACTTCTGCGAGAGATGACCGATTCGTCGTATCGAAGTCTTTGAGAAATTGGTTCTCTAATGCTGTTGAGTTGCAACAGCAGCTTTAAGCAGTTCGTAGAAGGGCCGTGAGTGTCTCTACAGTTAGAAGAAGACTAAAGGAGAGAAATATTGTGGCTAGAAGACCTGCCACGGGTCCAAAATTAACCGCAGCGCATCGGCGAGCACGCCTGCAATTTGCTCGCGCCCACATCAATTGGAACCTGGACCAATGGAGAGCTGTTCTCTTCTCTGACGAAACGAGAGTGTGCCTTTTCTGCAACGATAGACGCAAAAGAGTATACAGAAGACAATGGGAACGTTTTGCCCAAGCCTGCATCCAAGAGACGGTAGAATACGGGGGCGGTTCCTGCATATTCTGGGGCGGCATATCTGCCGACGGCAAAACTGAACTTTCTTGCGTCTCTCGGACCGGCGGTGCTCGCGGGCAAGGGTCGATGACTGCTCACCGGTACATCACAGAGATCCTGGAAGAACATGTGGTCCCCTATGCTGGATTTATTGGCGACGGGTTGACATTAATGCACGATAACGCTCGCGCGCACACTGCTGGAATTGTGCAGGGCTACCTTCAAGAGGTTGGGATCCCTGTCATGCAGTGGCCAGCGAGAAGTCCAGATCTGAACCCGATAGAGCACCTCTGGGACCAGCTGAAACGCAAGGTTAGATCCCGTGATCCCGCTCCCGCGACTCTTCAGGAGCTCCAAGACGCCGTTATTGAGGAATGGGACAGAATCCCTCAAGAAGAGGTCCTAAAGTTGGTGCGATCCATGAGGGAGCGCATGGAAGACGTCATTAGGGCTAGGGGGGGTAACACTAGGTTTTAGGTTAGTTTTAAGCAACTTTGTTTTGAAAAAATTATCAGATTTTATTAGGGTTTTTTAAGGATTTTTCTTGTTTTGTAAATTTTTCTCAGTTCCAATAAAAAACATTGAATGAATTATTGTTTTTGCATTCTCTGTTTCCTTACCTTTCAAATGATACCGAACATTACCAATATTTCATAATACAAATATGATTGAAAGATATTTAAAATAGATTTCTTAAAAGGTGCGATTTTTTTGAAGCCAAGTGTATATTCTTCACATAGCTTTTCAGTCATAGAATGAGAGACACATTGAGTTAGTAAGTAATTCGTAGATTAAAAAATATTATTTTTAATATTCAATTGCTAATTATTTTTCCCCCTTTTTGTATTTATTTCAAATACTTACATGTAGATATTTTACTAAGGTATAATATTTTACTAATTTCGTGTCAATTTTTCCTGATTAATCAATAATTTAATGTAAGTAGTTTTAATAAACTCCGGTAGATGGCACTATAATCTAATTTGTTTAATTAAAAGCAGTTTTTATCGTCTCATCGCGATTGTTGTTTACTAGTCTCCATTTAGTACAAAGCAGTTTGTCACCGTGTCACACGACCGCCATTGTTTTCATTTGCATGTCCCTTAATAGCTCAAATTATGCAAACGACTTTGCTTTGTCTATTTATAAACACCAACTTAACTTTACCATTGAGAAAACAACCAACTCGAAGTAAATATTCGACAAGGTGTTTTTGTTAACTGTAAAGTAAAGTTGGTTTTCCATAATAATGACAAGATGGTGACCTTAAATTGTCATCTAACAAAACTTGCTGCGTAAATCAAGATAAGTGTTTATCTGTCGTAAAAATAATTATTTAAATTGCAATTTCCATTGCCAGTTTTAATCTTAATTGACGTCATGGGTTGTTAATTACTTGTTTTGAGATTTTTGTTCGAATATTTTCTATTCTTTGAAGATGTTTTCGTGTTAATGTAATTTTTATTTTTAAGTAATTTGCCGAATTAATATAGTTAAATCCATTCAGTTGTACTCCTAACTCAGTTCAGTTTTATGAATGAAATGTTCTTTTTAAGTTAATCAGTTTTGCTTCAGATTCTATTTCCTTTTTGATCATTCTTTTTATCTTCAGCAACATATTTATTAGGTATAGGATTGGAATATACGGGGTTAGATCGTTTACTATCTCAACGATCGCCCTATGTCACTATCTATTATTTTTTTTTTTACTAAAAACCACAATATCTCTATATAAACCTTCAGGTATTAACACAACTGCGACGATTGATATCGACCATAATAAGGTCCCCTATATCTCCTAGCTCCTAGATGAACGAATTTTTGATATCATTTCGAATCGAAAATTTGACTTAGATTTCCAGATAATTTAGATAACAGTATCCTCGACCTTTTAAGAGATTGGTTATACCTATTTACAAGCAATATTTAACTTGACACCTTAATAGTATAAGAGCGTTTAGATCTCGGGTCTTGGTTTATCTATTGCAAGTTGTAGATAAGGTAAAATTTGCGTGACATTTGTTGTAGTAAAGTTCAAAGGTTTTAAGGGTGTGGACGGGTGTGGACGGACGTGACCTTTCGTTGTTGTTCGGAAATAATTTTGTTGGATTTTCTTAATAAAATTGTATTTTTTACAATATATACCTCTTGTTCAACTGGGGTTATAAGAAATTAATTTCTAGCCGAACAGGTCACTATTCGCTACGTGCACGACAGTAGCGCCACCTAGCATGCGCAACTTTCCGGGATTATGCCAAATAATAACATAACAGTATTTTATTGCTTTCTAATAAATATAGTAAATAAAAGATAAATAGAAAAACGACAAGTGGTAATTTTAGAGGAATTTGTTAAAACAGTGCATAAAATAATGGAAGTCATTATAGAAACTGGTTTTGAAAGTGTAAAACACAATATTAGGTTCCAACCTCAAACTTTGTTGAAAGGAAATAAATTAGTTTTAGCACAACATGTAAGAAATATTGAAGAGTTACGAAAGAATGGCAATAGTTATTTAATACGAGCCCACATCATTCGTCAACTTAGAGCATATAACCGTCAAACATCGGTGACATTAACGCCCTATGTAACGAGTTTAAACGTAAGTACTCTGATAACCTTATATAAGTAATTTTCAAACTGTCTCAAGGAAATGATAAAAGTTTATCATAGTATCTAAATATTTTTTGACTCTTTATGCACTTGAAGGTCACGACGGTTCTCTTTCCGCACAGACTCTAGTATTTTATGATAGGTAACGTACCTATTTTAATAAGAATTATAATTTGTTTATTACAGATCAATGATTCTCGTGTTGTCACTGGGGTAAAATGCAATTGTGTTTATAACCAGAGCTTTACTTTGTCACGCCTTAGAATGAAGTTTATTTTGTAGGAATAAAGTTCAAATTGACTCTACATTTTAGTAAGAAAACATTTGTATGGGAAAAAGAAAAGGTCTGTTTTAGGGCTTTCCCGGCAATTATTCGAATTTTTTTCACCGTTTAGACCTACCCTGGACTACACCAAACATTTTAAAACCAAAATCAGCTCAATCGGCCCAGCCGTTCTCGAGTTTTAATCAGACTAACGAACAACAATTCATTTTTATTTATTTACATTGACTTTACTTTCCCGGATTGTTGCGCATTTCTACCACGGCAAGCGCTGCGATCGCTTTACTATACCCCCACCATGTACTTCGCACATAGCGAATATCTTGCAAGTTGCTTCGGGTATCGAACTCCGATACCTACTTAATCTTTTTTTTTAAACAAATGACAGAAAGCTAAAGCGGTCGTGATATTGTATTTAGTATTTATCTGTAACTACCCTATTCAAGTTGTATTACCTATTTAGGTACCTACCTAGGTTTGTACGAAGGTTGACTCTCGCAAATAGAAGTAGGTAGGTGGGTTACTTACCTACATGTAGGTTGACATATGTGTACGAATTTGCACTATGTGATTATTATACAAGTATCTATATAACTGTAGGTAGTTATTTTATTTATGTTTACAAAACCTATAATTACATCAAGTTGACCCTTTTTGATAGAATATTTAAACGATGTTATTTGAAATTCTGTCCCTAGGCGTTACCAAAGACCGACAACTTTATGATAATGAGTCCGTTTTCTTCAAAACTTAATAAAGAATCGTTATTAAAAGTTAATGTTTGGATGTCCGCCCATCGTGAGACATAGATGACTGACGCAAAATATATGACTTCACCGACTTATGTTTTACTCCTCCTATTAATTCTGTCGCTTTTATTTCAAAGACTCTAGAGACTATTATCAAAAGCATTTCATTTTTCTAGCTGCAAGAATAAAGTGGTAAAGCATCAACAGTTTTTTCAAACTCCGCCTACGAAATAGTCGGGGACTCTTTCTAAATTAAGGCCCTGTGCTTAGATGTCACGGCAAAAGAAAATTGATATTAATTTTGGTATTCGGAATGCTCGTCTCGATTGTTAATGATAATCGTGGACTTTGGCAGTAAGATTGAAGCTACAGTTTTACATGATCGTTTTATACATAGATATGTAAATAAGTAAGTTAGCACTGGCAGAGGATAGGCCTAACTGGCGGATGCTCTACCGACAAGAGTCTAACTTTTTAATGTACCTAAATGAAATGAAAATAAGGGGCATTAATTATTAGGGTATCTTTTATACTATGTAGACTTGGCTATCGCAATAAAATACCCATATAACTCTTAAACTATCCATTTGCCTTGTGTCGAATCAGTAGGCTATTTAACGGACACCCTTTTTTTAATTTTTAATCTTTTGAATAAGATTTCTTTTTTTTTCCTTCTTTTTAAGAATTCAAATTAACTGTTTCATTCTAATGTGTGTCCTGGAAGCGAACGGGCGCCACTGCCTAAAGTCAATTTAATTAAGTCCCAGACAGAAATAAAGATAAAAAACTACACTTGTTTGCGCCTTCGGCTTTGCCTCCAAAATTGTGTCCCCCCGCCTTTGTGGTCTGTCGGTTGGGATTCTCTTACATATTTTATAAAAACTTTACTTTTAACTTTCGGTTTCTTTTTTTCGGTAAGAAAATGTAGTATTTCTTAATATTTTCACACGACTGTTTATTACTGTGGCTTGCAATAAACGTATTCTAATTCTAGATGTATGTTGTGGTTTGTTTAAATTAAAGTATGAAGAAGTTACTTAGTTGGGTAGGTAAGTACCTACTTCATTTATATGTATTTTAATGGCGGAAAAGTTGTTAATTCATTTTTAATCCATTTGTCTAAAAAAATTCTCGATCAATTACATAAGTGTTTCATCATTTTCAGAAGTCACGTTTGGAGGAATCATTTCATAAATTGATAGAGTCGCCTATAAGCGTATGTCCTTGTTTGATTTGTAAATAAATTCATACCACATAAAAAAGACACTTTTGCACCTAAAGTGGCTACTTAACTATGTACCCACAAAGTAAAATCCGGAAAATGTTCAAATTAACCAAAACGAAGTCGTCACCGGATATACGTCACGTCGGCGTTCCATGTTTTTGAAATTCGAACGGCCCGCGATTGGTGTTTACAGTGCGGGCACGTGCGCGGGTGCCGGTGCTGTGTCGCCAGCCGTATGACAATGTTGCCAGACTAAAAATAAAGACATTTAAATATCACAAGTTGTAGGTTAGGGTAATTTGTTGTTTGTCAAATGGACTTGGTTGCTTTGGTTGTATTTTAGTGTGGGAGGTCTTGCTTGAGGAAGTGAGCAAGTTTCTTAATAGAAGTATTTCTTCACCTTTAACCTCTCACATCCCACTGACCCATTATGCTGTCAACACACCAAAGCCACCGGCATGCCGCCAGCTTTTTGACAGCTGCCATTTGTATGACGTAAAGCCGCCGGCCAAGCCCCGCGGCATGCCGGCGGCTTTGGTGTGTAGATAGCATTATAAACCCAGACGCAATCGATTTTCTATTGTTCTTCTCAATACAGTTCTGTTTTTAAGTTTCTTTTAAGTCTTCCACAATATTTAGGTAAAATAAATCAAATTACACGTAGGTACCAATTTTGCATAAATCATGTTTTAATTTAGAATACAAAATTTCTAAGAAATATTAATTATTTGGATTAAAAAACGCAGACTAATACAATATGTAACCCTCGTTAAATTCCAGGTGAATAAGGAAGATATTATAACATTACGTTACGTTCATAATGAATACTTTCGACCTTATCAAGGTAATTAGAAGGTTTACATGTAGAAAAATAATAAAAGTACGTACATTTTCCGCCATTATTTTAGGGAGAGATTAAGTTCTAATTTATTGTTAGTTACAATGAAGTTTTCTAAAACTAACGAAAAGAACCTTTAAATTAAAGCAAAGAAACAAGAAGCTAAAAACGTTACATAACACCATACAGAATAAATTAATAAAATATAAAGGTTATACCCAAAGAGTGTCAGCTAAATTGTATGCAAATCAAAAGTCAATAGGTTTTGATTATAATACGGTAATTAACATAATGGGCGACGCGTTCAGGCTTCTAAAAGTGTAAATTAAATAATTGCGTCATTATTAAACTGTTAAATAGAAGAGGAAATTATAATGAAATTGTTTTACTGATTTGCAAGCGTTTTAGGCTAGGTTCGGACTCGTAATCAGTCCGGTTTATCGGTCTACAATTTATATACGAACTCTATCACTCGACAAGCATAAAAAGCTATACAAAAACACCCAAATTGAGAACCACCCCCATTTTTCTTTGATTTTAGATTGAAGTCGGTAAAAAAAATTTGAGAAATTACTCCGACCCTTGAGCGGAACCCGTCAAAAGCGGTCAACGCGCGTTCCAACCGACATGCGCGGATCATTTGTGAGCTGCGGTTCATTTGCAGTTGCGGAAGCGTTTACTTTTGTTGTAGCCTAAGCGCCAAAACACACGGTGAAACGCAACTGCAACGCAACTAGTTTGAAACGTATAGTTTCAATTGCGTCGTGTGTAGTTTTCTAAGGAAGTCTATAGCAGAAACTGCGATGCAACTCAAAAGTAACTAGGAGTTTCAGTTGCGTTGCATTTGCGTTTCACCGTATGTTCTGGGTCTAAGTAAAAAACAATTTTGTTTTCTGTGCATGTGTGTCTCAGTACTAAAACCACTCGCAAATAACCGTGCAACCAAAATTACAACATAAAGGCGGAAGGGATTGATAACAATCGACTGTCTCGTATATGATTTCGCGTATCCATCATCTGCTACTATCATTAAGTAATAAAGTGATACTGGTTAATTGCTCGGTGCGCGGGAGTGCCAACATTTGCATATAATGAACAGATGTCACTGACGTTGAGGCCTTTGACCGAGTACGGTATCTGAAGAATTGTTGGATTTTGGGAAGGTTCTGTGAAAAGGTAACTAAAAATAAAAACGTGATAGGTAAGGTTGATGCTAGATAGAAAATACCTATGTAGTTTGTTTGTAATTTTGTAGAGACTGAAAATAGCATCGGTAAAAACCATTTTATTTTTATCGATTTTTTTTTCTGCAGAACGTTTTGCTGTAGCTTCTTTATTAAGAGCCCGTTATCTAATAAAAACGTTTATTAATGCATATTTTAGAGGAAGGTACCTAACAAATCACGAATAATATTTTCATATTTTCCATTCTAAAGGCGGAATATTAAACAAAAACAAAGTTTGTAAGTATTCACCTATTCAGTTTTTTTTTTCGCGAGCGATTAAACGTTCCTACATATCTTTCTTTTACCTCTTTTAAATTTTTCAAGACACTAAAACCGCTGTATACCTCATACAAAGTCAGCGTTAATTGTAAGTGCGACAAGGCTTTTACACTTTATGACGTGATTTGCTCTCATAATTCTTCGGTAACAAGATCTTTTGACCCGATATTTTGTCTTCGCGGTCTTTTTGACTTACTTCAGGTCAATGGCCTTTAATTTTTCTCATAGCTAGGTAATTATTTTAGATACACATCTAAATGTCTTGTAATCCGTCATTGTGAATTGTAGGTAGTTACGTAATTGTTTTTGTTGTAAAAATAACATTTTGGAATCATGTCAACCAATTTAAGATCGGCAATGTTTTGCCAAACATATATAATTACTTAGGTAGGAACTTGTTTACTATAATCGCCTCAAATGTCACCACAGTAGCCCTCAATTCTGATAACCTATGTAGCAGATTCTGGATAAGGGCTGCAAATAAGAGCGCCTAGTTTTCAGCCAGTACTTACCTATGTAGTGTAGTCAGTACTCTAGTAAGAAATACTAGAGTGCTAAACGTGCTAGAGTGACCAGAATCACCTCCTAAACCTATCAGCAAGATATCTAAACAATACACATTCATCTGTCACGCCTTTTTTCAATCAGGTTAGGCAGAGACCACTTTCCTCCACTAGGTGTATAAATCCTAAAAAAACGATGTTGCTTCAAGAATTTTTTGGTCATGTCTGTAATATGCTGTACCTTTTGTATAACTTCTCTTTTTTTTCTGTCTCTTTGTATTATCTTCTTGTAATAAACTTTTAAATAAATACGTACACTATAGAACATAGGTAGACACTCTTTAGCTCAAAGTCAACAACCAATTGCGCCACAGAGCGGTATGTGAATAGAGATGATATCTGTTTACAGTCGCGACATGTCCCCGAGTCCCCACGCACATCTCCCACCATTGTTACACTGGCTACGAGCTACGAACTATTCCACTCGTATGGATGTGACTTTGAAAAGCAGGCTCAGGCAGCCTTTCCATCAGAAATGTGCTAGGTATGCAGATGCGCAGCTCAAGCTATTTAATTTACCTCTTTAAAACGCACCCTATGTCATGATTCATGGATTTTATTCAACTAAAGAGACACTATACTTATTGATCAATCATAGATAAGGAATCTTTATTTGACGTAGCACAGAATAATATTTTTGTCTTTTTTGTAAAACACAAATATTTTGTGAAAGTCAAAAGTTTTTTTTATAATCGACTAACTTAAAATTTGTGGAACAACCACATCCAAAAATTAAAACCTCCACAAAAACGTCGAATGACAGCGACAAGCAGCAAATTAAGAGATCGAGTTCCCGCGTTTTGCATACAAATTGTTATACGAGATCGTCCATTGTTTTATATGTTATCGCACATTTTATCGGAGTTCCGTATTCGTTCCCAGTTGAGGTAATGTTCATAATAATTACAGTCGCGGTTTGTCCAATCTTATTGTTTAAAGTTTTTGTGGTCAATTGATATAGTATTACGGTTTAAATTGGAACGTTGTAGGTCATAGAACAATTGACGAGACACTATTGTGGGAAACAGGAAACTGCGAAGTGTTATTGGACTAAAATTGTAGGTGTTTTTAGCAAAAAGTTGATAAGTGGTTATTTAGATTAAAATTTTAGCTGAGTAAACACAAAATACTGTTAAGTTAATTTATTTTTAGTTCACAGCGCAAAAACAAAATCCAAATTGATGGTAAAATGTCAATCCACAGCCCCAAGCTCAATAAAACACTACACTAGACTAAATCGCATTATTTAACGTAATTCTTTATTGCACACAATAACACAATATCTTTGAGTACCTGGTATCAGGCAGGACTAGGACATGACAATGTCGTGTAACTACGACTATGAACCTCGACTCTACATTCTACACAATTAATTAATTTATTTAATATTAGATATAAAAATATTGTAGCTTTCTTTTACATACAGATTCAGCAAGCATATATAAAATATCTAGCCTATTCCCATTTCCATTTCATATAAATTTAGTTTCAGTAACAACTGATCTACAGTTTCTTTATTCAAATAACAAATTGCTCTCTGTCCTGCGGCCTATTCTGGGAGAGAGAGACAAAGCAAAAATTTAACTCCCTAAAGATTACCAAAAACCCGAATCTAATTAACTCGGAGGGCTCTTAATTAGTCTCCATTGTAACATGACAGGAGAACCGCCAATTTTGGTACATCCTTCCAGTTTGAGATATACTTGCGTTGAGGATTGCAAGCTTGGTTTGTGAATCAAGAATTCCCCCTATGCCTTTTACCCCTTAATCTGAATGAACGAGTCATTGTTTTAAGGTGTTTTTTCTTTGCATCATAGGGTAATAAGTATACTGACTATATGTGACTATGTGTATAAGAATACTTATTCTATACATATAACATAAGTATTTGGCCATTTACCTTGTAATTTGATACGATATGAGATGTCACAAAACTGTACAGCTACATTTTAATTTATCTGACTGACCAAAGTGGTGACTGAATCCATCCGTGTGTTCGACATTCATCTCAGCAGTGTGTATTAACAAATGTTTGGGCTACAAATCAAAACAAGGCTTTAAAAAAACGTTTAACTAAATCATCGTTTCTCCTCGAAAATGGTCTCGCTTTATATAATTATAGGCTTCTGCCAAGTCTCTTTCTTTGAGCGTTTTGGAGAACTAATCAACGTGACAGAGACAGACGTATTGCTGTCTTCTTTTGTTGTTTATACTGGGTGTAGCTAAGCTAGTAGGCTGATATCTAAAACATACTGATATAGGTACTTATAACTCTTCATACAGAATAACTTTCCCAAACGAACATAGTCCGCAATATGAAAAAGTCAGTTTGCTAGTACCCACTGAGTAAGAACTAGTATTGAACAGAATAGTCCGACTATTTAAGGTTATTCGGAATATCGTCAGTCCATCTTTAGGGCCTTAATATAGTAGAGATTGTATAAATTCCATGCGGGTGCGTGGCGTGTCTTTTCGCTAATACGACAATGTGGTCGTCCTTTACTATAATTACTACAAACCACCATAAAATAAGCCCTTTAATCAAAGCGTTAACCAGCAAATCAGGATCTTGACACAGTGGACAGATATCATATCAGCCGCAACACTTGTCGCAACACTTGTCCCCAACCTGCAGATAGCTTAATCAGCCACATAATTTCAGTTGCAAAGTGCATTATAAATTAGTATCGAGAGAGTCATTTGCATTCTCGTGCAGGTTGCACTTAGTGTAAGATATCGAGGTGTTGGAGTGACGGGTATCAATCTTGTCAACTCATTTGATAGTGCTTTCGATTTACTGTTATAGTACCTGGCGAATTTCTTGAGTATTAATTGACGTGGGGAACATTGTGTACTACTATCCATATTGTAAATGAGAAAGTTGTGTGTACCTATATTTGACCGTTTTTCACGGCAAAACGTCGCGACACGAATTGTCATTTTAAAGTTGGGATAGTTGAAGGGATGGAGAGTGACAAAGGCTTTCCTCTCGTTATAAGTATTTGCTTAATTTTATTGTAATGATACTTACATAATACAAAAAAGCTAAACATTTTTCAATTAAGAAGTAGGTAAGTAATTTGGCAAATTCTAATCAGATTTATCGTTTGAAAGTTTTATCTTTCTTCTTTATTAATTGTTTAATTACGAGTATATAATCAGGTTATTAACTTCACTTCTAATTAAACCTAATTGTATAAATAAGTATCGACAATCTAAACTAACTCTAAAATCAACGAAATGCAAATAGTGATGTACCTGACACTTGTCGATATAATTCACGTCAGTTTATCGAGTGTACAGTTTGCGTGCGGTTTTATCTACTTTATGGTTATACGCCTTCGTCAAATGACTATCGGGGGATGTAACTCAATGTCAGGCTAATTGATGGCGTGACAACATGTCGTACGTAATTCTATAGGTGACATGTTCTTTAAGACGGACTGATTAAGCGCTGGTGTACTTGTTTCGAAGATAAAAATGCTTTTTAATTGGTGGGATATTATTGGCATGTATACTTTTTCACGGTGTTCACAAAAAAAATAATTTATTACATATTAAAAATTAAAAAATGAAGGAAATTTGAACAAAGTCGTATTAAAATGGTTTTTGAACATACTTAATATACTATTATACGTATATAACTTGTATTATATACCTACCTTAAAATATTTTATTTACGCAAAAAATATTATAAGTAGCTATATTTTCATTTAATAAAAAACTCTATAAACGAATGGTATTTGCCTTTCATAATCATAAACCAAAAACTTGAGTCCACCACCGCAGCTGGCCCTTATTAGCTTACTTTTTAACAATCCTACAAGATGACCGAGCATTTCATAAAGAACGTTTCATAAAAAAATATTTAATAAATCTTAGGCCCGAATAACGAACAATTTCACGATGAATTGGCATGAAACTTCACAGCTCTTAGTAACACCTGCTTTAGGCATCTGCGGTCACTTTATTGTCCAAAATGAATCCGAAAGGGTAAAAAACGAAATAAAAAACTTCATACAAATGTTTTAAGAATAACCACTACTGATTTTTGTGAGGTATAGTGATGTGCTGAGTAGTTATCGATGTCTTTCAAATTTACAAAAATCAATCACATTTTTTATCAATGAAATCAAATCAGTAGTTTTATTTATGTAAATTAATCTTTTACTCATACAAGAATTGATGAGATAACGTAAATATTTATTTTAAATATAGATAGAGTTACATTCCAAGTGATGTTTCCTTTCTTGTTAATGACTTGTAGTTTATGGAAAATGCTTTCCAACGCAAAGTGTACGTCGGTAGGACGTTTTAAAAACTGATTTTTATTACCCAACAGAGCTTTATTGTTTCTGGCTACCATGTTCAGTAAAATTCTAGGTTTAAGGGGTTTTGGTGACGTGAGTGACTTTCGGATATTTATTTAAATGTCATGTTTGTAATTGTTTAAAACACAACACCAGTAATCGAAATATTTGTAATAAAATTTCTTAACGCAAACCACTATTTTATCCCATTTTCTCTTCAAAAATGATCTCCTTTTTATTTTTTCACCCTAGTGTCGTGTATTGGATCCGTCTTTGAGAGGCCCAAATACCTACTATGTTCTGAGGCTAAGTTATTCTTGTCGGATTTGGTTTTTTGTCAAAGCTTTTGTTAATCTTCCGATAAAAAGATGATCCGATATATAAAAAGAATTAACACGAATACCTACTTACTTAATACACTCACACACTCATACACATTCCGAAACAATGAAAAGTAAAGGCTCCTCCACACAAGCCGCAAGACAAAGACCTCTGCGGCGCTCTGAATAAATGCCAGCCCATTTACAAGAGTGTAAGATATGACGTGATATAGATCACTCACTTCGTAATAAATAAATAAATAACATAAGAAAAATTACACCGTAAAGCGAATGTAACCGGAGGCGCGCCGGGCTCGAAAGAATTGTGTGGATATAACTTTTTTCTGACAACTTTTGAAGGAAAAGAAAAAAAAGTAAGTGCTAACAAATTTGACGATAAAATAACTAACACCTACCTGATTCACGTTCTTTTAAGAGGAAAAAATGGAAAATTAAATGTTTTATTTATTTATTTAGGTTCTGAATTAAAAGTTTACTAACGATTTGGACCACGTCATTCGCTTTTCGAAACACTTTCCACTATTATATCGATCGCAGTCTCCAAAAACACAATTAAAACATATCTATATCGATATTGATTCATTAACATTTTCTATCTGTTTGTTTTTCGTGTTTATGTTCCTGTTTTTCTCCTTTGTTGGGCTTTTAATTTAAAAGTGAAACAAAAGATCACATCCCCAAGTTTCTTTCTACCTAGCACCGGGCGTAAGGGAGCGACAGGGACGGATGATTTAGAAACCCCTCGGGAGGAGCGCCGCGACCCGGTATTAATATTGTGACTCTTTACAGTATTTCTATAACTTCAGATAAAACAGTTGAAGACTAATTGAATTGGCATATATTGAAAAGTTAGTGTCAGAAAACTGGTGAAAAAATCGGTGAAAATGCAATCGGTTAAATGTCGATAAAAAGCACTACTTTATGAATTCGTTGTCAAATAGTCCTTAGGATGTATGTAACATATGAGTAGGTATAAGAAATAAGCACTCTTCGAGTTCAAGTTCAAAACTGTTGGAATTAAGGCTTTGTGACTGTTATGTCTACCAATATAAAGTCTTGCTAGTCCGTGCCGTATACTGGAGTTTTCTAATTAAGGCCAAAACATACCGGATGCATATACGTAGACGTATGCGTACCTCTGAGTTGTAATGTATGGAACTGTCACCGTTTAAGCTTTATGTACTTAGTATGTTATATGTTACGTTTTTATTTCGATTTTTTTTTATCTGTGCTTTAGATTAAAAATAAGTTTCTTGATTACATTTTTTGATTTTTTTGGAACCCGTGATAGACACGGGTATCCTACCTATATTATTTTGAGTTACGCATCTTCAGTCCTCTCATATACTATAAAGTTTCGATCACTCCTTTCCCAGCTATGTTTCGGTATCTGTCGCCTGGCACCTCAAGCTAAATTGGTACCGAATTTCCAAATTCAAATTCAGTTCCCATGTGTGCCCCGCGGCGTGACTCCTTTTAACATAGTAATTGGTCCTCTGGTGATTTCGCCCGATCATTGCAGCCCTTTGATGTGGCTTGATTGCCTGATACAGTTTACATTTAGCTTAAACTGGTGCGTCTGGTTTCTGTATTTTGGGCACCACGTTTTGGTTGGGTTAGGTTATGGTTGGGTAACATTTTGGTTTTGGTTGATGGTGATTTTCAGTTGTTTTTTTGGTGTTTAAGCCGAAATATGTCACATACTGTATAATTCCAAGGCGAATAAATCAATAAATTAAAAACTTCATTGTTTTTTAATCTTTGAACTGTTAAAAGCAAGAACAACTGACATGACAATTTAGAACTTAAAGAAATAAAAAATCACAAAAGAATTTATAAACAATAATATAGAAAAGAGTTTGAACACATACATAAGACAATTTAAGGTTGAAATATGCCAAATATTTGATTTTATATTCCGATTCCATTATTTTTAAGTCTATTAATTAATGAAGCCTATAAACTCAGTAGATACCTACGTATGCCGAGTTTAGGTACTTTTCGTGGGATGCACAAAAATAAACTCCTTGAAATACTTAAATGAATCATTCAACTATAAGCTTTAGATTTTCCTTTTCCATTTTCAAAACTGTGTAGTATATTCCAATTTTGTAAATTATAAAGCAACATTATCTTGATCACGTATTGCCTCAATTTTAAAAATATTGTCGTACTTAGTTACTTAATTCACACTTCGCGTCTTAAATGTAATAATCATTATCATTAACTTTAAAATGACCATTATGTAGGCGACTTGTTCAAATAAAAAACTGTGACAATTTCTGTTAAGTGAGTTCTCATCGCTAATTTCCATTAAATGGCAAAATTAGAACATGCGATTAACAATAATTTTACAAATATTAAACTTATTTTCAAATAATGTCGAAAAATATTTATTACAACACAAACAATAAGTACAATAAAATAAAATAATTACCTACAGGAAAGTATATCTTCCAGGCATTATGGAAAGAAAATCTGGAGATATTTTTATGTCTTTATTTTTCATTATTATTAAAAAGTAGTGATTAAATAGGTACCTAGGGAGATAAAATGCTACGAACACTAAACGTTACCTTGAATTCGTACTAAACACCCTTTTATATATTCAAATTTAATTTAAGAAATATCCGTCCCGCGGCTATGACATATTCTGTTAGAATTTATAATTTAATAGCTACTGATCTTGCTGGTAAAATAATACTAACAAATTCGGAAGGTCTCTCTGCACATAGCCATTGTTTCAAAACACAGTTCTTTTAAAATGGTCGTTTTAAAACATCTCGAATTATACTGTGTACAAATTACTGTATTTAAACGTTTAAGCTATTTGAGAAGAATTTGAAAGATGTTGAGCTCAGTTATTACAGTGCTAAGGGACAAGGGTTAAATAAAATTTACATTTCAAATTTAGTTTTGCCTCTAGGCATTTTATCTGCTTTCTTACTTAACATAACTATTGCTTTATGATTTAGTATAGGATTGGACATCAAATATTATATAGCAGATAAAACTGAATTAACTCTCGTATAAGGTACGCATATTAAAATTGAATATGACGGTGATAATAAAAGCATTTTTTCATTAAAATGAGAATTTATGTCTCTTATTATAAAACCATTTTATCTCTTAATTAAAGCTTCTGGCCATTTCAGGGTAAGACACTTGGAATTACTTTTTGTAAAAGGATAAATAATAAGGCATGTGATATAACGAATACCCAATATAGGTAATCCTTTTGGATGAGAACTTAACTCCCAGTGTATCTGAGAGTTATTCTCTCTTTAAAAACTGCGTTTCAAATGAATGGGCAATTATTTTCTGGAGTTCAATGATAACCTAAAACGAGCAGACAAAAGTTTTCACAATTAAATATATATTATTATTTAAATAAACCTACAGATAGCCTGTTAAGTCCCACTGCTGGGAAAATGCCTTCCTACTTGCTCTTCGACCTTCGTATACTTATTTATTTATTTCAAAACACTGTTGCTGCGGTATTAAACGAACCCTTTGCCAACAAATTTCCGAAAAATATCCCAAACAACACGGAAGCATCTAATTGAAATCCGTTCGGAGGAACAACTCCCTCCTTATTTAAAAACCGGCCTATTATTTCCCGAGGGAGACAAGGAGGTCGCGAATTTCATAATTTAATATTTGCCGGTCGCAGAATATCGGATAATTAGATAGACGTGATTTGGTACGGGAAGGCGAAATTAATATCAATGTTCTTTGTTCTAGCGTTTAGGGATGGGGGTCAGTGTTAAGATTAGTATATCGATATTTTTTTGGAAAATAGTCTCTACTTAAAAAAATATAGCTGGTTTGTTATGTTTGTTATCAGCCTAACTGACAAGCTATGAAAATCCGAGTTTAAGGGATTCAATTTAGGTAGCTTCCCTTTTCGAAAAATCGCCTTTTGACCTAGCATCCTTAAACTTTTTGATATGCTTAAATAATAGTGATAGTAATTCGCTAATATTTCAAAGTCAATATAAAATAATTGATGATCAAAATCTAAATGTTATCTTTTAGAATTCTAAGCCAGGACAAGATCGTATTTAAAACTATTCAAGATTTTATTCGACGCTGATCAAACATCTTACCTATAACATCGATATAAAACATACATTACCCCAACTCTATCTAAGAAAATGAAGACAAATGCTAACGCGTGCGTGGGGCTGCTTCGATCCCAGTCGCAGCGACTAGACGCAACATGACAAACAATCTATGACACTCATAATTTTATATACGTACCGGTATAGCGTACTACCATTATTTAAGTGATAGGGGAAAGATTTTGTGAGAATTTAAGATAGAGGCATGTTGTTGTAATTAGATATGGGCTTTAAAATGTTAATATCTGTATTTGAGGGGGCGGCAGCGTAGCTCGAATCATTATTACATACTACATTTATTCAATGCCCGTATTAAAAATCCGCGGTTTTATCTAGTTTTATGCGAATGCGAAGTAATGTCTTAACGTTACTTAAGACTAGGTACTCGAAAAGGACAAGAACATTGATAGCCGTAACAAAAAATCACTTCCAAAAACAAACGCTAACCACCAAAAAGTCAATAAGCCGTTACAATAAGGAAGTCCCATCTTGCGGGCAACCCTTAACCTCTCGAGTCGATAAAATGAAACGACCAAAGAGTTAATTAAAGACAAGTAGTGCTGGAGTGGCGCCAGGCACCAAACGACACGGACAGCCCCCTAATCGCGCGATTAAACAACTTTGTCCAACACTATGATTGTTTTGGAATTAGAATGCCGTAGACAGGGCTTCGATTTAAAAAAAAACAGAATTTTTACATTTTCAGGATTTATTATGTTATTCCTTTTAATACCTACCTACAAATCTCAGTTGCATGAAAGGCTCATTAAGTTAGTAAATCCATCAAACATCGCGCTATAAGTATTCCGATTTTTGACAATGACAGTGACATCTCTATATATATAGGTAATAGCAATACGTCTATGTATAGGCGTTAGTAACTATTTAATAATCAGTGGTATAGGTAATGAAGCATTAGCATAATAGACCTTTCTTGCAACTAGATATACGATACGAGTAGGTCTTAAAAAGACCAATATATTATCTATATGAATTCTGATTAAAAGTTAGGAATTAAAGATTAGGTTCGCTCCTTGAAAAATTCCTAGCAATAAAGTTTGTCCTATCTTTACTTACATTCAATTCACTAGGTACAATACAACAGTATCCTATTTTCGTACTTAAGTACATACACAGACTACCTATATTATGTTTTCTCTGTAACATTGTTAACTCTATAGAATAGTTTGAGAGTTGTGGGCTGTCGCTGCAACTTGCTGGATTCAATTACAAAAGTTTGACGAGTTCAGGTGTTCTATCGACAGGCGATCTTGTGTTTAGATATGTATAGGTACCTATGTGTACTTCTTTTACAGTCTGGCGTTTCCTAATTAGTTAAAAATACTTAGGTATCTAAATAGGTAGGTAATTTGACAAAATATTTTCAAGAAGGACCTCGTTTAAAATGCCAACTCATACCTAATTGAAAAGGAAAATTCGAAAAGAGAGAGAGAAAATCTTTTAGCATTTGTTTCGACTCAATTACTTCATTATTTTCAAACCAACATTTTTTTTATATATTCTTTTGGATACGACCACAAAAATGCTTACATTAAATGTACCGTATTTCTTTTCATTTATCGCCAATAATTACATGTGTACATTCTTAATCATCAGCACGTAATCCAAATACATTAACATTCATTGTACGATTATAGCCCTTTTATTGTTGCTTAACTACCTAAGGCATTGCGACAATAATGCCATGTATACTTAGTAATTCTATTAAAACAACAGGTTAGGCTTTTATGCACTAGCGAACGAATCGCCATTGCGGTTAGACATTTGATTTGGAAACTCGGTAAAGCTAGAAACAAACTGATCCCATAACACGTAAGTAACATACGCAATGCATTATGAAATCTGCCCCATAGCGATATTATGATTAAAAGCAACCTTGTCACATGCAACGTGTGACAGCGTATATCAAACGTGAAACCGCGGCAGCGTCCCTACCGCCAGTGAATAAAAGCATAAAAACAAAAGAAATACAAACACTAGAATCATCGTCGCTAAAAAGGTCAACTTCGATTAGAACCACAGAAATTGGCTCCAAATGACATTCATTATATTTTAAAAACGTCATAAAACAACATTACGACCCAGCACACTATACTTACACGAGTTTCTTTCCCAATTACAGACAGTAAATGCTTATTCGATCATCTGCCGATGTTTCCGATAATTATAACCGTCCAACACAAACGTTGGATCATAAATAATATTCACTTTTTGTTTTTGGGAGTCGCGACGTTCGTAAATTAGACGCGACGCGACGTCGTCGTAACAAATGTGAAGTTTAATCTAGAAATTGTGAGAAGTTTTTACTGCGGTTTTAATGTTGAAAATTTTAAAATAACTGCTGAAGCACTGCAGTAAGAATATGGACTTGGCTATCTATACTTTATCAACATATATAGGTAAACCACACTACACATCCTTCACTATAATAATTAGAGGTAGGATTGTTTTGTTTGCAATGGCAAAACTGGCTGGTCGTTACCAGGCTCCAAAAACTACGGAACCGATTTGAAAAATTCTTTCACCGTTTGATAGGTACCTACATTCTGCCGTTTTTTCCTAATATTGCGGGAATAAGAGAGCGACGCTCTAATATACAGGGTGTTAGGAAAAGTATCACTTTCCTTTTGACCAGGTATAGTGTTAGTGACGTAGAACACATTCCACGAAAAGTTAAGTTCAAAAAAAAAATGTTTCTCGTGGAATGTTCTACATCACTAACACTATACCTGGTTAAAAGGAAAGTGATACTTTTCCTAACACTCTGTATAATAATGATGCAGTCACTGCTAATACGAGCAAGATAATAATCTATACGAAATCAACTAGTTTTTGTCGTCAGTCTCGCTCGACGGCAATACAATCTGCATTTTTAACTCCAACTAAAACAAAGTCTATAATTTGTCGGTCATACAGAATAGCTGGATGGGCAATTGAATTTTTTTTTTTAATTGTTGGACATTCCGCGGGTTCCCAGCATTGTGACTTGAACTGGAGAGTGCCAGGAATGTATAGGAAAGTAACACTGTAATTTTAGATAATGGCAGATGCCACCTAGCGGCACACACCGTAGTTTTTTGTACCTAGACGCAGTGCTAAAAAGCTTATAGAAATTCTTGAAACATAGTATCATTCTTCCTATATTTTATTATTAAATGTGGTTATTGAATAAAGAAACGGCATTTTAACAGTAGATTATAATATAAGATGAATATATTACGCTATTTTAATTTAATATCATAGAGTTGATACCTAAAAGTATGTATTTTACCTGACATTTAACCTAAGCGACAATGTTTAACCGCAATAAGCACCCTTAGACCCAACAACTACTATCAACAAACATTATCAATTGAGTGTTCCGCTACATCATTATTATAATTCAATAAAAAAATAATATCTTCGTTTTATGGTTTTATAATTAAGTATTCTCGTCAAGTGCGAGTCGTACAAGAAGTGAAAGATTCCGTAAGCAAGATATTGCGTCAAAAACATTGGTGTGGTATCTTGTGTTATTTACTATTCTTGTTTTCATTTACATAGTTATTTATTTCCCATTAGAGGCTACCCGCGACTTCGTACGCATTTATGGACATATCTTGGAAAATGTACATGATAGGTATCTCCAATCTAAGCAAGTATATTACCTGTGTTACTCTGAACTGAAGTGTTATCTACAATATTGCGAAGCTTCATTAAAATCTGTTCGGTGGTGATTTTGCGTGAAAGAGTAACAAACATGTGTCTGTCTCTGTAACAACATCCATCCATCGGTAAAAACTTTAATATTTATAATAAAAGTTAGCAGGTATCTATATTACTATCGGTCATGATCAATTATTTATTTATATAATTATTTATTTATAATTATTTATTTATATTATAATTTAATGTGTTAAGGTTTTAGGTTAGAACCCTAAAACCTTAACACATTAGAAAAACCGCTAGCACCTTGAATCGCCATCACGACAATTACTAAAACATGTCTCTGAGTCTGCGGGCAAAGCTTAAGGGAAATTCGATAGAACTAGGTCCTTACCACACAGCCGTTAGGAGCGTATGCCTATAATAATGGAACAGATGTGGTCACCGCCGTGGGACAGCCATCCTAGATGTAATGAGAGCATGACTCGACGTAGCGACACTACGTAAGCGTTAGAAATGTAGTGGGGTGGACTGTCGATATGTTATAAAGTGACTAAAAATTGGTAACAAATGGTTTCTTCTGTTTTAATTGGTATTTGAGAGATTTTGACGAAGATTTAATGTCCGTACATCAAGCAAATAAAAATGAGGCTCCATATGGCACTGAGTTTAATATTCCTTGCAGTTTAGTTAACTAGCTTAATATTTGAAATCAGAGATTTTTCGTCACTTTACTTTCAAAGTCCAAGGGCAAAGTGAAATGACCTTGTATGAATATCTTCGTGATGTGAAACCGAGAAGGATAAATAAATCATCACATTTTCCACCTTTCTCCTATCGACAGCAAGTCCTAGTTCAAATAACCCCATCACTTCATAACGAGCACCTGTATCCCCCTGGCGCGCGCGCACCCGATCATTAGGTCGCTGCGCGTGATTGTCATTTGGCCCCGCCCCTCCGCCGCTCACAATTATTGTAATTCGTATCATTACAGCTCCATACGAGTGACGCGGACGAAGTCGTGAGGCTGAACTTGTTTTGTTGTACCTTAGATGCTTTAGTTACTAGTTATGTAAGGTTGTTAGAAGTGTTTTAGATTTGTATGATAATGGTCTGGAGATAGGTCGTTTAAAGCAGTTTAACTGTAACAATTAACAACATCACTTGCTAAAGGCATTTTTTACTTTTTGTCACCTAACTCTGAAAGTGCGGACTAATCTATGAATTTAGTAAAGCTTATTATGAAGTTTATAATAGCTTTGAAGACAAGACAAAATAGTTGCAGTTCGATCAATAATACCTAAGTCAGACTTCCCGACAAGAAACCAATCTCACTATGCAGGCGGAATTGTACGAGTATTACTCGTAGATTGGACACTGAAAGCATGTAGACATTTATTTTACACATATCAACCTTAATTTACGCACTTTTTCTGTCACGTCTTACGAGTACATTAATTCGAATCTAAATCCAACCTATGATGACATTGATGGTCGTCACAAAAAAACAGAAAGCGCTAAGATTGCGCGCCCGAGACAGCCTCAGTCATCAACTAACAAAAAACAATAGCATGTAACTGTAAAACGTAATTTACAGTCAATCTTTCAAACGTCACTTTTTTATTACCAACGATGAACTTAAAACAGAACGAAATAGAGTTGATTTTGAATCACAGACCTAAGTAAACCAAGAAAATGTCCCCATTTGTCGCAACGGTAGGCGTGGTGAACTACTAAAGGCATGAGTTGGATGATAATTTGTTTGCGTTCACCTCCTTCCTTATTCATATGGAGACAAGACTTTGAATTGCAATATCGAAAGTAAGCAGAAGTTGGTGGGAGCAGGCGAGAGGCAAGTGGTCGAAGCAATTTGGTCGATCGCCATTAGAAGAGTCGGCCAGTCCGCATATCAGTACATGTCATTATGTAGTCCACGGAGCGTGAATATGAAATCGTTGTGTAATGTAATGGGGCTGGCTTTGTTCTTTTGTCTCGCATTTCGTGAGGTGTCATTGAAGAAGATGGGTCACGGTGAAATCTTGACAAATAACAATAAGTGTGAGATTGGGTGTGATACTAGCTTGCTTTATTGGTTTGGAAAAACAATGAGGAACAATGCAATGGAAAACAAGACTAACATTGTCGCAAGAATGAAACATTTTTTCCCTTGGCTAATGGATAGCCCTATGTTAACAATTGGGGCTAACAAAAGATCTTCAAGGACTTTTTTGGAATAGATACATCAATAAATCCCGACTCTTTTCATCATTATTGTCTTGTGACGGCTCGCGTTGTTTTCACCTTTGGTTATTCAAGCAGTACGATATAGTACTGGTTGTATTACCCGTAATTTCTTAAATTGGTTTTTAATCCAAAATCACAAACTGTGATATTTCGAACGGTAGTTTGTTCTCAACACCGAATGCGAGGCAATAAATCGATGGGAAATTGCTTTGACATTTCCAGTGCGTCCCGCCCTCTTTGCGACATGACATTCTTGGAATAGTATCGTGAGATTGCGCAGCAATGTGATACTAATCTGTAATATATTCAAGCTGCTATCTATCTTGTTTATGAATGGTTTTATATCCGTGGTTAAGCTTTAGTTCTCTTCATTTACTTACTCGGATGTCATTCTGTAAATTATTTTTGTCATGTTTTCTGAAACTGTGATGCCTAATACCATACTCTATATTGTTTATTTAAATGCGAACGATCTGATATAAAATGATCTAATAGAAATAAGATTATGACTTAAAATTTTTACTTCTAGAATGATTTGGATTCTTAATAAAAGAAAGATAAATTAGTTATTCGACTACGACTATGAAAAGGCATAAAAGCAGTTACAAATTCATTTTTATATATAAATAATGAGTTACACATTACTTTTGCCGTTATAATCGCAATGTATAGCAACTAATCTTTAACTTACTTTCTACCAAAGTCTATTATCAGAGCTGTGTCTTTCACAACCGAGACAAATCGCATTCCATTCTGGTTCGATTATTCTGAAATACATCCATCAAAATTAAGGTAGACATCTTCATTATGGCGTCAAAAGAAGAGCCATGTATATCAGCTTACTAGCTACTTACTTACTTGCATTTAGAAATAATATTCATAGCCACAAATAGCTTTGAAATAGAGCTCAATTTATACTAAATATATGTTTATTAGTGGTGTTAATAGCGTGGTAAAGACAGATTTGTAACTGGACAAAGATTTATTTTGACGAATGTCCGAATGGCACTTAATGTTGAAGCAGAATTTCGTGGCTTGCACACGCTCTACTAAGTACAAAATTATGATCACATAACGGAATACTACCATGGATTGGTTATACAATCATCAACTGCTTTCTTAAACTCTTTTGTAAAATATGTTATCGTGTACAATATTAAAAGGTGGTGGGTTAAGATCCAGTGTCATAGTTGCAAACATTGCATTTACAAAAATATATTTGCTGTAATTGTAATGACAGCCCATCTATACCAACTTCCCCTGTGTCTGACTGTGGGACTAGTCAATCTTTGTCAATAAAAGACCATGAAATTATTACTTCCCTCTCACCTAATGTAATCAAAAATCAATGCACAAATTTAATTATTTATAGTGATGAAATAGGTAAAAATATGGGTTGCCACCTTAGCCAATATTATAACAATAATACTAATGTAATAAATAATTGTATGCCAGGGGCGGATTGTTCTCGGATTTTGGAGACAATTTTGTCATCAAAGTTTGAGAATAGTTCGGTACTGGTTATTTTAATAGGTAAACCTGGAAATGTAAACAGAGAGGACTTAGCGACATATGTTTCAAGATTAGATGAGATTACTAACATAAAAAAATAATTTTGTTTACATTTCCATTTTGCATTAATGCTAGCTATGATAATAATAATATAAGACATAATCAGAACATGATGCTACATAATTTGACATGCTATAATAATAAATTTCATTGTATAGATTTTAATTCGATTATTAAGAAATATTATTCAGTTAGAGGAAGGTTTTATCTTAATCGATTCTATCGAAGACAGATAGCATTGTCGCTGTCCTATTACTTAGATTCTGCCAATCTGTTGGTAAATTTGACGACTGCTTCTATTGAGCAGAGTAACAGAAATGACATTATTTATATATACCCCTCCTGTGATTCTAGTCATAATTATTCTAGTCATACTTATTCTAGTCAACACCAACCATCCGCTCTTTTGGCGGATTTGACTGCTCCTATAGAGCATTTAAATTAAGTGACCAGACAACAGAGACAGCTGTCTCTCGCAATGCTGCTATAGACATGCCCATGATAAATACTAAATCTATAAATACTATGAAACATGATTGTAATTTAAAACTTATTTCTCAGAATATTCAGGGCATGTTAAGTAAAATCCATGAGTTGGAACTTCTCTTGAGCTGTGACAAAATTGACATTATTTGCATTACTGAACACTGGCTCAACAGCAACCAACTCATGTTTAGTTTTGACAATCACCATGTTTGCAGTTCTTTCATAAGAAATAGTGCGGTTAGAGACTCTGGAGGTTCTTTAATCATTATTAAAAATTCTCTAAAATACAAGGAACGCACTGATATTGTAAATCTTTCGGTTGAACGTACCATTGAGATAGCTTGTATAGAATTGGAGCGGCTTGTTGTAATAAGCGTATATAGAAATCCTAACGGTTCTTATGATGTTTTTGAGGAAATTATGGAGACTGTTCTTCAAAAATTAAATAACACAAATAAGGGTATTATTGTCTGTGGAGACTTTAACATTGACCTTTTGGTGATGTCGGCCCTCTCGAAAAAGATTTTAACATTCTTCAAATGTTATAATCTAATTAATCTTTTTTTTGAACCCACTAGAATTACTGCTAGTTCGAAGACCTGTATTGATAATATATTTACAAACATAGAATCAACTAACTTGAGTGTAATAAATAAGTTAAGGTCTGATCATTGCGGCTTAAGGGCAGATTTTAATATTAATATTAATAAAACAATAAAAAATATTACATACATCCCAGTAAATGAGGCTAGATTAAATAAATTTAATGATAACGTTACCACAAAAATCTCAAATCTAGAATTTTGTGATGATGCAAATTTGTTATACAATAGGGTATTTAATGCCACTAAAATAGAATATGATAATATTTTTAAACCAAAATTACTGAAGGTTAACGATTGTCTCAAATTTAATGATTGGGCCACGACAGGAATTTTAATTAGTAGGAATAAACTATACAGCCTCTATGATGAAAAAACGGTGAATAATAGTGAGTCTTTCGTGGAATATGTGCGTAATTATTCTAAATTATTTAAACGTGTATGTAATGAGGCCAAATCTAGATTCATAAAAAATAAGATTGTTAATAGTAAGAATATTGCAAAATCAACTTGGCAAGTTATTAACCACGAGACTGGAAGAGTCAAACCACGCAACCTCGATTTTAAATTGAATATTGATGGTAACTGTATCAGTACAGACGCCGAGGTTGCCGAAGCTTTTGTTAAATTCTTCTCCGACATTCCAGTCTCGACCACCAAGGACCTGGATTCTTCTCCCACGCTTGCTGAATCTTTGTTGAAGCAGAACGTGGCCGAGTCCAACCAAGTCTTTGCATTTCGTCACGTCAATGCATATTCAATAGTAAAGGCCTTTAAATCGTTAACTATTAAAAAAACCGCTGATCTGCATGGCCTTTCCGTTACAATAGTTAATTCCATCATAAACTGCGTATCTAGCCATCTAGCTATGGTTTTTAATAAATGTATAGATGAGGGAATTTTTCCTGACCTAATGAAACACAGTAAAGTCATACCTTTGTTTAAAGCAGGCAGTAAGACTGACCCCACCAATTATAGACCTATATCTATATTGCCAACCTTAAGTAAAATATTTGAAAAACTAATCTTAGATCAACTACAATTTCACTTTTACTCCAATAAACTAATGCACCTGAAACAGTTTGGTTTTACCAGGGGTCGCTCAACAACCGACGCAGGTGTTGATTTAATAAAGTGTATATTTGATGCCTGGGAGAAGTCACACGACGCCTTGGGTGTCTTTTGCGATTTATCCAAGGCTTTCGATTGCGTTGATCATCGTACTTTGGTCAGGAAACTTCATTATTACGGTGTAAAGGACACCGCACTCAGCCTATTAGAATCTTACTTATATGGACGTGTACAGAGGGTTGATGTAAACGGCAAAGTGTCGAGTGGATCTGCGGTTAGCATGGGTGTCCCACAGGGCTCAATTCTCGGTCCTTTTCTCTTCGTAATTTATATTAATGATCTGCCAAGTCTTGTAAATAACTGTCATGATATAGTATTGTTTGCTGATGATACTTCTTTACTTTTTAAAGTTAGAAGACAACAGAATTTATATGACGACGTAAACAGTGCTATCAGTAAAGTAGTCGAGTGGTTTAATGCCAATAATCTAGTGCTTAATGAAAAGAAAACTAAATGTATTAAATTTACTTTGCCCAGTGTTGGACAAGTAACTACAGATATTAAGATGAAGGGACAGAGTTTGTGTCTTGTGGAAACAACCATATTCCTTGGTATTACTCTGGATTCTAAATTACAATGGGGCCCCCATATTGACAAGTTAGCAGATAAGCTCAGCTCTGCAGCTTATGCGGTTAAAAAAATAAGAAACCTGACAGATGTTCAAACTGCCAGGCTAGTTTACTTCAGCTACTTCCATAGTCTTATGTCCTACGGCATTCTGCTGTGGGGTCACGCCGCCGACTCTGAGCGCATCTTTGTTCTGCAGAAGCGTGCTATTCGATCGATTTATAAACTAGGTCCCAGGGAATCTCTTAGGGATGTTTTTAAAAATATTGACATATTAACACTAGCATCGCAATACATCTTCACTAATGTAATGTTTACAAAAAAAAATATACATCAATTTAAACAACTAAGTGATATACATACTGTTAATACTAGAATTAGGGATAAATTAGTGCCCCATGCTAGTCGACTAAAGAAAGTAAATAAGTCGTTTGTGGGTCAATGTATACGCTTTTACAACAAGATCCCTACCAGTATACGCGAACTACCCCTCAATAAATTCAAGGTTATTGTTAAACAAAAACTTAACAAAAAGGGATATTATAAAATTAACGATTATTTAGATGACTCAAATCCATGGGATTGACCTGCTCTTCTATCAAGCTTTCTCTAGCATACCTGTTCTCATACAATTGTGAATTACTTACATTCCTTAAATTATATGAATGTTATTGTGTTGTAAAAATGTTGCCTCTGCAGTATTTTGGTAGGTATGGTATCTGTAATTCTGTAATAGCTAAGCTTTCTTATGAATAAGGCGAAACGTGTGATATGTCATGCTCGCTTACGCCGTTGCAGTGGTGGCGCTGTGTGTCGGGTCTCCTACTTCCCTAAAATATGTGGAAGGGGTTGATGGCTGGCACATGCGTTGAGACCTGTGTGAAGGTGCTGCTGTGATGGCCGGTCATGTCATGCGGATCCCATCAAACTAAGCATTTCACTTCTTTGTTTCCCATTTGCTTGCCTTACTTTTTCCTGGATATTGTGGGGTCAAATTTTTATTATTTATTTATGGATAGCTGTTTTGAAATATTAATTTGATTATATGTTTCTGTGTTTATGCCTGAGATTTGTAAAACTTAAATTAAAAAGAGCAACCCTACAGAGTTTCTTGCTAGGTTCTTCTCTGGGGAAACTGCACTCTTGCGAATCTAGCATTAACTTTAAAAAATGACCCGTCTTAAGTGTTGTCAAAACCTACAGGATTAAATGATTTTCATTTCATTTCAAACATTCAAAGTACCTACACAATGTACCCGCCGATAACCCAATGGTTGTTTTCACGTTGTTTTAGTAAAAATACAGCAAGGAAAGTAAGTATTTAAAAATACAAGTAAGTATACTCTTTTCAAGATTTATTTACATAAGTTCAATGTCAATGAGTCAAAAGTCATTCAACGAACGAACAAGAAACTTCAACGATGCACAGCTTATCACCGTGAGACAAAACCTGTACCTTCATAAATACCTACCTACTTATACCTTACATAACAAAATAACATAACATTTAAAAAATCGCGCATCAAGCCACAACCTCGACTAATAACCGTTTACGCAGTGCGTACTTGCCGCGGGGCGGCGCGCGCGCATCTGATTGATGCGTTTATAATTATGGCGCGCTTTTGCGCTCGTTGCGCGGGAAAATATCATTTGCATGGTGCGCCTTAATGCCGGGAACGTGAACATGGGCCCTTAAGTGACGCCCATTTACAGAACGGCGACGGCTTGCTAGATAAAAGAGTAAAGGTTGTAGAGAGACTAGTTCAATGTCCTTCGAGGTTGAAAGGCTTTTATGGTATGAATACTCTGCTCTACATCTGAGAAGGAATTTATAGTACACGCATTTTTACTTATTTTAAAGGAAATCGCTGATACGTTCTTTTAGGGCTTTAAAAATAGTAAGCAAAAAATCGATCTGTTAAATGTCCTGTGCTGGGACTCAACAGATACGGCATATTTGACAGTAAACTGTCAAGTCCTGTACTGGGACTCTCAACAGACAAGGCAGTGTTAATTTAAGTACTTACCTAATACAAAATCTGTTTAATGACTGTGAATTTTACCATATTTTTATGTGCTTGATAGTAATTAGAATACCTAAAGCCTAAAACCAAAAACCCTTTTTCTCACGCTATATCCCCCCGCATTTAAAAACTATCAGCAAAGTCATCAATATTTGCGTAGTGCATAGAGCTGTAGTCATACTAGATACATTCATAGTGTTGTGCCGCGCCCGCAGGCGACACGCGTTCGATTATTCATAAGAGAGGTGTCGATCTGTACACGCGAGTATTTTCTGTTTTTCAGACTATATTTTTCCAACAACGAAAAACGTTTTCGAATATTTTTTGACGAGCGCGCTTGAATCCGATTTGTATCGTAGTGTAGAGGGAAAAAACATGACTTTTTTTGGAATTTGTTTTTTTCAATGAACATGAAACTTTTTGTTTAAAAGGAAATATTTGCCTGGTTGAACTAAAAAATATACTTAGGTCAACAAATTGTAGAGTGGATGGAAAATTTAAAAAAAGATATACTCATTAATGTCATTATTTTTCAAAAAATAAAAAAGTAATAAGTAAGTACTTATGATAAACATAAAAATATACTCTTGACAATCAAAATCCAACCAACATCAAACATTTCTTCACACGTTCTCTCCACTGACAGGACACTCGAAGTTTTTATGTTTTTTAAACTCCGGCGCACCGTTTGATCGGAGTGATTTGACAATAAGTGAGTGAGCTTGTTTGACACTATGGAGCGTATCAGAGAAATCTCCATTAACGACAGCCGATGAAAAAATCGTCGGTGAAGCCAAGTGAATTGTTAATCGCTGAATCTGATACTAATGGGGAGGTTGATAGAGTTCGTAAAGAGGTGGAGTGGTGTTAAGATAATTTTGGATTCAAAGGTATTTTGGTTAGTGAAAATATTAATAATATTGGAGTAAATTTATTAGAATCTTGAGTAAAACGTTTTGTCTGCAGAAAATTGAAGATGATACGTATCACACACGACCAGAAAAAGACACAAAATATATGTGATTTCGATTACATTAGACATATTAAATGAGACTAATTTAGAACAACAACCTACTTACAAGAGAATACACCATTTTCAAAATTAAAAAGACTACTTTGTAGTGAAAATGTAATATTGATTACCTACGAATAAATACTTTTGGACTTTATAAATATTATCATAAAGCCTTAGTGGTCGATTAAACCACGACTCCAAATCTTCCCACCTCCTGTCTGCCCATCTCGACACATCACGGCGTCTCGCCACCTAACGAACTTCCAAATGGGAGCTGCCGTATCAATGCCAATCAGATGCATTATCTGTACCGTCACGTTAATGTACTGTGTACGCTGTACGTATAGTGTGGTAGCCAACAGGTCAATTCTTTTGGTTTAGAATCACTGTTAAAGATACGAACATTGGGTAAAGGTTTATCTACACAGATCCGGGCCGTGGCCCATCAGGAGGGAAAACAAAACGTCGTCGTCATGACAACGTGTCCGGGCCATGTCCGGTACGTGTCAGGGAAAAATTATCATTCACACACGTTGTCATGACGACGTTTTGTTTTCCCTCCTGACGGGCCACGGCCCGGACACGTCCCAGGCACGGCCCGGATCTGAGTAGATAGACCGGTCGGAAACGGTAGTATGAAAAGTTCACTTAAAAAGTTGATTTATATTAGGAGATTCCTAATTTGATGCAAATATTTAAACAGATCAATTTATAATAAACAATAAAGACTCACTCTCCCTTATTACAAAATGAGTTTTAAAGTTAGTTCGATTTTAATTCGTTTAGTTTGAAGTTTTGTCAATAGCATAAACTACTATGTTCACTATGTTAACCTACTACGTATGTGTTATACTATGTTCATAGGCAATGATCAGTTTCGTTTAAAATAAAGCTAAGTTAGGACTAAAAAAATTAGGACTTCTTTGGTTATATAAAAAAAATCAGAGGTATTTTAAGTAATATCTTTCAAACACATAACAATGCTGTACGTGTATGATTTTGTATGAGGGATTGTTGACATATTCAGCTCCGACATTATTTCTTGACCACTTATGACTTGCTTTTATAAATCCTTATTTCTAACTTATCCTTATGGCACAATGACATAAACTTTTCTCCCTCCCTCATTATCATTTTAAGATCCGTCCCGAAGGACCAGAGTGACTCCGAGATTTACCCGAGATTGTCGTTTTTAATTACAACTTTGATAATGACTACGACTACCAGTGAGTGATAGTTATGGTAATTTCTATAAAAGCTGCCGCTTTGATATTCCTTTGTCGTTTCTTTGATTGGTTAGTATGGAGAAGGATTATTTTTTGTTAAATTGAGGGTAACTTTGCGACAGATTCGTCTGATTTTGAATTAGGATAATTGGAGAAACACCGACGCTGCTGTGATGAATATAAAACCCATCAAAATATAAGTTCATAAACATTTTTGGCAGGTCATTTTTAATCTCACTAACATATAAATAAAATTTTAAAAGACACCTTCGAATGCTAAAATTTTGATAATAAATACCTCAGTATAAAATATTTTTACAATTTCACCTTATTGTTAGGATTTATTTAGAACTATTTCCTCAAAATAACATTTAAAAATCTATTTCTACTTTCAACTTTCAAAACCCTCTGCCACACTCGCAGTAGCAACCTTCAAACAGCCGAAAGCCGATGACTTGCACAAATATAACCCTGACGATGATGTATGTTCCCTTCGTAATGAGAGCCAGGATCTGTCGGGATGTCTACCGCACTCGGCAGGGTTGCCATGTGTTAGGTCGGTGTGAAATGTATGCGCATAGTTTTGTTTGGAGTTTTCTAATGATTATTGTAGATGGAGGTTGGTTTCGGAAGCTTAATATGTAATGTTAATAGTATACTAAGCATAATCTTGTGCTCTGCTTAGTACATAATGTTGATACTAACATGTACTAAACGTATCTTGTACAGTCAAGTGCACATCACTTCATAGCCGTAAAATAGTGATACCATAAAAATATTGTAAAGATTGATTTGCAGTTAACTGTTTTATGGGATAAACTGAAACAAAGTCATTTGTTGTTTTTATAAGTAGGTAAGTTATTTTAGATCAAGAATGTGATGATCGTGTGGTTTTAGTTGTAAAATGATAAAACTGGCTAAACAAAGATAGATATATTAATAAATTTAATTTTTATCACTACGTCGGTAAATTCCAAGCAGATCGTCAATTGTCACTTGCTACTGACATTCATTCAATCATTATTTCGAACGCACTCTGACACAATAGTAAAGCACATTTCAAACCCCCATCATAAGATCCTGTTACGTCATCACTACCGTCCAACCGCCACTGAATAGTGAAAAAGACATTATTCCAAATTTGAACTGCAATTTATCAAGCCTGATCCTCTCTTTGACCCACCGTGTTATGACAAGATGAAATATATCCGCCGATGATATTCCAAATTCGAATCTTAGATACATTTGTGCTTCTTTTTTCAAATATTTTTCTTTTTTATGGCAGCGGTGACTGGTGACAAAGGCCAGTAAGATATTAAGCTGCCGTGGAGATGTGACATACGAGGACAATGTGTCGATGAGTGATGATTTTCAAATTTAGAACGATTTGACTCTCTTTTGTTGCTTCGTTAGGGGGTGGTCGAAAAAAAAAACTAAAAGTAATCTATTCTGAAACTATTATTGTTTAAAATAAATATTTTGAATAAAAACGAATGTACCGTACTTTTAACTATGTGCAAATTTCATAATTTTTGTAACTTAAACAAAATAATCAAAATATCGATAGAAGATTGTGGTAATAATTTAGATATAAAAGTTACTACTAGTGCTGTATTATCAATTCTTGTCAAAAAAAGGACACATTTGTTTTTGACCTTACTTTCAACATAAAAACAATCTTCAAGATGTACTTAGTTAATAAAATACTAAATAACCTATGTTCTTCTGTCGCTGTTTCCCATAGCTTGAACAGAACTCATAACATCCCAATACAAAGGGAACCGCGATCGTTTGCGGCCAGACCTTCATTGCTCACGATGACATTCACAAAAACAATATATCTAGCAGAATATGGAAGAATATCAGATGTTTCTCTGTTCCGAGATAATATTTTTCAGTTTTTTATTAGTGATTGTACTAAGTTATTATTATATTAACATATTTCTCTGTTTTGTAAATAACAATAGGAACCTAATTAAATCAAATACCTACCTACTTATCCATAAATACCTAATAAACCAAAACTGACTGAAAGATTGAGTTTATATTGTTTTATAGAAAAATATGTATAAAGCAGTAGATATATCAAAACCATCTAGGTACACACTTAACAAAACTTAGGTACCTACAAGCTTATTTTACAATAACGTGAGCAAATTATAAAAACCCGATCATAAAACAACTGATGACAACCTTCACCCACTCATTACCCGCGCTACGTGTGACGGCTTTAATAATAAACGATTATCTAAAAATTACCAATTTACTGCACACAGTCGTCGAATAAAAATCGAAATTGTAATTTCCTGGCAAGGCCTGATCGAGGGACACCAATTTGCGGTCACCGACTGATTACCAATACAATACTTCGACCAACACTCGATGACACTTTACACAAAGTATCAACTACCATATGTCTTTGGGATAGAGTTGGTATTATAGCAGTGTATCAAAGGAAGTAAAGGTTTTACAAGGGCCAATTGGTTTTGTCCAAATTCGTCACGTGCGCGGACATCTGTCGCCCGGTGTAATCGAGTCGATCGAGACGGTTGCATAATTCGACACGATGACAATACGAATCGATGTTTTCGACGTGATTATACGTAATATCGGTCCCCCCAATCCAGTAAATTGGTATGTACGTGTGTTGATGACACGTCGAATTATAAAGATCGATAGTTTCGATTTTAATTTCGTTTCAGTAACCGAAACACATATTTCTTAAGAATTTTATACTTCGTTAAAAATGCATGAAAGTAACACCCCATAAATATAAACACTTTATTTAAATTGCGAAATGAAAAATTGACCCTCAAAAGTTATTTAAACATCATCCATATTAAAATTCCATTTTAAAGACAGCTACAATTCATTAGCTAAATAAAGCTGCGATATTTCTCCAGTAAATTGGCACCCTCACTGTTGATTAATAAGCCGCAAATTAAATGAAGCTCCTTTGACAGCGTCAATTTTCTCGACGGTTACACAGGAGGTTACCCCTAAAAATCCACTTAGAGCGAGTCTATTTGAAATTTTGATCGACTCACAACATGACACCTATTTTCGATGCAAATTGTCAAAGAGATCTTGGGTATGGTTTACATGCGGATAAAATTGAGTTTGCGAGTTTAGTTCATATCCTCGAGGAATATGAAATGTGAGTTTATAATCTGATCAGTGATGATTATAGTATTGTTTCTCTTTGACTATTTTTTTATAACTAGACACTTACGATATATGACAAGAAAATTATGTCACCTTTCTATAACAAGTTTACTTAAGCAGCTAGGTATTTGAGTTTTATCTGTGGTTTTTATATTACTATTTAACTGTATAATATAATTAAAACCTAGCTCACCATGATACCCAAAATGTAACCAAAATGCAATGCTATAAACATAGAAAAAGTATTTCCAGCGACATGTAACCACCAGCTAAAACATTTTACGCGTCGCCCCCAATTTTGCATGGGCCGGATTGTCTCATACGTCAAATTGTCACGAACCCGACGTTGATCGATGGTTGCACCTGTTTTGAGCGAATCAACAACCCTTACACAGACTTCATTGCATGTCGGTTGCAAGGGCTTGAGAAAAATGAGATTTATATACGTGTACTTGAGTAAATCTATCTTGCGACCAAGAGATAGATTGTTATTAAATTTAGGTGGTTACTTAGATAGAACACTTTTTGGAAGGAGACAGTGAAATATAAATCAGGCAGTAAAGATTCATAAAGTACTGTTTGCTAGACATATACTTGGACTAGATTTATACTATTAAACCCACATAGAAATTCATCAACATAATGACAACAAAAACATTAGGTATGTACTTATAAATAGCCCCAGTACTTTCGTGCGTAAGTGCACCCATTCGCGAACACGTGATTTTCAATTGTTTCTAGAGTTCTTTTTACGTGGCGCGCCCTATACATGATGAATGACAATACTTTTCAGATAAGGAAATAACATAAAACAATAGAAAGATACGTTTTTCGTGATTAGGTTCATTTATTTAACTCAAAATTAAAATACTTACAGAACTGAAAACTAACTGACTGACTTTCGTTATAGGGATTCGAATTAGGCATAGCTACCTATGTTTTATTTATTTTAGTAGACAACACCTAGGTTAATTAATAACAATTAAAACGACCAAACAAAAAATCTATAATCCGATGCATATCACATGTAAAATGATGACAAGCTAATTTGACATCATTACAGTAAAGTACATATTAATGACTTTTTAAGAAGGATAATAAAAAAATATCTCTGACATTAAAAAGCCGACTCGAAATCAAAGGATACGTTCAATCGTATCGCATGACGTGACAATTCTTTTGTCAACTTTCCGCTATTATAATATGCTGTTACTATTTCAATCGAATTTCGACTCTACTGATCCTATTTATGATTCATCATATTTGGAAAATATATATTGGACTATTATTTTCGGTACCACTCGCTTTCGATATCAATTTTCACGGTTTAGTAAGGTAGGTTTAGCATTTTACCAATCTAACTAGTAGTTTGCGTCTGTGTACTAAAATTATATTTCTGAGTTTAAGGCCCTGTTTAAAAAATACAATACTTACCTACTTAAAAAATACTTCTTAAAAGACCTACTTAAAAAATGTATCCGTCTGATATTTTATACCTGTCATTTAAAAAAAGTCATGTTTTATGAAATAGACATAGGCTTATTTGTCAGATAAATTTTATCTGTCGATGGTGGAACAGGGACCAAATCGATTTATTTTTCTCGTTTCATCCTTATTTTCCTTCGACTGTCCTTAATTCAAATAGCAGGTTAAAACTCTGTCGGTCGCATTTATGATTTAAAGAATGATGAAATTGTCAAAAAGTGCTGATATAATTTCAATATCATTTCGGGATTAAGACCACCCAAAGTTACGTGAATAGGTTCGTTATACTTGTGTTGAGTTGTTATTTTTATGACAGTTGACATCGGTGAAAGGTTAATATAAGCATCGTCATGATTCCTAGTAAGAATAATAAAATTCCGTGTTTATTTTTCGTATTATGTTTTGAATTCATCGATATCGATAATATTTTTGGACGAAATTGGCAGCCCTATAAAAATATCATATAAAATATTTTTTTTCAAAATACTTCACTAATTACAATCTATAAAAAATATATGTCTTTAGAAGAAAATAGTTTATTTTTCCCTGCAGTATAAAGAAGATGCTTTTATGATCACCCGTTCCAAAATTCTTTAAGTATCATTTTTGAATCAATCAGCTTTGGAACTCCCGCGTCATTAGTCTGCCTCCTATATAATTACCGGCGGAGATTCGTCAGCGATCCTTCAATGACGTCAGCAAATCTAGGACACAATAGTAAATCAACGTCAAATGTCAACTTGGCCCCTTCCTATCTCCTATTATCAACATAACCAGTCTTACAAGACCCTCTCCTTCCGTGACTATTGTCTTTGCAGGAACATCTTCTAGTGTAGCTTTCAGATGACAAGGGTCTAAATAACTGGTTGATATAGTGACTAGCATTTCTTCTGTCGCCTACCCACTTACTCTTAATGATAATATTAATGTTATCTTTGAAAGCAATCTTTTGGAAGTGCTGAGGACAGGATTGACTTTTGAATCGCAAATTGTGAGAGGACAAGAGCACAATAACTCGACTCGTGAATGGAGCTGTCTTTAGCCGCATTGTTAGGTCTCAGCTCTACTCTTAAGTAGTCTATTTTCTTTTCTTTATGCCTAATTTCTTTGTGTCTAATTTAGAAACTTGTTGTTTAACCGAATCTGTATTTAGTATAGTTTTAAAGATATACATATGTAAATAGTTTTAAGCTCATAGGTATTAATTCCAAAATTTTCAATTTTCCATCGGCTCCTGATTGATTCTTTTCCAAACTATTTGTTGCAGCTTATTTTTTTTACCAAATAATTAATTTTGAACTGTAACGCAATCTTCACAGACAAAGCTACAGTTTCAATTGATAACCGCACAATCTGAAACTCATGTGCCTACGAATGTTTCCAGTTCCACACAAAATATTTACATAACAATCCCTTTTAAAATTCAAACGACCCGTAACATTTGAAGTGTACAATTTTCCACACCAATTCCGTATTTATCCCCCGAGATAATCCACGAATGCAAGGCACGAAGGTAAAGTCTCTGCCATATATTGAGACATAAATTTTTCATTCCGCCACCGGCCACTTCTGATAACCCACTTGACCAGTGCGTCCCTAGGGATGCATAAAGGACTTCTCTTGTATAAGGAATCACATATTTCATAACGTTTCAGTTTGTTTAGGGTGGGGAAGTGTGAATTGTCGATATCGATAGTGATAAAAATATCTATCAGACCGCGTTTTTATTTGTCACCTGTCCTATCCAATTAATTATCAGAAGATTGGGTCCGTTATGTATGAATAGCTTTATGTAAAATGTTTTTTTAATTATTTACATAATTCGACATACTCATAGCAAGTGAAAACGAACTGTGTGAGTTTATTTTCAAATTCAATCCTGTATTACAACAATGGCAACCCAATAAAGTACAAGTGAACGCGTATTAAGACCTTAAAGGCGTAAATAAGCATCTATTCTTAATACAACTTAATTTAATATCTACTTGTAGCACTGCGTAACGCCTTAGGTATAATTTAACAATAAGTAATTTATCAACGAAGTAGGCAGAGTTTGTCTGTACCTTGTACCCTTTTTGCCTATCGCAATATTTAGTGCCTCAGTTTGTATTTAACTTTCAGCAAGTGGAAGGAGCTCTGAATTTATTTGATTAAATTATACATATAGTTAGGTTAATAATGTTCAATATGTTTATTTAATGTGTCGACTGAAAAGCTTACAGCGTTTGTTTTAATGTTCTATCCACTATCCTTATGTGACTATCGATAGATATGATGTAACAACACTAGTCCAGCCCCAAGAACACGTCCTGTTCACACCCCCGATTTTTTTGTATCGTCGCACAAAGGCCTGAGGGCTACCGGACGGACAATAATAAATATTTTGACGATAACCCATAAATATCCTTCCTTTATGAATAACAAAACTAGTGCCGCAACGTAAAGGGTGTAATTTCTCGCATTTTATGGACATTTTCTTTTTATTATAAATTGCTGACTATTTATTTGGAGGGGCCGTATGAATTTTTAAGTAAATGCCTTGAGGTTAGTATGAAGTAATGTTATTTGTATGAAATAAGTATAGTATGTAATAGTATTAAATAAAGTTATTGTATAACCACAACTTTAAAATATTGTTAAGCCATTTACCTAGCTATTTTTTGTATTCAAGGTATGTACACAGATCCGGGCCGTGTCCGGGCCGTGGGCCGTCAGGAGGGAAAACAATACGTCGTCGTCATGACAACGTGTCCGGGCCTTGTCCGGGACGTGTCAGGAAAAAATATCATTCCCTTATAGACCTTTAGGAATTTGAAATCATTTTAGCTGCTTAAGTTCCACTTTCATCAACTTTGTCATATCTAAATTGTTAGAAATACAAAACTATTTTGTAACCACTAACATAAATAGAATAAGCGTACATTATGGTGTACTTACACACATTTACCTCAAGCCAGCAAGACGTACGTCAAGCTGAAAGTGACAAAGCCGGAAATTGCAAGCAAGAGGCCTCGCAGTGTCCGCCAATCCACGTACCATAGCTTACAGTTTTCTAGATACCGCATGTTAAGTTTCAAGGAATTTTCAAGATTATTTATTCATTAATAGTCAAAACTCTCAAATAATCTTTATATCATATAATGTAATAGTTTTCCTCAGTAAAGAATCTAGCAAGAAACTCTGTTGAGTTGCTTTCTTCAAGTATTTTTTTACAATTTTTATAAACACACAGCTACAATTAGGTATTTACATTCCAAGGAAGTGTTCTTAAATTTAAAAAAAACGTTACCAACTTCAAAATAATGTTTTACCTTCTTATCAGCCTTTTTTATCCGATTTCAAACTAAAAACCAGCAAAAAAGGAGGTGGTTCTCATTTCGAGTTTTTTTTTTTTGTAAAGTAAACAATCTTTTAGGTTACAAATACAACACCACATCTAGTCTCCTAAACCAACGTTCATCTATGTCGGCACAACACGCGACACCGCAGGACTGCGCCGTGAAATTGCGCAGCTAATGCGTTTGTTATATGCACTTGTGAGAGTACCATCTCTTTGGTTAGGTTGGAGAGAAAAGTTACCTTAATTATTGCGGTGAAGGAATATGTGTTTAAATCTAAGTGTTTACAGCAAAGGGCGATAAATAATGTACATCGGCAATCATCACATATTTCCGAACACAAACGAATGGCAATTGACATGTAGGTACATCAATTATTATATCATTCGTTCATCAGAATTTAAATCTCATTTGAACCACGACTGACAAAATAAACGTCACAGTGTGAAAAACACAGATGTCGCTGCACGAATTTGAAATAAGTCGATTGCCTCTTTCCAAAGATCGATGATATCTAAAATGCTAAACGGCCCAGTGAGACGTTTAGCTAGACATAGAGTTTGTCATCACTACCTTTGAGTATAGAATATATAAGGAGGTGCCATACAGTCTGGATTTGCGTGCCTGGTCTGGCGCAAAATGGCTACCTTTTTGTATGGAATTTCTTATCGTTTGACAGGTCAACTACCAAGAAAACTATAAAAAACTTGCGCCAACCTTGGCACGCTGTCAAATGGGGCCACTCCTTTATATTCCTTCCTCATTGATCACTGCGGTTTAGAACCTAAGCTATAAAAAAGTATACCTACGTATGTCTATTGACAAACTTTTTTATATTCAATCACTGAGTGGCCAGCATGTAGCCTACAAAATTCATTTTAATGTAAAATACAAAAGTTCAGCTCTTCATTTTTAAATAGAACTATTATTTTAAAAAGGTCCAACGAATCATGATCAGGGGTTGCCAACCTTTTATACAAAATAAAATGCGATAGGTACCTGTAGTAATTTGTATTAAGTAGCCATTTCGATTATGAATGTACTTTTTACTTTTTAAAACCATTCTCGTATGAATAGGCAATGACATGAAAGGGCCAATCTGGTAAGTGGCCCTTTTAGACCTTTTCTGAAAAGGGTCAATCGTCCAAAGGGATGTTTTTCAATCAATTTGTCTTCTTTGATCTCGATATATCGAAATTACAAGGCTGTTTCATATAATAAGTATGTTTTAAAAAATAAATATTAAAAATACTTTTTATTTTTTTGCAGCTGGTAGGTAATATTTTTTTGGAATTATCAATAATTTTCAAATATTTCCAAGAATTTTCTTTTAACAAAAAGTCAGACAATAGATAAATACCTACTTAGTTAAAAGAAAAATAGCATCACTACTTCATAAGGCATGCCACTGAAAACAAAAGCCAAACCACGATTTATCAAAACACCAAGAAAATTAAATCAAATCATTAAAGAGGTAAATTATTTGAAAAATGCAAAACGTTCCTTTTTTAATTTTTCAAGAAAAAAAGAGCGGGAACATTATAAAATGATTGATGTCAGAGGATGGAACGCAAAAGGAACTTTGATCCCGTATACAAGGGACTCCGCCCACCTTTTGAACCGTACTTTTAAAAGACCTTTAACTTAAATAAAAAGACCTCTGATTTAATACCATCGATAAGGGTTTAAAGCTCTATTTATAATAGCTGGTGTCATAATTGGAGCGTCTCGTTAAACATTTTTAATCAAGCACCAAAGGTTTATGAGCTCTTTATGACAACATTCCTGAGTAATATCTCGTTTTTGCTCTGCTTTTAAAATAAGGACAATATTTATTTTAACGGCCATACGACAGCTTACCTGGTTTTCATATGAGCAATAATGAACGTCGCGAGTCACTGCGAGTACAAGAAGCTTAATATGATTCTTTTGTGATTTCTTCAAGCTCAAACGTAGAGCACTTTTGATAAAATTTGTTATGAAGATAGATGATACTTTGAATTAACTAAGGATATCTTTCTTATCAGTACTTTTAACGTGTCCACTACAGGAGGACGGGCCTATTCTCATACGAGAGTGATTTACAATAATTTCTAACTTGAGATGACGTGTAATTATATTAGAGACACAGCTAGTTTTTAATACAAAATTTACAGAATAAAATTCTATGTAACTAAGATTTAATTGTACAAACTTATGTTATTTTTATACCTGTAGGACATTGCCTTAACATAGTTATGTGGTGAAGAGAAAGAAAGAACGAAAGAAATATTTATTTTAATAAATATGGTACATGATTATGGTGTTAAAATAAATAGTGTTTCACATATTTAGTCATATCAGTCATACAATAGTTACCTAAAAACTAAGATTCTATCGGTAAAACACATTTTTTTTAAATAAAACTCAATTTAAGTAGCTGAAAATATTCATTAAGGGTGTAATGACATTTTTTCATCAACCAGATGCGTATTTCTTTGAGAAAACTGTACTAGAATTCGACAGGTTTCTGATTTCAAATGATATAATATTATTATACACATACAGTAACTACCATAACAGCGATACAAGGATCGCAAACTCTTTTGTATTGTTTACCAACGGAAATAACCACTCAAATAGCTTTCATTACACAAACGTCTTCCTATTTGTACCAGTAACACAGTTATTTTACTGTAAAAAAGTTAATTTAAAGTACTGGATGTCACGTCAAACATAAACAACTTTGTAGTCACGCTAGCGTATTTACTGATTGACATACTGAATTAATTCTATTTCTAATCAAGTGAATTTTGTTTTACAAAAAAAAAATACCGAATTGAGAACCTCTTCCACTATTTTGTATGTTTATTTTTAGTTGGAAGTCGGTTAAAAATACGCTCTCTTAAGCAAAAACTAGATAGGTAGGTACTGAACTGATTTTAACGAAACTTGGCAATGTAAATTATAGGTACATCAGAATAAGACTCATATTATAAGTAAGTAAGTAAGTAAATATTTATTTCCAGTCCAATATAAATGTAAGTACAGAAACAAAACAAAATTAACAAAATTAAAAACAAAGTAACAAAATTAAACACAAAACAAAATAAAAAAGGAACTTAAAACTTAGAATCTTGAAACTGAACATAAAAATAGAACGGAGAAACAAGAATGAGAAAAAAGATAGGTATGGACTGGAAAATGGTGTTCACTCAGCATAGTGTCATGTCAATTATGTTTATATATGATTTTGTTCCTAGTTAAGACGATAAATACAGACGAAATCGTGGACAACCTCCAGTGGGTACTTATGTAGGTACCTACATAACTTTAATTACGAAGATCCTAGAATAACCTTTTTATCATTTCCATCAGTTCATTACAACGTAATAATAATAATCTACGTCAAATTGTCAAAATTTTCCACCACATGAAGGTCTTTAGAACGTAAACAATTAAATTATGATAATTATAATAAATGTCAGCTTAATTATTTTAATGTTATTGTGAGATTGTGATGTAGCTACCTACGACGAATTAGCATAATTATAATTAATAACTCGAATTGATATAGCGGAAAGGACATTTTTTATTGCAAATATGTCACTTGCAATGAGCAGGAACATTTATTGTACAAAAATATCTTAAAAGTACTTTACACGTTCAAAAATTATAAAAAAATCATGAAAGTTTGCATAACTTATCTTATAAAATTAATTTAACTTATTTACCTAGCCATCTGTGTCCTCATGCTGGTCAGCTTCTACTTCTCCACGTTTCTGTATTCTGGAGAAATTATAGCCACAACAATTCGTTCGTTCCCCACCGAGGGGCACGAGCCTACTCTCATACAGAGTGATTAGGCCGTAATCCACCACGCTGGCCAAGTGCGGGTTGGCGGATTTCACATACACCTTCGAATTTCTCCTCTGGTGTATGTAGGTTTCCTCACGATGTTTTCCTTCACCGTTAGCAAGTGGTAATCGAATAAATTGATCCGTACATGAGAAATAAACTCAGAGGTACGGGCCCCCGCCAGGATTCGAACTCACGCCCTCAGAATTCGAGGCAAGCGTTCTACCAACTGGGCTACCACCGCTTCTAAACACAACAATTACTAACATCTAAAAATATGCCTAAACACAGTTTTCTTTATAAAATTAATATTAAACCTTAAACAATATTAAGACACTCAACAACCTATGTCAACCTATGACAATCTATTTTTTTATTCTATCAGTACCTAAACAATCTATGACCAACTGACCATAAACAATAAATCATTATAAACTTCTTACTAAAGTACCTTCCTATAAGGTGAAATACTCGCAAGAGTTAATTTGAGACTCTATTTATATAACCGCAGTTATAAATAGAGTTTCAGGTTAGCTGTTAGTAATGGTAAGGTAAGGGTGCGCGGCGACGCGTGCGCAACACCGGATTTGTCATGCTCCGTGACAATTGGATGAAAAAATTTACGAACATTTAGAGGGCTGTCAATCAATTGATATTATTAAATATATTTTTGGTTTTTAAAAAGGCGAATTTTCCATACATTTTTGTAGTTTATTTGCTTGGGATTATGCAATATATCTAAAAGATAGATAAAAATAATTAAAAAATAAATTTAAATAGTTTATGTACCTACAGCCAAGTATTTTTTGTTTCTATTCACAAAAAATGCCACTTGTATTCAATGTAAGATTAGGAATTTCGTAGGTGATAATTTCTCTTTCTACTGAAAGAAACAAAGTAAAGAAAAAAACAAAAAAAACTGTTAAAATAAAATTAGGTATATAGTCTGCCTGCTGAAATTATAACATAAGTAGTATTTTGCAATTTCCTTTTAAAATTCATCAAATGAGATAAAAATGAAATATTAAAATAATGAATTAAGTAATTATTGCGTGTCAACCCTGGTTATAAAATGGACCTGTTACGTGGCGTGCAGTGGACGATAAGTAACCGCGATCTGTTAATAAATACCATTCTTGTTGTTGCTCTTTGTCGCAGGTGCGGACTTCATACGACGAATTTTAAATATTAAATTAATTATTTACTTCTATTTTTTTATCAACATTTTTATTTTATATTTGTTAGAACCTTCCACATTATTTTTGCATGACCAATGTGTAAAAAAGGTAAGTAGAATCAAAAACTTACTTAAATTTATTAAAAGGCAATTAAAATGTAAAGCTTCATTACTTAACGGTACATACTGAAAATTTTAATTTTATCAGCTGATAAGGTATAAAGAAACTAATAGTTTTGATTGTTTGTTAAAACGTTATTTAATAGATACGACAGCATTATATCAAAATTAAAGTACATACTGAGTTTTCTTTTTCTTTGCAAACAACGGTGTTTTGATGGAAAGTAACTGGGATAAAATTATTTAAATAGTAGCTGTCTTCTTTCTCTAGATAAATGTTATAATTTAATCGCTACTCTATTGTTTATTTTATATTTTTTAAGATCTTTAATCAACTGTCTCTAACTAAATCAAATACTTACATAACACAAATTCGCCGTAGCAAGCCAGCACTGATCGCAAGTGCACAAATTGCATTATTCATGAATGCGCTCGGCCGCGTCGGTCACCGAACGGCGACGAACGGAGCCGAGCGGAACTAAGGAAAACACCGTCTCAGTACTGACTTCTTTCTTCCTTCTATTTGCTTAGATTATGATGTTTATTTTTTAAATAATTCTTAACAGTAAAAGAATAATAAATCGTGGATTTAGGTAGGTTTACTTATTACCTTGTATCTACGTAGATACCTAAGTGAGATTTTATTTATGACATGACTAGAATTTGAGCAGCTTTTTTCGCGTTGTGTCACATTTGGCAATTTTCTTTTTAATTCATTATGAGAACTCTTTAATTTTACAACCTAGTTCATAAACAGTTTAGAAAAAGGAAAATTTTAACACAAAAATGTCTAACATCTTCTACATTATAATTAGTACGGTGGCAATTTGGGTAAAAGTGTGATTTTAAACTGATTTCCTGTAATTATCTTACTTGAATTTTAAAAAATATTATTATTTAATGGCAAGGCTTCTCATTTTTCTTTCTCATAATGTATTACACATAATCCAAAACAGTTAAGACTGTATCCAATATTAGCATCAAAATAACAATAACGAATAATTCAAAAAAAGAACGCCAAAACAATTTCATAACTCGCTAACTTTATCCTTGGTGATACAACCGAGCAATTCACCCTATTACCTTACAAACTTAATTTTTCAGCTACGAAACTCAATTCGCGAATATAATACAGGTGATACTGGTTTTTTTGACGGTATTAATAAGTTGGTTGTCATGTTAAAGGCTTTGACAGTTCGCAGTAGGGCCACGGGACGGTGGACGGACAATTTTGATGTCGGCAGATTAGGGGTAAATCGTTTTTGTCAAATGTCAACTTCTGTGGTCGCCTCCGTTTAAGTTTTTGCTGCTGCTTTTTTAGGGGTCTGCTGGGCAAATTCAAAGTTGTATACTTAGTTTTTAATTTCAATTTAATTGTGATCTTTCAGGTGTAAGTAGGTAGATGTTTAGTTTACTGACTCCATAAATGCTTCTCCTTATCAGCTCTTTAACGTCCCCACCACTGTCCTTTTGCTAAACTAAAACTTTTCTTAACATTTTAGTAAATTATTCAGAAATCTTGTAAATTAGTTAGGAAAAGAAATTATTTACAGTAAAATACATTTAATGAGTCTGTATTTGAAACATTATTCAGTTCTTAGGTATTTTGGGGATACCTTAGTACAAAAAACTAAATACAGCTGTATTTCAGTATAAAATCAAGTATAACCTTCTCTACGGAACCATCTTTAATAAATTATACTCAACTAGTAAGTAGGTATAGGACATTTTTTTACTCAATATATATATTATACTTTATAATTAGATGCCACACAAGCTCTTCACACTCCAGCGAACCGATTCCACGATAACACGACTCTATTATTTTTTAAACTTTATCAGAGTCATAAAATGTTATATTAAGCAAGATATGCTACTCATATTATGCTACCTAAATTGCTTATAATATGTACCTATTGCAATGTGTTTTGTAATAACAGAAATGACATGTACTTAAGACTAATATTTTTATTATCCTGTTGTCATATTGCATTGGTCATAGTTATTGTCTTATCTTGTAAAACTGACATAATATAAATAGACTACTTATGTGCTATTCAGAATTGTTATATTGTAGTTTCATTAAAATCTGTTCAGTGGTTTTTTTTTCAGTAACGGACTTTCCGTATAACCCAAAACAACGTATGAACATTATTCTGAAATACTTTCTGTTACTTCTATCTCTAAAAGCTGATTTACATTAAATGTGAGTAACTGACGTCAGTGCAATGTCACTGACTTCAATATTCGTAGGTATGTGAATATTGAAGTCAGTACTGACGCGACAGTGCACTGACGTCAGTTACTCACACAATGCAAATCAGCCTTTATTCAAACATTTTGCTATCATACAGGTTTCCCAAGAAAGTGTATACTCAATACATAAATACACCTACACTTGAGCCATGACACCCTCAAATTGGTACTCAAACTCTACCTCCGAACACAGACAATCTCGTTTGAAAGTATCCTTTTATCTTGAAAGACAACACAAGTGACTGAAGCACTCAAAAGAATGATGTACAGTAATCGTATTCTAAAATAAACCGATACTTACCTTCGAGCAGGAAGTTACTGAATTAGATCGGCCATTGAACTTTGGACACGTGGTGGGCTCTATTTGCTGTCGATAAGGGTTTTATGATTAAAACTAGGGTGTTTTAGATTTATTGTTGAGGACAGTTTTTTGGAGTCTCTTAAGAGTCGTTGATTAGGCAGAGTGGAAAATCAGACTTATTCTAAGTAATTACATAGTTCAAGTTTAAAAATAATTTATTCGTAGGTAATTAATATTTACATTTGAATTTAAAAACGTTAGGTCAATTTTATTTTTAAAGTTAAAAGTATTTTAAACTTCACTCTTAGCTTCAATCAATTAAGACTGTAGCACTTTTCAAACTATGTTTTTATAGAGGTATAAATCGATGATCACGGTAAGTGTCAGTGGCAGATAGATATAAGTAGGTTTTTCAAAAATTGTTCAACATAAAGAGATAGTTATATAGAGATCTAAAAAGTGTCGTCAATAGAATAAACGAATACATTTATCAACGTAAAATAATAAGAATATGCCAGCGGCCTTTACACGAAACTCTTAACTCTAAACTATTTCACCACACATTTAACAAAACAAAAGCTAATTTTAATTAAAAGAACAAACATTGCAACGAAACGTCCCCTTCAAAAACTCAAAATGCAAGTTCATCGGGAAACGAGATCAAATTAAAAAGGCGCCCCTCTGTTTACAAATTGTTTCAAAGCGATGCATCTTGCAATTAACATTCTTATAGGCCCTCGTGTCATACTTGTACTTTCACATGTCATAAACACGGTGCTTTGATCTGCATGCTATGTGTCATAAAAAAGTTTCGAACTTTTTTAAGTTAGGATTTTATTTATTTTAAAATTCTGGGTGTTTTAATTCGCACTGAATTTAGCTTGATAAAATTTGAATGTAGTCTGATAAAAGCGAAATGAGTCCAATTTAATGGAAGTTAAATTAATACTTCTAACTTTACCATAGCAAACGAATATTATACCTACTATTTTCAAAGCAAAACTTTTAAGTGTACCTAGAGCAAATTCTAACAAGTAAGGAGAAAATCAATTTAACTGTTTACGAATGTCTTTTTGCAAGGATAACACAAATGACATAGTAAGTAACAATAACTAAGGTAATGCAAAATATCCAATTGACAATGCACTTTGCACAATAAACAGATTTATGTAATATACCTCTGAAAACAATAGCGAGAGATCATAAATGCCACCCAAGAACCTACACTCATCTATATACACCTACAATATTTATGGAAATATCCAGGATAACGACTAAAACAAGTACGAGTATTAATTGCAGCTTCCTAATCAAGTATCTGTTGAACATAACCCCAAACTGCCGTAGCACGTTATAGATTTAATGACCTAGCAATTGAAGTTTGGGTGGTCCTCATAAAGTCTCATCGTAACAGGTCAAGTTTGAAAACTGTAATGTAAATATAGATTTATGAGATGAACCAGCTTCTGTTTTGAGGATAGTTATTAAATAAATAGATGAAATAGAAGTTGTAAATGATATGGTCGTTACAGATATAACATTACTTATTCTTGATAAGATGTGAGAAGGTGACAGAATTAAACATTTAGGTAGATACAATTAAAAGTTCAAAATCAGGTAATCAAGTTAGTATAGGTAGGTACTCCTTTAATGTTTATCATAATGATAAAAAGGAAGAGCTCTCTTTAAGTGATAAAATTTAACTGACGGATAAACCTATGTCTATTTCATAAAACATGACGTTTTAGACAGAGACAGGTATAAAATATCTGTCTGATAAATTTTATCTCTATGTGGTGAAACCGGCCCGTAGAGATTTATCAAATGTCAGAAACGTAGATACAAACTGGAACGAAGCAAAAAGTCTTTGGTAAAATTGATCTGCATACCTCGCAAAAGTCGTTATACCCAAATAGCTACAAAGGAAAAACAATGGCCGAATATTTTTATACCCGATCCATCTATGTTACGATCTACATTGAAATCACCACTTTGAGAGGTTGAGGCTATAAAGCAGTATTGAGTTCATTGTTAGTCAGATGGTGATTCTGCCACCACAACTCAAAGATGTGGTGCCTCAAAGAGTGGATGACGTCAGCGCTGCTTGGGTGGTCCAGGAAGGATTTGATGACTTTAGATTTAGTTCTCTTAAATATTGGTGATAATAGAAATTGTTACATAGAGCAAAAACGTTTAGTGCCCTATGCAATAAATGAAGAAAAAGTACCTTACTTCTTAGATTGAATATGATTTTAAATATGAAATGATTTCAAAAAAAAAGGGAACATATTTCGAAATACATGTAAAATAAAATGAAACAGGAAACCGAAATCATATAAAACTTCACAAACGTCAGTGAAATAAAAATGACAATGTAAACAACGCGAAAGTCTGTGTAGTGTCATGATGTCAAAAAATCTAATTTTGTCACTTGTATAATGTCCCGGTTGCTTCAGTTGCTGTGTCAACAAACAGTATCGTTTGAGATATTTCAGTCCGTCCGTCATTCTGTATACGTTACCAACTCACAGAGACATCCGACGACAGCCTATCAATCTTTTAATAAATACCGGACTTACAGACTACAAACATACAAATACAGTCAATCAGATTAAAGAAATACCAACACCCAAACGAAATGCTGAACATCCAAATGCTTATACTGAAAGAAAAACTATTCCATGGCACGCAAAAGTTAAGTTGGTTAATAAATGTGTGACTTTTACAAGAAAACAACTTTTTACGAGCAGTTTAAAATATATGTTTTTCACATGGCTTTTGACACAAGAAACATATGTTACCTCGAAGAACATTTAATAGATGTTATGACTTTATGACATTATACGAGATGAAAAGTATCATTTTTGATATGAAAATAGAGTTATGGTGGCTTAAAAGCGTTTTGGACGTAAGTCAGTAGGACGTTAAACAAAACATTTCGCTTTGACAAAAAGTTAATTACGCTGTAAAAATGTAAACGAGCAACGTGTCACAGATAAACTAAACAACAATAAAAACTGAAAAACGAGGTCGTTGGTCTATGGATCCGTACAAATAAAATTTTTCGAAGACGAACTCATAAGACGTCTAGGAGGTAAAAAAAGTTCTTATCTAGAGGGTTTCGTCAATTTCAACGACGGAACCCAACTCATAACATTACAGTGGTGTTTACGATGACACGGAATTAGAATTCTCTCATCATGCAATACGAATATTGTCCTGGGGCAGTAAAAGCACACATAAACAGTGTGTAAATTAAACTGGCAATCTACCAAACTGAGATCCATTAGTGTGGCGGGTAAAAGTTAGCGATGGATTGAGGCGACAGCAGCGTTAGTCGTAGCTGCGGGCCCTTCGTCTTGGACAATCCTATTACTTGGGTGTTCCACGTTGATTGCCTTTTACACCAATTGTCATTTAATATCTGTGCTAGTGCGTAGCTTTAGAATGAGTTTAATACATGATTAAATCTTGACATTTAATGTGGTTATTTAATTGGACTTTCTAATTCATGCATACGTGAATCTAGGTAGCAAGAAACGAGATTTCGTTAGCTATAAATAGGAGAACAATATGTTTTAAGATTCTATTTATAGTTTGGAAAGCCATAAAATACGGAATTTCAAAATGATTTCGAATTTGAACATTGCAACATTGTTTCCGTACAAAATACTTGTTGAAGATAATCGTAAAGCGCCGCGTGCGACAGCTCACACTTTACAGCTAGGTATCAACGCCAATAACATCCGTCCTATTTTTGTCTGGTTATACATCTACTAATTTATAGTGCAATAAAGTTTTACTTGTCACTCACGCGGGATTTATGCCCCGTTCGTCCTAAATGCGGTTTCTTCCGCTGACGAATTTCCTCGTGTCAACGTGTACTATAAACAATATGTGAAGCATACAGCGTAGGCGACAGAGGCGACTCCGTGCCGTTTCCCTCCGTCCATCTGTGACGGACCGTCAAACGGAACAAAGGAGTTTGTCTTCTGGCCTACCGTAAACAAAGTCTAATTTCCTCGACGTGTCTTTGATTCCTGCTGGCCTGTGTACACTTTACTTACGATCTAACGCCAAAGCAATTTGTTCTGTATTTGAAGGGGGTTTCATTGATTCTGGTGTGTTTTATGGTTGGCAATGGGACTTTTTGTTCTACGTTTGTAGTAAATCGCGCAGGCGGCGCCGGCAATGTCGTCGGGCCGCCACCGCTCGTACAAACACCCGTCGAAGCGTATCGAGGAAGGATGCTTAACACTTGCACCTCTAATTATATCCCTGGAACGCGCTGTAGAAACAAATACGTCTTTCTAGTTCAGATCGACGGCTTTTCTTCACATTCCTCTCATGTTTAATGTTTTCGTTTGAGCTAGTGATGACTAAATCGTTTTGACAGTAGAAAAACAAGTAGCAAAATGATTCAGGTTATACAGTAAAATTGATAAAATTAATATTATTGGCCTTTTTATATTTGTAGCACTGTGTTCACACTCAATCAAGATTAAAACTAACCCCAAAGGGTTAAACGCCGGTAAATAAAAGCAATTGATTTCCAGGTAATGAGTTTAACCACACTGCAGACAAGACACACGACACTAAAGCAACAGCAATCATCAGAGACCAAAGAGGAGTGTCTCCTGGAAAAAAGTTGAAATGTTTTAACACGGTGTAAAAGTTTCCCAGAACACGATTGAGGACAGGTTTGTTTATATTGCGCGGACGCATCCAACGCAGATGTCACTACAGTTGACGAGAGTTCCTCTTAGTGATAGCGCTAGAAATAGACTGCTCTAAACAAGATCCCTTATATCTCATATCTTTATTCTATAACTCTACATGACTGTAATTACATACACGATTCTGGTATCAGCAATTAATAAACGAAAGTATTTGAGGTGATTCTGCCCTTACTAAATGTTATTTCAAAAACTAGTTTATAAGTTGCAATCCTGCGTTTAAATTTAAGCGTAATGATGTCTTTTTCTAAGCAACTTGTAATAAAGAAACAGATTAGAAAATATTCAATGGACACAAACAGTAAGCACCTATCAATCAAACAAATGACAACGCACTTTTTTTACCAACTCTTAAAAGCCGTGTCGCTCACACCCTCGCCAATTAATTCGGTGAAAAATTTCGAAATTTCTCGCCGAATGAAAAAACAAATAACATCGGCACTAAAACGGTGGCCACCAATTTGTCTTCTCCAATGTAAACATCAGATGAACTACATCAAACGAGCCGTTCAATTTGTCGGGGACAGGATTCCATTGACAAAATCCATTAATGCCCACGTCGCGTATCGTGGGCAATTAGTAAACAAATGAGTCGAATGACAGATTGAAATAGTTGGCAACGTAACAACTGGAGTTGTGGTTGGGGAGGATTTAAGGAGAATGTAGTTTTAAATCTTTTATAAGTCACACTTTTGAAGGTAGCTTTTGAAAGAGTGGTGCTGGAAGTTTAGGTAAGGCAGATTATGACAAATACTTTTGGACTCATTCAGATGTAGATGTGGTAATCTCAATTTTAATTGATTAACACCCAAAGTCCTAAAGCAAGTAAATATCTTTTCAACAATTTATTGATTCTGATCACTGCATCCAAAACTTAATCACACCAAAACCCCATCAACAACTCCCACTGCAATGACTTCAACTTCAAAATTAACCTCATCAGTCTTGTTAAATTCTCCTTAAACCAAATTTATATCATCCATAACATCATCTCCTTAACCCAGATAGAGTAACGGTCCATTCCCCGCGTGGTGACAGCTCGGGCTCTGAACATGTGTCGCAGTAAAAATAAAAAAGGACTACGACTACTAAATCCCGTGGAATCTCGCACATGTTAACTGGTGCTATTCCAGTTTAATGACAAAGTCTGGAAAACAATCGGTTGGGTGAATCGACGCGATGTTTTAATGGCGCATGCGTCGTCGGGTTTACAGGTTTGTCGATTGTTTCCGTTCTGGGAAAAGAGGGGACAGCTTAAGGGTATTTTGACGTCTGTATGATAGGGCAATCTAGTTTACAATTTATCTGTATCAGTTTCATTGATAAAATCCTTGATATTTAAGTATATAATGTTTGCTATTTCTTTCTGCGTATCTTTATAAACCATTTGTATCCCTTTTTATAGCAATAGAAGTAAAAGTAGGTACATCCCATGATTAATGAGTTAACTTCACGGATCTTGTTAACTATTCAATTAGCATTCTTAAGACATCCAAATAAACTTGCACAATACTTTCTTTTTTATACCAACGAGCATTAAACTTTTCATTAGTAGGATTCTTATTAAAATTTGCAAACTTCACGTACAAAAGACCGATTTTATAGAAAAGTTTATTCAATAAAATCAAAAAGCTAGTCTTCAAAAGTTTTTATACTTGACAAGCCTAAATCTTATTTTAATAAGCTTATTTTTTGTCCTTTACAAGCCTTTATCGTGTTACAGTAGCTTTTTCCTTTTTGTGTGCTCCGTCATCTTGTCGGTCGTATTTGTCACTTTGGATCGCAGTCAATTAGTGTGTTTTATTTTTATTAACACCATGTTATGCCTGTTTAACATTGGAACTGACGACGCTTTTGTAAATGTGACAACTAATTATGAGGATCTAATAAATTGAAGCGTCATTTTAAATAATTATAGAGTTATAGAGTGGGAATTTCGAAATTTGAATTTTGGAATTGTTTTTGACAGTTAGTGTGTAATGATTGAAGGATGTCAAAATGATGAATAACGGGGAATTTTAACAGCAATTTTCTCTTTTTTCTTTTAAGGCAGACCGCTTTGAGAAACTACATTTTTTTTAAGGACCAATTACTCTCCAATATGCTGCAGATACAATAATGGATGGACGTGAAACATTTGTGTTTAAAAGACTGGTCAGGTATAGGTACTTGTTTTGGGTGTCATTATGTTCGATAATACCTGGCTGGGTATTCAAGCTGCAAGTGTAAGTAAATAATAGCAAAATGTGTCGTAACAGCCACTTTCTTCGCGACCAACATGCGTGAACGCGCGATCCGTTCCGTAGCACTGCATTAATTGTTTCTGGCTGTTGCCAACAATGCTCATACATAGCACACATTCGACAAACAATAAAGAGATACATATAAAGATAGTCTGTCATGTCTCACGAGTCTAGAGTTCAGAGTACGAATAAAATATGGAATAATAAATGCGGCTGGATTTATAAGATGATAAGTAGGCAGGTTTTAAAGGAAATACTTAAGAAAGATACATTTTTCTTAACCAATGGTACTTTTATCAATTGTGATAGTTTACATCTGCTATTTTATTTGTGTTTGTGAGTTTTTGCATTTGCCCTTTATAATAATTTGTTTAATTACTAAGATGACTTAAGTACAAAAAATATATCTTCAAGAATCATATAAATATTCGTCGTTGCAGTAATGAATTGAAATCTATAACTTTTATCGATGTAAACACACCTTGAAACTTGCGTAAGAACTTCCGTTTGTTTGAACAGTCGGATATGCAGCTCATTGGCAAAATGTTAATACTAAGTGGTATATGCGAAAATGATGCCGAGGTGGGTAAATAATTGACGAGGCGTGGCGTTTTATTGACGGCAATTTAATTTCAAATACGCCAATTAAGGAAGAAGAATCAGCAGGAACTAATTTTTAAAATCTTCGTTGAAGAAAAATTTGAAATTGGAATGAATCCAGCAAACGCATATCTTATTAATAACAATTTCTAAACAAAAGACCAAATGACAAATCTTCCTCCCAAAAAAAAAAGCCAACTGAAGACTATCCAACCGAATTGTATATCTTCCTTTCACGGTAAACCTTCAACAATTCACAGAGCATCTGAATTTCACCGGTTGTTAGCCCACCCATGCGTGAGAGCTTGTATTTGTTTACGTTAATTTTTACAGCGGCCACGACAGAAACCAGAGCAAGAGCTGTGCTCGGCTAATTATAGATACGTTTTAACCTTACCACGTGGGGTCATTGACGCTGGCTGGACGCCCCCTCTACGAAGATCATAATAGCAATGGACAATTTTAATGCCAGAGACATGTTACCGTAATGGATAGTGCCAGAGACTATTTCCATCAAAAGAAACTGAGAAATATCTACAGCGGTACCTATTTGATGAAAATAAAAACATACATATCTGACACGCCTTTTTCCTATCGGAATAGGTAGGATACTTCTCTCCACTTGCACCAATCCACTCCTTAAAAAAATATAAAACTTACAAAACAAAACCCGATCGTAAACGTAAATGCACAGGCTACTTATTAGGTTTGATCTTATTTCTGAAGAAATGCAATCAAAGGCTAAGGACTGGAACTTAGGTATGGTAATCAACTGTAATACCTCGATTCTCCTATTGAAATTTCCACTCGTTACATTATTACATGCAGAGATGTTGCATAAACCAAGAATGTTAAAGAGGAAACAGTGACAGTATTCCAAGTAAACTACTTCCAAGACAAGACATTTCACAGACAAGACGGGACGATCCACCGAATTGCGAGGATTCCCAATAACTGGGGAGAACTGTCCCGTAAAAGTGGTGTGCGTGTGGCCACCGGATACCACATTTGTGCAGAGATGAACGGGACATTGTGAAATGCCATTCTGTAGCGGATATGGCATGAATAAATCTGAGATGGTATTAAATATCTGCTAACAGTCCTCTGTGATAGCAAAGAAAAGATGACAATTTCATTTCCAATATCAAAAGACGCTCCTAATAACAACATTCGATAAATATATCTAAATAATTTATTGAGGAAGCCAACGGACAAAATTAAAACATTCATTAAAGTTTAGATGACATTGATATTTAAAAAAGAACTCAATAATCAAAAAGCTGCTATAACCGACACGACAACGCGACAAGAAAACATTGAGTCCAGGCGCCAAAGACAAAAATAAAACAAAATCAACGGGTAATAAAAATCCTAACAACTCAGCTAATCACGGGCCGATGGAACCAGAGCCACGTTTAAATACGAAGCTCAAAAATAGAAAACAGTCATCGTCACACGCGTTCACCTGCCACTATAATTACCTTAATTGAGTTTTTTTTCCATTACAACACGGTCACGGTGGGGATGTCTCCGTTGCCTACACACGACGACTCCTGATCTGTATCTTTGTAATTGGTTGGGTTACTTCGAGTGAGCACAAAGTGGTCTAATTGAACGAGCACTGCTCTTTACAATAATTTGAGTAATTTCCCGACAAAGAGGGATTGGTTTTTACGGTGACGTCAATGTCTTATTAACTTTGCAATAAACGACAAAGCTACATAAGTATGTGAATAGAATTTTAATTATATCGCGCTGAGCTTTCTAGCAAAGTAAGATAAACACAAGTGAATGTGATGCAGAGAACGCAGCAGTCTCGTAACAAGTACACTTACAAATAGAAATAATAATAAACTTCAAAGCATCCTACATTATCATTGAACCGAAGGTAAATTTGTCTTCACTTCTATTGTCTACTTATTACATAATAACAGTGAAGAGACTAGACTACTTACTGTACAGAACGAGAGCTTGATTGCAAAAGCACCACAGCAATTATACCCCATCTAAACTGCTCAAACTGCTCTGCGGGGTTTCAAAACGTTCGCGTGGTGCTCGACATTATTTCACGTCTTCCATTTTTCACGGGCCGTCTCCTTTAGTATTTAACCCACCATTTTAATCCGACCTCTACTTACACTTGCTTTACCCTCTAAGTTTTTCTCTGCGACTGCTTCAGAACGAGGCGAGGGAGTTCTTGTGGAATTGGTCGGATAATTTATCGAGTCTCCGACGGACGAATATTTCACTAGGTTATTATTAGTGTTTGTGTCGTGATTTTTAGCAGTCTCAAGTTGGTTTGCGTAATTTGTCGTGATCCCGTTTTGCAAAATTACAGGCTCTTGTTGAGAGTGATATTTTACGACAATTAACATTTTGAGAGCATCCATTGATCGTCTTCTTTGTGGCGTTTTCTAACTTTGAGGTAAGTACACGGCATTTCGTATGCGTGTGTAATAAAGTCATTAATGTCATTATACAATTTATATTTGACGTAATATTACCTTTCAATTTGCTAAGTGTCATTGTTTCGTCAGATGTGACTCCTTGTTTGTCGTAATTACTACTATAATAGAAAATGACAACATAAATTTCGCAGCATCGTCACCTGTTTGTCGGTACTTTTTGTACGAAATGTTTACCATGACTTTGTTGTGCACATCGTTGAAATAATTGCATGCGGTGGCTCTCATTGACATTCTATTTTTATGAACAAACGATACTTCTATTTAATTACGATCATTTTTCGTGTTAAGTGATTGTTCAATATCCTTAATTAACCCTTTTTAAGGACAATAAAGTGAGCCGCGTCACAAAAAGCTTCAGAAACGCTCGCCGTGTACCCAGAAACTAGACAACTGTCGCATAGTTGTTCGTACGAATTTAATTGTGGCGGCGTCCTTTGATATTGCGTGGAAACAAGATGGCGGTCGACATCAAAGGCACCGCGCGTGTGAGGCATCTGCGGTAAAATGTCACCATGGTCGATCAATTAACGGTTATCCAGTCTTTAATTCGTTATTGATATCGAAATAACACCGCGAGTGGACGAAGAATGGCCGTAGCTTATTCGACGGGGCCGTGTGTGGTATGACGTATGAAATTAAGCGTGTGAAAATCTCAAATTTTTCGTTTATATCCTCTTGTTTAACTATTTCAATAATTTCAAACACGAATTTTTACTATAATTTTCAAAATAATAATAAGTACTACTAAATATTAGTGAAATCTATATAAACTTAACAAATCAAACACCCTAAACAGAATCTCAAACAAGCTTCAGTATTACAACAAACATCTCCGATGACTTGTCCCAATCAAAAAATGTAGTTGTCGATCGTGGAAACTAGGCTCAAATTGGCCGCGATGGATATATTAATGACCATGACAAATTGTTTGAGATACAGATACATGTTCTGTCGTGATGACTACAACCATCAATTTTATTGGTTGTTTTGAAACGACTCCATCAACTAAGGAATTTCGTCTGCTGTGAAATTTCGATTAAGATATGAAACCCTCTGACCCATTGCTTTGAGATTGTGAAAACTGAGTAATAGTTATGTATTTATGTAAGTAATTAAGTCATAAGTACTTTTAGAATAAAATGACTCTTCAAAAATGGAATATAAAATATAAATTCAAGTGAATTTAGATTGTATTCATATTCTGATAATGCTATCTCGATGATGTACTTAGACTAAGATCCTGTATAAATGTCCTTAAAAACATAAAGTCTAAATAGTCTGTCTCTCTTTATAGAGCAAAGTGAACTCGATTCCATAATTGTGAAACTAAATTGCTACCCAAAGTCTCATGTTGTAATATAATTTTCAGCCAAATACAAAGCTAAACCGATGACGCATAATGAGAAATGCGTAACCAAAAAACTCTAAGGGTCAGTTCACACCGAGACGCGACGCGGCGCGACGCTGCGCGCACATTTTTCATAGAGCGACTCAGAATATACTTTATTCACTACACGAAAAGATGCACATTACATTGTGAGAATTCAGATTACGTTGCACCACGCAGCACTGCGCCTCGAGGTGCCTCGCGGCGTAGCGCGACGTATCGTGACGCAGCGGTGCATCGCCGGTACGCGCGGCGTGCAAGAGCGGTGCTGCGTCTCGCGGTGCCGCGCGACGCAGCGCGACGCCGCGAGGCGCAGCCTGAGGCCGCTGTGGCGACTTCTCTACTATTTCCGTCCAGACTTCGTTTAGAATTGATGCAGTTCGGTCGAGTGCTCGATTGAAAATATAATGATAGACTGGGATCTTGTTATAATCGGACTTCTTGCAGAAGAGGGAGAGGAAGAAGTTTACAAAAATAAAATTAAAAAGAAGAGGGGGGCCGCGCGGCGCCCGCGGCTAGTAGATACGTTCCGCTGCGCCTCGCGGCATCTCGCTGCGCAGCGAGGCGTCGTCGTCCTGCTACGATTTTAAGATGCGCCTCGCGACGTTGCGATGCATCTCGCGACGACGCGCGGCGCAGCGCGAAATCATTGGCCTCTTTGAGTATCGTCGCGTCGCGTCGCGTCTCGGTGTGAGCTGACCCTAACTAGCATTCCTCTCTCTAATGACAAGTTAAAAAGGAAAGTTATTTGTAACACCATCCGCCATTGTGTTGGTTATAAATAGACAAAAGTCATTTGGACGTGTTTCTATTGGACCAGTTAAATGTGATGTGCGGACAGTAACAAAACTAATTTGTTATTGATTGCAGGCGGGGGTTAAATACGAATCTATGGCGGTTTAATTACAGGAGATGGTTTATAAGATACGATTTTGAAAAACAAAAATTCTTGCTACGAAATCAATCGCGAATCAATGCTTTAAATATTGGAGTCATCAATAAAGCTTTTAGAGACTGATAGTTTTGCTTAGGCTTTATTTTTTTAATTTGTGACCAGTTGAAATAATTTTACTTGTGTCACTAAATTTGTAAATACTTAATTGCAGTGATGATGTCAAACACAATTTACTATTTATCCATAAGTTTCTCTTCTCCAACTACATATTTACGAAAACATAAAATAATTTGGAACGAAAACATAATTTTTGTTCTTGAGATTAATTGCATTCCGGTATTTCATCGAAATTATTCAATTTTAATCAATTAGTCGGACAATCATCATTAATACCTGCCACGACGGTGCCACTAATATTTTGACTTGCAAATTCTATTGCTTTGATCTCTGCCGATATGGTCGCATCATGTAAATGTCTGTGTCTTTCACTTGCATTAAGGTTGTCGAATTACAAGTACTTGTGAATGTTACTTCGCTGTTATGGAGCGCATAAAGTGACTTTTGATTAGTTCTCATAAAAGGGCCCGTGAGTTGATGCGGCATACTTTTAAACAATCTTGAAGAGTCATTTAAATTGGTCAGTATATGTTCTCTGATACTCATCCCAAGTCGTAGTGAATTTCATTGATGTTCTTTCTTTCTTCGAAACTAAGCCTGAAAATGATCTCCAACTGACTATCCACCATACGAGAATGTGAAATTATTATTATGCTTATCAATAAGTTAAAAGTCAAATTCACGCTATAACCTTGCTGCAAGCGAAACTTATGTTGAATGACAAATACTTTGTCCTTTAAAGCCTCTTTTTGTCTATCTTTGGTATAACTTGAGCTACCAGGGCATCAGAAGCTACCAGGAAGCCACTACCCGTCACTCGGCAACCCTACAACGACAGATACGAATGTACTCCATTCACAGTCCAGTTATAGATGCCGCTATACAATACGTACGCTGGACATCGGGTAACAGAGCGGCAAGATTTAATGACCGCGACTTGGCGTTACACGTTACACATGCCACTGTGACTGTGTGCCTTGTTAAGCTAGGTCTACAAGGCACGGTTGATGTACTAAACGATGACAATGATTTGTCTGTACAAGAAGCTAATGCTATGAATTAGTGAGGTAGTTAAGCTTCTATATCGATGTTCTTATGAACATTGGATGAATGATCAAAAACTTGTTATTTTATTAAGGTGCCTATGTTGTCATTGTGGAAACAGTTTTAAACACACTTAAGCCACGAATACGTACTTTATTTTGTAGATGTCCCAAAGTTTAGGTAAGTACTATCGAAAATTCGGAAGGCTGATTCAATAACAATTCAAATAAACAGACATTGAAATCATCGATTAATATTTTGAAAATTTTATAAAAGACAAAATCTGGTATGCATTTTATTTGAATTTGCAATATTGCCATGACACAAATTACAGTTTCGTCGAATTTTAACAACTCTGAGACATCAAAAGAGATAGACGGTCCATCGATAATAACTGACCGTGCAAAACCTGACGATAATAGCACGAAAGGCACTTTAACATTGATTACTACCGTTTGAATGGTATGTGTCATAAAATTCGACATTCTTACAAGACGTCTTCATCTAACAGCCTATGAGAATATTCTCGTCGTTACTTTTAATGGAATGTTCCTTTATGATACTGCATTTATTATTATTATTACGGCAGACACCTAAAGAAATGATGTCACCATCTTGAAAAAAGTAAATGGAAAAACAGCAAACGAAGTTGGCTTACACAAAATTAAGGCTAAGCAATTGCCACATCTGTATATAATACATAGTAGGTACATAAAAACCAAAATTAGGTAAAAGTATAGCCGCAAGGTTACCTTTAATCAAATAACAGTATAAAGGAATATATAACCCATACAGAATCAAGAAGTTAAAGCACTGGCAGAGGATAGGCCTAAATGGCGAACACTCCACTGACAAGACTCTAACTCTTAAATTAAATGATGATGAACCAGTAAAGCACAAGAAAGAAATGTAGACTCCACTTTATCGACGCACATAGTAAATGTCAGGCGTTACACACAAGGAATAGCAACAGTTTCGTCATGTGCACATAACACACCTAAATACTGTGACTGTAGCGTGACTGCATATAATTGCACATTGATGATATATGCCTACTGCTATGTACACGAGTGTGTGACAACCGGACGGTGTTTTGCAACCGTACCTAATATAGACATGAATCAATCGTTGATTGCAAAGTCCATTAGGGTAAGGTAACGGAAAATTAATCAAATTGTTACACTTCAAGTATGTTGTTAAGAAACTAAATAATGGAGGATCGTTAAAAGAGACTAGTAGTTAATAATTATTTAAAAAATAACGCAGGTATCACAGAAACAACCAATGAAAAGAAAGGCAAGCCTATTAAACATTGAGACAGTAATAATAATATTGACTTACCCAGATACAAGACAAAAATATTTGTCTTTATCACATCAATTTTTGTCTCTAGTTTAGAACCCACGACTGCCATGGCAACAACCAATAAGAAGAAAATAGAAGCAAGCACTATATACAATTTGAGCAAAATAAAAGCCATTAATCATCAGAAGTACTCATTTCCACAGAAAATAACAGGAAGACAGAACAATGTGGTTATCTGGCGTCAACATTTGTTATCCACCTTCAAATCTATGTCTCTAACTTTGAATATTTTGGTGAACGGCCGAAGGGAAACTTCGATCAAAATTAGAATTCCAAGGTTTTCATGTAATTGATAAGCTGCAGCGGATTACTTGAACTCTTTTATGATTTTGTTTCTTAAAACTTTTATGAGTTGTTTTTGAACCTAAGTAGGTAGAATCATCACATCGATCTTAAACCTTTATGTGTTTGTCAACTTTTTATGTTTTAATTAACGGATGGTACTCTAACTAAACGATAGGTACGACCTTAAAATAATTGACTTTTCTTCATTTTCATCACGTACCGTGCTAACAGAGGTTAAAGAATAACTCAACGGTACATATTCTTTACGAAAATTTGGTTTTGCCAAAGAACCTCTATTCTCCTTTCCCTTACACCACCTCCCGCAGCATGCAAGGTGTTATTATGTAAATGATGAGAGCTCGGTTTCGGCTGAGTCAATAGTACTGGTACTGGGTAATTGGCGACACGTTCATGCGCCGCTAGTTCCGCCTCCGTAGCTAGGTACAGGGGTATATCGATGTTTGACCTTTATCGAGTTTTTTGGTGGTCGGGAAAATGTGAGACTAGTTGGTGCTGTTGTTTTGAGTTCTGGGGGCTTAGCATACGTGCCGCGACAATTATCTCACGTCATGCTGTCCGTATCACATTTTAAACTATGGATAGAGACATAAGCGTGACAAACCCATGACAACGTCTTGTCACGAAGTGTATGCTAAGCTAGCAGGTGCTCTAAAAGTTAGTTTTTTAAATGATTGTTACTACATTCTATAAATTAGGCGTATTGTGTATTTTAATACTTGGTTACATTCAACTTAAGTAGATGGATCTACGGCGGGCGACTGAGTTGATGGTTGATACTTGTATCAAAACGGACTGACTAGCAAAAATAATCAAAGTTTCATAAAGTCAACATTGTAAACTAATGCATAACAAAGTCCAGCTTATGTACAAAATTTCTAAAATCTTCTATAAATCTCTGCATTTGCATTTATCGATACTGATTCCGCACTATCGGTCAGGGTGACGTCAGGTCACGACTCGGCTAAGCAATTTAATCAGTGTTGTGCGCAGTGACAGTTGCACTGAATTATGGGCCGCGATGCGATTGCGTGGCCGATACGCCGCATGCGTTACAAACACTGGGAAAACAATCTACCTAGGAAGTCTTTAATAGACTTGATAGGAAAAAACCGTGAAGAAACTGTCATGTAAATGAGGTGTTCTTTTATGAAATGAATAAATTGGTAGATGAGTTTAAGGGCCTTTACGTACTAGCAGTTGAAGCCTTGAAGGGATTTGAAGTTTTATATGAATTACAACAAATTGTCCGATTCAATCGTCTATCGCTGTTTGACATTTTCTTTAAATAAAACATCAAACTGCAAAAAATCGAAATTGCAAAAAGACTCTCTCGTTAGTAAAATTTTAGTAGTTCAATATGAAAACCTTATAAACCTTAGGGCTTGTGGCTTGTAATGGTATCTACACACCAAAGCCACCGGCTTTTTTGACAAGTACTATTCGTATGACGTAAAGCCGCCGACCTAGCCCGGCGGCATGCCGGCGGCTTTGGTGTGTAGTCAGCCTTAGCCTTTGGAGACAACACCAAGTACAATTAATATATTTGTTTTAGTATGTCTCTCATTTCCGAATTAATTTTCAAGTCAAACTGCATAGTTTCGAGCAAGTCAATGAAACCAATAACTCAATTGATACAAAATCGTGACAGAACTTCTTCTGCATTGATGAAGTACCTTAATGACCTGTTTATCAATGTGGTCACGGCTTCCTGGATGAAATGACATCATCAAACTCTCATGACCCACCGTTCAAGGCTCGCGTCAACCTGTCCGATGCATCCTCTTCATTAAATCTTATTTGTTTTTCTACTTCTTCATCGTAAGTAAGTATTTGATTCGTATTGATTACGTGGTTAGTAATTTCAATTGCGATTTCATTTGTTTTATCTTTTTTTTACATAGTAAGTACTTAAATCGTTTTTGTTTTCCTAATCAAGTATTTTGATTTGTGAGGTAACCAAATTAGGCATAAAGAACGTTTCTGAAATTACTTATCTATTTTTGTGTGAGGCTAAAATAATTCTGGTTTCTTAAAACTTCCTTCAAATTAAAAACCTGTGAATTTTACAGTAGTCAATGCATTTATAAGTAGTGATAAAAAATCCATTGGCACTCAAGTGTTATAAGATAAAGCAAATAAACTAAATTCATTCATAAACCACCTGTTTTTTTATGAATGAACCACTGTGTGAACGTTTTTAGTTAAATTGTGTAGTTTATAATAAAACAAAAGAATATCTTACTTAGGTATAACAAAAAAGTGATCTGCGAGTATCATTTTAATTAAAATTTGAAAAAGAAAACCTCAACTCAAAAGATAGCATAAATTTAGAACGTGTGTCAAAAATACACTCAAATTGTTAAGTTTTAAAATAAAATAAAATGCGTTATGGCTACACTACCAAAAAATTCAGAAAAACAAGTCAACAAACTTTCGCTTTAATTAGTAAGGAAGTAAAAATCCAGCGAAACCATAAATTATGATGTACAAAAAACATTTGCAAATTGGATAATTAGAGTTGTCTCTCAAAGTAAATGGAATATTAATTAAAAAAACCTCATAAATATGCAACACGAGGTAACATTTTGAAAAGTTGTAAATGTCTAGACGGAAAAGATAGTGATCGTTGACAAACAATCTAGAATTTTAACATGACTTTGGTCTAGACTAGACTTTTAAGAAAAAATGCTTGACTAGTTATAAAAGACAGATTTTAGAAAGTATTAAAAATAACAGAAATATTTTGATTTCGAACGAATTGAAACCTAAAATTAACTGTCGAAGAAATAAAGATAGATTAACCTCTCACATCCCACTGACCTATTATAAAACCAGACACAATAGATTTTTAATCGTTCTTTTTTTTCTGGGATGTAAAAGATTAATACTTTCTAGAAAAATTGGTGCAATCATCCATTAGATCATAGAATTTTCACCTTTTGTCTTTTAATTACGAAGAAATATTATCGTTATAAACAAGTAGAGTCATCAAAAGCATGGCTAAGTTCAATGTCATTTTAGTTATCAATCATTTAATCATGTACTACATCGTTACCTTTGTCAGTTAGATGCTTTTTATACTTTATGTCACGCTCATAAACTTGCCCAAAGGTCATCACTTACATGACTATCATCGTTTACATTATAAAACTAAAATAACTGCATTTATGTTTATCTATAGCAAAACTCGATAAGAACTAACGTCCACCGCACGCTTATTTATTACATCAATGTCATTTAATATGTAAAATTTTACTTCGATCGTGGTACAGCCTATAATTATGGAACCCGTTTTAAGGTTTTTATCTTAATAGAGACATTAATTACTATCGAAAACGTCGATTTGGTCGGCGACGGTCGGGACAGACGGACGGCGTTTATAATAATTATTGCCAATCTTGAGTGCGCATCTTTGCTATGTCATCGAGTCCACATTCGATCGCATGACATCGATTGGCTGTAGTATATGTGAGAAGCAGATGAATCTAACTTATTTTAAATATTCTTCGTTGACCTGGGTAGACATTAAAAAATAAGCTATTTAGGTATGTTCATGTTTTTTTTTTGTGAGATTAACAAAATAACAATTTCTTTTAAAAGAATACAAAATATTTACTATACTTAATTCATTATACGTATTGAAAATATAAAATGATTAAAATAGATAAAATTAAATAAGAAATATAAACCATAAGCTAGACTTAAAATATATTCTGTATAAGTATCTGTTATCCACGCATATACCTCCAGTCAGGCGGCATCAATTTTTTGTCACAGCGATAGGATCGGCGCGCGCGCACCTAGCGTCGATCACCGCACAATGGCCCGTAATTGACAAACCATGACTCGATAAAGTCAAGGTCTGAACCGACACACTTGTCTCCGAGCTTCCAAAGCTTTGCTCTTTTGATAACTACGTATTTGTTACATCTACCTACTTTACTACTTTAGATAGGACCACATTTGGTTAATATTCTTAGCGTTTTTCAGTTATATATTCAAAGGTTTGTAAATAGGAATAAAAATAAGTACAACAAATAAAAATAACAATTTTTTTTACAGTGTTTAAGTTACAGAATTATGTCAATATTGCCAAAGGATTTATCAAGAAAGGTGAAATCTGAAAAGTTTTGTTCTTAAATCAAAATCAATACCTGATTGTTATTGTTTAGAGTGCTTACGCACATGCGCATGCAGTCCGGTGGCGGTTTAACATCTATCTTCTATCTATCTATATATCTATATATCTATATCTATATATCTATATATCTATATATATAAAAATGAAACCCGTTTTCCGTTGTCACGACATCACGCCTGAACGGCTGGACCGATTTCGCTAATTCTTTTTTTAAAATGTTCATTGAAGTCCAAGGATGGTTCTTACGGTGAGAAAAATTCGAATAATTGCCGGGAAAGCCCTAAAACAGACCTTTTCTTTTTCCCATACAAATGTTTTCTTACTAAAATGTAGAGTCAATTTGAACTTTATTTCTACACAATAAAGTTCATTCTAAGGCGGGACGAAGTTCGCCGGGACAGCTAGTTTGATATAAAAACGCGAAGGCAGGCAGTTAAGCGGCGGTTTTGACACGGTTTCATATCAAGCGTCAAATCAATATGGCACTAAAACCGCAGGTGCATATAACGCCCTTAGTATAAATAAGTACAAACAATGTAGGTATAACAATTCTCTAAACGCAAAAGAAGCCGCAACATGTTAAAACGGCTGTTATTATTAAACAAAATGGTAAGTTACCTGTAAGACTTAAAGACATGCCAAGTTTAAATGACACACAAGTAATTACTACGTTAAGTTAAGAGCAATTAAAATAAAGAGTGCGACAAAGACATCCACTTTTTGCGTCCAAGTGTCAGTTCAGTCCTTTACTATAATTGATCATTTTGATCTTCAATTCTGTTATAGATAATATAATTATTAACGAATATTCCTTTCTTATAAAAAAGCAAGTGAAGCCACGCTATATTTTAACTAATTACTCCATAATTGTGAAGCGTACTAAAGGTTTAGCCGTAATAAGTACTCATTTTAATTAAAATTAATAGTGTCACAACGCAGCTGCCTCGTCTTCTAGACATTTTGAAATACCACCAACGTCGTTTTACAATGTCAATTTAATTAATTGAATGTTTCCAAGTTGGCACCTCAAATCGTGCTTGTGCCATCTGGCCGTTCTTCCGACATTCGACCAAACGCTACTTCCGTCATTGATTACTAGCGACCTCTCGCGGTTATTTAGATGTCACGACCAATTCTCGATTTGAATCACGAACGTTAAAGGTCATGGTTACGCTTAATAGCTTGAATACTTTTAGGTGCTGTCCACATGTCACGGACATAGTCGCTCAAAGGGTTAACACCACAGAGTAGAATAAATTCATAGTAATCAGCTGGAATATCATAAGTAGGTCTGGTTAATCGATCGAATTGGAGATATACTGTGGCAGATAGAATGAAGACGAAGACTCAACCGACAGTTCTTTTGTGATGACCATTGTGCTGAACCATTAATCATGCTTTTTTGTCACCTCCTGATGCTAACATGACGAAATTATGTTCTTTGTGACGGCTTTGTAGGGCGCTTCTCAGTTATGGGAGCCTAGTCATCGCAGACCCGTAATTAGTTTTTAAATTGGATGCTGAACAAAAAATATCAAAAGTCCCCGCGAAGTCAGTTATTATTCTAAGAACAAAATTTTGTTTGGAATCTCTCGTGATTGGATTTGACAAATTACTTTGGACGGTCGGTCAATTTATTTGGTCATTAGTCACTACTGTTTTTCTTGTCAAGCTGATTATTTTTATCCTATTTTGAAGATATCCTTGAGAGTAGATGAGAGATTAGATTATGATCAATGCTTGATGTGATTTGAATGCAACCGGCTATTGTCTTAAAGTTGAACTTTAGTCTTTATCAAAACAATTCTTATCTCTTTGGTAAACTTAAATGAGCAAGGCCTTGTTTTGAAATCAAACTTAAAAATAAAACGTTAAAGATCTTTATAACGAAGTATCCCAAACCCGATGTATTAAAAATGTAGTGAGAATAGTGGAATAAGTATTTACTGGAGAGACACCTTTCAGGCAGGCACTATTATATTCAAAGGGAACGCGGAACAAGACATCACCGTGATTTAAATACGTCTGTCTATCCGTTAAGGTGTGTCTGGGAAAAAAGCGATAAGCTCAAATATTTTCAACGATTAACAAAAAAAGACCTGTAAAATATTTGTATTTAACCAAAACCAAATAAACTTAACTTTTATTCGTATTTGCACCTTTGATACACGTGCAAGTTTTTTTGAAATCCATATTTATTAGCCAATCACGTTTTAATACAAGTCCCGCCGGATTTTATTCATAATTCTTGAGTGTAGAATTTCTAATGTTTAATAGAGAAAGAGCATATAGCTAAACTGTATTTACCGCAACTTTCTTGGCCCCAAAACTAACCGTTCAAAAACAATCGGCCAGTTGACGTCGACCGTCCACTGTACTGTCAATCGTATCATTAAGCCAACCTCAGTGGTGGGTCACATATCAAGCCACTACACTTCATTAGGCACTCTTTGTCGATACGTGAGACACATTCAAGATGCATTTTGCATTTGGTCGCTTTAAGTGGATAGGAGATTGATGTATAATGGGATATTAAGAATGGAAAGCTTGATTCCTGCAGTGTTCCACCGGATTGATTGGAACCTGTTATTGAGTTCGTTTCCTGGGAATTGTCTCACGATTTTGCTGTTTTCTTCTTCAAATGACGCTTATAAAGTCAACTTTGTGATTGGGTTTGGCCTTTTTACGTCGTCATTTGATTTTCAATCATCATCATATTTAAGAAAGTCGCTCTTGTTAGTGAAGTCCTCGATAATCAAAAAAGTCCTCTTTGTTTTTAATCAGCGTTCATACTTTTCAACGTCCACCAAAGTAACTTTGCCCATTTCTTCATTTCATCTCTAACTATGTTGTCCGAAGTCATTGACATTCTGTGTCAGAGCTAAACGACAGAGCAATACCTCCAAAACGACTTATAATAATCACTCAATATCTTCATATTGCATATTCAAAACTGAAGAAAAAAGCTACAACGACCTGCCTTGGCCGTCTATCAACGTATGACATGCTGAGAGCCTAAATTTAACTATTGGTAAAATTGAGAGCTCAGTAAAATGATCTGTATTTGAAAGGGATAAGGATAAAGAGGCTGTAAATATTGAATTTGAAGTAACAAACGATGTTGGTACACGTCGGGATGTCAAAGCGTCGCGAACGAGCGCCAACGCGGGACAGTCTCGTGCTGAGAGTAATCTCAGTCGACCTCGCTTTTAGTGATGTCTTTAACTTAGGTGAAAGAATCGACAGAACGATTTCGTTCATTTTATTATAAGCTTGTTATAGCTCTTGTTTATTATTACTTTCCGAATAAAAATTAAGGCTGGACTTTATAAAAACTTTAGATTCGTCTTTAATATTCCTCAAATATATGCATGTTTTAAAGGGATTATATTTTAATCGATATCGATATCGTGGCTATGGAGACGAATGACAACATCATTAGAGTCTCGGCGGGGTGCTGGGTCAGAGAGTCGAGACAATCTGTCAAACGGAAAGAATCACACACGGCCCGCGTCCTGCGCCGCTGTCCTATTAATCATATTTCGGCCTTTTTTTACCATTTCCGAACGTGTGTTCTCTCAGATAATGGCTACTATTCTAACGCCGATTTCACCAACATATCTGAGTAACCTTAAATCACTATTTTCATCCGTATATCAAGCCTGTTAAGAGCACCAATCGTCGAAAACATTAAACATGTGGTCGGCACGTTAGAGCGGCGAGGTCTTTTAAACAATACTTGTCGTTTGATTCGAGATGTCATGTTTTAAAGATAAAAATCTTGACGAAAATTTCTGTTTGACGGGGTCAAAATGTGTACAAGCTCTTCAATTACATTTGACACAGTTTGTGTCGAGTAACGCTGGACTTTTCAATTTGTATTTACAGCAAGATTGATTATTGAGATCATGTATCTTTTTGATTAATCTGCAATGTTTGTGTTGTTGTATGTCTAAACAGTCAAAAGTCCAGGAAACATGATTGAAGGAGTTTTATCATGACATCTTTAATTAAACGTAACACAAATTATCATAACAACAAAAACTAAATTCTATGGTCATCGATATGAAAGTAAACAATCGATGAAAAACGATGGCTATCGAAGCTTTTAATAGAATAAATCCTTTTATAGTAAACCAACGTTCACACGAGACAGACGTGACATTGGCCACTCTATTTACGATGTAATATCAAAAATTATCGTGACAATTCCATAATGGATGTTCCTACATTCAAAACCAACCTAGTTACTTCTATGTTTATTTGCAGCTACAATGTTAACGTCGATTCTTATAACTTAAGATATAAAGTTCAAAACTTGTGGTAAGTTCTTGTAGATGGATAAGTAATGTTGGTAAAAAATGGTCTTGACATAGATTTTATTTGGTAGTGTCATCGCTTGCGGCGGTCCGGCGATAGTATTGACATTTTATATCGAGATTGCGTTTATTACTATGATGATCTCGTTTTACAATGTTTCTAATGTTCGCAAATCGTGAAACATTGTCAAAAAGGTCATTGTCATCACGATGGATCGTCATTTATTATGTGTTTAAGCTTAGATCAAAATCTTCATTAATTGTGTGTTAGGTATTGCTTTTGGCACTGCATTAAATCTGCCATTAACGTTGTAAAGGTTACACTGTAGCTGCATTCTTTATTATCTAAATTTGATACGGAGATCAACTTTATACCGAATTCAATTTTGATTGAAATTTTATATTAGAACCTGTCTTTATTTACCAAAACTTGTTCGATCAAAAAACTTATATTTGCTTTTATTTCAGCATCTTTTCCACTTATTCACTGTATTGCATGAAACTAATCTACTTACTATATTACCAACTAAATCAGTTCCTTCAAATAATTCGTTTATTTTCACCTATCAGTCGTAAAATTTTCTTCACTTCAATTCACATGACCCGAACGTCAAACAAAGTTCACGTCGTGGGCTCCATTCGTCAGGGAGATAGCATCTGATGCGTCTGTCATTCTCCAATGCTTTTCTACATAAAACCCCATTCGTCTAATTGTGACATCATTGTTTCAATTCATCAGTCAAAGTTATGCTTATGACTTGGCTTTCGTGCGGCGTGCAATTTGGGCTCGTAGAGTTAGGAATATGTAGATGGTGCTTTTTTGTTTTGTGTAATATTGGGAATTATCAATTTAGTTATCGATTCATTAGGGTTATATTCTTCTTGACACAGTAAGTACTTATCTTCTAGTTAGTTTTAATCATTTTCTCATTTTTATAAATGTGTCTCTTCATTATATTATGTTCTAGAAATACGTTTACTTTCACATTATTAATTAAAGCGCACACCGATCCAGTGTTACAATTTTACAGCCCAATCAGTGCAGCAATTAAACCAATTTAAATCAAGTTTTCGTCGAGTCTATACTTTACGAAGTCGTGACCGAGGAGGCGTCATTGCGTCCCAACTGGCACCGTGAGAAGCCAATAATTGATTTCTTATTAAACATTATTTATTGGACTTTTTGCTCTTTGCCTCCTCATGTATTTGTATCAAGGGACTTTTAAGACTTCCAAACATAATTTAGTTTCCATCAGCGACAGTTCTTGGAAATATTCTGAATCTGACGTCATTACAAACAGTTTTCATTCAATGGATTTCCTTGTCGAAACATCTAACGGATTTCCCTAAAGAAAACCTACAAGAGTAATTTCAAGAATTGTCGTGATTATTGATCAAGTTTTATGTGGTAATAAATGTAAATTATTACTTATAGAAGAGGACAATATTGTTTTAATGACACAAGATATTAGAAGCGTGATGAGGAAAACATGATATAAAATAATAGAACCGGCGTGCTTGATGACATTAAAACAAGTTATTTGATTGCAACTCTATAGAGGATATGAATAATTTTAAAAATATGTCATGATTAAAATGAACATAGAAGTGAATTATTAGTTTTTAACCTTAATGCTTAGGATTAAATCATAAATTGTGCTGACACTATGCTTTTGTCTAGCTGATTATTAAAGTATACGTCTTAGTTAAGCGTTTTAAATGACCCACACATCCGAAGTCAAGGAGCAATCAATCGGCAACACATGTGCCGTATTGATTGATATTTTAATCAATTTGTTCAGCTGATTGCGTGGTATTGAGTTATTGTCGCCTTTGACCTGAGAATTACTTGTTACTACTCAAATATTCTATCTAATTTTGATAATTTTTGGTTTAGTGAGTTTATTCTCAAATTAATCATTTAACTTATTCGATTTAAGCGTCTTTAATGACGATTCATTATGATGTATTTTAAACAAAGGAAGTGTGAATAACAATTGAAGACACCATGTTTATCTTTATCACAGATGACCTACAAAAGCAAGTGTTATTTCAGCAAACCAAGATTGAGACACACTTTCGCCTTCCACAAACAATGAAACAAAAAACTGGGCAGGCAATATGCAAATTGACAAACGACCCGCCTTCATTTGCATATCAAAAAATTCTCAACTAAAAACAATGGCACATTAAAACCAGTTCAAAACCCTTTCTTATCTGTACTTAGAGACATCGACGAAATCTGGAATGTCGCAAGATGGCCGTGTGAATCCACGTCGTCGTTGCCTCACGGCGGAAAAAAAAGAACCGATAATTCACTTTGCTCCTATTAAGAGACGGATCGGCCATTTGTAAAATTGTCTTGCTTAAGGCAATAGCTGGACAGTTATGAAATTGAGATTACGTCATTGCGTCACTTGGACACATCACAATTTTACTATATGTACGGTACTCACGCGACCTTTCTAATGTCCGGAACGACCGAGATTTACTGTTCCGTAAAGACTATAGTTGTGAGGTAACGGTAGTGATCGAAATATTGAGACAACTATTAAAAAGGGAGTTAACTGTTATGCATAACTAAGTGCCAATACACATGCTATGACTACAAACTAAAGACAAAAATTACAAAACAAAATGTAACTATAACACATACAGAAAAAGAAGACCCTTATTAAATCTTGATAATGAACACTACAAATCATATACCTACATACAAGAAACTTCAAAAGTCAAAAGGTTCATGCATGCGTAGAAAAGAAATGAGAATACGAGACCCCAGCACGTGATCAAATACAATTGGATACGATCTGAATGCATAGATCAGATCAAAATGTCTCTAATGATACCGTTGTGTACTCCAAATTGCTTCGGTCATTTGATGAGCGTATTGTTTTTTTTTTTGCGTTTGATAACATTGACTGCTATTTCTGTACCAATTACTATTCAGTACAGATCAACATTCGTGAAATTATATTCAAATGCATAGCGGGCAAAAGTGTACAAACATTTGAGCACAAATTGAATTTTTGGTTTGGGAGTTCACATAACTTCTTAATTTCATTCAGCACAAGAAAGAAAAGTTTCATATAGGCCTCATCAATTTTACTTAGCTTAAAAATTACAATGCATGTTGACGCTGCTAGCTAAATTGTCTGTCGTCAGATTCGATGTATCAACCTTCCACCATAAGCTACAATATCCATTCTAATCTCTTGAAAATAAAACAAGCGGGAAGTATTGAAAGTCAGCCGAGACATTGTCAGCGGCAATCTTGCGGCGGCGGCCCGACAAAAGAGTCCACTGTTTATTTGCTGGCCACACGGTACTTGCGGTTTAAGGAAATTGCTTTGGCATGTAAGTAATTTTCTAAGTCCGAGAGCATTTTCTAAAGGATTCGCAGGAAGGTGTAGACGCTGGAACTGATGAAGATATTCACAATGATATTCAAAATATAAATCGTGAAGTAGATTGTAACGCAGCGCTTATGTTAACTTCTCTTGAAGTATCCCCTCCTAGCAACTTTTTTAATTGATGCATTGTAAATTAAACTGCCTTACTTACGTGATTTACGAAAATCACATTAACTCTACACACATTATCCGATACCAGAAAAATCATTTCGTAAGACTAAACTCCAAATAAATTTTGAAAATGAAATTGACATTTCCATTAAATCTAATTCTCAGATCTTCTCACTGACCCTACAATCCGACCAAATTAAACTCCTCATCTCCACAAAATAGTCGCGAGTTAGTGAGAGCTTCTGAAATATACTGGGTTGCTCGCAGAGTATTCGTTTTTCGCAGCCAAAGCTGATTATTTTCTAAGGCCTTGCAGGAAGGATCATTGAGGTTAGATTAGGACGATTAGGGTTTTGTAATTCTATTACTGGACTCTACTTGGTACGTGTCTTGTTGCGGTCTCTATACTGTACTCGTGTGAAGAGAGAAATTGTTGGGGAACTTACGGAAAGTGGGAGGCTTTGGAAATGTTCATAAGCAGGTACAATTTGCCAAAATAAAGATTATTATGTGAATGATAAATATTGCAATCAATAAATGGCAAACTATCACATGTATAGATTCAAATAAAGTATACATTTACGCAGGCTCAGTTTCGTTGATTAGGCACGTATGTAAGCGGCTGTCTACATTTCTAATTTAAAAATCAAGAAAGACAGAAATCCAAAATTTTCTTAGAATTTCTTAGCAAACTTCGATAAGAATGCTTTATAATGTTGGCGATTACGTCACGCGTTGTTCAGGGTTGGACCGCAATCAATGTCGTCTCGACACTGAGTGGCAGGCTGACACCACGACACGAGCCACGAGCCACGAGCCAAAAGCCCCTATTTCTGGCTAATTACACACCGCTGTGGACACCAGGACAGATGTAGTTTGGGTTTTGTTGTACGGTGAGTATGATGACATTTAATATTATTCTCTCAAGAACAAAGCAAACTTCAAAATATTTGCCAGTGTTGTTGTAGTATTACCTACTCGACGCAATTTTTAAACGTTGTTATTAAACTTGACATCATCTTTTGTTTTAAATCCATTGTTATTCTTTTTAATAACAAATAGATAAATGTATTTTTAAGCTAAATTTCTTGAAAAGTATTACTTCCATTTCATTTTCAATATTAATTTCACGTGTCAACACTTGGAAGCAAAATGTTTGTTTTGGTCCAAGTTAAAAAAGATTGTGAACTGTATTTTTTTTCTCTCTTAGCATAGGTACTTCTTTTAATGATTTATATGTATAAATAACATGATACTATGCTAGAGTCAAAATAATGCTTATGTCTATCAAAATAATGACTGATGAGTCAGTAGCAAGAAGAACAGTTTCATCATCTATATAATAATTTATCACACCTACAAATTATCACACCATCTTACATTATCTTAGTTTTTCAAAAGTTTCGCTTATTGCCAATTCATAGCCATAATTAATATTATCCCTTTTCTTATTCTTACTACATTTCTCTTATAACTTAAAACCTCCAATGGGGATTTCTCTCAGGGGTGCTTTTATTAACTGTCGTCTACCACTGCGAACGGCTGATCAATCATACATTCTTCAGATATTAGGGGTGGAAATATACTTATCTCAAAACAAAAAACTTAAATGTGTTAAAAACGTGAAGAACATGGCAGTGATGAAATGTTTCAATGTAAAACACAAGCATTAAAAAATGCTTCACATTTGAAAGTCCTTTGTACATAATATTTTTTTTATTTTTATGCAGATAATTTTGCGACTAATATTGCAATGCTGTTTTTAAAGCCTTGGTGTTTCTTCGAACGTCCTTGATACGAGTATCAATTACCTACGTATGCTCAAAAAGATAAAATGGCATCTACGCACAAAATTATTGCAAAATACTCAAAAATTAGTTTTTAACAGATAATTTCAATAGTTTTATTCTCTAGTACTTTGAACGCGTAACGTTAGAAAACTATGTATTTAGTTATCTGTGGCGTAACAGAGGATGTTTTCAAAACAAATACGATATTATGTGGGAATTCTACAGCTGACCTCTACACCACTCCAACGTGATTAGTTTGTAATCTCAGTGATAATGTGGACAATATTAAATGACAAATGCCGACACCCACTTCAATACAACGATAAGCTTTTATAAACTATCTAATGCAAGTATCGAGTGATGGATTACCCGCTATCGATAAATACCCCTTTTGTTTATATTAAACTTGTATTCTTCAATCATTCGATTTTTCATTAAAAGTTACGGCCGCTTTGATTTTTAAAGCAATATGTACATTTATCTTCAATACATTTTAAATGTTATCGCTTTATAATTTCCTTTTTTTTTCCTGGGTGGAGGAAGCTCGAGGCAGAAAGTCATGGCAGATGAGGAGAGAGGTCTTTGCCCAGCTGTGAGACACAAATAGCTAGATTAGTTAAGATTCTTCTAAAAAGCTTGCGTATCTATTTTAACACACATTGTATTTCTTTCTAGTGTAATGACACATTTCCTATCAGGTGTCAGTCACCTCATCAATTTTTCAATTTTGAAATATTCTTACACTAACGTAACAAGTCATTCGCCTTTTTCCATTGCACTTTCATCTCCGCTGCTACAATTGTCGTTGTATCTCCGAATTGTTTTCCACAAGACGTCCCATCAACTCCCCACAGCAAAGTATCGTTGTAATTAAAGGGCAATCAGATGCTGACCCCGGTCAATACTTGTAATCCCGGATGGTGCCCTCAGAGAGCTTATACGTGTTCGCCTGATAATGGCCGTGCCAATCACTGGCAATGGCGGTGCCAAATAATGACGATGCTCCATTGTTTTTCTTGTTTATTCTTGCTAGGGTGTCTCTTTGTTTATGGTAAGTGAGGCAGTTGAGATTTCTCGTTTTGTTTTGTGGATTTGGTGTGAATGTGGTTAATATAAATGATAATTCTAGTTGAGTCATGAAAAAAATATTGTATTGAATAAACACAATATCTTAAAATAATATAGCCTAGTAATAAAAAAATAAAAAAAACCATAACAAAAATTGTAGTTACGGAATTTTTTTCAGTCGATGCTAAAAATATCTAAAAGTTTAAGGAAACATTTCAAATACCAGATACACTACTCACTCCGCTAAACTAAAACAGTACTGCAAGAATCTTATCACGCTATGACCATCGATTTATTTTCGGAGACACAGGAGTCAGACACCTGCACTTGAGATTGCCGAAGCTTTTAGACACAGCGACTGTGCCACTTTACAACAACGCACTCAACATTCAACCGTAACGCAAAGATGCAAGCATTAAATCTGCTAAACCAATACGCCTTACTGATAAGATTTTCGATGCTAATGAAAATTCTAGCATGAGCCAGGAAATTGAATCTAAGCAAGTTGGAGATATAGTTGAATTTAATTTATTGTTTCGAATCATCGCTGTGACTTGGGATGAAGCAATTGATTTTGATATCTAAACCGTTTGGAATGAAGCTGATAGTTATTTGTGGTCGGTTGTTATTTCTTGGCGCCACGCTTTGTCATGCCGATATAATCTACATCCGGAGCAGTTTCGGGATGAAAATATTTTCACTTATCTTAAGTGGTTGTATCTGCTTATTAATTACCTATTGGTGGAACATCGGCTGTCAAATCAAACGCTTTGTCGGTACAAGGCGCACTTTTAACATTAATAGATGATGAATCTTTGATTCTTTGAAATGTTAACAGAGATAGCGTTTTAAACACTTGATCATTTTAGTGTTTCTACGTATTATTTATTTTTATGAAATGAATAATGCTGGTTTCCATCTTAATTTCCAGACTTGTTTCTATAATAAAGTTACGTTGTTTCAAAAAGTGTTAATTTCTATGACTAAGCAGAAATTACTTCGTCGTCTATATTATAATATACGATACGTACTATTAGCATCAGATTTACATTAAATACAATCATAATAGATTAGTAAACTTTTTGTGTCTCACGGAAATCGCATTACCTGATGACATTTAAGGTGTTAACGTCACCATTTTTTATTCGCCAAATAGAGATGTTATCGTCAATTTATAAGCGAATCGTGGTAAATAACAATAAGTAGGCATTTGAATGAATCATGAATTATGCACGCAAAAAATTGTTTAGTTTTTATCTGTAAGTATGTAGGTAGGTAGGTATACTCGTGTTTTCATGATTTGCAACTTTTAACATTTTATAATCACCTAACGTTAATTTTGGGTGTTCTCGTTAGTCATCTCAGTAAAGATTGAGATCAAATTTTACACTAAAACAATTATTATGGAGATGAACAAGAAGCGCGAAATAATTACCGGGTGTTTAAAGAAGACTTTTGATACTAATAATTAAGTCATGAGATTGAATTTGAAAAGCTATGTTAAAGTTTCTTCTTCGTCAATATATTCCAGCTAGCTAAGCATACACTCCGTGACAAGACATTGTCATGAGTTTGTCACGCTTATGTCTCTTTCCATAGTTTTAAATGTGATAAGGACGGCATGACGTAAGATAATTGTCGCGGCATGTATGCTAAGCCTCCTGAATTGTTTTCTTTATTCAGGTGTCAAATAAATTATATTTCAATTCAATTTCATACTAATTTCTTCCCCTTTCATTCAACGGCCATCATCATCAAAAACCTTAATCCAATTTCGTGATATCGTCGCATCTACGTCAATCCATCCGTCTGGTGACCGTTAAGACAATCATCAAACGATCCCACTTCCTGCGTTACTCGTACATATACATGGAAATGTATATTAAAGTGTTCTCATAAATATGTATGTGTCTCGGTCTGTGGTCACACTACTTGCACAATCTCCTGCGGATGGCCCCACGGACATCGAGTGTCGTTGAATTGCATTTGTGTAACTTTTATCGAGGTTGTAAGGAAGCCGGGACTGCGCCTAGTTTTCAATGTTGATGAGAAGGTCCTTATTTTAAAAGAGGATGGTTGCAAAAAGTTAACGAGTAAAGGAGTGTTAATCTCGCGCCTTATTTAGAATGTCGACGTCATAATCGTTAAGGTACCTACTTAAACTACTTATACAGTAATTGCATTGTTCTAATAATACCTTCATTAACTTTCTAGATTTCGTAAACTTTTGAATGACAATAAGACACAACGCACACTCTGGTTTTAAAGGTATAACAACAAGAATTTAACCATTTTCATCTTCCCACTTATTTTCACCAACACAACTCCATGCCTCTACTTTCCAAAGACACCTTGGATTCAACCGTGTAATAGAAAAAGTGATCGTCTGACCACACCGCCACCATTCTTATCATTCCCTGCACGATAGAGAAATGATGGAGTGGTAGCTTTATGACCCATGCATTTGTTTGCTAATTCAATGGCAAAAACTTTACCAATGATTTACTACAGTTCTTTAAACACGTTAAATTTTGTTTATGCACTTACTTGAATTGATATTGTACTGTTTATTGATGCGATGAATGTTATAACTTTTTGTATAATAATACGTTTAGATTATAAAACGCAATAATGCAAAAATTGATGACTTTCTTCCAAAAGTATTGTTTTATTTCTTATCTAAACCAAAAAGTCTTAGACCCAGAACACACGGTGAAACGCAAATGCAACGCAACTGAAACTGCTAGTTACTTTTGAGTTGCATCGCAGTTTCTGCTATAGACTTCCTTAGAAAACTACACACGACGCAAGTGAAACGAAACGTATCAAATCAAACTAGAAACTGCGATGCAACTCAAAAGTAATTATCAGTTTCAGTTGCGTTGCAGTTGCGTTTCACCGTGTGTCGGCGTGGCGCTTAATCAAATCTTATTATGCTTAAACTGGAAACGGTTCATTTATATGCAAAAAAAATATCAGAATTGACAACCATTAATATTGCTTTCATAAACTCTTCTTGAAACAACAAAATGTTGATATCACATAACTAGCCAACTATCCATATATCTTCAAGTCACAAATGGACATTTCCACGTAACACCTACAGAATAAGGTCACGTTTCGCAACCAGGAAGGACGTTCCATATTGCAGGGGCGGAAGGAAGCCAGTTACTTAACACCGACACGCCAAGTGTAATGCAGTAGAAAACGACTGCAGGTACGTTCTAGGCTATTTGGTCGAGTGTAGTCGGTTATAAATTATTGTAGCCAGTGTATTAGGTACTTTTTCGTTTTGATAAAGTTTTCAAGGACGTTAATGAAAATTTTGATCCCGAGCGATAAGCTACGAGAAGAAGGTTATTTCTTTTAGAAATATGCTGTACCTTTTGTATAACTTCTCTTTTTTTTCTGTCTCTATGTACTTTAAGATAATACTTACAATAAACTGTTAAATAAATAAATAAGGTTAACCCTAAGTTCTCTTTAATACTTACATACATATCCGTCACGCACGTCTCTCTCCCATATTGGGGTAGGCAGAGACTCAACTCCTTCAACTTGCTACGATCCAAACATACTTCGTTCGCTTCATCCATATTCATCAACCGCCTCATATATGCTCGTCGGTTTAGTAGCGGGGGGGCAAGTCTCTTTAATAAACTCTCTTATGGTGTATTTAACTATAAGCTAGCAAAGAAGGAGGTTTTTATATTGATAGTGAGATCTTACAGGCTTGATTGTAAGGTATACCATATTATGAGAAGAAGTGAAAAATTTACACAGAACAAAAATCCTACCTAGACGCCGTCTATTTAAAGCTGTAAATAAATATTTGATGAAGTATCAACTTGATTAACCTTTTGCGACTGGCTGTTAAAGTAAAAGCAAGTTGGCACAAAATGATGTGACAAATCATTTTGTTTATGACAATGTTTATAATCTTAAAGTCTTCAAAGCCCATAAAAATTCATTTACCTGAAGCTGATAGATGCCTCTTTACGATGATCACGATTTTATAACTTTTCGCATAGAAAACTTGGTGCATGCTATAAAATACAAGCTGAAGAACTGCACTTAAACGAAAGCTTAAATTAAAATCATAAAACTGACGACATTCACTAACGATGCCAAGCACATATTTGTAACAAAAAAACTGATATACCTACTGTGAGTTTAAGATGAGTTTATATTATAGAGGAGTCTTTTACAACTGGGTTCTGCTAATTGATGGTTTTGAGTTTAGAATTTAGTATCCTATACTATAAGTACCTACCTCATTCACAACTGAGTCTGCTGTCATTTTTAACATTACCTCTTTTTAATTTTTTTTGTGTGATTCGGTGTGCCTATTATCATGATTAAGTATTATTATTTTGTTAAATGAAAACACGACATTCTCTCTTGTTCGTCTTAGCTCGACGATGTTATAGAAACCTTTTTGAAATCTTTCGTTTTCATTTTTACAAATTCATTCATCTATTTGCTTAAATTGTGACATCATTCATTTATTTTACTTATAAGAAGCACCAAAGCTATCTCAGCTTGTACCCTACCCATTACAAAATGTCATAAATCCAGCCTCATCATACATTGTAACCGCTGCGCCCGCGCCGCCTCATTTCATAACGAACCTGCGAATTATTATCAAGGGGCTATCACTTTTTAACATCACCACAGGGCTGTTAGATTCCTTAAGTCTGCCACAGTAAAAACGGATCGATCTTTTTCATGTACTTGTGAAAATGTTAAAGTATCGCTAGTCGGTGTAGTTAAGTACATTGTTAGAGCTTAGCTGATTGGCTGTTTCGTTTTTTGATTAAGAATTTTAATTACACATGTATGACGAATTTGGATGAAGTGAAAGAAGTATTTTTGGATTACAGCAAGGGTCCCTGCCTACTCCAGTGTGAGAGAGACGTAACAGATGTATATTTAAGTATTTTTAATGATTTGGGATCGATTTAATTGATTAAATATGGGATTAGAAGTTAAACAGAGTGTGACTCAACTACCAGTCTTTAATGCGAGTAATTAAAGTACAACCTTTAGTTTATAAGTCTTTCTCGTACAGGCGTAGCTTTGATCTGACCCTACGAAACACCAAGCTCTTCTCTTTCAGAAATGAAATGAAAAATTATTTAATCCTGTAGGTTTTGACAACACTTAGGACGGGTCATATTTTAAAGTTAATTCAGACGTTATTTATTCAGATTCAGACGCTGCAACTACTTGATTTGATGGTCCTATAAGCCATCGTCTTAGATATTCTTAGTAACTTTGTACTTACTAACATACTGGTAAGCCAAGTGCAAGGAGGTCTGTATACTAGAGACTGCATATGGTCCCACATCTTGGAAAAAATACATAATTTCGTAAAATAATAGTTTTTGCATGAAAATGTAACAACCATCTATCCGTCCTTATATCCTTCTATTCATCGGCACAAACATTGTTATTTATTTTATATTAGTGGGAGTAAGATATCATAAAGGGAAATTATATAAAAATGAGCTGTATCTCATAAAAGGAGGCTTTTCTGTTAAATTTGCCACGAAATCAACAAAACATTGAGGATAATATTTTATCTATTGATAAATCTATCACGAGTCACCAAACCGGTATAACTTTTCCCAAAAAACAAGTCTTGAACTGGACACGTCAATTATTACATTCGGCAGTAATTTGTCACTATTACATCACTACTTCGTTCACACGGAAGGTGACCTCTAACCTGGTCCAAATGTCTTATGATTAAGTACCCATGTTTCGCCTGGAGGCTGGTTACAGTGACACTATTGGAGTAGTGTAATCATACTTAGTGGGCATAATTCTTATACGAAAAAATAGGTGTTAAATTAGAGTAGTGTATGATATAGAGTTGTGCCGATGGTTGGATAGATGGATAGTAAGATGTTTGTTACTCTTTCAAGCAAAAACGAGTGAACAGATTTTAATGAAATGTGACAAAGTTGTATCGTATAGATATATTTGTATATGTTAAAGTCAAAACTCATAACCAGTTATTGTTGGCCCATATATGTCCCCACCGAGGGGCACGAGCCTACTCTCAAACAGAGAGTGATTAGGCCGTAATCCACCTCGCTGGCCAAGTGCGGGTTTTGACCGACGTCTTTAGTCAAAACTAAACTGACTGGTTATGAGTTTTGACTGTATATATTTTTAAGCTATCGTATAAGTTATCCAAGATATGACAATAAATGCGTACGATATTGCATGCAGCCTCTAGTAGTACGTATAAGGTAGGTAATTATTTAAATTATACAATTAGATATCAAATGTGCAAAGTAAATGTAATATAATGTTATAATTACGCTAATGCCATTCAAAATGTTTATAACGACCAGTAGAAGGCTACAGTCGCCAATTCCGGAGACAAGTGAATGCAAAAATATAATAAATTAACCAAAATGGCGAATCCAAGGAAAATGCTAATTTTGTAACATACAATAACCACTCTCACCGTCGTCATAATTGTAGGACTTTGCTGAGTATAATTTACTCGAAAAAAGTAGCATCATTCTTCTTCTTCTTCTCCTCATCCTATAGCTGCCCACTGCTGAGCATAGGCCTCATATAGACATAATTAGTACCTTTATATAAAAATAAAGCACAGCACTTTTAGTGGAAACTACAATTGATAAAGCTAGATTTTATAGCCAATACTCGATTACTAATAGTTTCACTATATTGCAAGCCAGAGTAAGTGTCTATTTCACCATGTATAGATAAAATGTAACTGACAGATAAACTTACGTCTATTTCATAAAACGTTTAGACAGAGACAGCTATAAAATATCCATCAGATGCATTTTATACGTAAATGGTGAAATGGACCCTAAGACTAAGCAAAATTAACTGGCGTTAAAATAATAATATGATAAAGTAATAACCTCTTGGAGTGACAGGAAAGAAGTGCGGTGGCATTAGCATTAAAACGGTCACACAATTACATTGTGATTAGTGTCTCGTTCCGACGACGACGGCGACCACTGAATTCATTAGTTCAGCTCTCCTGATTTTATTTAATTAAAATGAACTTATGAGGCCGAGGGGACCGTCTTTACATATATTAGACGTTCAAGACACGGTGGACAATTTTTTCATCGAAAATGTTAATGCGATTTTTAAGTTACCTGCACGGACTAACAAAACACCATACATACGTGTCCGTCAAGCCTCTCTCCCATTGGGGCAGAGACCACTTTCCTCCACTTGCTACGATCCAAACACTTCCTTCACATCATCCACATTCATCAATCGCCTCATACCTGCACGTCATTTTAGGGTAGTCTCGATTTGGCCTTTGACAAAACAACATATTTCAAAATCAACGGATTTTGTTTATATTGAGGTCATGAAAGAGTTAATTGAGAGAAAATGAACAAATAAAAAGAATTACCTTTAAAAACCAACCAAGAAATAAAAGCTAAGGAATCTAAGCTATATCAACGCAGCACTTAAACCTTCATATCTCTTCGCTTTTTACATCCAAGCAAGAAGTTGAATGTCGTAAACGGACTTAACGAGTGTAAATACGATCAATTAAAAACACTGACGATGTCAACAGTCCTTAGGTTGATATAAAAAAGCGAGTGAAATGTCCCGAGGTGGGCAACGAACCGTTTCGATGGGAACCTACGTTGTCGCCCGTCGCATCTGCCTGCTCTGTATGTTAATTACTCTATGCTCCACTATCATTGCCACCGTGAAGAATTTCAAATGCTGGAAGGTCTGAGTTTTAAATAGGTATGTAAATTTTGTAAAAGTACGGCAATTTCGGGCAATACTGTGTGCTTATAAAATAATATGATGTGGAAGGATGTGGGTGGAGGGGGAGCTTCGCCCAGCAGTGGGACACAACAGGCCATTAAAAATATATTATTTTGCTAACAGTGATATCGATATATGTAGTACTAATTTAATTAAGAAATATGGGCAAAGTACCTCGTAAATTAATCTTCAAATTGCCTACATATTTAGTTAGGCCATATTTTCTTCTAGCCAGTGAACCGCGTAATATCAAGCTAATAATCCTATGAATTTCGAATTTCACTGAATTCTCTCATAAAATATTCTCAAGAATAATATTTGGTAGAAATTATTGGTACAAAAACCAAAAACTATAGAAAGCGACTTGTTAACTAGTAAACCACTATCTCCAAACGTAAAAAGCACAATTTTTCTCAACCATAAATCGCTGTAATACTTATATTTCGCGGTGCCATGATAAATACAGTCCAAGTATTATTTATTACTTGTTTGATCAGATAACTTGACTGTCCACTAGAAGCAAGGGGCCAAATTGGTACAGTAAATCATGGTAGGAAAACGAAAGATATGGAACTTAATAAATGTGGGTTTTTGTGTTAATAGCATTTTCTTTTGGACTGTTTTTGGGAGTAATTAGAAGGTACGATGATTTGTGTGGTAGAAAAGTAACTGCTGACAGTAGATGGTTGTGAAACTTGTAAGAAAATATCAAAAATTGAAAAAAAAAGTGAGTAGGTAATCAAAAACAATTGACAAGATATCCAAAATTGAATATCTTGTTATATCATTAATTTCGAAAAGAAATTGTGCTATATTCCTTTTATAGAAACATTCACTTGTTTCAGAAAAGTTGGCTAGAGTGATTTATTAACCGTCGCCTGCTGATTTGAGTTCACGAAATTGACAGTTAGACCCAGAACAGACGGTGAAACGCAAAAGCAAAAATAACTAGCAGTTTCAGTTGCGTTGCATTTGCGTTTCACCGTGTGTTTTGGCGCTTACAAGTTTAATGTAAGAAGTTTTACCCTGGCTGAAAGATTTTTAAAAATCTACATAGATACTTACCCAAATCTTCATTTAATATATTTCTTCTCAGGATCACAATCCAACAATAGTACGAAAGAGCTCATGAAGGGATCACATCTCCAACCATCAACCATAATAAACCAAACACAACACTATAAATTAAAGCTATCCCAACGCCCTGTCCCTCTCTTTCCCCAAAAACAATGGCGCTAATGAACACGTCAATATTGCTTAGCACACGACACTGCTAATACCAAGAGACACATAATGTTGGCGGATAGGGGCAAACCAAACGGAATTGGCTACTTTATTTGAGTAATTGATGCCACTCGATAAGCTACTGAAAAAACTGCGAACACAAAACTGGAAAAGGATACTGCAAAGATGATAAATCTCTTTTGTAATAAAGTTTTTAAAAACATCAAAAACAAATGACGACGCCGCCGTGAAAATTGTTGTGAAAAACAAAAATGTTTTTTCTTGACATCGGCTATCGAACGTAAACATGAAAGATAAACAAATGACAGTCAATTACAATAGAATACGAGTAAGAGTACGCTAGTTGATTCTAAATTCAACAAACTTACAATCGATTGACTTTTGAAGAAAAATGTAACAAATAAAAACAAATGATAACCAACATAACAAAAACACTATCAGTTCGACATTTAAATAGCCTCTATAATACAAAAATCTGGTACGTCAAAACAGCCGAAGTTTAGTGTTGTGACGAGAAAGACGGTCATTTGTAAGGGAGCGCCGCCCGAGGAACAATACACGTAATTTTCGTACAACATATTGATTGATAGGCAATCCCGGTTAGTGCTGCTACTAATGTCGTAAGTATTTTGTTTATGACGGCCATTGTAACTGATATTAAGTACCTGTGACAGGTACATATTTTGGTGTTATTAATTTTGATTTAAGTGATATTGAAGAATTTTTGTTGCGTATCAAAAATAGTGTCGTAATTTGAAAGTCATTTTCTTTCACTTTCTGAATACCTTTGAATAGATAGCATATTTTAGGAGCTTTGTTTTAAAAGTAGAATTTGAATGATTTTAGAATGTAAAGTTCTAATAACAGTAAAAATAATATTATTATGATTTCATATTTATAACGCCCAACTCAATCCACCAACAAGTTGACGCGTCAAACATTTTGACAGTAAAGATTGGTAGATTTATTTCTCCAGTCAGGACAATAGTGACCCTCCTGATGATACTAATCTAAATGTTGGACCAGTTTAATAGGAGTGACACACAACTAATGTCATCTATTTCGAGGTGTAAATATGTTGGTATTATGATGAATAGAGAATAATGTTGTATTTTCGGAATGGGATTGAGATTTATTGACGGATTAATCAAAACTCTTTTTGGTTATGTTCAAATTATAAAAGGAACGAGTGAATCACTTTTGGTAAGAAAACATCGTCATCGTAAAATGTTAGTGGAACAAGTAACTAATCAAGGAAAATAAATGAACACAGTAAAGTTATTTCCAAGACAATAAGAAAAGTCGTTTGTTAGAAGACGACAAGTACCTGGGAGCTGAGAGTCGGTAACTCTTGCCCCTCGGAGGGCACAAATAACAGTATACTCGTAAACTAGTTGGCGCATTAACCATAACGAATAAAGGCACTAAAAGCACGTCTCGACCGTCCCTACAGGCCGTTTCGGCTGTCAATGCGAAAATTTAAGTTCGCCACACCCATACACTCTGGAAGGGTCGACCTCTTTGCCCTTTGTCTCAATTGTTACCTTCACATTCCCCTACTCTTTTTTTGCCTGAGCACTGCCACAGACTAATTTTAATCCTAAGACTTTACGCCCCAAATTCGAAGCATCCCATTTTACTGCAAACAATTTCTCTGGCGTGGCCATTTTCCTTTTAATTTATGGGTTGAGGTCTCTGTTTAGTACTTTTGTGTTAATGCAAGTTGGTAATTTTGAAACATTACCCTTTGAAGAATCATAAATTGTATTTAATTCACTTTCTTCCGATATTTTCAAGTTTATTGATTCAGAGAAACTGAATATTTAATGTCTAAGGAAGTATTACCACGTTCACTTTTATGAGTTGTCTTTCAGAATATAATAACAAAGAAGCTTAATTTAGACCGCGTCTCATATTGTATACAAAACATTCATCTATTCTAATCTTGTTGTTCAAAAGAATGTGTTACCACCATCGGGCGGCCATCTATCTTGCTATAACGACAATGTCTTGATGTATTTTATCACATTTAGCCCCGGTAGAAATATTTACTGCTGTCAGCCACTTAACAACGACCTTTTCTATTCTATCGTTTCTTACTTCAATTATATTGGTAGGGGAGAGTTGTTAGTCATTGTGGGGCTCTACATTTTTTGGTTATTTGGCTGCCGTGACCGTAGTGTTAACGGTCTTATTTGTCATCTGTCAATTTGCCTTCTATTTCGGTTGGGGGATATTTTTATGAAAGCTTTCGTTTAACACGCGTTGTCGCTTGTGTTTTATCATCATTATTTCTGGTTCTTTTTAATGATTATTGACAGTTGTTGCTACAACATGTTTAAGGTTGGATGCTTTATCTTTTGACATAAAAAGCTTTGTATTAATAGAAGTTGATTTGTTGGGGATTCTTGCCGTTTGTTTATTTTATCGTCAATGTACGATTTTATTAGATTAGTTCTTTATAGTATTAGTTGAAAATAACTTAGAAGGTTCATATAACAAGTAATGGAGGGATACATCCTCTGTCTTATAAGCTGTAAATAAATTAAAATGCATTTGATTCGCGATCAGCGCTAAGTTTACGCCCAATTAATAATCGTATAATGGCACAGTGGATGCACGACGGTTTAAAGAAGCTTAGACGAACATGGACGTTGCCTTATATAAGTTTTAACATAAGTTTTGATCAAGAAGATAGAGCACACTTATCCATGAAAATTTAAGCCAATAGCTTTGGCCAATTCAACATTAACATCTGTCCCATTATCCACCTAGTTACAATAACTCACAACCTAAATGAAAACAAAACGCTACATCTAATTTATTTAAGCTTCCCGCACCAAAGGGATGGTCGAAAGCATTTAGTTTAATTAACTAATCTCCGTCAAGGTGCGTCCCAGTAAATACAGAGACCGCAAAATAACAGCTTTTCTTGAGCCCCCGATTTTAGTTTTTTACTGCGGTTTGAGTTTCGAGAGAGCTCGCGTGAGATTTATGTAGTTAGAAAATTAAATGCAGTCGGTTATTGTTTTGTTTTGCGGCTGGGGTTAGGTGAAAGACAAAACGGAGTAATTGCTTTTTAGTTGGACTCTATTTTAAAGCTGTTTTAAGAAATATTCAGCTAATTGACAATAGTCTATTATACTACGTACCCAATTATCTGCACAATGCCATAACCCAGTCAGAATCCTTTGCATTATACCTAAACCTGGCATATTTTTTGGCAAATAGGTAGGTACCTACTTTTTTTTAAACTTTGTCCTTTAAAATCAGACCGACTTTACGTAATAAAGCCTTTACGCATTCGGGTTTGACGTTTGTTATGAAAACCGTATAATACTGCTGTAGACGATTGGATAGATTGGTTGGGATTTGCGTAATTTTTATTACGCTAATGTCAAACTAAGAAGGATTGTAATGATATTCAAGTCTGACAAAGCTAAAAGAAAGAAACTCCATACTCCTACCAACAAAGACCAAATCGACACCGAATGAAAAACTAAGACAATAAAGCGTTGATTAAAAACTCTTTAATTTGGTCTCCTTCGCATACCGTTTTGGGATCTATTAAAAGACCGGCGTCCCATTATAGTACGTACCTGGTTTCTACTACACCCCTAATCCCTATAATTACAGTCTCTGTGATTGATCGTCTGACAGAACGATTCTCGTCCAATGGGATTCTAATCACTTTTTATAAGGCTGCAGTTTGAATATGATTTTAGGTTATGTTTTCTGGGAGAGATTTTGTTGGCATTTTATCAGAGGAAAATATACTCGTAATACGATTTTTATGTAATAGACCTAAATACTAGTCAAAATGACATATTTAAGTATCTGCACATAAATTATTAATGATTTAATTATCTATCAAATTAATCATTATCCATAACTTCCTAGGATTTCAAAAATCAGTAAAAAAACATGGCGCCAAATAATGCAGAAATAAGCAGCAAGACAAAATTTTAAAAATAATTTTGGAACTTTCTTTTATAAAATTAGCCAGTTAGTGTTATCTAGCGAAAACGGTACTACTTAGGCACTGAACAAAGATATTATTCTTATTCTGACCTAACCTAACTCACTTCTTATTAATATTCTTAAAGATACCGTAACTATAGCTTTAATTTAGAATAACTAAGATATTAGGCGGAAAAATGTTAATTAATTAAAATAAAACGGACCTAGGCTAACATTTCGAAAAGTCCGTAATCAGGAGAAATGATATGGTGTTGTTTTATTAGCTATACCGCTACTTTCAGGCGATACCTACTACCTATGTAGGTAATTAAACTATTTTGACTGATAAGAATTCATCAAAATATCAAATTGTCATTTTAAAATTTTGTTAGAAAAAAAATTAAAACACTTGCTTTAAACGTTGTTAATTTTCATTCGAATTATCCAAACTCAGAAAATAATGCATATCGAACAAAAAGCACCCTGTAGAAACCGATAGATGATAAAAAAGTTGCAGTGAGGTGTTAGTAACCACTTCATAATACTGTAATTAGGTATGCAAGTATTAATTGCATGTTTATGTAGAAAGAGAACATTATCCTCCTCTCGTTTTGCGCTCGCCACCCATCGTGTTTGTTAATTCTATATGCAACTTTCACGCGTTGAAAAATTAGAGATATGTCGTAAAAGTTGAGACGAAATCCTCGTTAACTCTTATCTGATTGTGTTTAGCTGGTTTCTCTTTTTGTCGCTTTAGCTGTTTCAAAAACAAGTATATTAAAATATTTTTTTTAATGAAGAGCGGATTCATATGATTTACGCGCCGCAGTTATGCCAACGACTTAATCACCACTGAATTTGAATCAATGATGTTTGAAAGAAATGTCAAACCATACTCATGGAAAAACGGTCGTTTAGAATTTGATCTTCTGCGTCGCGCATTAATGTTTCTCAAGTCTAGTGTCTTCTTATGGCTTATATTTTGGGAAAATAAGCTCTACAGGTTTTTGCTTTTGAGTCTTTTTTTGTTTGTTTTAGAAGATATAGGTACCTTTTACAAAATGTATTTTTGTTGATAATATTAATTAGTTACTCGCATCTAATCATAATTATAATTATAGCCATTTCAAGTAGAGCAACTCCTTAACCCCTTAAGATTCCCATCACCAGTATATTAAACCCAAACTACAGTGTTTTACACAAAACACCACTCCCATGGTAGTAAAAGTTACCTTTAATAACTAGCTACCCCAAAATCGTGACTCCTGTGGCTCCTGACCCAACCCCATAATGAAAGTAAGCAACGCCTATCCTACCAACATAACTAACCGTGTAATATTATAAAATGGTCATTAATTTATCTAGGAACCTACCTGGTTTGATTACAAGTTTTAAGGGTAAGGGTAAACGATGGAGTGACGATTGGCGCAAGATGGCTTGCAGGAGCTGGATACGAGCAGTTGAAGATAGATCACAGTGGTATGCACTAGGAGAGGCTTTTGTCTAGCAGTGGACTGCAATAGGTTGATGATGATGAAGGGTAAATGTGGAGATGGCAAGACAAGCTTGACTCATTTAGGATGGAGAACAAGGCGAGAGGCTTTGGCACAGCAATGGGTCGTGTCGTAACAGGCTCTTAAAACGAATTCGCAGTTTGATAGTGTTAATAATAATAGAACAGACGCCATGTCCGCGTTTAATTATAAAAGTGAATCCTTATTAATAGTAAAATTGTATAGGCGGTCTATTGACAGTGCATAAAAACCTTATTCGAGAAATTGCCGTTTAAATACAGATTCTGCAAAGATTTTTAAAAGGTCTTCACCAATTTTTTATCAAAAATATTCTGCATAGAAGTAAAAATATGTAGATACGAGTAGGTTAGGAAAATTACATCTATGCTTCATGTTTATAAATGTTTTTCCGTAGATATCTATTTTAGTTAAGGTAGGTATATACGCTTTATTTTATTTTCACTCGCATAGACTACCAATAAAGTTTCAAGATAGTAAACGTTAATGGCCAGCCACAAATATTATAATTGACCACAATTTTACAATTGGTTCGGTTGTAAACATTTATATTGTCAAAACGTTCAAAACCCCGGAGCTATGTTTGGTATAAAATATTTGGAATTTCAAACAAATTGCGTCTTTTGGACAAAAAATGGTGTATAGGTCGGGGTTTGAAAAAATGAAGGGCATAATTACGGTCACAATCGAGCGGTTAGTGAGGCGGGACAATTAGATTTTGACGGGACTGTGATAAATGGCTGTCTGTCTTTACTATAGAAATACGTAGAGTGGATAGAGGCGATATAAAATTATCATGCTACAGGTCATCTTCGAAAAAGTTAGACAGTAAAAGAAAGAAAATTCAAAATGAATTCCTACCCATTTAGATATTTTGTTACGTATTTTTACGTAACCGTTTCTTAAAACCTAACTTTTGATAAAAAATAACCTTTGATTTTGGTTAAATCCATTTGAGGAATGCTTCGAGTAATTGATATTTTATTGCGGTATTTCAATAAACATTAGTTTAAAATGTTCGTTTGACAAACATTGCATTTGCTTCATTTAAAGTTTATTTTAAGATCACACTCTACCTTCAAAACTTTATGTTACTCATATAAAATAAATTCTAGGCAACTCTATAAAACTTTAGTTCTATAAGTAATTTACCAACAATGCATCCCAACTGATTATTAAAAGGATCGTTTCCCTAACCGCGAATTATCAAATTTCTTCCACTCGCCCTAGCATTATCATATAAGTCCAAATGTCTCTACATCCAGAGAACATAGGCCTCTATGCTGACTACATTTCATAGTTACTCAGGTCTAAATAAAGTGGTCGAAAAACTCAAGCGATTAAGCGAAAATTGCGAAAGATTACAGGCTCATCGCTGTAATCCTTGGATTTGTTATGTAATTATAAGTCTAAGTTTTAAATGCGGACATTAATTGGAGCACCCGTGATTTAAGAGGCCATTTTTGTTTGATAGTATTTTTCTCGGCTTTATTATAGGTAGGTACCTACGTACCTAAACGAGAAAATTGCCGTGTCCCTGGATACCAGTGTTTTATAAATCACGCATGATTTGCTAAAGGATTAATCCCTTACTCATAAGAATGGGCGAAAACTACTTTTTTCTGTGTTTCTGTTTTACTTTTAAACTGCTACAAGCATCTCTGTTTTCAAAACGTTTTTTGGTAGCTCCTTACCTTTTTATGCAAATCTTATGTACTTACTTAAGTATACGTTAGATAAGTATTTGTCACAATCGCAACTTCATGGAATCTTAATTACCTACTCATTGGGCACAAAGCAACACGTTTAAAACACCCAGACTAGTATTAAAATTAAATAAAACCTTCATGCAAAGGAAAATTAAACAATAATAAAACCATGCATATTTAAAAATATAATTACGAGTACATTTATATATGCAATAAAAACAATTCTGTCTATTTTTGAAAGAAACGGTAATATAATTAGATAGGAAATACTTTTGTACTTGACATTTCGAGAAGTCAAGCGCAGCGCTAACTGGCAGTTAGGAACTGTAAAACAATAATTGCAGCATTACTGTGTGCGGCCATTTTGTCTTATCTTTTTTATTATTAGCTTTTTATTTCCTATTACCAGTTGTCTTCTGTTCTGATGATTGGTTTTTGAATTTAATGTACTCGTGTATTTCAAATCATTGCTACTGCAATTTTACTTTTACAGTTTAAACTGCGATAAACTTTAAAACTGTACTCAAACAAGGTAGACTATTACTGGATTAGGTTAGTATTTTTATACGAATTCGTAAATAGTAACGTAGATGTTGTACTAGAATACTTACTTACTTTTATGATATGTTCTTTTTACAAATTCGTAAAATGAATTTTGTTGTACAATCGTCTATATGTACCTCTTTGAATACGTCTCTAATACAATTTTCAGCACTAGTATATCCAATCAAACATTTTAGCAAAGTAATTCATAATCACTGTCTACATAAGAAAAATACCTCTTAGTTATGAATGAAATACCTATTATTACCAACACCTCGATATCTCAAACTGTATTTAGTTTAATTTATGCACAAATTTAATTGTATGTGTGTGTATGTTTTGTTTTCCGTGACGAGTGATAATACTGTGGTTTTTTCCAAATTTTAATCAATGACCGTTTGTTATTTTATTATTTGCTGTTATTTGGAAGATGTAGACCATACAATTATAATTCGAAGTGTAGAGTTTCTTTAAGTCATGAAAAATATACTTCAAATTTAATTTCGCTTGGTTAGCAAAGAGTAAGGTTTTGTTGCGTCGTTATCAAAATCATATAATGATAAATCATCATCATTTTCATTTGTTACACTCTTGTCGGTGGACCATTGTTTGATTCATTTACCATACAGTGGAGTGGCTTTCTTATTATTATCATAACCCAACCGTCGTACAAGAAGAAAGTTCTTGTAGCATTTCTTCCACTTCGCCATCAACAATTTCAACCCTACTTAAAACCACAAGCCCATAAAACCCATACAACTTAGATCACGTAAAAACCACAGATAATCCACTCAACAAAACAATCACGCAGCAATTTTAATTAAAGCGTCATCCTACCTTAACACGGCTCATATAAACTGGCCAGTTGTTATTTCAAATGTTACCACACTATACGACCACCGCTAGTCGCAAGTCGCTGTGACCGTTCCGCTATTGCACATCTACATTATTCATATGTGGACGATCGTAATTAAATGTCTTGCAGGTAAAAAGTACTGACACCTTCCTGTGGGATTTATAGGGGATCGTAAGATTTAATGATTGAGGGCAATGACTTTTGGACTATGATTATACAGGCTAGTTCAGCAAAAACTGAAAGTTCACCCTAATTGTAGGTCTGTGCATAAATTTTCTTTGTGTGAAGAAAGAATATTTTTTTATTCAGGATTAAGCTACTCATATTTAAAAGGTTCGTATTTAAAAAATCTTGATTCTAACTTATTTACGTACAACTCCTGCTTTTTCATGTCATAGTAGGTATCAGTTATAGACATAGAGACAATACAGATTAAATGAAGTAAGTTTTTACCTTTCCTCCTTCGAGAAAACTTCATCTCGTTATTCGAAGAAACAATTGAATCCGTTGACTCATCTAACAAAAGAAATACTGTTCGAATTTTAAACGCAACGCTCCAATTTGTCCTCGGGCGAGAATCACTCATTCGGGTAATTTCGGCTCGACTCGGCCTCTAGTCACATTTCAAAGTTCCAAGCGAAAATTTTTGACATTCCGTCACCGCCCTCAAAGGTGAGTAATACGAGTTGGATTACATGCAACTGGAGAAATGACTTTCAGGGAAGTTAAGAAATCAAAAATAGTTTAGGATGACGTTGTTATCCGCTTGGCTAACTAAGCTTCAAAATTTTTATCATAATTATTATTCAGTCTGTGTATGTTAAAGGAAATGTCAAGAATGAATAAAGTTTAATAAAAACTAGAAATTATTGAAAACTTTTTCAAAAAATAACCAACCATAACATTTAACAAATGTAGCACTCCAAGTTCCATGTAACCCCAACAATGGATATCCTAAGTCCGTCAGGTCCCCTCGGCGATGACTTCAGATTTGCATAATAACAGAGTTTGACTCCCGCTTGAGGGCGCGGACACTTTTTTGACAAATACCTTCCTTTGTGGCCGCGGATTATTCGAATCACTCGGGTTCGCACAAAATATTGAAATGAAATTAAAGTTGACATTCCTTTCGAATTACTTTGGGTTGGGTTTGATGTTACGTTTGGGATAAAACGAGAATTTTCAAATGATTTATGCCTACAAATTGAGGAGTACCATTTTGAAACTGATCAATTTCTATAAAAACATACCTTCTTTTTTGACGACCTTTTTAGTCATCTTCATATAGGTACTTAAAGCAAACATTCGTATTTAGTACCTATTAAGATGTAAAAGGGAGACTCCAAGACGACTTTGATACTAAGCAAGATGAAAGGAGCATGTCGATCTAAACTAAAGTAACGAAGAAGACGAAGACAAAGAACAAAAAACCAGTGGACTCGTCACGTTTCCAGACTCCGTTACACATATCGGTGCAATCGCGTTATCTGCCATATACCAAAGCAGCAAGCGCAACATGTGAGGCAAGACGCAGTCGCCGTGACGACAGTCACTCGCCAACCACCGCCAACCATCGCCAGTCATTACCAGCCATTGCTATTTCAGTTGGGTGTTGGTGACCTCTTTATTGGAGAGTAGATTGAACAGACTGATGTAGGGGTGCTTGGCAAGCAATGGCAAAGAATTGTTTTCAACCTCTTGTTTGTTTTGAAGTTGGTAATTAATTGATGTTTGTTCTATGATAAGAATATTGGAACACATTTTTGGATGGTAACCTAATAGGTCTGTAATTTATCAAATAGAAATTAAATAAAGTTGCAACCTAAGGGATTTAAAAACAAAAACGAAATTCCTACCATTTTAAAAGTCTGTACTGGGAAAAGACATACAAATTTTTATGATAGTTATATATTTTCGACTATCAGTGGCAGATTAGCACTCAAAACACTTAAATCTCCACACATATCCGTACAAGCAATCATAACAGTCACATAAAATCATAAAGCATGCAGTGACACCCCACAAATGAGCCACACACCGTTCTAAGTTCAAACAACGAAACATCCAGCCAATAGGACAGAAGCAAGTAATGTTGATTACTGGAGACACAATAGCCTCAGCACATAGTCTATGTGCAAGTAAATTATGTGGTTAGAAGTGTAATTTTCCGGTATGTGACTCAGACAATGGCAAGTAAACAAAAGACGCTCTGAGCACGCATTGTTTCGAATCTGAAACATGGAAAAGACAAAAGACTCGCGATAGCGTTGAATTTTTCGAAATAGTTGGTAATTGCTGCAATTTCCACTTGTAGGTGCCTAAGGTTTAATGTGATGGTATGTGATTGTTGAATTGGTTCAAAGTTATTTGGATTTTTCAATTATGTTTGAAAATCATAACAATAGATCGATTTATTACATTTTATGTATAAAGTTCCTAATGGCTGATTATTCTTACATTATTATACTTACCTATAAAACGTCACAAAATAAGAGTACATATTTTACATAATCAAAGCAAACCTTTGTATCAGTCATCAATTCTGCATCTTGATACTCAATCAACTACAACACTTACTTCATAACATCGGAAACCAAATGACCAATTTTTATTTCTAACTAGTTATTTCTAATTTCAAAAACTGTTCACCAGTTTCGATTCTCAAATGATCCAATAGTGCGCCTCAAAATAGCAATGACATAAAATGATAACGATGGGCCTAATAAAAAACTTTATCCACGCACAATTTCCGATAGTTTCGGTCCATCGATCGCTACTATTAATTGCAGCATTCCGACTGTTTTTTTTACACACGACGTGTCTACTACCTAAATACGGTGTTTTTTGATTTTATAACTCTTTGAAGTGGTCGTGTTGGAAAATTTTCGGCGTCTTTGTGCTCTTTAGGTTCTTTACTGGGAGGCAAAATATGCATATGATTATAAGTAGCTATCACCTTCTTTATCATTTAGATTCACCTAGTGCGAGTATATTCAGCAAATGCTTCTATAGTTCTACTTTATTAATATTTACATAATGTACAACAAAATAAATACAATACAATATAATACAAACTTATGCTACTTAAGTACCTACTATATACATTCTATAGTTTAAAAAAATATAATATTCTTATTTGTTAATTCAATTTAAGAATTAGAAGTACCTACCTACCCAAAAAGATACGAGTTGAAGAAAATATTCTAATGTAGTTGCTCGTCTGTCATTACTGTACAAATTAAGCAATCGGTGAAGATAAGTGCGTCTGTGGACGTTTTATCTTAATTAAAAATACATCTGATGTGTTACGCAAAGTCACATGCGCAATACTAAGAGAGAAAGTGTTTTAATTACATAAAATCTTTATTTACACCTTCAATCTCAAACCCAAGGTTCAAATGTTAAAAGCTGCACCGCCTGGCAATGAATAGTTGCTATCAAAAACATCGGAAACCAGTTAGGAGCAATTTAAATTAATGGATTTGTCATCGTAATTAATTTTATAGGAATTAATATGCGAGCGGCGAGCGCAAAGAGGTAACTTTTTTTATAAAAATTGACATTTAATGAAGTAAGGACGATGTATAGTGCGGCGACGATGAATTGATTGACGAATTGCGTGACTAATCCGAAATAGGTGGATTTCTTTTGAGTGTATCAGTTGTAAAAGTCGCAGTTAAGGAAGAGGCCGCAAAATGGGCGGAGATAATCGAAATGATCCTTTTTTGTGCAGAACATTGTTATTTTAATACGCCGTGACATGATTAAATACTAGCAAACATGTTTGCCAATTCCTTGTGAATTTTGAAATAATCATTTTAAATATCATGCACAGTTTAACAAATTGCAAAGTCATGTCCTGTCCAGACATTTTATAAAAAAATCCACTTAAAGTAAAAAGAAAACAAATCTAAGTAGGCACAGTATTTGAGAACCCTTATGTTCATTTCTTTTTGTCGTATTGTCATGAAAGAGATATAACTCGTAAACTTAATCTACGTCACCCGAATCCAAAGGTCTTGATCCTTGTATCTCCAGTCTAATGGCTCCACTATCTGAGTTGTAAAAGTCTCAATAACGGTCCAGAGTTCTCACGACAGATCGCCCCGATCACCGAATCGTGTTCATTATTAGTCAATCTGTTTTATTGAAACACACCGCCTTTGATCCGATCTTCAGTCAATTTCTCTTTACGAGTATCGTATCTCCTTGCGTTTACTGGTTCCAAGACCTTACCGTATTCAGTAATTAATACCAAAGTTTCACTCGTTCTATTAATTTACCAATACGTCTCTATTTCGTTTAATAGCAACTTGTAACTCTTAATTGACCCCAACTATGAGTTTGACTTTTGATTTTGTCGTAAAAGTAACAGTAACGACTTGAAAATTAGAAATAATTGATGAGAAATCTCTCCGTAAGTTAATCAAGTAAAGTTCAATTTTTGCATGTCGAAATTCAGGTCAAACGTGCGCAATGCCAATATTAACTATCTCGTGGTTTATCAAGATGTAATATATTGTATGGAAGATCACATCAATTTTGATTGTCTAGTCAAAGTCGACATACCTGCGGGCTACATGTAGACTGCAAATGTTTATTATTAAGATTAAACAGGTTGTTACTCTGAATTTGGCTTTCTGCGAGTGCTACTTAGTTTGTACTCAATAATTTTGAATCATAGACGAAAGCTTCTCTTCCTAGCTTCTCGTGTAGACACGTTTTAGTTTAGAAGATATTTTCATTTAACAAATATTACTTATATGACTTATTATTTAAACGTACATTGACCATAGCCTCTATTTTTCTTCAAATTCAGAGAAACCATACAAATTAAAAAAATTCTCACCAAACGTCCCAATAAAACCACAATGAAAACAATCATAATATCAAAGTTATTCTCATCGTCGATCAAAGTCGTGTTCACGATGACTATTACGACATTGACATTCCACCTACCGATCGCATCGCTACCAAAAGTCTTTTAATTTATTTAATTTGCGCGTCTAATTACACACAATTTTCAAAGAACGTGATTTCTCGTGACGCCTCTGACATACAAGGTAGTCTTTTGTGGTACCGTCATTGATTGTCAGCCGTGTGTTTTGCTCGTATGTAACCTTTTCAAAAATTATACCTTCGAGAGCTCTATAACTATCTTTCACACCCCGATCACGCCTGCTTTTATATGTAACGCGGGGGGCAGGGTAGACCTAGACAAACTTGTGTATCGCCACCATTATCGGAGAGTAGTAATCAGGCGTAATCACAGAACAACGAATGGTTTTTTGATCATGACTTTTTTGTCAAATTATTCAGTTTTTTTATCGATGTATTTTTGATTCAATGTCAAAGATCGTCGTACGTTCGATTGACATCAAATTGTATGTAATTATTGTTGGTATCCTTTATGGTTGCTAGGAAAAAACCCGAATTATCCATCAAATGATCTGTGATTTTCCTGTATACAGTATTATTGGGCATTACTGAGAAGATTGGGCTATGACAACATCCTCGATATGGTAAAGGCGGATGTTTGTTTAGTCTCTTACTTTTTGTAACGTACAGACTTCGTCAAATGCCGAACGAAAACTTCATTTGAGTCGAATAAGAAAGACTTATGTTCAAAGATATATAATACCTACCTTCAAGAACTATTAAGAGATTAAGATTAAGAAAATCCTATAAATCTAAAATCAAAAACATTATCACAAAAGTCATCATATTATTACGTATTTCATAGGCCTTCAGACCTAGGAATCAAGCGTAATCTTACCTACATTTTATAAAGCATTCAAGCGAGCTATCTATCTTAAATTCCTATTATACGTAATTGTTATAGGCTTCATACACAATAAATAATAAGGAACGAGTGTAGCTAGGAGGAGACCAAGTTACCGCCTATACTAACTCTTGTAGATGAACGAAAGACGGTTTCTTTATAGAATTGCTAACATGTCTTTGAAATTAAAAGAAAATGTCTTGTTAACTATTTAATAAGGATATTTGTTTACAAGATGAAGTTAATAACCCAAACTTTTTAGTGTAAATATGCGTTTTTTCACAATATCTAAAGGTCTATTTTCCGATTGAAAAACAATAATGTGTAAAGCTAAGTTTGATGATCAGAACTAAGTAATAGTTTTTCGCAATTAAGCTTTTTGTGGTTTTCAATCGTTTTGAGAAAATTAAACGAAGAAAATCGAATATAAGGAGTTTTCTAACAACATCAAATATTTTGCACGAGACAACTTTCGACTTTGTTGCACTACATTCTTGACAAGATTCTATCTATTGATACTTCACATCTCTACTCTTTCCCACCTCTACACACTGCTAAACCCGAAGCGTCTATCTCAAGATCACAAGCAAGAACAATCGCCATTGTGGCCGGCTGCCGGCGGCGCGGTTGTCACTGGGAGGGCCCGGGTTCCATGCCGGCCCCGACAACAGCAACTCTGAATTACGATAATGCGAATAACTATATGGAGGAGATTGTGTGGGACATAGAAGGAGATTTTCGGTTGGAGTTCGTTTTAAAGTGGGAGTGAAGAACATTATGATGTATCTATACTTAGTAGGTACCTAATCTATTAAGTTACTGTTTAAATTAAGGTTTTTGTGCACTATCGGTTGGGATGCCACTACGTTAAGGCGATAGATATGGTAAAAACAATTGAGGGTTGTCTGCAGCGTGGTTTCATATCAAACATCAAACTGAGGAATCGATCTAACTGTCATTTCTTGAGAGCCATATGCTGTCTACACACCAAAGCCGCCGACATGCCGCCGGGCTAGGCTGGCGGCTTTACGTCATACGAATGGCAGCTATCAAAAAAGCCTGCGGCTTTGGTATGTAGATACCAATAGACTCAAAGGTTTTTCAGTCATAATTCTCTTAAGATGCTAAGGAGAAAAAGTCACAATTGACACGCTCTTGATCTAATTAAGGAGTTTATATAACAGGTCTGAAGTCTTTCTAATACAAAAGACATCCAAAATACAAAAACAGATAACTCTTCCCGATTCCCTCAAACAAACTTTCAATACAAGCTTTAAGCGATCGGAAATGCCCACGCGATGTCTTTATCAAACCCTTGCCCTTTGCAATATAAAGGCGAATACAGAATAAATCTAAACGTATCTAAAGCCGTGGACACACGGTGAAAGTTCAGCGCTAGTAAGCCTGGAGGCGACGCGGCCTACGCCAAAAGGAAGTATTCTGAGAGACGTTATGAAAACGATATTGCTTATTATCGTTTTAGTATCGTTACGAGTCCCGTTATAATAGGATGTATATTGAAATGATGCATTTAACGAACCTATCCTAAATAGGAGATATAAAAAAGCGTTAATGGTTTACCTGTAACCTACGAAAGAATTAACTAACAATCAAAGAAACTTCTTAGTATAAACTGAGTTATCTACTATTTTTCTATCCAATAGCTTTTTTTATAATTAGTTATCAATTAAATCTAGAAAGTATCCTTTATACAATTTACCTGAAGACAAATGATATTCATGTCTCTTTACATAATTAATAATAAAACTTTGAATAATCTAGTTGTTGTAAATAAACGTCAATAACAATATTCGACACACGGACGAAGTAAACCCACAATAAGATTTCATAAAAACATACTTGACAAATCCAGTATACATAAATGCCTAGAAAATGGTCTGGGCCTAATGTTATGTAATGTATCACACAAGTTCACTACGCCCCAATTTATCGACACCTTCATCTCGTCTCAACCTCATCTCTCAGAATACCTCCCTCAGTACTGCATCACCCACAAGTGCGGTGGACAAGCGATAGGCCATTAACGATTTATTGCCTACAGATTGCTATCATTACGTTCGACTGGATTATGTTGTTTGAATACGTTATTAGGACCTCTTGCGGCAGGTTTGGCGCATTATTGTTATATTTAGATGAATTGTGAAGGATACTTTGATTTATTTTTTTGCAGTCCTGCGGCCCAAGTCTGCTAATTCTCAGTTGTGTGTCGGCAGAGTGTCAATGTCATTTTTGACACATTTGGTAGCAATCAGTGTAAGCCATTGTTAAGCAGAATACCAAATGTATCAAAAATGCCACTGACACTCTGCCAACACATCACTGAGGCTATTTTAAATTAGCAGACTTGGGCCCGTATCCGAGTAAAATTACTTAGGTCTTAGATCTTTTATCAGTTGAAACTAACTCGACTTTATCGACTTCGTACGTCAAAGTCTTATTAAGCCAATGATGTAGGTACGTAGTATGAATTCTTAATACTTTACGCACATGATGGCATAACACAACTGTACTTATGAATTTCCTTTTTATACCATTACAGCGGTCTTGACAGATTCAACATAAGATAAATCAGCCGTCTTATTTCAAACAATCAAAATATTCGTCACAATTTAAATCCAATTTCCTATACCAGGACTAAATGCGAAAGTTACAAATGCTCATAGAACTCATAATACAAGTGTGTGTAAAGATGGTATCGTCCTTGGCTGGGCGGGTCGGTGCAAGCAATTTATAGGCAAGTGTTGGTGCAAGTCCGCTTTCCTGACGCTGTAACCAGAAGGTAAGTAAAATGGACAGGTTATTGGTTATGTTGCATTATTTAAAACTCAACTTTACATGCAAATATACATGCAGTTAGTTCATCAATTTTTTTCATCTATGAGAAATTATTTAATCAGGTATCCTACTATTTTAACAAAGTTTCATTTACGTCGTAGCCAGCAACGTCAGAAAGTAGCTTACAATTTTCTTATGTTAAGGCACAAAATGCCCACAAACGACATAAAATTCGCAGCGAGATAAAATTATCTACCAAAGTCGACAACTACCCAAGAAACCAAAGTTTATTTCGCTCAAAACGAAAGTCACCTAATCCAGCGACTTTAGCTGACTATCAACTTGCCATCACTTCCGTCTTCCTTTTAATTGCGGTCCAATGAAACGTCTCTAATTCCCCTCCTTGCAACTTCTCCCTAACACACTTACCGAGGTCAATCAATAGGACAGAAAAGGCACACGAACGTGACCAACTGATGCCCAATTTTGTTTTGTTTTGTTGTTCTTTTGTTTTCTGAGTTGCGATTCTGTTTTGTTTAGCGAGTGATGTTTGATGTGTGGTGGTGATTAACTTTGTTTGTTTAATTGTTGGCTAATGTAAGTTAAATACTTAAGAAGTTAATAATTAATATAAAAATATATTCAAAAATGTTGTTGAAATGCCGTTTTTGTACATAAACAAATGTTAGGTTTCAAAGAGGGTCATGCAGACCCCCAAGAATATTTAGGTACTTACTGTTTGCTGTCTTTTTCGAGTGTCTCCTTCTCGAATATCTTCATTCTCGAGTTTACAAAAAAACCTGTAAGCAATCTTGTAAGTAATTCACATGTACTGTAAATTATTTTTAAGACCATTTTGCACCTTTGTGGAAGCGCAATAAATATATGATTAATATTAATTTCGGTTTAACCATCAGCAAATACAAGATACATCCTATAGATAGATATAAACTTAGACATATTTGATCAGCACTTGAGGTGGTATACAAGCAATGTGACAGGAATGCAATCCGGACATATCGGCAGCGTGGTTAGCATTCTGAGACGCGCTATTGATTCACTTCACTGCCTCTGGTTAAATGGGTAGAAGTACCTATAAGAAATTATAAGGTGGACATATTGTAGTCTTCAAGACACAATGCGTTCATGGAAAATTAAGATCATGACGAATAACGTTTGCAACAAATAATAGATGTGTCAAACAGCTTATTATGACGGACTGCTTATGCGACAAACTGCGTACCGTCGAATTCTTAAATACTTATAAGTCTTTTAACACAAAATAAGCACCAACAAAAACAATACCGTAATAACTACCAACACATTTAAGTATAACTAGACAACAAAAGAAAGGGTCGCTCCTTCAGACTGTCTATCACAAGCGAGTTGTAATTACCGTTCTTGCACGCGGCGAATTCTCAGTGTCACGCCATGTGTCCCTGATGTGGGACGGACTCGGTGGAGTAATGGCGGTAGAGTGACACCGCAGTTGCTGAGCTTGCTGTTGTCGTGTTATATGATTTGGAAAAAATTGTGATTGATTTTTTGTGACGTTGTGATTTTGTTTTTTAGGATTTCTTTGCAATTATGCGGTATTCATAATTTCTTTCTGAATATGAAAGAAAACAAAAATACATGTTTTACACGTCAGTAATTTAACAAATGCTATGAAAAAATTACAGAAAATATGAAATTAATTAAGTTAAGTCTGTTTATTAGTATAACACCTCAAAAGGTAGAGTTATTTAGTATTATATTATAGTATTTATTTAGTAAAGTTAATACAAACACCTTAATTTCTTCCTAAATTAATCCTAAATCTTACTATTTCAAAACTTTATATTTTAATTCATCTCACTATTTTAAATTCAACTTAAAAAAAAACCAACACAAAATTGTTAAGCAAACGTCATATCCGAGACAAGAAGGCAATCTCAACGAAATTCAAGATACCAAATTGACCTATTAACCTTTACAAATGGCTGCTTGTACCACCTGAGTCCGTTGAAATATTTCCGCCTTCGTCACGTACTAGCAATTCAGGGTCGATTTATTCAGCTATAGCTCATACTGGATGCGGCCCTGTGTCTCTCACCCCATCACTTAGGCTGAAGGACATGCGTTCTGTTTCTTTATGGTGCGGTTATGGTAACAGTACCTTTATCTTACCTTTAGCCGTCATTGTCCTACTAATAATCAAATCTTTCATGTCTTCTGGTCTTAAGTCATCTCTGCCCAGCCACTTGACAAAGTATCTAGCTCGTCTCTTTCGGCATTACAACCCGACCTCCTGTAAATATCATCATTTTCATACTACTGGCGTGCTAAAGGCATTAATTTGTATTTAGTTGGGTTATACTAGGTTACACAGTAGATAAGTTTTGACATTAATTTTAAGATGCCCTGGCATCCAAAGAATTCATAGCATGTTCTTTTAAAACAATCGTTAACATCTTACGAAATGCAAGATATTTTATTTAAAATTGACACAGTTTGACGTCTTTTTATCTAAATCTACTTCCGTTTTACTACCTGTATAGCGGAACAGTATAAACAAATGACAAATGAATAAGGAAGAGCAACTAGCCCGCTACTTGTTTCTTAAACCCGCTCCCCGCTCATCAATGTTCAGACCCCTACACACTACAACGAGCTGTTTTTCCACGTGAGTCGATTACAGCGACGTCCTCACTCGATGACATATCGTGTTGTGCTCAATTGTGTGGAAGCACCCTTAGGGGTTCACTTGCGATTTTCTTTCAGAAATCTTTCTTTAGGTTTTCTTGTTTGGAACTTGTTTTTAGTAGGGTATTTTGGTTGAGTGTTTTATTGCTTACTTTTAATAGAACATAAACATAGGTACATACATAGACTGTTGTTCGGGGCTGCCCGCGACTTCGTAAGCATTTATCGTCATATCTTGAAAAAATAAACATGCTATCTTAAAATAATATAGCCTAGGTATGTGTTATGTAGGTATAAGCTTCAATGTTACCAATTTACGTCAAAATCTATTCGGTCGTTTTTGCCTGAATGTGTAACAAACATTCTACGGCACAAACATTGACATTTATAATATAAGTAGGTAGTAGGATTAATAGGATAAACATTTCGAGTACCCCTTCTTTTGGTTTCGCCGCATCTTTTCAACAACCGCTGAATATATCAAATGCCTTATGTCGAAACAAACAGCTGAACCAAAACGATAACGACGTGCCAAAAAGATTACGCTCGTTACAAAATTGTAGTAACGTGTTATAACAATGCATACCGCGGTAACATTTAGTTTCCCAACTCGTGACGATCTGCGATACCACTAGTTAATAGCTAACAGCTTTTAAATAACAATATAACACGCCTACCTCAGTTAATGTATTTGTAATCTGTAGATCTCTCTCAGGAGGCAACTTGATTCGTTGAGACCCAAGGTTTTGAGTAATGGGTATTAATAAGGATTTCAACGATCGGATCTTCAATTGTTTTGGTGTTTTTGAACAAAAGACTGTTGTGCCTTTAGGGTAATGGTGTGATGAAATAGTTTAGGGGTCGATGATTGTCGATGGAAAACTTTAGAGTCTATCCTGCTCTTGTATATCTTTTTTTTTAAATGTCACTCCTTTTTAACCCCCGACGCCAAAAGAGGGGTGTAATAAGTTTGACCCCTATGACTGTGTGTATGTCTGTGGCAATGTAGCTAAACACGAGGCTGCGCTGCTGGCTTAATGTCAATATTCTCAATGTATTTAATATTATGCCGACTTAAATAAGTATCTGCTTCATTAAAATCAATTTCCTACTCTTCAACCCACATTAAATTCAAAAGCACAAAACAGTTTCCTCAATAACCCGTCAAAACGTTCCACATTCTATTTTACTTTTAATTACCTGAAGCTATCACTAAAAAGGGTTAACACGTCTACATTTCAAGGCGGTGAAACGCGGCCCTCAGGCTTTCAGCGCCCACGTTACCTAGATGGGCTTATACGTCGCCTGTCGAGAGATCAGAGCTATGGCTGTTAAGCACTAGCGGTTAAAACGTCACAGAATAATTCAATGAAAAAATTAACCTGAGCCCGTACCCGAAATAGTCTGCTAATTAAAAATAGCCTCAGTTGTGTGTTGCGAGTTGTTGTGTGTTGGAAGTGGTCTCTGCCTACCCCAATGGGAGAGAGGCGTGACGGATATGTATGTATGTATGATGTGTCAGTTGTGTGTCGGCAGAGAGTCAATGGCATTTTTGACACATTTTGTATTCTGGCTTACACTGATTGAGACGAAATTTGTCAAAAAATGACATTGACTCTGCCGATACATAACTTAGATTATTGTAAATAAGCAGACTCGGGCCCCTGGCTTATTGACGTCACGCAACTCGTACGTACTCGACACGGTACTGGATAGTTGAAAACGAGAGAAGTGCGGGGAGAAGCGCATTCCAAGGTGCGCAGATATTTTCGACGGGTTATTGAACAAACCACGGGAACTATTCTACCATTATTTGGGTAGCAAAACTAACTCCTAATTAGAAAAGAGGTAAAGCGTTCAAGCGTACCTTAAGGTTATTTATCTAGCAAAATGAAAACAACAAGTGACGAAAGATCATGTGTATTTGAGAGAAAAGCCTGACTAGTTTTACAGACAAAAATACCCTTTATTTAACTTTTGTATAGTGTAAAAACCGCACTGTGCGAAGTAGCCCAAAGGCCCCCGAGCAGAGGCCCTTACGCGGATGCAACTCAACCTAATAATTTCTTAATGTCATGCGCTTTGAAGGAAATTATTGTTTTGTTTTAGAATAATGGTGTACTCAGATCACTGCGCAGATTGGGCGCGGCCATTATACTATTATACTACTGAGTAGTTGAGTACTCGTTCTGACATATTGCGTCTTACCTTCCATTCAATTGTGGACAATAAATTGGGTCAACCCGCGAAATGTCAAATGCGGGTTACACTTTGCGCACGATTAACTAATTTGATCGCGGTCTGTAATTCTACATTTACTTCGTTTCGATTTAGAGCTCTAGTTTGGTATTAGGTGCCTTAAAACTGGATTATGATACCAAGTGCATACGAAATATTGTGTATTCTGTATGTAATGCTGTCTACACACCAAAGCTGCCGGCATGCCGCCGGCATAGGCCGGCGACTTTACGTCATACGAATGGCAGCTGTCAAAAAAGCCGGCGGCTTTGGTGTGTAGATACCATAAGAAAATGACAGAACGTGATTAAGGTAATCAATGCCGATTTTAGTTTGAAAAACTAAAAAATATCTCACAATATCTCTTTTAAATTGCACGTACTATGATTATAACATTTGCTTTCATCTTCATGATTTTATCTTATGCATAGTGATGAAGCAATGATGGATTGATTTTGCATTGATAAACTATTGAAGACAAGCTGAAGTTTATAGACAACATTTTATTTATCTGATATTGTATTCAGACGTATCTTCGTATTAGTTTGAATACGATAAATTCTCTTTATGTAATTCGACTGCAAGGTAAATGTATATAAAGAGACATTGCAGACGTAGGCGCGTTTGCGAAGCGTACGCGTTTTTTTCCGCTACCAAATCGCGCCCACGCATTTTATAACACGACGGAAATATCTGCGGACCTCGCTGGAATGCGCATTCTCCCGCGCTTCCCCCGTTTTCGCCTATCCAGTACCGTGACGAGTACGTACGAGTTGCATGACGTCATCAAGCCAGGTCCTCAGATATTTCCGACGGGTTATAGGTACTCGCGTAGCGTTCGCGATTTGAAAGATAGACCAAGAGCCTCTAATGTCTCTTGCTTCGACTAGAAACTTTAACATATTTTAATATATTGGTTTAATAAATGCAATATTTATATATCCTACACCTACTTAATTATATGCTTCAGAGATTTTGCCGTTGGAAACTTCACAATATTGTAGTTTTTTTTTTTATCAGGATAACATATGACATTATTTTCAGATACTTATCTACCTAGGTAGGAATTTAGTATATTTAGCATAACAACAAATGCGTACAAAGTTGCGGGCAGCAACTTGTATTACAATTAAATCAATTTACACCAACAATCATTGCATAATAAGTGCTTTTTCAATAACTTTTTATTATGTTTCTATCTGTGAAAACCTGTTATTATTAAAGCTAGGTTTTCCAATAAATAAATAAATCAGCTTATCGCCAACATAACCTCAATTTCCTAGAACTCTAGATGATACATATTCCCACACTGACTTCAATTTCACTAAAATAACCCGCCACACACCCTAATCACAAGCATCAATTCTGTCGTATATTCACATTAAACTTGGTTCACGTACTCGCTGGTTCGAGCGTGGCACATTATTTAGCCAAAGTACTGCATATTATGGTATTTAACAATATCAAAATGCTGGCATTGTCTTCGGGATTAGACACGGGTTGTGATGCCTTGAGCTAGGTGCGTAGGAGTTTAAGAAGAACCATTTGTAGATTAGACAGCGTCTTAATGTCTAGTCGTACACGTGCTTAAAGTTCCGCTTCAGGTTATGGTTTTGAAATTAGACTATTGTTCTATATTAGTTGAAGGGTAATTGAAATTCTGTGTACTCGCTAAGTAGCTGAGGGTTTTGAGCAAGATTTGACATAAAAAAGGTGTACATGATTTTGTTTTTCTTTAATGTTGACGGCAAGTTTTTTTTTAATACATTACCCACCTAATAAAGTATTTAATTAATTTTTATTGCTAGTGGTGGATAAATATTATAAAATTACTTTTTTAATTAAATAATACGTACCTAACTATTCATCTCTAGCAAAAGATATAGCTCTACTACCATTTGCCACGTATTTCATTTAGGGATCTTTTTTTTAAGCGTTGTCATCTTATTATTTATTTTTATTTAATCGGTAGATCATCAGTTTCATCACTCAGAATAAACACTAATTGTTCGTTATTCTATAATAACGATGTATTTAAACAAAGTAGGCTTCTAACAAGCTACCAAATTAATCCTTATAATTATATTTAACCATTTTCCTCACAAATTACCCCTCTAAGCAACATAATCTGTGAACCTTAGTCATAACTTAAGACACAACACGCCTAAGGCAGGTCAAATAGTCTCCAAGAAAGATCGCTTTGTGGAGATAACAACAAGATATTAATTAATGCTTATGTTTGCAAACACCCAAGGGCTTACTTCAGTATATATCCGAACTTTGGGAGACGCTTAGACGTAACTAGACACATCCTGTATAAGATTTGAACTAGGAATTAAGACAGATGAAATTAGACTGTAATTCTATGTGGAATAAGCTACGCGTTTACCTTTGTGTTTACAAAGACAGCCAAAGTAAGTTTGTTGCATTGTTTAGACATTATTGCAGATAATAAGGTCACTAATCATAAATTCTTTCTTTTTTCATTATTTTCTCCCACAAAAAAAATAATTAACAAACATTAAAGGTAAACGTAATCTGACTTTATAAAAGCTGTTTTTTTTTTGTATAATCATTTGCGACACTATCGATTTCTTATTAACAATTTATATTTATTTACCGGATGGATAACAAGGAGGGAGGCATTTGCCCAGCAGAGGGACATTACAGACTATCTGTATCTATAGATAGATAGAAATTACTGTATTTCACACGAATAGGATACACACAAAACTTAAAACTATAACATTGTGCACAAAGGCGGCCTTATCACTAAAAGTGATCTCTTCCAGGCAACCTTTGGAGTAGGATACGTCTATCCATAACTATAAGTTTTAATTATAAAGCAAAAAAACTCAAACAGTATAAACAAATCTAAACTTTCTTCACTCTTCCTAAAGAACCAAACAATACTGAAATCCACCGAATTACCCTTTTAGCTCATAACCTTACCCCATCCATAAACATGTCAAACAAATAATACAATTACGGCACTCATACGACAACTCATAATAATAAAACAGCAAAAGGAACGGCCAGTCGACACTTAAGGTGAACCCTTATTCTTTGCTCACAAGGGAGGAAAGGGCAAACACTTGACAAGAAGCAGAGAGCGTATTGAGTCGCGAAATAAAATAAGGGCAGAAAAGTGTTTTGAAGGAGGTATGATTATTGAGTTGTAATTATTAATAAATAAATACATAGACTGCCAAAATCATTACCCTTCCTTTTGGCTTTGCCGTAGTCGGGTAAAAATAATTCCATTTGTTTAATAAAGTGAAAAGATCAATGTTTTGATCGGTTAGTTGTTCTTGAAATTATAATGACTTTATATGCAATAATTGTAACTTCATACCGAGATGTACTAATTTGTATTTTGACTATAGTTGTTTAAATCTTAGGTACATGATTAGAATGGCAGGTGTCACTAAAAGTAGCGAAGTAACTTTATACTAGCGGCCCATAAGTGTCGTAATTTGCATCAGCAAAAGTCATAATCATTTTTACAACTAAAACCATTTTAAAATTATGAAATGTATTTATACATACAAAAAAATTAATGTTTTCGACATAAAACGTAAAGATACATAAAACTTAATATTAAATAACACACATAATACTTATTCAATAAAATGAGATTAAATATTTTTGCGTTCTAAGAAGGTTATATCATCATGAAAAAAAATTAAGGATGTGACCAATCGAGTTATTTAAGTCGATAATAGTCGATATTTTTTCATTATCATAAGGTCTATGAAAATAGTAATTATACGTATTTTTTTTTGCGTTTAGTAGTTTTGTTAGGTTTTAGGAGCTTTTATAGTAGATTCATGAATTTTATAAAAATGATGCACGGTGTCACTACTATTTGGTTTTTTAGTACCTGCGAATATTTAACCGAGCGCGAAATGGAGAATTAATTACGTACTTAATTGGGCTATTTGGTAATTACTAGTTATTTTTAAAATATTTCTAGTAATAAGACCTTTTTACAAGCAAAATTTCGCTTACACCACGATTTAACATTTTCAACCCATCACTATTCGACTAGGATTGGCATGTGTCATTCTAATCATGTAAGATTTTAAGTACTATAGATTTTAAGTTTTTTACTTGTTCCAGTAAAAATAAATACTTGAGTGGCAAACCTTGACTCCACAAGTTTCAATTTTGAACAAAACTTTTCAAATATTTTTGGAAAACGGTCCTTACGTACTTTTTCGGAAAATACCTTTTAAAAAGTATGTTTGAATATTTGAATAAAAAAGATAAACGTAATATCAGCTCTATATAAATCTTCCAAGTGGACATCGTAAGAGTGACCGCAGGTGGCATAGACCGAAGGAACTTGTCAAATATTTGCTTTGGTGGCTTTTCCTATAGATTTTCTACCGTTTGTATTTCCCCTAAACGCCACTAACGATAAAACAATTTATTTAACAGACCGGATCAAGTATGCTTTGACACGGTGAAAAAAGGGAAAAATGGAATATCTTTTGTACCTTAAATATTTGTTTACAAGGGCTACGTGTGGTGTCTTTCTTTTTTTGAGCGTCCCTCTTGTTGGTGGAGTCTACGCCACTCTGCTCCATTCTCTGCTGTCCGTTACCTGATACGATACAACTTCTATTCCCTTCTATTCTTCTATTCTATGTATGTTTGGTGAAAGGAAATTCTATGCTTTTACTTTTGTTTTAGTTGCTTTTGGAAATATGAAGTTATCTTTATATAACTTACTTGTGAAAATACAGTCCAAACGTAGTATAAAGGGAGTTAGGTTATTTATTGTTTAGAAGAAAAAACATATCTAATGTAGGTTAATACGCTAATTGATCAATTACTAAACTCAAATCCATATAGAAAATAAAGTAATAGATATTTTCATAGTTCTGACTTTGCTAAATCCTTCATAATTAAAATAACTAAAATCTTATTTAAAAAATATATTCACGGCCTAATGCAGCAGTCATGCAACACCAAAACCCAAAACAGTATGACATCATGCAAACTGATTAACGTGACCAATTGATCACATTTACACAAAATTTCGTCGTAAAGTGGTCACGAAAAAAATAACATTAACAATTTCCGCATCTAGACAAAATTACAGTATATTATTTTGTTATTTTTTATCGATTCCTAACGATAATCGATTGCATTAAAACAAATCGATTTCCTTGTGTAGAACGTCGCAAATCGTACAAAAAGTGTAATCGTACAATTAGCACTTAGATAAAGCATATGCTGTAATAACCGTGGGAGAACTGTTTTTGCTTCGTATTTGAGGCATGAGCGATAGGCGAGATATTTAGTATGGAATTGTTATCTCCTAAAGTCTCTCCTAACTCTTCTAAAGTCCATCCAGTTAGTACAATCGAATAAACTGATATGAAAGACTTTTTTATCATTGCTAGCTCTAACTTTGAGATTGTTCGCGCATTAAAATAGTCTGCAATGCCACGCTACGATTACTACTGTCATAATTATAATAAATTAGTTTTAAGGAAATTTGTTTTAGAAAGATAATTATTTCCGATCTTTTATATGTTCCCACTACTGCATCGAAATAAGATGGTGAAGGAAGAAGTGTAAAATTATTGAAATCTTCACCATTTTATCGCTCGTCGCTTACATTGAAACCATCCAGTCTTATCTTAGTTCGAACAATCTATAATAGTCGACACCTTCGTGTCAAATCTACAATATTAATGCGGCGGTAACCCTGCGCCGTCCAAAAGTCAGTGTTCTCACGGCCGCGCCCAACTGAGAGGCACATTACAAATTTGTCGCATTAAACTCAATTGCCGGGGACTGAGGACACAAGTTGCGGTTAATAGGGATGTGGTTGATATCGATAAAATTCAGATAAAACCTTTTTTTTTAAGTAACGCTGTGGTAGTAGTAAGTGGCGGAGAATCTCCATATAAATGCTTTTTGAGAAGTAAATACTGAATTTATGTCTGTTTCAAATTGATTTATTGATTACAATGACCTAAGTACGTCTTATGAAGTACTCGACTATTAAATACAATAATTATACTTAAATAAAAGGTCAGATAGTTAAAAACTACTAATGTGCTTTGTTACTTAGTAAATGCTTTTTCAATGCAGCATCCTTGACGGCTAACTTTACCTTTGTTTTGCGGCAAATCAAATTATTGTTTAGAAGCAATAGTGACGCAATAAACTGCGTCTTTACATTGTATTTTATTGACTAGATTAATATATACGAACTTTTATAAATACAATGTAAGCACTTATGCAAGAATCTAATTTATTCCGAACTAATTACCCTTTAGTCGATAAATTTAGATTTATTACAGCACTATTTAATAACCGGTAACTCTGTGACAAAGATAAACTATTTACTCGATCGTTGTACACATTTTGAATACCGGTACAGAGTAGCAAACTTCTGTACACTGCGTTGATCTTACTGGTTTATTTTAGCTGGATTTTGTTTAAAGTTTTTTAAGCTGTGGTTTGAATTGTCTTCAAGTGTGTGCGTTCACGTTGAGTCATACAAGAATACTTAATTTTGCTCACTTTTGAAATGTGACGTACGATTGTTTATGTCGATCGCGCAATCTTGTCAATTAAGTTTTGTGGAAACTTCATTTCGCGTGGGAGAGTTCGTTTGTACAGATTTTGCACTTTGTCTTTAGGTTTATAGTACTTTGTGAGACAAAATTGAAGCTTTGTGTCCTTTCAACAGGATTTTAATAAAATTGTCTTCGCGTTGGTAATATCCCATATCAGTGCTAAGTAATTATTAAATAATCGTAACAAGATCATTTAATTTATTTTTAATCTTTAATAAGAAACACAAAATAAAAAAGTGAAAAGTTTTCAATTGACGCATTGATGTCGAACCAATATTAAAATATTAACATACTAGGTTGCCTATATGAAATACCTACGCAATGTTGAAACCCAAGTATTTAGTCACTTACAAGTCGTTAGAGGTATGAATAATTTTAACTTTAACCCATTTTCACATAATCTCAATACAAATAATAATTATTAATACACAGAGATACCTACCAATGACCTAATAAAATACGGTAATTATTTCAAAATCTAGACTTAGTCATTTGAAGTGTAGTTCTTATCACCAGCTAAATATATCCTAAAGCCATTTAGGTCCTAGGTTTTAGTCTAGACTAGTCTGTGGGCGTGGTTATAAAACTTTATCACCTATTACTTGAAAGTTGATGCGATGATTGTGCCGCAATTTAGATTCGAGACCAAATCTTAGTCAACGTTATTGCTAGAGAAATTTTATCCATTATCATAATTTATTTATTGTTCTTGTCAACGTTATTATATTCTAAGTTTCTATTGATTGTGTGCTTTTCAACGAGCGGTTGTCTATTTCTCGACCGCTACGAGTCCTACCGCCAAGCGTGGTGGTGCGTCTTTCATATCAAACCAAAACGCGATAATGGAAAAAACTCCATATAATGCACATCATAATTATACCAACGATAATTCCAAGAAAGTTCTAGAACAAAATACAAACGAATACATTCTATTATGTTCCTACGTCAATGGGACGATGAGTGAAGCACTATGAGTAAAAAAACTTTAATCAAAAATCGAATAGTACTTTTAAGTAAATGAATATTATTTTAAAATTTGCATGCATATTCATACTTCTGTTTAAATAAGAGAGATTGTTACTTTTGTAGTACTAGCTTATTTTGCCGCGTAAAATACCTAAAATACCACCTAAATACCTATGTATTAATTCATATCCAAGCAAATAAAGTTTTTTATAATACAAAGATAAACTTAATACAACTTTGAGGATGTAATTTCAATACTTGATAGATCATTACCAAAGTCCTTGTTACGCCAAATTATAGGTTGTTATAAAAAACTCTACCTATGGTTCATCTTGATATTTGGGTAACAATGGTTCCATGCTATATGTCATGTCTCACATTAGCAGTTTTATATCGTGACCGCATCGCATTTGGCTCAGCAAGTCATGGTTCAAGGACTTAAGCACGTATACACTTGTCTTTTAGACGCTTTTTTACTGTTTTTTGTATCTATTGTATTGTCGGTTCATTTGTTTTTAATTCAATTTAAATTTCGAAATCTTTGCTATTTTTGTTTTATTTTTTAAATACTAAACTTACGCTTTTCTGTATGCGTCTTTCAAAACGTTTAATAATGACGTTGAAATATTTCTCTGAACTCCACATTGTCTGCTACCTTTCGTTTTCGGATCAATCACCATTGAATTCCTCGAAAATTTTTGTGTCAATTTTTAATACTTGAATAAAAAAACACCTTACACAAAAATTGCAACAATGTTTCAAACAATACGAGAATGAAACTTACAAGGTATAATAAAGTAATAAAAAATGGTAAAAACACGAAAAATCATTGTTGGAGTTTGACAATGTGGTCACGCTTCGACCGCGGGGCTTTGGGTTCCGTTGTGTCCGCGCGTTTATTGTCAAATGTACATACCCCTTTTACGACTTATACTATGGCAATGTTAATAGTGTCCCGCGGCATTTTGACCGCTGATTGAGACAATTACAAGTGATTGTGCCCGGTGGTCACCAAAATTGTGAGGCAATGTAGCAACATTGTTTTTTTCCTACATAATTTCGTATGTGATTTATGTCCAAATTGGTGCGACTTGGATTCGCGTGATGCACTATAATGTGGCGCACTTTTGAAACTGGTGCCTTATTGATGTCACAAGTCACGAGTTTTTTTGTCAGACAGAGTGGTTTACTTTTTCTTTTTTCAATTCCATGTCGCTTCTTTGTGATAAACTGTAAAAAAATCTTCATAAAACCTATAGGGAGTTAATTATATCTATGCTGATAGGTATAACAAAACACATATGTTATTGAATACCTAAAATATCCAACGGCGCGACGACATGGTCCGATTGCTAGTTCTTTAGAACCCTGAAACTTTTTCACATAACATTGCAACTGCCACAAACGCAGGCTTGCTTTCTTACCCTAATTGATCCATATAAGTCTACAATCCTGATTTAAACCCTAGAATTTATACCAATCTAACACCGTCACCTCACGGCTCAGTTTCTCACGACCACAATTGACATCGTAAAATTTAAATCCATCATAAATCGAGTGGTGCAAGTTAATTCAATGTGTAGTGTCGCTGCTACGACCTATTTATTCAATGAGTCAGGTAATGTAGGCTTTATCACCACGTTTGACAAGTGAAACTGATAGAAATAGTTTATTATATTGATTCTGTTATTGCTAATCGTTATTTATTTTTATTGTTTCCGGTAATTTACTAAAAAGTGATTTACATATTTTGTTAGATTGTAGTGATATTTGCGCGAATTTAATTTCAAGGAAGTCAGTAAATACCTATTTACGAGTATGTATTTTGTTTTAGATACATTTTTTAAATATCATCACGTCATCATTAAGATGATACCTTTTCAATTTTGATCTAAGTGGTGACCAAAATATCATTTTGACGTAACGGGTTGGATAGAATAGTGATTTCTTTTCACATCATAGTTGGACAGAAATAATTCAAGCCTTATTTCTTAGCTACAATACGACAAATTACCAACTTAATTAATAGCTAAACTCTCTGAAATTATTATAAAGGATTCTCATTATTTCTAGACAAGTAGTAAGTAATCGGGCGAGTGTCGAAACAACTGGAGGCTCACCACGCCACTTGACTCGCCCGCTTGTTTCAATACGCCTACGACTTTGACATCTGATAGTCGGATAGGCTTGCGTCGGTAGAAATAAAAATTTAATACTTTGTTTTGCCAAGCAGTTAACTTTCAAAGCATGATATTTGTTGATGTTGATCTTATTGCAAGAAAGTTATTGCAGGAATTTAAAGCAATGTTATTCTAATATTTAGATACTACAGGCTATACTGGAATGGCTTACTGCAATCGTCACCCCATCACGGTATTGTAATTTAAATTAGAAATTAAGTACCACCAGTTATTATCAGTTACCTATCAGTTATCCTTTTAGATCTAAAATTGACATTCTGATGTAAAAATACTTGCATCTTTAAAACCCTTGCGAAAATAATCCCAACAGATGGAAGCCTACCTTACGCTAAATGCTAAATAATCAACAGTGATAAAACGACTATCGCCTTCTAAGGCAAGACAGTATTAATGCAAATCCAAAATTAATACCCAATGGGATAGCCTTGCGAATGTATGACTCATGCAATATTGTGTGATAGAATGAGTAAGTACTTGTGCAAGTGCGCTGTCACTTTCATATTCGTGTAAACGAGGCTTAGGTGGTGACATTTTGGAGGTTAGAAAATTTGAATTTAAATATGAATTTACTTTTTTGCAAATTTTTGGGGATGTTTTGGGCATTTGCACACTTGCTGTTTCAGCGCGGTTATGGCGTTTGATACGAGTATTTTATGGAAAACGCGAACCACGGAAGTTGATTGACCCGTGGTTTTGATGCGTGCGATTTTATATCTAGTTGCTGACCAGTATTTCTTCGTTTTTTGAAAACTACTATAATCGCCAACAATCCTCAGCAATCTATAAAAATTTGTAAAAATTGCGTAACTAACTTACTTATGGATTTCGCGAAAATATCTTTTACTATACAAACGCCTACAAATTACCGATGAATAAATGTTTATTCCTATATCAATTTAGATTCTTAAAATCACATCGTCAAATATAATTATAATTGATAACTACAGTCATACGCAGAACTCTAATTACTATTGGATTTAAGGAAGCAATATTTTAATTGCAAAAAATATTAATAACAAATGATTGTTATAGCCGGTAGCACATACATGGATTTTATGTCAGATATTTTTTTTGTAGAAATAGAGACATTAGATTTTAACTTTATAGGTAATACAGTTTATGTCTCGGCTATTGCGGATAATTTATACCGCAATGATAGTTCTACACTCGTCATTTATTTACTTAATGTTGCAATTTTTATAAAAGCAAACATGCATACAATACTTAATGGTTTATGTTTACGATTAATTTTAATTGATAGCGCAAGAGTGGAGTCCGGAAATAATTAACAAATACGTTGCGAAATTTTATAACTCGCAGATATTTCTAAAAGTTGGATACTTAAACATTTTAAAGGACCAAATATTGACGCCAATGTCACAACTATGAAACACAAATCATTATTAAATGAAATCGAAATTAAACCTACTCACATTAGTGGTAACCATATATTAAAATGACTTGCAGAGGTCATTCCCTCATCAAAAAATTGGTAGTTCATCAAATAGCCGTAGTGTCGTCACAAATCGTGATCGCCATTCACCTTCAAATCTCTGAGGAAGTTAACATTAATCATCTGACACGATGCATTTGAAATGAGCTGTTTTAATCACAATGTCAATGGTGAAGATTGTTAAAGAATGTTGTTGCTTATTAGTGGATACAGATGTCTTTGCTAAATAGTTTCGCTTGTTAAAAGCTTGCGGATGTGGTGGGCTTGTTGACGATTCCCGTGTGAATGATTAAACGGATTGAGTTGGTGAAGTTCGTGAACAAAATAAAAGAAAAAAATAAAAAATATATAAAAGAAAATAAATGTAAATATAAAAGAAATATATGTTGACGAAATATATTTTGCTATAGATACGGAATTATTTTTGAGCAATTTGCAGAGAGAACGCGTAAACCTAAAACCAAAAAAATATGGCACGAAATTATAAAGAATATTTACGATTACTGGCGTTTTCGTCAACTAGCTATTTCACTGTTTAAATTTTACCAAACACACAATCTAAAATCAGTAAATTAAACTCATCTTAGTGTCAGTTAATCAATACGATTCGTGAATAAATACTTTTGAAATTTGCTGTCTCAAGGTACAAGAATTACCTTGGCAGATTTTGAATAACATCGACCGTGGCGTCTTCAACACCATCAAAGTCTAAACGAATTTAAACAATACGTAATAGACTGACCGTTTAAAACTGCACAATCACGACAATGGAATCATTTGGTTTAGTAACGGCCCCCTAATATCTATCGAGCATCTCTAAGTGCCTTGTAGAATTGTTTCTATTTGCGACCTTTCAAATCCCAAGTCTCAAGGTCACTAAAGAAGAGTCCACAGGCCGAAAATAAAAAGACATTTACTTTGTTTACACGCGATTGACGATTGATTGCTTTTCTATAAGCGACGTAATGGCTTTCAACATGATTGACTGGTTTTTCAGTTTTCTCAATTTTGCATAGTGTTTTTGATTCTTGACCTATTTTTGTTGCGATGATGTGACTTTGAATCTGTTTTCAATGGATCTTCTAATATATTTCAATTCAAGGTTTGTTATTTTGATCCATCTATACCTAGACAATTTTGCATACTAGTTTTTATGCCTAAAATTTTTCTCAAGTCTAGAATTTCATGCAGAACTATGATTTAAAAATTTTCATTACTGTAATGAAATTGACGAGACTTTCTTCAGTATGAACTCTACTCAAAAATATTTATAAAATCCTAGGAACTCAGACTTTATGAACCTCAAAACCTTACACTATGACCTCAGCTTAAGTTTCCAAAAAAACAATAGCATCGGCGACATAGGCAGTGTTTACGTAATAATATCTCTCTTGATGGATGGCGACTATTTAAGATACATATTTCTTAGGTGCGTTACAAAATTGGTACTTGGCAATACCATTAGAGAATATTACCAAACTGTATGATTCATGATGCTACGCTCATTGTCTCTCGAGAGTGCATTTAGTGTGTTTTTCGTAACTTTTCGTTTGTTTTGCCGATGTTGGTTCTCCGGTTAATGGGCAGGTGTTGATTAGCGAGAATTGTGAACTAGTTTATCGAGAAAATATAAGCGTTTCTTGTTTAGCTGGAGTGACTCAATGTTTAATTTGCGTTTTCTTTATGCATTACTCTCACCGCCCACGTTTGTTTGAAAGTTACAGGTGAATATATTGCAAGTTTGTCAGTTACTGGAACTTTATTTATAAACTAAATCTTTCGATTCAGACTAACACTTTTTCATTCTGTTTTGTATTCGGCTTTTATCCTAGAGGAACGCACTTCACCCAATTTTGAATAAGCTGCCATGGACAGACCAATCTTAAGACAGTGACAATTTTAAAATCATAACAACGTGGGCCGAAACAGCAATGAAACCAAAACTTTTAATTAACACCTGCGTTGGCCTCATCTTTACGACAATTTTTACATCGCCATCACCGTCACGGGTCATTCAATTACCAAAATTGTCAATGTGAGGCTAAGAATTTAATAGCGGTACCTTCAAATCTGTCCTTTACTATATTGAGGTAACGATTCAGCTAATGTGGCTTGGCTGGCCCGTTGGTTGGTCCAATGTCACCGCAATTTAGAGAATCGAATCCCGCGCAATGAGTTGACAGGCGTGAAGGTTGCATCGCTGCACGATCTATGACGTCATACGTTGCCGTCGTGATTACCTCTGATTGTCATCAGCGGGTAGGGCTGACTTGTGATGTGGCTTTTTTGTGAGACCTTCTTTTGTTTGTTGACTTTTTGTGACGGTGAAATTTTAGTTGCATTTTATTGTTTGTTGCATGTTTTGACCTTTTAACCCGAGAGTTGGCTGTCAGAGTAGCACAGACATGTTCTCAGGAACATAAACAGTATTACATGGATTTTGGTAATTTTTTTGAAAAACTTACTTAATTTAAAATATTCTAATCTTCTTTGAGCTGTAAGTAAGACAATGTCACAATTTATAAGTCACTATGCATTACCCAACCGTACTTACAACCCACCAAACCCACGTTGTCAAAGCCTGACTTGTAACAACCCTAAAACCAACTAGCTACCGTCAACAGAGGCATCCCTAATGACAGATGATCACCGCGACCTTGCAGCGGAGTCACGAGCGTTGACAAAACAACGCCGTGGATTTGTTTAATTTTAGTGGAAAACCAGCTAAGCGTGAGCGGGACATTAATCAGACGATTGAAGATGGCTTTGTTATGGTTTGATGCAGAAGCTGTAGCGGGAAAGAATAGACGATTCATTGGAAATTATGTCGAGGAGGATATATTTTTCATCAATAATTCTTGAGTCATCAATAAGGTTTTTATTGACCCCTTATCACTATAAACAAAAGTACAAATATTCTTAATATTCTGTTAGTTTCAAATGTCTGTCATGTGCCGCCTTATTTTTAAACCTTATTTTTATTTACCTACAATTATTTTGCAGGTCCCTCTCTATTGTTTTCTATTCTTTTCTATTGTTATTCTTAATAACATCATTTAACTAGTATTTGATTAATGTCCATCGCAATAGTTTAGGTAATATTTTCAACTTTCTTAACTTGCGCCACAAACAAAACACTGTCTCAATGCAGAGGTACATTGATACGCGCATTTTCTATGCAAAGTCGATAACTATAATTGGAATGGCCTTTGCTAGATGCTTATTTGTATCTTTTTATAGTCACCTATGTAGGTAATGAACACTCCATCTTTTCATTTGATTGTACATCGTAAAATTCTACTAATTAGTGGACATTTAGAACAGCTAAATAATTTATTTCCCTTCCTCCAAGTCAATCATTTTTATAATCATTCCCACGTAGTTTATTTATTATGTTACTCTTCAAGAAATGTAACCTGACATTCTAATTGATTAAATTAGCCATTCGTCACGCTGACAACATTTTTTTGTAGCACAACCACGACCAATCATTATCTAATCCACAAATGACATTTCCATGTGAAAACGTTGCGATTTGCATATAATTTGTGAATAAAATATAAATAAAATATGAAAGCTGTTAAACAAATTATCGATAAGCTTTTAGAAAACAGATGTTTGATACGAGATGTGTGCTATAAAACCGAATTGATCTATTACCGGATATCACCGATTATTTAATTAATAATCTCTATCGTGTGAGTTTATTTTTAAAGTGAATAGGAATGTATAAACAGTTTAAGAATTATCACATATCGACCCACGCGCTAGAAAGTCAAATAAAGGTTTAACTCAATTTAAAAATCGTAAAATAGAACTTGATTAGATTAAATTTGACTTTTTCACATAAAGTTTATGTTTATGATCACCACACGAGCCGATGTAACGTTTTGACAGAGTTATAAAACGAATAAGCTTATCTGAAACATGCGGAATTGCAAAAACTTGAAGTTCTAGTGACATAAAAAGTTTTGCAACGTGTGATGTGATAGAACAAAAGCAATTAGTTGCAGTTAGATTGAAATTAGTCAGAAAGAAACTTGTTTTGGAGGGTTTGTGGGGGGAGTGGGGGGGGAGGTGATGTATCGGCTTCTGTGGGAACCAGGTCGGGGTGTCTAGTTGTTGTGACACGGACGAGACGACGCCGGGCGCCTGCCCACGAAAGCGGTGCAAGGAATAAGCGGTGATGTTTTATGACAAGATTATTTCCGTCTTATATATTCACATTTAAAACAGGTTTTAAATCAAATTCTTAGCAACTTTTTGATGCTAATGAACATGTAATACGAATACTTGGACTTGTTTTTTTTATTTTTTTCAATGGAAAGTGACGTATTGTTTTGACTTTTGCATTAAATAGAGAGCTTTTTTTAAGAATTTTGAATGCGATAATACTTTAGTTCATCCTGATACTCACAGATATCGATCACCAGTTAAGTTACTCATAGTTAAGTATTTTCTATTTTCTCGCTAAAGCTCCTAACTCCGCACTCCAGAGAACATTTGACATATTATAGGAGTAGTAATTAGAAAGAAGTTCCATTCCGGATTCGATACGTGACTCGATCTCGAGTGATTTAATGACTCGACGATAAATTGACGGATTGATCGAGATAGACTTCGATAATAGTAGATGCGGTTTGATTACGTGCCGTGACAAGACGACATGTATTTTCTAGGAAGAGTTTTCTATATTAAATAGTTTAAAAAGAAGTACTTAAGAACAAGACTGCTAGGTGATAAGTACTATAAGGTATTTTAGAGTTTTAAGAAAAGAGTGACTAGCTGTAAAAGAGAGGTACAAAAATAATGTAGAAAGAATACAGACAGCGTTTTCCAAATCTTAGAGAAAAGCTCTTCCAAAATGATCAGTAAAAGAGTTATGATTAAAATAGTTTGTATCTAGCTGTCTATCCAAAAAGATGCAGCTAAATAGTTTAGATAGCCCGTTCTTGTACAAACTTAATGAAGCCTAAACGATGCTATGTAAACACCATGTACGTACATACAGCGATACAAAATGAAATTAATACTGTCATTCAATGTCGAAACAGCGATCAAGATTGAGCCCACAAAAACGCCGGCGAGATGTCATGAATGTAATTGTTTTTTGTATTTAGGATGTCGTAGGCGTCTCGTTTTATTTGTATGGTTAGATGTCTTCCTATTACACGAGGGAGATTAGACCCTGGGGCACGAGTACGTTTATCAAAGATTTTAGTACACGGAGAGACACCGTGTTGTTTCGTTTTCTTTGATTGAATACGGTTGGATTTAATAGAAGTCTCCCGCTGCTTCTTCCATGTTAGATTGATAGATGATACGAGAGCCGTTTTATCGTCCCGCGTAGTTTTTTCACTCGGGACCTTTTAAGTGAGAATTGTCTTCTGATATACAAAATTGGATTTTTATCTATTGGAGTAGTGTGATTGAAAATTCGGTGAGACAAATTTGGTCAAATTGATTTTGTTATGGTCCAGTGGCGCGGGATGGACATTTGTTAGGTCTTTCGAGTTCACAATTTTGGTTTGTTTGCTTGTTAACTGTTTAAAAAGTTTGCAAAAAATTAATTGGAGAAGTTACACTTCTAGTTTTTGTTTTTTACAGTCTCTTTGATCTTAGTGTTTAGTTTTCCTTTTCTAATACTTGGAAATGAAATAAAATCTGATTTTACACACTTGACATGGTTTTTCAACTTTATAACAAGTACCGATCAAACTACAAAAATATTTTTTTAAGATTGTTTTATACTATATCCTTCAATATCACTTGATTACCTGTCAATAACAATGTCCAAAAGTTGCCATTTGACATTGCTCCCCATCATTTCCGATGTCCAAAACGCGACCTTAAAAATTACATTTAAAACCCCAACAACAAGTAATTTATCTTTTGTCATCAAAATTCAAAAGACTCGAATAAGAAATCGACGTATTTCGTTTGTAAGCCATTTGTCAGGTTCGGGTCAGAGGGTGGGATTCGTCTCGTGTTAATCAATGGACAGACAGTCGAGATGATCAATTATACTATGTAAATTGTATGAGAATTTGTACGCAGCTTGACGATTGGTAAAGTAACTTCACGTATGAAACTGATGTATAGGTAGTTGATGTAAATACTTTACTTTCGTTCAATAAAATCTGTGAGAAAATTTTTAGTCAATGTCTATACTTGTGAATTGTGGAGAATAAGGAGAGAGGCCTTTGCCCAGCAGTGGGATACTGAGGGTTAGTTTATCTAGCTAATCTAGCTATAAGAATAGCTATCCAAGAAGAAGAAGAAGTCTATACTTACTGTCTATTAACCTTGTATAACTAGTAAGGCCAAAGTACCTGATCAAAAACAGCTAGCGACTAAGTTGTCTTTAGTTTATGGATTATAACTATACAGTTATTCAATTCTTGATAATTAATACCTACATAAGTAAAAATTATATACATAGGTATTACCTTTAGGTCAGGGATGTTAGGGAGCTCCGTAACCGTAACCGAAACTATCGGATATCCGATATAAAAAATCATCCGTAACCGTAACCGAATCCGAAATAAAAGTTTCGCATAGTATCTGATAGGGGCGGAGCCTAATTGAGACACTTTATTTGTATTTTACTTTTGAAATTCCTTAAAAAAATAATATCCGTAACCGAAACTAACGGATAATCCGAAATAATTTATTATTCGTATCCGTAACCGTAACCGGTATAATAATCATTCCTAAATCCGTATCCAATCCGTATCCGAAATTTCATATCCATAACATCCCTACTTCAGGTAACCTATATATCTTGAATGAAATACTACAAAGTTGACGCATAAGAAACAAGAAAAACAATAAAACCTGGCTAAGCTGAATTCCGAAATGAATCATGAACGGATAAAACTATTTAAATACCTGGGACATAAATATTTTATTGTCAATACCTTTAGAATAAAAGACGGAGGTTGTAAATATTGCAATGCATTTAACATAAATCAAGTGGATGGATTTAAAAATATATAATATTACTATAGGCTTCGTACGCATTTATCGTCATATCTTGGAAAATATAATGATATCTCAAAATAATTATAGCCTATGTGTTATTCTGATGTGTAAACTACACTATTGCCAAGTTTCATCAGAATCTGTTGAGTAGTTTTTGCGTGAAAGAGTAACAAAAATCCATGCATCGGCACAAACATACTTAGACATTTATAATATTGGTTGGATTGAATGAAGGCATTGAAGTGTAAACGTGATATTATCAATGTATATGATCACATTCGAGCGTGATTACAGTACCTATAGTGGCGTTTATTATTGTGTTTCTTATTAAGAACTAATGCTTGATCATTTGCTTGGACCTCGTAATCATAATGATAACCTCGTCACACCTATTATACGAAATGGTATTTTTTCAAATGGAATATGAATAATTACAGGGTAGGTACTCTGCTAATAATTGCTGCCGGACTGAAATGACTTATATTTTTATCAAACTCAAATAAGCAATTATAGGTATGTAATTGCGCTTAGAAAAATTAGACGCTTCTAGATCTGCGGTTGCGGTTCTGCGAATCACCTGCAACCTGCAAATGACAGTTTTATATGGAACCGCGCGGGTTTTTCTCGCACTGGCGATCGATCGAAATTTTTCTCGCGTGGCTCCGCTGCTTTTGGCAAGTTGAGCCGAGCCTTCAAAAGCGTGCGACCCACGTTTCAACAGCGTCGCGCGGTTTCCTTACGTCCCCAAGTGGATACGCCAGTGTCCAAACATCACTTTTATAGAACACCACAGAATTTCAGTAAGAATAAAACCATTCAAGATTACAAAGCCCGATTACATCCTCCACGAATATTGATATGGGAAACTAATTACTGGTAATATTAGTCATTAGTTTAGTAATGCAGTCACGTCGGATGACGTAGGAAGTCCTGACTCCAGGCCGGTAATTGTTAAGGAGTCGTGAATGTACGTATCGATGTTACTTTTGCGTAAATGCCTGATTGTGTATGTGACTAATCGCTGGTTTGTTTCCATTGATAGAACAGTGAACCGACGACGCAGTTGTCGCAATGGTCACACTACCGGACTGCCACGCTGCCACTTAGAAGGACCTAGGTGCGCATACCGGCTGGACAGAAATTTAAATGATGAATTAAAATGACATGTGTGGATGTCTTTGTACATGTTCATAGCAGGGTGATTATTTTTAAAAATGACCATTTGGATGAAAAAAATTGTCCATACGCGATATTTTTTATTAAATATACTTTTAAGTATCAAAAAAGTACCTATTATTGTACAATGTTGTATTGTCAAGTAGAATTTAACAGTTTTATGTATTAAATATTACAATAAAAAAAATAATGCTTATTTTTTCTCGGTGGGTTCGGATGGTCCCTATACAAAATTATTTGTCCTCTTCACGAGATACGTTACAAAATTTGACCTAAAAAAGTTACTGGAACCTTTATTTAATTATGAGTGAATATATCGCCTAGACAACAGTGAAAGCGTATTTCTTCAGTATACATTATTTAATTTAAATAATTTTAAATCAAATTTTAAATATAATTTTAAACAAAACATCGTCCAAAATTTTGTTCATTTTTGTTTATCATTTTTGTAACGAATAAATCTGGTAATAATTAAAACTAGAAAAAGAAACACTTAGCAGTTCAACGAGTCAATGGCACGCCAGAAACGAATTTGAATCGGCCATTTCGTTTACTGTGTGAAAAAGTGCACGACGCGTGTTTTTTTGTCGACCGGAAAAATTCCAGTTTTAATTTTTCCATTTTGTGTTGTTTGCCAAAATACACAGGTAAGCGGCTCCTTTTTCATTAATTGTTTATTGGAATAGTTTATTATGTATCTTTATAAAAATGCACGGTGGTTTCACTCATTGAGACTTCTGTTGGCATAAACTATTTGAGATTATTTTCAAACATTGTTGCTTCTTCATTTTTGTAACAATTTTTGATGACGTTACAAAAATGACGTAACAAAAATGAAGTAAAGCTGTAATCACATCGGTGACTATAATATGGACCACAAATTTAAACATTATAATCAGATCACCTTATTGTCTAACTCTGAGAAGTTATTGCGAAACTTTTCACACTTACCGTGTTTTCATTGTGTTTCTGACATAAATTTTTGTGTAGCTACGTTGGGATGTCATTTTTCTTACATTTTTGATATTGTTTTTTTTTTATATAAAACCTTATTATACCGAACAGTGTGACGTATTTAATTAGATAAAGGAAGATATGGTATAATTATATTCATTATTATTGCCGTTATTATACGTTCAAGATTGCTAGATCATCAAGGAATAATATTCTCGAAATGTATCTTGCATTGACTGACTTTAATTATAATTTTCTTTGATCTCTTTTTGTAGCGCTTCCTGATAAAAAAAATACAATTTGTGTTGATTATTGGTATTGTGTTTCAATTCATTACATGACATTTAATACATGAATAAAAGAAAATAGTAAAAGATAAAGTGTGCATTGTGAGTAATATTTTATTTTCGTTATTTTTTGTAACAAGTTTAATTTTGTAACACTTTCATTTTTGTTTCATTTTTGTCACAATGGTCATTTAAAAAAAAATATTACCCAGCACCCACGGCACAGGGAAACCTAGTGAAGTGCTATGGATTGAGACATTTAAAAACAATCTTCTGTGAAAAGCGTGAGTTAGGCCCAGAACACACGATGAAACGCAACTGCAACGCAACTGAAACTGCTAGTTACATTTAAGTTGCATCGAAGTTTCAGGAGTCTTTAGCAGAAACTTCGATGCAACATCAAATTGTAATTTACTCCCATCTCAAATAAAAAGCTTATCGGTATACTCGTAACTTCAGCAATATCGAGTCAGTAAGAAACAGTATCATTTAAAGCTTATTCTCTATCTTAGCAACAATGGACACAGACCCTCAGCATCCGTCCTATAGACAAACGAGGTCGTTCGCACGCCGCGGCTCCATACAAACATACAAATGGATTGTTGTATGAATATCAAATAGACACCATTACACACCGCAAAGGGCTATTTTACATTTTAACTTGCACCACGTGGCTTTGATTTATGTACGGTAATGTTGAAGATTTTCTAGAAACGGTAGGTCATTTTAGATGTAACTAAAGTAACGTAGACGTAGACGCAAGCGGTGACAGTTTCATACATTACAACTCAGAGGTAAGTACGCATACGTCTACGCATACGCAACGCATACGCATCCGGTGTGTTTTAGCTTTTAATAATTGGTAAATTGTATTGCGTTTACGCACGCAGTTCCGGAGCGGTTGCGGAGACATTGCGGAGCGGTAATGAAGGTATGAAGTAGGAATGAAAACGCGAACCGCTGGAGACGGCAGTCAACTGTTTTTGGCTGGGTTTTAAATCAAACGTCAAACTGTCAATACCTAGCGCTTCAACCGTAAGGACGTAAGTGCCAAAATAGTTTTTGATAGTGTAAATATTCTACATTATTTTATGAGGTAAACTTTTATGTAACGCCTCGAAAACTATGATACTTTTTAGTTACTTCATCTACTTTAATCATAACTGATTAACACACCAAAAGTTTATCCACAAAATGACAACAATTATTATCTATGTACATGTATAATAACCACTTGAGATGCAAGAAACTTGAAATGTAAATGCTAATAATGACATATTTGTGCCTCGACGTAGACACATTACAACTAATATGTCCACAAACATGCGTAGAAAAGCTGCTAAGCGTTGTAATGATTTCTAATATGCGTAGTTTATTCAAATAACATGGCATAAACGATGTGTGTGGTGTGGAATATAGTAGTTTTGTTGGGTATTTGACTACTTATTTTAAAGTCTTGATAACATTTTCCTACTCTGTAGGCATAGTTTTTCTCAATTTCAATTTTAGAATTAATTTTGAAAAACGATTTTCTATATGGACTTTTTAAATTTTAATCTGTTTTCAATGAAGGCCAGTGGAGACTAGAATATTGAAATATAAATAACAACTTATCTAGGTATTATTCTTGGAAATTCTTGAAAAGAGGTTTTTGCTTCTTGGAAATAGGTTGTGATGACTTTAAATTATAAATGTAGAATTACGTTTTTCCAACCTCTGTTACCTACACATCTTAGGTACTATCTAATAACGACTTATTTTGTCAATAATCATCATCACACCTTTAGTTTCTAAAGATTATGCCAGTCTTACAAAACTTAGAGCGTTCCCAAATCCAAGGGTTGCGAAAAGCAATAAATAAATCGTGTACGATCGTCCCTAGCACCTTCTGAATAAAATAGTTGTCTTTGATATATCTCCATATTATCGCGATCCATTGCAGTGTGGCTTCCCCTTGAGTACAGTTCACTTCATATTCTCTGACGTTTCGAAATGTTTGAATGGCGTGAATTTATATTTTTTGATATTCGCATGTAAAGTGAATTGTAAAAACGAATAAACGTTTTTTCGTTTAAGTTGTTGCTATGCTCTTTATGATATAAGTAATTGCCGATTTTGGAGGCCTTGCTTTGCAGTGGGTTCCAACCACATCCAATGTTAGTATAACTCAGAAGTTTAATTGACATGCCTTACCTTCTGCTTTCAATTCTTTTTTTTCATTTCTGTATCAAGTAATAAGTAATGTAAGTATCTAGTTTAACTGCTAATTCAACTTTTTTGTAACTTAACTGATAGCTAATTGGCTTTTTATGAGCCTCTATGCAAATCTTCTAAAGCCATTTTATACGTATTACTTATCTTATCTTATCTAGTGTGCCACTGATGGGCAAAGGCCTCTCTCCTCCTTCTCCACGCTTTTCTATCCGTAGCCGCCTCTGCCCAGTCATTTGTAAAGGTGTCCAGTTCACGTATTACTACAGATACAGAACAGTCCGACCTTCAAGTCCCACTTCTGGGCAAAGGCCTCCTTACTCTCCATCCAGTTCTGCTATGCATTTTTCCAAGCTAAGTGTACATACTGGACTCTTCTGGACAACAACAAAAAGTGTTAAATCTCCGGAGGCCGCGATTACCATCCGTTGGACAGCCGCATTATTTATGTATGGCGGACGGTTCCATACATCCCGACAACTACATGCATATTTATACCAGACTTAGCTTACTCAAGTAGCCTGGTTTAGCATCTAGGTAAATCTATTTTATCACTTTTTCAGTATTATTCATAATTTTCAGTATTGTTGAATTGTAAAATGATTTTGATGCAATAGTTTGGAGACTTATATCATAATTAGGCGTACACACACCTACGAAAACACCCCCCCCCCTCAAGTTACCTATCTATGTCAGCTTAAAACTATGAAAAGTGGAAAACTCAATCCACCTTATTACAAAACGCGTTTTAAATAAGGTTATAGGACTTATGTTTTGACGTTTTTTCTATAGCCGAAACGTCATTTATCTGAGTTTTTCCTAGGACTATAAACAAAACTCAGTTTTGTAATAAGAGGGAACGAATTTTAAAAAAAATACTCTTGCTTTGGTACACAAATTTAACCTTTGTCAAAATAAATCAGATTTTCAATCATAATTCGAACATGATCGAACCGGAAGACTTTTCATCCTAAAATATGTAGTAAGTAGCAATAATTTTGATACTTTATGGATACAGCACTGAGTCAAAAGTGTGCCAAATCCTCGCTACGTAAATTATGGCGTCTCTGGCTCTAACCACTCGTCAATCATCGTAATACAATAACAACGTTGGCTTGTGTGTATGGCAGCGGTGGGGCTAGGTTACTGAAACATTGAAACACTGAAAAATAATTATTATATATTTATTTTTTGTCGTATATTTAAGTGACTATCCTGCCTTCATGCTATCACTTCTCTCTCTTTGGGGTCTGCAGGAAGAAATTTCTTTTAGAAATATGCTGTACCTTTTGATTAACTTCTCTTTTTTTCTGTCTCTATGTACTATCATTTTACAATAAACTGTTAAATAAATAAATAATGATTTCTACTCGTACTACTTTTACTGTTCTTCTTCTTTTTTTTTCTTTCTTCTTTTTTTGGCTTTTTTCTCCAAATTGTACCTATTACTTTCAGCTAAGTTATTGTTATAAAAATACTTTTAAAAACAAACTTAAATGTGATTGCGTCAATATAAAGGCGCGTACTCATTTGCGAGCTGTAAACTTAACTGTTGCATGCACTTGAAGGAAATTAGTGTGCTGAAGTAAAAACTTGTTATATATTAATGATGACTTTAATTTAGACCTTTTGTTACAACGAAATGAATACAGATAGATTTTACAGAGAAAAAGCGTCGAGAAACAAGAGACGGCGACAGAAGAAACATTGGCGCCCCCGTACGCCATAAAAGCGAACTAATTAGATAGTTGCGTTCCATTTACTCTAACACCAATCAGTATAACACTGAAGCACTGAAATCAGTGTACTTACTACATATTTGGTATTCTGTGTCAGTGTGTACGTTTGCTAATGGTTCGCGAACGTGCTGCGAGTGCACCCCTTTTTTTTTGTGTTAGAGAGCTTGCAAAGTTTACAGTTACAACACTTTCAGCTCACTAATGAACACGCACCCTTACTCACTTTTTAATAACTCCATAATATGTTTGTGTCACCAATGATTTCACTCGAAAGTAAAATCTCTAACCGCATAGTGAGGAAAACAACACATTTCCCACCGCATTTTGTCACCTACCAGCTATTTTCCTGGCAGGTGCTGCCGCAGTGACGTACACAGTACGACATGGCTCATGTCGAGTCGATACATTCCTCGAAACGTTTGTTTTTCTTGGATATCCATTCAATGTGCCAAAATAGATTAGAATATTCGTTCTTACACATTTCAATATTTATTTGTATTTGTAGGTGGTGACCGGACAAATATGTCTACTGTAATCGGTCTATCTTTACCTACCTACATACATATCCATCAAGCCCCTCTCCCATCGGAGTAGGCAGAGACCACTTCCCTCCGTTCCTATGATCCAAGCCCACTTCTTTCGCTTCATCAACATTCATCAGGTAAGTAGGTATCCCAATTTATAAACATCATTATAGCAATATGGATGACAAATATAAACTGTCATAGTACAAAAAGGAAACCCCAATACGTAATGAGGAAAACTTCAAAAAAATAGTTAAGTACCTACTAGAAAAACTTCAATATTTCCTACTTGAAGTTCAACTATTTCCTTAATGTGACAATATGGGAATCCTACCGCATAAGAGATAGAAAACACTTCCTTATTATTAAGGATGTTTATGTAGATCATTTTCTTTACGTGTGTAAAGAAATTCTTAGAAGAATTGTACTAACGTAGCATAAAGTCGTGGGACCACATTTATTTGCATTTAAAGACTAAAACATCTCGAGTCAGATAATGCATAATTTTGTTTATTACAGGATTTAAGAATTGTATTATTATTATTGTATTTTTAAATTGTATTGTATTTTATGTATCAATATGGGCCTTAGATGCCTGAAATAAAAAATTAAATAAAAAATATATATATATAGTTTAAAAGTATATTCTATCTGGTTGTGGTATGTCGTGTAAAATAAAGTCAAATCAGGCGGAAAAAGGCTTATTTTGCGATTACTCCACCGAAAAGACCCCACTAAATAGGTAAGTTACATTATGAATGAATGCGGTATGAAAAAACACTCTCGCACTGAAATAACCACGCATTTGTCCCTCGTTCAACCAGACAGTTTACAAAATTCTAAGAGTTATGACCACAAAAATGTTAAAAGCTCATAAATCGGGACGATTACTTAGAAATTGTTGTAAAAATTCACTGACGATAGAAAAACGACAACATTAAATTCGACAGTTCTCGTATGTTGCTGGCAAGGTGCGAAAATAGGGAAGATTGTGGATAATGTTTTCAGAAAAAACTTAACAAAGCAAAATAAAATTTAGCAATTAAAATGAAAAGTGTTTATTCAAAAATAAGCAAAATTCATTACACTTTTTTGATGTCACTTTTTTGATCTGAAACTACTGCCGATTCACTACCTGGATAGCCGAGAGGAAGAAAACGGCAAGAAACCTTCGGTACGGGGCCCATTAAGTATACGTTTAGTCCAAAAATTTAAGTCACATTAGGATGATGAAAATCTTAACGATGCAAAATGACAAACTTATCTTGGTGACGCATTCAAACTGATACAATTTAGAAGAGGATGCAATCTTTATATTCTTTACCCGTTAGCCATACGGACGAAAAGCTTGGAGAAAAGTTTTTATAACCATGTTATGCATTTTGGTACCTACAAGAAAAAGAACAGTTTTTTATGTTTTTTTATAAATACCTGCTTAAATAGAAAAATCGATGTATTTTCGTGACATTTCATAAAAAGTCGTATAGATAACTCTAGCAACACATACCTCTAGATAGTGGTGGGACGTCGAGAGCAACATATAAATGTCTTGTATCGACATCGACGAGCCACTTGGCGCGCGCTCAAATTGATATTGAATTTATTTTCAATTTTAACGCGCCCTCCTTAACTGGATAGAGTAGTGACATGAATGAGAGACTGCTTTTTGATGTTGTTTTTTTAGGTTGATTAATTATTAAAGAACATTATTTCACTAGGTTGGTGAAGCAAGGGATAGTGTCTATCACTGACACTTCGTATACCTATACATTTTTTTAAAGTTTTTAGAAAAGCCATAACAACAGGTACGCAAACACAGAGTAAAATTATTGAATACAATTCAGCAGAATAATTAATCAAGAATATCAACTTTAAAAAATACGGACCCAAAGGTATATTTATTTTTTCAAGTGTTAATAAAATTGCAAGGAAAAAAAATTGCCCCATAATTAATACCTAACAAACATCTCAAGCGTTCCTTTTATACGGAAAAGTTACATACCTACCTCCTCATCATTTTTTTTAAATTCTCGTCTAGTAACCAACAATCTCTGTTTAGCACTACTCTATGAAGTTGACAGTGAACAGGCGCCACCATGCGGATACAAACGTCAAACGCTATTTCTGTTGCGACTGCGGTGATACCACCCCCCCTTCACTCCGCTCTCTACAGTACTGGCACATACCCGCACCCCTCTCTCGTCTGAACAAGTGTTTTTGTGCGGTAAAAATTGGGTTACGTATTCTAAACTATTTGCAAACTGGCTAGAAGTATTCGGGTGATAGGGAAGGATGAAAGTTGTAAGCCTTTGCCCACCAAACAACAGGCTAGTATTCTTTGTTTATTAATGCAATATTCGTCGTCGTCGTCGTTATCAGCCCATATATGTCCCCACCGAGGGGCACGAGCCTACTCTCATACAGAGAGTGATTCGTAGTGATCTAAAACATGATGAGTAGATGCTACACTTTTACAACGAAGGCAAAGTACCTTAATAACGATAAATATCATTGCTAAAAAGAAAATCGTGATAGTAAATTGTTTTGACACGTAAACAATTACGTCAAAGGGTCTTGATAAAGATATTCATTCAATTCTTAAAAAGTATATACAATATGACAATGTGACACAACTCCTCACTTATCAGTAAAAAAACTCAATTTCCCAAAGTGACTCAACAATAAACACCATCAGAACATCCCATAAAACACAGATGTACCTACCCATGCAAGGGGTGTGTGGATCAATGGCGCGGGAAACCATGAACCTTCACGCTTCATGGTGTGAGCTGCGTTTGGTGTCATGTGGAAAATTATGCTGATTCTTGCAGCACCATAACACCCTTTGGTTTTGATAATGTTTCTTTTAGTTGAATTGAAAAGATTAAATGTGATAACACAAGAAGTGCGAATGAGCTTTCAGTCTACAAATTCTTTTTCACTCCAGTTGAGAACTTCTGTACAATTGTCAAAAAGTCTTGTTGAAACACCACAACCAAAAACTTTGCGAAAGGCATATGAAAAAAAATATTTAAATAGTTAAGCATTTATAGTTCTACACGAGCAAAACCATGTACCTAGCAAGTGTAAGTTTTTCATTGACAACTCAAATCAAATCTTTTAATTTATAAATCAACGCAAAAAATTGTTGTAATATAATAATGAACACTTTATCTGTAGAGCGACAAGCGACCAAGAGTATATTACCCATAAGGCACCCAAAACACCTAAAGCAGACAAGCGTAAACATCTTGAAGCCCTAACTCCAACCGCAGCTACCCCAAGGTTGTCACTTGTCACATTACACAGCATTCACATGCAAAATTCACGTTAGACGCAACCCTGACAGCCGGAACTGATGTTTTTGACGTCTGTCGGCTCTGTGGCGGGACGCTTTTTATTCTTTTTTACAAATTGATGACGTCACTGCGAATTGATAGTTCGAAATGCTGAATTTTTTGACGTTTCGATGGTAAAACGTTGGGGTGATATTATTCGACGCTAAGTGGTTAAAATAAGTGAGCTTTTTAATTCAATTTTAAAGGGATATTGATATTTGAGATCCGCAAATATTATTGTTTTATTGACTTTATTTTATTCGGAAGATATTCATATGAGTGCCGATATAAATCCGGATACGACAAATATGAAAACTTTTACATACTTATGTCAAAACCATGAAATATACTGATTTAGTTCTTAACCGAGCATTTTATAGTCACAGGTCAAACACAGACCGAAAATAAACAAAAACCTATCCGCTTCATACTTTTGCTTGTCAGAAATCAATGCCATTCCCAAGTACTGTCAACTTTGAAGATACCTACTTACGTTCTTTGTAACGCAATCTATGGCACGATCTGTCACGCTTCTGGCCACTCTCGTGATCATCTTGAGAGATCCTATCTGTATTCTGGATCATTGCTACATTTTTTTTTTTGTTAATAGGCATTTGAAGGATTGATTCTGATTGGATGTGAAATAGCTTGTTGTGTATGAATATTATATATGTTTTGATGCCTGTAAGAAATGAATCTAAGCTTAATTTCTCAGAAATGTATAATTTACAATCATTTTGAGACTACTTTTAAGACAATTTTAATTGAATTTTGATGTCTAGATTTCACCATCATCAGAGTCATCCGTGGTATTAAGATTGTGGAGCAGGTATGACACGTAGATTGTATAGAATTGTATAGAATAACAGATTATAATCCGCTTTCCAATGGATAAAGACCTCTTAGAATAATTTAAAGTAATGTAAAGTAATCGATGTAACGGTCAAAAATCAAGCAAATTCTACGGTCAACAAATAACAAAACAGACGCAATAAAATGAAATAAAATAAAATAACATCAAATAAAGGACCGTTGTTAAAAACAATCATTCAGCCGTCAATTTCCTCACCATCGCCAGCTAACCGCTATCAAACTTTCATAAAACATCAATAACGGATATAAGTATATTTCCATAAACCACATTCAACATCCAAACGTTAAACAGTTTAAGAATATTTTTACAACGACACTAATAAAAATTCGAAAATTTTATTGCAACGGAAATGCAGGTTTTAATGTTGTTTACTACGTGTGATTTGGCTGGCTCCAAAGATTTATGATATCATCATTTGGTGATCATTCACAATCATTTCATAAATTTGTGGACGTCGTTAGTCTGTTTAGGTGGACATAAACTGGTCGGTATACTTTAAGGGCCTGCTGGTTTGTATGTACCTTTCTTCTTGTTAAACGACTGGCCATTAGATTGATATTCGTATTTAGTTCATTTACTAGTATAATTAAGTACTTAAGAGTTTTTACTTCCCTGGCCTTTAGGCCGTGTGGTACCGAAATCAATATCAGCAATAGGTAATTGTAGTATTTGCTGAATAGATTTCTAAAGGTCTATCTACACAGATCCGGGCCGAGCCCGGGACGTGACCGGGCCGTGGCCTGTCAGGAGGGAAAAAAATACGTCGTCATGACAACGTGTGTGAAAGAATCCATAGAAAATGTGTGGAGTGATATTTTTTCCCTGACACGTCCCGGACACGGCCCGAATGTTTGTAGCCTGGATGTGTAGACCATAATACTGTTGCTGAATAGGTTCCTTTTATCGATTCCCTTAAAAATATTGAAAACTAGTGAATAACGAACATGTTTATTTTACGAAACTTCTAAATACTTACACGATCTAGGTACCTTTAGGACATTGACAGAGCCTCCTTAACCTACACTATTATTGAATACAAATATCTACTACACAGTCACAAACATAGGTGAATAATTACTTTTTATTGCGATACACGATTCGTATATCAGTTCTAACTACCTCATAACGGGTGATTAGTCATGGAATCACCTCGACATTTAAACAGCGAAACATTGTTTAAACATAAATAATGATGGATCACACGAAGGTAAGATAACGTTGATAGATTTAGAAGTTTTTGTTCTAATACTGATTGATAATTGAGATTAAGTAATTTGTTTCAGAATCATTATACGTTTATATGTGATTTTTTGCACTAGCAGTTGCGGCGCGGGGTTGCGGCGGCGGCGGCGGCGCGGTTCGTCGTTTGACATGAAAAACGCGGAAGATAGGAACTCACTTTAAAGACCCGCGGTTTTAGCAAGGTTTCAATTAAACTAAGAAATCTTTTTCTGCTTTTTCTATCGTGTGGTGTGATACAAGAAAATGATTTCCAGACAACTTTCGCATATGACAACTTTGATTGAAATCCCGGTTAAAAGAAACCTGTCGAAACAGGTACTCGCATCAAAATTCAAACTCCTCGCAAAACATTCTCTTTAACACGTCTATTGTCAGTATTTTCTTCTAAAATTCAAATCCTGGAAGTTGTGGCAAACCCTATATTTTATCTGACAGCACAAAAAGCTGACTCCCGTCTACCGTGACGTCTCAATTGTCTTTGATCACAAACATGTGAATTATTCAACAGCATCACCCCCGCACCCCGCTCTTGGCTTACCCACCGGCTCGATTCAACTTGGCACCCCATGTGTATCAACGCGCATATAAATAGAATCTCGAGTTTAAGTTTTGCGTCTACGGTGTCTACCTCTCTACGGGACATTTGCATGACTTTTATTGATATGGGTTGTAAATCTGATGACGTCACTTTGGAAGGCTATTGAGTATGTTTATTGGTTTGAAAAGTGTGAAATTCTGTCTGGGATCGAATCGTTTGAAACTGTGTGCTTGTCAACTTGTAGAGGTATTTGTCTAAATACACTTAACACAGTTATTAGTAGTTGATTTAAAATGTTAGGTATTATTGTCGTCTCTGTTTAATACATAAATATCCAAGATGATAGACAGAGATGGAAACAAGTACCTTATAATGTCTGATGTGTACTTTCTATTACCTAATTAAGTATAGATTTTTTAACAATCCAGAAGGTTTAGGTACTCAAAGTATTAGAAATAATTAATATTATTGTTAAATATTTGATTGCTTTTGCCCCCCTAAAATACTTACCCGAAATATTAGCTAATATTTTCCTAAAATAACCTAAAACAAACATCTGCCGAAAACTCCAAATTACAATCAACAGTTTCGAATTAAAAATATAAATTGAAACGACCCCGCCTTAATTCCTTCCGTTTGAACTCCTTTAAGAATTTTTAAATAGATTAAAAGAATCATTAGGTATTCTCACTTGAGAGGGAACTGGGTAAGACAAGAGAGGAGATAAAGAGAGATTAAAGTCTGCCCTAAGGCGGAGTTTCGTTTCGTTCTACCAAACGTTACTTCATAAAGCTTTTCCAGTAATAATTAATTAGCCAAGATTGGCATCTGATTAAATACACGTGTGTTACATTGTCTTCTTTCTTTTATAAGTAAGTTTTTAATAATAATAATAACTAGTAGCAACTATGTAGTTTGAAACGTTTCGTTTCAGTTGCGTCGTATGTGGTTTTCTAAGGAAGTCTATAGCAGACACTGCGAAGCAACTCAAAAGTAACTAGCAGTTTCAGTTGCGTTGCATTTGCGTTTCACCGTGTGTTTTGGGTCTTATTGTTTTGCTATCGGAATGAAAAAAGGCCAATGGATTTTTCTACTTCAGTCTTATAAGAATAATAGGTCCTTGGTTTTCCGTCGTTGAATAGAGCCGGTATGGATGCTGTAACAAGTTTTTTTTTTTTCATATTTATGCAATTTGGATTATTTCTATCAAAAGTTTGCAATACAGCTGGCGAACTGGATAGTTAGGTACTTATAATAACTGGCGGTGGACACAGCATATCTAGGTAATCTTATATCAATAAGAGGCTGCCCGCGACTTCGTACGCATTTTATCGTCATATCTTTGAAAAAACACGAAATATCTGCAAATAATATAGCCTATGAGTTATCCTGATGTCCAAGCTAAGTTATTGTAAAATTTCGTTAAAATCTGTTCAGTGGTTTTTACGTGATGAAGTAACAAACATCCATGCATCCATCCATCCATCGGCACAAACTTTGACATTTATAATATTTATAGAATAGTCAAACACGCCTTGCCGCCAAACCTTCTTATTTCAAATATATTTCTAAATTCTCGCTCTATTTTCACGAATACGAAATAACACGATAATAAATGATCAAATATTGCCGCCCCGAAATGCCTTTGTGAATTTTGTCAAACGTTAATTAGGAACGCGAAGATGTAAGCAAGTCTTAAGATTTGCTTGTGATAGAAGATTAACTTTGAACGTTGTTTGCTTTGTGAATTACCCCCAGTTGCTGAATAGGTTGTTAAGAGTGGGTTGCAAGAAAAGTCAATTAAACTAATGCTCCATTACATCTATAGTTGTCAATGTCATTGTTAAATGGAAGGTTAGGTTTGATGATTTTTTTTTTTGCAAAAGAATATACCTACGGTATACCTATAGTCTGTCAAGGATAATTCATTTTTGTAACGAATCCTATTAGACGTGAAAAAGTGTGATGAATACACAGAATTTAGTATAAAATTGAAATTAGTTTCTTTTTAGGTACATATTAAGTAGGTAGGTATCTAATAAATAAAATTATTGGATTTTTCCATTAAGTATCTTCTTTGAGACGTTAGGTATCTATTTACCTAATCCCTTTGTTTACTACCTTAATTCTGTAACAATTTCAAACCTACGCGTATAGCTTCATCAAACCTTTGTCTTGATAAAGGAACACTTTAATAAAATACTTATGAGTAGGTTTTTTTTTCACCTTAAAATGTTATGTCTGTCTAAGTTTATGTTTGATCGTATGTATGATTTTTTTCACCTTTAAAATACATCCTCGTATTTTAACGGTGAAAAAAATCTTCCTTAAGACAGACATAAGCTTGAGTACCAAACTGATTTTATAGAAAAGCAAAGCAAGACAAGCAGCATAATTTCATAGCAAGACAAAGCGAAGATTTCCACAAGGGTCCTAAAATCACGTCAAATGTCACATTCCTTCTGAATTCCTGCACGGATTAGCCTCAGGGTGAGCAGGGGGCAACCGCACACTTTGTCAAACCCTAATTAATAAACTAACGGTCCTGTACAAGATTACACAAACTTACTTACGCCCCTCGGCCCTGTCTGATTCAGTTTGCTACGAATTATTAATAACTTTACTATTGTAACATGTTTGGTTGGGTTTCGTGGGACGGAGTTTATTGGATGATGTTTGGTGGGAAAATGATTATGTGTTCGTCTCAGCAATGTTTGTCTCGAGTAGGAAAAGGTGGCGAGATGAGCTAGACGCCTTCTTGAATGTCTGGGTAGTGACGGCCTAGCATAGGGAATCGTGGAAGAAGAGGAGAGAGGCCTTTGCCCAGCAGTGGGACACCGGTGGCTGGATAAGATAAGATAAAGCAGGGTCACCATCAACCACGCCAGCTGGCCAGTCTTTACTCCTCATTAGTACCACAGAAACAGTTCGAAACCTTCATTATTTCAATCAAGATCACAAAATCGTTTTCCAATAACCCATAAATCCCTCATAACACTTTGATAAAAACAAAGAACTATTAAATCAACAAAACGATACCCGAAACAATAAACATGTACCTACATTAATAACAGGTTTCTGAAGCTAATTACTGTATCTACATAAATACATGCTCGAGCCAACCTTGCCCTAAACACGCGATCATCGTGAACTAGATACAACGGTACCTACTTTTAAGGATAGTGATTTTAGCAAGTATAAGTCGAAATCATTGTCAACATCTAATTTATTTGCCTAATCGAATCTTTTGTTGGTAAGCTAATTTTTACTATCAATAGCGTGACGATGATTAAGGTAATTTGTCTCTCGATCGATGCTATAACATCTTCTTTCATGCTTTCTTTATTTACGAGTATCACTTGAAAACCTCTTTGGTAAATAAGAAAAAACCGTCAATTATAAATCCATAAAGGTTTTATCTCTTTGACACTTTCTTTTTCAGAAAACAAAAGACACGGTATTTATTGGATGATCGACTTTTGCTTCGTCTTTTTGCGCAAAGCCATATATAAATAAAAAGTTGGTCATTTCTGCATAAGCTAAACTTACCTAGACCCTTACGAGACCTCTTCATGTTTCTGAATTTTCGTCACAATATGAATACCTTTATCAAACTATAAAACAATTAAAAACACTCGAAATAAACGACTTTTTAAATCCTTCAGAACGTTTTGTCAAATATAACAGCTTGTAATTAAGAATAGGTAAAAAATTGCGGTTGGTGCGTGGTTTGTGGTTTACAGGATGATGTGAAAACTACATATTTCGAGTATTTTTGAAGTTTTTGTAATTAGAACTTTGCTTTTAATTTATTTTTCTTTTAAGTTAATCAATCAAAAAATTACTGTAATGAGTCTTTAGTTCACTTCACAGTCGTTATAGGTATTGAGTGTACTATTGCAACTCTTTTTAATATAACTAATTGACCTACGTAGCACCTATCCAGATACCTATTCCAAAAGAAGCAGTGTCCACCAGTCCCATTTAGGTACATTTCTCTTTTGACAAATCTGTAGATATTTATGTACGTAGGTATACTAACAAGTGTCATGGTGCGAGACGATCTGGATGCCGTACCTACTTGTCAAAATGACCAGGAGATGCTGGGGATAGGGAAAGGATGCGGGGGTGACTTTAGCCCATCAATAACAGGCTATGAAAAAATAAGCGATATAATACGAGTACAAGCTTTGTCGAATTTTAAAGCAACAGCCTGTACCTGCCAAAAACCTTGACGCTTCATAATGGTAGTAATTTTTTAGCGGCGCTGGGAAAACGGTCGGATTAGCATTAGGGACGTCACCCTGTTATTAAATCGTAACAGGTATTACTAATGATAATAGTGACTCGAGCACAATTACTTTAGCTCCCACGGTATGGACATTTCCAAGCTAATTATTTAAAGGAACTTTTTTGACGAGGTCATATCTGGTCAAATGGTCCAACAGCCATTCAGACACTGTTAGAACACGTGTTTTGTTAGTAATTATCTATTAATTAAATTGAAATAAAAATTGCTGCTTTTAGTCGTGATTGCGATTATAAAATTATGATGTCATTCTTTAATGAATGTTTTTGGCACTTTTTATTGAGAAATTAAGGTGTTATATTTGATGTTTTTTGTTATGTTTTAGAAGGTTTATTTCAGGATTGATCTTGTGCGAGATTATATCGTAAGAAATTTTCATTCATCTTTATCAACATCCTAATGGATCATAAACAAAACAAAACCAAATAAAAACATCAGCAAATATCTAAGATGGTTACACGAAGTCGTCTTCCAAGAGTTTTCAAGCGCCTTAGTTATGAGATATCGTGTTTTTTACAAATATCCGCCAAAATAATCAAGTAGTAGGCGCTAAAACACACGGTGAAACGCAACTGCAACGCAACTGAAACTTTTGAGTGAGAGCAACTAGTTTGAAACGTTTCGTTTTAGTTGCGTCGTGTGTAGTTTTCTAAGGAAGTCTATAGAAGAAACTTCGATGCAACTCAAAAGTAACTAGCAGTTTCGGTTGCATTTCACCGTGTGTTCTGGGTCTAAGTATTATGATTACTTTAGGGGCACCCATACTTATTTGGTCCATCTACCTACTATTTCCTACTTTAGATAACATCTTCTGAGCCAATCTCCTTTATAGTTTAAATAATTTATTATTTATTCCGACTCAAATCGTAAACTTCCAAAGTAAAATGATACCGCCTTCTCTTCATACCTTACTATCTGTTTGCATTTGTGATTGCTATTTATAGATGCCATTATATTCCAAATTAAGTACTCAAATCAGCTACTGGATTGAATTTGTGTACAGCAAAGAATATAAATCTTAACTTATTTAATTCAAAAATGAGGTCGTAATTATCTTCAAATTATTTTCGGATTGGAAACGAACCCATTCCGCCTAAATTTAAATACTCATCTAATTTCTAACAATGAGTCGTGTATGAATATTCATTTTCTAATTTCGTCTGTTCTGTATCAATAATTTCATAATAAGTAAACATTAACGTTTAAATTATGATTTAATTTGATTCGAATATTATTCAAAAGCTACTGGAATTAAACGTTTGGATGGAATACAGAGCGGTGTCTTCCAAGGTTGGAATTAGTTTTTATTATCAATTTAATTTCATTAGCAGCAATGATTGAATTCTTTGATTTATGACGCCGTTTTCTTTGTCACCTAAATACTGGTAGTTCATCATAAAATTCTTTAAATATGAAATAGGAAGCATCAATTTCATCGGAATTATTAGAAGATATCATATCTATATTATTAATAGATGTTTGTGTATACTTACGAGTATTACTTTTAGGACGGTAAGTAGATGTGTCGTACTTAGAATCAGGGTGAGTAAGTCATTTTCCCAGGCGATGACTCAAATGTTAACATTTTGGAGTCAACAAAAAGTGTTTAAGAGAATTCATCTCAATGCCAAACACATTGTTATTAATAAGCTGAAGTAACTCAAACCAGATTCGATACTCACTTACCAAGGCAGAGAACAGAAAAACAATAGATTTTTTCCTCAATGAGTTTATTGCGCCAGAACAATAAATGAAGCTGATCATTATAACGTTTACTTTCAACATCGATTACGATTACTCTACACGATACCATATCGTACGCCGTCGAGTCCATTAATATTTATAATATTCGAGTCCGTATTGCACTTCGCTTCACAACGCCAACACAATACCGAAGCGGTACTATCCCTATTAACTTACAGTTCGTGGGATCGATAATGACGATATATTTGTCTAAATATCACAAGAAAATACAAAACGAAATACGAAATAGAATTAACACAATAATTAAAATTATTAACAATTAAATATACAGAGTGTCGCGTGCAGGTGCATCAGCGAGTGAGGTATCACCACGAGGGGCGCGGGGCGGGGCGGAGGCGTCATGACACCGGGACGTGGTGCTGGTACAGCTGCTCCTGACGCTCGCACAGAGACGTCATCTTCTTCAGGGACTCGGAGCTCTCACGAAAAAGCAGCTTGGCGTCGTCGCGGGGACGCGCGTGCGCCGCGTCCAGCCGCCCCGGCGAGATCACGGGCGGTGACGACGCCGACAGCGGCGACAGCGACTCTCGCGCCGACTGCGCCCCTGCTGGCGCTCCATACGGACCCCCGCCCGCGTGCGGAACCCCGTTACCCATCAGAAAAGGGCCCGGAAAAAACCCCCGCTCACCGAACTGCGGAAACAACCCCGCTTGTAACGCGCTCAGATTTCTACTATAAAATTTCATCGTCTCAGTGACGTAACTGGGAAGTTGGGAAGCCTCTTCACCGCCGTATCGCAAACTTTCTAGAGTGGATGCGAGTCCTTTGATATCTGCATATAATTTATTCAAAAGTTCAGCGTTCATTTCCATTTGCGGCTTTTGTTCCCGTGAGTCTGGTGAGCTAGTTGATAACAGCCGCCGATGTAGGTCAACGTTAGAACTGTGCCTGTCCCGACTTCGCCTCGAAGGGAAGGCAGCGTCACAACCGCTTACATCACAGGGGTGTAGTAATTTTAAGTGGTCGTTTCTGTAATGCATGCGCAAAGTGAAATGATTCTGAAAGACTTTTCCACAGGCAGTACATCGGTCAGGGTTTTCGTCATCGATGGGTATCTCGAGATCGTTGAGGTCCGTCCGATCGTCCGTTCTGTCGCTGCTCGCCGATGGTGACCGAGCCCTAGCGAGACGATCCTCCATCGCGTGCATGTCACTGCCGCTGTCACTGGGCGTATACAAGTCGGATCGTAGCCTCAAACCTTCACGAACTACGCTAGGAGCACTCGACTCATCGTCCGACTCACTTTCAGCCTTCACTCGCGACACGTTTTCCGTGTCCACAGTTGTTTCCTCACCGTTCTGAAATGGCTCCCACTTTTCAGGTTTTTGTTTTTTTAGCGACAACGGTTCGTCTTCAGCACGACTCGAACCGGGTGTGGATAAGTTTCTAAATAAATCTGAATTATACTCCTCGTCTGATACGTTATATTCATTGGTTTGAGAACATCTTGTGGGATTACCACTCTTTCGCTTACGTTTGTTGGGAACCAGCGATGACATCTTGTCGTCCGAGGCGGTGGGATCGGTGCGGTTGCTTGGCTCGGGCTGCTCCTCACTGGATTTGGTATCAACATCTTTCTTTTTATTTACACTCAAATCTTCCGGCTCGTCATCGTATTTCAGTCTCTCTGCCACCGGAGATTCGACACCAACTTCACACTTAACTTTATCTTCCTCATCAGAATAGTCCTCGTTATGTTCACTGTAATTGATCGACTCTTCCTCTTGGATTACAGGAGGCTTAACAAGGTCCAAGGCACCACGAAGGGAATCCTCTGGAGGTGAAATCTTACGATACATCTTTTCAATTTCACTGAAGTTGCGGAGATCATCGAGAGGCACCCGCGGTGGCAGTGGAGTAGAGCCAGCAGGTGCAGCAAGAGGCGGTGGTAAGCGTGCGGCGAGCTCGGGCGGCAGCAGCGTGGGCGGCGGCAGCGGCAACCGAGCCAGCGCCGGCAGCAGGGGGAAGGGCTGAGCTGACCGCCCGTCGTGAGCAGAGATCTTGCGTCTCACGTGCGGCGAGTGCAGCTTCGGGTTCGGATTAGCACTGTGCCGGTTGCGCGAGCGCCGAGAGCTGAACATCATCGTGCATCCCTCCACTGTACACTTGTGCATCTCCCGCAGGTGCACCGCCGAAAAATGAATTTTTAGCGCCCCCTTATCACAAAAAGTTTTTAAACACACGTTGCATTGCACTCTCTTCTTCCCGGTGGCGGGGTTGACGAACTGGACGCCGAGTCCAAGCGGCCAGGGCGCCGGCGGCGGCTCGCGGCGCTCCGGGTACTCCGGCGAGCGCCGGTCCTCGATCCTGTCGTCGTCGCGGCCGCTGAAGCTGGCGCCAAGTTTTCTGAAGTCAAACTGGGGAGCGGGCTGAGCGCGCGGCATCATGAAGTAGTCTAATCCCGCCGGCAAGCCGGGCACGGTACCGAAATCTTTGCCTTCCATCAGGTAAGTGTCATGCCGCGTAGTGCAAGCGGGTGGCGCGCGACGCGGCCGCTGTGCGACTGAGGACGTGCGACACAGGTGACCGCGCGGGGTGTCGCGGGGCGCGGGCAGTGGGAGGAGCGAGCGCTGGGCGGAGCGGATCGATGCGCGGTGGGGACACGCGACATCGCCCGGACTAAACACTACACACTACTCGCCGGCCCAGCGTTACGTAACACACACCTCTAAACACCAACTGCACATACATACATTACATACACTTAGCTTAGATAGCTATGCTATTTTATTAGGTACGTAGGTGCGTATGCATACTAATAGAATTAAGGCATACTTTATGTGTTAAATCGGCTTATCTTACAACGAGAACATCCACCCCCACTCTCCCCTTATTAACGAATCAAGAAAATTAGTAAGTATTTAAATTTTTCAAGATAAATAAAGCTTTCCGATGCTCAATACATTGAGAATACTTATTTACCAAAAAAATATATTAGCTAACCATAGTAGGTTTATTAGTAAAAAACAGTTTGTTCCGATTTTTTTATAACGTCATTGAACAATCCTCCCAAATATTCTTAAAAGATCTTAAGAAAAGGATTCAAAAGATAGGTATCATGAATCGTGCGTGATGTCTGTTCGTAGTAGGTAAGTAGGTAGGTACTAATTTACTTCTAAGAGTAGGTAATATGGTTAAAAAAAAAAAAAGATTTTTTGCTTATTTCGGCACCTATTAAATTCAAAATGAATAAAATAACTTTAAAACTTAGAATCAATATGAATGATCTCGACAATACTCACTGCTAAGTTGCTAACAATTTTATGCCGACCTAAGTTATTGAAGTTGCGTAGTTTTGATACCGGTAGCGCCATCTATGTTCAATTTGCAGTACTATACACTTTTATTGATAACTTTGCTTTTTTGCAATTAAGTATTTCCTCAAAAATAAAAAATAAAATTTGAAATAAATCATTATTTACAGGGGTTTTAAAATATGTAAGTAAGGTCTTAAATCTAAGTACTTACCTAAGTACCTATTTATCTACTTACCTACCTATTGCTTGGGTGCTTACTTTTATATTTCTAGATACCTACTTACAGTTCCTAACAAAGTACTTCTAAAGTCCAAAGACTTTAAAAACCAACAACAAACTAACCATTATTAAATACAAAGAAAACCACATTTTTCTATTTGAAGTGAATTTATAGAGTTCAATTTCAACCCTTTTCGTGGTTTCTCTTTAAAAATACATCAATTTAATTAGACTTTAAATACTTTTGAAACTGATTTAAAACGAGTTTAATTTCACTTTTCATGTGGATTTTGTTTGATGCGCTTTTGTTACTTTTTAGTACCAGATAAGTGTAAGAAAGTAGGTACCTAGGTATGTAAAAAGAATCTCACTAAAGTTATATCTAGACGCTTTCCCCTTATCACAAAACGAATTTTATTTATAGTTCGAGAACGAACTGAGATAAATGACATTTCGACTATAGACAAAACGTCAAAAAATTACATTAGTCCTAGAATTATAATATTATAAACTCGTTTTGTAATAACTGGGGTTTTCACTTTGTACTATTTTTTACCTAAAGACTTATAAATGGACGTATTTAGGTATACTTAAATCTTTATTTTGTTATAAGTAAGTATTTATTTTTCTTCCTTTTTAAAAAAATATTTACTTATACGTTATTATTTTTCTTGAGATTTTGATATTATGTTTCGATATCTCGTTAACTAACCGAAAGTGGCCGAAATTGACCAAAACTTGCCGAAAGTAGCCGAAGCTAGCCGGAACTAGCTTAATCTAGCTGAATCTTCAATCTTTTACAAATAAAAACGCAGTTTCGCCACATTAATAAACCGACCTTCTTAACCACTCGCCCCAGTCCTGCGTCCCGTCCACTCGCACTTCATAAACGAACGGATTATTCTATCTCCGGGAAACAGTTACAATCGGCCGACTATCGCTACTCGATGCCGTAAACACCACTCTTTTATTGTGTGGTGCAAGGTTTATTAAATCGAGGATTTATTTTTAATTTTAATTAATAGGTACCTATTTAGATTTTCGTTCTGTAGGCAGAAAATGGACTGGACAGTTGGTGTGGTTGGTGACTTGCTTGCCATGCTGCAGGTTTTGCGTTTAATTTCCATTAGAGACAGATATTGTTGTGATGAACAGAATTTTTTTTAACAGATTGTTAGGTCCATATTTTTTTTAATAACTAAGTGGTTACTAGATTTTTAACCTGCGAACGACGTCACTTTTATTTTTCATGAAAACACCTCTGAACAAAATTTAGAATGAAACTAATACATATTTCATCAGAATTTTATGATATTTTAACTTGCACATCAAATTATTTAACTTAAAGGCTTCATTTAATAAGTTAAAAACTTTATTTGAAAATATTATATATATAGGTCACATACTTACACATGTAAACTTTTCAAGACATGAAGTCAAAGTCGTACGAAGTCACAGGCAGCCTCTGGTACCTACCAATAGATATAATTATATCTCCCCGCTCCCTCTCCCGCTCATGCCTTACCCCCTTACGCCCGTCACCCATATACCACCCGTTTCGCGGTGAGTATTGTAAACACTCTTTTTGTCCTAAGTGATCTGGATCTGGTCAACGTTGCTTTTTACAGCGCCTTAAGGGTATTACACACTGGGGTTTTATTTAATTTTTAATTTAAAATAAAAAGTTTTTGGTTGTTAGGAATTACTTAATGCCCGTTTTCACCGACTAATTCCTAACTACGCTACAACTGATAGCGTAAGGGGTCCTTTACGTGAGGAGTTTAGGAGTTCGTTGGTGAAAACGGGCATAAAACATTTTGTTAATTATATTTCCTACCGGTGGGCAGAGACCACTTCATGTTATGTCGGTATATTGTATGTCAAACGAAAGGTGAAAATAGATCAGAATAGCGTAGACTCCACCGACAAAGAGCATTGCTCTTGAAATGAAATGCTTATGAACAGGTTGCCAATTCTTCTAATTACCAAATGAAAAATGGTGTCTCTCTAGAATGTGAATTGTATGAAATGACACATTTTGGTATTCTCTTAACAGATAAGTTGACAGTGGACAGCGATCGGCCGTACATTTTATTACTTTACGCTTTATTTGGTATTCTACTCCGCAATGTCACATGAGTGGCAGTTCCAAACGGTATTCTCTTCGCTATTTGACAGTTGTTCTCTAATGGCATTTCGTTCGGTCGTCCGTCGTTCAGTCGTTCAGTCGTTCGGTCACCCAAACACTATTTCGGTGTTTTTTCGAAAATTAACGTGCAATTTATGCAAAAAATGCATGTAAATCTTATAGAAATAAATATTCTGTATTTTAAAGTATGTCTAAGCTTATTCTAGGTCGAAAAAAATCTATCAATCGGTTGATCAATTTCTTCGAACAATAATTTTATTAAATATTGGCAACATCGACAACTAAATCATTCGCAAAGACAAATGAATGACAAAGCCCTCTAGAGACTACTAATCGACTACTAATCAACTATTTCGTGGCACATAAGAGAATACCAAATTTGTGACCTATTGCTGTAGAATATTTATCGGTTGGCTATAGTATGGTCGCTTAACTTATATAACAGAATTGCCAGCCAGTTGTTTTACTACTATTGTGGTAAGGCAATAAGAAAATGATTCATTGTTTTGATACTACTAGCGCCATCTAGTTTTAAGAGTTTGTACTTTATATGTAAACAAGACGATTGCATGAAGTTGAACTCCAGTTGGAAAATTTTAATACCTAGATTTTTTTAATTATTTAATTGCATTTTTTTACTACAGAACATTTTATTTATCGGTATCAGATGCGAAACATTATTATAAATCTACTGAACGAAGACCTGCGTCTCATCACTCATTATGTTACATTTATGATAGATGTTTGTTCCACTGTCCCTTTACTTACTTCTTCATGAAGAGTTAGGTACTTTCTGCAACAACATAGGACTTAGCAATACCAGATATACTATATCCATATAACATTTCCTAATATAAACTACCCTAAATCAATCAATACCAAAAAACACCATTAGAAATGTATCTATCAAATATGCAAGTACCTTTACCCACTCCGGCCAACATATTTATTTTGAAGACCGGCCGCATATTTGTTTGGATTAAAAATATTTCTGGCCCCACTTGCACACGACACTGTACAAGTATCGCTGTGTACACTTGCGAGATAAAATAGACGCGTGCCGAATGTACACTGGCGTGGGCACAAATAGATACTTCGAATTGATCCGATATTTAACATTTTAGAAGTTCCCTTTGATGATGAAGTTAATTTTGATGCGTAAACGGATGATAGTGAAATTGTTGTATTAGGTTGAGATGAAACGAAAACACATAGATTGGCATCTAAATCGTCTAACAAAACCGTGTCAATAGTGGTTAACAAACAAAAACAATATAATATTCAGAGAAACTGTGGTCATACAGTGATTTCAGCAGAATTTAGAAACAATAAAAAATATTCTAGGAATAGAACAAAAAACTAAGATCCTGAAATGATGTACGAAAAAAAAACATTTTTAGGAATAGAACAAAACAATGACCCTGAAGTGATGTTCATCTGAACTTTTGTTTCAACATATCCCTTACATTACAACATTGACCTTTACAGAGCAAATCATAAGAAAAGAAATACATGCTACAGTATTCAACACACGTACATAATCAGCACGCTTTTTGTCCGTTAGGGTTGAGCTACCCTTAATGTGGGCTTGGTGTGATGAACTGTTGCCTAGTATTTAAAGCAGTAGATGTTCCACTTGATCAGCGTAGGCCTAGCAAAGGAAGCGCGTTATTGACAACGTGCACGATATCATGTTTATTGAGCAAGACGGTTTTTGCTCGTTTCCTGCCCGCAGCGGACGCAACCAGCACGCGAACGCCATCGAAAGTGCTATTATCATCACCAATTAGACACGTAATAGGTTCGTTAGCAAGGACTTGGTTTAATTCCTAAAATGTATATCTGTATTACGTATTAAAATGATAATTTCAATGTAAATTAGGATATAGCTTTTACAAATATTTTCGCTTCCCTTCAGTGGTGTAACTTCTGTGTCGTATACTTAAAGGCAGGAATATCTATTGATTCACATTTCTATATCGATAATACTTCTTCCTTAATGATGTTGTTATTAAATTCAATATTGTTAATCATGTACCTAATTGAATTTGTTAATCATGTTTTTACATTGTCGTTTGTTGCTTTTAAATCTTACATCATGTACTTATTTAACATGAGTATTTGATTGGTCGTAGATTGGCCTGTGGCCTTAAAGTCGTCTATATTTAAACTTCAAAATTATTATGACAGATCCACAATTTGTCAATCAATGTTTGATAGATTGTCAAGCGATCAATCATAAAAACCAGTATGACTCGCTTGCTACATCCGTGATCTAAGTTTTTTAACTCTTACTTCATCAGAACTTACAAATAAGTAGAAGGTTGATAAATAATTCATTATTTATTTATAAATACTTATACACCCAGTTTTTTATCATAGTCACGGTGTAACACGTAAATAATAAAGCTCGTAAATACGAGTATAAACATGTACCTAGGTATTTTTAATTACAATGATACTTTCGAAAACAATAATAAATTAAAAAGTTGATAGGCCTGATATTATATAGCACAAATAAAAACGAAAGGCTGAAGGCTAAACCAGAAGGTAATAGATATAAAACATAAAACATCTGTTACTGCTATTATAAAACTAATTATAACAATTATCATTCCATATCAAATGGTGGCAAATGGAAATCGCAGAACCTCCAAATATAATGACAGGACACCGGCTATAACCAACTTAGAAAAACAGCTGGAATTTGATAAATCAGAAATCAATCGTACTAAAGTTGATGGAGATAAGGTTGAAAGTGTTGTTGGAGGTGATTCGGTGGGCAGCAAAGGTGGTTAGGTCGGAGTTACAATAATTTATGAGGTAATTCGCGCGGTACCGGGCAGAGGCCGCCGGAACGCCCCTGAGGATGCTACAAGTAAAAGCAATGATACATCGCCTGCATCGTCGCGAACCTGCTTTGTTCTACTTTGATGTATTCGGTTGCTACTATAAGTATTATTCAATATGATTATTCAAGTAAAAGGTTCGGATTCCTCATGAATTCGGGCCTATCTCTTATGTCGACTGTGATGAGAGAAGTACCTTATGTGTGTCTCTACTTTCCAATAAATGATGGCAATGTGTGTTAAACCACAGGTTAAACTAAACATAATTTAAAACTTCTAAAGAAGACTTTTAGTAAGTATATCCATGTAATGATTTACAATCATGCGAATTCATATCTTCAAGAATTTTTAAAAGAAATATAATTTCATGATTACTGTCGCCTTAAAATCATAAAGCGCCGATCAATCCACACAAGTAAGTGTTAAAAAGAACAAAACGATACGAGGACGTGAGCACACGAAGGAAGTGAATCAGTCGGCATAGTTGGGCACTGAAGCGGTACGGGCGCTCGTCTTGCGCAATAACCCACTAACGCCACTGACCACTGCCACACGCGATCACTGACCAATTAAACCGACTTTAATTATTTGCAGAAGTCTTCGCTGAAGAACAAAGGAGTTCGATTGAATGGGTATACAGCATGGGTGTTTCAGGTGAAACTCAATGACAGTACGAAGGTACTCGTGAAACTGAACTACTTATCAAGAAATATGGGTTGAAATATAATAAAGTTTTAACAGCTGACAGGCAGCGATAGGCACACAAGTGTAATGCAGATGTTAAATACCTACTAGAAGTTAAACCGCCTAGCACCTCCACCGTTTCAAGTTAATATTGAAAAACACAAACCACGAGAAGTGATTGAACCTGCATTTGGCACGGTTTCATATCAAATTGAAACACAAATGCAAGTTCGTAAGGTCTCGTCGTATGGAAACTTTTTCATATACCCATCGATTCATGTACTTCAGAAAAACTGAAACACAATCACTGTATTTCGGTTACATCCTGTATATTATAGACATAGACGGCTATTGTACGAATGTTAACGGTGCTGTCCGAACGTGAAATGTGGTCAGCGTTTCTGCAACGGTTTCTTGGTAAATGAGGAATAAACGACATCCAAAACAATAGCAGAGAGAATATGGTAAAAATTCGGTAGTAATGAATAGATTTATTTCGTAAACCTATTTATATTCTTCGAATTTTCAGATTGTCTCACACAAAGAGAGAAAGAGCAGTAAGTATTAGTAAATCATTCATTCCCAGTTCAGTATAGAAAAAAGAATCGTAAAGAAAGAGAGGACAGAGGCTTGTGCTCAGAAGTGGAACACAAACGGCTAGATAAGACATGTAAAGAAGATCTCACACACATACATGTATTTTCTAAATGAATGTTACAACAAAACATGAAATTGTCGCTTTTATTCCTTTCGAATTAGCAAATATGACCAACTTCACTTCGGCATTATCCAACAAAATTCATAACATTACAACAAGTAATTTCATTTGATAGTCGCATTATACGAAATATCTTAGAATGTCTTCGTTAAGGGCAGTGCTCACCAGGTCGTTATAATGTTTTAATGGCTACCATTATGCAAACACATTAGGGGATCACCCTCGTCTGCAAACGGCTTAAAAAGGTATACTTACCTAAGCTGAAACAAAGAATAGCATACGAAATTGTGAATTTTGAAGGAAATGGCAATTTTTATGGATAGATATGTAAATTATAAAAATTTATAGAAAGTTGCACGTTAACTTGGAATGAATTTGTGAAACTAAAGTTACGCAAAAGCAACAGTGGCGGTCAAACTGCAAATGCATTATAGGCCCTTACAGCCCGTCCACACGGGCTCTAAATGATAAAAGAAATGTTAATACCTGAAATGCATAACTATTCTACATCTACGTATCTAAATACAGGGTGTAACAAAAAGGGGGTATAAAGCCGAAACACAGCGACAGTCTTCATGAAATTGAACAACTTTCCCCAAGGAACATGAACTGTAACTCGAAAAAAAAATTTTGGTTCGCCCATACTTACTCGATCAGCTGATCGGGTATTTTGTACGAGAAGGCGAATTTTTTTTTCGAGTTACGACCCATGAGCCCTAGGGAAAGTGGTTCAGGTTTATGAGGACTATCGCTGTGTTTCTGCTTTATACCCCCTTTCTGTTACACCCTGTATATTCGTATTTCATTTCCCCCAACGTATTATGACGGAAAACCTTTCATAACACAATGTGGCACAATATTGTATTATTTCCGTGACGTATGCATAAACGGCCGGATGTATCGTGTCCTTACTCAACAAGTTGTTTTGTCACCCTACTTTGTGAACCATTTGTTACCCCTGTTTTATTGTCACTTTAGCGGCGGAAAATTGCTTTGAAAATTTTACAGGAATTTTAAATTTTGACTTTAACTTTCATATGAAATGTTTTGTAAGTTGTAAGTACTTGGATGGTGTTGTAATATAGGTATGTACAATTTAAAAAAAAGACAAATATACAAAAATTCTGTCATTTCTGGTATAATAGAAAAGAACACGAACTACTTAGACATTGAAAAAAAATAAGATGATTGAAAAATCAGCCCTTCACTTATCAAAACGGACACTAACTTGTGCACACTTTAAACAAGAACTAACACCTTTAAAATCCAGAGCGGAAGCCAATTAACGAGTACTATAACATTGTTATAAGCACGTCAAAGAAGACTTGCTTAAATTTTGTTTTGGGTACTTATCAAAGTTTCGCTTACGACATAGACACGAAGCGCGAGGGGCGAAAAAATTTCCCCTAAAAAAATATAACGCAGACTTAGCGCCTCTACCGCCGATCCTTACATAAATAATGATAAAAGGAAATTAAATCAAAGTCTTATTACAATATTAAAAGTTCCTTAGGTTTTTTAATGTCCCTTAGGGCGGTATATTTCACTCAATTTGGTAATGGCTCGCCATACCTATTAGGGGTCGCTTAGTTATTTTTCTGTTACATTTCTTTTTGTTATTAATGCATTTATTAATTAGGATACGTGACAGTTATTGGTTATTTGCGTTATTTATTGTTTTTGAGTTTATTATGGGTTTTTTTAGGGATGGATATTTTGAATAGAGAATGTTTATTATGCCACTAAGTAAGCATTATGATTTTCTTATGTTTGTCACTTCGCACTGTAATGTTAAAACTTTATTTTATAAGGCACAAGCTTTATTTTGGAATCTTTATTAGTTACCAAGGTGATTAAAAGTATGTCTGGAAGCCGTAGCAAGTGGAAGGAAGCGGTCTCTGCCTACTTCAATGGGAGAGAGTCGTGACGGATATGTATGTATGTATGTATGTGTATGAAATAAAGCTATTCAAAAGTATTTACAATCTTATTATCAAACAAAAGATGTAGGTTCCATAATAAAAATTGTAAGTTATCGATGGACTCAAGATAACTATGATAAATATTTAAGTACTAATATATCTAATGTTATAAAACATCGTATATGTGAATGAATATCACATAGACATGGACAGACTTAACATTTATTCGACACACAAAATCTTGAATTCTAGGAATAGGTAGTGTAACTTAACTAGACTTAGATATAAAGGTATAGATACACGGACGGTAAAGCACGGGGGAGCCGTCGGCCGGCAATGCGTCTTGTCTTTACCACCGCACCCCGGACGTGGTCCGTGGATAACTAGTCTTGATACTTGTAAGGGAAGTTGGTTGCACGTTTGGACGTTTAGACGAATCGGTGGTGGAATGGATTGACGTCGATCTTATAGCTTCCCTTAGTTTCTAGCAGACAAACAACGAGTGATGGATGACTGGTTTGGTGTATTTTACTAAATTTCTATTTTTGTGTCGTTGTGTTTTTGCTTAGGGATTCTGTCAATAACTAATAAAGCAAAGTTTACATTAATTACATAATTCAATATGATTATATACGTTACTATAAGAACATATACATAAACATGTTATACACACAAAGACAAACATCTGTGTAGACCAAATCAATATTTTGTCTGTAGTCAGAATCGAATCTAAGACCTGCGGCACTAGTGAAAGATATTTCATGTAAAAAGTATCAAGAATCTTTTATCCGACTAAACACGCGGTCAACCATTAGGGAAATCTGCACGGCAGCGAGTGTCTAATTTATTCGCGTGAATATTCTTAAACTATCGGTTTTGTGGTCAGTGGCGATTCGGCCTTATTTATGTGGCCCTGAGGCCCCGGGCTACCGAATTAGTGGCAGTCTTTGGGGACCACTGGACCCGACGTTCTAAAATAGTATCGAAAATAGGCCAAAGGTTGTGTTAAGGTAATTGTGGTGGTTTGAAAAGTTAGTGCCAAAATATAATATTAATAACCAAGCCTAAACGAGTGTTTCTTTTTTTGGGTAATTTGTTTAGTTCATTTACGGACTAAAAATAAAATAAAAAATAAAATAATATGGGTAACACGAGATTTCGAAATTTATTGGGACCTCAGTGAAAAATTGCCAATAATTTCGGCTGGGACAAATTCGTCGTCTAAATATGGTTACAACCAATCGCCATTATCACGACGTTCGCGAAATATCTTCATAACGACACAAAATACCCCTGTATTTTAGATTCCCGCCAACCATTTCATTATCGGCCTAATTTACACATTTTGGTCACAATTTACCGAGGGAATGGCATAAAAAACCAATTTCAAAGGAAAAAAGTGGCATAAAAGGCCAAAGTCTAACATACGAGGCTTCGTAATATCAATTTGCTTCTCATACATTTATTCATGACACATCCGAGCAGGTCATATAATTTATATGTGAAAGGCGAGTGGAACAATCATATGTATTCTGGGCCGATTTAACCGCGGCAAAAAGGGAATATGCGGACCGGCATGGCATATTATGCATGCGGGCTATATGCCACTCTGGGGGGCAGTTACTTATGCCGCGCCATCTTTTTAACCTTCGAACGTTAGCGAAAGAATTGTAACTTGAAAACTTTTAGATTTACGACTGATGCTATTTTATTCTTGCGGGTAACAAGGATTTGCAGTTTCGTAACGACTTCGCTGTTTCTACGTTCTAAGTTTAACACTTGTTTTCAAAATTCTGTTATAAATCCAACATAGTTTTTAATCAAGAGACAAAAAAACATCAGAAAATCAAAGTCCAGGGCACCAAAAGATACACAAATCTAAAAACTTTAAAAAGGGAAGACCTTTACGCTATTTGTATGAAACGTCCTCGTAAAACCCCTTAATTTAAAGCATAATTTAAAATATTTACTAATATTCCAAATTCAAAATCATTCAAACTCGACACCAGATTGCAAAGCGCAATTAAAATTGGAACGTCCCAAACGGTTCTCTTGAAATGAAACTGGCTGTTTACATTTGTCAAAGGAGTCTGTTTGTCCAGTTGATGACCTGCCTCCGGGCAGGCTATTACGGACCAAAGTATACCTACAGTCCATTCACTAATAATTTATTTTTGTCGTTATTCAAATCGAAATAAAACATTGTTGAGAACGGAAATGTTTGATTTATATTGCATTTCACTTCGTCAAAGTACCAATTTTAGCTAGGAACTTAGTTTTACCTGATAAATAAGGCTGATCTATAAAAGGTATATATATTTGCTTTAAAAAAGAAATATAGTTTTACTTCTGTTTTCTTCAGTTTCAAAAGTGAGATTCTTGTCACAAATCTAAAAATCTCAGTGATATTTATTACCTAGAACAATTTAACTGGAATTCCAAAAAACGTCTTAGTAGGTACTTCAGTCCATCTTCAAAGTTAGCTAAGCAAAGGCACGCTGGCTGAATAATACATGTTCTTTGCTCCCAAGAGACCGTACCCAGCCTAATAGTCACCCAGACTTTTCTTATTAGTAGTAAACATGGGCAATTTTATTTCACCTCGTTAACTTCTGTATTTAGTGGCATTAGCTTGGTTTTCTTTTATTCATGTTATAATCTTGTGTGGCTACAGACTTTTTTTTCTGGGAAACATTTTGTTAGAGGCAGAATGTATAGAGTCTATAGTATAGAGTCAAAAAAGATAATAGTGGTAAAATTGCCATTTTCATTTGTAGGTATGGTTCTAGTTTCAAGTTGTGAAAAGTTAAAAAAATATTTGAAAAACCCGGTTCATATTAAATTTTCATTCAATCTTCGATTATTTTGCCAAATTATTTTGTAACAAATTCATTAGCAACTCTCCTTTTTAGAGCAAGCAAGGAGATTTTAATCCTTATTTCGGATAATAATAAATTCATAACATTATTTGGAAGCTTTTATCAGAGAATTCCCAGAACATTAGATACACTTTAAGCCCGAGGTCGTTATTAATTCCAACGGATGAAATTAATGCTTGTTCGACAAACTAGTACCTTACCTATTTAACCTTAATGGACAGAATTCAAAACTACTAAAATGGTAGTAAAATTCAGAGAAAAGGTAGGTACCTACTTACTTAATATTTAGGTACCTACCTAATGGATTTGTTTTGTAACTGAAAAGCTTAAAAATATTTATTTATTTATTTAACAGTTTATTGTAAAATGATAGTACATGGAGATAGAAAAAAAGAGAAGTTATACAAAAGGTAGGTACAACATATTTCTAAAAGAAATTTCTTCCTGCAGATTCCGCAGAGAGAGAAGATTATTTCCACTAATAGAAAGTGTAAAATGTTGAAATCTATCACAAGTGAAAACTTACTTTAAATTATTATCGGTTATTTAATTTAGCCATTAGTGTCCCACTGCTGGGCAAAGGCCTTTCTCATCATCCGCCATGATTTTCGGTCTCGAGCTTTCTCCGCCCCGGTATTTAAGAAGGATTTAACTTAAGTATTTCAGTGAAACATAGTAAAACAGAAAACATATTTTTATGGTTCTTTCTTACACCTCGCTACTTAAAACCTAAATATTAACTACTTTATAAATAGTATATTTATATTCCTTCCACGTTATCTTAATAAACATTTCTCCACTTGAAACATATCGCACCAAAACCAATAATCATATACTATTCAAACCCTATCGCAAGATTCGCAAGTGCTAACTCAATCATCCATTCTCCATTCACTCACTCGTTCCCATCTGCTTAAACCATTCAGTGAATGAATGATTTGTCCGGATCGCGGCGTGTGATCGTTTGTTGTCACGCACTATACAATTATTGGCCATTTAGTTACTTGCGAGATTGGATTTCATCTACAATGGTCGCAAATGTCGCAATCAATGTGTCAAAAGATTTCATGAAAATAAAAATAAACGAAGTTAGTTACTTGTGCGTCCTTTTGGGCAAGTGCGAAAAATTTTCGGTTGTTTCTGAAATCGTTCATCGTTGAAAGTTCCTTGAAATTCTACATTCATTAAATTGGGAAGGAAATATTCCTATGGATACAAGTTTTTTTAATAAAATTGGAAATACATACGTAGGTATATAAATTTTCAGAAATACTTAAATGTTTATGCTGTGGACAAACATAGTAAGCATACTTAGGCTCCTTTCACACCTGCGGTTGCGACGCAGTTTTGATTAGACATTTGATAAGAGTAATTAATTTGAGAATTCAAACACATTTTTACCCAACTACAAAAGAAGAAGAAGCGAAGACAAAAGGAATGGTAATATTTTTCTAGACTAGAGTATAACTGATACGAATTCGCAAGCAGCCTCTAATATTAAAATAAATAATATCACCATTATAAACCGCCCATGTTTGAGATCGCCGCCCACTGGATTAAGACGTCAACGCGCATACAAAGTGCAACACTGCATTCATAGTGCACGCGACAAGACAATGCACCAATGAGTCAAGTCGGTACAGACCGTGTGAACTGCTTTCAATGCAATTTTGTTTATCATTCGTTATTGCTTATCTGATTAGGTACCTACTTAAGTAGTATTTCTGTAGATTTTTTAATTAACGTTATTTACTTTTGTTTTTTGGAATTATTTGCTCAAACTACTTTCTTTTTAGTTCTATTTGGGTCATTCCGTGCCAATGTAGGGTTTTACGAATAACAGAAAAAATTGGTACATCAACAAAATGATTCGGATGTGTTCGATATCAAAGTAAAAATATTTTTTTTAGCAGCCTATTGTATCCCACTGCTGGGCAAAGGCCTCCCCCGCATTCTTCCATGCCCCCCTATGTCCGGCCGCCTCTGGCCAGTTTGCCAAGTGTAAATGTTTTTTTTTTCAGTTTGCCAGTGCCAAGTGTATAAATAAAAAATATTATGTTAATAAGTACATAGATAGACTCTTGTTTCCAACGCTTGCTTGTATTCTTTATGATAATGAAAGTTTATGTTACAAAAATCATTAATTCTAAAAATACAAAGTATATATCACAGTACCTACCTATTATTCAGTATTTCTCCAAATAATTCTAAATACCCAAATATAAATAAATTAAAAGTCGTCTCTTAAAGAAATCTCCTAAAGAAATATTTCAACAAATAATTCTATTCTATGTTTTTCACTGTCCTCCATCTTCTTCCCAAGCAAGCACAATTACCCGGAACCTAATAAAATACATTACTTAAACTGAATTTTCTAACTTAAAACGGTTAACCCTTCGTATCTTTTTTCAACCCCTCAACAAATGGTTCAACCCTTTCTTTGTAAGGGTTGTAAAATCTGGAAAAACTCCCCGAAGACGCTACGAAGACACGTTCAAGGACATAATTCATAATGAAAAAGTTAATTTTCACGGGGCCAGAGAGTCATTTACATATTTTTGTATGATATCTAGGGTTGGGATGTATTTTGGAACGGTAAAAGTATCTTAGAGGTACGTGGCTAGTATTTTAGACGGTTAATTGGTGGGTTATTTGTTAATATCCGTAAAGACTTTATGTTTCTTTGTACCAAATTAGTGGTATAATTAGGTATTTGACAAGATAAATTGATGAAACTATATTGAGTTATTTTGTTACCTATCTAAGACTATTTTAAAACATTTGCTAAACATTATCTGTAATGGTACTTTGAAAAAAAAAATGTATTCAAAACCTGTGTGCAAAAATTGATTTAAATTTTAAGAATCTCTTATAGCTAACTAGAGTCATGTGGTTAAACTTGGTTAAAGTTGCTGAAAGCCGTTGAATGTGGGCAGTGCAAGACCGGTCGTTGTGGAGATCTTTGGGGGAGGCTTTTGTCCAGCAGTAGACGTCCATAAGCTGATATGAACTAGAGTCAAGTAGGGTTAAGATAAAGGAAAAATACAAGCTGAAGATATTATAGAAATACTAGTTACTTTAACCACAATGTCCCATCACTAAATCCCCTCAAAAGTAACAAGGTACAATGATTAGAGTAGGTAACAGCTCACTCTTTCTAAGGTTGGTAGTCCGCAGGGTACTATTCAGCAACCCTTCGCAAACCCTTTAGAAAACGGTAGAAATTAATTTTTCTTAGCCAATTAGCGAGCGATGTTAAAATATCGATTGGCGAGGATGTTTTTCGAATTTAGAATATTTTGTCTGTCGTGACATGTTTTTGTTTTTGCAAATGGATTTTTGAAATCTTCTTCTTTTTGTAGCAAGACTTATATAGAAAATGTTAATCCACGATAAGCAACTATCCAACAGAGTTTCTTGCTAGATCTTCTCTGGAAAACTGCTTCTAGAGTGGTTTTGATCGTGAGTGAGGGCCTGTTTCAACAGCTATAGACAAAATTTATCTAACAGATATTTTTACCTGTCACTATCTTAAACGTCACGTTTTATGAAATAGACATAGGTTTATCTGTTAGTTACATTTAATCTGTAGATATGGTGATACGGGTAGTCTGGTTCTATCATGAAACCTTTGGACGCCAATGACCACTTTAGTCGCAAATTGTTCGCGTGGCTGAGACGCCGCTGGCCTTAAGTCGTCTAAATTTGGCCATTTTTATAACAAAAATTTTGTTTTATATAAGATGCCCTACCGCCTGTGTTAATTGATATAATACTAGGCTCGGCGGCGTCGGGCGGGTATCAACGTCAAAAATGGCTGGCGTGCAAAAGGTTAAACCTTATCTTTAAAATATCTAAACACAGCTACATAGTATGTTTCTTTTTACCCTTTTGTATGATCGGAAGCTATACCGTAAGCCCAAAACAGCATAAAAGAATCTTAGACACTTCCTTTCAGCAGCACACAAGGAACCCGTGAAAGCCTTCCTAATTGAGACGGGCTCTACACGACCCACTCAGACGGTATTCAAACATCCTGTATACATTTTATTTAATAAATGTATCGCAATGAATGGCGCCCTTACAAAAAGGAGCACGCCTTATATAAATTATAAAAAGAATTAGATGCAAGTAATGTGGGACTGGGAAAAAATGGACCTTATCATAAAGTAACTATAAGTATGACAAATGAACCAAAGAGAACTACTTAGTAGCTGGTGCAAGTTCGAACAGTTTAGGACTGTATAACTTTGTCTATATATATAAGAATCATATTTAATTAAGTATTCCATTATGCTATGTGTGTGAGCAAGATGACGAATATTTTATTATCTTTTTTAACTACCCCAGCACGTCAAATATAGGTACGCATAATGATTTTATTAATTAAAATGAATTTGATGTACTGGAGCAGTTAAAAGTGACAAATACATAATTTAGCCTAGCTAAGTTCCTCATTTACTCACTCCTCCAATAAAATTCTCGTTCTTCCTGCAAAAAATATACAAAATGAAGTGTAGGTGGGTGAATAGGGCGAGCGATGAATGGTAACCATACTCCATACAATATCGTCTGAATTGAGACATTAAATAAAATAACCGAACCTGTGTTGTGGCAACACTCGCGGTTTTATTGTACATCCTTATTGCTCAGAAAGCTTGTGAGTGGTTAAATAAGTGTTTTTTTTTTAAAGAAAATTGAATTTTTCGTTAATTTATTGTCGCTCGCCGCTTCCTGATTGTGTGGTCACATTATTGTTTTATGAGCAAAATTCTCGAAAAATGAAAAGCCGAATGTAGTCCGAATAGTCCGAATGTCCATACGGGATGTAAGTACCTACATACCTAACCGAATTCAATTTTTACCTCTGCATATATAGGATATGTAGTGATAAATTTAGATATTGAAATAGCGCACTTTTACAGATAAGTATAAGTAAACCTAGTATTCACATTGTCTGGCAATTTGTCGTCGTTGGTAGTGACCTTGCTTGCCATTTCAGTGGTTGTTACTTTAGATTCACCTACCGTGATTTAACGTTTGACATGGATAAGTATGATGCACACACAAGATAATGAATCGGCATATTCGTCGTGATAAGCGGAAATTTGATATTAGCATCGTTTTGCCTATTTATTAATTTAGCTATATATTATAAGTGTTTGTCTGTAAATTTCCCTAACAGAAATAAATAAATAAACTTACTTACTTACCTACCTACTTTTCAAACTTACTTGGGATATGTTTGCACCAAATTAAAGTTCACAGTTTACAGCAAATACTCCAATCTTCAAGTTTTCTATACTAGTAGCTCAAGTTTAAAATAACCCAAAAACTTACTCACTTACCTACTCATTCACTCCAACTTAACAAAAAAAAGTATCTTGACCCAAAACCCAGATTTACTGGCACTCGGGAAGTCGATAGCTAAAACTTTTTTCTGAGCGAACAAAGGCTGAAGGAAACGAAATAAAAGAGGTGGTTGTACCCCCCTCTTTTAGGAGTGGGGAGTGGGGGAGACGTGTCGTTGTACGTCGTCTGGTAGATAGGTACTTACTTATGTAAGTAGATACTTGGATAAGGGATGCTATGTTTTGTCTAGAGAAGACTCAGTAAAGATGTTTGGGTGTAAACTAAGATGAATAATTTGGTATTCGTGTCGTTGAGACCAAGTATTTATCTAAGGGTTAGAAGTTTCTATGGAAACGTCACAGTTTGAGTTACCTACTTAATTGATAGTTTTTTTTTAATATTTTTAGAATATCTGATAGAGCAGTTCTTTTCTTAAGTACTGTATTTATAACGACAGCATACTAGCAAGTAATATGGGAAGAATACGAAAAGAAATCTGACTGCCTGTCTTCTCTATTTCTGATTAACTAAGATCTTGCTTCAATTTCCTATCTTATACTTTACTTTTCATGAACTACACTACAATATACTCTCTATAAACTATCAGCTACATGTACCTATCTTTATTTAATCCCATACATGTGGCAATACATACCCACTCTTCGAAGGCTACAAACATAGCAACAAACGAAATAAACTCCAATTTAAATTCCCTCCGCCTACACTATACAGCCTTATCCCCCACCTACTTAACTTTATAAAAAACCCGCTGTCACGTGATTGGTCACAAATGTCGCGAAGGGCGTGGCTTAGCTTTGTCGTCGATGGGCGTGGCAGAGTGAGACAACTCAGTTGTCATTGCGTCTCTTTAAAAAGCCTTCAAGTAGCATAGAGGGCGTATAAGCGGCATATACTTACCCTTAAGAATATAAGTAGATACTCGTATGCCTTCCATATTATATTACGGCTTGTTTATATAAGACCCTTTTCTATTTCATTTCTTTGATGTTACGTATGAAATGGTCTGCCTTTACTTTGGGTATTTCAGGTGAAAAGTTAAGTAGCTTTACTAAAAGATTAAATATGTAACAAGAGTTAACTTCTGTCGTAATTGAAATTCTAATTTTAAGAACTTGTTTGTTAGACATGGAATATAAGTAAGCCTACAGTCCTATATAAAACCATTTAATAATTGCTATTTAAAGCTGATTGTCATAAAAAAACCGTTCAAAGAAAGAAATACGAAACAAAGACAACCCGTTTCTAAGTATTAGGTAGAGTGGGTAACATCAATAAAGGTATGGACCGTACCTAATTTACTTCCACGAATACTCTAAAAATGCATAATAAGATTATTATACACACATTGATTATTTACTTACTTCTGTTATTGATATAGATAGATAATTAATATATTTTAAGGTAACTTACCTTACCTTTGTAATCCAAAAATATAACCAACCCAACTAAACCCTCTCGCATTACTTAAAACATAATCAAACCTGTAATACACCACCAGGGGTATAAAAGTGAAATAAACATAAAAATGGCAACATAATATTGGCTAAGACCAGGGGGTGATAGGGGGTGAAGTGAGACGGGTAAGGGAAGGGGGAGGGTGGCAAAAAGCTCAAGTGCAGAGGCTGTATCGATCCGGGCCGGCGACGACGACATGGCCGGGTCACATCGGGGCAATGGCAGACGCGGCTATACATCTACCTATACACCTATAGCTATAAGGTAGCTTAACTAGATGAGTGTTAGTAAGTAGGTCATTCTAGTATGTAAGTACTTATATGCTTACTATGTATTTATGTAATGGATATTTGAAGAAAACAGTTGACAGTCACGAAAAAGTGACTATGAAAATGTAACCCAAAAATCACATGTCAAATACAGCTACGAGAGTTTGATTGCATAGGACTAGTAAGTTTTTGAAGTAAATTGACACCGATCAAATGTTTCAAGTTGTCTACAAGCACTTTGAGATGGAGCTATGGCTTGCTTTTGTTTGTAGAATGAGGAAACAAAAGGAAAGTAAACTTGGTGCTCCTCGTGAAATGACTTCTGTAATTTAATACTGACTGCATTATAAGAAACTTTTTTATGACATACGCATTTGTCTTATTAAAAAAAGATGGAAATAGCTTTGTCCCAAAAATAACCTGACTTAACCCAATACACATCTCCAAACTCAACCATCACAAAAACATCAAACAAAAATATTCTTAACAAATCCCTTTGTAATACTTAAAGTCTTAAAGCAATCTCCGAGAATCCAGCTAATCAACCTGCAAACAGTCTCTATAGCTCCCCAAAGACATGAAACCATGAAAATTCCGTCTCAACGACAAACAATGTCTTGTAAATCATTCAGGGTTCCACGGAATTAATATCAGTTTTCTTCGTCTACAATTACTGTGTACGTATCACTGGCACGATTTTGGCAAAGATTTGTGAAGATGTAGAAGGGACGTGTTGGGATTTGATAGTTTTTTGCCTAAGATGACATTTTGTAGTTGTGTTAGTTGCAGTGTTTGACTTTTTAAATAGAGCAACGAATTGGTTTTATGAGATGCCACAGTAAGGATACCTACCTACTGCTCTACTCCTAAAATGATTTATGAATGTTCAAACAACATCACGTATAAGATGGCATAACCAAGCAGTTAAATACTTATATCAAGAAATTCAATTGTTTTACATAGGTACTTATAGCTTTAATTTATAGTTGTATCCAATTTTATAGACAGTTTTACCGTTAATGATTTGATGGGCTTCTTTTTTCTTACTTGACAAGTGTAGGTAGGTAGTTACTTAAACATCAATCCAATTTTCTATCCAAACAAAGAACGAGTAATCTGTGGCCATCTCTCAAGAGAGTCTAATTTGACTCGCGACAACCCGGCGATTAAATTTTAATATTTGAAAAGCGAATTCGTTCGAGACGGCGGCGGCGGCGGCAACAATTGCAATGGGGCGAGGCGTCTCTTTTATTTTCTATTCAATTTCCCGTTACCTTTGACTTTTTGAATTAGCTATTTATGTTTGAATTTAGAACTTTTTTATTCTTTTCTTTTTTAGGCAATTTAGGTAAATTCTTCAACCTGTCCATTTTAGTTCTATGTTGAATCTTTGATCAAAGTAATGATGTAAAAGGTTAGGAATCTAACAAGTTTTAATAGAGAACCATGTAAGTATTGAGTACGAGCCTATAATTATCTTGTTTTATTAAAACCTTACAACATAATCCCTTGCTTTGATCATCGTTTAAATCATGCTCATTGTATTAATGCTATACAAAACACTATGACCTATGTTTATAAGCCCTTACTAATAAATTAAATAACTAAATAATACGTTTTAATGCAAGTAAAGGTTCTATGCATTCAGTCGGATAAAAAAATAAGTAGTAGGTAATTGATGTGAGTAATCGAATAGGTAATTTATCAATAGGTATGTTACAGTCAAAACTCATAACCAGTCAAAACCACTTTAACTGCATTTACCATCAATCAATGTCCATAAAAAGTTAAAGTGGTCAAAAAAAAATTACGAGGAAAATCATCAAAGTAATACTGTAACAGGTACATCCTTTTTAATATTGCAGCCTTAAATGGAATTTTGGAAACAATAAACTAGACCATCACTATCACACTCATTATTTTTCAGATAAAATAAATCAATTAAAAACATAACCCTTCCTGGTAGTCGGGTAAAAAGCATCTTATGCAGTTTTACTAATACCGGACAAAATCCTTTAATAAACGCAAAGAAGAGGAAATCAATACGCAAACGGGAAACATTCGAACGCTGAAGCTTTTAACAGCCGACGATATTTCATCAATTAGAGGGTGAGAGCCAAAGAGTTGTTTACTGGCCTCGGTACCTTAGTTCCCGGGGACCCGGGTTCCGTAATAAAGAATACCGGTACGTCCCGCGGGACCCGCCAAGCAAAGGGGTGCATACGGATGCAGAATGAAAATGTACCTCTCTAATGAAAATGGGAACTTTTTCGGCGTTTTGTTTCGGGATGTGAAGATTTTTGGATTGTTTGATTGTTAATTAGATATACAGTCTTTTTACATGCTAATCTTTTTTGTAAGTGACTATTACTGATGATTTTGCAGGAAATAGACTTCATTTTGTCTAAAAGTAACAATTTCAAAATCGTAACGAATGTCTAACTTTTAAACAATTTCTTTTAAAATCCTACACACAAAAACAAAACAAAGGCAAAACAATTTCCCTTCAATAACATTGAAATATCATTCAATATTTCTTTGGTAATTTTTTTACCCGCAATTTGTCCTAACATTTAGTGCGTACGAGTCAGTGATCGGTAAAATATCCGTGGTTTTGTTTTGGCCCGATGAGGCTTAGCGAAATTAAGCATGCGATCCAGGCAGACAAAATAAAACATATCTCCGGGCGTAAAACAGGTAGCCGACCAATCATTTAATTTAGAACCTGTCACAACTTCGATGAGAAAGTTTTGATACTTGATAATATTTTGCGAGTTTATTATTGTTTTGGTTTTGGGAGGTATTCGGGGATTGGTCTATAGTTAGGTATAGAAATTAAAGGTTTAGCTTATGTTTGACGCAACTAACGATGTAAATTAACAATAAAACTAATGTTAAAAGATTACTAAAATAACCACGAGTAATGATAGTTTAATAAAAGTTGCTTCACGTCAAATAAGAATCTCGCATGCTTAGGTAACATTCAATAATCTGCCTTATTTTATCGCCTTACGAAAAGACAGAGACAAGTAAACACTTCACAATAACATGGAAGTTATGATCGACATATATTGATTTCATAATAAAATCGTAAAAAATAACCAAGACTTTTTAAAATCTCATTTTACCCTTGAAGTAATAAACTAGGCATCGAAAATGCTTAAGACTTCAAAATCGCAGTACAAAATCCAAAATAATGCCAGCAACAATATAATGATTGTTTATTGAAATACGGCGATTATTTTAATAGGACATCCGGTGCTGGACGTCTGATCTTTAATGGCACACATGGACTTGCACGAAAGACTTTCCAAGTTTTGGCTAAGGCTGCCAGATAGATGAAAATAAGGACACCGCCAATCTCGAAGTTGTAGAAACATAAGTAATACATACATATGTACCTACCTACAATACAGATTACAATTATAATTCTAAATCTCTCAAGGGTTTACCATTATTTGCATTTGCTCACAAAATGTCTACAAACTACTACTGGCCCTAACCCCCCTTATTACAAAACGAGGTTTAAAGATAGTCCGACGTTAGTTCGTTTCTTTTGACTTTTCGGCTATGGACAAAACGTCAATCTAAACGTTTTGTCCTCGTCTCGTCGAACTATCTTTTAACCTCGTTTTGTAATAAGGGGTAAGTGTTTATTGAAATACCTGCTTGAAAAAAGAGATTTTTTTATGTTAGGCTTAAGATTAAAGCCTAGACTTTTCTGTTTCAGTAGTTCAGCGCGACGCAATTTGTAAATGTGTAATCTACTCGTAATTCAAAAAGGTCGTAAGCAAATAACTCTAAAACACTCGACAACCCTAACCACAATAAGCGTTAGAATAATGATACGATTTGAAGATTCTCCATACGAAATTCAGGGTTATTCTAATTAGAGTTTATGAGGGCCCATTTCGTATGGTAATCGGGGCACCTGTGCGATACGTACCTACTGTACCCATTCATTCATACGTGTGCTACCCCTATTGTTTCCATTGGACTTGATTATAGCATATTGCAGCCACTACTGTTCCAGAGGTTGATGAACTGAAAAACAAAAGCTGATCAAAAATCGAACATCTCGTTTTTTCGAAGTTGTTTTCGGACTAGCAGGTAAAACAAAAGGCAGTTGGATATTTATTCTTTTCTGGGCTCTTAAAAACTTTACCGTATTCCTAGATCTACACATTTTATACTGAGATTTGAACTGAACTAGTGCCCTTTTGCTGAAAAAATATTATATTTTGGAGTAAAAACTTTATCAAGTTACAGTTTTTAACGGATAAATGACAACTTCAATTTCACCAAGTAAAAGTTTTTCTTGGGTTAGTTTTTAGTTTACCAGTAAAACTGAATACTAACCACTCAACTGCCATTCTTTAAAAGTCCATTAGAAATTCCCAAACACTCTTAAGATCAAAGCCGGTATTTTCCCACCGTTACAAATCTCCCTCAGAGTAAACTAGCTCACCTCCAGCATTTGGGGAATTCCTTGCCCTCAGTGTCCACGTCCCCTTACCTTGGGGCTTCATACCCTTAGAGATGGGGTACATACGGACCTGTAGTTTTATCAACAAGTTTAGAAAAAAGATGAAATCTTGGAACAAATAAGGAGTTTACGTAATTTACAAGTATCTAGGTAATCTAGTAAGTAACAGCTAGATAAATCTGTGCTAGGTATTTTTTCCGCGGTCACACTTTTGCTAATACTTAACAAAGAATCACTAAGATCTTTGTCGAGATAAACGTACGAAAATCAATAAACTGCCTTATGTTTGCAATTGGTTTGGAAAAGCATTATAGCATCATAAGCTGGCATACCTATAGATAGATCCTTTCCATGAAACATTATAACCATCAAAGTCAAAATATATCTATTTCATTAGCAGAAAATATGCTCTTGAAAACGTTACGTAGATAAGTACTACACTGTACATTTTTTAAAGCTTTTAGCCAAGGTGCCGTTTTCTCCAGAAAAGAATCTAGCAAGAACCTTTGGAATACCAACCTTGCTCACCAATCAAAACCCCCGTGTATCTTTATAGCAAGGGTCACGTAAGTGTCACACGTCATTTGGAATGTCGCGTTTCATCAGCAGTGGGTACTCGTATCTACAACAGCCGTCAGCCATCCATATTGACCCCTAGTGGCATTTTGCCAAGTGCCCATTATTTTTTTCCTTCCCATAAAGGTTATGCGTTATGGTAATGCGCTTACGATGGGGTTAGGGAAACTACTGGTTTGAGAGTTTGCTTCGGAAATTGTAGTTTTTAACATGCTTTTATTATTTTGGTTACGGTTGTGTTAAAGTTCCACTTTTGAAATCCGGTTCGGGTCGAACTAAATATTTTGTCGGTTTAGATTTGTCTGTACACTTTAACTTGGTATGGTGTTTTTATAATAGGTACTTAGTTATATGACAAGACAATTATAACTTGCATTAGGTAGATACATAGAACTACTAAGCATAGCTAAGCAACTAACTACCTACCATTCTTGATAAACAATAAGTGCCCGTTTTAATTACAGATAAAATTTTATTGACAGATGAACCTATGCCTATTTCAAACATTATATTTTAGATAGTGCCAGGTATAAAATATCTGTCAGATAAATTTTATCTATAGATAGTGAAACAGGCCCTCATCCTACCTAAATAACAACTTCCATAAACAAAACTTTTCAAAATGCCAATGAGGCTATAACATTGATAGTATTTGCACTGCATTACAAAAAGACTAGTTCGTCGTAGCTCGTAGTAAAACACCTACGAATGTAAGTAAAGGTCGACACGAGGGGAACAGTCGTACCAAACAGATGTTATCTACTGAACACGCTTCCAAACTACTATTACACTGTGTATTGAATAGAAATTGCTATAGTAATGCCATTATGAACTTCATAGTTAAGGACAAGGAAAGAGCTTAGAATTTGGAATTTAATAGCATATATCGATTTTTTGTCAAGGATAACAATGGATATAATCTAATAATCTAATCTAATCTAGTCATTTGAGTCCCACAGCTGGGCAAAGGCCTCTCTCGTCATCCGCCATGACTTTCTGTCTCGAGCTTCCTCCGCCCAGGTACTTAAGAAGGTGTCCAGCTTGTCCCGCCACCTTTTCCGTAAAATAGGAATTGTTAAGGTTCTATCTAAGAGCACTGAAACTGTCTAGAAGAGAAAATACCAACAGAGTTTCTTGCTAGATTTTTCTCTGGGGAAAACTGCTACCTTACAAATCTTTAAAAACAAATTACCTTACGAAGCTTTTAAAAAAATACGTTTTTCAAGTTATATGTGAATTATCCTACGATAAATTGAAATAATGGTTATTTGAATTTGATGAATTCTTTAGAATAATGCCCGTCTCAAAATCACATCCAAAAATTAAAATCGATACCCACCCACTCTTACGAGATGATTCTCATAATCTCCCCACATAGTAACAATCGTAACGAAAATGTGGAAAGTTGATAATATGGCTACATTGCAACATTACCACAACAATGCGAGCCGATCCGTCATATCATGACTACTGATAATTTTAATGGAGATGTTGGTACCTACTTTTGACTAGCTGCATTCCAATATAAGCAGGGGCATTCGATGCTAACTCTTACATGGAAAATTAATGGCTCGCGATGTGTGTTGTATTTGATTTATTTATTTGTATTTATGATCTGCTATTGCTTTTAATAGTAGTCGTAGATAATATCTTAGTAACTGAAGATTAATTTTAATTCGATTTGATTGTGCTTAAGCAAAAAAAACTAAGAATTGAATTTACGTACTAGTAATGTTATGTTTTCATAGATTTTCTTTATCACAAGAATACCTATGATATGTAAACGTAATTTTGCTTTTTCTTTTGTTCCTTCAATTAATACTAGCTAAATATCATCACAACATATCTTAGTGCTATTAAAATAGGTAATAGTAAATAGGTAATTATTTCTCATAAAAATTTGAACTTTGTATCGAATTTAGTAACAATACAAGGAATCCATAAAAACGACGGACTCTATCAATCACTTACGGAAATCTATCAGGGCACATCCATTATGCAAGAGATAACTTTGTACAATAACTCGCAGAAAACTCTGCCCCCAAGGCTTTCTGAGGATACGAGGACAAGTTCTAATGGATCTGCTCCGAGAAAATGTAAGAGTGGACTTATGGGATATTATAAATGTTGAAATCAATTCAGATTTAGGCAGAGCCACGAATGTACCACGAAAGTGAGGCTATTATTAAGACAATATTAAGATAAGACGGAATCCGCACCATACCACACAACATACAACATACACACACACACACACACACACACACACACATACAACATAAAATACATATTTTCCCTACTTATTGCTCTTGATGTCTCACAGAAGTTCGTAAGTGTGTCTACCTAACCAAAATCAAAAACATATTCTAATTTTGGATATTTATTTCAAATTGTCAAGCATTCTTTTATTTAATATCTACAAAAATATTCACATTAAACACATCAAAACTGTAGCTTAAAGTAAATGTACAGTTTATAAACGCCTTGTAACTACACCATCATATTCCCAAACTCCAAAAACAAAACAATATCTTTCAGAACCCACCTCACACCCTATACAAACGTCAACACATTAAACAATGATAAATGATAGGTCACAACACAACGCAGGGCGATAATAAACCGATTTGGGAAGTCGCAAATTAACGGAGACGAACTTGATTGGAATCTGGGTGACAAGTATGAAATAGATGAATAGCGTCTACAAGATGACAGAACACTTATTTTAGGAAATTATGTTGAGTGGAAAAAGGGATTGTTTGATGACTTACAATTAATCGTTGCGAGGAAATAGATATCGATTTGATGTTGAATGAGACAACAGTTTATCTAAAAAATAAATAAGGAAACTATAAGGTACTCAACTGAAATGGCATACCAGGGAAACCTTAAATAAAGTTTGTCTAGAAACTTTAAAAATAAAGACACTCTACCTAAGTATCTATTCATACGTTTACATATCTAAGCTTTTCATTTCAATGTAATTCTAAAACTAGACAAAAGCCAGACTACCTCCCAATTCAATTTGAATACAAAAATCGCGGCATAAAAAGAGCACCACGCGTGTTTCTAATCTCGAAAATGGTGTCTCATTCAAATTCGATGGCAGAGAAATTGACACTCGAGTGCCACAAACAAAAAGAACAAACCGCAACACTCGTAAACAGATTGCCAAAGTCAATTTCCAAATTGCCCCGAACATAAAGTCAACCCCTCCTTAATCCAATCACACCCCGTCCTTGTCAACGTTTTGTTTCCTCTTTTGCTTACCGACCAACATATAAAGAACTGCTTGACTTTAAAAAAGTTGTATCAATAAAAACAAATTCCAAAGGTCTATTTAAAATGGCCGTTAAATATAAAGGAACACCCCAACAGTGGCACCAAAAAGACCGGAATATTGTTTTAAAAAAGAACACACGAAGAAAATAATCCATTTAGTCGCGTTGCGTTCTACAGTTAAGGGGATGCACGAATGAGATCAAAAAACATTTCTTTTGTTCCGGCGAGTCAAAGCTAGGGGAATTTAGACTGTACTTATGAATCCTACCTGTTTCCGTTTGCTGATGCTTTCTTTTTAATTTCCATTTATGTCTATGTTCGAATTTATAGTTAGAGGCAGTGATTTTTTCACGTGAATGGACTGGCTGGATAAATTAGGAGGGTCCAGTCATCAAATTGTATTTACTATTTTTACTCGTATATGAAATGAGAAATGCAGAAATGCAGATGTATTTTCAACGTGTTTCGTCTTCAAGCTATCTGAATTGTAGCATAGGATGATCATAGTGCCCATTTTTTCATTCAATCAACAGATGTTTGTGTTTAAGGCTATAATTTTTTTACAGTTGTCTTTTCTTAAATTCCTTCTACATTTCTCGGCATGTGCTTGTGTGTGTTGGTAATAAGTGGCACTTTAAAACCCACTAAAGATTTGACCCCCTCGTTCTGGTGAAATGTGGCCCCAACGAGCCCGTGACATACATTCTAATAGTTTTATTGGGGGAGTATAGAGTTGATACACTATGGGATTTTATTGATGACATTTTAAAACGCAGACCGCAGTTTTCAATGTTCTTTATTTGTTAATCGGGGAATAATTCATCGCTAATATCACATAATGGCAGAACGGTTTTATTTACGAGTAGCTTCATTGACATTTATGTTAATGTCTAGGAGTTATATAAAGTTACTGTGATTGCACTTAGTGTAAAAATATGACGATGAATAAAAGCATTACTGATATAATCTTTACAAAGTTTTTTAAATGAGACATTTACCCTGCAGTCAAAATTTATAAAGATCAGTCTAAGAAACACCACAGAATATTAAAACCCACCCCGTGTACCCAGCGCCTCAGCCGCAGCTAATCTATCGGAAACCATTCGTAAAACATCACTTAAAGAACCCCTCAAGACGGAAAATTCTCGGCGAAATCGGGAAATTTTCAATTGAATCCGTGTCCACTGGCAGACCGGAGGACGTGTCATTGCCGGTACATTACCTCCGATTGAATTGGACCACTGGATATCGTAAATCGTGTGTAATTTGATAACGAAGAATTTGGGGATAAAAAACGTGAAGTTGTTTTGCTAGCTAGTGCATAGTGGCTTGATTGTCAAATGTTTTCTCCAATTGCTTTGCTTACCAAAACAGATGATGGCAAACATCTTAAGACATGTTGTTTTTGTAAAAATGTAATCGGACCTAATGCATTTTGAGATGCTGTGGTTGATAAATTTTCTCCCAACACGTTAAAGCAACTCCTTTATTTCTAAGATTAGATTACTTAAATCCTTTTTCTAATAGTACTTATGCAAAAATAGAATCTCGCGAAAATTTTTAATATCTAGAGGTACCTGCTCTTAAACTTAATTCTGCAACCCCAAAGCCAAAAAACACCTCCTTAATAATAAGATGCAAAGAACAAGGATAACACTAATTTACACTAACCTAAAAGTCACCATAAATTCATTACCACGACGAAGATGACGCGAAAAACCAAAACAAATTGCACTAAACACGACTTTATGTCAGCCATATTAAAATACTAAAACATACTTTTGCAAAGTTATGTTTACTGATGAAAATAGTCTTGGTGAATCACTAAAATCTTATGTGATTGTTTTAAGGTTGGTTTTTGGAATATTTTTGTGTTGTAAAGGAAAATGTTGTTGGTGAAATTATGCAGGGTGGCTTACTCGGTTATGTAGCAGTATTCATTGACGCGACAGGAGGCCGTTTTTGGGCACGCTCTCCCGCTTTGTACATTTCTAATATCGAATTTTCTCCTCGTACCTTTATATTTTACTTTTTGCCTTCATTTGTGGTGAATTCTCAGCATGCTGTCTTTGGTTATATTATGCTTGTAGAAAAAGCTGATGGAGTACGTAGCCAAGCAGTGGGATATTCTCGACTCGCAATAATAACAACGAAAGAAAGCAGATTGTTTTCCCTTTGTCAATATCGCCATTCTTTTATTTTCTATTGCTTTTTAATTACCTGCTTACGTATTTAACTTTTGTAACTACATAAACAAACTTCAAACAAACAAATATTTGTCATCAAAGAGCATTAACAATTTAAATAACGGCCGTAACGAAAACCGCGGAAATTAATTTATTCGAGCGTGTTGCGAACCCGCGAAAGAATCTGCAGACAAACAACAAAGAACTTTTGAGATATTTATATCTGGGTTTTGGACACAGAGTAGAATAAACAGTAGAACAACTACACCGAATCATTAAATGTATGCAATTTAAAAAAATGCCAGTAATGTATTATATTGTACGTAGAGTCATTTTGTTTTACGTAAACATTATCGTTTACAGTTTCCATTAAAAGGAGCATATTCATTGGCTTCAGTTCGGTTACAGTTAGAGGCTCGCTAATAAATAGGTACGTGTCTTAATGTTAAACTTTAGAAACCCTAAATCAAGGCCAATAGATTTTCCAGGATTTTTGAGATTGTGGCGATTTAAAGGACAAAAATTAGTTTAAAATCTGATGTTGATTATACAATTAAATCTGATATTATAGTCCCTTATTACCGAATGGATTCGCCGCGCAGAAAAACTCAAATGTCGTTTTGGCTTCCGGGCCACTTTTGGCCCTTTGAATGTCCATCCTCACTTAAATCATAAACAGAAGAAAGGTTAAGATAGCGATTACTCCACCAGAAAGCATCTAGCTCTTAAATACATTATATGATTTTAAATTGAAGAGCTATTATAAAACAAGTGAACCCCTATTGTCTCTACTCTGTGCCCCATCCAGCCAGAAACCCGAGCCGGTACAAAGTTTCCCGGTACATTCCGGTACCGCGACGTTTGCGGGATCCGGATAAACATTTGACAACAGAAGTCCTTTCATGTTTACTTTCAGCTGTTGAGATTGTGATATTTGATACTTTAGGTGAGGGGACAGAGGAGGGAAATAGGTAGGCACTTGCTTTCTTGTTTTTATGGTTGTTTAACTGGTGGTCATGTAAAAATATGGTATTCAGAATATTATTTCAATTAAGATCATGTCGAATAAAAGAGTCAAAGCACTAGCAGAGTATACCTAGGTTTAAAATGTGGACGCTCTACCGATAAGTCTACATGCCCAATTCACCTTCTACAGATAAATTTTTACTGGCAGATAAACCCTATGCCTATTTCATGAAACATGACGTTTAAGACAGAGACCGGTATAACATGACTGGTGGAACGAGCCGTTACTCATAGAATGATGATGATAAGACAATAATTAATGATTAGGTACTTATCATCATCACACATTTAAGAGCCAGGCTCTTGTCTGTCTTCTGCCAACAACTTGACTTCCTGATACGACACGACGTTATTTTTTCCCTTCACTTGAGCGAAATAAGTTCGTCTTGTTCTTCCTCTTCCTCTCTTTCCCTCAACCTTTCCTTCAACGATGTTCTAGGTACTTATACTCATAGCGAATTGCGTAGATCGATTTACCACCGAGGTTTCACCCAATCAAACTTACACCACTATGTAACATTTTCCTTCACTTTCTTTTCTTCGAATATTTTAGCAAAGACAAATAAATCTGCTGTGTATTAACCGCTCGATTGGCCACACGCCATGTGTGAGCCACGCTCGGTCGCGCACTTCCGCCGGAACCGGAAACGACAGCCGCCATTGCACCGGATGTCGCCACACTAGCGCCAAGGCTAAGTTTGCGAGGTAGGTACTTTTGGTAGTTACTTAATCTCAAATATGGCATACATGTTTATTTGGTAATATTACAGAATTTTCAATAAACATACCTAACTGAATAAAAGAAAAATTTGGTACGTGTGACACTTGTAACTGGTGCTGTTAACTTTTTTATCATCATAATCATCACAACACAATTTCAGCCTCTAGCAGCCAACTGCTGAACGAGAATTGGCTTTTCCAATGGCTCTCAAACACGACCGGTTCATTGCCATCTGCATCCAACAACTTGTTTTCTATTTCAGATGATGAACTTGCACAAGAAAAACAAAAGTAATTCGTCGACAAACATGTTATTTCCTCGTTTGGCGTTGTGCAAGATTGGACACCATTCCATCACGGTGTCCCCGCGGTCTTTCGTTGTCTAATGACGCCGCCATATTGACGGGGTGGACATGAGGACAAGAAACGAAGATAGAAAGAGTGTGGAAATGGTATTTTTGAGCTATAGGACAGTTTTAGTTAGATCTTCAGGATAGTTTAGAACCAACAAATATTTCATACTTCTTAACCTGTCGGACAAAACTCTCTTAAAATATTGACGACAAGAGTTTTGGTAGATATTGACTGTTTTAAAATAAAAATCCAGAGATTTGCTAAAGTATTCTTCAATTTCGTCAGTTGTCTCGTAAAGTAAACACTAGATAGATTGCTATGATAGATCATTCAAATCCAGTACTGCGCCACGATCTAGAAGAACTCTTGATTTATGATTATATTGTTTTAGAGACGGTCAAAAACTCTATCAAATTGTCCTATCCAGCAAATGTGTGTTTGTTACATTGGGGACGAAACGAACATTGGTTAATTACGTGCGATAGTTGGGAGAAAGAATGATTGCAGCGTGTTACGACGTTCTTCACCATCTTGCCTTTGGTGGCCATGAGAACAACTACTACGAACGAAGTTACGAAGCTTAATATTTGGAGAACCTCCAAAAGATGCTAACTATAATTACATACAAAGTAAATGAATAGGTACCTAAAAAGTGACTATAAAAGCCAAAGGTAAAAAAAGCTTTTACAATCAAATATTATAATTAAAAGCACATACCTAAAGTTTACACTTCAGCCTAGAAATAGAGACAACTGGAACGATTTTACATGCATCTAAAAAACGTGTTTTCTGGTGTCTTTTTAAGTATGAATTTTTTACTTCTCCTGTCTTCACTTCAATACTCACCGCTACTTTCATAGCCTAAGACAGCCAAGCACGTACTCAACTATGTCATTGGGCAGTCTGTACCACATCTAGTTTACGTTGCTACTGTCCAACATAAGCCATAGACTACATAAATTAGGTGAAGTAATGTTTGAAGAGTTAAGGGTAAAAGTATGTCTTGTGGTGTTCCATGCTTAAATTATTTAATACTTATACGAAAAGTAGATCTCATAGTTAGATATCTGTTTGACATTTAACATCCTTCTTTTTTTAATCATTATACGATCACTGTCAAGAATTCGATCTTACTCGTAGATTGATTCAGTGAAGAATGGCAAATCCTAGCACTCAGCGGAACTGGATGTAGAGGAAGGAAGCCTTTGCCCTGCAGTGATACATGTAGGTATTTGTACAATGAAAAACACTTTTTTTTTTCATTTTTCTTTAAATTCAATAAAAAAATTGTGTCTTTTCACCCTTTCTTCCCAATTTCTTGCGTTCCCAATTTTCTTAGTCTATGGCAGCATTCGGTGTGAGACGATCATTTCGTGAGCAACGTCACTACCTTGTTAATTAGGAGGGATGGCGTCTTTTTTGAGGAAACCTAACGAATGGTCGCACCTTATGGGACGTTCGGTGTAAGGGGATAAATTACTGTTAGAAATAGTGTGGTTAGAGCCTGTGAGTGGGATCGTTATGAGTTGTAGGTAATTATTGTGAAATGGTAGACATACGTCGAGGATTACTAAATGCTAATAATTTTATTTGCAGTTAATGAGTAGGTAGCTAAAAGGTAAAGGTGAAGATTATTTAAGATTCTTTATTGCTTGTACTTAAAGAAAATAATACTTAAGTACATGGACCAAACGGCAACACTTCCTACTAAAAGTCTACTACAAAATAAAAATGCAATAAACAACCCAAGACTGCACAATAATTAAACAAAAGAGAATCGATCTGTATTCAGGTCATTAAACTCTACTCGAAAATCCATCTCTTGCCCCCTCAGGCAGGTCGAAACAAAAGCATACCCCCGCCAGGCCAAGTGACAAACTCATAAACATTTGTCACTGAACTGACCGTCCAAGTAATTGCGAACCACCATTATACAACAACCACTTTACATCGACCCCTTACACTCCCCTAATGACCCCCGCAATGAACTTAAGCTCTACAGAACACAAAGGGAGAGGAAGGCCCATGGAAATTGGCAAAGGAATTACTTATTGATGCCCCGAAACGTTTAACCGATCCCGTTCTAAATTTGAACAAATAATTTACGAACGGACACTCTTGACACCAAATGATTTAAATATAGGGTTGCCAATTAAGTGCAACTCTTTACGAGACAAATTCTACTTATTCAAGATTTTAGTTAAAAAAGAAACAAAATAACTTCTCTCTGGACCACATGAATTTTTAAGTTATGTACCAGACAGGTGAGGTCCCTGTTGTATTCAAACACCTATACAAATAATAATAAAATATTGATGCATTTACAGCATTATGTACTCACTTAGGTACAGCATTTAAAAGTTAAATTTTTGTGGGTGGCGAGTTTACAATTTATGCCTTTCTTCTGCTATACGTTGACTTCTTAATACATGCCGTTTTAAAGGATATTCAATATTCTTATTTTAAAGTTTATAAATGTAAGTAGGTACCAACCCTGGCAATAAAATGAATAATGCGTGGATGTCCACTGTCCAACAGTCCGTTATTGATGGGAGCTCGTCAGTGGACTCGGCTCTGAATGCCTCTTTAATTAAATCTCGTATTGATGATGTCAAGTTAAAACATTTAGAAGAAAAATACATTGCGAACATTCAAAAAACTATACTAATGTCCCGTTTCACCTGTCTCTGTCTAAAACGTTATGTTTTATGAAATAGACATTTATCTGAATAAATTGAAGTTGTCTTAATGCCTGCTGCCAACACAGACAAGTTCAATTTATCCTTCGAAACTTGGAAGCTAAGATTTTTCCAAATTGGTAGTTCAATTTTCGTAAAAGGACAAGAAAGCTTGTTTATTCCTACTATTTAGCTACTTTCTATTTTATTATTATCTTTCTACCATATTCATGTAAAATCTAAAACGACATAGCAACATAATGTATAAGTAATGTCTAACTTTTGAAACCACGTAGTCCTTTTTCAACAATCAATTTGTGAGCAACCCCGACTTTGTTAGCATAACAACTTTGGTAGAAAATTGCCTAAATTTTACTAATTTTACTGGTGTTTTATGAGCGGAAATTATATGAATTATCGAATTATACGGGTCACATTATGTTGGTACCTCTACAGGGGACTTGTTATGACTATAAAGTGGGTAAGATTGCTGTGATCCAAGTCGCTTAACTACCTTCATGGATACACAGCTGAAACTAAAATAAGATGAGAATTAAGGCTGATTTACATTGAGTCAGTAACTGATGTCAGTTACTGAACTAACCTGGTATTGCCATAGTGTAAATTGATCACGACAGATTGATCGCGACAGTGCACTGACGTCAGTTACTGACCCAATGTAAATCAGCCTTTAGCATTATTATCTAAGCATTATAAAGATTAGTACGCATGCATCTTTATATAATTTGTTGTTTAATATCGATTCAATAGTAAAGGACAAATAATTAAAGGGTGTTTGCTTGTTTTATAAAAATGAAAATATACCCTGAATTTATAGGTACCAATTATACCTATTTAGATGAGAGAGAGATAGAGAGAGAGTTCCAAATAAAGTTTTTTATAGATAGTACTTTTTTGTTATTTTATTATAGTACTTTTTGTACCTATTAAACTTATTGTTTCTTGTTTGTTACATCTTGGTCTACATTTTCCAGAACATTCAAACAACAAGCTCCCATCCACTACAAACAGCTAAGAAAGAACTGAGTAACAAATAAAACCAACTCTCCCAAGTAACAGAATCAGTGCGGTAGTGCGGTGGGCAGTTGCAAGATAATTAATGTGAAGACGTCGTTACGTGTCTTACGGACTACCCCGTTTTATGCCTCTCCACCCTCTAGCCTCCCTGCACCTTTCTAACTGTGGTCACTAGGTGCTTACTTGCTTGGATAGGAGCTAGTCGCAAAATAATGTTTCATACAGAGATGGTTTTACATCTAAGTCTTGTATACAGTGGACCCCCGATAATCCGGCCCCTGTCTAATCCGGCGCCCCCTGTAATCCGACATGACTTTGAATTATGTTTGACAATCTTCGCTAATGTAGATTACGCAGGTTTGAACAGGTCACAACTCGATTAATAATTCTTGATTATTTTGGTAGATATGTATGTGCATTTATGCTTAATTTTATAATAAAACGTAAGCTCTCAATTGTTATTTAATTTACTTAATTTTTGTACATATGTATGTACATATAACATATAGATTCTTATCATTGGATACATATGTAATTTGTCGGATTACAAGGTACTCTTTTGTAAAAAATTCCGGACTATAGCGGTCTTAGGCAGTGCTCTATAATCTGACAAATTCGATAGTCTGACACTGCCCTGCATAATGTTTGTCGGATTACCGGAGGTCCACTGTATATATAGTCATCTAAGTAGTTATAATATAAGTAGATTAAAATATAAGTAGAAAGCATAAAGAACAGCACGAAGGCACGCTGCTGTTATGCTGGGGCCACACTAAAGAGAAATGCCATTAATTATTGCGATAACCGGCGTTAACAGTAGGTGTAGCCACAATTTAACGCGATAATTTGACAACGGCATTAACATTGCCGTTTGGCGTTAGGCGATAGCTCAAGTGGCGGTACATCAAAGAAACTAACGCGAGAATTAATGCGATGAAACGGCCACACTACGTACTGTCAGTGTTCGTCGTGAGCGCAACGCGATCGCACATGTTTCCTTTTAAGCACGTTTTTGTTTATAGGTACCTACTATGGCTATGGAGTGGAGTAATAATGAGAAAGTAATTACATTTCTGGAGATTTTACAAACGGAACCATGTTTGTGGAATCCAAAACTTAAAGAGTTTCAAGAATCGTGGAACGCAAAGTGATGCTTGGCGACGAATAATGGAATTATTATAAATTAGTAAAGATTTTATAAATTCAAGTACCTAATAAAAATTTACACTCATGAAATACAGAGCGAGTGCAAGTAAAATCAATGCCGTTTTTATCGCCAATAATGGGCATTAACGTTGACCGTTCAAGTGTAGCCACCCACTTTAACGTGTTAAAAATTATCGCAATAATTATCGCACTATTGGGCATTAACGTTAGCCGCTAGTGTGGCCCCAGCATTAGTGCTGCAAACTGATGTAAGTATGATCAAAAAGCCAACGTTACGTGGTGTTCCCAGGCGGTCACCCATCCAAGTACTGACCACGCCCGACGTTGCTTTACTTCGGTGATCGGACGAGAACCGGTGTTTTCAACGTGGTATGAACGTTGGCGAATGGAAGCTTCAATGTTACCTACACTATCCTATCTATGACGTCATTTTACTAAATCAAACAGTGCAAAAAGCCAACGTTACGTGGTGTTCCCAGGCGGTCACCCATCCAAGTACTGACCACGCCCGACGTTGCTTAACTTCGGTGATCGGACGAGAACCGGTGTTTTCAACGTGGTATGAACGTTGGCGAAAGGAAGCTTCAATATTGCCTACACTATCCTATCTATCTATGACGTCATTTTCCTAAATCAAACAGTGCAAAAAGCCAACGTTACGTGGTGTTCCCAGGCGGTCACCCATCCAAGTACTGACCACGCCCGACGTTGCTTAACTTCGGTGATCGGACGAGAACCGGTGTTTTCAACGTGGTATGAACGTTGGCGAAAGGAAGCTTTAATATTGCCTACACTATCCTATCTATCTATGACGTCATTTTACTAAATCAAACAGTGCAAAAAGCCAACGTTACGTGGTGTTCCCAGGCGGTCACCCATCCAAGTACTGACCACGCCCGACGTTGCTTAACTTCGGTGATCGGACGAGAACCGGTGTTTTCAACGTAGTATGAACGTTGGCGAAGGGAAGCTTCAATGTTACCTACACTATCCTATCTATGACGTCATTTTACTAAATCAAACAGTGCAAAAAGCCAACGTTACGTGGTGTTCCCAGGCGGTCACCCATCCAAGTACTGACCACGCCCGACGTTGCTTAACTTCGGTGATCGGACGAGAACCGGTGTTTTCAACGTGGTATGAACGTTGGCGAATGGAAACTTCAATGTTACCTACACTATCCTATCTATGACGTCATTGAGTGCAAAAAAATAGGAACAGTCTCATGACTCTTCATAAATCTGTAAGTGTAAAAGCTTGTATGTATAGTGTACCCATCCCATTGAACCCGTTATCGCCATTTTAGCATTATGGTAAGGTGCTGCAATAATTTAGAATATCGAATCTCAGCGGGTGCTCAATGTCCTTCCAAGTAATTACCAGCCCATTGTCTCGGCGATAAATAACAGAACATATTTTATTTACTCACTACACGCGCGACTTGGATGCTGAGATGCGGGTATTTCTCGTTTGGTTTGATATTTTAAGGAAAATGAGACATGACAAAATCTTTTATTTATTTATTTAAGGATATCCACAGCTTAACCATAAGTAAGGTAACATAAAAATAAAGTAGTAATATGTCTTCGCCAATCACGGATACCACAACTTATATAACATGTGTGAACTCTATTTCTATTTTAACAACCAAAAAGGATAAATAAGGTACTGCCCTTAAAAAAAAAGTACATAAATGACAAACTAAACAATAGTATAGGGTTAAGGAGGAAACAGTTGCTCAGTTGGGCACAGCGACTCACCACCGGTTTGTAAAGAAGGAAAAGAGATTTTAAGTAAATAGGTAGAGGAAAGGATTAAAAAGCTGACATTCCCTCATCATCATCAGCCGTCACAGCCACTGCTGGCTGCTGGACATGACTTACATCAGAGATTTTCACTTATCTCGGTCATAATTAGTATTTTGGAAAATTCTAAAGGAATTTAGAATTTACCTACAACTACAGGTTTATAAAAAGAAATTGATTGGCCTTTTGTCCAGCAATGGGATAGCTGAGTTTTCAACCAACTTAAATCAAACTAAAAACAGCCAAATTAGGGAAACTAGTGCGTTTCTCATTCTTCTGCATTCTTTAGCACAAATAGGAGACACCAGTCGCGACAAACACAATTTACGATCGACAGCGCCTTTTTGTTTCCGATGAGCAATGTCGTGTTAATGACCCTTTTCGGTTCGTGCTCGTCTCTTTTCGTGCGTGTTCGTCTTACTTGTTATTTAGTTTTGTAGGGGTTTAGTTTATGTTGTAGTAACTTTAGATTCTCTTATAGGTACTTTAGGATATTAGGTTAAATTATAATCTATCTAGCTATGTACCTATTTGTGTGTTTATAAGAATCGTAAAACTTTGAAAACCAGCAACCTAACAGAGTTTCTTGCTAGATTTTTTACCGGGAACATTGTTACCTTACGAATTTAGCGTTAGCTTCAGAAATTAATTACATTGACATAATTTCATGCAGACAAAGTGCAATGTATACCTACTTAGGTACCTTTATATATTTGACTAAGAAATAAATAAAATTTACGTTGAAGTTTGGAGAATTATTAGAACAAGTGAAAATGTTGGTAAGTAAGTATAAGTACAGGTAATAGTAAGTATTCCTGGATAAGTCCTATAATAACAGGTTAGGTTAATGAATGACTACCTAAGTAATAAGTATATGTAGGGACACAGGCAGGAAATAAAATATTTATTAAGGGTTCACATTAGAGTTCTCACTTAAATTTTTGTCCCCAAGAAAGCTCACCTCCACAACCCACCTGGAGAGTCCAAGTCCACGTTAACGGGGAATGAGGCGATCCATCAGGGTGCGAACGGCCCTATAAATTACTGACCGTCTCCCGTCTTGGGGACAACTCCCCTGCAATAAACACTAACAACTTGTTATGTCCCCTATTGACTAATTACGGCACTTTGTTTTCGCATTGTTTTGGAGTTTTGGTGAGGAATTTTGGAGGAGTTTGTCTTTGGAGTTGTATAAATAAGTTGTTGATATACAAATGAATTGTGCTCCTCCTTTTCCGCCCTGGCGACAAGGTAACTGGCACTCCCATAACATGAGAGTGATCACGTAACAAATGAATATCTATGTAAAATAGTCCTTCCATTTAAAATAAATTTGGATAACTTTATGCTACTTAAGATTTTACCGACCGTGAGTGTTTAAATCGATGTCTTCAAAAGTTTTGTCATCTGAAATGAAGTCAATTCATAATGAGAATCAAAAAGTTAACTGAAGTCGGGAATATGCAGAGGATGTATTGAAGATGTAAGTATTTTTTTCTGTCAAGCTATAGGACCTCAAGAATTTCACTGAAACCATTAAATAATGTCACCATATGATGATGATAATACACATTTTCTTTTTGAAAACGTGATGATCCAACTTGCTTCCCCCTCCTTCCCTCCCAACACAATTCCCGCATCTATCAAGCTAATCTACTAGTTGTATTTCGCATAAATCGAGATGCGCGGGCGCCACGTAAACCACTCGAGCGTCCAGCGAACAAGGATGCCCACTCAGCCGCGATAGTGCGACACGGTCTTTATCTCGCGCCTGCGCGGTGACAAATACCGCCACGGATTGTAGGTAAGGTACCTTGTTAGGTGATAGCTGCACTATTTAGTGGTTAAACATTGCTGGGGTAGGCTTTGTGGGAGCCGGTAAGAGTTGAAAGAAAAAGAAAAAGTTTAGTTGTCTTGGTCAAGCTAGATTTGTTCTAATATTTAGCTTAGATACCTGCGAAATAGGAAAAATACCTAAGTACCTTCCCCCATACCTTCCTAGATACCTACAGACTCTGAAATTAGGTACCTACATGACTTATTGAGCCTTAATTTCCTAAGAAGCGTAATACAAAATACACCTATCAAAAATTACACACTTTTGATATTTTTGTATACTTACATATTGAGGAAAGTCGAACTTTTCGTATTCGTATTAAACTGATATTGATAGGTATTACCTACCTTCTGTACCTATTGTCCGTGTGACAAAACACTAGCTAAGAAACAAAACAATAACCATAGTGAGACGAAACCGAAACTCGGTACAAAACGACAATAGTGTAGGGTGACAATGATTTGCGAATACCATGGTACAGAGCCGTGTTATCGAATTACGATTTACCGAGTTGCCGGTATCTGTCGAAGCTCGTGTCGCGAACTTTTTTATTTTAGCCCGGTATTGTGAAGTTATGGGTTATTTTATTGTGAGTGGGTGACAGTGTCAGCGCGTGAGTCAGGGGTCGTAAACTTTGGAACGGCTGAGTTTATTTCAAAGTTGGTGTTCTTTTTTTAAAGTTGGCTTTGTTATTGACATGAGTAAGTAGTTTCAAAGGTATGTATGTTAAAAAAAAACAGCAATTTACAAACATCTCATTAAACATCAAACATCAAAGACCTCTCGGTTTTCCCGCTGGATTTAGCATTTTAATAAAAAGTTAACTTTACTGTACTTATTTATCTACTGAAATATATGTATTGATTTGGTACTAATTTCCTACAATAGGTATCTACAAGAAAAAGCTAATTTCAAACCAAACGTCAAAAGCAGTACCTACCTAAACATTCGTTTACGATTCAATCATACTAATGAAAAACCCAAAACCACTTGGAAAAATCCTTCAAAATCATGCCGCTGTAAATCAATACAGAGCACCTTCCACATTACTCGTTACGAAGGCCAATCATAACCGTGTTTTACGTCACTGGTCCCGAGTCTCGGGTCCCGAGGCAGTTAGTGTGAATGTTTCACGCGGGGTGATGGAAACCGGCCATGTTGTGTGATCTGTGATGCGCCTCGATCACTGATATGTCCCGAATTTTTACAGGGAGGTATTTATTCGAGTTTTAAAAAGGAAAGAATAAGGAGTGATTTGTTCGTAGATAAGTCATGCATGATGATATTGTTTTGGGGTAATTTCAACGATATTTGTGTTATCGTTGTGCCTATTTAATTTTATTAACTTCCTTTCATGATTTATATTTCGATCGATAATATTATGTGCTTACACCTTCTATATTAGGTCCGAAAACTCAGATCCAAAAATGTCCTAAATAAAGTGTATTTTCCCCTTTTTTTCAGGTGTCCCTGAATCCGTCACCATAACCCACCATCAATACTAACGGTCGCGCCCCTCGAGAGTCGTACAGTCGCTACGAAAATCATTCCACCGCTAAAATATCAATAAAACACAAGTGCTCGCTGCCTCGACTCGCATGGGACTCGTTCCACTCACTCCCGAATTACAAATTGCTCCAAATACGGCCCTGCCCTTTTGATGGGACACTTTATTTTTTTGTAATGGCCATTGCGACCGCAACCTGGTGGTTTTTGGTGCCGTTTTATGAGATTTACATTTAGTCATGTCATTTTATTGATACCATTACTGCGACGTGAGCGCAACGAGGGAAAACACTTTGGTTTCGTGAAAAATTTACGGATTTTTGGGGAGATGTTTTTAGTGGAGATAGTTGATGTGTTTGAAGTATCTAGTTTTTCTTGGATGTTATTGATAGGTTAGTTTTCAGATGGCTAGATCGTTCTTAAACCAAAAAAACTTAAACTGTTTAAAAGAAAACTAATAACTTTTAATCTCTCTTGTGTCCTTTATTATCACAACGAAAATCTGCTTATTTGTTAACATCTTTAAATAAAAACGGCTATATATATAACAACATATTTATAAAAGTCACAAACTACCTACGTCACAAAACACAAGGACCATCAAACGCTGCTAGGTGAGTAGTTCGTCCCTCTCGATTGAGGACTCCAAGAGGGTATTTATTGGAGGTAATTAAAAAGAAAACACACAAAAGTTCGCAGCTGACCGAAACGTGATCGGAACGCTAACTAGCTAAGGATAGTGCCGCTAAATACATTGGTTAGATATGTCGATATCGATAAAAAACCTCAACAATTTATGTAAGACATCACAAGTCTTTATAAAAATACAAGTATGTTTATACATTATTTTCAGCTAGGCTGTGCCACGAAAGAAATATATTTCTAGTTTTTTGTGATAATGTTAACTTTGTTATGATAATTTGCGTATGTAGTTAGGTACTATTTTTTCCTTATTTCTAATAAAAATCTGATTGAACAAGTCAATGAGTTTCTCTTTAGTGCGTAGTCTTGAAATTGGTATTCTTAAGCAATTTAAAACGATGTAGCACTTATATTACAGCTTTTTTTTAAAAGAGGAATTTTTTAACTAAACCTTAAGTATTCGGAGTATATCGATATTTGAAGTGTTGTAAATTGGCATCACTACGCCCTAAGGAGTTCGCCTCTAGAGGACTTTTATCAGTCACCACCGATAGCACGAGACTACTCCTTGATTCCGAATACAATTTATTGCCACCCTACACTTAGGGAACTTGCTATGGGTACTTACGCAGATATTTATGCCTACTTAGCTATGTTTGTTGGGTGTCGGGCAATGATATCAAAAAAAAGAAGGGTTTCTCATTCATTACTTAGTTACCTAATACTTACATAGATATATGATCCGATTTTGGTACTTAACTTACACAATTTAGAGCGATGATAACGAAAAACATAATTATTGTTTTTTGACTCTCATTTCGTGGTTTCTTCATCAGGTAACCTGGTTACACCTATAAGCCATGTGACTTATTCGTCTATTATATTTACGAGTCTTTCCAAAATCGTAAGATAAAAGACGACGGCGTCTAAACGTCCCGTACATAAACAAGAAGAGGCCAATACGAGTGGAATATCAAACAGATATAAGACACATTGCTCTAGAGGGAAAGTGGATATTTTTCTAACAGTAAAAAACTATAATCTTACGTGAAGTCGGAAACACACTGCACGTGGAACTGGGCCGGCTGCGGAATATGATATGGGTGAACTTATGGATGTCCTATGTGCCGCAGTTCTATGAAGTAAACTTTGGAGGAATCAACGAAACTTTAAGAGCAGGTAATTCAAATAAATCTACGATCAGCTGATCGAATGTTTTTCTCAATTTTTCTCTCGGTCGGAGCGTAAGTGGGAATTAGTGACACTTAATCAAAAATTGGAAGAATGCTTGACAAAAGTCATATTACTTATATCAGGTACCTAGATAGGTACTTCTTCGTATTTTCCTCTTATTTCTAGAAACAAAACTATACTTACTATAAAATTTCTCAGGGAACCCACAAAAGTTTTTGAAAGTTGCATCAGTTGTAAGTTTACACGTTCAGTACAAGTTTCCAACGTGTTGGAGCCACGTTCACCCCGACGCGGCTGAAACGCTGATTTATTTCTTAAACTCCTGCAGGTGAGTTTGCTCTCGGATTTAGAATTTGCTGATTTTTTGATATTGTTAAGTTGCGATTAAGCAGAAATAAGTATTTTTGCTTATTAGGTATCTAAGTACTAAAAGTATGTGGGTGCGTTTATAAACACTAAGATAACTTTCTAAAATTTAGAACATAATATACCTACTTACCTACCTACATTTAAATTTTAGTTAAAGATTAGGTACGTAATATAAATTAACTACTCACTTAATAGTTAAATTATACTTATCTTTACAGCATAAGTACCTACCTACATATTACTAGATATTATTTAATTATGTTGTGTTTCAATGAAGGAAGTTATCAAGACAATATTCGATAGGTAGAATTTACCCCTAAAAATAAGCATGAAGTGAAGTGACCAAGAACAGACCAAGAAGTATTTACCTTTGAGTTAATGCTACCAAGCAAGCATCTACATAATATTCAGTACAGAATCTACTACGAAACAAACTCTTTAGTTCCCACAAAAAGGTACCCGCCTTCGATAACATCTTGACACGGTAATATCACGCATAAATAATAAAAATGTCTGCTATAAAGACAATTGATACGTTATGAGGGCAGCCATGTCCGTACGCCGGGTATTTATGGTTAGTGGCGCTTGGTTCGATGCCCGGTTGGTGCAAAAACGGGCCCCGCAACGCTGTACAATGCGAAATGATCGCTCGTAATGTGTATGTGCAAAATATTGCGGTACAATTAAAGTGGCAGGTGTGGTGCTCTACCTAATTTGTTGACTAGTTTATGGGCAATTGGGCAAGTATCCTAATGCTGCATCGATATTCTAGAATGTTATTTTCTTCTATAATCTAGATGAAGTTTTTGCTAAAATATTCTAATACTTAACACTGGTATGACAATACAATCCGTGAAGTACACTAACGCCACAGATTTATTAACACGTTTGTTTGTGTTGTGTCTTTTCCTAATAAGTAGAATCGTTTTTGAATGATGATAACTACTAGGTACTTACTACAACTTAAAGCATTAGATTTTCTAGCGCAGAAGAGTATTTGAATATTAATAAACAGTTGCAATGACCACACACATCCCAACTACTTTACTTCCTTAACTATACCACAGAATACCTAATAGTAGGTTCTATACTAAGTAGAGCATCAATCGTGGCTCCTCGCAGTTCCCGTCATCATCCCACGGCGAGGCAACTTTATAGTCTTGTCATATCGGTTAATGGCCGTTCAGCCTTTGTCGCGCCGCGCCGCCGCCGCGCCGCTGCCGTCGTAGCTCACCGTGTCGCGCGATATCGCGCCACATCGGAGCGACATCGCGCGCCGATTATTTAGTAGAGCAACATGCGTGATAGGTGTGATTGGAATTTTAGTTTTAAATTACAAATTTTGCGTATTTATTTCAAACTTTACAGTTAGGTACTTTGAATTCGATTCTACTCTTTCTACCTTTAAAAATTGTAACACTACCTATTTATTTATAATTACAAATAATAGTCAATATACAATATACAATAGTCAATATACAAATATACAAATTATTTATAATTACAAATAACAAATCTAGTTAGTAGATAAATAAAACAAAAAACTCTATTCTTACTATGCAATGCATGTCACTTGATCTTTCACAAGGTGTCTAACCAATTTATGTTGAAACATTTACAACACGAATACATACGACTAACTTACCTAAATACCTACTTATAGGATAATTCAGGTAGGTGCTGTTAATACCAGAAAATATTAGCTTTTCTCCGATAAAAAGCTCCCACACAAGTAACATTAACCAAGTTTGCAAGTAAAGTCGTAAACCACCATCAAACTCGGCATCAAACTCGCATAATCGAATGTGTCACATCGTAAAATTGTGCTACAGCTTACATAGCGACAATGTTTGGACCTTTCTTAGAACCGCTTTAACACCACTTTATATCATATCTTACTCATATTTGCTTAGAGCTGAATGTGTTTTATGGAACTGAGTAGGTATTAAAAGGTGTAATTAGTTTTAAAGATCCCTAAAAAGCGTTCCGAACAATATGACAAAATTGTGTTGTGTTGTCGTGACAAAACTGTCTTTTATTTACAGGTAGCTTAGTAAATCCTTTAAACCTATTTAATTTATGATGAGTAAAATACATATGCGACAATATGTCCTCTTACACACTCCTAGTTATTTTGCTTATTTACTTCGTCTCTCTCTATAATACTCAATCATTTAAGTAGGACTCCGTAGGTTTTTTACAGATCTTATAAATAAGTACCTACACTTAAAAAGTACCTAGAAAGAAAGAGTTAAATAAGCTCTTGTTTTGTCAAGGGAAAAGAGTCGATATATACTTAGGTAACATCTTCAATACTCAATCATTTATTGCACTCCACTTGTTTTTACAGATCTTATAAACAACTTAAAGTACCAAATGTGGACCCTGATTAGGGCACGGCAAATTGTGTAGCAAGTCTTTAAAGACGATTTCCTTTTCAGATCTAAACTAAATTGTTATCAAACTCGCTCCTATCTCTCCATACCCTATAAAGTTTCTTTATGTGACACTTTATTAGAAGTTTACGAAGGTATTTCGATGTCCAACAAAGGCTTTGCAAGTTCCAAGAAGTTTCCTGTCCCCGAGGCTGGTATTAAAAATAATAATTTGCATACTTTAAAACGGATTCCAATTTATTGCCAATAAATGTGGTTGTGTTGATGACATGTCGTTTAGGAAACACTGTAGCTTATTTATTAGGGCTAACTTTGTATTTTATAGTTAGGTTTAAAGTTCAGTGACCTAAAACCTAATCTAACAAGAGTTTGTAGGTGAAAATCCTTCTTAGGTAGTACGAGTACCATACATAAGTAATTTCCCCGTTTTAGGAAAGTGGGGGGGTTAGAAACAGATAAAGAGTAGCCTAAGGCACTCACTATCCCTTCAACTACTTTAACTTAAAAAATCACGTCAATTCATCGCTCTATTTCTCTATGAAAGACGGACAAACATCCACAATTTCGCACGTATTATACTCGTATTAGTATGGATCTGTACGTACTATTTCTTACTCCCGAACTATGCCAATTTCAAAAACTATTTAAACAAGGCTTATCAAAACCTAACCCTTTCCAAATAGGTAAGGTCCAAGGCAAACATACCTAAACAAGTATATTTCTAACCTTCATAATCCAAACTAATCCGAACGAGAACTCAAACACAGGAAGTAAAATGAAAAGGAAATTGAAACTACACCCAAACCTTTGCGATATCATTAGCATTAAGGTTTACGTCCATATTACTAGTGTTGTGTATATAGGCTATAGATATCGATGGTTTAAAATTATCGATAGGCTATCCACTATTGCAAACAGCAATATTATCTATATGAGAAGAACTGTAGGAAACAGAATAGGGAAAGTGATAAAACATTTGTTAGAAATGGCAATATCTTAAAGAAAATCTTTGAAGGATAGGTAAAGCAGAATGGAGGAAGAGGAAGACTAGATCTTAGTGACCTAGACATAGGTACTATACATAGGTCATAAGTAGCATGGAATCAAATCGGCAGAGGAAAGGCTAAGATGGTGAATACTCTACCGAAAAATGTCTGTGGCTTAAATATGATAATGATAACAATTATTATCTACTAACGATATAGAAGTATTCATAATACTCGTATTTATATTACAGATATTAAAACTATCGATATCCTTGCTATCTTGTTCGATAGTTCGCCAGCACCATAAACACAACCGAAATTAATTTAAAGGTCGGGACACCGGGACAATGGGCGTAAAGGCTGTAAATATTAATAGGAATAGCCGGATCCATCTCCAGTGATGAATAAGTGATGTAACATACAGTATTAGATATTGCTGGATGTTAAAATTATCAATTTCCCGGCGGGTTGGCGGGACCCTTGACTTTGTGGGTATGTCCTAAGTTTTAGGGTTGATACTTTACTTCTAATACACACTAGAGTTAATTGTGTGGGAGGAGGTTTCTCAATTCGATCGTAGGTATATTTTTACTTACTGGCCTTTCTAAGAGTTGATGTCATACGCCTAAAAAACCTTTTTTAACCGACATCAAACTAAAAGCAATCAAAGTTTCAAAAAAAGGAGGTAGTGCTCAATTGGGCTGATTTTGTTTTTTGTAATATCCCCGACGATAGATTTTGCTCTAGCAATATCTTACACTTTTTCTAGTAAATGTAGTAAACAGTAATACAATAATCAATATAATTTTTGATGTGGCAACCCTAATCCCACCCCTTTCCCTTCGGGTCTCATACTCACATCTACAACAACGTAAAAGCAATTCACTAAATTGTTATTGGCATGTTAATAGTTTGAATGTCGTACTGTCACAGGACTTCACGTCCCGAGTCCCGCCGCGGGCACTTGCTTGTATAGTGAATAGTGACAGTGTGGAGGGACCTTTATGACTGTTTTGATGTTTGTTGAATTAACTGTTATGTTATGATGTGAAGGGGTAATTAGGTATTTCATTTTGTCATAAGTTTATCAGCGTTTAGGTGCCTCATTAATTGCAAGTGTTGTTCGAGACCTACGCAGATCCTCTAAACAATTATTCGTTGAAAATATGTACCTATTGAACTTTCTGGTTATTGGAAGGGAAGCTAAGGATATAGGAAATACAAAATGGTCTTTTAAACAAGAAATAAGTTAACAAATAAACCTTTTTGTTTCGGTGCTATGACAACTGTATCAACTTATTCAGTAAGTAACATGAGTAAACGTCCTGAACTTTTTGAAAGATTCGGAGGCAGTCCATTCAAATAGATAAATTCATTAGATTCAACACCCAACAAAAAAACCTTCCAACCACAAACTAGCCCACCTTAATCCCCGATATCCCAACTTATTTACTTAACAAACAAGCCAACAAGAGTCCCAATTAGACCCCGTTTGCTTCATATTAGAGATTTCACCGTCGGCGCTACAATTTACTATGAGCTAATGAAATATGCTCCTAGCCCCGGGTGTTTCTTCTGTCTCAGATATTATGTTATGTTGTGCAAGCTAGCAACTGTATCTGTCAACTTGTAACCCTTTTCAGGGTGGCTATGATGGTAGGGTAGTTTGGGAATTATTGTAGCTTTTTATGAGGATTTTTGGGAACATATTCCAATCGTATACCTAAATCTTTAATTATCACACTTGTGAGTCGCTAGCATTGTCGTTACAATTATTTTCGATAAACATTTGTTTTAAAAAAACACAGTTTTCAGAAGCAGTTTTAGCACCGAACAGAAAATTGTTTTTTCTTTTCCGTTTCAGACTTTTTATTTAGGTAGGTACTCAATTGTATTTTTAGGTAGATACTCTATTTAAAGAACTGAAATTGATTATTCACATTTGGGTTCATTTGGCACATTCTACTGTTTGCTTCATAGTAATTCCCATTTCGTTAGGTACTTTCTTACTTTCCAACTTTTCTTACCACTTTATCATGGAATTACCAACTCTAGATAAATCAAGTAGATATCAATAGGTCATCAAAAACAGATTTTACTCGTGCTAATGAATCCGCAATTACCAGCAAACTATGGTCCCTGCAAGGGTGACCGTATAAATAATTCAGTTCATCAGCTCTGCGGCAACGGCCGGACATCTGTTTGTCTACTTACCACTGCAAACACGGGAGATTTGCTATTATATTATTTATATAAGATATTGAAACTGCTACGAGAGTATACTTAGGTGATCAATAGATTACCTAATAAGATGTTTACCTATATTTTACTACACTTTTGACATTTAAAAGGTTTATACTCTTGTGCTACGAATATCAATATCAATAATTCATTAAGTATATAAGTAAGTCCTACTGACAAAGTGATCAAAGGCTATTTAAGACTTTTAATTTTAATCAAATATCTAAAAGCTTAAAGAGTTTCTACGGAAATCCGATGCAAAACTACGTAGTACCTACCTAAGTCAGTACGAATATCACTGGATGCATCAAGGAAAAATCTTTCTTAGATAGATATTGCAACATATTAACGTTTCCCCAAAAAAAAGCGGCAATTCGAACGAAACCATCCATTATAAATCTTCCCCAATAACTCGCCGCCGACACAATTATGCCAAATACCGAATCCGTCGAAATGATTTACAGCTGATGCAAATCTAGTTTTCGCCGAGCCCTCCAGCCGCCGCCGTCCCAACCGACAAGACATTTAATTACCCCGTAATTTATCTCCAGCCATTAATCTGCCGCTTCTGGCAACACTAAAAAGTAAAATTAAAAAAGAAGCACCGAATCTATCCCCTTGATTACAAGCTGTCACGTCGTAGGATTTTTCTAAGCCCTCAATTCTAATTAGTCACGTTGGTTTTGTACCTCGAGAGTGAACATCCATTTTCTTAAATGCGCACTGTAATTGGCCCCCACCTTGTGTTGCCAGCGGAGAAATTTATTGCTTAATTACCTCAAGAAAACGCGTCGCGGCCGACCATTCCCGACAGATGTTTTTTATTCGCGAGGAAAAACAAAACGCCTTAAGAATGACATTAATTAATTCTTAATGAAATTCATCTTCACCCTCCGTGTTTAATTTAAACGGTCGATTTATTACGCGTACAATTTGTCGCGACTCGACCGCCCTCTAATTAAAATAAGCTTTTACTAATTACATTTATTACTGACGACAACTTGCACAAACAGTTTGTCAACATTGAATACTTAAACATTTGGTGCATTTATAAAGTCTGTATATTTTATCAATACAAAACTTACATCTAGAAAAATATATTAAGTATCTTTTTTAGAGCTTGTGTACAGCATCAACTAAATATCTATGCGTTATTTTAATAAATTCTCTTTAACACCAGTTAAGGCAACATAACAGTAGAACTTACAATTGTTATTTAAAAACGCGACTCGAATATATTATTCAAATACATCGTAAAATGCATAAATTAAATTAAAACTACAACCAAGCTTTGATCTTATAAAACCCTAATTATTAGCATCTTTGGCTATTTTCCAAATTGAAAAATGAGCCAAAAATGCGTTAATGTTAAGTCAAATTCAGATTAGATTACTAATACTTTCTTTGATAAGGATCTTCAACAGTACCTTGGAAAAGCGGTTCATCGTATCGTAAATACCCGTCTTCATGTCTCACGACATCAGGGAAGGCTTTATGAGTCAACTGATCATTATAAGTAATATCACCATCATGATACTGATGGCTGTTTATCAAATTCCTGTTCACATTTACATTCCTAGTTGGATTAGGTTTGTATGTATCTTCATTCTTCTTAGGCAATATCGGAGTAGGTGTTACCTTTTCATCAACTTTCTTATCTTTGACAACTGTACCTGCTCCAGCCAAGTCTCTGTAATTCCGTTCTTCTTTCCTCAAAGGAGCGTACGGAGGGTATGGGTTTCTGTTCCTAAATCTATAATCATACCTTCCTGTTCTCGCGTAATAGTCATCATCAAGTCGCCTGTAAGGATCTACTGAGTATCTGTATCGTAAATCTACACTAGGCGGTGTTCTAACTACTTCTGGTAAATGAGCGTAGTAAATAATCCTCTTAGGTTTCCTCAGGTTTGGTGGAATGTAGTTGTCGTATGGTTCATCGTATCTATCCACTCTTGGGCCGGGAATTGGAATGTATCGACGTCTATCGTATAAGTCATAGTAAGGGTCACGTCTGTATACATCGTCTACTGGGTAATATCTCTCGTCTATATATCTCCTTGATTCCTCAGGGTAATAGACAGCTTGTCGTGGATAAACCGGTTTATACTGCTTCGCTCTATCATCTTCACCAGGTCGAATGAATTCAGTCCGAACTTCTTCGTTTCTCGACGGTCTTTGAATAGAGTCTTTGTCGTTTCGAGACTCGGACGCTTCAAGTGCTTTATTTTGTGTAACGAAGTTGACTCTTGGCATTCGGGAATTGATGAGATCTCCAGAAGGTTGTGGTGGGGTTAATATGTCATCTTGTTGGTCCTCTCGGCCGGGGAAAGGCAGTTTTATCCAGTTTTCATTTGAAGCTCGAGCGCCTCTCCCTGTAGGTTTATCAGTCACGTGTTCCGTAGTTTGATATAAAGGTAACACTTCTTTAACCTCTTCGTTAGTGATGGATATTTTGGTCGTAGGATCTTCTTGGGGCAAAGAGTGAGGGAGCCAAGGAGTCGGTTGCATGTTATTGTTTTCCGACCGCGTATTGTAATACTTTTCTTCTTCTATGACATCGCGACGTCCTCTTACTTCAGAATCGACTGATAGCTGAGGAAATTAGCAATTTTTAAAGATAAGGAAACTTCTTAAAGCTCTATAGAAATGAGTATAAATTAAATATGAACTTACCCGAGTTTGTTCCTGAAAATCTCTGTGATTTTCCTCCGTTAGAGCAGAATGTATGAAAACACACCAGAGCAATAATATCTTCATTTTCCTCATCTTCGCGTTGTTTGGCCAACTCTGCAAAAACAAGGTTGTTCGGAATAATTTTTCGTAACTTTGAAACCTCATTACACCTACTGATGAAGTAACAAGTAGGTTTAGCTATATATAAATATCATAACGTTAGATTGACACCTTTATCAGGTAGGTACCTATGCATTCGATAAACTTATTTCAATATCTCTAAATCGCATTTCTGATTTTGATTGATTCACTCTCTGTATGAGAGTAGGCTCGTGCCTCTCGGTGGGGACATATATGGGCTGATAAAGAAGAAGAAATTGCATTCTTTCCAATGCAACATTTAAATATGCGGATACAAACATCTAAGCATAGTGGATATTAGGTAATTAGTTTGCAGGATATCCCGATTTTTAGGAACATGAAACATAGGTTCCTGTACCTACCTACCCATTAAAGCTTCGACTACCTACCTACGTGCATGTAACATACGCACATGTAACAAAATACATTTTATTAGTTTTGCTACATTTTCGCCGTACACTGACCGTTGACGGAAGTAGATGATGAAATCAAAACGGAAACAGAAGTGACCCGGCAGACCGTGAATATTATCTGACTATATTATATCAACCACGCTACCCAACTATTTGCTCCATGAAGGTAACATCATTATTTGGTCATATTATACTTTTGCTCCCGCGGTTGCGTGGAGGGAGATAGTTATCGTAATTATTGTGACTTTATATTGTCAATTGTGACCTTAATTACAATTGGTTTTCATTTGGTTAAACCTTTTTTGGGTGCTGTAAATTGCTGGCAGTTGTTTAACGTTACCGGTAAGCGGTAGGTAATCATGTGTTGGGTACGTCCAATTGAATTAAAAAATTATGATAATTACTAATCTACTTGTGGAAATCTTTAGGGGAAGACATCTATATCCATTCATTCACGGCTAATACTGACACCTTAAGCCATAAGCAATAATTATAGCAATATGTTATAAGACTGTAGGTAATACACGTTCTGTTGTCTCCCCAATTCATAGACCATTTCAGTCCAATTCACAGATTTGAAAGGCCAAGCGAACCGTTACCCGAAATCACACAATAAATCATTGAAACCCAGTCATCAGATCGCCTATGATTAACAATAGACACCGGATTCCCACAACTTGAAGCGTTAACCTGTGACAAACAGACAGACAGACAGACAGACAGACGTACGTTCCGGTCCATATAGTTAGTTCAACAATGAGTATTGACAACCGTTATATGGTCGATAGCCTTACAATAGCTATCTCTACTGACCTAGTTTAGGGCAGATGGGAAAAATTGGCGGAACTTTATTCAAAGGTAATGCAGAAGTGTAGGTAAAAGAGTCCAGCGTGAAACTATGTACTTAGCATATAACTGCGCCTTGAAAGCTTCAATAAACACTAATGCCTAAAGTTACTACCGTAAAGATATTTTTACAACACAATGGTAAACATATAAGGGTATTGTAAAAATGTCTGAAAAAGAAAATTTAAGTCAATTGTAAGGAGAGTTAGAAAACTAAAGACCCCGAGATGTAAGTTTATAGGACGGACACAAAAAAAACTTAATATTAAGACGATGTAAACGGATTTCTACCAATCAGAACTCTCGTTACATTTATTTAGTTAACTTCACGATGGTTCAGTTCCATCTATCCCCAAATTCCTGAAATCCTATAAAAGGTTCAACAATTATCCAGCAATGGCACTGACCTATCAGAATACACTACACAAAACAAAACATACAAGCCACTAGCATTTATTTGACCGCAAACCAGGGAGAATTGACAAAAGGATGGGCGGCGCTCCCGTCTAGGTGAAACAATTGATATGCTGACCTGACCCAAACCTTGAATTTGCAACTATTGACTCTGACCAATGTTCATTGTTCTTTTACTATTAGAGGATACAGGAATCCTTCCTTGAAATCAAGTAAAATTTAAAGTTTTGGTGAAATAAGTAGGTACATACTCGTGATATTTTCTTTCAATTAAGCCAGTTTAGAATAACAGAGCAATAGAGAATAGAAGAATAGAGAATAGAAGAGGAAAGATGATAGGGCACTTGATACGACACGACAATTTTTTAAAGAACATCATTGAAGGAAAGATTGAGGGTAAGAGAGGAAGAGGAAGACCAAGACGTACTTACTTCACTCAAGTGAAAGAGAGGATTGGCGTCGTGTCGTATCAGGAAGTGAAATTGCTGGCAGAGGAAAGGCAAAGATGGCGTTTACTCCACCGACAAGAGCCTGGCTCTTAAGTAAATGATAATGAAGCCAGTTTGGCAAAATTGCGTTTTAATTGTGGTGGTTGGTGTGGGTGACAGCTACAGTAATGTTCTGCACTTTTTGAATAAATTGCAAACAGCTAGAAGGTTTAAGTTTCCGAATACAATTAAAATACAAAAGTTGTCACTCACACCATACCGTGAAAATATGTTATTAAGAAATGCATGTGTCCATCTATCCCACATGAAGTTGGACTGACGCTTTGCACAAAGAATCCATAATGAATTACGAATCATTTACCTATTACTCTTTTACACAAATGCGAAAATGTATCTTTGGGTCCATTTAGATATTACCAATTATTTTTTTAAGTGTCAATAAATTAAATAAGCCAAACATCTTCACACAGACAATTAATCTATTCTCTAATAAAATACCCAATCACCCCCGAAATAAATAAAAAAAAGCTTACCTTCACATAATCCTCCGCCTGCCAAGAGTGTCCGCGTAGTAATGGGCAGTGATCAGCTCATTGAGATCGACATCGCGCCGTCACGGATCGTGGACGTTTTGTTTGGTCACACAATTGGAAACTGTTTCCATTAGGAAACGGGGATTTTTGCATGGTTTTGGAAAGTAGAGTCCTTTATGTGACGTGACACGATAGAATAAGAAAGGGCCTTCTGAATCTACCCGTCATATGGTGATCCCACATTGCTTATAAAACGCATATACCTGCTCCGTTCCGTCGTGGATAAAAATGTATACTAATATTTTCTAACAATCTTTTAGTATACAAAATGTTTGTAAACATTTTATAACATGTAGTATGGGAGCACCAATAGAATGCTACACTTGTTTCTTGTTTGGTATAAAGCTCACGAACTTATAGCATTAGTTTTCGGTTATCTATTAACGCTTAGGTCAAACAACACAAAGAGCTAGACCATGTTCGATAGAATACTAATTCAAACATTAATTTTAAAAAAAAATGCAATGGCATAGATAGGTACAATATTATTTTTGAAACAACGAATTTTAAAAAATGAGCCATATACAAAACAATCTTTGTTTTTTGATGAAAATACAATGAAAACGCGTAAATAACGGATCGCATGTTCATGTAGTTGGGCGCAATCACAATACGACCTGTGCGTGTCGCCTAAAACATCGCTAAATAATAGCACTGACCCAACTCAATATTGCAAACGGTAAAATGAACCTTTTTAACACCACACAAGGTTTATAGGAAAACATAACTAGGTAAATGCTATGTTTGGTCATCTACATATATTCCGGTTATGGTAAATAGTAGCAAATATGGCATATAATTATTGCATTTCAAATCATATTTTAATATCTAATTTCACGCTCAATGTGTCGCCAGTTTTCCCAGTAAAAGGTCAATGGACTATATCCACATATTGTTTGCTAAGCTAATATAAACGTATTTGGTTCATGGTAAATAGAATTGTAGTTTTACAGTATCTACCAAGTATCTACGTACATAAGATACCATCCCGAGCAGTCCTCGCGGCAAAAGTTTGTCGATTTCTCTTCTAATACCGTCTCTATCTTAAATACGCAACTGATAAGGACAGAATGATGCGAGAAAGTGCCAAACCGAGGTCACCCCCTAAGACACTATAAATACTTAAATAATAATAATAGCTTCAATAACGTATGATCAAATCAAACTACAAACTAGTAGATATATAAAATGTAATACTATTATTGTTCTAAATTAAAACAGCATTATTGACTTAAATGCAACAATTGTGAAATGTTAGACGAGTGTGACCAGTAAGGGCGCAGTGTTGCCAACAAATAAATACAAAATAAACATTATTTCGGAAATAAACGAGTTCTCCTGAACTAAGGCTAGTATTAGATTACAACTAACGCAAAAGCTAACTCTGAGCTTGAACTTAGGAAACTTTTATGAAAAGGTTTCATACGAAAGCACCGATTAAGCCAAACGATAAACAAGCTCAAATTAATTATGAGTTAAAATTATTAATACATTAACATATTCATGGAAAAAGTTTTTTTTATACTAAGCTTCGTTTGTAGCATATAAAATAATACTCCCATATGTTATTATTATTATGGAGTTAAGAAATCAAAATGGATCGCTAGCTTTCTATTTTTATGGTTTTAACTAAATTTTATAAAGGACGTCAATCTGTCGTCACATTTATATAATCTATTATAAATAACACACTTTTAAGGCACCTTACACAGCAACCATACGTGCATGTTTTCAAAACCCACAGTTTTACCAATGTCGGTACAAAACAAAGTTGATTTTAAATCTTCATCTTCAACAATAATTTGATCTTTTCATCCGACATTTACATGATAAGTTATTTAGTGTTATGACCAAATTAGGTCTCCGGAAGAATAAAAAGACTAATATAATTAGATCTTTATCAAACCAAATGACAATGCAAATTAGTGGGCCCAAAAAAAAAACTCACTGCCCAGAAATGAAACATATGCCAGGGTAAACAGGTTAATTTTGTGGATCGTCTAAACAGGGTCCACATAATGTACTTTTAATGTATTTCTGACTTCCTATGTAACTTTGTGGAAGAGCAATAATATCATTATGATGAAGGCCTAGATTACAACATCTTATACCTAATCTGGAGTTAAAAAAATCGACTTTTTGCTGAAGTTAGTCCGAGTTGCATTGTCTTTTGAAAACAACCAGTAAAGCCGCTGTGTGAAGCCTAGCAAACAAATCCCTGATCCATGAATATAAATCTATCATGTATGTATGTATTTACTCCATGCCGCCGGCCATTTGCGCGGGCGTAGCGCCCTCCTTGTCCTTCTTCTTGGAGCCGGAGACGATGTCGTCGATTCGCAGGAGAAGGATCGCGGTTTCCACTGCTGTTTTGTACACCTGGAATTTAAGTGGAATGAGTTAAAATATTGTTTTGGATGTGTATTTTCTAAATTGAAATAGCTTGATTTGATATGGCGATGGGTATCACTTGGGCATCAATAATCAGCAGTCGTTTTTTTTTTATTAACTCTCTTTGTACAAAATAAGACTCAGCGTAGACGCATCGCAAGGGCACGTTAAAACTTTTGACGCCTCGTAGCGTATTTTTGCTATCTGTTTTGTCACTTGTCAACATAGAAATCAATATAAATATTGATCGGTACAATATTAAGTCGCTGGAAGCCGTTGGATGTGGGCAGCGCAAGACCGGTCGTTGTGGAGATCCTTGAAGCTGATATGATGATGACAATATTTTTATTGAATTCTATGGTACTGCTTCCATTAGATCGACATTTCTGCGCCATATAAATCAAAATACAACTTCCGCTGCGCTCCGATTTCGATTTGGTGAACGCATAGATTAAGATATTTCCTAATAGGAAGCGTACACACCTGTAGTTTAACCGCCAGCGGTTCCCAAACCCCCTTGACGGCCATATCGACGATTTCCCCGCTCTCCCCGTCTATACCAGCCGACGACACCGTGTGTCCCTGCAGCGCCGCCGCGTGCCGCGCGCGGAGTGCCGTTAGAGTACGGATGGTGTTCGCGCCGCAGTTCTGGGCGAGGGTTCGCGGGATTATTTCTGAAAGGACAGAAATAATGTTAATAGTCATCGTATTTCAGCGTATAGCTGCTCACTGCTAAGCATAAGGCTGTCCAATGATTCTCCAACGGGAACGGTTTATTGACCGCGACAACCCCGCAATATTCACTAGGTCGTCGGTCCATCAGGCAGATGGCCGTCCCACCAAATTCAAATCTTTATTTGTACACCGTAGGTCTTGTACGGATGTTCTTAAAAGTGTTAAAAGTATTGCAAATTTGTATAGAAAATATTATAAAACACTACAGTCGTAACTTCCACTAACTTAACGATACATAATCAGAAATATCAAATAGTCGATTGACGTTTAATTAATACTATGAATGAAAAGTACGACAAAATAAAGCCTTGTTCTAATCATCGTTATCGTTTCAGTTTAGTCTCTTTCTTTAAATAATTTCATTTCAATTAACATTGATCAATAGAATAACCTTCCACAGAGAATCCTTATTCTGTAAAAAAACAAATATTATATTTAAATGAACTGCTACTAAAGTAGTACGAACCTAACGCCTGCGCGACAGCCCTGTATGGTGATGAATGCGAGGCGTTAGCCAGCAACGCCGCCGACACCGACATCTCCACCGCGCCACCGCCAGACACTAGGCGCGGGTTCAGCACCTGGGAAATACGGTTTATATCACTTTAGGAAAAACCAAATACATAGCTTAACAATTAATATTAAGTTCTGAATGCTCTATATTAACCAAAAATCTACATGTAAATACTGATAACAATTTTGTTTTAAAACTCAACTTCAATTTTCAATGCAAGTCTCCATTGTTCTGGTTTTATTCACGCTATGAAACACTATCTATATTACCATGATACCATAATAAACGCATTCTATCAGCAAATCGGCAGCCTCAAAACCTTGCTACTTCGTAATACTTTCGTACCTAAACTGCAAACAATCGGCCATCTAAAAATCTTGCAATTGCAATACATACCAAATCATACACTATGTAAAGAGTCTTATGTAAACATATAGAGTTGTTCTTACCAAGTTCTTGGCGACATGTAGCGCGTCCTGTAGATTCCTCTCGATTTCGTTGAGGATGTCCTTTGAAGCGCCGCGCAGCAGGATTGTGCACGCCTGCAATTTAATACACAACTTTAAGGCTAGGCACGAACTATATTTTTTTAAATGGGCGGAAATGCTTTGCGGCATAAAATCGCCCCGCAGTTGTTTACAGACTTTTCACGAAAGTTATAGGCGCGCCAAAGACCGCTTTAAAATCGGTTCATCCAACCGCGAGTTCATACAGATCACACTGAGAACCGAGAACCTCCTTTTCTTGGGTCTGTCAAATCACTAAAACCTCCTGAATGTAACGAATACTTTACAGAAATCCGCATCGAACTTGCTTCAACCAAAGCGAAACAATTGCGGACAAACATACATGAATACATAGCATACAAACAGGTCAAACGAAAAACCTCCTTTTTTTTGTCAGTTAAAAATCTTTCACAAATAAACATGTTATTAGCATACCTTAGGATTCTTGCACTCGGTGATGAAAGTGAAGTAGTCGTCCCCAATCTTCTTGATCTCAAACTTGCCGGCTTGAGTGCCCACGTCGGACTCCTTGAGTTCCTCAGTACGGTTGACGATGGTAGCGCCGCACGCTCGCGCCAAACGGTTGTTGTCTGTTTTACGCAGTCTGTCATGTGGGAGAATGGGTAAGTTATTTTATGGTTGACTAGAGGCTGCCTATAAGCGAATTGATACAAGTCGTCGTCATATCTTGGAATTTGGATACAATATAGCCTACTTATGTATGTGTTATTCTGATATTTCAGCCACAATACAGTATTTTCATTAAAATATGTTTAGCAGTTTTAGCGTGACAGAGTTCATCCACATGCCCAAACTTTGACATTTATAATATTTGTAAAAAAAATTGATGCATTTTATAATAATTTTGCCAATAAAAATAAATATTTCCACTTGGCTATGCCATTCCGGAACTTCTGGATAAAAAAATTACATGTTTATCTATTGGAAATACATTTTCTGTTTAAAATTCCAAATATGAAAAAGTATGCATAGTATAATTCAAATAAAGCAAAATATAAAAGAAGATAAATTAAACAATTCCTAACCTCCTAATAGCAGTGATGCCAGCTTTAACGAGATAATGCTGTGCGAGGTCGGAGACTCCCTTCTCAGTGAACACGATGTCAGGTTTGAGAGCGATAATCTCTTCGCACTGACGCTGGACGTGCTCCTCTTCAAGTTGCAGAATCTTTGTGAAGTCCTGGAGGCAAATATGACGTGTTTTAATTACCCATGGTTATAAACAAAGGTTGTAATATCTAAATGGCAATTAATGAACAAATGACCTACATAAAATAATAAGGATTGCAATTGACTTGCAAGCATTCTATTCTAAAAAAAAGTGTTACAATACAACTCTCTTGGTTGCTTAAAAACTTAGATGATAATCTCGAAACATCTAAAATGTATAAATCAGACTCTACACCAGTAATTTAATATTTATCAATGACTAGTGGCTTCTAGCATATGCTTGAATGGTCATTTCTTGAAAATTGAATGTGATCTTAAAATAACATAGCCTAAGTGTTATTCTGTTGTATACAACAACAGTACAATATTGTAGTTTCGTTAAAATCTGTTCAATAGTTTTATGTAAGAGTAATAAACATCCACACATACACCCATCCATCAATCAGTACAAACATTGACATTTATAATATCTGTAGGATTAAACTCATACCTGTTCGCCTTCAATCTCAATATTAGTCTGGCTCTCTCCCTTCTTGTACTCGAGAGGGCAATCCAGCAGGATTATACGTGGGTTCTCAATGTACCGTCTCATCTTAGGGTGGGTGACGTCTTTGTTGATCATCACGCCGTTCAAGACTTTTGATTCTTCAATTGTACCACCGGGGATCTTCTCGATTTTGGCGTAGCTGGAATATGAGTATATTGGCATGTGTTAAAATGAAAAAAGAAAACTGTTATGCATCAAAAATCTTAAATAGTATGGATTGCTGGCACCAATTTATAAACCAGTAACACTCAAAGAGTTTAAAAATAAACATATTATACCCTTACATCATACATACATCATGTTGGTATTAAGTTTTACATTTTATATACAATTTTTCAATTTTTTTTAAACATGTTACATGGAATTTTTAAATCAGTTTTCAGTAGTATAAGAAGCCACATTTCTTGAAAAAGAAATACATAAGAAATATTAGTAGACACTTTTGATGGGATGACTGCATCCGTATCTGGCTACTCTGTCAGCAACAATTAGCCACCTGTGCTAGATCTGTGGGAAATAAAACAGGCTACTAACTATATTAATAGAATGTAACTTACTTCTTTATATCAACTTCAATCCTTCCATTCTCATTGATGGTGACCGTGTTGACAGCGTCCAGAGCAATGTCTACAGCGAGGTCAGCCCAGCGTCCAATGTACTTTGTACCCACACAGGATCGGATCTGAAAGTTGGATTGAAGAATAAAAAATAATAGTGCATAGTAGTGCACAACATAGTTATTCATTGTGAAAGTAAATTTAATAATAAACACTTTATTTGTATTGTATTTCTCTTAATAAACTACTCTGCAGCCAATACTATTCAGTTGTTATTATGAATTGCAATTTTTATATTCATTTGTAAATCAAATATCCATAATCCAGCGTAGCTTCCCTCCTTTAATGTTTTTTTTGGTTCTTTAAATTCTTTATTATGTTTTTTTTATTTTTACTTTGTGACGAATTCAAGTGTAAATTTAATGTTACCTATGAATAAATTATTTTTGATATAAAAAAATATGTTCTATTCTAATGATCTTTACATTAAAATTAATTTATGAATATCCACTTACCACTTCCTTCATCTTGTCTCTGTCATTAAGATCAATTGGTACAGATATTTTCTCCTGTAGCAACTTGACGGCGTCCTCCAAAGCTTGACGGTACTCTCTGATGATGACAGTGGGGTGGATGTTCTGTGCCAGGAACGGTTCTGCTACGGCCAGCATCTCTCCGGCGAGGACTATTACTGAAGTTGTGCCATCTCCTACCTGAAAGCAGAATCATTCGGTAGATGTAAGAAGTTACGATAAATTGATTTGTAACCAAGGAGTTTTAATAGTAAAATTCAGATTAATCAACGGAGAGTTGGATGAAACTATGCTTTGGTAAAAATTAGAGATGCGCCGAATATTCGTTTACTATTCGGTATTCGGCATATTCGGCACCTCAACCGAATATTCGTATTCGGCCGAATATTCGGTTAAAATGACCATTTATTCGTTTATTTTGTTAAATAATAATTTGCTTGATAAAACAAGATTTTAAACTCATATTCAATTATTTTAAACCAAGGAGCAGTTAATCTTATATCCTCATTTTCACATCTAGGTATTACAAGAGTTATTAGGAGATGATAAAATGAAGATAAGTTAATAAGTGACACTTAAAGATAGAATTTAGAAACCTAGACATTCTGCTCTATCTAGTGACAGTCAAAGGCGCTTTTCTTTATAAACTTTACCTATTTGTTGTATGAAAATTAGTGTGAAAGAACAACCGAATAGTTCGGCCGAACTATTCGGTTCGGTCGGGTTTCAAACCGAATAGTATTCGGTATTCGTTATTCGGCAAAACCCATATTCGGCGCATCTCTAGTAAAAATTGTGTTTTTTTCATGATTATGAATTCAATATTGTTTCATTGTAATCAGATAACTTGGGATGTTTATGTTTATACAATATATCTAGACCTGCAAGTTATTCTAATAATTATGAGAGTAAAATGTAACATGCAAAGAATCCTCAACAATCATAACCTCTTCATCTTGTGTTCTGGCAATTTCGATCATGGATTTGGCTGCTGGGTGCTGCACTGTGATCTCCCGGAGGATGCAGTTGCCGTCGTTGGTCATCACGATCCCACCCATGGGGTCCATCAACATCTTCAACATAGCTGACGGACCAAGGCATGTTCGAATAACGTCCGCTATCGTCTAAAATACAAAGAAATTTGCACAATTTTAGGTTGTAAAAGGAAGATTTAGAGATAAATTTTAGTTATAGAGCGTTTTCACTTAATTCCTACCTTTCCAGCGCTGATATTTTCAAGTTGAACCTTCCGGCCGGACTCACGTTTCGTGTTTTGGCCTGCAAGTCAGATGACTAATAAATGAACAGAACATCTCAGAAAAACTATTCGACGTAACGTAAAAACTGAAGAAACTTACTCAACACTAAAATAGGTTGTTGTCCGTACATTTTGTGAAGCTCTAAAAACCTTTTTTTCGATTATTTGAAATAAAGAAATTCAACATGCGCTTTTGATTTCTCACAAGCCTTCGTCTTTTTTTTAAATTGTCAATTATGTTGCCAGCCATCTTCGAAATTTTACCCATAGTCGAAAATGCCGCAATTAAAAAAGCTAATAGAATGATGACAAAAACCACAAATCATTTATTTCGTTGCTTATGTATTATTTTATCTGTAAATTATGCCTTATATGTATTTATGCAATTGAGTAATAAGGTGAAATAACTGAGGAAAAAACAAAATCATGTGATTGCAAATCTATTTAAAATGGCAATACAATCGGCGAAGTTATGGCAATACCAGTATACTTCTGTCAAAATTAATGGGGAACCTTCGTTTCATAGGTCCAGTCAAGGCCTATTTCGTAGGATTTTTTTTTCGTAAAAAATTAAAATTTACTGAAAATAACATTTTGGTAGTCAAAATGATTTCAAATGGGCATTGTTCAATTTTTATGTCCCTCACTTTTTATTTCATAGTTCGATTATATAGAGTATTTTGAGAAACCTGTTTGAATATTATTGAATTTAACTCAGTCTTTCTATTTTTTATAAATTATTTAGATTTTTGAGTAGTCTTTATACGATGACGTCATCAATTTCTTATTATTTTTTTACCTTTGCCTATTTTCACATTTAAAAAAAAAGTTTTGCTTTGACGTTTGACAAATGTCAATTAGTAGTGTCAGTCATAGCATTGTATTGTTTGTCGTGGTCGTAATCGGAATAATTATCTTCGTTTAGTTAAATAACTAAACTTTACACCATTATGAGTGATAACTTTGTAAAAGGTAGAAAATGTGATGATTTTAGAGTATGTGGCATCATGTTGTCATCATAACTTAGCCGAAATAAGGGGAGCAAAGATTTTAATATAAGTAGTTCCCGGATACGAACAACAATTTCGTCTGGGCTATTTTTCGAGTCATTTTTACAAGTAGGAACGAAGCACTCTATAATCCATGGCTATTAAGTGAAATGCTTTGTAAAATAATAGAATATTTGTTAAAAAATCAGATTATATATGTTTGTTTATGTACTTGACACTTTTGACAGTTGTCACACGCATGTAACTTTTTAATGATATGTGAAGGCAAAGGAACTTTTCTCTTCAGCCAAATGATGACGTCATTAAAGGGCAAATAAAAGTCATTTCTTTTTTTACCGTAAAATATTACAACTCGTGATTATAATTTTTTTTTTATGCACTATACTTATGAATAACCCTATTCCTCGAAATGGATTTAATATTAAGACATTTTGAAAAAAATGAACAATCCCCTTAGATTTTACAAAATTCATCCACTGTATGGGGAGCAGTTTTTTCGAGTATTTATTAGTCCATTGATGAAACGAACGTTTCATTGAGTTATGTTGCCATTTTTTAAAACTAGCCTTTCTATATGGATTTAGTAGTTTATAGGCTTTTGCCCAGCAGTGGGACACTGACTGCTAAGTAAGATAAAACATTTTTAGTAGTAGCTTTATATTTTTACCGACTACGGCGAAGCCAAAAGGAAGAGTAATATTTTTTCAGTTGCGCAGTCCAGTAATTAATAGCGCAGTCGCGTTGTTTGTTATTGTCTTACGCTGCGATCTAAATACTTCCCAAGTCCTTCTGTTTTTTTACCTACTTATAATTACGTTTCTAATATAGTTTGGTCTTGGCAGTAAAAAACTTATTAAAACGACAAAAAAATGCATAGAGAGGTGTCGATTTTATTTAAATAGGTAGGTACTTATTAGATAGTTACAATAATTAAGTACAATGAGATTACTTTGTTATTTTTTGGATACAACAGTATTTATACTTTATACAATAAAAATAAATTGGGAAGTTATAACTTTGGCTCGTATGCTACGAGTAGTTTTATTTTTAATGTTTGACTAGACATAAGTAGGTACTTAGGTACATATAGAATTTAAAAGACTAGAATAAAATCTCATATTAATTAATAATATCGTCTTCAACATCAGACGATTCAGCTTTCGTATCTTCACCCTTCTCATCTTTACATTCATCTCTAGATTCTGAATAAAGTTTGTCGTAGACTCGTTTCAAGTTCTTCATAATGTATGAAGTCCCGTTGACTTTCCCAGCTCTAATCACACTGTGGTCGAAATACTTCTCCGGTCCTTCTGTTTCGTTGCCAGACCGAATAGGCACGGAAAATGCAGACACGTGCCTCGGACGCTGTCCAAAATCTCTACCCAATCTTTTATCTAAACCTGACTCCTCTTGTCTCACATCTTGGTTGACATTAGTCTCTATTCCCTCAGCCAAACGCTTCCTATCGTAAATATGTCCAGATACGCGGAGATCTATGAAGAAGTTCAAGGGATCTACTCCGAATTGTGGGTTGTATAACGGTGGATACCACATCGGAGGCGGCGGGGGCAGAATCAAGTTAGACGGCGTGTTTTCTGAAGGTCGCACGCATGGTGATGGTTTCGGCAACTCTTCTGTCCCTACATCAACGAAAGTGGACTGTCGACCTGGCGGCCCGGGGCTATTAGACTTCGTTGGTTCGACTTTAGGCGACGAATTGCGAATCCTAGCTTGCTTCTCCACAGTCAACTCCAATGGAACTTCAGGCCGAGTTTCCTCTTTCTTCTCCTCATCTTTGGGATATTCGCGTCGCCAATCGTTCTCGTTTTCTGCGAAATATTTGTGTGAGCGGCGTTTGAAGCGGCGATGGTAGTGTGGGGGGCGACATCCGTGGCGCGCGTTGACAAAAGAACGCAGCATTTCGCTGAAGAAGAATGCATGGGGTTGTAGTGGTAAAGCGCTATAAAGGTAAGGCGGTGTTGCAGCCAGTAATCTCGATACTAGATCTGTGTTCCTCATCTCGCGAAGCTTCGTCGGAGCATCGGTGGGTGGCTTCTCCTCCACTGAACTCATGTCTGTAACAAAAAATATCGTTTAATGATCATAAACTTTCAAGCAGGTACTTAATATAGAAGCATTAGGTATAAATAATGCTTCTATAGTTTCTCGACAGAAGAGCTTAACAAAATCATTTCGAACGTACAAAAAGTCTTTTTAGTGCGCAATAACATGAGTAACTAAGTACTAAGTATAGGTAGAGTCTATTGTCAACTCTAATTACTCGTCCCTAGCTAACCATACATTATCTTACAGAGCACAAAAAGTATTTCGCAACATCTAAAAAAAGCACGTAAACTAAATAAAAGTATATTTGTGTAGCAGGCTATTAGTAATGCGATTTACGTGTCGCTGTACGTCCGTCTGTCGACATCGATTTTTCAATTCATCGGCGTTTTATTGGCAATTTTCGAGAGTCGAGGCATTACCGCTCACTCCGATATTTCCGATACGGATGCTGCTTTGATACGAAATCCCCTGGTTTCGTATATAAGTATCTAAGCGTGTTTTTTCTTCCTATTAAAAATAATCCTACGCTATGGTGGGTTTGGGAGAGATGCGCGGATTTCATTTCCAAATTTTAAATCGGGAAAACATTTATACAAGATGATTATAGAAGTGGAATTCGATAAATATACAAATTCATCTAGGTACATACCTACTAACCAAAGCTACGAACTGACTACCTATTGAATTACATAATTAAAAATAAAGCTCTACCAAAGCAAAGGCTCTACCTTTTGAAAAACAATAGGTTTTGACAGACAATCACTGCCGATAATGCAATTACTGGAGCAATACCTATTACTTACTTACTAGAGCAGAATGCATCAACCAGTTTTTTGCATCTTTTCTAGGTAGGTACTTTTATTTAATTGGGTAGACACTCGTAATATTCAGATCAATAGGTTTTTAAATTACTTTTAGGTTTGTAGATAAGTACCTATTGAGGTGATGCACTCATCCACGTTTCACATATCTGAGTTAAGTAGGTAGATAAATAGAAGCGCCCTTCACAAATTACCATATGAGCTAGTGAGTTACAAGTGAATGATATCGGATTTGTGACAATAATGTAAAGGGGGTGAAGGGTGAGGTAGAGAGAGGGGTGTTCGTCACAATAAATACAGAGTAGCGTATCTCTATTCAAACAGTTGATGCGGTGGATGGCGGGAAACGGGGAATCTTACAGCGGTGATAGATAGCTACATGACTACATGTGTATGTAGGACTTCACTTTGTGGCAAATGTATGTGATTACCTACATTTAGGTTGGAAAAATTGAGATAAATCTTTGAAGTAAAGGGCTTACCTATGTCTAGGTCTTGTTCCGATTTTTGTGGCTGTAATAAGCTCAACCTACTATATGATGGTTAGTGTTTTATGTAACTGTAGTTACCTATGGGCTTCAATCTCATGACCAAGATGATCCAAGAGTCTTCAACTTCTTCAAATTCCTTTTCTATCATCGATCGAATCAAAAAGTTCAAGAATGGTATTGTCAAAAGTACCTACCTTATTCGATAGTAACAGATAGGCAATGTTATTCATTGTAGGAAATTAGAAATCATGCACATTTTGAAGAACGGCGACAAACAAAAGAAAATCTCAGCAAGGCAAAGAAAAGCAGGCGAAAAATCTCCGAATACAAAATGCGGTAACTTATTCAGTAAAAGCGTCGCTTATTTCTTTTTAAAATGCACACAAAAAATTCAATTAGGCTCGTATCCGTCGGGACGTGTAGATTTTTAGCGGTGAATTTAACTCGAAAGGGGAGAGATGCGACAATTTAAACCTTATGTCCTGGGCTTAAGTGTTGCTAGGTGCGATTGGCGAGGTGCGCGTTAATTTCCATATTAAAACCGTCACAAAGGAAGATTTCAAAAACCGACGTGGGGTGGGAAAAGAGCAAGTGAGATGCATGAACTGTTAAGCTGGGTTGGATGCGCAACATTTCATTATTTTCTTTTTAAAATATTGTCTACGACGACAAAGAACGTAGCATCTACTATGCCTAAGTACCTACTAAAGTCTACGAGAACACTACAAAAACTTTTTTAACTTAAGTTTAAGTAGATAAACTTATTTACATACTTAATCCTATAATTATTGTTTTTATCAAAATCGTAACTTAAGATGAAAGTCCTCTAACTCTTCTTATGATTATGACAGCGTATTTTAAAAAATATTTTTTTTAAGAATAGCCTTCGCAATCTTTTGTATTTAGACTTATTTATTATTACCGATTAAAAAGTTATGTTCCTATCGAAACTGAATGCACTCCATGTCCACTCCAAGTGTCTAATCTAACCATATAAGTAATAAGTTACCTAAATCTAGACTTCAACATTACCTTTGACGATCCCTTTTAATTTAAGCCAAACCAAACCGCCATGCGCCACATCCAATTTTCCGTCCTCAACCAACCGCAAACAATATTGCGCGGAGATACCGTCGGCTATGATAATCGCGTCAAAACGCACGTGAAGTACCTACTGGAGGGAGGCACCCCCCTTAGGGAGTAGGGGGGATAAGTCGGAGCCGGTTTAAAACCTACCCGCGATTATCCAACTGAGTGTACTTTGAGGCAAGACATGTTTGCTATTCCGTGGAGTGGTGTTGAGTGAATGTTGGTCTTGGAATGGGTTTGGTTAAAGATGAAGGAATTGAGATTGAGATATGTCTTCTTATAGGTGAGGCAATTATGCAATGGATGTTGGAATAAGAAGTTCACTTTTTGCAACTTATGTTAGGTACTGCATAGTTCTTATTTAGGTACCTAAGTATACATTATTGTAAACAAATAAAATAGTTCAACATATCAAAATAAACTCTAATTGAGTTTAGTAAAGTTGGGTTTCTTTTAAAAGTAGTAAAGTGCCTGGAAAAAAGGATGGAAGGAAGTAGATACGTACCTACCTACCTATTTAGATGTATAGGTACGTAGGTACCCACATATAGTACCCAGGGATAAAAATAAAACATTTCCTTTTTGTAAAGCTTGAACGAAAAAATATCTATCTGCGTTCGTTATTTAACATTTTCCATTTTTATTTCAATATCCGGAACGTAGATATTGGTTTCAGTTAAAAAACTGAGCAAAGCAAATCCGTGGCTATACCTACTCGTATTCAAATATGGACGGTATGACAGGAAATACGAAATCGGATCAAACAAAATAATTGGAGCGTCTATTTCGCCGGCAAACAAATTCGTTTTGATTTTTTGTTGGCTGCATACAGCGGTAGGGTTACCATAATCGAGATAGTTTTCGGATAAAAATATCTACCTACGCAAGTAAGTGGTTTCACTTTTCTGCTTCTTATTCTTTTTTTGTTACCTAAAGCAAGTAATTTCTCTTGAAACACCTTAGGCAAATATAGATAGGTAGTGTATTTTCGCGAATAACGACAATCATAATGCTGACGTAAAGCAACGTCATTCTATTACAGAATGACGTAATGATTCGCTTCATACACATTCATCAGTTGCCTCATACATGCACGTCGGAGTAGGCATATCTTTAAAATCCACACAAACCCAACCGTACGGCAACCCTAGGTACAACCTAGCCTAGTACATCAGCTTACAGATCCGTCACAACTTTTGTGCACAAATGAAACAAAACTACGCTGCGAGCGAATGACTGACATGGGCTTTTAGTTGGAAATATGAATCTGCTTTTACTTCTACTGCGCCTACGGGATATAGATGAATTGTAGAGCGAGCCGGATTTTGAATTTCGATTACGGTTTAAATTTTTCTTGTTCGATTTTTCAATTGGAGGTAGGTACTAAAATGCTAAAACTTAGGTAAGCATTGATTCCAGTGCAACATGGGATTGACACAAGGATTGACTTATAAATATTTATGTTTACATATTCTACTCGTTTATTATAAACAACCATTTTCCTAATTAGACAATAAGGAAGCCTATAAGTAGGTAACAACCACAACTATTAATCAATATTTTTTTTACCTAAAATGTATTTGCAGATTCTTCTTAAACATATGTGGAGTTCCAACGTTCAAATATGAATGAAACAAAAGTAAAAACAATACAAAAACGGGTAAAACGGTTGAGTGACCATTGGCAGTATGGCTCACGGCTCAGTGCCCAGTGCGCATCGGACTAGAAATATGAATGAATCGAGCCAATTTCCTAACGAGATCCATCAGATTGTATCGCTTGGAACGAACGAATGAGTAAACCAATGATATTTGAACGAATGGATTGGTAGGATGATTTTATTACCTAAATTCGTCAAATTTCTTGCCACCCTAGTGATTTTCATATACTTAATTCATGTAGGTAGGTAATACTTAGTTTGTTTTAATACCCAAACAGGATGCAATCAATTATTGCAAATTTTAGGAGCATTAATCAGAAATTGATTCGGCGGCTTGCAAATCAACAAACAAGGATATTATGATACAATGCGCGATAGTAAATAATACAAATCAGAAACTATTTCAAACTCAGTCTATCACCTCACCCTGCTTGTAGATAGATGCACCGGACATCCATCCGGAAAAAAACGGCTGCCATATTTTTCTTACGGATGGTTGTCCGGTGACTCACACGTCCGTTTTAAACCATACACCACCGCGTAACGGACAACGGGCCGTTGTCCGGAAAAGACGGACGTCTACAAGCGCTTAGACTCATATCAGTCAAACAGAGACAAAAATAATACCCGACGGATATAATCGACCGCCGATCACTGCACCTACATACCTAGATACCTAATAAGTAGGTACTGTATACCCCACGACATTTCAATTATTCAACTCAAAACGTAGGTACTCAAAGCTTTAAGTAAACACATATTAATGAGCGAGCGTCTTCAATGTTCGTAATTAACAAAACGTTGTCATTAAAACGATATGTTTAATGTTTCCCTTCATAATTTGTGGTTAGGAAGAGAGGGATTGACGCGACATTATCTCTGACTCGATAGTAACATAATGTACCTAAACAAAATAGAAAAGCAGGAAAAATACTTAAAGTTGTCTATGTAAACAGCGATAGTTAAAACCCTATAATATAGATAGGGCCCATACCTACAATTAAATCTCTAAATAAGGGAAAAGAAATGTGAGGTGAAAGATATAATTTTGTATTAATTTTGAATCAAATATACTTACTTAATTTAGCTATAAATAGCAAATATACTTTTGTGGTAGGTATATTCATAGTACTCTTTTGAAGTGATTCCTCCCTCAAAGAGAACCTAATAATAATAAAAGCGTTATCGCATCGCTACACAATGCCATATTGTCGTTTACATTCCGTCAAAGTAGGCTACATTGATCTACGAAACATATTTTGTGAAGGTAAAGATAACTACCTGGAATAAAAATTACAGAAAATAATAAAGGAAAATGATGAGGATTTTTCATTTTGCTAAACGAACAAAAGAGATTCTATATTTTCTTGTTATAATTTTTAAAAACTTAACACTAAGGAGATCAAATATCTTTATTTGAAATTCGAAACTGGCTGTAATGTATCAAAAAGTCGAAGAAACTGCCATTTAAAAATAAATACTTTTTTCTTTTCGAATAAGTTAATAGCGATGTAAAAAAATTTTTCGCGTTTTGTAGCCAGCAACATGTCATGGAAATATGAAAGGAGATTGCGCTCACGATATTGAAACTTTTTAGTAGCTCGGGCATCCTTTATTCAGTGCAGGCGTAGCGCGGTTTCTTTGTGTCGTAGGCAATAAAGGTACTACGTTGCTACGGCGTAGACAGAGTTGCTACGAGATATGCTTGTGAGAGGCAATCTCCTTTTGTACGAAAGGTAATGGAATTGCGTTTGTACGGATTTTTATAATGTTTTTTATTGTAACAAAAGTTATTTTATTAAAGTATCTGGTAAATAACTAAACAAAATCGCGTTATTTAGAAAACTAGTATTTTAAGAGCTCACAAAAAGAGCTCTATGAGTCCAGAATAAGATATGTTTTACATGAGTATCCAAACATCAAATCGGTTCGTGTTATGTAAATACTGAGTGGATTTGCGTGTCGAGTCGGCTGACATCGATACCTATTCCCAGATAGACGAATACGGTAGAAAAACACGACTGATAGAGTGATAGGTTTTAGAAAAGAGTTACTTTGATTTTAAGGGTGAATTTGTTTGCTATCGTAAACCTAATGTGATAGTAACTAAGTTGTTATACTTATAAATGATAACGTTTATAGAGTTTGTGATATAATGTAGGTACTTAGCATGTTTCAGTTTTCAATTAAAATACTTTGACTTTAAATAGGCAACTTGTCAAAATAATTATATGCTAATTATAAGTTAAGTAATTTATTAATCTCGCTATCAAATATTTTGTTTATTAGAATAAAATGATGACTTCAAATTTAGTATGATCCTTTTTTTTTCAAACGTACGACGATCCCGAAAAGTACGTACTTCGACATTTATGAGCACTTTTATGATGAGCAAATTTAGATTTTCAAACAAAATTATATTATTTTAAAAATCTGTAACATTACGTAACAGGTAAAGCAACCGCAATGCAATCTAGAACTAGTTTCTACGGAAGTCCTAGCCTACGTTAGTCCTACTTGAAGTACTTCCACACAATAGCAAACTGTATGCACTAAAGCGTCACTCGAGATGCATTGTCTAAAATGCAATCAGCGTGTAACGAACGTAGACGAAGATCCTCAGACTTAATCCGATAACGGTGACGGCAAACTATAAGGTTTTAGTTTACTTAGGATGAGGAATATCTAGACTAGGCTATCTAAGTACCTATAGGGAGATTCGTAAAGACTGGGTTTGTGAACTAACAATTTTTAACAATAATATTTTGTTGACATTGATTTCCAAAAATCAATAAATACAGATAGCCTATACTAAATTACAGGACAGCGTCCGCAGACGATTCGACGGAGAAGAATGGGAGAGGCTTTTGGGCGAAATAAGATAAAAAAGAGGGATTACATTTTCACCTCACTACTAGTTTCACCTCGCTAGCGGTAGACCACATCTTTAATCTAAAGGCGACTGTACATTTCTGTTCTGCTTCAAGCAGCTGAGCCCCGACCGCTTGAAGCAATCCGTGTGCGGCCGACTTAAAATATCATCCACTAGAATGCTACACACCATGCCAGCCTTTAGTTTCAATCCCAATTGAATTAGTTGAAATAAACAATGGATTTTATGAAACTCAGACCTCATTACCACCTCGGGCCGTAGTACTTAACTGGCGTAGGACCTCCATATCTCAGATCAAAAATATCATTCACTTGAGCTACACACCATGCCAGCCTTCCTTTTCCAATCCCCATTGAATGAGCCATCCACCGTCCACACGAGTCGACATAAACAATAGACTGTAGTGTCCAGTCTGTGTTTCCCGCGCTTCTTTTGTCTCCCATGATGGTGGGTTCTAGCTTTAGGGATCCGCGAGCCGAAGGGTGGAATATAAAAGAGTGAAACGGATTTGTGTTTTTTTTGGTTTGGTAAACCTGATACGTAGGTATTTGAGTGGGTAGGCAGTCACAGTTTACGAAAGATATATTTATGATATCGCAACGAAATCGAGTTACAAGAGCTTAATTTAATTTAGAATGGCTACTTAAGCTAGTAGTTGCCTAGATACTTGCTCAATAGTTCAAATAAAATAATTATTTAGATTAGTTAAATCTAAAACTTGAACCTTTACGTGAAAAAGAATATAAATGTAATATAACATCAACTCCATACTTATAACTTAAAATATACACATTTTTCACACCCATTCTAAATGTCCTCAGGCGTAACTCTCGAAGAATTAAATGAGTGTGATATTATCACACTGCGGGAGATGAAACCACAATGGCGAAACACGCAAATAATTTAGGACTTTTATATTTGATAGGTAAAGGTATCTTTGTAATTTTCGGAGATGGGTCTATTTTTTAAAATTTATTTCTACTTTAGTTTTTAGAATTGCAAGCCTTTTATCGATGTCAGACTCTGTTACAGTTTTTATTATTTAAAAATTGTTCATGGTACTCCCACTCCGTGGCACTCCGTGGCATCCGTTTTATTCAGTATAATTTAACAGGTTATGGGCCCAGCACGCTTCCTCTTTATCACCTTTATTATTTAATGTTGTTGATAAATGCCTCCTATTTTACATTTCCTTGTAATAGATAAGTAGTTACAATTAAAAAATAGAAGGAACCGAAGAATTTAGTCTCTGGCACCTCCTCGTAATACTGCATAATATTATGAACTAAGTTTTCGCTACTTTATTATTCAATCACAAGATACCATATAATTCTTACTTGTGGGACGAGTCACTGAGATATGAATTATAGGTGTGTGTGTATGTGTGGGTGTGAAGTGATTCACATTCACTCTCGCGGGGGATCATTTAGACGCAATCGTATTGTACTCCGACGGTTACCGTGGAGCTGTGAAATCCATTCTGTTTAAATAATATGGCGTTCTTTCTTCAAATACTATCTTTTTTATTGTATAGTCTTTCCGTAGCAGGACAAAAGTGGTTTGTTGGAGTAAGATTTTTAAAACTTTCGTTCTAATGACTGATACCGATATCCTTTTCTCAACTGTCGTATTTCTTTTCAATTCGATCGTCGTTAATATTTTCTTCTACTACCACCCATACACTATTTGTTATACTAGAAGTTATACTAAGTACTAGTTATACTAGAAGATACTTTTCAATTAAATTCATATTAACCGTATAAATCAAATCAAAGTTCCAAAATTAATAAGAAAGCGCGTACAAAATTTCGTAGCTCCGTCGTAGCACCCTCGTAGACGTCTCGTAGCGCATCAAACAAGGGCTCCAGTCTACACAAGTGCCATTACGATTTGATGGCATGATTTACATACAACTTCATACAATAGCGAATTCACTCACTCTATCTGTACGTGTCTGTATCTCGTGACAGATTTAATCATTGCTTATTCAATGCTTATTTGTAGAACTTTGCTTTTGGGTTGGATCTTATGTAGGTTATCTTTAGGTTCTGAATCCAATTTATTTGATTGTTATTCAAATTAATTTCTGATATTCTTAAATAAGTCAGCCACAATATAGAGTAGGTAGGTATGTATCTATTTTTACAGTTCAATAAGAAATAAAGGATTAATATGTGTAGTTGTCTCTGTCTACCCCTATGGGAGCGAAGCGTGATAGACATGTATGTAAAAAAAGGACTGAACAGTGTCGGGATAAAAGTCCTTTCATAAGGTAGCAATCTACGATAAAATTAAACAGCTTTCCAGTACCAAGCAAACACGTCAAACTTCCGAAAAACAATAACGGAATAACTCAGCATAATATCCATTTAAAATCTATCAGGGAGAAACCGCTTTTAATTCTTGCTTGAAAATTAGCTGTTCATTCAAACAATGGGGACACCCGGGACGGATGACAATCTGGATACCTCAAATCTCATCTTCAAATATCTCGGGTAAATCTTAATCCAACCCACCCCGCTCTCCCTCGGCTTTTGTCTGCTGTTGCGGCTCTCAAACTTTTAGGGTGGTTCGTTTGGTTTTAAAGAAAATAAATCTTTAACACCCATTGCTTCATACTTTGATTCCCTGTGCATATCTCCAGACTAAATTTTTATTTGTGAGGGCCATGAACTATATCTAAGAATAAATCACAAACATCCAGACCAAAACAGATATTTAAAGTATTTTTTAAGTTGACAAACACAAAGAAGTCGTCGCAGTAGTTGATCATTTAGCTAAACTTTAAAATTCTGTTCGCAACATAATGGACTTTAGAATAAGTAGATGCCTCGAGAGATTTAAACAAGCGGACACAATACCACATCAAAATTACTTCGTAATACTTAACATTCAACAAAGTATTGTTAACTGAAGGTTGCCTTACAAAAATCATCTTCAAATCAAATGAACAAATTAATCAACAGAATTCTTATTACGAAAACCTTACACCTAACATTTGAGAACCACAAGCCAGCTAATAACGCGATTGTAAGTCACTGCCAGACATCTAGAAATTAATGTAATGGACGGAACTGAAGACAATTTACCTAAGTCCTCCGGCTACACCCACTTGAAACATGACGTATGGAAGATTAAGTAATTGTCAGCATCATAGTTGGCTTTGAATTTAATTGATTTATGAGAAGGTTGGCATAGTTTCTCTAGTTTTGAATTATTTTGATGAGATGAGTATGAAAACACTTTAATATGAATCTTTGGACTTTTCACACTTGTTTCATGTTCGTTGGTCTGTCAAAGATTATACATACCTAAATACATATGTGTCACGCTTCTTCCCCATCAGGGTAGGTTTTTATAACTTAGTAGCAAAGTCTGCAAGATTACTGATAGCTTTTGATGAAAATTGCATAAATGTTGGTTAAATATTTCGATAAAATAAGGAACTAGACTAAACAAAACCTCAAAACAAAAGGCTTTAAAAATTTCGCCAAAAATAATCCATCCCGCAGGCAACCCTCTACAAAATACTTCTTTGAAATACCAACAAAAACTGCGGACAACCGCTTACATCCCCAATCCATACTTGTTGATTCCCCGCAAGAAATCAACCCTACCGGGAACACGGACTCAACAATTTATTGCCAAGTCATAAATATTAAAAAGTTGGTCGCATAAATTCGGGTAAAGCCGCGCGGTAATAATAACTTGACGCGGCTGTCGTCATATGCTAAAGTAATATTGCTTGGAAAGGAAAACGTAAGATTTATGGAAAGGCAGGTGTAGGTGATATTCAATCTGGAATAACGGTTTAGGGCGCCGTCTCTAAAAAGGCTTTAAGACAATTATTTCTTGAAAGAAAAGTAGGAAACAAACACTATATGTAGGTACTAGTACATAATGCAGTATCGTAACATCATAAACCGACCTCCTTATCCCAACTTTCTTATAATTCCACATGTTAAAAAGAGAAGGTATTAATGAGATTTATTAATATGTAAGTATACGTATGTATGTTCTCGAAATTATGATGCCTGAATCTAGACAGACTGAATATTAGGTAGGTAGGTTCCTATCTACTTACGTAGCACTGGTAGCGGTTGCTTAGCTATGTAAATCTCCATCGCAATAAGAATAAAAGCCGTCAATAACTCGGCAAACATTAATCAGCAGGATTACAAGAGCCACAGGAGATGTCTAATAAAAGCGTAACCAGAGACTGCAAACAAAAATTCAATCCCAAAATTGTGGTGTACAAAAGAAGCCATTAGACTAACTTCACGGGAGGTCCAAACTGGATGGGGTAAGCAAGGAAAAATTGGAGTAAGTTTTAGGTACCGAATCACGACTTTAGTGGGTAAAAACTGCAATTTGATATAAGGCTTGTAGGCAGAGCTGTCAATCCAGAAGAACTAGTATTATAGGACCTTTGAAATAATTAGATACCAGATTTAGGTAATATGTACTTGCTTAAAAGTTAAAAACCATGAAAATATTCCTTAAACAAGGCTCTTAATAAGGCTATCTGGGCAGTCCTATCTTGAATTTAATGAGAATTTTCCAGTCTTAAAAATATTTTTTATAGACATAGGTTTAATTACTGGAAAAAGCTTGCTCCTATTGCAAATCTTTCCTCAATATAAAACACCCAGTAAAATCTCCATGGAAATCAGCTAAGGCGACTTTTGATTAATTAGCGCTATTCTTTCGCGAGACGACAGGAAACGTCGCCATTAATCCGCAGAAACAATATGGCCGTCGCCCGCCATTTTATTGAGATATATCCGGTTGCTTGAGGGATAAACTTGGTGGCCGAAAATTATAATAACAAAAGATATATTTGAGTAATTAATTTCTTATTTTGATTGAGATTAGGGCATTTACTGCGACAAAATCTTGACTATTTTTTCGACGTTTTAAGTCACAAAAAAAAATAAAGTAGGTACTTAAGGTTATCTAAGTTAGAAACCTAGATAATACCAAACCTTTGAACAAATCATCTGATGCAAAACTCTTCAATTTAATAGATATCGATATTAACATGTATTTTCGTGACTCATTAAAAAGTTAACCATAGCTACAAATAACAAGAATAGAAAGTATGCCTAGTATTCCATTAACCAGATAAAGAAACAAAGTGATCAAATGTCGATATCCCAATCAAATGCAAATTCAAACAGTAATCTCAAATGAAACATCGCAAAGCCGAGTTTTATTTGTTTGAAAAGACGTTCCACTGCGGGAAGCAAGGGGAAACCGTTTAATTGGATTATTCTGTTCAGTGAAAACCATATTGCTTTTTTCTCTTTTAATACTCTTCACCTAACTTAATTATTCAAAGACATCTTTAAGAAAGGATTTTAGAGACACGACTCGAACAGCTCTTGCTTGTCTCTACATCTAAGTAAGAAGTTTTCCAAAAAAGCTATTTTTATTTTATCACGGAGTGTTACTAAACACTTTGATTTTTAAAACGGTAGTTACTTAGATAAAATCAAATACAAGCAATTAGGTATCCACACAGTACCTCCCTTTCTTAGTTACGACGGTGGCTACGATGGTAATCATCATGAGATACTTCGTATACTTGCACAACTGTCTACCAGACGTTCCTCTTTTAAGACCAAAAAGATATCGTTTTAACGTCGCTATTAATCCCCAGAATACTTCACTAAGTAGACACCACCGTCTTGGCTCCGAATGCTAATTAATGCGAGTTTCCGTATCGGTTTTATTGTCGTCTAATTGTTTTTAAAACAACCCTTTCTAATTTACGTTCGTTGAGGAAATTCTGAGGGGTGATTATTAATTGAAATTTTGTTTCGTTGATTTTAAAGGCAGTTTTTAACTAATTCTCTGTAGAGAAACTTGATTAATGAATAAGGACGAATGTTGAGTTGGCAACTCTTTGATTATTAGGTTTTTACTAAGCTATAATGTCGGATATACTTAGGTATAAGTATGGTGTATTTTACTACTCTGTAAAAAAAGGTAATGGATGATATTTACAAGTAGGTAAATAACGTAGATGCCTACATTGTACGTAGCTAAGTAGTTAACCCTAAGGATTCCTAACTGTCACACGCATGTGGTGCATTCACACAACTCCACACACAGTTGCATTTCCGTGTAATTACATTTTTTATACAGAGCTGGATCGAGAGTATAGGTTCTTTATTATTCCAATCTAAATTTTGGGAGCAATACAAGGACCGAACTGGATAGATTAGTTAGGTTAGGTGAGATTACCTAGAATCTGGTGGATAGACTCTACAGAAAAGTACCGTCGTTTTAATACATGATCTACTTATCTATGGAATAAATCATGAACTACCTGCTCTACATAGGTTTTAATTTTCACTTTTTTAAGCAGTCTGATGATTCATAAGTATGTACCTATATCTTGCTTTTTACTGCTTTAAATCCTTGTGCAATGTAGAGTATAATAATTGTATTGTAACTTTTAGTTTCAAATCGGTATAATTTAATCTTGGCGCGACGATGTGGAAGCATAGGTACGTGGCAAACTGGCCCGATGTTACCGGGGATAAGGAAAGATCGCAGGATGCCGGTTAGTTAGGCTTATGCTGCAGTGGGATCTACCAGGCTATTACAAAAAAAAATCTTACTTGCCGAAACCTGCTTCTCAATCCACCCCTGATACATCCCCGCTCACATGCCCCGAATCAAATTATCGGTTGGAACAAAACCGCTAAAAAGCGGGGGAGTGTGCAGTAATGATATTACTGGCTCGTAACCTCATATTAAATGTCGTCGGGGTGCCACGGACGAGGACAACCACGATCATAAGGGTGACAGGGGTAAATGAGGACTTATGCAGTTTTTAATACGGAAATCACTGTAGGTATAACGCTATAGATAAGTGTTCGACAAGTTATTTCCTATCAATCAATCAAAACTATCTTACACGCGTCTTACACGAAAACACACGCGTACGTACCTACACACATGTAGGATATGAAAGTCTATTTCCAGAAAGTTTCATTACGAATAACCCAATAAATAACTTTGGCGTAGACATGAAACAAGCAGGTAGGTACTTAGGTACCTATCAATCAATTAACCTTACCACGTTCTTACTTAGACGTGCCTAGACGGCGGCGGCGGCGTGTTGAGACTTGAGATGTTCTTATTTCTCTAGTGGAACCTATTCCTTATGAGAGGAAGGTACAATAAAATCATGAATACTTACTTAGGCCTAGCTACAAGAATCTACCCTACTCACACTTCTCTATCTATCAACACATTATCGCACTGCATTCAAATAAGTATTGCCCTCTATGCACTGTAGCGGTTTGGCATTTTTGTGGCCACGACAATAATACCGGAACGGATTGCCATAGCGGATGTCTCCCCGAAGTCATGGCAATTGCTGCGATGGTGACATTTATGCAGAATGTTTAGGTACCTACAAATACGAAGGGTATCATACATAATTTTGGTTAGAATTGGAAAACAATGAATTCAATGTCTGAAGAAGACACCACGTAATAAGTAGATCCAAGGTAAGTAAATTGTTTTTTATGGAACACATTTTCTCTTATTTATTTTTAAACTGGCAACATTTTATAAAGTTTTTAAAAAAGTTGTTTTAATTTCATCCCTGCAAAAAGACTTTATTTAAACTCTTTATTTTTTAATAACAGTTGAGATCGCGATGGAAATAAGAGATTAAGAATTATCAGCCCTATATTCAAGTTCTCCGATTACACAATGATTGACACCTCAATGCCGGGGTCGCATACATTGGGGTAGACATCAAAACTAGAGGGTGCTTGCATGGGTGCATTCATTAAAAACGATCAAACAAGATTTTGCGATTTGCGAACTACACAGGTAAAGTGATATGTTCGTGATGATTCTGATTAAAATGCTATTTGGCGAAGCTTATCTATTTGTATGAATCAGTAGGTAATTAAGTAGATATTAATTTTGAATTAAAAACGATAATATTACTTTAATTGCCTGACCATTTTTACGAACTCAACAATAAACAAAAGACGACCAAACTTTGCCTTGCCGAACCACTCGGGAAAATGAGAAAAATTAAAAAGTAATAAAAACACAAATGAGGTGCTTTCAATCATCGCTGTGACAACACCGCGGTGGGGGGTGGCGGGGGATGACGTCACATGAGATTAAAAAGTTTGACGGCTCTCCCACGGAAATTAGCATTTCACTGCGAGCCTCATTTGCATGCGGCTGATCTAATTTTTATCTTTGTTGTTTTTAACGCGCTCGAGAATCCGTTTGACGTTGAAAATTAATCATTTTCTGTTAAAATGCTACCTAGGTAAGTACATAAAATACTTATTATCTCTCATTAGATGCGTATTTAAACAGAGAAACTCTAGTACCTAGTATGAGAATGTACCCACTAGAGGTGGGCCGAGTACTCGGTTAATACTCGGTACTCGGCGTACTCGGCACCTTTTTCACTACTCGTAATCGGCCGAATAACTCGGTTAAAATGCCGAGTACTCGGTGCAAATAAATCTACCTTGAGCACTTGGTCTGCTTGGTAGATCATAGTCTTAATTCCTTCTTATGGTACATATTGACGCCTTTGCCCAGCTGGAGATATTTAATAAGCTGCTAATATCATAATTGTTTAGGAGAAAATTTTAAATACAGTGTTTTTTCAAAAATGTTTTGCCATTTAACGCTTGCGGATTATTGTTTTCATTACGAATAAATAGTGGGGTGCGGAGTGAGGGTCTCAACACCGTTAACACTACTCGCTCCTAAACTTATTCGCTTGCAATTCTACCTACTTCAAATACACCGAGTAACTCGGCCGAGTACTCGGCTCGGTAAACTTTAAACCGAGTTATACTCGGTACTCGGTTATTCGGTAAAACTGGTACTCGGCCCATCACTAGTACCCACCTATTTATGAAAAAGTTTACCGAGCTTCGTAAGTACGTACCCGTTAGAAAATCTCGCTTTTAAAAAATATTTTGAAGAGACGACACTTTATGAATTTTAAAAGCTTTATGAAAAAAATTGTCCTTTTAGGTAAGTAGATATTTTCCGTTTAAAAGGACAGAATGTTTTAGATTTTAAACTCTAGAGCCCGCATACCTAAATATCACAGCCCGCATAGGTACCTAGGTATCACAGGTTTTTTTCAATTAGCCGATAGTTTAGTTTATAGGTAGGAGACAGGACAAGCAAAATTTTATAAGTAGAATTGATTAATTTTACTGCCACAGCCGCTTCTAAAAAAGGCGAAAGGACATCTTTAAGGAAGGCATAAGTCCAACAATTGAACTCCTAAGGCTCCTACCAATCACTACCAAGTATATGAATCAACATTACATTAAATACCTCCCGATTACCATGCGACACAACCGATTGAATTGCACCTCTCACTGGCCACGAATGCTTACCGCGATAGAGAGAGCGCATTCAACTGTCGCTAAATAATTTAATTGTGCACTTCCCTCGCTTACCGCTGCACTTCAATATCTACGTTTTATACTTTTTAAGTTACCGCAGGGCGCAGACAGATTTTTCTGCTTCTATTATACTTATAGGTAAGTACTTACATGATAGCAGATTTTAGTTCTTATGTAAGCGGTATTTCCAACTTAAAGTTAAGTGACTTTTGTAAAAAAAATAGTTTGGTAATCTAAGTTAAATAAAGAATAAAGATAACTTAAGTCGGTCTCTCTGTCTAGTCTCAACATAATTTATAAAAAAGTTAATTACCTTACCTACCTAAGTAAGTAGGAACTAAGTACTTAAGTGCTAACCTCTTAGCTACAAAAGTCACTTATCTATTTGGTAGATAAAATTAAGGTGTTTGTAGCCTGTATAAGCTAAGGTCATTAAAGTATAGGTATGTATAAAATGCTGCACCATTTTTAGGGTTCCGTACCTCAAAAGGAAAAAACGGAACCCTTATAGGATCACTTTGTTGTCCGTCTGTCCGTCTGTCAAGACCCTTTTTCTCAGGAACGCGTAGAGGTATGAAGCTGAAATTTATATCAATTACTCAGGTCTACTGTCCCTTGAAGCTGTGAAAAAATCAAACTTCTAAGCCAACGCAATCAAAAGATACAGCCATTTATGCCGCAAATTTTCGACACTTGCAAGGGAATCAAAACCTACAGGGTGCTTCCCGTGAACTCAGAATCTTGAAATTTGGTACGAAGCAACGTCTTATAGCATAGATAAAGGAAAAATTACGAAAACCATAAATTTTTAGTTACATCACAAAATATATATTTTTTTAATAATCTTAAACTTACTACCCATTTCCTCATAAACGCGTAGAGGTATTAAATTGAAATTCATACCAAATACTCAGGTCTATAATACCTTTAAGCTGTAGCAAAATCAAACTTCTATGTCAACGCAATCAAAAGAAACAGCAATTTAAGCTGCATATTTTGAAACTCGCAAGTACTTGCAAGGGAATCAAAACCTAAAGGGTACTTCCAGTCGACCTTGAATCTTGAAATTTGGCATGAAGCAACGTTTTATACCACACATAGAGGAAAAATTCCGAAAACCTTAAATTTTTAGTTACATTACAAAATATATATTTTTTAATAAATATAAACTTATTACTTTTTTCCTCATGAACGCGTAGAGCTATCAAGTTGAAATTCATATCAAATACTTAGATCTAATTGCCTTTAACCCGTGAAAAAAAAAATTATAAGTCAACCCGAAAACGCAAAACGCAAAAGTACAACCATTGATACCGCATATTTTGAAACTCGCAACTACACGCAAGGGAATTAAAACCTAAAGACCACTTCCCGTTGACATAGAATCTCGAAATTTGGTAAGAAGCAATAGCTTACAGCACAGGTAACAGAAAAATTCCGAAAAGCTTAAAATTTTAAGTAGTTATACCACCAAAAAAATTGTGATTGTAAACATAATTGTAGTTACAGCAATGACCGCGAGTTATTATACTATGTATGGGGAGGGCGACATTTTTCAAACGGCAAAGACGACGTCACTCATCGTCATTCAATCCCGATGTTTTGGTGAATGTAGCTGTAGAATCTAAATGCGTCCTAACTGCTTAAAGTGTTATACTTATAATTAAATTCAATGACATTATTATATTTCTTATTGTTGGTTATTATCAGACAGCTTGCTTGTATTGTTTCTACTGGCGAAGTTTGATGGGACGCTGGTGGCACGGGTGGCACGCGGGGCTATTCACACCTTTTTCAGTCACCATTTACAGGTCTGGTTCAAATTTAATACTTAATTAATATTTTTGAACCAGATTTCTAAATAGTGACTAAAAAACTTAGTAAATAAATAACTTTAATAAAAGAACTTTCGCAAGTCTGCTGCAAGGCTAGTATAAGTGTTTCAGTTATATTATAGATAAATGATATGTGTTAATATAAAATAAAGGATTACTTAAACGATAAAGAGATCTTTGTCTTAAATTTATGCTCCTCCATCTTTCCCCATTGTAATGTTATGAATTTCATTTTGCAATAAAAATACCATAGTTATGACTCGATTGTCGTAATGAACGAACTTTGTAAACCTTGCAGGTTTGTACGGAACCCTCGGTGCGCGAGTCCGACTCGCACTTGGCCGGTTTTTATTACTAATCCTACTTTTTAGTAGATTTGAATCATAATTAAGTAACTACTATGTGTTTATACCAAGTAAGTTATTATAATTTTAAAAACACTTATCTTTTTTGCGTTCTGAAACTTTATGATTAAGTATCTATTAAAACAAAAAGTTTTGAAACATTAGTTTAGTAAGTTTCACAAGTCTACAAATTAATCAGTACGTAATGCACTTTCTATAAGCTCTACATTTTTCTTTAGATTAATCAAAATAATAAATTGATCAAGCGTCGGACATACCTGCTTCCGAAGAGCTAGCCCCAAACTCGTAAACTAAACCACGACCACTGCAGCACGGTGCTTTCTCCCCAACTGTCAACTACACACTGACTTCCTTCTGTCATTTCCACCGAAGCCGCCCAGTTGAGTGGGCGGGGCTTCAGCTGGGCGTGGCTAAATCAACAAATCAGAATGTCTCTTTAGGTACTTCTTTTCTTAAAACGCCAAGGAGTGGATGGTCAGCCGGCTTAAGTGGGCAATCCTAGTAAACTATGGATAGAGTCGCGGGGAGGTAAATCCGGGAGAAAATCGCAGCTCTATGTAGGTAGGCACCTATACCTTACCTAAACAAACTATACTACCGTCTGATAAGTACAGTAGGTACCTACATAACCACATGACATAACCGTAGTACATACCCACTTACTTTAGTAGATACCTAGATAAATACCTACCTTCTACTTTTATTTTATCATAAACATAAATATAAACATGTTATGAAAAATAAAAACGAAAATAAGCATTAAGTACCTAGGTAAGATTATACTAGTAGGTAGGTAGGGTAAACTTGCTTAATTCGTACCTGCGCTTAATTCGTACCTCGCCTATATCTCGACTCTGGTAATAGCTAGAAACGTCTATTCTAGGCAAAAAATGTAACTAACAGTCGGCCAAATTACCACCAAAAAAATTACCGCCGATGGGCTGCTCTTGTAAAAATTATTAAAAAAATAATAATTTTTCAACTTTTCACGTAATATTTTTATACATTTCGTAAGAACATTACACAAGCTAGGTAGTGATAACCTGATTTATTGTTTTGTTATGTATTATTAGATATATTTGTGCTTTCGTCTAACGTAATGAAATAGGTATGGTTGTTGGCATTTTTTTTGGTGGGAAATTTAAAATGAGTTCGACTTTTGCGCTTATTTCGTACCACATGCATGTGCTTAAATCGTACTTCAAAAAAATAGAACAAACAAGAAGAAAATCTTTAAAAAAGAAAGAATGTTGTGATACAAAGAAAAAAAGGCAAATGAAGCAATGTTAAAATAAAACCTAGCACAGAAAATGATGCCAGGCACAAGAACAAGAAAATATGTTTTAATGCACTCAATTATCAGAACTAATGTTGGATCTCAAAGTACGATTAAGGAATATAGTAGTACGATTTAAGATCAATAATCCTAAATCGTACTTTTTTAATGCTTTTTTAAATTGTTTATTTCTCAGATGTTAATAAAATTTGAGTTAAAATTTCTTGTAAAAGTAATGAGTAATGAAACAAATTAAAATTATTTATAATTAAAAGCTGTCTGTATCTATTAGTTTTAAAGTTACAGCACATTTTCTCGAACTGGTACGAATTAAGCAAGTTTACCCTAACTAACTCTAGGAAAGTAGGTACTCTTATCGTTGTTGTAGGTATCGTATCGAACAGTTATCTTCCCATTTTGAAATAATTAGGTTCTTAGGCACCTACCTACCTACCTAGGTAACTAAGGTTCATATGAAATTGACACGTAGGTACCTAATCGTTATTTATTCTTACTTTCTAGAAATATTATGTTACGATAATATCTTGACTTTCGAAATCAACTAGGGGACTCCGGGGACATTTGAGACGCCCATTACTTTCCGATAATTTGCGTCGAAATCGAAACTATAAAACTTAAAAAAAGGATCTTTATCTTATACCTACGTTGCTGAATTTATTCAGCTACGCGAAGGTTGAATAACTTTTCCTTGATTATTTCGATATTTTATTTGGTAAAAACTACCTAGAAGCAAGTCGACTGAAAGAGACCGTCGCTATCGTGCGTTCTAAAATAAACCAAAGAGATAAACAATTGAATATCTTGCATAAAACAACTTATAATTTATAGCAACAAAACATTTCTGGTAGGTTGATACCTACCTACATAAGTATTTTTGAGTGTAAGTATCTATTAACCTCTCACATCCCGCTGACCCATTATAAACCCAGACACAATAGATTTTCTATTGTTATTTTTTTTCTGAAATGTACCTATCTTGGTTTTTGGTGTGAGTAGGTAAACCTAAGTCTGGGGTATCAACCAGGAAAAGAACGAGTTTTTTTTGTATTTTTTTAAGTAGGTATACAGGCGATCATTTAACAAACATTAAAGAACATTAATTTAAACTTTATGGTGAAATACTTTCCTATCTAAAAAATTGACTACCTACGTACAAGTTATAAGTACCTCTAGATACCTAGGTAAGTACATAATATACACTCGGCTTCAAAAAAATCGCACCTTTTAAGAAATCTATTTTTTTTAAACATCTTTCAATCGTATTCGTATTATGAAATATTGGTAATGTTCGGTATCATTTGAAAGGTAAGGAAACAGAGAATGCAAAAACAATAATTCATTCAATGTTTTTTATTGGAACTGAGAAAAATTTACAAAACAATAAAAATCCTTAAAAAACCCTAATGAAATCTGATTAATTTTTCAAAACAAAGTTGCTTAAAACTAACCTAAAACCTAGTGTTACCCCCCCCTAGCCCTAATGACGTCTTCCATGCGCTCCCTCATGGATCGCACCAACTTTAGGACCACTTCTTGAGGGATTCTGTCCCATTCTTCAATAATGGCGTCTTGGAGCTCCTGAAGAGTCGCGGGAGCGGGATCACGGGATCTAACCTTGAGTTTCAGCTGGTCCGAGAGGTGCTCTATCGGGTTCAGATCTGGACTTATCGCTGGCCACTGCATGACAGGGATCCCAACCTCTTGAAGGTAGCCCTGCACAATTCCAGCAGTGTGCGCGCGAGCGTTATCGTGCATTAATGTGAACCCGTCGCCAATAAATCCAGCATAGGGGACCACATGTTCTTCCAGGATCTCTGTGATGTACCGGTGAGCAGTCATCGACCCTTGCCCGCGAGCACCGCCGGTCCGAGAGACGCAAGAAAGTTCAGTTTTGCCGTCGGCAGATATGCTGCCCCAGAACATGCAGGAACCGCCCCCGTATTCTACCGTCTCTTGGATGCAGGCTTGGGCAAAACGTTCCCATTGTCTTCTGTATACTCTTTTGCGTCTATCGTTGCAGAAAAGGCACACTCTCGTTTCGTCTGAGAAGAGAACAGCTCTCCATTGGTCCAGGGTCCAATTGACGTGGGCGCGAGCAAATTGCAGGCGTGCTCGCCGATGCGCTGCGGTTAATTTTGGACCCGTGGCAGGTCTTCTAGCGACAACATTTCTCTCCTTTAGTCTTCTTCTAACTGTAGAGACACTCACGGCCCTTCTACGAACTGCTTGAAGCTGCTGTTGCAACTCAACAGCATTAGAGAACCGATTTCTCAAAGACTTCGATACGACGAATCGGTCATCTCTCGCAGAAGTGCAGCGATTTCTACCAGACCCACGCCTTCGGACAAAGCCACCGGTCTGCAGGAACCGCTGGTACACTCTTCGAACAGAAAAGCGACTCAAGTGCAATTGCCGAGCAACATCACATTGACGTAGTCCTGATTGCAGTAGTGCGATAACTTGGGCGGCTTCAGCAGCAGTAGTGTCCATCTTCAAGGACGTTTTTCTGATGAAAGATATTCTTCTGTGTCTTCTTCGACTGTTGGTAGCAAATTTATCCCCCAATAAGCTGTATCGACCCTTTTATACCCAAAAAACAAAACAATACAAACAAAATTTGAAGAGGAGAATCAGTTCCATTGTCATTCACAGTGACCTAAAGTGTCAAGCTTTTTCTTTAATCAAATGAAATGGATATTTTTTTAAAGAGTTTTTATAGGGCTTTCAAATGATACCAATATTGCTACGAATAACTGCTTGTCTTAAGGATTAACAGTTCTTAAAGCCTATTTTTACGTACGTGCGATTTTTTTGAAGCCGAGTGTATAAGTGCATTCCTATTGTATGGAGCACTAAAAGAAGTGGCGAATGCATCTTCTGCATCACGCACATAATAGGTACCTACTCAATCCTCCTTAGGTACCTATCGCTACGTTGAAGTTAAACGAGTATCTTGTCTTTATTAAGTAGATATAGGCACCAAGGTATTCAAATCAAATCAAATCAAAATTTATTTATTTCTCCCAGAACAATATAATGACAGTACAGTAAAGTTATAGGTACAGGTAAAAGTTTTTGTTGTGGGAGACTGGTGTCCAAGCTAGGTTAAACTTAAATTAATTGATTTTATTTTTTAAATAATTAATTATATAAGTATGCTTTTATTTTATTTATTTGTTTTTTAGTCATAAGTGTACCAATTCCAAATTAAAACATATTTTTTACAGAGCCATCTATCGACGTATCGCACTAAAACTATGTAATAATAATAGGTGTTGGAGAACCGCTATCTCGGTGACTAGTGCGCGTCACTTTGTGTCCGCTTTACCATTCTTGCCGCGCGCGCTTCGCCTCGTTTCACTCGACAAATAGGTAAAATTAGAATGGCCGCCCAATCAATAGTTATTCTGGGGAGCGCAGATGGCAACACTGCTGCATCATTGCGCAGTCAAAATAACACTTGAATTATTTTTTTATTTTTAATTTCTTTATTTTCGATAAAATATCAAAAGTATATTAGTTATTTTTCCATATGCTTCGAGTTTCTATTCAATAAAAAATATTACGTCTATTTAAACAAAAATTAAAATTAAAAGTAGTCCGAATGATCCGTTATTCCAAGCGTCACCCACTGCCTCAAAATGGGTCGCCCTCAAAATTACCATTTGATACACCGCCATCTTGCGTTGGTAGCGTCAACTTCACAGCTTGGTTTGAGTCTAGTAATTTTGTGATTGTGTTGTGATGTGTTGAGGGCAAAAGTGAAATACTAGTGTTTTACCCTTTATTGGTAAGTTCCTCGAATAAAAACTTTTAATTTGGCGCAAAATTCAAGTTAAAACAGACATTATATTTAGCTCGAAAGGCCATTGACTTATTATTGCAATGAATCCTGTTAGCATCACTAAAGTGTATGCGACAATCGATCGTTGCCGTTTTCTTCTAAATGTTAATTGTAAAATATAAACAATAACATCAATTACAAACTTTTACCTATCAGGCGGTCTTTTTGTCTTGTTTCAGGGTCTGGGATGAAAATATAACCTAATCACAGATTATGAGCTAAGAGAAAATAACCACAATGTCGGATCCCGACGTGAAGCTAGTGAAAGTTGATAACTGGGGAATATATTTCCTTCAGAGACTGAAACATTTCTTCAATCGTACAGACTACTGTGACCTAACTCTTCAGTTCCAAGACAATGCTCAACTTAAAGTACACAGACTTGTGCTTAGTGCCTGTACAGAATACTTTGAGCTTCTAGAAAGAACATGTGAAATGTATGAGGACTGTCTGGTGATGCCCGATGATCTGCAAGCAGATGTTGTTGTTCCCATTGTAAACTTCATGTACACTGGTCAACTTGAGTTTAAAATGGACTTGCTGGAACGTTTATATCAAACCTCTCAGGTTATGAATATGCCAGTACTGACAAAACTCCTAGACGCACACCGGAATCAGGCAGTGTTAAAACCAGTAAAGAAGCCAGTTCCACAAAGACTATCAGTAGACCATAACTCCATCAAGAGATCCTATTCAAAAGTAAGAGAAACAATTGTAAAATCAAAACCAACTCCTGTTGCATCTTCTAGCAACTTACCAAATAAGCGTTCTTTCAACAAAGCTTTTGGAAACAATGTGATTACCAAGGAAATCAAAAAAACCACAATCACATCGAAAATTGATGGATCCTCTAACAATGGAATGCCACAATATATTTCTGGAAACCAATCTAGTTCACTTCCCTCTAGAAAAATATTTTCTAAAGAACCACGTCCCACTAGATATGAGTTGCCAGAAGAATTAGATACTGACAATATTTTTGACTCTTCATTTACGAATATTTCATACACCTCACAACCCTTGATGGTACATCCAGAGACTACAAAGCAATACTCAAAACGAAAAGGACTTGTGAGTGATGCTTCAGGGTCTAGAAAATTGGGAAGTGGAACTTCCACTGTTGATATTATTGAATGTAAGAAAATCTCTAGAAATGAAAATATCTTTGAAGATGATACAACTGATATGATTCATGACTCAGATATGTTCCCAGCTGAACCTACTTCCAGGTCCTCAAGTCAACTTTTTGATCAAATTATAGATCAGCCTCCTAAAGTAACTATTGAGACAAAAGACAGCAAACAGGCTAGTAATATAGATCATGCTAAAATTATCAGTGAAGTTCTCAAAAAATATCCTCACCTTGTTAAAAGCAACAAAAATATTAAATTAAAAATACTGAACACTCCAGCTCCTGCAAATAAATCAAAACCAAAGAGATCACGACCTTCGCCCCCTCCATACCAAGAAGAGGTCAAGACTGATATACCAGATTTTACATATGAATCTGATGTCATGGACTCTCAAGAAGCTGCAAGATTGATTGCTTTAGGAGCGGAAAATATAAAGGGTCCATGGATATGTCTTATTTGTGGTACACCTGGGAAAGCTTTGCACTTCACATCATACTACAAGTTTAGATGTCATCTAGTGGAAGTACATGATGAAAAACCACTTGCCAATATGTGTGAATATTGTGGTTTAAAATCACCAAAACGAAAATATTTACTGCACCATCTTCTCACAAAACATGGTGTGGAACCACCACCTACACATCAATTCCCGAAATGTAATATGTGTAGCTATGTTGCACTTACTGAGAGTTTTCTTGTTAAACATAAACTTACCCATGCAGAAAACAGAAATTTCCGCTGCAATGTATGTGCTGCTGGTTATAGTAACTCTGCACAACTTTTACAACACATTCAAAGAACAGGCCATAAGTACAGTGCAGACCGTAAAGCTAATTTGCTTTGCATTTATTGCATGAAAGTATTCGCGCGTGAAGGAAATCTGTTTTGGCATTTGAAAACTTATCATAAAGCAGCCGCTAAAGGTGATGGTATCATTGATGATTCAGATGAAGAAACAACAAAAGATGTTGAAGAAGAAGCTGTACCTACAAAATCTCCACATATCAAATATGAACCACAAACCTTCAAAACAGAATATGATGACAATGAAACACAGTACCAAATAAGACCTGATGGTAACATCGAATTAGTACCTAAAAAACCTCGCAACATAGCACCAATTTTGCTAAAACAAAAAATTCTGAATTCAGGTCTAGAGTTAGATGAAACAAGAGAACCTGTTCAACATATTTCTAATATTCAGGATGATTACAACGAAGAAATTGTCATGATTGATGGCAATGAGTACACAATGAGGGATAATCAACTTATTCCTAAGAAAATTAAGAAAGTTAATGATGAACCAGAATATGTTTTGCCAGAATTATTGCCAAATGAAGAAGAACAAACATTAAATCCTTCCACATCCACAGAATATACTAATGTTGAAAACACAATTTTGGATGCTAACTTGCAACCACAAAACGTGATTATGAAGAAAACTTCTAACATAAATCAACCTATACAAATTGTAGTCTCCAATGAAGAGGAATACAAAGCCTTAATGAATTCCAATCATTCTATTGTTTTTGATGATGGGGATGCTAACAAAACCTTGACAGTGTTGAGTACGCCACACACCACTACATTGGGTTCTACAGGTCTAGAATTGGATAATACTGAAGCAAACAACATGATGATTATACAAGATAACTATCCATTGAATGTATCCGAAGCTCTGCCTTCTGACAATTCCAACATAGTTGTTGTATATAGCCATGCAGTAGATGAACAAAATAAACAATACCAACTACTTACTTCACAAGATATAGGGGCACAATTTGTACAAACATCTACAGTTATATCACAAAATTTTGAAACTGTTACTACTGCTGCACCAGTCATGAATGAGCATATCATTGCTACAAGTGTTCCAGAGACATGGCAGGACACTGTCCAACACGTTGTTGATCCAGGTGACATGCAGGAAGTCCAAGAAATGACAATAATTGAAACCAATGCTATTGTATCTGCTGATGTACCTGAAATTACTGAAAGTAAAGAAGACAATGATGAATTGCCAGCGGTAGCTATAACATCTATACAGCCGCAAGTAGAAACAGCACAAGATGCTGAATCTGAACCAGTAAATCAGCCCGAGGATGTTGCTATTACTACAGATCAGATCACAATTCCTGAATCAGAAAACACAAATGTAGAAATGGATAATACCCCCATAAATGCAATGGATGTAGATATATCAACTGAAACAGTTGAAAATGCAGCAATTACTGAAAAACCTAATACTGAACCCATTCCTGAGGCATGTTTAGCACATGAAGAAATCAGCACCAACACTGGAGATGAAGAAATGGAAAGTGAAGAACAATTAACAGAAGATGCAGCAAAAACTGAACAAAATTCTGAACATATAGATGGTCAATCAGTACTAAACAATGAAAATGAAAATACAGAAAATGAAAATATTGTCGAGGATGCTCCAGAGACCATAATTCAAGTTAATACAGCTCAAAATGAACCTGATAATGATGAGGCGATTCTTACGAAAAAGCCTATTGAACAAATTCGAAACTTAGCTTTAGAATGGTCTGAAGACGAGTATGACACTGAAGAACAAGGACAAATTGATGATGAAAATGTTGAGAAAAATCATGTAGAAAATTTAAGTGGTCATGTCTCGCAAGATATCGAAGAATCTATAGAAAATATTCAACAGGAAATGGAGAAACAAGTAAGCGAGGTGACATCAGAGAAGCATGTAGAAATGAAAGTTCAACAAATTGATTCTGAGCTACCAACATCAGTTCCTCAAGAAAAAATATCCTCTCTACTTAATGACTGGGATGAAAATGATTCTCAGGAAGAAAACGAATCTATGAATGGGACAGAAGGTAGTACCCCTGCACAAACTCAAACTTCCGAAACTGTTAATAATGAAGGAAAAGAGATAGTTACAGAAGATAAAATAGAAACCCCAAAAGCAGACAAGATTCAAAGCTTAGTAAGCGACTGGGACGATGATGAAGAAGAAGTAAAAACTTAAGAATAATTTATAATCATTCATAACAGAGATCATTATTTTTTGAAGCAATATCTAGAAGTAGAATTGAAAATAATCAGAAGTTAAGATCAAAAGTTAGAGTACATCTCCTTTTTTGTTTAGATGACATTATTATTGAATACCTATTGAATTTAATATGAAGTAGTGTAAACAGGTGATTAGAGATTCTTTTTTTATCTTGTTCAACATTATAATTGCTGTTTATGTAATCTATAAGTAATATTACTTTCTATAAAATCTAACATGCTGTTTACAGTACCCATTTTTACTTTTAGTATAAATCTTTACAAGCTTTTATAAGTAAAATGCAAAATAAGTATATTTTAATGTAATTGCTTAGTAGGTTATAATTATGTAAATTGGTATGGTCCAATTTGATTGATCTGTCATTTTTTGTGTGTATAAAATGGTCTGGCTACTGGTCTGCTTAATGTATTTTGTGATAGATAGGGTGTTGTAATCCTTTATTTATCAAGCCTTTTATATAAACTCATAGACATAATAATAGATTATGATAAATTAAGGTATTGATGACAAAATAAATGTGTAAAGTGTAATAACTTGTATTATTTAAAATAAAACAACCGTATCATAGAAAAATACTAATGCTTTACTGCTTTCAAAACAATTTTTTTGCTGAACATCACAATGTATAAATGTAGATAATGATAATTAATTACCATAATATAACAGAGACCTTATTGCAGCTGTGTTTGAGAATGCAATCTCCATTGGTCAGTTTAATATATAGATGTAAAAGGGGAAATTAAGTAGAGTGGATTTGTGTTACAGATCATGAAGCGATTTAAAATCTTTGGATGAAGTGAATCAATTTGTATGAAAACTGAAGGAATGAAAATATTTAAGAATAGGTTGATTTTATAAACATTTTAGGGTTGCCATCAGACTTGTTTAAAGTTGACAAACAATACTTAAAGCTCCCAAAATCACTACACCATCTATGCATTTGATGTATGTAGGTATGATAAATAGATTTATTACATACTTACATAATCCTCTCACATTCAATCATTTTCAGGAATAAATGCAGTTAAAGTAAGTCAAATAATCACAGATACTCAACAGTTGCAGATTCTTCTAATGATACCTACTGGCTTTATTGGAAATAGTTTCAAATTGATTTTATCTGTGGCAGATAATTAATTAATATTATAGTGAATCATCATTGCTATAACTATTGTAAACATTTGGTAACTATCTCTTCTTGACACATGTTTATCAAAAAGGTACCTAACCGTTACTGAATAAATAAATAAATCTATGAATTAGATACTATAATTGGAACATTAGCATAAAATTTGCAATAAAACTTGTTTGCAGCTCTCATGCATGTGCAGTGCCATATGATTCAGAATTTTCCTCTAGTGGAATAATTTTATTTACAAAATAATTAAATTAGGTACATTATTTACAGTAACATAGCAAGTTTATCGTCTAGTCATTGGATATGGAGACTAGAACATATTTGACCATGTATGCAAGAAACACAAAGCCTACGAGCACAAATAAGTTTGTCATAATGTAGTACATGTTAGACTGCTGCTCTGTGGTCACTTCACTGTCGGGCGGGGCCGGCGTCGCATCCGCGTGTAGCATCGCCTCCTGCCGCTGCTTCAGGAGCTGCTCTATCTCCTCTACGTACTCCGGAAACAACTCACAGAACATTTTGTTCTTGATGTTAATCTCCAGTGAGTCCGCTGCCAAGCAACGTTTCTGGTAGTCCGATGTCTCGATCGAGCCCAAAGTCGGTGTCTTCTCTAGCATAAAGCTAAGTAGACCCGTCAGAATGGTTGAGATGGACCACGCTGGGTTCCATGTGTCTGGGTGGAAGTCAGTGATACTAAGGCACAGTCTAGTGTTTGTTTTGAACCTCCCGTTTGGTGTGATCATATAAATAGAAGGGGGCTTGAATGGAAACTCTCTTGGAAAAATTATTTTTCCATGGTAGTATCCTCCCTCGTAAGGGCTTTTTTCTGGGCCTTTTACTACATAATGCCACTCTAGGATATTCGACGGCACTGGTTCCGCAGTAACATACGGAACTGGGTCGTTTTTAAGCCTGAGATAGTCTTGTTTCAGTCTGCTGGTAGCTCCCGTCACTTTACTTTTTGCCATTGTACACAATATGTATAGGAGAAAAACATGAAATTTTAGATTTGATTTATGGTGTCTTCAAAACAATAAAACTGATGGTATTTTAAGAGTATCCACACCAGGCCATAAGCAGAATAAATAAAATACGTCGTCTTTTCTTTCTGTGATTTCACGATTTCTCTTCACGTCATTTATTTGACTGTCAATATGTGCTTAAAACAAACGGTTATTATTAAGGCTAAAAATAGAGAGCGAGACCACTAAAGCAGATGTGGTTCTCTAATAATCCATTGATTTCTAACATTGTATCAAAATAAGCGCAATTATAATTATTAAAAATAGCAACATTAACTGTGGCTCTTTGTGATTGGTCGTTATTCCTCATTCAATCTTTCAGGACTCTTCAGTTCATTCACAACTGTCAGCAAGCAACTGTCTGTCTCTGTCAGTCAGTGATTGATTGAAGAAAGATGATGTTTTTGTCTTGAATCGATATATCGAATAGTTTGTGGTAATATATCAGAATTTAGAAGCAAATAATCATGGCTCTGTATGAAGGTATAGCTCTGATACAAGAGAAGCAGGCTGTAGTACTTGACTTGGGTACTGATTACACCAAGTTTGGATTTACTGGAGAAGCTGCACCTCGATGTATCATTCGATCAGAATTCTGGTGCACCTCAGAGCGCCGATACAAACGCGTCTACGATTACAAATCACCAGAAGAACTATACGACAATCTCGTTAACATGCTGCATTTACTTTATTTTAGACATGTTCTTGTCAACCCCAAAGAACGCAAAGTGGTTGTGGTAGAATCCCTTCTTACGCCTACATTGTTCCGAGAAACATTAGCTAAAGTTTTGTTTACGCATTACGAAGTGTCCGGAGTCATCTGGGCGGACAGTCCGCGTATGTGTGCCCTCACTTTGGGCACTCCTATATCTCTGATAGTATCTATTGGTGCACGGGAGGCTGAAGTCTCGGCCGTCGTCCACGCGTGTCCAGTGCTTCGAGCCATGCAGTCACAACCACTAGCTGCACGAGCTATTCACGATGAACTGGCGAGACTTTTAGATGAAGATAATGGTACAGAACTTCATTTGTCAGAAGAGATTATTGAAGACATCAAAGTTAAAGCTTGTTTTGTCACCAAACGGGATCGTGCAGAAAAATGGGCGAATGGAGAGACATTACTGATAAAAAGTGTGCAGTACCCAGTTCCTGGAAGGGCTGCTATCACTGTATCAGGTAGGACGAGGGAGTTAGCTGCTGAGCCACTCTTTGCAAGAGATAATGAGTTTGCATCTCTGCCAGACATAATTTTACATTGCATCACACAGTGCCCTATAGATGTGCGGAGAGCATTAGCAGAGAATATCCTAGTGACTGGTGGAACTGCAGCTATGCCAGGATTGAAGGCACGTTTAGCTGAAGAATTGAGAAATTTGGTAACACAGCCTCCATATAATGAGCGACTTTATATTCAGGAATTTAAGTTCCACACTGCACCAGCTCATGACAACAGTGTGGCTTGGTTGGGAGGTGCATTAGCTGGAGCAGGTGATGCTGGGGCTACAAGAGCTATGCCAAGGGATGTCTACATCAAAGAGAAACGACTAAAAGATTGGGTCTGCTTATTGGATAACACTCCCAATGATCATCCATATAGAGAAAGCTTTGAAATCTGAATGTGAAATTGCTTTAAAATAAATGCACCAATTGTATTTTCATGTCACAGATAACTGTCAAGATCAAGATTGAAACTTTTTTAAAGGATGTGGATCTCACAATAAAACAAATTTATTTATTAATAACAAGATTTATTTATGAAATAACAAAGTAATAAATAACAAGAATTACAAATTCATTGGTTTCTTTTCAGTCATTTTTATTGAGTAGCCTATGTTAACGATTATTTGAATTCAGTATGCATCATTGAAATTAGTTTTATAGGAAAAGTTGATATATGTATAAGTAAACATTACTAGTTAGCCCTTTTTAAGTTAAATAGCATTCATTATCAACCATACTGCACCATAAACATGAACACTTCGAAACTAGGTCGAAGATCAACAAATTCAAAGAAAAATATTGTTAACTGTACACTTTTTTACTAATTGGAATCGAAAAGTCTCGTTAGCAAGGTGCTAAATCAGAAAAGCTGAAAATACTGAAAGCATACTGCACCATAAACATGAACACATTTTTAAAAATGTTACTATAATAATAATGAACTATCTAACCAGCCACTCAATAGCTCCCAAAATATACTAAAGTACCAAATACAAAGGGCAACCATCAAGTACCAAGATTGAGCAACATGCTTCTAATTTCATGGTTGAGTTGTTTGAGCACTCCCTCATCGGGGCTATCTTGTTGAATCAGTTGGTCACGCTGAGTGATCAGCTCAGTTAGTTTCTCATTCATAGGATTCTTTGCTGTCCTATAAGAAAAAAATAAACAAATTGTTTTATATGGAAAATGCGGAACACATGTCATTAAGTATGTTATGTGATATGCTTACTTTACTTCTTCATACATTTCCATTCCTTCTGGACCAGATGTAGCTGAAAAATTTATAAGAAAACTTTAAGCTTAGACAAAAACAGGCAGTAAAAGGATAGACAACATTGTTTTTTTTTTTTTACCAATAGAGTGGCTTTCCAATCCTGGCGAGTTAGCCAACAAATCAACATAGTAATCGTCCTTCAGTTTTTTGATATCCACTTGACTTTTTTTGATGTTGTTATCATCTGGGATTGTTTCAAGGCTGTAAATAAAAAATACAAATTCAAACAGTGCAAAAAGCCAACGTTACGTGGTGTTCCCAGGCGGTCACCCATCCAAGTACTGACCACGCCCGACGTTGCTTAACTTCGGTGATCGGACGAGAACCGGTGTTTTCAACGTGGTATGAACGTTGGCGAATGGAAGCTTCAATGTTACCTACACTTTCCTATCTATGACGTCATTTTACTAAATCAAACAGTGCAAAAAGCCAACGTTACGTGGTGTTCCCAGGCGGTCACCCATCCAAGTACTGACCACGCCCGACGTTGCTTAACTTCGGTGATCGGACGAGAACCGGTGTTTTCAACGTGGTATGAACGTTGGCGAATGGAAGCTTCAATGTTACCTACACTTTCCTATCTATGACGTCATTTTACTAAATCAAACAGTGCAAAAAGCCAACGTTACGTGGTGTTCCCAGGCGGTCACCCATCCAAGTACTGACCACGCCCGACGTTGCTTAACTTCGGTGATCGGACGAGAACCGGTGTTTTCAACGTGGTATGAACGTTGGCGAATGGAAGCGTCAATGTTACCTACACTATCCTATCTATGACGTCATTTATTGTTACATACCCCATCTCCCCCAATTGGCGGCGATCATTCTGCAGCTGAGATAGCATTTGTCTCCTTGTATGCAGTTTACTGAGATGTAGCTCTCTCACAGCGCGGCCCCACTGCTCCTTGAAGAACGCCTTCGATTGCACTGCGCTGTCTAACTTCTCTTCTAAGCATCGCTGTTGGAAGGTGTTACAAGTGATTTACGTGAGTGAACAAAATACTTTATGCAATTAGATGTGTTGGTAACCTCGCAAAATAGCCTCTTGCCTAGTCCATGTCCATCGCTCTTTAATTTAGGCCTTTCCACGGAAATCAAACCTTCGTCGTACTATTGCTTGTAGTAGCACATACTCATTTAAAACAATTTTATCCTAGGTACGTACCGTGGTAAATAGGTATTAATAATTTCGATAAAATGTAGATTTTATTTAATACTTACCTACCTCATTATTAGTGACTAGACTTCGAAATAAAATTATTATGATGGTAAGTTAGGTAAATTGGATGAAATCTTACCAACTCCTGTATAAGACTTGCAGTTTGATCTTTAGTCAGTCCGGAGTAGCGATTGTCGTTTTCCTTTTCAGTGTTCTTCAAATTGCTCTGAAATATTAAAATTAATAAACAATAGATTATTTTATACTTACAAAGGGCACATAGATACTTAGTGCTTTACATAGTGGCACTTTGCGTTTTATCAGCGGCGGTATTTAAAGACTTTATTGTAAAGTAGGTAAGTAATTGATATCATGCACTCGACTCTGCCTATTTAAAAAATCTGCATTTAAGTAAATGGGTCTTTACTTCGTCTTCAGCACATAAATGGGTCTCTGTCTGTGTTAAAAAATGTACATACCTTGAGCACATCCACCTGTTTCTCAAGCAACTTCACTTTAGCCTCCAGCTCTTCAATCCTAATGTCCTTGAGTTTGAGCTGGTGATTCATGTCATCCTCCATCTTCTGGGATGCTAGCTGTAAGTCCTGGTACTTCGCTGTGTAGTGCGCTTCCAGAGCTTTCTTTGCGTCTTGGAGCTGGAATTTTATGGAAAAATGTAAATAGGATTGATAAAGAAGTAAAATATTATGTACCTACATCTATAACAAGAGGGGTAGCAAAAGTCTTCCGTGTAGTTAAAATGCAAAAAGCCAACGTTACGTGGTGTTCCCAGGCGGTAGGGATGTAACGAATGTCGGTTTTTAAGCATTCGCGAATGCGAATGCGAATGCGAATATCTGTTGTTGACATTCGCGAATGCGAATGCGAATGCGAATATACAGATATGTAGGTATGTGTAGGCAAGACAAAGACAGATCAATGCATTACTTTAAGTACTTAATAACCTCCTAAATGACATTGGGACTTGGGACCTTTCTTGACCCATTTTGCAAACATGAATGAAAATTATAGAAGTTTTTGGATAACGTCACAAGTTTTATAACTGTGCAATTTTTTGTATATGTTACAGTCAAAACTCATATCCAGTCAAAACCACTTTTAACTGCAATAACCACCAGTCCAGTAAAATTTAAGGTGGTGAAAATTACGAGGAAAATCATCACAGTAATGTCATACAATCTTTTTTTACGTGATTTGTGCTTATACAATCGACTTCACACAAAAGGGTCCATCATCTGATCGATTTGATATAAAAAAAATAGCTAAATCACAATTTGGATTATGTAATAATATGTAAGGAACATAGATATGTCTTGGCTTAATACATCAGCTACCAAATACCCTGTATATTATAATTTTTACCTGGAAATTATTTAATAACGTGAATTTCCTCTTAATTTTCACCACCATAACTTTTTATGGATAACTGCTGGTTATCGCAGTCAAAAGTGGTTTTGACCAACTTGACCACAAATATAATACAATTTTCGCAAAATGTAATAGGTGCTCAATAATATTAGTACCTAAATAAATAATTTAATACAAAAAGTGACTAAGGTCATCATATAGGCGTGGAACGCGGCAAAGGGGACGAGAGAACGACACATTTTTTTATGATATCTACTTACCTCATTATTGAGATTATTATTAGATTTTATACAAAAAATAGTTAAGGGGGTAAAAGTAATCATACTTTTATGATTCATATTCCGATACCCTAATTTATGCTCATTAAACCAGTACATGTAGATTGTAGATGTCTCGGCCTTTAAAATAAGGTATGATTCAACAGTAATTTTTCCACAGTAAGTCTGGGAGACTGTGTCTGTCTTTGTCTTTTACCTAATATTGTTTTGACACTCTGTATTTTTTCAATTTCATATTCGCAATTTAATCAAAAGATATTCGCGAATGCGAATGCGAATGCGAATATCAAAAATCATGCGAATATTCGCGAATGCGAATGCGAATATTCGTTACATCCCTACCAGGCGGTCACCCATCCAAGTACTGACCACGCCCGACGTTGCTTAACTTCGGTGATCGGACGAGAACCGGTGTTTTCAACGTGGTATGAACGTTGACGAATGGAAGCTTCAATGTTACCTACACTATCCTATCTATGACGTCATTTTACTCAATCAAACAGTGCAAAAAGCCAACGTTACGTGGTGTTCCCAGGCGGTCACCCATCCAAGTACTGACCACGCCCGACGTTGCTTAACTTCGGTGATCGGACGAGAACCGGTGTTTTCAACGTGGTATGAACGTTGGCGAATGGAAGCTTCAATGTTACCTACACTATCCTATCTATGACGTCATTTTACTAAATCAAACAGTGCAAAAAGCCAACGTTACGTGGTGTTCCCAGGCGGTCACCCATCCAAGTACTGACCACGCCCGACGTTGCTTAACTTCGGTGATCGGACGAGAACCGGTGTTTTCAACGTGGTATGAACGTTGGCGAATGGAAGCTTCAATGTTACCTACACTATCCTATCTATGACGTCATTTTACTAAATCAAACAGTGCAAAAAGCCAACGTTACGTGGTGTTCCCAGGCGGTCACCCATCCAAGTACTGACCACGCCCGACGTTGCTTAACTTCGGTGATCGGACGAGAACCGGTGTTTTCAACGTGGTATGAACGTTGGCGAATGGAAGCTTCAATGTTACCTACACTATCCTATCTATGACGTCATTTTACTAAATCAAACAGTGCAAAAAGCCAACGTTACGTGGTGTTCCCAGGCGGTCACCCATCCAAGTACTGACCACGCCCGACGTTGCTTAACTTCGGTGATCGGACGAGAACCGGTGTTTTCAACGTGGTATGAACATTGGCGAATGGAAGCTTCAATGTTACCTACACTATCCTATCTATGACGTCATTTTACTAAATCAAACAGTGCAAAAAGCCAACGTTACGTGGTGTTCCCAGGCGGTCACCCATCCAAGTACTGACCACGCCCGACGTTGCTTAACTTCGGTGATCGGACGAGAACCGGTGTTTTCAACGTGGTATGAACGTTGGCGAATGGAAGCTTCAATGTTACCTACACTATCCTATCTATGACGTCATTTTACTAAATCAAACAGTGCAAAAAGCCAACGTTACGTGGTGTTCCCAGGCGGTCACCCATCCAAGTACTGACCACGCCCGACGTTGCTTAACTTCGGTGATCGGACGAGAACCGGTGTTTTCAACGTGGTATGAACATTGGCGAATGGAAGCTTCAATGTTACCTACACTATCCTATCTATGACGTCATTTTACTAAATCAAACAGTGCAAAAAGCCAACGTTACGTGGTGTTCCCAGGCGGTCACCCATCCAAGTACTGACCACGCCCGACGTTGCTTAACTTCGGTGATCGGACGAGAACCGGTGTTTTCAACGTGGTATGAACGTTGGCGAATGGAAGCTTCAATGTTACCTACACTATCCTATCTATGACGTCATTTTACTAAATCAAACAGTGCAAAAAGCCAACGTTACGTGGTGTTCCCAGGCGGTCACCCATCCAAGTACTGACCACGCCCGACGTTGCTTAACTTCGGTGATCGGACGAGAACCGGTGTTTTCAACGTGGTATGAACGTTGGCGAATGGAAGCTTCAATGTTACCTACACTATCCTATCTATGACGTCAGTCATAATACTTAATTCAACTGATAAATAAGTACGAACCTTTTTCTCCCGCTCGGTGTTCCGGAACCCTTTTAGCCGGAAGTCATCTGTGGCGCGACTGAGATCAGAAGCAAGATGGCGGCACTGGTCGATACCTTTACTCAGCTTACATTCAAGCTCCACTTGCTTACGTGCCCACTCTTTCGATAGTAACTCTAGGTGGTATTCTTCTTTGCGTTTTAACTGAAAAATTAAATAAACAGAACATTTTATTAACATAGCAAAAAGTTGGCGGGATTAGCTGGGCACCTCTGTTAGACAAAGAGGCCTTTGCCTAACAGTGAGACACTGACGTCTAGATAAGTTGTAGGTATTCCACGCGCAGTTTCGCCCATCTATTTACCTTACAAATATGTATAATTTTAGGCCAAATGTTTGAACTAAACGACTATTTAAAAGTTCCTTGCTAATATAGTTAAAAATTTTCTACAAATACTTAAGTAGGTACTAGATTTTTTTTCGTTTCATTTCAGAACAATTTGCATGAATGAAAGTAATAGTCTAAAACAGTAAGTAGGTATATCTTTCCAAACTAACCTGCACTTTGAATAGTTCCTGCTGTCTCTCCTTCCAGTCTTCTAATTCTTCAATGAACTTCTGCATCAGAGCATCTCGATCCGTCAGCGGTATGGCCAGCTTTATAAGATCTGGAAGACGAGGAAAATATTCTGTTAAAATGAATAAAGTACTTACTTATAATTAGGTCGTCTCTTATCATTCCCGTATGAGAGAAGTTATCAATTTGCCTACCAAGAGCGTAGCCGCAATAGGCATGATGACAAAAAAAAAACCATCACATAGATTATTTTTAAATATTCGACACGTATTTTTTCTATAAGTAACTTAAAATAACAAAGATACACTGGGTTAAAGCTGCTCGTGACGTCACTCCTAAGTACGATTTTTACCTAGGAATGACGTCAATACCCACTCCGTAACTTTGATGCTCTGTATCTTTGTATTTATTTATGTATTTGATCAGGTAAAAAATGTGTTTCAAATATTTTTTTATAGCCTAAAAGACGGACTAATTATTTTTTGAATTTTTGAATGCAGTCATCATCCCTATTGTTGTAGTGTAGTATTTATCTAACTTTCAAGCATTTGCGAGGTCATCTAACATCTATTATAGAATATTCTTTCCATCATTTGTGAGATGATTTGATACCTAAACGGACGGGTTGAGTTAATAAATTCCATAACTTGCCTTTATCTAGAATATCCTTCTTCCCAATGCAAGTATCACTTTTGCTTGTGTCCAATTTGATCGGCTCACTGAAATATTAAATTGGGTACATCGAATATGTTGGTTAGTATTTATTTTGCTAAAGATATAATGGTCTCTCAAGGATGGCGTCACTATGGTCAGGAGACCATACCTAATTTTGTATCCGCTTCCCATTAATTTACTATTTACAAGTCCATAATGATCTTTATTACCCAATCTACTAGCCTTAAGACAACTTAAGTGGGCTTGTTTTCATCTTCTTTCGTTATTTTACATTTTTAATATATGTATATATTTTTTGTTATAGCGATCACTCCGTTTCTTTGTTTATTATGTTTAAGTTTATATATATAATTCTGGAAGCCAAACCACAGTTCAACTCATTTTAGATCATGCTGTGCACACAGCTTTGGTTTGGAATCTAGTTTAGTTTATAAGCATTTACATTCGATTTGTTTCTGATTTCAACCTGTATGTGTACCTTTAAGGTCACAGCACACATATCAACTAGGAAAGGGAACGTCACCGTATCGCCTTTCACCTCGCCGCTGTCAACCAGGCGTCAACCTAACGTATGCATGTACCCGAAGCGTATCAGCAGCTCCTGTATGTCAACTCGGCTACGGCTAGGCGACACCGCCCTTACGGCTCGCTGACCTGGTTGGCACCAAATCAGTTTGAATCCTTTTCATCCTTATTTTGTGTTTTTATCTAACCTCAAAATTCAACAAAACTCACGCGCAACACGAAAGGAAGTTGCCTTGCGAATGGCGGGCGGTGGCACGTTCGGTAGGCAAGTCGCGGGACGGACAGGGGCGAGGGTGGACGAAGAGCCGTGAGCTCGCGTACGGAGAGACGTAAGCGCGGGAACGACGAGCCGTAAGCACGGGAACTGCAAGTTGACCACGCGCCGCATCGCGGTTCGGAGCCTGTTCCGATGCGAGGCTATTACGTTACGATGCCGATTAGTGTGCGTTGGAGTAGGGAGTTTCATACAAAGAATACTGAACGGCTCGAGGCGATACGGTATCGATCCCTTTCCGAGTTGATATGTGTGCTGTGACCTTTATAATGAATAAATAAATAAATAAAAAAGTCGCCGCCCCTAAATCCTATAATTTTCTAGATAGCTGTACTGTACCTACTTTTGACAGATCCATATAAAAATGCTTTAGACTAGGTATTCAAGTCAAACACTATTAAGATGACACTTTGGGGCACGATCAAATCACATATGGAGTAAAGTAAGCTTCGTAGAATTTAGGTCAACCTGTAGGTACCTACAGATGCCTATTTAAAGTATAAAAGTACCTAGGTAGTACCTATTTATTTACCTGTGAACACTGCCGCCCTCCCCGCAGTCCCCGCTGTCCCCCCTCGGAGTCCTATCGTCAGGTTCACACTGCACCTGCATATCACTGGTAGTCGGCCGTAGTTTACTAGCCAATAGTTTCTCCTGGCTCTCTTGAAAAGATTCGTACATTTTCTTTATTAGGTCCGCAATGTCGTTGGTTTGCAGCATCGCGTCACCTGATGCTGTTTTGTATCTAAAAAAAATGTTAAAATATAATAATTCGAAATTAATAAAGGAATGTTTTGAGAGGGGAATAGGGTTCTAATATCCTAAATTGGCAGAAAAAGATGGTAAAATATTGAAAAAGAGCAAAAAGCCAACGTTACGTGGTGTTCCCAGGCGGTCACCCATCCAAGTACTGACCACGCCCGATGTTGCTTAACTTCGGTGATCGGACGAGAACCGGTGTTTTCAACGTGGTATGAACGTTGGCGAATGGAAGCTTCAATGTTACCTACATTATCCTATCTATGACGTCATTTTACTAAATCAAACAGTGCAAAAAGCCAACGTTACGTGGTGTTCCCAGGCGGTCACCCATCCAAGTACTGACCACGCCCGACGTTGCTTAACTTCGGTGATCGGACGAGAACCGGTGTTTTCAACGTGGTATGAACGTTGGCGAATGGTAGCTTCAGGGTGGATCTTCAAGAGGTCGAAAATTTATGTCTCGCTCTATCATTCATAATTGTAAAAGAAATTCAAAACTTTTTATAGTTATTCTACTACCTAAATAAATGAAGTAAAAAGTTATCAAAACCGTTCAGTGATTGAATAGCAGAAAAACAAGCTATTAGAAAAAAACGCTAGAAAACCACGATATTTTAGGTGCCTTTACATGATTTTCGATATTTTATATCATAGTGAAAATATTATTAATAATAGAGTAATCCTGTCTAGGAATATATTATTTATCGTTAAACAGGCAAGATATTTTAAAGAAAATAAATTTAAAAAGTAGGTGGTAAGTTAATTAAAAATTAGTTCAAACAATGTTTAAAAAATATTCGTCATTATTGGCAACACGTTTACTTAGCATGATTAAAAAAAAACGGAAAGCACCCGAGGCGTCACGTCTAACTTAAAAGTCGCAGCCCCCTCGTACCTAAGTCGAACACCACTCGTCATAGTGAACGGACGCTAATTTTTCCAATGATAATTAATTGAATATCGTTCTCCAAAGATATTCATGCCACGTTGTCATTGGTTTCTTTTGCTGTATTTTAAATATAATGCATGGTAAACTCTTTATTTATTTACCATGGCGAACTTATTAGGGAAACAGATAACGTGTAATGTTTGTTTCATAATTTAATAACCTATTTTGCCAATAGCAGCGATTTTTCCAAAATTCGTCATTGTTAGTAACATCATTATTGCCAACATTGTGTCTGACGACGATGACGTCTGTCACCAATAATGATTATTTGTGTAGAAAACAATGACGTTTGTTACCAATAATGATTATTTGTATAGAAAACGACTGATGGCAATAAATTATTTTGATGTACGATTATCATTAAAAAGCATGTTTCTCATATACAGGGCATGCTACATAATTTGCAAATGTTGAACCGGCAGAAAAATGGCAGCCCGCACTCCTGGAGGCTCCCATTTTTCATGATGCTATTCCAGCTGCCTTAACTTAAAAAACGAAATAATCTGCCGGGCGCGCCAGCATCTGAAGCAGCTGCCTGCCCATGTGGCCTTAACACTCTTCCGTAGTTGCCTATATGTCCCAACACTGGTGTATAATATGAGAACGTCTCCGACTTGGTTTTTATGAAATGTCAATGAAATGTCTAAAATCGGCGAAGACTTCAAGGTGACATTGGAGACGATTCTCAATGTAAAACTTAATGAGGCTCAATGACAGCAGACTTCGTTATCATCCGCTACGGCAGATTGGGTGTTAGAAGAAGCAGGATATCAATATATCGGCGTTTTAACCTCCTCCCACGAGGTTAACGGTTGAGTCGCTTTAAAACTTCATGTCCAAGGTGGCAATCTTCTTATTAGTTATATACGGCGGAAGCTTTAAATGTTTAGGCAACTGTGTGTCTTGAGCAGCCAAGGGACAAAGGTGTCCAGCGCTCTTGGCACGATCACATGTACAAAGCAAGCAGCCGGATTCTAATGAAGCGGCTGTGGGTAGGAATCTGGCTATGCTTGAGGCGGCATCAAGCCCAGAGTCTGGTCGTGTTTGGGCGCTGTAATCAACGAGCTCATTGAGGATAGTAATTTATCTGCGGTTGGATTGTCACGTTTGTGGTACGATTGCGGACTCTTTGGGACATCAAGGGTTGAGTTGTGTCAAGTCAGCTAGACGATTTCCTCGTCACTATAAAATATGCTTAACGAGGTTGAGCGGCGACCCCGGAACCGCCAAGCCTAAATCACACAAATGGCAAGAGGACTGATTGATTAATCCTCATCTCTCGGGAAAGGGTCTAGTTTAGGATGCAACTTGCATAAGTACCTTCGCCATGTCCCACCTGCCTTGTACATGTAGGGCAGTTAGTGCAGCAGCAGAAGGAGCTGCCATACAAAAGCATGCTAAATATGCTCCCTTCCAAGACGAGGTAAGTACCTCTTTGTTCCCGTCGTAGTGGAGGAAAGCGGGACTTGGTGTACGGAAGCTAAGAGTTTGATGCGTGAACTAGGGAAGCGCCTAAAAAACAATAGTCGGGACCCTTGCGTAGAATTTTACTGCGCAATGGTCCCGACTAACCTTTTTCCCTCGCTATTCAGTGTGGGAATGCTTCTAGTGTCATAGCCACTTTTGCATCAGGTGCGATTCAGGGTGGGCTTTTGACCTAGCCGTCTTAGCTAATTTGTAATGGATTGCATGTTAACGGTAATTAAGTTGTAGTTAAAAGACAAATAAAAAAGTATTTGAGAATAAATATTTACATCAATAATATAACTCAAACGTCACTGTCGGTAACATTCCGTCATTACATTCGTCACTGTCGGCAACATCCGTCATTATCAGTAACACTCAAATTTTTATATTTGCCAATATTTTCTAAAATATTAAATTCTTTAACGTGTCTTTAATATAATATAGCATATAATTCATGTGTTTATAGATTTAGCTTAAAATAAACGCCATTCTCGGGGTAAAATGTGATTTTTTTTGTATGAGGAGAATAATCTTGAGTAGATTCACCCTTCAATGTTACCTACACTATCCTATCTATGACGTCATTTTACTAAATCAAACAGTGCAAAAAGCCAACGTTACGTGGTGTTCCCAGGCGGTCACCCATCCAAGTACTGACCACGCCCGACGTTGCTTAACTTCGGTGATCGGACGAGAACCGGTGTTTTCAACGTGGTATGAACGTTGGCGAATGGAAGCTTCAATGTTACCTACACTATCCTATCTATGACGTCATTTTACTAAATCAAACAGTGCAAAAAGCCAACGTTACGTGGTGTTCCCAGGCGGTCACCCATCCAAGTACTGACCACGCCCGACGTTGCTTAACCCTTAAACAGGCCCCGTGTGCACTGGCATTAAAACATATTTTTAAATATGGTGGGGTCTTAATTTTTACATGTACAATGTATACCTAAGATCTGTTTCTAATAAATAATAAAATAAGGTAAAAAAAAAGTGGTCGTATTATGCACAATGCCTGTTGAGGAGCTTTCTGACGTTTCATAATTTATTTCCATTATCCATATTTATAATTAGGAACTGCATAGTTTGAACTTTGATCTCTTTACTGATAACAGGCAAAGACACAACCCAAAATCACTTTATACAATTGTGTATACGAAAATATCCGATACATTAGAAAAAAAAATGGAAAATGAAATAAATTTTAATGATACAGAAACGCTGTTTGAAATTGTAAGTTTTTTATATTAATCATTTCGTAAGGAGTCTTTACCAGCCGCGTGCCGTGTGATATTAATGAAATGAAAATACTTACATGTGTGTTACTTTTCAGATTAATATGTTCAAAGAAAAAATATTATTACTACCGATTCCCACCAGGGTACCAATTCTCTTAAATTAAGTTAAGCGACCATACTATAGCCAACAGATAAATATTCTACAGCAATAGGTCACAAATTTGGTATTCTCTTATGTGCCACGAAATAGTCGATTAGTAGTCTCTAGAGGGCTTTGTCATTCATTTGTCTTTGCGAATGATTTAGTTGTCGATGTTGCCAATATTTAATAAAATTATTGTTCGAAGAAATTGATCAACCGATTGATAGATTTTTTTCGACCTAGAATAAGCTTAGACATACTTTAAAATACAGAATATTTATTTCTATAAGATTTACATGCATTTTTTGCATAAATTGCACGTTAATTTTCGAAAAAACACCGAAATAGTGTTTGGGTGACCGAACGACTGAACGACTGAACGACGGACGACCGAACGAAATGCCATTAGAGAACAACTGTCAAATAGCGAAGAGAATACCGTTTGGAACTGCCACTCATGTGACATTGCGGAGTAGAATGCCAAATAAAGCGTAAAGTAATAAAATGTACGGCCGATCGCTGTCCACTGTCAACTTATCTGTTAAGAGAATACCAAAATGTGTCATTTCATACAATTCACATTCTAGAGAGACACCATTTTTCATTTGGTAATTAAGAGAATACGGGCCCAGGATGGCTGTGGAAATATTTATCGACGCTTTGCCTAGAATGGATATATCATTATCGGAAGAAAACATTGCACAAATTGATAGATGTTTGAAATGTGGTCCTGCAACGGAATTTTTTTATTGCCGACGTGGTACTGCGGAAATAAATGAACTTTTTTGTAGAAACTGTGGCGGTGCCATTTTTTTAACCTTAGATTAAATTAATTTTTTTGTACGCTAATAATGTTATTTATGTTTTAAAAAAGGATAATTTAATTTTTGTTATGTTAAAAAAACGTAGTATGTCATTTTTGTTATGTTAAAAAAACGTAGTATGTCATTTTTGTTATGTTAAAAAAACGTAGTTGGTTATTTTTATGTTAAAAAAACGTAGTATGTTATTTTAGTTATTAATGATTAAAAACGTAGAATGTTATTTTTATAAAAAAAAATACAATTATATTTTAATTTCAAAATTTATTAATTATGTGTATTTTATTATGTATAATGGAAACAGTGTCCATGTCATACCACTGCCAGACGGGCATAGGGCATATAATGACCACTTTCTTTGAATAATGATTTTTCCTAAAATGAAATGTTTAGTTAAAAATGTTTAGCTTCATACGAAAGATACAAATATTGGTAATCAAATAAAGGTTTAATCAATTAAAAAAAAAACAAAAATCACTATAAAACTCCAATTACCTAGGTGGTCGATAAATCGTACTATGCCTGATTAAGGGTTAACTTCGGTGATCGGACGAGAACCGGTGTTTTCAACGTGGTATGAACGTTGGCGAATGGAAGCTTCAATGTTACCTACATTATCCTATCTATGACGTCATTTTACTAAATCAAACAGTGCAAAAAGCCAACGTTACGTGGTGTTCCCAGGCGGTCACCCATCCAAGTACTGACCACGCCCGACGTTGCTTAACTTCGGTGATCGGACGAGAACTGGTGTTTTCAACGTGGTATGAACGTTGGCGAATGGAAGCTTCAATGTTACCTACACTATCCTATCTATGACGTCATTTTACTAAATCAAACAGTGCAAAAAGCCAGCGTTACGTGGTGTTCCCAGGCGGTCACCCATCCAAGTACTGACCACGCCCGACGTTGCTTAACTTCGGTGATCGGACGAGAACCGGTGTTTTCAACGTGGTATGAACGTTGGCGAATGGAAGCTTCAATGTTACCTACACTATCCTATCTATGACGTCATGTTACTAAATCAAACAGTGCAAAAAGCCAGCGTTACGTGGTGTTCCCAGGCGGTCACCCATCCAAGTACTGACCACGCCCGACGTTGCTTAACTTCGGTGATCGGACGAGAACCGGTGTTTTCAACGTGGTATGAACGTTGGCGAATGGAAGCTTCAATGTTAACTACTCTATCTAACGACGTAGTTATTTCTTACCGAGCAGTATTCGAGACTCCCATATTAGTATACCCGACGCCGCCAACATCTTGATCAAGTTGCGTGCAGGAGCCACTCTTGTAGTCGATTATATTCTGTTCCTCAGATTCTCGTTTACGACCGCTTAGATGCGTTGCACTACGGGCTGTTAGTACTGGCTTCTGTAATTTCAATACTTATCGTTAATTTTTAACAGAAGACTTCGATCTAGTGTTCGTAGGAGCTAAGCTAATACTTCATTAAGCCTATTGCTATCACATGTTTACAAGCAATACCTACCAAATTCTATCCACAGTTCGTACTCTTGCCTATATGAATAACAAGTGATTCCTTTTACACCACACCTACTTACCTACTTACTTCAAAACAACTTACATAAGTTGGACAAAGATATTGGATAAATGTTATACCACCCTAATATCAGTAAGCGCCAAAACACACGGTGAAACGCAACTGAAACTGCTAGTTACTTTTGAGTTGCATCGAAGTTTCATCAACTGAAAATTCAAACTAGTTGCGTCGTGTGTGGTTTTCTAAGGAAATCTATAGCAACTCAAAAGTAACTAGCTGTTTCAGTTGCGTTGCATTTGAGTTTCACCGTGTGTTCTGGATCTAAGAACGTACCTTCTCCTGCCAAGCCCCCAAATACTTCAAGGTCATCTCCACGTCAACATACGGCCTCCTTCCATCCCTGGACTCGGCTCGTTCGTCACATCGAAGTAGGAAGCATCTCTCATGAATGCTCAGTGCTTTGTCCGCATTGCAGAACATTTCCACGAACTGCTGGATGTCTTCTGTTGGCACTAGTTTACGAAGATCCATGCTGCATATGCCTGGAAAGTTCAAATTGAAGGGAATTTAAAAGAGATTTTGATAAATTTGAGGAAAGAGGCCCCAAAAAGGTAGGTAGTATTATATGATTACCTTTTTTTAACAATACAAGGTCTTATAGCCTTAGTTAAGAAGAGGTCAATGGAGGAAAATATTTCATTTATTATTTCGAGTTGTTGTACCTGTAGGAAGGTAGTAGGTACTATAGCATCATTAAAATAAGTAGGTATTCATTGTCTTGCGAATTAACCTTTAGTGAATGAATATTTAATGCTTTCATTTAGTAGGGGCTTAAGGTCGCAAATGTAATATTCCTTGCACAAGTCATTGATTATTAGGCTATTGTTAACCTAGTGAATGGAACTGAACCCTTCTCGCGAGTCTGACTCGCACTTAGGCGGTTTTTTCTTAGATCATTTAATTAAATGGATCCTAGATAATTGACTATGAGAAAATGGATCATAGTCCTATTTACATTATCCAATATCACTTCATGGATATCAAAGAATTCCAAGATATGATAGTGTAAGGGTCGCGACGTCACGACACACCTGCGTAACGCACCGCGCAGGACGTTCAGCGGTTGGAGTAAATGTATGCGTCTTAATTTCAGCTGATGTGTCATATCATAGGTGACTTGAAACACGTTGCGAGCGTATTGAACCGAATGTTCCGCGCGACACGTTACACAGACGTGACCGCATATATCACTAAGCCAGATGCGCAGATTTTCCCGACAGGTGATACATACCGACGTCCCTCTCAGCGGCACACACCCTGGTGACGAGATGCGGACAGTCGCGGAAGTACAGCGTGAGAGCGGACAGACTCGAGCGCACGCGCAACGACGTACGCTGGTTGAACTGCGCCGTCAAACCCATGTGGGATGGACTTGTGCTTACTCTGCAAGTTTTCATTAGTCTTTAATGTTAAGTAATGAAAGCCCAATTCAATGAAAACTTTCTTTATATGTGAGTTTATTACCGACAATGTTTTGCCAAATAACTTTATTTTCTAGAGCAAAGATGTATTAATTTCGACTAGAAATTATAAGTACCTACCTAAGTTACCAATAATAGGTATTCTTGAGCATATTAGTATAGGTATGTACATACCACATGTAATAAATTAATTAGATATGGGTAGGTTAGTTCAACTATAGGCCATAGTTATAGAGCCTTGATAACGCTTGCACTTTAGGTACCTATTTTTTTAAGCCTATGTTGTCCCACTGCTGGGCAAAAGCCTCTCCCATGCTTCTCCATACATTTCTGTTGGTGGCGGCTACCCATCAAATTCCCACCAAATAGGTACCTACCCGTACAAATGGAAAAACCAGGAAAAACTGTTTCCTCCTTAAATGAAAATGAAAGAACTTTGAAAATTGTTACATGTGAATATTTTCAAACTTCTACATTTCCGAAAGTATATCACTTTCGACATTTGTCCAAAATACTATTGTTTTATAATATTTTTCTCTATCAATTGAAGTTATTTTCTTCAGTGGCCGCCAACTTTTTTTTCTCCATACTAGCTCGAATAGGGAATGTGTAGTGTAATTGATATCGAAAATTTTTACTAGTCCAAAATGTTGGATGCTCTTTACGTAAGTAGAAGAAAAAAGAAAAGCAAACCTAAGAAACTTACCTATCAGTCATAATATTGTGCGTAAAAACAGAATATGTAACGAAACAATCATTTAGGTCCCTTTTTGCTTCGTGCTCAGGTAGTAACTGGAAAATATAAAATCGATATTCATCATTAACTTGATCTAAGCGAGAGAGGTTTTTGGATATTTTCTTAGTAAATAGTTTTCTCTTGAGAATAGACTGTAGGTAATAGGGATGACGACTACATTCAAAAATTCAAAAAATAATTAGTCCGTCTTTTAGGCTATTAAAAAATATTTGAAACACAATTTTTACCTGATTAAATACATAAATAAATACAAAGATACAGAGCATCAAAGTTATGGAGTGGGGGGTTTTGACGTCACTCCTACGTAAAAATCGTACGTAAGCGTGACGTCACGAGCAACTCTGTGAGCCTTTAATGCGTACTTTGTGAGCACGAACAACACAAACAACCCAGTGTATCTTTGTAATTTTTAGTTTAAGAGAAAAAAGAAAAAATACGTGTCGAATATTTAAAAATAAACTATGTGATGGGCCTGAAACATTTTTTTTGTCGGCATGCCTATTGCCTCTACATTTCGTCGTCTATTTATAGATAGAAGCACAAGAGATGCCAAAAAAAAAGGAAGTGAAAATCCGAGCACATTATAGACAGCTATAAGAAATACATGTCATGCGCATTGTTTCACCATAGTAGAAATTAACGGAAATAATCAAAGGTAAATAGTTTAGATTAGATAACTATAAAGATAAGTATACCAAATCTATATTTTCAACGGCCCCAATAACGAAGCTCAGCACGAATAGATGTCGGCCGTTTCCGATCTGAATCAGCCCTTCGTCACACATCAGCTGCGGTTGAAGTTCTGGCGTCGACACCGTTTTCTTACTCTCTGCTATGTATTCGTCTGAAAATTAAATAAATAAAAAAAAATCAGTCGTATGGTAAAATATTGAAAATTAAAGAATGGAGAGCAAAAAGCCAACGTTACGTGGTGTTCCCAGGCGGTCACCCATCCAAGTACATTAAAAATTAAAGAATGGAGAGCAAAAAGCCAATGTTATGTGGTGTTCCCAGGCGGTCACCCATCCAAGTACTGACCACGCCCGACGTTGCTTAACTTCGGTGATCGGACGAGAACCGGTGTTTTCCACGTGGTATGAACGTTGGCGAAAGCAGAATTCAATTTTGTGTTCAGTTCCGAAGAACCAATATTACCTACCTAGTACCTAGAATACCTAGTATTGTTTATCATAAAAATGTTTGCTGAATGATTACTAAACATTTTCGAAATGAATAAAAAATTCTCTAAAAAAATTTGATGTAGAAAATCTTTAACATACTTAAAGTTAACAGCAGAGATCTTGCAGTTTGGTTCCCAGAGTAAATGGCAGGGTAAGCTACTTCATTGCTGTGGAACATACGCAGTTCATTTCTCTGAAAAAAAAAATACATTGGTTGAGGAATATATTCTCATCTTAATGCTGATATACATAGAAAATGTATTTTGCTATCTATATACCAAAGCCGCCGGCATGCCGCCGGGCTAGGCCAGCGGCTTTTCCTCATACGAATGGCAGCTGTCAAAAAAGCCGGCGGCTTTGGTGTGTAGATACCATATGAAGGCCTTGCTGCCTTATGACAGAGAGAAATGTCTATTTATAAATATTCTATTCTAGAAATGACGTACTTCAACAAAAGTTATTCTGAATTAATAAACAATTAAAATATGTTTTTAGGTTTGAAATAAATATGTTTGAATTACCGGTGTGGTAGAATTGAGTCGATCTTCTATAGTTAGACTCATAAGCAACTGTGGTTGACAGCACTTGCCTTCAGTCTTCACTCCTAGGAGACGATGCCATGTGTGTTTCACCTGTAGATACAATAAGAATCAGTTGGTTATCAGTTACTTGGAAGGATGTGACTAGGTCAAGCAGAAGCCTACCAAAAAGAAAAGGTGTGACAGTTACATAATAATATACCCTCTTATTTTGCTATGCCGCAACGGGGTTTCATGTACCTCTATACTTGTAGTACTATGTATGTAAACTGCAATAAATTATTTTGAGTTTAAATGCAACAGTCTACCATCTATGAAGAGAACGAGGTGTGACAGATATACGCATGTACCTTGACACTATAGTACTAACATTATCAAATGAGTAACTATCAATAGGAACACAGAAGATGCATATTATAAGTTTCACAAGCGCGAGTGAGATAGGCTCAGAAAAAACAATAAGCAGCAGTCCTAAGTTTGTATTGTGGTGACTATAGTTGGTACTAGTACTAATTGTTTCCTCTTATTGGCTTAGTTAGATGTTGTATTGCCATGGAGACATTCTTAGTTCAATGATAAATAAATATAATTTCTTTATTATGTTCCTAGATAGTGTATTTTGTACATAAAAACAAATGAATGTCAAAAGAGCATAGATATGCCAAGAGAACTTACATCAACAATTTTATTAGACGGGCATGGCTGAGCACCAAGGAGACTCAATAGGAAATATCCCACTTTGTCCTTACGGCCTTGAGTGCCTACACTGTACACCTCCACTTTTATTGGGACATTCTGGACGCGAAGGCTGGAAAATTACAATTGATCAATTATTAAGATGCCAGTAGCTTTATCCGATTATATCTACAAGGTTTGTGTTATTAGATAACAATAGACAGGTAAGTAGATAATAATATATTGTGTAAAGTATACCTATTTTTATGTAATCAGGTTTGTGAATGTGTTAACATGATTCTCCGACCAACATGCTAAATAAATACATAAATGTTAATTTCATCAAGAAAAATCAGAAAATTGGGTTAAAAACTGACCTACGAAACCTTCTTTTGTCAGCCTCCCAAACGAGCTCTGCGTCGAAAACCGGTGCATGGCAAGGAACCACGGGATCCGTATCCAACATATAGCCATTAAGAGAACCGCTCACGATAAACGGATTCTTCATAAAACCAAAACCAAGACCTGTAAAATGAAACAATACAAACATTTTGAAGATGCTTAACTATTTTAATTTTTCTTTATAAATTCAGCTTTTATTACATATTTACCTTCTTTAATGTGTAAAACCACTTGAATAGTAGATCCTCGTAACTCGTCCATGAATATTTAGTTTAAAAACAGCTTAAAAAATACTAAATTTCAAATCAAACACAACGTAAACAATCGTAGTTTCCAAAATCAAAGTTAGTTGACATTGACAAGACAGGCTTGAATTATGTTGCCAGTTTAGAAAAATATATACTGTATCTCGTATCGAGTTAATCGATTATAAGTAGAACTAACTTTGTGTGACGGAAAATGTATTGTATAAATTTTTGTAAAAAAGAAACTTTCGAAAAAAGCAATGCTCAACAACAAAGTTTAACATATTATAGGGAAGCTTGTATGTAAGCATTGCTTGTAAGTAAATAGCCCACAAGAAGTGAACAACGCAAGCTAGGCTGTGTCAAGATGTGTTGTCAAATAAGGAGCGTTTAGTAAAATAGATAAGTTAGTTGGTTGGTAAGTTTTTTAATTTTTTTGCAGTTTCTAAAACAATGAGTTGGTAGTTTTTTTTACCGGAAATGTGAACGAGTGGTTTCTTTCGTTTGGATATAAATGTTTATATATTTATTTATATGTAAATTAAATTTGCGGCCTGGGTATAACAGGTATATTTTTGAAAATTTAGTTCCTTAAATAAAAAAAGAATATAAATAAAGCTTTATCCAAAAATTTGCATAAATCTCATAATTAGTCATTTATCCCAAACATGTCATTGATTGACCCACTTCGCTACTGGTGTCAAGTCAACTGCTTGAAATACTTATTTTGAGAATAGTTTTTTGTAAGGAAAACCTGTACCTAATACCATTTTGATTTAATATTATGCGAAGTCATAAGATAAAAATATAATAATGAAGAAGTTTATTAATGAATACAAGGCTCTGCGTAGTAAATCGGAGATAGAAACATCAAAAAGCCGGTATGTGAATTTTAACCTATGAAGTAAACAAACACAACAAACTAAAATAAAATAGCAAAAGACTGGACTACCCATAAAAGAAAATTGCATTTGTTTGTAAAATTGGGGGTAAGGTTCATTGTGCACGCTTGAGGAGGTAGCAGACCGCAGCGCGCGGCAGAGTGTGAGCGAGCGAGCGAGGTCCTAGCACCGCGGTAGAGTGCGCGGACGTCAATCACCGGACCGCGACGAAAAGTAATTTGTACAAAAAACCAAATCCAGCTCATTGCGAATAGCGCGTTGTTCGTGATGTTTTGTCTGACCGCACAATATATCGGTGGTCATTGTTGCTAGTCGTTTTTTGTACGGATCGGGCGTCTAATCCGCCGGTATTGCGCTTGCTATCGGCTATCGGCCAACAGGTTTACTTACTTGTAATTCATTTTTGTATTGTTTTGTTTTATAGTAGATAGTGTAGACGTGTAATTATTATAGGAGCAAAGTGGCTACGCCTGTGGAGATGGGGGTGTTCAAGTGGCTGAGGAGGTAAGTCTGACTCATTCCATATTATACCATACTTACCCACTAACTCTTACTTACTTAACTGAAACTTTGATGATTCATATTTCTACTTTATGTTTTTACTGATTAAAAACTCACAAAACTTTTCAATAGGTATTTTTATCAGCATTTTTTGACTTGTGACTAATTTAAAAGATGAATTAATATTTTGGAACTTCATTTCATTTTAAAGTAATATTTCATTTCCTCTTTAAAATCATCACCTATCACCAATCTCACATAACTTAACTAAATAATTTAAAACATATTTTAATTAATCTTATAAAAGTAAGAGGAGGGTATAGCTAAATTAACAAGTACCTACCTACATGATTGCTTTTATTTAAAACCACTGAACATTTAAATATTGATCAATTTGTAAAGAAGACTGTCAAAGTATGATCTAATTTGGTCTCCACCTAAAAATGTTGAATTACCTGAATTGGCCTTTTATCAACCTTTCAATTGTGTACCAATTCCACACAAGTTTGTAATCTTTTGTATAGAAATGGTATGCAACAGAGGACAACTTTTGTGGGTCACTGTATACCTACAGCATTGGCAATAGGCATTGTTGCATTTTAAATGCAGTTGAAGTTTAATTATTGGGGAAACTGGACGATTTAATGTGTTCTGTGTTAGTTAGGATAGTTCCAATATTGTGCAATTTATTTATTAAAAATTAGTTGGTGATAAAATTAAATGTTTTTGGAAAAATATTCCACTTAGAATCTTACTGGTAAAAAACAATACTATAATAAGTATTTCGATTACCTACTTATTCATAATTTAATATCAAAAAACCAGGTACTTAATTCAAAATCAAAGATAAATAATCATTCCTTTGCTGACCCTCTCTCATTTTTCGTAACATATCCAAAATAAAAATAAAAACTTTAAAACTCTTTTAATCTTAAAAAAACTTTGTTAGTAAGGTACTTATTAATATTAAGCATGATATTAAGTCTGTCTTTGTCAAAGTGTCTAAGTTCAAACAAACACAGTATTTCAACATGTACATATCTTTCTCAGGCTGACAATTTCATAATAAACCATTGTTCATCTTGTTCAAGGATTATTCTTACGTCAAATATTAACTCATTAGTTCATAAAATAAGACAAAGAGCTTTTTTAAAAAATATAGAAATTATTCATTTCTATTAAACTACTATTAAACTGCTTAAAAATGTTAGCCAGCCGCAACAGCTGACGACAACGTTACGTGTGCTGTTATATCCCGTATTTAATGATTTATAAACATTCAATAAATAAGTTATTCGCCAATCGAAGTTTTACGTGTTAAACTAAAGTCCGAGAAGGCGTCTTTTAAAATCCTTGAAAGGATTTTTCATTTATTTCGCAGAATTTGGCCATCGAAAGTGCCAGGAGTCTGTCTATTTTATGTTTCCTATTTTAGTATTTCTTCCTTCCCGTATGTACCTACCTAATCTTTTAAGATGTTTTTCTGTCATGTTAAGAATGCCAGACCTTCCGTATAGGTATAGGTTGAATTATATTTTGTCTACAAGTTTTTTCCCTGTGGTTTCTTTTAGTGCGATAGTGACATGTTAGGTAGGCATTTAGATTTGCTCACTTCTCCAAAACCCAGAAGGTTGATACGTAGTGATTTTAAGAATTCACCCTACACATATTACTTCTTTCATAAAACCTAAAGATTCCGCTTCTCAAACTAATCTCGGAAGTCCCAACTATTTATCGATTATTCGCGCACGACAGAACAAATGACAACAATGCTATCATCATCTGAAGCGCCGTGATTGATGCATCCATTAATTACTTTATTCAAGAGCTCAATACCGGAGCCTTTTAAAACAGTAATCTATTGAAAATTTCACTTTCACCAAACCAGCTATTACCCAACAAAAATCAAAAGGTCCCTGACATTTTGCCCCGCACGAACACAGCTATTCGTCATTTGAATTTATGACGGCTATTTTTACAATAGTCCGGTTTGTTCGTCGATTATTAAGCTATTATTTTCTTATTTCAATCCAAATAACCTAAATTGATGGTTAGACAGCTTCTTATTTATGTAAGCATTAGTCTGTCGCTTGAAATTATGTATTCGTGTTGCTTTCATTCATAATTGCTAAATTCCGATGGCGTTGAAAGCAATAACGTAATAGTAATTTGACTTCCGAATGTGTAACATGGTTTTGTTGGGCAATTTGTATTATCCGTAGGCCTATCTGCTGTATTTTGCAATAATAATCTCATCACATCGCATCTTTGGATATAATTTCTTTTGATCTTTTAAAAAACCGCAGATCAATCGCACGCTAATCTTCCTTAATCTTTTCTATGAAACAAAGATAAAAGCTAGTGAAAACTTACATAATATTTGTACACAATACGTTACGCATCGTGTAAGATTTAATTGATGTTAATGTTAGGCATCCAAGGAATTCTTATTCTTTCAAGACACGAATCTAAACTCATGCTGTAATAGAGTGTGACATTGTTCAAATAGCCCAATCGCATTTTCTGTCTAAAGGCTTGCGCAGACTCACGACAAAGTTTAATGTAAGTTGGTTTATGCATTAAACAGATAGACAAAGTTGACAAAGTTTTAGTGGTGATACTGCAATGGTTGGCAATTGTTTCATCCTTATAGAACTCTGCGATTGAACATATTCAATAATATTAATAAGAATGGATGAATAATAAGGCTCATAAGCATATTGCTAGTAGTTTGATAAATAAAGCTTACTTTAAATATTAACTGATTTTTTGATATCATTTCATTAGCTAGCACAATACCTTAACTCTCTTACTTTAGCCTAACAAATAAACTATTGATTAGCAATCCACCGTGTACGCTTGTCTTAATAATGGTTAATCGAGTGAATTTATAATAATCGGTAAAAGTGTATCGGTCACTGACGTCAAGTGGCATTTACATCCCGCAAAACTTAACTTCAAACCTGAGCCTTTTGCGAGCTAATACAAATGTGGTACCGAGATATCTGTTGTAGGTTTTTTTACGAAAGTCTGGATGCAAGATGCGATCGTCTATTTTTCTGGTAAACCGCGACACTGCTAATTATTTCGCTGGTATTGTCACGAGTTGAAAGTTGGATTTGGTAGACGGCATTATGGTTTTCATTTTTATTTCGTTTGTCTAGGAACGGGGTCAATTCGGTCGACTCACTCGAATAACGCTGAAATATTATTCGTGGTAGTTAACATAGCTCGTAAATACATAACATACATTCATATTTAAGCTCATGTGGCGTCGTTCCCCTGTTCTTACTACAAATTAGTGAGAAGTGAGAACGTAAAATGGGCTCGGGCTGTGAAGATACTGTAATGTTGGGTGATTGAGAATTCTTCACTAATTTTGAAATAGATTCTTTCTTTAAAATCTAGTCCTGCTCTAATCCAACCAAATACTGGACTGTTGTCAAGAGAATGAATATTTTTTTAAATGATTTCTCAGTCAAGGAACTAGCTACGAACTAGTCTATAAATTAGGTACTTATTTAGAACTTGAAGTAATTTTTACGAAGTTAATGAGGAAACTATGTTTCAATACATATAAATAGCAAGATTTTTTTGAAAACTTACGCTTATTATATTCTTTATGCCTTCTCAAATAAAGCTCAAGAGATCAATAAAGCTAAAATTAGCACAAAAAAACAGATTATAAAGGAGTGTATTCTAAAATAGGCTGTATTACAAGTGATTAAAGTGAGGGTGTAAGGCTTCAGTGGTTCGGTTAAAGCAGTGACCCGAGAAGTCCCACGCTTTGCCCATTCGACTAACAGTAGAACGATTTAGTCATACCTTTTATTTATTAACTTATTCCTAACCGTGAAAATTGTATAGTTTGACCTGTTTTCGGGAATTTGAAGGTCTTTTTACAAGATACCCTTATACGTAGGTTGGTAGTGACTTGTAATTCGTTATTAGGCTTTGATTGGAACATTGATCTATTTGTTACTCACCTAAACAGCAATATCTAAAAAATTACATGTTTAGTTAAGCTTCAATAAGATTCTACGTATTTGAATGTAACTCTTACTTGTGTTTTACCTGATCCTCGAAAACTAGGTACTTAGTTATTTATTATCACCAGATTATTATAACCAGACATACCTACATACAGTTGTATAATGTTGGTATAAGGTATGTACCTAGCTAAATGTAGTAACATTGGCTACTTAAAATTTTACAACATGCGTCACGCAAGCGATTGGCGATATCTAAGATTTATGTTACGTTTAATTACACGTCTGATGATCATAACTTGTTTGTGAATATGGAAAACGAACGATTGTATTTAAGATATACTTGTTACTACCTCTATACCTATGAAGTTATTATAATTCATACTCTCTCTATTTCCTTAATTGCTATTGGATTGACGGCTTTGATGTAGCTGTACGTACGCAATACGAAATAATATAACTTAGATTTATATCACAGAAAGTATACAAGGAACCAAGTGCACCTAAAATGTGATATTTAAGGATATGATACTACTAGTAGTCCAAAAATAACTATTAAAGCGAATATAACAAGTGCAATATTTTGTTTTCAGGGAACGCGTAACAGTGACGACACACAGCCTCACTTCTGACGTCATACCGGAGCAATCCCACAGCGAAACACAGATCGGTACCATCCGCACCGAGGAGTACAAGAGAGACCTCGCGGAGTTCCAAGCGCGGCGGTCAATCGGCGCCAAGGAGTCGCCCGCTCCCCCCGACACACCCGCACTCCCAGACACGCCCGTCAAGAAGAAATGCAGCCGCAACTCCTTACCAGTCTCATGCACCGACTGCGCTTCCGCCCACGACAATACCTTTAGCTACGAAAAGAAATCCGCAGCCAAATACAAAAAGAAAACTCACAAACGAGCCCGCAGCGCCGCGGCCGACGAACGAATATACGAAGCTCTACCTAACATACAGTTCCTATTCCAAAACCAAGTGTTTATGCCCGGGAATCTCTGCCCGACGTACTCTGAACCGCATAAATTAAGGAGAAGTCATAGGCACAGATCGCCAGAATTCATTGAACAGAGGCACATAGATTTCAGCGAGGAAAAACTAGCGTCACCGTCGTTGTTTCTCAAAAATAACTCTTTGCCGTTCGACGTGCTGAACTTTTTGGAAAATACAAAGAGTGAGGAAGAAGTAGATGGGCATGTTGATAGTAATTATGAGCAAGTGAAGCCGTACTGTAGGAGTTCATTAGATGAGGTAAATAAGCCAGAGAAGGAGGATGATCATTCTGATGAAAAACTGTGGGAAGTGATGAGTGAATTACGGAACTTCGATCAATGGGCCGACGAACAACTGCAGACACAGACTTACAGTAAATCTGATGATAGTAATAAAGTAAGTTTTATTTGCCTGCGAAAGGCAAGGCTGATAGAGATAAGCTGCAAAAAAAAATGAAAAAATATTTTTTAATTTTTAGAGCGACGACACTATATTCGGCCTTCCTGTAGCGAGCGCCAGTAACATAGACATCGAGGAGACGAAGCAAGGGCTATGGAGTCAGGGAACCTGGGGCGTCGTGCCGGTGCAGGTCAAGAAGGTCCACGGCGTCTCCATTAGACAGATCCAGAAGAAGATCAATGTGGAGATTGATATATTGAGGTCAGTTCACTAGTGAAAAAAAAAAGCTAGATACTAAAGTTATACGACCTATTTGAGAGTGTATTTGCTGTAGGCGGTGAATTGAATTAAGTATTATGACTGACGTCATAGATAGGATAGTGTAGGTAACATTGAAGCTTCCATTCGCCAACGTTCATACCACGTTGAAAACACCGGTTCTCGTCCGATCACCGAAGTTAAGCAACGTCGGGCGTGGTCAGTACTTGGATGGGTGACCGCCTGGGAACACCACGTAACGTTGGCTTTTTGCACTGTTTGATTTAGTAAAATGACGTCATAGATAGGATAGTGTAGGTAACATTGAAGCTTCCATTCGCCAACGTTCATACCACGTTGAAAACACCGGTTCTCGTCCGATCACCGAAGTTAAGCAACGTCGGGCGTGGTCAGTACTTGGATGGGTGACCGCCTGGGAACACCACGTAACGTTGGCTTTTTGTTGCAGTTTCTTATTTATGTCCTTTGTTCCAGGAAATGCCGGCATCCTAATATAATCTTGTTGATGGGGCTATATCCAGATGTTCAGAATAACGTCAATATCATATGCGAACAATGCGTCGATTCTTTGTATGGAATCATTCACATACAGGTGAGTCTTACATCTAAATCCTTAGCAATATATTTAAAATGTCGACCTTTGTACAATGATATAAGGTACATGTCCCTGTATAAACTTGATATGCATGTGGCTGTTCAATCTTATGTACAACTTATTTTAATTAAGTAATTTTCTTATCTTTAACGAAGCAGCCTAGATTTTGGAATGGTAAGTTAATCAAATTACTCAAAACATTGCCTAACCATGTAGGTCTTACTTTATTTTATTTTTTTAATAAAACGAACATGCCTTTTACACCTCCAGTATACTTGGAAAGAGGTCTTATTCCTATGGGCTTTAGCAGTGTAGGTACTAGCTAAAATAGAACCATTACTGTCCAGGGTCGAATCCTAAGCGCCCAATCAGCGATGCACTACACTCAAGACGTTTCTAGCGCTCTCGTCTTCCTCCGAATGCAAGGCTACATTCACACAGCACTGACGAGCCATTCCATCATGATAACAACGCATGACGCCGCTAAGCTAGCTGATTTGGGACCCTGTGTGAAACTGCCTAAGGAGAAACGGATGAGGCCAAAAGAGTATGATTTGTATTCGCCGGAACCGCAATATGTTAATATTGAAGGTCAGTTTTGTTTTGTTTTTCTGCTAGTTTGAATCGGATTAAAGGTTAATGATCAATTAGCAAAATTGAGGGCTGCTATCGCCAACGTTCATACCACGTTGAAAACACCGGTTCTCGTCCGATCACCGAAGTTAAGCAACGTCGGGCGTGGTCAGTACTTGGATGGGTGACCGCCTGGGAACACCACGTAACGTTGGCTTTTTGCACTGTTTGATTTAGTAAAATGACGTCATAGATAGGATAGTGTAGGTAACATTGAAGCTTCCATTCGCCAACGTTCATACCACGTTGAAAACACCGGTTCTCGTCCGATCACCGAAGTTAAGCAACGTCGGGCGTGGTCAGTACTTGGATGGGTGACCGCCTGGGAACACCACGTAACGTTGGCTTTTTGCACTGTTTGATTTAGTAAAATGACGTCATAGATAGGATAGTGTAGGTAACATTGTAAGTTCCATTCGCCAACGTTCATACCACGTTGAAAACACCGGTTCTCGTCCGATCACCGAAGTTAAGCAACGTCGGGCGTGGTCAGTACTTGGATGGGTGACCGCCTGGGAACACCACGTAACGTTGGCTTTTTGCATTTTACCACCATTTTACACTTAGGTACATTTATTTATTCATAGTTTAACCAGTAAATACCATGGACACTAAAAATAAACCCCATTGTAACATTTTTAGAGACCCAAGAATCATCAACAGCAGAAAGCGAGCCACTAATTTCGAAACGCTCATCAGAAACGTACTTGGCTTCAAACTCAGTTCCCAAAGAGTACAAGCACTATAAAGAATCGGAGTACTTTCGTTGGCAAGCTCCGGAACTATTTGAATCTGATGAGGAAGGTCTTGTACATCCTTGTACGAAGAGCACTGTGTATTCGCTTTGTGTGATCCTTTGGGAGGCTTGTAATGGTAAGTGGATAAGTACCTAATGGTTATCGAAAAAGCTTCTATTTATAATTATCATGTCACAATATCCAGGACTTTTTTCAGCTCGTAGTCTAGTTTTTTGTTTTCTTTCCTAGTTCTCAATAAATTAAAATTACGAATATCTTACATATGAGTAGTCCACTTACAAACACCGCTACCTATGTCAATTTTTTACCAAAGACAAGGTGGCGTGCAAATTCAAATGTACTTATAAAATACTATAACCTGTTGTCAAAATGTTCTTTCAAAACTGGCTCAATTCCGTACAAATTGACATCAAAATCTGATCACCTATGCAAAACTCGCTACTTAGCAGCGCTTGCCAACTGCAAACACCGCTAGATAGCAATTACTACTGAAAAATGCGTCATGTCAATTTATGACAGTTGCAAATACCGCCATTATTAGTATACCTACCTACAAAGTTCTGCATGTTTTTCAAACTGGCAAAAGTAGCACTGAATGGGCAGTGTTGAGTCTATTGCGTTTAGGCCAAAATTTTGAGCTTTTCGATTAAAAGTAAAGTAAAGTAAATATTTATTTCCAGTCCAATATAAATGTGAGTACAGGAACAAAATAAAATTAACAAAATTAAACACAAAACAAAAATTAAAATAAAAAAGGAACTTAAAACTTAGAATCTTAAAACTAAACATAAAAATAGAACGGAGAAACAAGAATGAGAAAGAAGGTAGGTATGGACTGGAAAATGGTCTCCACTCAGCATAGTGTCATGTCAATGGATGCCAGAGACATGACGCTGATTTTCAGTGGAGCCAGAGAAGGGAGAAAGAGAGAATGATAGGATAGGAGATAGGAATGAATAAAATAGATTTGCAGTAACAGGCATATTAGAAAACGATCACCAGAGAAATACTTAAAATCAAACCGTGTCGCACTTAAAATTCAATTTGTTGAAAAGAAATTTTCATGACAAGACACATTAAAAATGATGGAGAACCTCATTACATTGTTTAAACAATTAATAATGATAAATATTTGCACGATAAAATAGAATTTTGGATCTCCGTACCAACTCTTCTAAAGTTTTTTGCAGATTTATTAGAATCTCTACTGGGTAGGTACTTTTAGAGAATCAGAAAACGTTGTATCTGCGTTTTCTGATGTCGAAAATACTTTTATGGAGAAAGTTAAAGAATTAAAGATTTAAAATGATTGAAATATTTAATATTATTTATATATGACTCCATTAGACTTTTAAAATATGAGGCTGTTTTGTTTAATTATTACTGCAGAACTTGTTATCTTTAAAGTTTTCTATTGCAAAACTGGTTACTTTGTCATTTAACTTGCAGAACTTGCTATGTTACTTTGATTATTGGATAAAAAATTTAAAAATGATATGGGACTAAGTTCTTTTTTAACGTCTATTTCATGCAAATATGGTTTCTAATATATTTGTAGAGAATTGCCCACCTAGGTGAAGCATAGACATGCTAAAACGTTTTGTTCAGTTTTCTTAAATTTGAGTTTTTGCTAAGTAGAGCTATTTGCAAGTGGACATATGTGTTGTTGTTAAGATGAGATGAAGATTTTTCTGCTTTTATTATTCAAGTAATGGCTTCATAGAAATATTTGTTTTCACACAAAGTAGGTACCTACGCAATAAGTACATACGTGTAGTAGAGAACAAGATATAAACAATGAGGTATTTTGATATAACTTTTCTAATATTATAGCATCAGTACCATGGAAAACCCTTAGTTACGCGAAGCTAAAGGAACTATACACTCTATGGAAGACTGGTTTCCGTTTGCCGCAAGATGGGACGTATCCTGGTGGCTTACTCGCTTTGTTACAGTCGGGACTTACCTTGTCGCGTGTTGAAAGACTCGATCTTGCAACTCTCCATTCCTTACTGCGGGATGTTAAGGTAATAAAGTCCTTATTCTTTAGAATTTTGATTACAAAATCGTTTGAGCATCCAAAGTTCAGAAAAATAACCAAGTTAAGCAATGTTGGGTATGGTTTGTACTTGGATGGGTGACCGCTTGGGAATACTCAGATACGTTATATTTTTGCATCTTTTTCACTTATACTATATGGCATTTTTCATTACTAAATACATTTTTTCAGTTTTGCCTGATAACGTAATTGTAAATAAAATAGTGATTCCTTTTGTTTTTAGGAGAAACTTGACGACATGGAATACATAGTGATCCCCGCTCGCATCTCGAAAAAGAAGTCCAACTTTAGTTCAGTAGGTTGGGGCAGGAACACACCGACTGACGAATCAGATTGTCTAAGCCCGTTACGTGATTTAAACTCACATTCAGCTGTAGTTCACAAAAACAATTCCACAGACTCAAGCGAGAAAGAAAGCAAAAGCGATACGAGTCCTTCATACGAAATTATACGCAACGATAAATGTGACTACAGAAATTCTAATAAGTGCTATAATTCTGATGAGGATAATATAGAAGAGAGACCAATGATCAGATACGAACACTTACCAGAAAAAGATATTTCTAGCGCCTGTTCCACGCCAATAGCTAAGTTACGCGCGAGAATAAAGGACATTGGAACGCCAGGCGGCTTGCATAGAAGTGATTCTACTGAATACTGCAGTATATTAAGCCCTGACAACCGCCATTTTTCGATCAACGATGAGTATAAAGATGATAGCATGGAAAAACCTTCGACAAAACTGACTAGAAGCTTTACACCGCAATCGTACAAACCTCTTCATATTAAAGTGCCAGAGTTTAATTTGGAAAGTGTCAAGTCTATAATTAAAGAAAACGGTGTGAATGAAAAAGCAACATGCAAGTTTGATATAAAGAACTACAGTTTGCCCACTACTCCTATTGCAAGAAGTAATAAGTTACGAAGAAATGCTTGGCTTTCAGGAGATATTGCTGTCTCTGAGAATGTGAAGATTATTAATACGCCGAGTAAGGAAGGTAAGTTTTAGGATAAGAATAGAAAATTAAAGGTCCCATTCGCCAACGTTCATACCACGTTGAAAACACCGGTTCTCGTCCGATCACCGAAGTTAAGCAACGTCGGGCGTGGTCAGTACTTGGATGGGTGACCGCCTGGGAACACCACGTAACGTTGGCTTTTTGCACTGTTTGATTTAGTAAAATGACGTCATAGATAGGATAGTGTAGGTAACATTGAAGCTTCCATTCGCCAACGTTCATACCACGTTGAAAACACCGGTTCTCGTCCGATCACCGAAGTTAAGCAACGTCGGGCGTGGTCAGTACTTGGATGGGTGACCGCCTGGGAACACCACGTAACGTTGGCTTTTTGCATTTTTTCTTTCATTATTTATCGATTCGTATATTTTTCATTTCTAGAACCGAAACTTATACGTTCGGCGCCTGAAACTCCATACTCAACGGTAAATAATTCGTCGGAGAGAGACCACCAGTCTGAAAATGGTTCATTAGGCAGAGTGCAAGAAACGTCGCCAAGCGATTGTTTAGACCGAGACAGCTTTACTGGGCTTCGACGGTAAGTTTACATAGAAACTATTTTTGCATTACAGCAGCTAGGAATAGAAAAGGTCTATAAAGTTATAAGAAATACTAATAGCCACAACCTGTGCTAAAATTAATTAATACTTTGGTGTCAAAAATCTGAAAGAAACAGTGCGAAGTTTCAAGTATGGTTTATGAACCAAATAAAATATAATGTGGACTTTAATTTATCTTTTAGCAGTATTATTTATTGATTTAATCTTCAATTGAAACTAGTTATTAATAAAACAAAGATACACCTCATCGACCTATCAGAAATATTCTAAATAAATGTGAATAAACGCTATGAGTACGTACTCAGTTAAATTCTACCTTAAACAATATAAACAATGTCATATCAAAAGTAACAATCATTCATTATTAACTACAAATTAACCACACTTTCCATTACATCCAGAGTGGACCGCCCTCAAGACTTCTCCCCAAGCACAGACAACACTCGCGGCACAGGCACATGGTCAGCCAAGTCCTCACTCGACCGTCCAAAGCAGCAACTAGAAGAAGATGTCTTAGCCAAAGTGAATGTGAAGCCTCTAGTCGCGATACACGAAAGGTGGATTTACGAGGCCAATAGGAAGACTGGTCGGTCTATGTCTTTGCCTGATGATAACAGGTGAGAAACTATAAAAAGGTGGTTAGCTCAAGAAAAGAATTTGATTAAGTAAAATGACGTCATAGATAGGATAGTGTAGGTAACATTGAAGCTTCCATTCGCCAACGTTCATACCACGTTGAAAACACCGGTTCTCGTCCGATCACCGAAGTTAAGCAACGTCGGGCGTGGTCAGTACTTGGATGGGTGACCGCCTGGGAACACCACGTAACGTTGGCTTTTTGCACTGTTTGATTTAGTAAAATGACGTCATAGATAGGATAGTGTAGGTAACATTGAAGTTTCCATTCGCCAACGTTCATACCACGTTGAAAACACCGGTTCTCGTCCGATCACCGAAGTTAAGCAACGTCGGGCGTGGTCAGTACTTGGATGGGTGACCGCCTGGGAACACCACGTAACGTTGGCTTTTTGCACTGTTTGATTTAGTAAAATGATGTCATAGATAGGATAGTGTAGGTAACATTGAAGCTTACATTCGCCAACGTTCATACCACGTTGAAAACACCGGTTCTCGTCCGATCACCGAAGTTAAGCAACGTCGGGCGTGGTCAGTACTTGGATGGGTGACCGCCTGGGAATACCACGTAACGTTGGCTTTTTGCTCTATTAATACTTTACCATCTTTGTCTGCCAATTTAGGAGCCAAGTAACAGCTGCCGTGAAGCCCGCCTCGCATTGCGTGGATACGTTGCTGAAGTCGCTGCCCCAGTTGAACCTGAAACGGCCGGCGAAACCTTTCCGGACCCACCCTGTGTCTCCAGTCAGCAACTGTAAGACTGGTCGGTCTATATCTCAATAACCCAACTTAACTATCATGCATGCTGCATTATTGTCTTTTGTTTATTAATTCATTGAGTTGATTAATTGAGGTGTTGGAACTCGGTTGAAGAAAACTCAAATTAATACGGGGCGAAGGGTAGGCTCGTCCCACTCACGAGGGGTAGGCAGTAATAAATAGAAATTAGAATCGTAATTTGTAATTCATTGTTGGAAGTGTAATTTCTTTATCGCAAGTCTACCTCTAGAATCTATCTTGCAATTTTTTTTAATTATTATTTCGATTAATGTTAAATGTTAATGATAACATGTAATGGCGATCGCTAGCGTTGTTTACCTGTTATGTTCGCGTGTATGTTATCTGCCTGACTGTCACTATTACAAATAACATCATTAAATAATAATGTTCATTTAAATTGATTATAATTAAAACATTAACATACCCTTATCATATTATTTTGCTTCACATCTTTTGCTCACACATTATTTCTATCGTTTTGTTGCTTTGCTATCACAGAAGTTTGTAATGTCTCATAATTGCACGCTTTGTTCTACTTATATTTGAATTATGTTTTGGTTCTATGTAAGATAATATAATAATAAATATCTTATAATGGGGATGATGACTACATTCAAAAAATCAGAAAATAATTAGTCCGTCTTTTAGACTATAAAAAAATATTTGAAACACATTTTTACCTGATCTTCTTCTTCTTCTTTATCAGCCCATACATGTCCCCACCGAGGGGCACGAGCCTACTCTCATACAGAGAGTGATTAGGCCGTAATCCACCACGCTGGCCAAATACATAAATAAATACAAAGATACAGAGCATCAAAGTTACGGAGTGGGGGGTATTGACGTCACTCCTCGGTTAAAATCGTACTGAGGCGTGACGTCACGAGCAACTTTAACCCAGTGTACCTTTGTCATTTTTAATTTAAGAGAAACAAGAAAAAATACGTGTCGAATATTCTAAAATAATCTATGTGATGGACTAAAAAAATTTTTTAGTCATCGTGCCCATTATATTCTTATTCATGAAGAAAGAGCAACATCTAACTACACTAAGGTTAGTTGTTTGGTTTGTTACCTTTCAAATAGCTCTTAAATAGCGATAGCATTCTTGCTAATAAAATCTTAGTGCGTGTGTACACAATAAGTTAAAAAGAAAGTACCTACCTCTTTTACAGTACATAGCACATAGCTTGTAATCAGTGCTTTAGTTTATTGTAAGTAGTTAAGTAAGTAGGTACTTATAGTTCGAGGTAAGATAGAGATAGGACAGTTCCCTAATTATAAACTGATGTATGCTTTTCCGTAGGTAGGCTCAAATAAATATTACTTTTAGTTTCGAAGTGATCTAACTCAAATAAATATTGCAGGTGGAAACTGGGAGCAGTTTTGTCAAGCCCGCGAAAATGTAGCCAAGAGTATCAACTTTACTGCCAGAGATCCCGACAAAGTGCAGCTTCATAGGGCAGATACAGATAAAGGGTAAAGAATAACGTCTAATCGCTAATTTGTTTTAAAACAGTACATCAAGTTAAGCACCTCATTCGCCAACGTTCATACCACGTTGAAAACACCGGTTCTCGTCCGATCACCGAAGTTAAGCAACGTCGGGCGTGGTCAGTACTTGGATGGGTGACCGCCTGGGAACACCACGTAACGTTGGCTTTTTGCACTGTTTGATTTAGTAAAATGACGTCATAGATAGGATAGTGTAGGTAACATTGAAGCTTCCATTCGCCAACGTTCATACCACGTTGAAAACACCGGTTCTCGTCCGATCACCGAAGTTAAGCAACGTCGGGCGTGGTCAGTACTTGGATGGGTGACCGCCTGGGAACACCACGTAACGTTGGCTTTTTGCATCTCTTGATCCGTATTGTTAGTTTTACTTTTCCCTAATTTAATACACGATTTTTTTTCAGAACTGAAACTGAACCCAAAGAACCAATATCAAAACAGCTAACAGACCGAGCGACAGATACGCGAAGTATCGAGGAGTTTATACGCGATTTGATTCGGAAGGAATTCACGCATTTGATACACGAAATATCAGACGATACTTCAACCGTAACAACTCGAAACGAAGATATTTTGAACAGAGGCGTCGCCAACATTGTCGAAAACTTAAAAAATGGCGACGATCGAAAAGAAGTAAAATCATTTTCCCGCGTAAAAATTAACGGTAACAACAAACCGTTGTTGCAAATTACTTTTAGCCGAACGGGAGAGAATAGCTTGCATGTGCTGGATAACTGCGTGAATGTCACTATATGTGATAATGCAAGTAATTGCAGTGGGAGGGATAAACTTAATACGTCGATGGAAGATACTTTGATGCCAGACGATGTGCAAGTGCACTCTTTAAAAAGATGCCAGGCTTTCAATGCTATTCAGGTATATGATTTATAACTATCATTTTGTTAACATTAGAATAAACAAAAGAACGGGCGGATAAATGAGACTTTTAGTATGTACTGCAATTAGAGGCAGGAACGGAGCGTTGTGATTGGTCAACAATCGACGAACGATTTACAATACACGCTTAGGTCTAAGTAATTTGATTTGAAGGAAACTTTCCGTAGGATAGGAATAAGTCCGTACCTACTCTATTTGTTGACGGTTTTTTATGTCTTTTGAAAGTTTATGAACATAATTAAAATTATGGATTGGAACAAAAAAAATCTTCGTGTTAGTAGCTAACCAATTATAATTAATTATTAATTATTTTTATATAATTACCAGGAAGCCAGAAGCACAGAAGATCTATACATCGACGACGACCTATCCACGCAGATGCAGGAGAACTTTGGCGGGAAAGTGAAGCTGATTCCACTGCACGGGTCTTTGCACGAGATCATGTGTGAGAGAGAGGACGAATGCTGCCTTCTTAAGGTCAAGCAGGAGAACGGGTGCGACACTATTTATTTTAGGTATGGTATTTAGTTTATTATATAGGTGATGGGCGGCATAAACGGTACGATAGTTTTTAAAACCTGTTATAGTATGTTAGTTATTTATTCATGTACTTATAGCATATAATCGCAGTGGCTTTATCATTGTTATCGTAACATGAAGTTAGTTGTTTGATTTGTAAAAGATATAAGTATCACTACGATCTTTCATAAAACTATGCCACTTTATTATTTATTCAACATTCTGCACTATTTTGTATCGAGTTATTTGATCTCTTTGCTATACAAGTTGGAACACTTGTTTACTGGCATATAAAGTCTAAAATTCGAATCTATCTGTAAACATTGTTAGAATGTAAAGTTGCAAAGCAAAAACGAACATAAATAACTTCTATAATTTTGTTCCCCAGATGTGACAACTCAGACACGGAATCCCGCGACGCAATCGACGGCTGTTCTCAAGAAAACAAATCGCAAGACACGGTCATATACAAACGAAGTATTTCCCTAGTCGAGGAACGAATCAAACGGATCTTCCCCAAAGAAAAACGCACAACAACACCAACCGTACGACGCAGTAATAGAAACGTACCGAACCTGAAAATACGACCGAAATCCGAAGTTTTCCCGAAAGCTATTGACGATCAAACCCGATTGCTAAGCAGAAGTAGTCCTTCGCTTATAATGAAAGATAAAATCGACGAAGTAGAGGTGAATATAGACTCGATGTACCAAGATTCTTCATCAGAGGAATGTATTCAATGCAAAGCGGATAAAGCTGATACAGATGACGACTTCGAACTTCTAGAACAGAAGATTGAAGAAGACATTGCTATGTCTAAGAACTTATCGGACCCTAGTCGCTTAATCCTTTCGAAGATATCCGAGGAGAATCTCGCAGACGATGTTGTTGAGCGTTTAGAGATCAATTGATTTGATAGATATAGATGCTCTATCGTTATAATTATGGTTGATATTTTTTTAAATATATTTTTTTCTTATAGATTTAGGTACTTTGATTCAGTGTAAGAGCGCGTGTGTAAGGTACGTATGTGTTGTAATTAATAACATTTTGCTAGTTCACATTGCATTTGTTAACGTCATATTTTGGAGTTAAAATATCGATTTATTTTCCAAAAAAGTACAATACGTTTAATATAAATAGGCACAACACACGCCCTTTGAAAGTATTAACTTAGATCTCAAAATACCAGTACATACTAATTGCATAATATCGTGTACCTAAATAACATATTTATTTCTTATTATTAGCTCTAACAGATAAGCATTGAATGCTTATTCCTTAGACAAGTCATTGTATGGCGTATTTATGACGAGTACAAAGTTGGTTACTAATGATAAATTTTGAAAAGCTTGATTTACTGACAAAAGTATAGCTGTGAGGACGAAAATCGGCCCTTAGATAAATCGGCCGGGCACGATAGAAATGCTACACAAAGTCCCGATTGTCTAGGTTGGAGCTATTTTTCTTTAGCATTGTTCATAATAAATTAAGTTACAACCACAGTTACCTTCTTAAAGTATTTCGTGCTATAAACTCCGTCCATTGCATTTAGAAAACCCAAAGATTGATTTAAAATAGGTTTTCTGATACAATCAAGTTTTTGATTTCTTTTTAAGTTTTTAGTGATGTAGAGCAAGGCTATGTGATTATTAGAATTAAGGAGCACGGTACATCCCATTGTTGTGATTTTAGAGTACTTAGGCTTATTTAGAATTGAGCATCGTTGGCAGCATGGCACCGCCTACTCTATCTGTCCCCTTCTGCTGTGCAGAAACGTTGTTGCTAGAGCGTGAGAGCGTCAATATGATAGTATATGGGCGGTGTTGCCACTAATGAGGCCTTATTATTAATACTTATTTTTTGTATTTTATTCTCACATAGATATACTTTATCATGTCTATTGTTATGTACCAGTTTATAGTAAAAGAAACCAAAGTTTCGTTTAGCTACACCTTGGTATTTCTATACTTTTTAATTGCAACTTATTAAAGAATTTGATTTTTAAAATTGTACTTAAGTTTTTAATAATTCAGTTTACGAGGCGTTTGTTATAGTTAACTGTAGTTGATTTTAGACGTAATTTGTTAAAAATAAAAACCTTTGTATTTCTTAAAATTAGTTTTATTGGCATATAATTTCATTTTATACATTTTAGACTGTAATTTTATAATTATAGACAGTATATTAAAACAGAAGTATTAACAATTTGATATAACAGTTTTAACATAATAACAACGGAAATGGCACCAAGTGTTTAAATGCAAGACAGCAGTCTTCGGTATTACAGAAACAAGTACATTATTCAATTTTATACTTAGAGTATATTTGTGCGTCCCATTTTCACGGAAGACTTGATTTTATCACTCTTATACCTACGTAATAAAGTACCAAGTATACAGATTTTTAATCTTTGATACACTTTGCACCACGTAAACCAAAAATGTATAAAAATATGTGGTATTTCTATATGCGTAACTATTAATATTATTATTTGAGTGAGGCCATTACTGAAATTGCAATAAATATCTCTAAATACCATATTTACCATCATTATTGATAGATAACATAATTGGTTGGATGTTCTTTCATAATATTTGAAAACAAATGAATAATGAACACATCTCAATTGTGAAAAAGCGTACCCGAAACATAAACACCCAGTTTGAATATGGTAATAAATACATCCTACTCAATATCCATTCAATTAATAAGAAAATTACACAAATGCACAAACCTCTTACGCAATCTTATCAGTAAGTTTCATGATGACGGCCTTAACTTCAGTGTAGTTCTTGATGCCGTAGGGCCCGTTCTCGCGGCCGATACCGGACTGCTTGAATCCACCGAACGGCACTTGGTTCCCGAACACGTTGTAGTCGTTCACCCACACTGTACCTGCGCGGAGAGCCTGCAATTTGAAAAGATTTGTAGGTATGTGGTTTGCGGTGAGATGGAGAATTGGATCGCAGAACGTAATTATTACGTCATGTAAGTCTGTAATAATAAGTAAGAAATATCTCAATAGCTAAACGTCCCAAATCGCATAATGTCCAAGTCGCGAAATGTCTCAAATCGCAAAATGTTCACGTCGCTGAATGTCTAAAACGCAAAATGTCAAAACTACCCTTTCCACACCTCCGTAGATATCGAAATTGTATGTGAATACTAAAAAGGTTGAGACATTATGCAGATTATGCTACAGTAACATTATGTGACTTACCTGAATAAGATAGTTGACTTTATCGATGTCCTTGGAGAAGATGGCGGCGGCTAGACCGTAGTCTGTGTTGTTGGCGCGTTCTACTACCTCGTCCAAGTCCGAGAACTTTATGATCTGCTGTACGGGGCCGAAGATCTGGGAAAAAAATAAATAATTTTATATTAATTAAAGGCGTTTTTTTATTATTCGTTAATTAGTCTATCTATCTATATTTCAAACTCATTCTAGGCGTGAAATCTTGAGATTACATCATGATCGGTAACACTCGGTAGTCTCAGCGCATAGGCTTCTCCAATCAGTCTACAACGCAACCGGTTCATTGCCACATTTGCCACCCGCATCCAACGAGACCCCGCTATCACTAGGTCGTCGGTCCACCTGACAGGCGGCCGTACCACGTTGCGCTTGGTAGTGCGTGGTCTCCACTCAAGAACTTTTTTGCCCCATCTGCCGTCCTATCTTCGCTCAGAAAACGGGATTTGTCTCTAAATTTTTATAGGATAAAGATTCTACTTCAAACCCACCTCCGTAGTAGCGATATCCATATGATCCTGTACATCGCTGAAGACAGTGGGCTGCACGAAGTAGCCGACGTCCCCGGCCTTCCCTCCGCCCGTCAGCAACTTGGCGCCCTGCTTCTTACCGCTCTCGATCAGGCTGAGGATCTTCACGTGCTGCTCGCTGTCGATCTGGTGGGATATTATTAATGGCAAGTTTAAAAAAAGTTAATACGGTAAATTAGGAAAATTAACTTGATTACGCAACACGCGTCTAAATTTGAAGATTGACAACATTTTAAGCAAATTAAATATAGACACCTCTTAGAGCGGTTTCGCACTACATCCGATCCAAGAGGTTTAGTATCTTTAGATCTGAGATAAATGCAAGAACTATTTCTATAGTAATTTTATCTGATCTGATGTAGCGTCTTAGAAGGGACTAATTAAGGAGATCGTTCTAGCCAGAATAGTCTCTGCGCAATTGGTAATACCACAGATTACCTAATAGTTACTACGTAACAGATACTTCACTCAGAAGAAAATGTCCAATACCTACAGCTTTAACAGTGCGCAATAGCCCAACTGTCACGTCAGATACCACTGCATGCTAAAATGTGCCTAAAGACTCAAGCGTATAGTTGTGATTCCTTCACACCGCGCGAATTCCTAAAATTCGCGGGGCTGCCTCTTCGTTAAAATTAAATTAACAAAACGTTTTGTGACTATGTTATTGAGAACTATGAATATGTTCCGACTTATAGGGGCAGTTTATAATTGTATCGTTTTTAATATATTTATTTTTAACATGTTTTTATTTTTAATTTTTAATGTTTTTTTTATCTTTCTTAATTCTCGGTTATTGTTATGTTTTTCATTAAAAAAACGTAATTATTAAAAATTATAAAACATTCAAAACAAACAAAAAAACGAATGGAACTATCAAAATTTGAACTACGTGCGAGCGCTTCGCTTTGACAACCGCGCTTCGCTTGGTCCGCAAGCGGCCCGCTGAGCGGTAGGTATTTATAGCGCGCAAGTACATAGAGTGACGGAGGCCTGGTAATACTCTATAATTTAAAAAAAAAACAAAAAATGTAGGAAAATAATGTTACCTGTGGCCCCTGCTCGGTTTTAGGATCGAAGGGGTTTCCGACGACTCTCCGTCTGGCGCGCTCCGCAGACATCTCCACGAACTTATCGTAGATCTTGTCTTGGACGAATGTACGCGAACCTATATAGGAATATAGGAAATATTTATTTTTTTATCTTGGAGCTAGAGATTCTTATTATCATCCATCAGTAAAGTGTACTTATTATAAAAGGCTTATTTCATATCTCATTTTTTATATAAGGCATTTTTCAATTTCTTTCGAGATGTTATCTCAAACTCTTGAACGTTACTGGTTCATACGTTGGTGTTGGTGCCAGCAATTCATAGTATTTGGGATTTGTGATACATAAACTAATTAAAATGCAACATTCTGTATCGGAATGAATTATTCTGGCATAGTCGTATCAAGAACTCTAAGCATTAGCAGAAGATAGGCCTAAATGGTGGATGCTCCACTCTTGTGTTAAATAAAATGATGATGATGACTAACCGGCACAGCAACATTGTCCCATGTTATAGAAGATCGCCATGTGCGACTGTTCGACGGCGTACTCGAGGTCGGCGTCGTTAAGGATGATGTTGGGAGACTTCCCACCCAGCTCCAGCGTGAGCCGCTTCACTGTACCCGCGCACCCGCTCTGGATCAGCTTGCCTACTTCCGTTGAACCTGGGAAGAAAGGGGTTATAATCGTAGTACAAAGAAATAACAGTAGTTTAAGTCGTATACAAATATACTCTTCTTTATGTTTGACGTAGTCCGACGATAACAAACTTAACTAAAATTGACTGAAAACCGCATCGAAATCGTTTCAGCCAAACGCGAGTTTGCGGATAAACAAATACATACAAAATGAGAACCTCCTTCTTTTTTGAAGTCGGTTAAAACGGAACATTGCAAGGTCAGTACTCAACACCATTTATTATTTCTACAATCAATTACTAGACTAAGACCCGCCGAAACACATTTTAAGAACAAACAATCGGAAATAAGCATCCAATTGACTAATCTAAAGCATATTTTTTTCAGAGAACAATCCGCCATTCTAACGTGAACACGATATATTAATGAATTTAATAAGTGTCTATTTACCAGTGAAAGCAATCTTGTCAACATGCGGATGCTCGACGAGCGCAGCGCCCACGTCACCGAACCCGGGAACCACGTTCACCACACCCGCGGGGAAACCGGCTTCCTGGAATACAAACGTACAAACATATTAATATGAATTTTAATAAGCATCTTCTCATCATTTCATTTACGAGTTAGACTCTTGTCGGTGGAGCATTCGCCATTTAGGCCTATCCTCTGCCAGTGCTTTGACTTCTTGATACGACATGATGACGTTAACTTTATCTTTCACTTGAGTGAAGTAGGTACGTCACGGCCTTCCTCTGCCTCTCTTCCCCTCAACCTTTCCTACAATGTTTCTCAAGAAACCATCATGTTGCATCAAGTGCCCTATCAACTTCCCTCTTCTATTTTCTATAGTTCTTAACAAGCAGCGCTTCTCGTGTAATAAGCATACAGCATGAATCATGTATGTGAATGTGAGTTTCTTGCTTCCATTATAAATTCTTCTACATATAGGAATTGATCTTAAATACATTTCAACATTAAGCCATTTAAAAATTGTATCATCACAGTTTTAATTATAGTGACAATTTGCGCAGGATGGCTGGCAGGAGTTGTATGCGAACTGCCACAGATAGATCACAGTGGCGTGTAATAGGAGAAGATATTCAGCTGTGTACTGCAACAGGCTGATGATGTGATTTCAAATTATACAGCGAAATACCCCATTCTGAGCTTCCCCCATAATTTCATCAGTCTGGGAAGTTTCTATTTCCCCATCTCACGTTACCTTAACGAGCTGAGCGAGATAGAGCGCGGTGAGCGGCGTCTGCTCGGCGGGTTTGAGTACGAGCGTGTTGCCGGTGGCCAGCGCCGGGCCCAGCTTCCACGCCGCCATCAGCAGCGGGAAGTTCCACGGGATTATTTGACCGCATACACCTGGGCTCAATGAAATTACGTAGCATTACGTAGTGTTAAGGATACAGAAGAAAATGCAGTACAACTATTTTTTAAAAATAAATAAATAAGTAGTTTTCACTTTGATAAGCGACATTTAATAACACGTCCAGTCCACTGGATCGGGAATTAGGTATAAAACGTAAGGATGTGTTACTTTGTATTGAACAATGATGGATCGAACCACTTCATATTTGAAAATCAAATCAGCCGATTCTAATGAGATAAAGAAATCAGGGGGCTTAGCACGGCTTGCCGCGACAATTATCTCACGTATGCTGTCCTTATCACATTTAAAACTATAGACAGAGACGTAAGCGTGACAAAAAGCATGGTAACGTCTTGTCACGGAGTGCCATGCTAAGCTAGCTGATTAGATTTTAGATTACGATTAGATAGATGCACGACCTCAATGTAATGTTGTTGATAAAAGAAGTAAATCAAAAAATCGGATTAAGACAAAAATTTGGATCATAGCAATTAGAACGATGGGGTCTTAGTTTATCCTAATGGGAAAGAGGCATATATGTAGGTATGTTGTGTCAGCTTGAGGACGTCCACTGCTGGACACAACGACCGGTCTTTCCCCAGGTCGTCGGTCCACCTTGTGGGAAGCTTTACTTGCGTCGTCCGGTATGTAGGTATGTTTAAATTAAAAAGTTGAATCCAACTCACCAACAGGCTCATGTCGAGTATAAGCGAAATACTTTCCGTCGATAGGTAGCACCTTCCCGTGATTCTTATCAGCCCACCCCGCGTAGTACCGTAGGTTGTTGATAACCGTCGGCACGTCGCCGTGGTACGCAGCTAGGTACGGCTTACCATTGTCTAGAGTTTCTAGACTCTGGAATATAAGGTATAAGTAATTAAGGATAAATAGATTTAAGATTTATGATCTCAATTAGGTATTGTAAGTACTTCATTATAGTGTTTTTTTTTAACTTATAAATCGAATGTGTAAGCTATATCTAGTATCATAACATAATCGATTTAGGATAGTCTCCTGTAATTGTGATGTTTTTTGGCTGTAATAGTGAAATATATAAATAAGGTATTTAGGATGTAGAGTGTATTGTAGGTAAGAAACTCCCAATACAAAAATCTTCAAATCCCTTTGTTTGAAACACCTGTTGTATTTAGACAACAATAAAAAAAATCGCACGATAAGCCGTTTGTTATGGCGTTGGAAATAACATGGTTGGCCTATGTATGCATCATACATAACATCATTTTTAATACAACGTGGCATTCGCATGGTTAGAGCGCTTGTAGTCGTCCGTTTTTTTTTAACCGGATAACGGTGTATGGTTTATAATGGACGCGTGTACACGCACCGGACATCCATCCGGAAAAAAATGTATAGCAGTATTTTTTTTCCGCATGGATGTCCGGTGCGTGTACAAGCGCTCTTAAACTTGGATTTATAGCATTAACCATACTATTGAACACAAATATACTACATAAATTATCGTCTTTAAATTATCTATTACCATGGAAATTTAACTAGATTTTCACATAAGTTCCTACTTATTTGGCTTGGCATAAGTTTTTATTAGAACTAATTTAATATTATTATTATGATAAACTATAAACAAGATGACATTCAATATTTTCATACAAATGCCTTGGATAAGATATCTATGACCCCTTATTGCGATAACTTGATAACAAAGATTAAAACTACTTACATGACATAAAATATTTCATAATGTTATGTAATTTCAACACTACAATGTGATTAAAGGGGACTGGTTATCAAATTGTTTATTGAAAAAGATTTAAAAACTTACATAATACTTTTTAAAAAGATATTGGGAGGATATACTCATATAGACATGGGCATCTATATCTAATATAATAAAAGGAAATTGTGTTAGTTACACATTAAAACTCAAGAATGGCCGAACCGATTTGATTCAGTTAAATCAAATTGGCAGGGAGGTAGTCAAGAACCAGGAAAAGGACATAGGATACTTTTTTCATCCTTATAAAGTTCGCGGGATCAATTAGTGTTAAATAAATACAATAATATGTGTATTATTTCACTTACTGCTAAGTAAGCCCTGTCTCTTTCCACAAGGTCAGCAAGTTTGTTGATGAGGCGGCCTCTCTCTGAAGGATCCGTCTTGCGCCATTGTGATCCAAGCCTAATAAAAGATAAATACATACGTTTTTTTTTGTTTTCTTCTATGTATCTTCAATGTTTGCATTTAATAAAAAACATATATTAAAGGCAGTATAATGCTATAAATAAACTATGCACACTGAAACCAAGACACATAGTTCTTTGTAGATGATTTTAAATACCTAACAATGGTTTGATAAAATTAATAAATAGACAAACAGAAGAACTAGCAATCTATTTTTTTAATTAATAAGGAATTCATTGATAAACAATTTGAACTTATCATGAAGCTTATTACAAAATTATCTTTATTTAAGTTGACTTATAATGATGACTTGGCAGTTTAAAAACTGATGAGAAACAGAACTACAGAAGAAAACATCTAAAAAAAATAGGTAGTTTAAAAAACTAAAACACGCTTTAGCTCGCACTAAACATGCTCCAACATCAGATCAGTTCGAAAGTACCATTTTATTGTATTGTCATCAGAACTCAGAGCGTGTGCAAAATTTCATCCCATTCGAAGACCAGGAAGTGGGTCAAATTAAGATTCTAGGATTTTTTTATATTCATAGTTACTTACAAGTGAAGCTAATATAAAGCGTGTAAAAATATATCACAAGTTTGAACCCTAGAACTTACTTAAAAGCATCTTTAGCAGCCTGAACAGCTATTTCAATATCAGCCTTGCCTCCCTGCTGGACATCAGCAATGATCTCTCCATTGGCTGGATTCTCAGTCTTGAAGGTCTTGCCATCTGATGATTTCACCCATTCATTGTTGATGAATAGCTGTAATAAATAAAATACATGTGAGACTGTGTATAGTACCTGCTTCTATTGAAAATATATACAGGGTGTTAGGAGAAGTATCACTTTCCTTTTAAGCAGGTAAGTATATTTTTCGTGGAATGTGTTCTTCATCACTAACACTATACATGGTTAAAAGGAAAGTGATACTTTTCCTAACACCTGTATAATAGGGATGACGACTACATTCAAAAAATAATTAGTCCGTCTTTCAGGCTATAAAAAAATATTTGTAACACATTTTTTACCTGATCAAATACATAAATATATACAAAGATACAGAGCATCAAAGTTACGGAGTGGGGGGTATTCACGTCACTCTTACGTAAAAATCGTACGTAAGCGTGACGTCACGAGCAACTTTAACCCAGTGTATCTTTGTAATTTTTAGTTTAAGAGAAAAAAGAAAAAATATGTGTCGAATATTTAAAAATAAACTATGTGATGGGCCTAAAACATTTTTTTTGTCGTCATGCCTATTATGATTTGTACAAAAAATAACAAAGAATAAATGATATAGAATTTAGACCTGTTATTTTGTTTTATCTGAAACTGTTAGCAAATTAATTGTAATATAAGTAGTATAGGTAATTAGAATCAGTTTGTTTTTGAACCTTGTCCTGTACATGGTGTTGATTAATAACTTCATTTACATTTAAAATCAACTTCCTATTTGTACCTACTTTAGAATCAACTGAGGTAAATATTATAAGTTAACAAAGCTAAATGAATGCCATAAATAAGACAATAGGTACTTTGTTTTTATTATTACATATATTATAGCTTTTTCCATATTGAGTAACATCCAAATAATAGTCAAGTCAAAATACATAAATTAAATACATACAAGGTTAGGTATTTACAAAACAATTGTAAATTTCATATTACGTAAGTATTCAATATATTTATAAATAATTCGGTATTAATTACGCCAAAAGTAAAAACTCAAGCAGCTAAAAATACATAAAATAACTTAATACTAATTTTTCTACTTAATACTTCACCAAAACATTAAAACCAACAGTTACGAAAGAAAAAAAATCGATTAACGAACAAATTACTTTCTTAAAACATATATTATTCTTAAATTATTATTTATTCGACTACATACTTCATTGTTTTTTTTTTATTCATAGAGTTTATTTTTATATCATTGTTGCATATTCTTCTATGTCAATAATAAGAACTTAACTACATTTTAATAAAAAGTTGGATAAATAGCAAAAACTATGTACCTACCTACGCAAGCGAACTATTATAATGTAACTGACCTTGAAAACAGGTTAGCATAGAATCGAAGACCAAGATTTTTTGCAAATAGTACATACAAGTTGAATAAATATAGCTCAAGATAAAGAAATATGGGTATACAAGACGCGCAAATCAGCTATTTACAGAGACTGCTGATAATTTTAACTTTTTATCTGCTATTTACGTACCCCGGTGTATAAAATCTCCGGTTTGGTAACCGGTGCCGGCGCGGCCGAAGCGAACCCCGCTTTCTGCGATCGCAGAACTTTATTCAAATTCCTCAGCATTTCCGAAACGACTATCTAGCACCTAGATAAATACTGAACTTTTATATAGCCGTACAGTAAAGTAACCAACGGCCGGCAAAGAAGATAAATACACAAGTTAAGATAAAATTGCACGTCGTTGTCGTTGTAATCTTTTGATTGACTGACAATCTGACAATTCTTTTGATTTGTTTTGTTTGACACAAGTTTGACATGAGTGGGAATGGTGATTGATGACTTAAATTCATTTGACAGAAGAAAAACAGGTGTTAAGGTGAATTTACACTATAAAATTTCAGTACAAAATTTTAAAAAAAATATAATTATTATCCAAGTATTTTAAATAAAAGATTTACTTAAAACAGCGATACCAATATCGGTTAACTAGAATGTAAATAAATATGTTGGGTTTTGAATGGATTTGCTGTCTTATTTTATACAATAAAAATTAAATTATTTTAAAGTGCGGTGCTGAGACTGGCAACCCTTGAATTGAGCGCCCAAATGAATGAATGATGAATGAATGCTGTTAATTCAATGACGTTGACGTTGACTTGACAAGGACAACTTTGTTTAACTTTGACACTGTTTTGAATTGTGTTGTGGTGGCAAGTGTGTAGGTTAATTTAACTATTTTATCTACAAAAATAGAGAGTATTTTAACATGGAAAGATCAAAGCCGACAAGAGAAAAACAGCCATCGCGTGCTGTTACACTATTAGCGTCTAAACATAAATCGCCTATTACAAAAGCGTATGATAGAGTTGACTCAGTGATATCAAAGAATTTACACTCAGCTGGAATACGGACGAGGTAACGTTTTTCTTATCAAGATCCGGCTCAAACTTTAATTACGTTTGCTTGTATTCCAGGATAAGTCCTGCGTATTTGTCCTACACTACACTTTGATTAGAAACATCAACATATTGCTTGTTTTGTTTTTTATTAAAATTAATTGTAACTTCTTGTTACTCGAAGTCCTCGAACTCTAGATTACTTGAAAAACGAATGATAGTTTTCCTAACAATTCACATACCCCTACTAAAACTACCAAGAATCAAAGCTGTACTTAAATATAAATATTTCAGTCAAATTGTTTATTTTATTCCAGGGTGCCAAAATATAATGGACTGTGGTGTAGTATACTGGTGCCGGCAATCCTTTTCTCATACACGTGTACTTGTAAAGTGTCCCTGATGTACCAAATCATTGCATACCTGGCCATTGCACAGTTTTGCTACAGTGTGATGTTTGCTGTGTTTGTGTACACTTCTTCATTGATATTACGGGATGACGCCGACGGGGGAGTGGCTATGTCTCTTTGTGTATCTAGTATTCTTATCTACAGTAATACTGGTAGTAGTAAGTAATTTTTTATTTATTTAAGAATTGTATATAAATTAATTTTGCTGAAGTAACTTATATGTATGAGTATTTGTTTGTTAAAAAACATGTTTCGAAATTATGGCAATGTTTGAGATTTATAAGTATGTTCACTAGAGCTTTTGCACAGAAATGGAACTTCAATGATTAAATAAAAAATTGACTCTGACAACTTTAAGACCATGCATGTTCATTCTTCTTAAAATTCAGAACTTACCTACCTATCTAAACATTCTTTTATATTTTTCAGATTTACTTTTTACATTATTAATATCAACATTATCAACATACACATACAGTGTAATGTTAAGAAAAGCTCTCAAGTTATGTCCTGAAACATTCACAATTGGAGAAGCTATGGTTGTATGCCAAGGACTGGTGTTGTTTATAGACTCAGGAGTGTTACATGTCTACTATCATATATTTCAACCACAAGTTTTAAAACAGGACGATGCTGAGATGACTTTCATTAAAATATTTGTTTATGTAAGTACATTCTGTGTTAAGTTGGCATGTAAAAGTAGTAATGAATAAATTATAATAATTTCATTATGATAATAATAATAATTGAAGTATAACAAAAACTAAAAATCAAAAAGTTATTTGTGTTTTCATATTTACAAGGTTCTTTAGCACTTTGCCATCTTTTTTGGTAAAAACTAGTAGATTGCTTTTTTTTTTTTTTAGCCTATTTCGTCCCACTGCTGTGCAAAAGCCTCTCCCATGCCTCTCCAAACACTCCTGTTATTAGCTGCTTCCCACTAATCTTCCCTGAATGAGCGTAGGTCGTCGCTCCATCGTTTCTTGGGCCTACCTCGGCGACGTTGGCCGTCTGGCACCCAATTTGTAGCTAGATTTTTTTTAGGATACTAAATTGTGGCAGGAAGGTTATACAGGGAGTTTGGAAAAGTATCACTTTCCTTTTAACCAGGTATAGTGATACTTTTCCTAACACCCTGTATATTGCATGACTCTTTCGCTTATGAAAACCTTTAAGTTGTTAAATCTTTACCCAGCAGTGACCTCACTATTTAAATAGTAACAAACATTACAGCAAAACTTTGGCCCCTTTTCAGACATTGTTATCATCCGTGGGATTGATTGTTACAGCGTTGTACAAGTTGGAAGAGAATCGGAAAAAACTCTACTATTTCATAAGTATTATTACTGTAGCTGCATTAGCTGCACTTCTGGTGCTTAATTGGAACTACTCTGTGTTGTGGTTCTCGCACTTTGTGAACTTTATGTTCTCTGAACAGGTTCGGGTAAGTGTTTTTAAAAACTTCTTTATTTTATATGGTTTTTTTTAAGTACCTAACAGAATATAAAGCTAATGGAAACATAGCTTACCTAGCAGTAGAAAAATAGGCGGGAAAAGTCCCTAAGCATGCAGACTAGGGATGAAAATTGCGAAAGATACACATTTTGTTTTTCTCGCAACTTTGAATCTTTCATGTAAAATACATGTAACTTTCGAAAAATATATTTCGCGCTATTGAAATAAGCAAATCTATATGTATAATACGTGTTTTTTCGTAAAATACGTGTATTTTTCAATGTATCTTTCATAAATTACAAAGGATGAATCTCGTATCGTAACTAACTAAGGCTAGAATCTGTTTCAGAACTCGAACCTGCCGATCGGACCATCGGTCGGACGGACTTTCTGTCGGACGGTCGGACCGACAGTCTGTTGGCCGGACTGTCGGTAGGACGGTCGGATGGACTCTCTGTCGGACGGTCGGACGAACTTTCCGTCGGACGGTCGGACGGACTTTCTGTCGGATGGTCGGACGGACTTTCTGTCGGACGGTCGGACTGACGGACTGTCGGTCGGACGGTCGGTTAGTACTAGACTTTTCATATAAACACAAAAACAGCTACGATACGATGCTCCATCATGAGGTTTTGGTGCTCCGTCATCAGACCTTGAAACCTATGTGTAGTCAAAGTAATTTCATAGATACACGAACACGACCTACCCAATAAAAGCGTGTAAAAAACAGTGAAAAATACAATATGAAAAAAACATGTAAAATACAAGTGAAAGATACATCATAAGAAGTTTTTGAAAGTTTCTGTATTCTACTGAAAAAAAAATCCGATTATAAAATACATGTCATTTTCAACCCTGATGCAGACACACAATTACCTAGCGCAATTATCTTCGGTTAATCTTTAAAGCAACATAATATGTATAGAAATAGAAGACAGACAATGAAATTCCTCATGTTATACAACAACTCAATTCTGATCGATCACTAATGCTCTCTGTTACGCAAGTAAGCACTCGCTAGTAACGTTAGTGAACAGAATTACTCCCCTTAGTAAGTGTATAAGAAGACTAGAGCCTGACCGCGACTTCTCACGCATCTTGGGAAAAAAAAGTCATGATATCGTATGTTATTCTAATGTGCAAGCTACAATATTGCCAAGTTTCATGAAAATCTGTTCAGTAGTATTTGCGTGAAAGAGTAACAAACATCCATCCATCCATCGGCACAAACATTGACATTTATAATATTAGTAGGATGCTTCATTTAGTTGATTAAATATGCGATCTTTTTCCAGATAATTCTCCTCGTAACTTGGGTCTCGCTTGCAATAGCAACAGTGTTTATACTAAAGGTAGCAACAAGCGATTCGTGCGCAGATTATGAAACAGCCAAAGCGTCTACAGCCGCCCGCAAAGTTTTCCACGTCATCGCGTCGCTGGTGTTCCTGAGTGGTATACTGTATGATGTGAGGTTTTTAACGATGGCTGCTGGGTGCGCGTTTGGGCTATTGGTATTGTTAGAGGTGAGTTGGATGGATCCTATGGAAGAAAGGTTAAGAATATGCAGGAGTTGATGATAGGAATGGAACTAAAAAAGTTATTTGTATATCATAGCAAGCGAAAGGGAGGTCGCTGTCGCTGGTCTCTGTCACTCTTATAAGAAACAAGCGCGACAGAGTTGTAGTTACGTAGAAAAACTTCCTAGTGGTAGAAAAACCTCATAATAATTTCAATATGGCCTTGAGTACTTGTGCATATAAAACAAAAGAGGGAATATTTTACGTTTTATGTTATTTAGTTTTTTCTCTTTATTTTTCCAGGCTATAAGAGTTAGCGAAATATATCCACTATCATCAATACTGCAGATACCTTTCGACAAATACAGTGATGAAAAGGTAATTATAGATGACCAGGTAACAGAGACTGTTGAAGTAAAAAAGATATATACTGAATGAATCCGACCGATTTCGGTCACGGCGACCGCTTACGCCGAACTCTGCTGTCGTTGGTGTGCTCTCATGTGGCTGATGTAACCGATCTTTTTAGAAAATGTTCTACCACAGTGGGGGCATGTGAGCACACCATCGACAGTATTATAAGTTAATGCCACTGCTGGTCGGGCTTTTTGAGCGTCGCGCTTGGCATCAAGCTCAGCGCGCCGTTTGACTTCAAAGTCGCGGACCTTGGTCTTGACTAGGGTCCGCCACTCCGGGCGTTTCGCCGCCTGCTGTTCCCAATGAGACGACTCAATGTCACATCTCTTCATGTGGCGCTTAAGAACATCTTTGTACCTGAGGAGTTGACCGCCATGCTTTCGCTTGCCCTCCTCAAGTTCAGAGTAGAAGATGCGCTTAGCCACTCTCTGCTCAGACATCCTTGAGACGTGACCACACCACCGGAGTTGTCGCCTCATGATATACGCCTCAATGCCACCTACATTGGCTCGGCGAAGTACTTCCGTGTTCCGCACATAGTCAGACCATCGGATTTTTAATATTTTCCTTAGACATTTGAGGTGGAAACGGTCTAACATGCGAATATGCCGGCGATATAAGATCCAAGTTTCGGCTGAGTATAGGATGTTGGGAAGTACAACTGACATATAAATAGAGATCTTAGTAGCGAGCTTAAAGTCGTGGGAAGAGAAGACCTTGGTATCCAGCTTACCGAACGCTGCCGCAGCAGCACCGATCCTGCTGTTGATCTCCGCATCAAGGTCGCACTTAGATGTGATTGTGCTCCCCAGGTAGCGGAACTTATCAACCTGCTTCAGCTCGTCCCCGCCGAGTCTAATATTCAGTGCCTCACGACCGTCGATGTCAAGGAACATCACTTCCGTCTTTTTGACACTGATTTTTAGGCCGAACTTGCGGCAAGACTCGTCGAAATCAGACATGAGCTGCTGCAGGTCGTCTGGGGATTCTGTTACGAAGCACAGATCATCCGCATACAAAACCTCAGTTATCTCAAAGATATATAATTAATCAATGTAGCTAGATGATTATTTAGGTACTTTTGTCACGGTATGTACCTTTATGGCTTTAGTGTAAATAGTAATCTTATATTATAATGAGGTGCTCACAAAATCAGCAACCTACTTAATAATAATATATTGCCTTTTAACTAGAAGTTAACAATAACTATGTTCTATTTCTAATCCTATGTGCTGTAGGTATTCTGTGTGTTCAATAAACGTTTGTCATTGTCTATATTTTTAATCAATTCCATCATCTTCCAGGACTCCGGCGTATTCGCAATGACTCCAATCTACTTATACGTTGGGTTGGCGTGTCCCCTACTCCTGGTTCCAATACATAAAGGTCACGAGCTCGAATTGATCAGTGGAGTGCTATCTATTGGGGTGGGAGACAGCGCTGCTAGTTGGTTTGGTCTGCATTACGGGAAGACGCGTTGGCCGGGTGAGTATTTATCTTAAAAATATGCTAAATGTCAATGTTTGTGCTGATGGATGGATGTATGTTTGTTACTTCATCACGTAAAAACCACTGAACAGATTTTAATGAAATTTTACAATAACTTAGCTTGGACATCAGAATAACACATAGGCTATATTACTTGCAGATATTTCGTGTTTTTTCAAAAATATGACGATAAGTGTTATGTGATAAGTGTGTAATCTTACTTTGGTATGGGAAATGGGGATATTTGACAGCTGTTCTCCAGACTTAAGGCATAAGATCGCCGGGAATAGCCGGCGGGCTTATTTTCAAACTTAACAAAAGCTTCGGGCCTGCCTCGAAGTATCTCACATACATTTGAATGTAAGCTCGCTAATTACGATACTTCGCGGTGATTAGTCGTCGAGACTTGAATCGCCTGTGGGTATGTAGAAATGGGAGGAAGGGGTATATGTAGATATTATGTAAGTTTAATAATGTCTTCTGTTACAGGTTTAACCAAAACAGTGGAGGGTACACTATGTAACATTGGCGCTCAATTATTTTTCATTTTCATTCTCGAATTGTTTGGTGAGTACCTACTTCATACTTAGTAAATTCAAAGCGTTTATTTGCAGGAATCTTCAAAATACCAGATACACGTATACATACAGATACACTCCCGTCATGTCCCACTGCTGGGCAAAGGCCTCCTTTCAAAATACCATCACAGAAAAATATGAAATAGCAAAACTATAATTTACAGTCTGTCTAAAAAGAGTAGAAATTAAAAAGTGGCAACACAGTAGTGTCGTGCCTTTCGAATCAATCTAATAAAAACGAGACGACACTACAGCGTTGCCACTTTTTAATTTCTACTCTTTTTTGGACAGATTATACTGTCATCCTAATAATATTATAAATGTCAATGTTTGTGCCGATGGATGGATGGATGGATGTTTGTTACTTCATCACGTTAAAAACCACTCAACAGTTTTAAATGAAATTTTACAATAACGTAGCTTGGACATCAGAATAATACATAGGCTATTTTATTTGCAGATATTTCGTTTTTTTTTTAAAGTTACGTCAATAAACGCGAACAAAGTCGCGGGCAGCCTCTAGTCATTTAAATGATTGAATTCCAGGTATGATAAAATCTTCATTTTGGCTGATAAGAGTGGCTATAGCCGCCACGATATCGGGTCTAGCTGAGGGCAACACCGTTCAAGTGGACAACCTAGTTCTACCCCTAGTTACTCTACTCGCATTTCAAATTACAGGGTTCCTATAGCAACATAAGCATTATTAATAGCTATTATAAATGTCAATATTTGTGCCGATGGATGGATTTTTGTTACTTTTACGCAAAAACCACTGAACAGATTTGAATGAAATTTTACAATAACTTGGCTTATACATTGGGATAACACATAGGCTATCTTCTTATCTTCTTCTTATAAATAAAAATGAATCGCAAAATGTGTTGGTAAGCGCATAACTTAACAACGCCTGGACCAATTTGGCCAATTCTTTTATTAAATGTTCGTTGAAGTCCAAGGATGGTTCTTACGGCGAGAAAAAATCGAATAATTGCCGGGAAAGCCCTAAAACAGACTTTTCTTTTTTCCATACAAATGTTTTCTTACTAAAATGTAGAGTCAATTTGAACTTTATTCATACACAACAAAGTTCATTCTAAGGCGGGACAAAGTTCGCCGGGACAGCTAGTATAATTTAAAGATATCACACCTCTTTACCAAGATATGACGATAACAGCGTACGAAGTCGCGGGCAGCCTCTAGTAAATTATACAGGAAACAATGTAAATAAGTACCAACTTAGCTCATTTTATAGGGGTGACTTTTATGTTGAATAAGTCTGAATCAGGGAAAGCTCGAAAAAGTTAAGTTGAAACTTCCGTAATATAAATCTTGAAGAACTGAATTCGGCGTTTTCTGAAACTAGCGTAATTTGTTTACAATAACATCTGTTGATTAATTAAACATTCCATCATATTTCTATGTGTTAGGTACCTATTTATTTTTTATAGTGTAAGTAGTGTATTGTAAAGTCAATTTTATAAGAAAGCCAAAGTAAAAGAAGTCTTTTTTAATTATGTGAATAATAAAAGGAATAATACCATTGATAGTTAAACCGCTAGATGTTACAAACAATTCACATAATTAATAAATCCTTCACTTGTCCGTGCCAGTTTTGTAAATAAAATATGTAAATAATTTTTAATACATTGTTATTTTATTGTTAAAAAATTGTTTTATTGAGATCTTTTGTCAAGTAAAAAAGAATTAATTAATTTAACCATTATACATTGCAGACATACATACGTAACTTAAAATTAATTATGTTCTTCATAGGTAAAAAAACACAATTTCGTAGTTTTGGTCACAATTTTAAGCAGTTTGCTCAATTTCTTGCATTTTTTGGTTAGTTTCTAGAGGTGGGCCGAGTACTCGGTTAATACTCGGTACTCGGCATACTCGGCACTTTTTTCACTACTCGTAATCGGCCGAATAACTCGGTTAAAATGCCGAGTACTCGGTGCAAATAAATCTACCTTTCGCATTGGATCTGGTTAGTAGATCATAGTCTCATTCATTCTAATGGTACATATTTAGGCCTTTGCCCAGCTAGAGCAATGTTATAAGCTGCTAAAACCATAATTATTTAGGAGAAAATTTCATGAACAATGTTTTATATAATTTTTTCCTCTCTTGACCTTGCGGTTTATTAGTTTCATTCAAATAATTAGCGGGGTGCAGAGTGTAGGTCGTAATACCGTTTGATCCCAAATTTGTTAGCGCCCAATTTTACCTACTTCAAGTATACCGAGTAACTCGGCCGAGTACTCGGCTCGGTAAACTTTAAACCGAGTAATACTCGGTACTTGGTTACTCGGTAAAATTGGTACTCGGCCCATCACTATTAGTTTCTAAATAAGCTATTTCTGCTTTACCATTTGGAATGGTTGCTATAGCTTCAATATTATCAATTTCTTTAGTATTGGAGTGGTTTACATTGCAACTATCAGTGTTCACATTATTTGATTCAGTATTATCTATTTCTTCTTTGATTTCAGTAGAACTACATTCACCATTATTTTCATTTTTTGATTCATTTATTTTATTTTTTCTATCCTCATGGCTCATTTCCTTATTGTCATTTGTTTCATTTTCATCTTTTATTTCAAGTTTAATCACTTTTGACTTATCATCAATTTCAGTACTTGTACTATTTCTCTTCTTAATCAAACTCCTTTTTTTCTTAACTCCCTTACATTTTGCTTTAAATATTTTTTCTAATGCTAACACATCTTTTCTGTTTATAGTCCAGTCTATGACGGTGTTCTCTGCAAGTTTAACGAAGTTTTCTTCTTCGTTGTAAGTAGGGATGTCTAGTCCTAGTATATTCATGACTTTTTCTAATACGTCGTCTACATAATAGTTGATTACTAGATCTGCTTTGTTATCCTTAAAACAGAAAGGTTGATTTTGTAACAAATAATAAATTATAACATCAAGAAAAAGCTCGAGACCGAAAATTAAGGCGGATGACGCCTTTGCCCAGCAGTAATTATATCATGGCTAGATTAGATTAGATCAAGAAAAAAATATTGGAAACACTAAATCATATTACAATGACTGTCTGATATACCTAAAGAATACCAATATTCTTACATGTTTGGTAGGTTGCAAATTGCATATAACAAGTTTCCCTCCATATTTAGCAGTCTCTAAAGGCAAGTTCCCACTTGGCACGATTTGCAATGTAGTACCCAAACATAAACTCAAGTCTGCAATACTGAAATCAAACACAAAATTTGAAATTGGTGAAACTGGATGAAAATTTCACACCTGTTTTTTCCTCACAGAATGTTCTAGCATGTTTCTTTTCAATATAAATAACTTTTTCGGAGAAAAGAAGAAAAAGTGTATAGAAAATTATATATTCATACATATTATTATGGTTTTTGACCTAAAAAGCCTTATTGCTACACCAATAGTCACATAAAACCATCTTAGATAACTAAGTTCTTACGTAGCCTACCTAGAATGCCACTCGGCCATCAACAGATCGTTCTCCGGCAGACTATGTTCCCAGTCCAGTACTCCATCATACAGCCTTCCTCTACACGGTCTACTACCAACATGCTCTGATGCACACGGAACTCCGCTGCACTTCTTGCCCACGGTTTCTACTGGGCAACTACGGACAAATTGTCTGGAAGAAAGTTATGAGTTTTGCTTGAATTAAGGATGTAAGCTGGAATTATGTGACTGGTTTGAAGATTGTCTTATGTGGAAATCATCATATCAGTTTATGGACGTCCACTGCTGGACAAAAGATCTCCACAACGTCTGGTCATACACTGCCCTCATCCAACGGCTTTCCTCGACTTTCACCAGGTCGTCATATAACAATGTGGTAGCCAGTGAAACAGTACAGAGGGTAAGAGAGCTGTCCTAAGTCTCATTCCCTATGGGTTACCCGTGAGCTTGGCTGGGGGCTCGGGTGTTTAACTGCGCTATAAGTAGCAACCGAGGTTTTCCATGACAGACTAGATAAAGTGAAATAAAGAGAAGTTTCTCTTTTCTCACATTACAACAGTAATAATCTAACAGATAACTTTGTTTGAAACCAGCCACTGACATAGAAGATATTTACTTGCATTAATAAATAATTTATTAGCATTTTTTTTTTATTCATTTTTTTTTTGCTTTTGCCCAGCAGTGGGACGAAAAAGGCTAAAAAAATAATAATAATAATTTAGAGGCTTTTGCTATGATATAATAATGAAAATAGTAATTTTTGTTAAAAGTTGAGTTTACTATTACCTCTTACACAAATTACATTCATCAATGAACATATTTCCATGTAGCTCAGCTAGATATTTTCTCTGCAGTCCAGACTTCAAATGTAATCCATCTATATTCTGACTGACCACATACTGTATTTTATTGCACTCTACTAGTTTCTTTAAAATCATGTGTGTTTTGGTAGGTTTAGCATCTGCAAACGATACATTTGTTGTGGGCCTTTTGCCTTCTTTTTCAAGAGTCCACACCCCATTCGGGCCTCTGAAAAAGAAAAAAGAAACAACTTTCTTTAATCTTGATATTAGACGAATAAGGATACAAAAAATAAGGACTGAAGATTAAAAATATTCTTGATAATATTGAAAATAGTTCAGTTTCATCAAATAATAAGGTAACACTATTAATTATAAACAAACCTGAAGTCTGGAATCCCTGCTGAAGTGCTTATGCCTGCCCCAGTATGGACTACCACATGCTGACTTTGCTGTATGAACTGAGCCAACAACTTACATTTCTCGTTGAATTTCTCAATAGTATCAAACTTCTGTAAATACAAAAGCGTGAAACAAATAAAAAAATAGTTTTATTCTAGAGGAACTTTGTAAAGAAAGCAAAGCACAAACCTCGGGGATTCCCAAAACTCCCTTATGTTCGTAAGGCGAAAGTCCATCGGCATAGTTGCAAGACATTATGAGGCATTAATTTCTTTCTATTTTACTGAATTTCAGTCTAAGTTTAATACAGAAAACGAAATTAAATAAGTCATCCGAGCCGCAAGCAAAAACGACCATTTATTATTATAATTTCACTCACTCACTTACTAATTAATCATTCATTCATACATGTCAACAAGCTTTTTGGTGTGCGTGTGGGCGGAGTGAGCTAGCAAAAAACAAGCCTAGAAATATGCCCAACTTTTAGTAAAAGTTCTAAAACAATTGTAAAACTAAATATTTTAATTTGTAAAAAGATAGAACAAAGGATATGGCATTAAACATCGGGTCACTCAGTTGACCAAGCTACTTATGAAAATTAGAGGAAGTATTAATTATTCATATAATATTTATATATATGTATACTATGATTTAGTAAAACTTTTGCTAAGTAAATCCTGAAAATTTCAGATCACCTGGTTACGTAATAAAGTTTTTACAAATGATTTCTTCAGCTCACTCGGTCGAAACGTTTTTTCAACCCCTATTTCTGACAAAAATACTGAAAATTGAAACTGCTACGTAATTGTAAAAGTAAGCTAAGATAATATGAGCATTTGTAAAACACAAAACAAACCACTAACGCGGCAGGTTTTTGTATAATCATTGGTTTCATCGGCTCACTCCGTTCACACGTTTTTCGTCAGTTAAAAATGACAATATCTTAAGATTTCTAGCACTATAGAAACTAAAAACTTAACTTTTAGTATTTTTTTTTTACTAAATAAATATCCACCATACTAATGTTTTATATTCCATGTCTGGTTTAAAAGATATTCAATTGTGTTTATTCTGCATACAAACTTCAGTTTAGGGTGACCATGCTGTTGACATTTCATAGTGCTGATACTCGGGAATGAATTCAAAGTAAGTGAAATTTAATTCCTAAAATTTATTTAAAATTATATTTAATTATATTTAAGTTTTATTTCCTAAACCATACATTTTTGTATAAAGTCTCCTATCTAGCAATCATGGGAATAGTTTTTGGCTGCCATAATGAGTGGTTAATTTTGACAAAAAACATCTAAACAAAAATATTTGACTAAAAAAGATGAATATTTTTTTGACAAGTGAAAGAAAAATGTCAAAATAGTTTAAATAATGAATGACTTACATTTCTGTGTTAAGTGGATAGAAAATAGCATTTAAATGTGTTTTTTTGTATGTATATAAGTAAGTTCAATAAAGAATTGCCTAGTTCAATAAAGAAGGCTGATGAGGTAAAGAAACTTGTTTTCTAAAAAAAAATCCTCAATTTTTATAAAACAGTGTGGTCACCCTAAATTGAAGTTTGTATGCAGAATAAACACAATTGAATATCTTTTAAACCAGACATGGAATATAAAACATTAGTATGGTGGATATTTAGTAAAAAAAATTACTAAAAGTTAAGACAGTTTTTAGTTTCTATTCTATAGTGCTAGAAATCTTAAGATATTGTCATTTTTAACTTACGAAAAACGTGTGAACGGAGTGAGCCGATGAAACCAATGATTATACAAAAACCTGCCGCGTTAGTGGTTTGTTTTGTGTTTTACAAATGCTCATATTATCTTAGCTTACTTTTACAATTACGTAGCAGTTTCAATTTTCAGTATTTTCGTCAGAAATAGGGGTTGAAAAAACGTTTCGACCGAGTGAGCTGAAGAAATCATTTGTAAAAACTTTATTACGTAACCAGGCGATCTGAAATTTTCAGGATTTACTTAGCAAAAGTTTTACTAAATCCTAGTTTATTAATATTATATGAATAATTAATACTTTCTCTAATTTTCATAGGTAGCTTGGTCAACTGAGTGAGCCGATGTTTAATGCCATATCTTTTGTTCTATCTTTTTACAAATTAAAATATTTAGTTTTACAATAGTTTTAGAACTTTTACTAAAAGTTGGGCATATTTCTAGGCTTGTTTTTTGCTAGCTCACTCCGTCCATACACACTCGCTTTTTGAATTTTGAACAATAAATATATTATTGGCCTTTACTAAAGAATTATTCACTGAAGACGATTATTATTGGATTTTATTGAATTTTAGAGAATTTTACTGATGAAGACTGCTCTACTGAAGAGATATTTTATGGATTATACATCAAACCAAATAACTGAAGACTAGGCTGCATGGTCTCTGATCTTTGCCTCTCCTGAATGGACGAATTAAAAAAAAAAAACTCTTTGAATTACATTTTGTATTGGTGGCGTTGCGTGTTTTTCTTACTTTTCTGCCGATTTATTTTGAAACTGCATATTCCTTGATTGTACTTCTCATCATGAATCGCAGACGAGGACATGATGAAGAAGATGGATACGGTAAGTAGTGGAAACAACTTGTCTATTTCGAGGTTATGATATTTTCCTATTGACGTCTTTACCTCAATTGGACCTATTTATGCAGAAACGTTCCAACTGACAAAATTGTCAAAATTGAGTTAATGATGCCAGACTAACCCTTGAGGTACCTTCCATCTTTGGGCAAAAAACTGGTTCTCTAAACTTAATCAGTTTTGAGATAATTAATAGCTCAAAAGCTTATAACGTTCCAAACGACACATTTTGCACTAAAGAAACGTTTCAAATCACTATGGAACGTTTTAATTTTATTCATTTGTGGCTGAAAAATGTTCCAAACATCTTTGGAACATTGTTATTTTTTAAAAATAGTTGACAATTCTTTTGTTGAAATGTTTCATGTGGGTTTGGAACATTTAAAAAAACACATATTTTCAAAATTATTTTTCTTTTAAATGTTTCAACTATATTTGTGAACTCACAGAAATAAAATAGATTTTTCTATATTTTTAGAAAGGGTTCCAACAAGCTCTGGATCGCTTGATACAATTACCTAAAATGATAGTTTATTAAATGAGGAAAAACTTTACTATAAACCGAAAAAAGTAATTAAGACCAATCTTTAATTTTTAATGACTAAATTACCTACAGAGAAATTAGTTAGCTTCTAATATAATTTTGCTCAAATGTATTATTTATTTTTACTCAAGAGACCGTATTTATGTGATATTACTATTCATGAAAAAAAAAATATATTAAGGAAATTTCTCACAAAAGGTGTCTTGACTTGACAAAAAGTGGAATTCGATTGATATTTTTACTAGCTTTCATATACTACCTACTTGAAGGAAAATTAAGAAACATCATGCCAGTTATTGTAGGATGATTCACATTTTAAAATTATTTATTTAATTAATTAATAGATACCAATCTAAATATAATTTGGTGCCACAGGTAGAGTACAATAGTAAATCAGAAGCTTACTAAAGAATAATTAGGTATATATTTTTTATATAATTACCAAAATGTATATTGACATTATTGGTTCAGAAATGATACATTTTTGTCTAATGGTTCGTTGGCTGTGGTTGAATTAAGAAAATTTTCAGCTAAGTACTGCAAATGCCATGGAATATATGCGGTTTATTTGATTTTATTCGTTTATTAAAAAGATGGATTCAATAATTAAAAATCTCTCATTCATGTACCCAGATCTAATTCTATTCCCTCAGATTATTGATTTAGATGTAGGGAACCTTTTTAAATTAATAATTTAAGTCATTTGTATCAACATCGCGTTTTTTTTCATTATTTATATTTTTATTACAAATTGTACCTATACAAAAATGTTTAACTACTTATTTATTTTGTTTTATATTGTTTATATGGTAGCTAATTAAAATACCACAGAGTTGTTAGCAAGTTTTAGCTTAAAAAAGTTTTTAAATAGTCAGCAACAATCAAAAATTTACAAAAAATACCTTTGTGAATCTTTTATTTTGTTTTTTTTACGCCTTTGCAATAAAAAAATAAATTAACAAAAACTTACCAAAATAATAGTAAAATTAGCTAGCAATAATTTAATTACATGGTATAATATATTTGAAAAATAGTTGTGAAACCTGTGGTTGAGTTAGTGGTGTGGCAATATATTGATTTGGAAACCAGAAACATTAAGATACCTACTAATATTTTTTCTTGTAGCTTAGTTATGACAAATAGAAGCTTTATTTAGTTGTCAAATAAAAATATTATATTATTTGTACTTATAATTTAAAAAAAACCATTTTGGAACGTTTCTGCGAAATGTGCTAAAAAACGAGTTCATACAAAATAGAATTTTCATGAAACGTTCCAAACCGATTTTTCGTAAATATTATCAATTTAATTACTTTTACTCGAATAACGACCCCTTAAACAAATGCATTTTAGTAACATCTTTAAATTAATCAATCATTTTCGACTCTACCTGCAGTGAAAAAAAAGTACACAGCTCAAACACAAAAATGCATTTTTCTCAGTTTCACCTCTCTGTCAGTTGGAACGTTTCTGCATAAATAGGTCCAATTAATTTCGTTGTTTTTAGAGCGTCTGCATCGTAAGCGGCGTCGTGTATCGGAGAACCAAGAGATAGAGGATCGTTTGGAGTCTTTAATCCTGAGGGTTGGCGAGAAAAGTAGTTCCAGTTTAGAAAGTAATTTGGAAGGCTTGGCCAGCGTTCTAGAAGCCGATCTGAGCACATTTCGTGTGAAGATCTTACGTATACTCACCGAGTGTGCTATACGGATGCCAGAGAAATGCACAATATACGCCACTTTGGTTGGTTTGCTTAATGCGAAGAATTATAATTTTGGTGGAGAGTTTGTGGATTACATTGTGAAGACGTTTAAAGAGAACTTGAAAACAGGCAAGTGGAACGCTGCGAGATATTGCCTCCGTTTCATATCTGACTTGGTGAACTGCCATGTGTTGGCAGCTTCATCATTGTTGACCCTTTTAGAGTCTTTAGTAGACTGTGCAAATGAGGATAATGTACCTCAAGTGAGAAGAGATTGGTTTGTTTTTGCTGTTCTATCTGCTCTCCCCTGGGTTGGCAGAGAACTGTATGAGAAGAAGGAATCTCAGCTGGACCATCTCCTGGTCACCATTGAAGTGTTCTTGAACAAGAGAAGTAAGAAACATTGGCCAGCTTTAAAAGTGTGGTCAGCAGATAGCCCTCATCTTCAAGAAGAGTATTTAGACTGCCTTTGGGCTCAAATTAAAAAGTTGAGACAGGACAATTGGTCAGAGAAGCATATCCCACGGCCATACCTTGCTTTTGATTCTATACTTTGTGAGGCTTTGCAACATACATTGCCTTCTATTCAGGTATTTATAAAAATCTACTATTTTGTTTTTTAAGTATGCTTCATCCATTTACCTATTATTAGGGTTATTTAAAATAAATGACAGCTATATCTGATCATAATTTGATAATACAAAATTATATTCTAAGACATTTTGTGTAATAAACAATCTTAAAAACTTTCAGCCTCCACCACACAACGATGGCGACTCATACCCAATGCCGCGTGTCGTATTCCGCATGTTTGACTACACGGACTGCCCTGACGGTCCTGTGCTACCAGGAGCCCATAGTATCGAGAGATTCCTCATTGAGGAACATTTACACAACATCATTGAAGCTTACCATTTGGAGAGAAAAGAGTGCGCTGCTCAACTCCTCTGCTTCCCATACAAGTCAAAGATTCCTTTAGAATACTGTATTGTTGAGGTCATATTTGCAGAGTTATTCAACTTACCAAGGCCTAGATATATAGAGATTTGCTACGGGTCTATCCTGATTGAGCTTTGCAAGTTACAGCCATCAACTATGCCTCAAGTACTGGCTCAAGCTACGGAGATTTTGTTTTTGAGGATTGATACTATGAATGTTGCTAGTTTTGACAGGTTAGTATCTTTAAATACCTTATATTGATATGAGATGAATTATGTGTGTCTTTAAGATTTTAAATGTTTATGTACTAACCAAGCCAAGCATATAACTTTCTTTTTTTTATAGTTTTGTCTCAAACTAGAGCAGTTAAAGAAATTCTATGTTTTCTGGCATATACTGGCCCCTTCTTGAATTCATTTAAAGCTTAGTTTTACTTTCTACACACTGCATAATTATGAAGCTCTTTTGGATTTAAATGAGAAAATTAAAAGAAAACAAACTCAAAAGACATTGACCAAAGTGGACCAAATGCTGCCCAGAAATGGGAGTACTTGAAAATGATTCCTTGCATTAATATAGGTATGTCTGTCCCTCTGCATCTTTGCGCGCCTGTAGGCACCCTCTTTTTAGATGGGCCGTTATGGATACCCTTTGTCTCGGGTTAAAACAAATGCCATTGTAAATGTCATTATTCATATGATGACGATTAAGTACACATTCAAGATAGGTTTAGATGTCAACAACCATTGTAATAATGTCAGAGTACTTACCATTTGTTGTCATTTTTCACAATGAAAAATCTCAACAAAAAAATTTTTTTTTCTCCAAACTCCTCGGATAGATTTTAATGGCCTTTCGTTTACAGATTACTATTAGTCTAAGGTACATAATGCACTATGTCCCCATTCTGGGCAGCACTTGGTCCAACGTCCATATAAAAATGGTCAATGTCTTTTATTTTTCTACTCACAGAGCACTTGAAATATGTCAACATTATTTATTTTAAAGCTAAACTTTAATATTTCAGGTTTGTGAACTGGTTCAGCTACCACCTTAGCAACTTCCAGTACAGATGGAGTTGGGATGACTGGGAGGCAGCAACTCAACTCGACCCCGACCATCCTAAACCCAGGTTCATTAGAGAGGTGCTTGGGAAGTGTTTGAGGTGAGATGTGAATCTGATTATCTTTAAGCCTGTTTTATAATCTTTATGTAAGTGTTGAGTAGCTCTTCAAGTTATTTTATATGAAGTGATAAGGGCATAAGTTCAAAAATAGTATATGGTGTGAGGTGTAGGCCCTTTAGTTTATAAGTAATTAATATATTTTGAAGTTGCTCTATGCTTGATTCAATTAATATTAAAAAGTCACATTGTAATTTATTTTAGACTGTCCTACCACCAAAGAATCAAAGACATGGCTCCAGAATCCTTCGCCACATTCGTCCCACTTAAACCTGAGCCAATCTACAAGTATTCCATGGAAGGAGCCGGTAAGTCAAACAAACATCAAAGTTTCTACTATTTATTTTTAGTTATAAAACATTATTTCACCTTATTCTAAACTTAAACTTAGAACGTAGAAATATTTACATTCGGTAACACGTATTAAATACGAAACATGTGTGCAAATACTTAGCTCGAGGATTGTAATAAATAAATGCTTTAAAATTATTTGTAACACTCACATCGGGGTCATTGTCGGCTAAAAAGTTCTGAGATCAATGACAGGAGGTTAAAGCTGTTGAGTATTAATTATTACGAGTATTATAGGACTATGAGGAAAGTTTCAGTCTAATCCATGGCCAAGAGTTCTATTAAACTGTAGGGACGTTCGTGGTATTCGTCATCGTCGTCGTCGGAGGAGTCTCGTGCCGATGGACCGTCATTGTCCTCATTGTTTAATGAAGAATCTTCATCTATCTCTGAGTCATCGTCTTCGTACTCTTCGTCACTATCAGCGTCACCCTGTTTAGGTTCAAGGGAGTCTAGGAAATCTTTTAAATCATCGTCCAGTTTTACAAAGTGTCCATGACTTAAGCTTTCCTGTTCCTGAAGATCTGGTTTCTTTGTTGCTGCTGTTGTTTCGCTGTCCGCTGTAAAACTACCAAAGATTTCTTCAAATATACTCTGCGTCGATGGCTCTGGTGTTCTGGTTGTTGTAGTAGTAGTAGTAGTTGTTGTTGAACTGGTTTCTGTACTGTATGCCTCACCAACGTTTTCGATAATTGTCGAGTCTTGTGGCTTTTTCTTTTTACATTTAGTTTTGTTCTTTGATACGGAAGCTGGTGAGGTAATTATTTGTTCGGTCGTTATCGGCTCGTCATCAACTTCATTCGTCCTTTCATTAGGTGTAGTTGCTGGGAAAATGTATTCGGTGTGGTCTCTAGATTCTTGTTCTGCGTTTGTGTCGTCAACGTAATCCCCATTGAATCTATTTCCATCATAGTCGTGCGCTTGTTTCTGGTTATCATATGGAATAGCTGTTTCTTCGTATTCTGGTGTAGTACTTAGTGGCTGCACGGTAAGAGATGTCATCGGACCTTGATCTTCGTGGTATTTTTCGTGATGTTCTTCTGTTCGGGGAGTCGTTGTTGATATATAGCCTTGGAAGTTCGAACCCTTTCGTCTTGGCGGTATTTTTGCGGGGTCCGTCGGTGCAGTTGGTCTTGTTTTGTCCATTGATTCAGTATGGGCACTCCACTTGTCATGGTTCAGCGAGGTTCCCTTTTGCAGTAACGTGGATTGACGATAACGGTTTTTGGTTTTTGGTTGTGTAGTAGAAGACGGGAATCTTAACTCAGTTGTGTACTCCGGTGTAGTTGTGGCAATTCTAGTGGTAGTTGTCGGTCGTTTTGTTGTTGTAGTTGTCGTGGTAGACGTTGTGGTCGTTAACTGCACCTTGTTCTCTGGACTCCACGTAGGTTTGGGCGATACAGCAGAACTAGCTTGAGGAGTCAGATCTTGAGATGTTTTAGTCACTTCAGGCGCTTTCGTTGTTGTTGTAGTGATTCGTTTGTGTTTCTTAAATTTATCTTGTTTGGCAAATTTGGGGGGAGGTCGCGTACGCCTTTGCTTAGGTTTGACCGTCGTAGTATTCTCGAAAGCTTCTGTAGTGGTAGATTTCCTTCTCGCAGGCGTTGTCGTTGTAACGGTAGTCGAAGTTGTTGTTGAAGAAGTGGTGGTTTGTTGCACTTCAGGTTTCTCTTTCTGTGATGCCATCGGCGTGGTTCTACCGAACGCGCCGACGACGTTAGCCCACTGCATCGCATCGCTTTCTTCCCCAGAGTCGCTGCTTGCAGTTATGATTTCGGGAGCGGACGTCGTTGTATGCGTAACTTTAATATTCTCGTGCTTTTTCGGCGGTTTCTTCCCTTTCGGGCGAACCTTTCGAGTGTTGTTATTGTGTGTAGTAGTTGTCTCGGCTACTTCTATTTTTTCTGTGGTTGTGCTGCTGGTGTTTGCAGAGATATCCCAACTGGCAGGAAGGATGGGCCTAAACGCGCTTTCACGTAAAGGATCTGGGTCAGAGAACTGTTGCATATCGAGTACTTGCGGACTCGGTCTGAAATCTATTGGTTTATGATGTTTGACAGGCTTCGGTACAAATTTGAGTGGAGGCATCGGTTTGAACGGTTTCTTATCCATTGTGACGAAAACTCCCGGCGGAGCGTTATATATCGGAGGCCGCACGTGCTCTGGAAAGTAATTAACTTTCATCGACATTGGTCTGGGTTTGCTGTAGTTTTTTGGAGGTTGATTTTTCTCGGGAGCAATAGTCGATATTTCGGTTTCGTTAGATTTTGAACTATTAGTTTCAGTTAGAGTCCAATTTTTTTGTTGTGTGAGTGCAGATGGTTCTAATGGCGGTTGAGCAGGACGAGGTGCCTTTAGAGGCTTTCCTGGCGGTGGAAGGTATCTGTGGTCTGGTGGAGTTGCGTACGGATGACTAATGGAGTCCGATTCTTGGTAGTGATGCGCTGCATGAGGGTATGGTGGCGGAGGAATTGGCCGCGAATATTTATACGGATACGGCGGGTTCACCGGTTTGTACATATACGGTGTCAGTCTCTTCTGTTGGTCGGTTGGTGAACCAACATATCCTACTTTAGAGTATTGGTACGGGCCGGGTGGATGGTAAGGATTTGGCCGAGGTTTTGGTGGCGCATAATCATCGTCGTCTGAGAATAACGATGAAAATAGTCTATCCAAACCCGTGGTATGATGTTGGCGGCTCTGGGATATTGGGGAAATATTTTTATGAACCCAAAGTGCTCTGCTGGGTCTGTATACTTGGCTCGGTGGAACCGGGGGCCTTGGGATAGTGCGATGCTCCTGCGGCATATCCAGTGCTTGGTCTGGGGACGTTTCTTTAACAGTAAAAGTCCTCACTGGGTTTTCATAGGGTTTCTGTGGCTTTTTGGCGTGATGGGACGACACAGAAAAAGTCAACTCGTAGTTATATTTCCCTGACGTTTCCGAATCCCGTTGACGCACTCGCTTAACTGACCAGAATGCCTTGACATTGTCCATACAGCTTTCCTCGTTGCACTTTTCCGCAGATTTATCATCCTCGGTGAAGCGGAATCGCCCCCTTTCATCCACGAGGCGACCTTTAGCCATAATGGTGATGTCACCGAACGAGGAAGGCTCTTCCTCTTGTTTCCTCTCGAACGGGGCTGTTTTGATTTTTTCCCAGAGGTCATGGTCATCGATGTCCTTGGAGACATAGTGGTCAGGTTTGGATTCCGGTGAGATGACGTCTCCTTTGGCTATGAGTTGGTCTATCTTGTCGCGGACGAGGGTGAGGTAGACACTGTGCCTCAACGCGTCCTCCCAGTAGTGCGCTGGTATCACAGCAGGTCGGGACACCTCGCTGGGGTAGGAGCGACCTTCCCACTCGCTGGGCGCGTCGTGGTGCCAGTCGCCTAGTGGAATCGGCGTCGGCCTGAAGTCATTGTCCCCACTTCCTCTTTGCGCCTGAAACCAACAAAAACTGTAATGTCAACGTGATCGAATGTTAATTACTGGATTGCGTTGTTGGAAAAAAATGTTTCAGTGTGCGTTCGAAAGTAAGAGCCGTCGGGAAAGTAGATGGCGTGCTGTAAATCGTCGCGTGCGCGCACTGTCGAGAAGTTTCCAATCGACTTATTCGGAATACATTTCTTCATGTGGAAACTATCTCCTTCGATTTGAATTTTCCCGCATTAAATAAAATAATACATTATTACAATCGTTTCTACTACACCAATCTGCATGTTTATTGTACCTTTTAGAGAATCGACGCCTAAATGTCGAAATAGCTGTACAATAGAGCACAAAGGACCAGCTATAAACAATAATTGGGTGTAAAGTAGCGAATAAAGAGTTGTGAAACTCCCACGCCTAGACTGCACTCTTAGCTAACGTGAATTAAAGCTTGAAGGTTGTATTTATGCTCCATAGTAATTGTAAGAGCTGAAGACTTGTGGATTTGCATGAATGATGCTGGGATTGCAAGTTATTGGTATAAGATAATACTCATCCTAACTAGTTTGTAATATTTCAGTTGATTATATTTTACGGTTTATGGACTTTTTATTCTACATGGGACATTCCCGAATAATAATAAAAATAATAATGAGAAATGAAAATTATCCTCATAATCATTATGCTTTTTGTTAAACTGGACATGTTTTTAAGCGCACGCGTTTTTTGAAAAAATATTTTGTCCGTCCTATAGATTAACATTCACTCCTCGCAACCTAACTTTATCTATAACATAACATATATTTGTATGTATGGCTGTCTTTAAATGTACTTCCAAGTTGCTCATTTTTCACCTCTGTCGAGATTATCGAAGCAAAAAGATGTAATCTCTTCTATAACATCCATTCTTTTATCACTTTATATGGATGTAATCTTTCACAGCGAAGATCTTTTGAATAACCGGAATAAACGATAAGTTGCATTGGTTCGTAATTGCAACGCATTGTTTTTGAAATATTAGTCAATTGATGTTGAACTACTTTTTAAAATGTAGGTGTTCTAATAATGTTCTAAGTAGTTGTCTTCAATGTCTGAAATACTTATCGAGACAACGAAGCATTATGTTATAATTAATAGCAAATAAAGATCTTTTCCCTGATTTTTCTAAGCAGTTTAATGAAGAGTCGCTGAACTAATAGCTATTATATCAAGTTTGTTTAATTTCCTTATGCAAGTTTACTAACGATGATGATGTGCTTAGTTACACGCTACGTGCTTGTCACGAAGCACACTTTTTCCTGTTTATTTTGATGGAAGCTACAAGTGGTGGATGAAACGAAAGAAGTGTGTTAGGGTCGTAGGAAGTGGAGGGAAGTAGGTTCTGGTTACCCCTACAGGAGAGAGGCGTGACGGATTATGTTATGTTATGTATATACAAGTGGCTCTACGTTTATTATCTAGTCTCAATAATACACAGACATTCTTGAACTGTGATTGTTTACATAATAGGTATGTAATTGTATATAAGGTCTTAGGTCAAAATCACTTAAACAACAGACAAGTGTCTATTGTTTGCGGGATTCCGGAAGTTGTTGTTTGTTATCCTTTCAATTAAAAGTTTATTCTTTTAAACAATAATAATGATATTGGAATTTATTTACTAAATATAACATGACATGTAACATATTATGTCTTGGAGCCCTTATATTTTTTATTTGACTTTACTAAAGGGTTGTGTGCTCTAGGAAAACGTCCCGTCGTTTATGACTTTTAATGTCCCCACTACTGGGGTACGAGCCTTCTCTCATACGAGAATGATCATGTGCATCATAATTATTTTTACAAATATTGACAAGTAAAACAAACAATAATGAGTTCATATAATGTCATATAGTTCATTTACGCAATTTCCAACGTAAAGTAATTGTAACCGTCGCGTCGGTATCGCTCCACTTGCCTGGGAGAGTCACATATAAACAATACGTCAACGAATGCAGGTCAATGTCTAACGTAACCTTATCCAACTACATTAATCCACCTTAATCATATTATATCAAAGTCCATTTTCATCTCACACAAGTTTTACTAAGTTCAGTTTTTTTTGCACTATCAAGACTGCAGGGGCGGTGTAAAACTTAAGTTCATTAAAGTGCCAATTGTTTACTTTAAGTAACTATGGCTGCAGAAACTGGAGAATTTAATTTATTTACTCACGGGAATACGAGGTTATGCCGTTGCGTTGTTTTAACTGCGATTGTTTAGTAGACTGCTTGGAAAGATGATAATGTGCTAAAATTGTATTGAAATTAAAGACGGTTTTGTAAACATTAAGATTGGATATATGAACCGCTTAACGTATTCTCTCTCTAAATGTGTTGGTGGGTGATGTTCCACCCATCACACTGTCTTCTTGTAAATATCTACAAAATACGACCTAAAGTCTTCCTAGACCTAATTGCCAGCTTCCGCAAATGCTCTAAGCAGAGATAAGAGAATACAAGTTTTACTCCAAACTCAGTAAAATGTCTATTAAATTTTCGTTTTGAACCGTATTCGAGCTGGTTATTGTAAGTGCAACAAATAATTTCAGCGCAATTCTTATCGTTTAAGCTTGACGTATAAAATTCTATGAATCTTCTCTCAGTGAAAACTATCAATGCGGAAACATTAACTGTGATTTTATGAAGCTATTATTACACGGTTACTCGTATGATAGAGTTATATTAGGAGTTATATATAGATAGAGACATCGAGATGGATTCCAAGATAGTCGATAGAAGCGATCGCGTGCAGTAATTTGTGAAGCGTCCATACTCAAGCAAGTATTTGCGATAACTTCATTCTGAAATCCAGCTTTCCACTTTTCATTGCTGAGATTCTTTACATGTTGATCTTTGAATCTTCTATATTTGAGTGCAGATAAAGTGTGAAATAATTAGTTTATTTATATGGATTATCATAACTTCACTTGACTTTAGAAGTTCAGAAAGTTTTTCAAGTCATCAAGCCGTTATCATCTAACAATAAACTTAAATGAAGGTAAAGTTTACAATTCTAAATTCCTATTATATTATTTGAGCTCTTAGAAACCGGAGAATATATTCCAGAAACTTTTCTCAACATTTGCCCACAGTTTGCAAGACTTGTTTCTGAACTCACATCTTGGTGTAAGCTACACCTATTTGATAACAATTAAAAGAAAAGCTTCCTTTATTATCATTCTATCTAACTCTTTTGTATCAAACTAATGAGATTATACTCACGAGTAAGGCAAAGATAACACTTAGCACGACGGGTCTCATAATCACAACACTGCACATCGCGAACGTGCGCCGCCGTCGCACTCGGTGGCGCGGACTGAGCTCTCTGCGACTACCACCCTAGGCCACCACTCGAGGTAACTTGGGGGCTAGTCGCATTGTGTAGCCACAGACTAAGCTAGTCTGTAATTCAGTGGGACCATTTCTTTACGAGTTGTTTAGCTGAAAATTAGTCTGCGCGTATGATAGTTTAGTCTACGGTTTTTTAGATAGGTCACTGAAATACGAGTGGTTTATTAAATGAGAAGATTAGATGGTGATCCTTTTATGCGTAATATTTAACATCTCTGTTTATTTCAGAATTTAATAAACGCTTTTCAAGTTCGAACTGTCTACTGACTTATTCAAGTCTTCAAATTACATACAACTTTAGAATTCGTACTAGAAACTTTTCGGCTTTACACTGATTTTGATACTGACTGGTCGCAACTTCAGTAGGTACCTAAGTACTTATTTATTTATACTGTGGTTTTATTGGACAATCCATTCAGTTTTTTCAGGCGTTATAGGAAGAGTAATGTCATTTAATTAGCACGCATGATTATTTAAAGTTTATGTCATTGTTTTAATTTTATTAGAATTACGTGCTTTTAATTATCAATGATTCTCTTTCGATTGTTATTGTTTAATTGCATTTCATAGGTTTTTAAAATATTTCTTTCCCGCTTAATTAAAGGGCATGTTATTTAATAGTTACGTTATGGATTTAATCCAGTTGTCAACTTTCAAACTGGTAACGCTTGATAATATTTAGTAATTTATTATAATAACCTCGTTTACATTTACACATCTTAACATTTACGAGTTTTTGGAATATTTAATTAAATGACAGTTGTATTAAAATACATATTTCCTTACATTTGGAAAGTTGTCGTGTTTAGTGAGTATTTATACAATTTCTAATGAATCAATAGTCATGTCGTGATTATACATTTTTTGTATTACCGCAGTAGAATAGTAATTGATACAAGTAAAGAATTTTTGAACGATTTACTTAGAATGTTTGTTTGTGTTAATTCATTTGTTTTTTCCCTTTATCTTTTTTGTAAATTGATACCTTTTTTATGAAAGGAATTTTCAGCAATTTATTGACTCGTTGTTTGTTCAGTCTGGTGAAAGCTTATTAAATTACAAAACTCGAAAATATTAATAAATTAGTAGGCACTACTTGTACATGAAACGATAAAATGTTAACTAAGTATATATATAGGTATCCTTATAAAATATATTCCCATGAAAAGAAATAGAAAACTCCCAAGACATCAAAATTTAAAGTTTCATTGTACCCAATGTGAACGGAACTGAATAGTTTCGTTGCAGCCTGCAATGTGTAAGATATGATCATCAATGCATGGCACGTAATATTCTAAGCGCTGTATATGTTATCTTAGGACTTAATTCAAATACCTGTTCATTCAAATGAGGTATCAAGTAAAGTGTTATAGGGAGTTGTGTTGATGCAATAGCGGTACAAGGGTAGGAAACTGTCGCAACGCTTCTTGTAGTAACTACTCATTTCCCCGATAATGTTAATTAGGTTTTTTGATCATTGTCTTGCTTGTACTAAATTGGTATTGTGTTTAAATTATCAGATTTTATACTAATTAACATGTTTATGTTGCTCGTTTGTTTGATTTAGTGGATAAAGAATTGCAGGTTATTTTTACTTGTCGCCCATATCCTATACTTTCTCATACTCTATTAAACGTGGTAGTTTTTAGATTGTTACTCATGAAATCATGAATAGATGAAGATTTGGCTTCATAAATAAATTAAGGTGCTAAGCTAAAACACCTCTTTCACGATGACTACAACATTTGGTTCACTGTAAATGCATTACAACATACACAGCAGAGATTACCTAGTTATTTAAGAGATTAGTTACAGGAATATCGTCATTGCAATTTCAGCATTCTGAAAGAGCGTCCACGCGAGTGAAACGCGTCGCGTGTACACTTTCAATCTCGCGCGCTTTTCGCCGTTTTTTTCGCGCGCTGTCACATGCGGAACGCGCGTACTGCCGATGCTTTATGCGAATTGCTGGCCTGGTAGTGATAGGATATTATGTTTTTTTTTATTACTAATGATGATGTGATTTATAGGTTAGTTTTTGCGGGAAACATGATTGATTAGTTTCTTTGTTTAATTGACCGTATGGTATTTATAGGTTACTCCATGTAATTTTAAGATTTAAAGTTGGACGTTTTCTTCATTTTTGCGATCTTTAAAGATAACTGTTCTCACCCCTATATTTGAGGGTTTATTCTGTTACTTTACTAAAATCAGAACATGACAGGAGACATTGAGTTTATGTGACAGTCGTCCCTTTTTGGAGATAATCCAGTCAGTGAGGCACTTCCCTTAAATAAAATGATTTCATTAAAGTGGTCTTATTTTGCTAACGCTTCACAATTGGTATTCGAAACCCGATGTTCCGTGCCGTATTCAACTCTGTATTTCATATGCCAATATTGATAAGTGTGTGTTCGTTAAACACACATCAAATGTGTGATGACGGGTGTCCAGTGGTTTGTTTGTCGTGTTAACGTTATGAAGATGTCATGCGAGCTAGGAAAATCCGTTGTAAACACGCACTCTTATTCTGCAAGCGGACCTATTATTTGGAAAAAAATATGGCTTTTTTATCTGACTGTGTTTTGTTTTCGTTCATGACGGAAGGTATCTAAGTAGTAAGCTGTTATTAATGAAAAAGAGAATAATAGTAAAAAATACAACACGAAATTTGTTTTTTCTAACGTTGTATGTACTTAAGTGCATAATCGTGACAAAAGTTATGTCGGTTAGGAAATATTTTTTTTGATTAGAATTAACTGTTTAAAACGAACATGTAAGTAGTAAATAACATCGTAAAATACCTTAAATCATCCTTACCTTATGATTCCTATTTGGTTTGTATTCTTAAAGGTACCTACCTAGTGAATTTTCGCAACATGCGCCGGCGCCGGTATTGTGCGATACGCGCGCTTATCCGAATTAACATCTACGGTGCAGTAATTGCAGCTACACATTGTGTTCACACATTGGTACACTGCTGAATTAGATTCGATTCGCCTTTGGAATATTGTAACATTTTTGTAGAACTTTAACCAGATTTCAATAGAACTCTGACCTTTCAATGTATTAAGCCTAAGATTCCCTAAGTTATTGTTCTTTTTTTCATTCCGACTACTAATAGTTTTTTGTCTGTTCGAAAGAACAAGTATATGTCAAAAACAATCAAAGGATATCTGAATGATAATAAAGTATGTTATCAAAAAAAATAATAATTCAAGTCTAACAAGTCCTTCTCTTCTCCCACAGCATCCCTCCCAGGCACAGAAGCCGCTCACCAGCTAGTAATCTGCGTGCGCAACAAATGTACTCCCGAGGAGGCTCTGAACGTCCTTCGTGACCTCCCGAACCCTCTCCGCGAGGGTGAGGGCGCTGGCTCCACGGCTTACAACCCGCTCAAGATCGATGTGTTCGTGCAGACATTGCTTAACTTGGGAAGCAAGAGTATATCGCATAGTTTCGCCGCGATATCCAAGTTTCATTATGTTTTTAAGGTGGGTTGAGTTTATAACTACTGTATGACCAAAAGGAGTAGAAATTAAAAAGTGTCAACACTGTAGCGCTGTCCCTTTCAAATCAATGTGAGAACGAACAAGATAACACTACAGTCTTGGAATTTTTTTAAAATTCTAGTGTTTATGCCAGACTGTAGCCCACTGCCCCGAACCTATGACATAAAACACAATAAAGTTCACAAATAACTTCATAAACCTTGTTTACATTTTACAGATCTTAGCAGAATCGGAAGAGGCACAAATCTGCGTACTCCGTAACTTATGGGAACTCTGGCAGCGTCACCCTCAAATGGTCTGCGTGTTGGTGGACAAGATGCTTAAGACACAGATAGTGGAGTGCAGTGCGGTGGCCACGTGGCTGTTCTCCAAGGAAATGGCGCCGTTCTTTACCCACGGACATCTATGGGAGATCCTGCACTTGACCATCGATAAGATGAACAAGCATGTTTCTAAGCTTAGTAAGTATCTGTAGTTATTTGTAAAACTAATTGGGAATTGCAACATTGCAAACATTTTTTAAATAAACTCGCATTTCACTGTTATAAGCGTGAAGATTGAAATCAAGTTGACAGCTTTCTGGAAACTACTTAAACAGTTTTTATGTGTCCTTAGTTTTTAAAGTCTTCCAATCCAAGACAAGTCGCCTTGGATTAGGCAACTACTATACGTCAAAATACCCATTAAAAACATTCTTTATTAATTTTATGACTATGATCTTTAGGCGGTGAACTCCAAGAGGCCCGAGAAGCGTTAGCCCGCGCTGACTCAAGCAGCTCCGACTCTGAAGACGAGAGCAGCAGCAAGAAGAAGAAGGACCAAGATAAACCTACTGAGGAGGTCAGTTACGATCATTTAGTTTTGTAATAATTGTTTTAGTTTAGAGCATCAAATCCTATTAATAAAAGTCAATGTTTGTACCTATGAATGGATGTATGGATGTTTGTTACTCTTTCACGCAAAAACTACTGAAAGAGTTCGATGAAACTTGACAATAACACAGGCTATTTTATTTTAGGAAATCATTTGTTTTTCTCTAAAATATGACTATAAACGCCTACAATGTCGCGGGTTGTTGTGCCAGCTTGTGGACGTCCACTGCTGGATAGAATCCTCCCTCAAGGATCCCCGCAACGACCGGTCCTGCACTACCCGCGTCCAACGTCCCGCGACTTTTACCAGATCGTTGGGTAGCACCTAGTTTACGATTTCAAATATCCTAAAGCTTTCCCGCATTCCAGGCAGTAGAGCGAATGGAAGAGCGTCTCGAAGCAGCCCACACAGATCAGAAGCGACTGTTCCTGATCGTGTTCCAGCGATTCATCATGATCTTATCGGAACATCTGGTGCGCTCCGACACGGACGGACGCGATCCCGACACGTATTGGTATCGCAGCACTGTTGGCAGGCTGCGGCAGGTGTTCCTTGCTGTATGTATTGCTTTTTTTTATTAGCCTAATGTGTCCCACTGCTGGGCAAAGGCCTCCCCGCATTCTTCCATGCCCCCCTATCTCCGGCAACATCTGGCCAGTATGCCAAGTGTGCATCCATGCATTTTACATGTAACTTGTTTTTAATTATCAGTTCTATGTCCCTGTCGCGTCGATGTAGCGATTGATGAAAGTGGATGAAGCGAAAGAAGTGTGTTTGGATCGTAGCATGTGGAGGGAAGTGGTCTATGCCTACCCTGATGGGAGAGTGGCGTGACGGTTATGTATGTATGTGTCGATATAGCAAATTCTGTGTATAATCAGGGTATCGTTTTTATGGTTTTATCTAGCCCTAATACAGGATCATAATACAAACCGTTTCGACGATATAATAGCAGATAGCGAACTGCCACTATATTGTGTTTCCAACTACACATGTATCTAAGTTTTTAATATTTACAAAACTTTTTTTTAATAGCCACTAAGATCCCACTGCTCTCCATAGGCCTCCCCCGCGACTCTCCACTAACACAAAACTTACAATATTTAAATGCGATATTTCCTTTTCCAGCACCACGAGCAAGTCCAGAAATACAGCAGTACGTTAGAAACGCTCCTGTTTACTCAAGATCTGGACCCGCACATCTTGGACGTGTTCCACCAGTTCGTCGCACTCACTGCGTAAATCGGAACGTAACTCACTCGGTTTTATGCACTCTGTCAGGCCTCCGTCACTCTATGTACTTGCGCGCTATAAATACCTACCGCTCAGCGGGCCGCTTGCGGACCAAGCGAAGCGCGGTTGTCAAAGCGAAGCGCTCGCACGTTGTTCAAATTTTGATAGTTCCATTCGTTTTTTTATTTGTTTTTAAAGTTTTATAATTTTTAATAATTAAGTTTTTTTAATGAAAAAAATTATAATAACCTAGAATTAAGAAACTTAAAAAAACATTAAAAATTATAAATAAAAACATCTTAAAATAAATTTAGTAAAAACGATATGAATCTAAACTGCCCCATATAAGTCGGAACATATTCATAGTTCTCAATAACATATTCACAAAACGTTTTGTTAATGTAATTTTATCGAAGAGGCAGCCCCGCGATTTTTACGGGATCGCGCGGTGCGAACCAATCACAACTATATGTTTTAGTATTTAGGCACATTTTAGCATGCAGTGGTTTCTGACGTGACAGTTGGGCTATTACGCACTGTTAAAGCAGTAGGTATTGGACATTTTCTTCTGAGTGAAGTATCTGTTACATAGTAACTATTATGTAATCTGTGACTCTGTGGTAAACTAGTAACGACCATAGATTATAGACTGATTGTATGTGTGCAGTTTGGATTTGACGGTTTTTAACCCCCGACGCAAAAAGAGGGGTGTTATAAGTTTGACCCCTCTGTCTGTGTGTCTGTCTGTGGCACTGTAGCTCCTAAACGCGTGGACGGATTTTGTTTTTGTGTTTAATTCTTAATATATGTCGTGTTTGGATTCGTTTTGATCAGTGTCCAATTCTTAATTTAATGCAATGTTGACAACAGGAGGAACTTATAATAATTATAATATAATAAAGGTTTAAAAATTTCAAAATAAAAATTAAATTGAAAATTTAAAAAACCCCCGACTATAAAAAGTAACAAATAAAATAAGTAGTATGTTATCAACTGAACATCGCTTAATATTTCATACAAATTGACAACTTTCATACAAAATTAATTTCGTCGGGGGACCGCATTCTATTTACCTTACGATTATTAAAAATTTAGTTTTCAATTCAATTAAAACATTTTCACAGGTATTTTTCAAATTTTGTTATCACATTGTGATTATTTATGATAGGTATATTATAATTTAGCGTACCTACCTAGGTACTTAGCGGTCCCCCGACAAAATTTTGTATAAAAGTTGTCAATTTGTATGAAATATTAAGCGATGTTCAGTTGATAACATACTACTTATTTTATTTGTTACTTTTTATAGTCGGGGGTTTTTTTATTTTGAAGTTTTTAAACCTTAATTATATAATTAATAATAAGCTCCTCCTGTTGTAATCATTGCATTATATTACGAATTAAACACTGATCAAAATGAATCCAAACACGATATATCTGCTGTTACATTTTCCAAGAATGGGTGGAAAGCTGGAAATTCTGACTCCATCATCAGCTCCTCACCTGTTGTCACCATTGCATTATATTAAGAATTAAACACTGATCAAAATGAATCCAAGCACGACATATCTGCTGTTTTATTGGATCTACAACCCTACCACAGCCGACAAAAGAGCTGATGACCTTGAAATGGCTGAACCGATTTGCACATTATATATCTAAGAACACTCCCAGGAATACCAGCTTTAAATTAAAAAAAACCGCATCCAAATCCGTCCACGCGTTTAGGAGCTACAGTGCCACAGACAGACAGACACACAGACAGAGGTGTCAAACTTATAACACCCCTCTTTTGGCGTCGGGGGTTAAAAAATAAATTAAGAATTTAAAAAACCCCCGACTTTAAAAAGTAACAAATAAGTAGTATTTAACTTTCATACAAACTTCATTACGTGTCGGGGGACCGCATTCTATTTTCCTTACGAATATTTTAAATTATACTTATCGATTCATTTAACACATTTCACAGGTATTTTTTACATTTTGATATCACATTATGATTTGTTACTTTTTAAAGTCGGGGGTTTTTTAAATTCTTAATTTATTTTTTGAAGACAGTGTTCTCAAAATAAAGTTTAAGTATTGATTGTACTCGTGATGGTTCTATGAATATTTGAGTTTTTATCTTTGTTGTAAATAAATTATTTTTAAGCTTATCTTTTGTTTTGATAAGTAATATTTCTGACACCACCGATGTAACGATCACATTGTCTCTAAGAGTCGTACACTGCTCTAATGATAACCCTTGTCATTGGAGCATCTTATCCTCAAAAATGTTATATAGTCCAAAACTACATCAGGCAAAGATCACGCGGATATAGGTGCTTCTAACGCACAAATATTTTATCTTTCGGTAATAGAAGGGACATAAGATATATCTCTAAAACAAAAGAAAAATAACAACTAGAGATCTCAGACTTTATTCTCACTTTAAATATGTCAATAACTCTTCAACGTCTTTCTGTGAGCCGAGGAAGCAAGGCGCGCGTTGGTGGATTGAAGTCGGTTGCATGTCCAGTATAGGGATCTTACCGTTTGAGGCTAAACCACCCGCTTCGGTAACTAGGAACGCCATTGGGATGCATTCGTAGAGGAGACGTAGCTGGAAAGGGTTGATTGGTTTAAGGTGTATCTACACATCCGGGCCGTTTCCGGGGCCGGGCCGAGCCCTGTGTGAACGAATCCATAGAAAATGTATACGATGATTTTTTTTTCACTCCTTTCGGGCCACGGCCCGGATGTGTGTAGATAAACATTTAGAGATATGGTTAAAAATTTATTAAATTGAAAGTATGAAGCGATATTTTTTTCATATTCATCATAAATGTTGCCTGTTTGGTTTCTATTTAGGTAACCGACGAAATAATTGATATCATACTTACCTACTGCTTAAATATAAAGATAAAGTTTAACTCTCAGATATTTTATACCTGTCACTGTCTAAAACGTCATGTTTAATGAAATAGACATATGTTTATCTGTCAGAGAAATTTTATCTGTGGGTGGTAAAACAGGCCCTTAATCTGTTGTTTCTCTCGTATCAATAGTGAAATATCAAATAGGTACCTAGATAGTGTTTTGTTTCTTTGCTCTTAGACATTGACTAGCTTTATGCGAATGTCTGCAAAGTTAGCCAAACTGTTGATAATTAACCTCTCACATCCCACTGACACATTATAAACCCAGACACAATAGATTTTCTATTGTTTTTTTTCTGGGATGTGAAAGATTAATCGTTCAACAAATCGACCCAGACAACATTAAACAAGAAGAATCTCTAGAACATAAATTATATACTAACTTTTCCATTAGGCGCAGATTTAGTGGCAGGGTACATAAATATGCCGCCATATTTGAGAGTCCTGTGCACATCGGCGACCATCGAGCCGACGTACCTCGCGCCGTATGCTTTACCCATCTTTGGTCGTTTGCGGTCTTCTGTGTATTGAACTAGGCCGGACTCCCATTCCGCTGTGTAGCCTGGAAAGGGGAGTTAATTGTGGTTTCTTATATGAGAGAAGCTAGGGATGTGGTGATTTTATTGCTGAAAAGGACGCTCGGTTATATGGCTTTACTGCAACTTCGTGACTATGTGTCTTTATAAAAGTAACTGCTTATAAACTTTGTTTTAAATCAGGGATGTTATGGATATGAAATTTCGGATACGGATTGGATACGGATTTAGGAATAATTATTATACCGGATACGGTTACGGATACGAATAATAAATTATTTCGGATTATCCGTTAGTTTCGGTTACGGATATTAATTTTTTAAGGAATTTCGAAAGTAAAATACAAATAACGTGTCTCAATTAGGCTCCGCCCCTATCCGATACTATGCGAAACTTATATTTCGGATTCGGTTACGGTTACGGATGATTTTTTATATCGGATATCCGATAGTTTCGGTTACGGTTACGGAGCTCCCTAACATCCCTGTTTTAAATGCATATTTACCTACTACATATTAAAGTAGGTTTGTAGAGAAGTGTCGCTTGAAATTATCGATCATCAAGATACAAAATAAAAAAATACCTAACTACATAAGCTTATATACTCGTAGTAAACAACAGCTTAGTAAACTAGGTATTACAAGCTGGATTTTTATTTATCCATCGACCTGCTGAAGTATACTACCAGTTCTTTGGCCTTGCTAAAATCCTTTTCAAAACACAAACTTACCCTCATTAATAGAATAAATGTTCCCCTTTACTGGGATCCTCATATTAGGGTCAGTGAGAATGAACTCTCCAATCGAGGGGTCGTACATAAACCCGTTCACACCATTACCCTTCCCAAGAGCCAGTACCATCATGGTAGCGGACCCGTATATCGCGTACCCAGCCGCCACGAGATCACGACCTGGTTGAAGAGCGTCTGATTCTACTGCCTCTTCGCCTGAGGATTTTCTTCTGGAATTTTAAACAGGTATGTGTTAGTGAAGACTGACAAAAGCGAAGCCCTTCAAGCCTTCAATACAACGAAGAATAGGAAACATGAGGATTTCAACGTTTTTGTGTGGTGGTACACCTAAAGTTTGTACAATTAACGCTTGGTGATCCAAAACGTTTATGAGATCTTTATAAAATATATTTAACTTATTTTTCCTTTTTTTAAATGGCTCAAACGGTCCGTTTGAAACCGACTGCAGAGAATGAAGCAGATTGGCGTAGACTCCATCGACAACAATAAAGTAGTAAAAAAGTGCGGTATATTATTCTTCCACTTTATCTAAGAAAAAAGACAAAAAAGGCAATTGAAAGGAGCCAGGACAAAACTACTCATACTATTTAGGTACTATTTAAAATTACTCACTTGTAAATAGCGAAAATTGATCCAACCGAACCCAAACAATCAATGTTTGAAGATCCATCGAGGGGGTCAAAGCATACTACGTATTTGCCGCGTCTTTCAGTTTCTACCTGAAAATCATAACAATTGATAAAGTATTACAATACAATGTAAGTAAACATATCGGCCAACTTGTTTACTCGCTTCCAAAGGAGAGGGTGACCAAACAAGTGACCTTTGCAGATAAGAAAAGTAGGTAGCTAACTACGTATATGTTGTTTTAAAAGTGACTTTGTTTTTGTAGAAAATAAAACAGCGACTTTAAAATCTCATATAAATAAAATATAGGTATCATGTTGTCTCAGCATTGAATACAGGTCTCAAGACAACAAATTTCAATTCCAAGATGGCCTTCCACTTTTGTACGTGACTGTCGCGTTAGAGCAATTAAGTAGATACCTGTATAACTGTAGAATTTTCTTCTGAAACCAGCAGGCAGGTGGTGTATGAAGACTTAAGCATGTTGATAAACAAATCGTTGGACAGGACATCCAGTTTTTTTACTTGTTCGCCTTGCACGTTTGTGTCGCCGGATATACCGTGGCTGGGGATGAAAATCATGATGAAAAGTCGATGTGAAACTGTATTGTTTTATTTTGCAGTAAAATATTTTTACCCATTTCAAAAATGTGAATAGAATTTTGTACATTCGAGGCATTCAAATCAACTCGCTAAAGTCGAGGCAGATGCGGAAATGTAATGTTTTAAGTGCTAATTCTTTTAGCACAAAACAACTGTTATTATTTGTTGTTTGTTAGTATTAGCAATTAGGAATTGATTTAGCTGATATTAAAGTTACCTCTTCTAAGCTATTGATAGTACCTACCTAATTGTTATTATAATTACCGTTGTTATCGGAAACTCTGTGGTTTTGTTTATAGATTCAAGTCCGAAGTCCAGTAAGTACCTCCTACCTATGTATTTGCAGTTTATGAATACTCAACTTTTACGGAGATAAAGTTCTACTTTCATAGAAAATATTGTAAAACACAAATTTTCATAAGAATAGGTAAATAGGTACTTAAAGTACTTAATTACATGTCTAGCTAGTTAAGTACCCACCTATTAAAAAGAAGGAAAACTTAGAAAAAACATTGTACTAACAGTTTAGCGATACCGGCTTTCCTGACAGCTGATTGAATGGCCTTCACAGCCGTCTGAATCGAGTTGAGGAGTTGTGTCAGGTCCCCAGTGGCACTTGGCGCCTTTCTTTGCTGCTCGAGGACCCATCTTGTTAAGGTCATCGCATTCACATCGATCGCCGGCCCTTGCTGAGACATTTTTTATTTTTTTAAACTTTTTAATTTGTATAAAAGTGTCCGTTCCGCTCGACGGCCGCGATGCCACTGAACTATCGGAGACAGTTGGCTGCTCGAAGGTTATCCGGATAGTTTCATGCTTTCATGTTTTTGACCGATATGCTACATACATAAATACCTAATCATGTGTAGGTTACGCCTTTTTGGGGGCTTGGCCTTTCTTAAAATGTAATCAATCACTTACGTCACATTTGAATTTACTTAATTGATAAGTTACCTACGGAAGTAGGTACCTACCTACAGATAATATTTAAATCTACTGCATTTAGGTACTAAACTTACTTACGGAAGTAGGTCTTAAAATTACCTTGATAGGTAGGTATAATCTACAAAGTGCAAGCTCTTACATAGGAACCAAAAAAAGGTACCTATCATTTAGAAGGTATTCATTTATTTATTCCAAAATGTTAAAGATATCAGTCTATTTAAGTTCGTACCTACCTACTATGATGCAATAATCTTGAACAACGGTTACTCGCTCAATAGTGATAAACTTATTTGCTCTTACTTACATTTGTTTAGCCTAAAGTCCACCCAAATCTTTATCGTTGTAAATATTTTTGGATAAACAAGATGTTGACGCATTTTTCCGAAATGTTCGAAAGATAAGTACAATAGAGAATGTGTTTAGGTATGTTGCCAAATATCTTAATATTAAAGTAGGTAAGTGAGATGTAATTAAACTTTCTACCTAGGTAGTAGGTATCTAATGTAATGAATGAGTTAGTTTTAAAGCGCCATCTCTTTATATTTTTGTATACTACTTCAATCCAGAGGGGGGCGATGGCGCAAAGTTTTAAGCTACCAGTCCAAGAAACAATTAGAAAAATCAATCAACTGTCAAAATAAAAACGAAGCTGAAAAAAAAAAAAACGCTAAACGCCAAAACAAAAAATGGCTCCTCCAAAGCCGAAGTTTGCTGAAGGTAATTTATTTAAATTAATTAAAGCTTTCAAATAGCAATTGTGACTATTATTAGGTATTAATTTTAAGGAATGTCGAGTAAGTATAAAAGTGTCCAATTGTTTTGTGATTTTAGGTGAGAAAGTGCTATGTTTTCATGGGCCTCTCATTTACGAGGCAAAATGCTTGAAGAGCTCTATTACAAAGGATAAACATGTTCGGTATTTTATCCACTATGCCGGTTGGAATAAAAAGTGAGTACCTGATTAGTCTTAATACCTAGAAACAAATTTTTGTGTTATTCTAAAATGTTTGAGGTTATGTCGTTATTCAACTCGACCTATCGGAATTCGGATCCATTTCGCTCTCTAAATAATTTTCCAACGCATTTGCAAAGTACTTCGCTATAGAAAGAAAACAAGAGAGTACTTATGACTCTTCGACCCTTATTTTCTTTCCATCTTACCATATTGTAACATAACTTTGTTGTACCATTTATTTCTTTGTACTTACTGAGTTCATATTCCTTCAGAGAAACTAAGAGTGAAGTTCTCGATTTTTGTAATTTGAGTACCTATATTACATGTACCATTTCATCATTATAGTTGGGACGAGTGGGTACCAGAAAGCCGTGTCTTGAAGTACAATGAAGCCAATGTGCAGCGACAGAAAGAGGTACAGAAGACACACTCTTCTCAACCTGCTAAGACTAAGAAGAGTAAGTATGGAGTTAAGCCAAAGTTTTATGCACACACTCGCACATAAACAGCCAGTACTATACTTAGGTTTTTTAAATTAATCAAGTTAAAAATGCTAAAGAAATAATTTATCTGTTTTGTTGTCCCGCAGCCCCCGCCAAAGGCCGCAAGTCTGAAGCGGCTGCCACCACACCCGCGCGGGAAGAGTCGAGGGCTTCTACTCCTGCTGGTAACACTTACGCTCATTATTAATAGTTGTATTGTCTTTTCAAGCTAATTTTGTACAAGAATAAGTTCCTTATTGATTAAGTTCCTTATGGGTCCTCCTATGATTCTATGAGTCCTCCTATTTCTTTTGTGAGCCATTAAGATCCCACTGCTGAGCAAAGGCCTACCCCGCGACTTTCCATTCAACACAGTCTCCAATAGCGTCCCGCAGTCCCGCCATTCCCAAAATGTATTCAGATTTTCTTTTACTTAGACCTAAATTCTAAATCATTACAGCTAAATTGGTTCATAGATTTGTAAGTCAGATTATGTTTGTTATTTTCAGGCAAAGAAGCAGAGACTCCAGCACCTGCCAAGGCTACAAAGACACAGAGTAAAGACACTGCTGCAGATTCGGGGTCCGATCAACCTAAGTAAGTTACTAGCATAGACCATAGATACACCATAGATTGGCAAGGAATACACCATGTAATACTATAGAAGACAAATCAAATACCTTACCTAACCTTTGACAAATGTTATTGCAGGAAAAAACGTGGCAGGTTAGACTTATCCATCGAATCAGAGGAGCAGTACCTGGCTAAAGTAGAAGTGAAGATCAAAATCCCAGAGGAACTGAAAGTATGGCTCGTCGATGACTGGGACGTGATCACCCGACAGCAAAAACTCGCCATATTACCAGCTAAGTTAACCGTGGAACAAATAGTTGATAACTACTTGGCTTTTAAGAAATCTAGCAAAGCACACAATCAAGCTAAGGAATCTGTCTTAGTTGATATCACTGAAGGTATCAAAGAGTACTTCAATGCAACACTAGGCTCACAGTTACTCTACAAATTCGAACGGCCACAATACAGCGAGATCTTACAAGAGTACCCTGACACCCCAATGGCACAAATATATGGGGCAATACATTTACTCAGATTGTTTGCCAAAATGGGACCGATGTTGGCTTACACGGCATTAGATGAGAAATCATTGCAGCACGTTCTTACACATATACAAGACTTTTTGAAATACATGGTGACGAATAGATCTACGTTGTTCAATTTACAAGATTACGGTAATGCCACACCGGAGTATCATAGAAAGATTCAATAACACGCAAAATTAGCTTTGCAGCCAGAAACAGAGACATAGAAAACAATCTATGGACTCTGTATCTGTGTTGCGGCATATTTATTGAAGGCTATTTTGAAGCACAGTTTATTTTCGCATGCGAACTGGTGAATTCAATAGAAAGAAAGGACTATGTTACTGTAAACTGCGTGGAGTTAAAGGTCAGACTGTCACAGACTGATTTACTAGTGTACGTGGTGTTGGTGGATATTCATTGCTTAATATTATACAACGGTAGCCATTCGGGCAAGTCCTACATTAACTTGCCAAAATAATGTCTTCCTTTTCTAATAGCCAGCAAATGAAAGATATAGCAACGATTTTGGTAAGTTAGGTAAAGTCTTGACCGAATCGGCGGCGCCGTTGAGTTTTAAAATTAGATCACTTTTATTTTATGACGTATTTCAATTCTGAATAATTCTAACCCTACAGTTTCTATATTAACAGAACTTTTATGTGTAATCTGATGCTAGCTTTAAATGAAAGCAATGTGGCCACTTAAAAATAATTGTGATCTAATTTAAAAACGCCGTAATGTAGTTATTAAGTTAAAAGTTGATTAAGATTGTAGTTACATAATGAATTGGCGCTTTTAAGTAAATGACTGTATTACTAGATGTATGTTTTATTATGTCCCTTTTGAAGGTTGATATATCAATTTATGTAGCGTATTTAACCTTCGACAAAAGGTTTATTGCCTCTTTTTCAAGATCGTTTGTCCTTATTTCTTCTTAAAAATAAAAATCCTTTTAAGGTTTTAACTGTTATGGTCTTTTAGATTCGTTTTTGGAAAAAAAACCCTGATAGATTCTTTCGGTACTGATAGTATTTTGCGTTTAGTTTCAAGTTAATACATATTTTATTTAATATACTACCGCTCACATTATAATGCATGTATCCTTGCTTTAAATGTGTCAAATTAAACAGAATTATATCGAGTATTAATAAATAAAGTATTGCATGTTTTTAAGTAGTTATTTGCACGAAAAAAGTAATTCCAAGTACCAAAAGCCAATTAAGTATAAATTGATGTCTTTATTCGATATGATAACGGCAAGGTTCTCCAAGGCCGGCGGGTTGTAAGGTATTTATATTGATAATATTACAGTAGGCTGTAAATACTCGTGGCCTACTATAACCGGCGTGCGTAATGTCGCGACATAGTGACCGCATTTCCAGTTGTGTAGGGTGACTCTAAACTAATTAATATTAAGGAGTAATTAGTTCTCTCACGACGAACCCTTACGGAAACAATGCGTTTATGGGTTCACGCTAAAAACGTTTTACAAGGATTGTATACTCGATGGTATAGTGAAAAGCGTGACCAAGGGTGTAACTATCCTAAAGTGGAATTCAAATTATGTAGCTTTAAAGCAAAGAGATGTCGATTGGTGGATGAATCGATCGATTAATGTAGGTAATACGTAGCGGAAAATAACAGTTTTCATGAGTAACTGAAACTACATAGGTAGGTACCTAACTGATGTGATGAGATACGAGCGCCAGATCCAAAGACACTATTATCCAACTAAACTATTCACTTAGTTCAAAATTTTATAAACATATTTTGCGAATTGTATAAACATATTTTGCGACATTTATCCTTAACACAAGGATTCCTAACCTAACATCCTGTTCGTGGTTACCATTTCTCGTACTGGAACATGAGTCAGTGCGTGAGGACTGCACAAGACCATGGGAATTGAGAAAAAGAAATTCGCATGGCGCATATGGCGCGTGTCCGTGATTGGCACTGAATTCAATTGGTGATAATGATTCTACGCGACTATAATATCCATCGAAAGCCTATGATTTTCTTAAAATGGGAGTTGGCTCGTTCCCCTATAGTGGGGATGTAAAAAGGGTTGCTAATGATGAATCAAATAGAAGAAGTTAAAGAAGTTGGAGTTGAAGTTGGTAGATTGAAGTTAAATCAAGTTCAATTTATGATAGACGATGGTGTACTATATCGTTGTGGTCTTTTGCCATATTTTGGATACAGAAACAATAGAAAATATAGTTCTATTAATTTGGTACGCTTAGCAACGTAACACATGTGTTTGGTAACAAAATGAGTAGGCAGCGTAAAATGTAAACATGTGATTAATGTTTTATTTTTAAAAACGTTTCTGCAGAACGCCGATAGAAGGCGCCACGAGTTTATAATGAAAGCAAATTGACTAAATCATTGTAGGGTTTGATTAGCTTACCCAACCTCTAGTTGTAGAAATAGTCATTAAGTTAACGGCTCATTATCTAAGCTGAAGAAGAAAGCAAAATATTTAATGGATAATTATCTTGTAACGGCCTTTTCGCAACGCGGTGCTACACTGAAAATATGATATGACCGAATCTCCCATCGCTTTCAATGCCTTTCTGAAATTGCCGGAACTAAAACCATGTCAAATAAGTAAGATACTTTAATAAGGATATTTCGTGAAATGTGAGTGAGTTTCGTAGAAATGAAGCTCCTTTAGCAACGCTGAATCAGAGCTAAAATGACTAAGGAATTGCACAGGTGTTCCGGCTAAATTCCGACACGTGCGAAAGCTCAACTTTGTTTTCATAACTAAGTACTTACACTCAAAAATAGACCTACTTAGGTATTTGTTAGGCCCCTAAGTATTCCTCAAAAATGTACCTACACTTGATTAAGAGACGTGTATTTTTTATGCATTCTTTTTAAAGTTAGTCTCGCATGATTCTATGTCAACGTTGGGAAGTCTTTTCCATCCCCTCACCTCGGCTATCTATCTAGTTAGCTAGAGCATAGAATCATCCCCACACAATATACGAAATATTGCTCGAGTATGACGCAATTCTAACTATATAAGGCCCTATTTTATCCTTTAAGCAGATTTATGCAGTAACCGTGGTCAAGATTACGAATGATTACCTTTATAAAAGGAACCTGACATTTTCCTTGTACTTACTTTGATATTTCCTTTTCTGGCGCCAAGAGGAAGTTACTGTTTGATAGGGAGGCACTTATTTAGATTTATTTATTCATATAAACACTTAATTCTATGTAATTTATTTGTTTTTGCAATCTTTTTATTGGTAACAGGAAACAGTGTTTATAATAAGAGCTGAGTTGTGTTTAAAGAGGATTGTCCACTTTAGGACTATGGATAGCGATTTATCATTTTGTAATACATAAAATTATCGATCAGTTTCCAATCGTAGAAATGATCGACGTCCATCGATCAATCGATCTGCTAACACCCTTCAACACGTAGTAACTACTTAGTAGGTAGGTAATCTGTGCTTCAACTGTTTCGCTTAAATACGAAACTCCTAGCTCAAAAACATTGCGTACCTTTGTAATAAATCATATTTTTTTAAACTTGAAGTCCGTATACAAGTAAATACTCATGATGGACACGCAGCCTTATCAGCCAGCAATGAAATCCACTGCCTTATACGGCGAATCATTGCGCCTGCCGAGGTCTTAGGCGCGACGTCGCGACGCCAGTTGTGGATGGACACTCGCTTGTCCACTTGCATTTAAGATTACTGTAGTGTAGGTATTGTCAAGGAAATAAAGGTTAAATGCGCGTAAAAGGGCTGCAAAATTGAGAGATACTTAAATAAGCTTAAAAGGGTAATATAAAGTACAGAAGACTGTTTCTGGGTGACGTCAGAACCTTTGGCGATGTCAATCGTAATCTTAACTATACCTACTGACCATCGTCACGTCGCGAAAGAAAATGCCTTTTATTTGTTAGTATGTGGAGGTAATCGTCTTCTAATTACATTCTACAAATTGTAAGAATTGTCGCTTTTGTCGTCTTACAATAGGTACTTAAATGTATAGAAACTAGGCAATCATCAATAACCAAAGATGACCTACAGAGAATCATGAAATGACGAGGTCTCAGGCCAGCTGTTCATACGTATTGGTCAATAATTTAATAGCGAACGTAATGCTCGCCATATGAAATAAAGACGACATAAAAGCCAAGTAATTTCTAGGGCACAAGAAAAGACAACTGCACTTTAATGGCAGTTTAAATCAAAGGATTGACAGTAAACCTGCAATCAGGGACCGTCACAATTGATAAATGTGGAAATGATGGCCATGATTAAAGTTTGACCTTAAAACCGCCTTAAGGCATAAAGGATCATAATCTGTATGAAATCAATATTGTAATTATAACATTTAGGTCAATGAGGAAGGAATATAAGGAGTGGCCCCATTTTTTTTCATATACAAATGAGTTTATGACAGCGTGCCACGGTTGCGCTAAGTTTTTCATAGTTTTCTTGGTAGATGACCTGTCAAACGATAAGAAGTACTATACAAAAAGGTAACTATTTTGCGCCAGACCAGGCACGCAGATCCAGACGGTATGGCTCCTCCTTATATATTCTATACTCAAAGATTTAGGTAGGTACGTACAACGCAGAAAAGCCCATTGAAGTTACCTACGTTAATGTACTCATTAAATACTGAATGGTACCACCTTCTTCTAAATTTTGAATTATAACAATGTCGGCTACAGTTTTAATTTAGCATTTGCATTATTGATTTTCTCTGCAACAGACGTTTGATTTACAAAATAAATAAAATGCAAAATTGATTCCTACCAGGAAGTTTGGGTCTGTTATATCAGTTCATTATTTCGCAACAATGCCAATTCGATTCGTCTTATTAGATGCGAACAGTGTTGTAAGATAAATTAAATAAAGTGATTGATTAGAGAGCTGAATTTATTATGAGACGTGAGATTTAGAACAATTGTGTAAATAATAAGAAATCATAATCCTGCCAAATAAAATAGCACTATTTTTATAATTATTTCTTACAAACTCAATTATACGTGCTTGTTTTGCACGTTATACATAGGTACTTACATGAGTTATTGGCTGTTCCTTGTAGATATGTAGTTAGACAAATGCTTTTCTTTTCTTGTTACGCTCTTTTTCTCGTTGGCTTATTTGCTACTCACATGATAATCAATTACTTACAAGATTTCACTGCTTCATACCTGACAGCTATATTCTTAACACTTACTCCCTTAGTATAATAACGCTTCTGCTAAAAATCTCCATATATGCTTTGATAGCGTTCTTTTCATCATACCTACATTACAGCATGATGAAACGAGAGTATTTAAAGCGCGGCAACTCTGTCCCGAAATAACTCTCGCGGCCATGTGTTTAGATCGGAGTCCGGGGTGCTTGAAGCTTTCTCCAGAGTAATTAGACCTTGAGTTATGTTCTGGAACGCGAATTACTGCTTATTGCTTTTTTTCGTTTATGCTACATGACAAGCGTGATAATGAGCGTGCATGATCCTTTTTTACAAGGTGTGCATTCATCCTTGTTTTTTCTTATTGCTGTGGCTGCTTTATAGCTAAGTATAGTATGTAGGTATCATAGATAACTCATGATGATTACTTTTATTTATTTATTTTATTTTTTGAATGAAATAAATATAATTACTTCGTTGATAAGCTTAGCTTCCTTACAACTGCCGACAATTTTACCATACTAAGTACTTTAGTATCTAGTGATAACCTAGCTTTATAAGACCGTGGTGTCTATCTCAGGTTCTGAATACCTTTACTTAAGATAGTTACATTATTACAGGTAGGTTACGCAAACGCACTCACGGATACGTCTTTAAGTTCATGATTTTATAAGCAGGCCGTGGGAGATATTTTTTAATTTGAAAATGTTTGCGATGCCACGGGAAAATGGAATCTGATACGATATTATATCATCAAGGGGTTAAGTAGGTATATTGTTTAATTAAGACGCGTATGATTTGTTAACATACTCATCTCAAAGCGACGACGTTTATTTTAAATGAAGTGATAGATACATTGAATATTACCTTTCCTACATACCTACGTTTCATAAGAAATAACTGATTAGAAAAGAAAATGTGAGACGTAGAATTGTATTGAGCAAACGCCAATCGTCTTTAATTTTCCGACAACCGACAACCGCTTCGACATTACAGAGTATTAGCTCATTAGGCGCGCTAAATAAATAGTAGGTAGTGAGATTAATCTTCAAAGTGGAGCTATCATTTAAAATAACTACAGCTACTTATAAGCTGACACTTGGCCATTCTTGACACACCTTTGACCATACTAGTGTATCATTTCAACGGGTAACCAGGTTCACCTTAAGCAGTGTTAAGTTAAACCATCTAGGTCAACTCTTTGCCCATATGACACGTTCATGAGTCACCCGCCACCGCCACTCATCAAAACATGTCGAAATTAAGTGAAACATTTATAGTTGTTCAAGTGAAACTTGCTCATTTAAATGACGAAGTATTTTGGTTGGTTGTCGGAAAAATGTGGCGTTTTGTTGGTTTTAGGCTATTGTTTAATGTTGAGGAACGAAGATGCCACACTTACTTGGTAGGTCTCATTAGTTTAGTTAAAGAGTTTATGTCGCTATAGGTACCTACCTTGCATTGCATTGCGAAAGGATAAATAGAAATAGGTACTTACCTACACAATTTGTCTACCAAGAAAGTTAAGATGGTGTATAATTTTCACAGCAAGCGATTGTGTCTAATAAGAAGCAATTATCACCTTATAGGGGCTTACAAGATGCACAGAATCTTTTCGCTTTGAATTAAAGATATTATTACTCGGTCTCTCATCGCTCCACCTGGAATTGATTGATCATGCCGGCTTTGCCCATTCCAAATTGTAAATAGGTATCTAAGTAATTCACAATAACATTATTCAGAATGCTCTTATTCTAAGTAAGATTACTAAAGTTTATTCCACGTAAGCCAAGTTTGTACGTAATTAAGAGTAGGTAAGGACATTTTTACTTTTTATTCTTCATTGCCACGTTAAATATGGTTAAGTCTGCGGTTAAGTTCATAAAAATAATTTTTACGTCAATAAAACTTATAAGTATAGGTAAGTAGATAATTAAAAACGATTTAAATAAGTAATAAAATTATTTTTTTAAATTGGTGAGTGCATAAATAAGTATTTTGAAGTATTGAGATAACTTTCTGTGTATCATTAAGTTGATAAAATACAACAATTATTTTCGAGATTATTAAGAATCGGCTAAAAATGCAATTACTGAACGCTCTTCGAAATCGCATCTGATTACGAAAGTTCGAGATACATCTCCGCAGGTCTAGAGAAGAGGGTCAATTCAGTTGTTGTGCAGCATCCCCGAAGGCTTTTCCCGCTGACCCCTTGCGCCAGTGCGCTATATCGGAGCGGGGTGGCGGCGCGGCCATCTCCTTTCGCGGCGGTAAGGCGACACCGGGCCAACTCCCGCGCACGCCTTCAGTCGCACCACAGCACGCGTCGACTCGACATGTAAGTAACCCAGTGCCTAGTGTCGTGTTTAAAAAAAATAATAAAAAACCAAAGTGATTTTTTTCAAGGTGCATTGATCTTGATTATTGAGTTATTCAGCCAATTTCTTGCTGATCAGGTAAGGTTTTCAGTGCAGTGATTATTAAGAAATGCAGTTATCGCGAACGCAGTCTGTGGTTTTATGAATTTTATACAAGAAACCTTGGAATTTTCTAAAAGAAGGCTATCCTAAGGGTGTTTACTTATTAATTGATCTTAATTTGTATTGATAGAGACGTGTTAATTAAATTGGATAACTTATTTTGTAACTTAATGCCTTGTTTTTATAATAAATCTGTGATAAGAAAATTGCGCTAAACGAGCGGATCTAAGCTTCGGATCCACGATTGACTCGATCCGCGATCGATTATTTTAATCGTTTTCCAATATATCCGGGAGAGTCGCCAGCGATTTAGTAAATCCCGTCCTAGTTCTATTTTCGAATATCGCGGTGCTCGGTTTCATTTTCGTTCGGCCAATGGGATGCCTCTATACCCAAGTTTTACCGCGCTTTTGGCAAGTTGCCAGCAACCAATGGTGTAGCGTGGCGGGAAGCGGGGGCGATTTACACGCATGCACGCCCCGACGTGTGGGCTGTCAAAAACTTCAGCTGTTTTTTCAGCTTCTTTTTATTTTAATTTTAGATTGTTTGTTGGCTTCGCTAGTCGGTATGTTAACTAGAACATCCAGATTACACTTTGGAAATGAGATATTTTAAGAAAATTGGCAAATCAATTTAATATAATGTAGTAATGATGTCGATTTTTCAGTCGTAACAAAATAGAATACTAAACTTCATCGAACAATTTTCATATTAAAATATGACAAGGTATAAGATAACAAGCAACTAATTAATATAATTGAAATTACACCGTCGAAACACTTGAAATACCAGAAAATTAATACCTTGAGTGTGGACCGATTGTTAACAGAGCCAAGGCTATGACGAATTCCTTTTTAATTCACGAGATATCCATTTCATTTTAAACGATTGTTTCGAGATAGTTTGGAAAGATCGTTTTCAGTAACTTGAGCGGTTTATTGAAATAAAATCACACAGACAAAATAATTAAAGAATAACACTTTTAATCTCTATATTGCGCTTAAAAACTAAGCTGGGGTTGTGCTCTGTATAAAAAAGATAATTTTACAGAAATTTGCAAAGTAGGTAAAGATGCTATTAAAAGTAGGCTTATAAAAATCCTAAGAGCATTTTTTATGGAATTTATATCTGAATGAAATTAAAAAAAAAACGCAGGCTATTGAAATGTAGACGAAGATCTACGAGGATACTTGCAACATGAGTAACCTAATTAAAAAAAAACTTATTCATTAAGTTACAAAACGTTGGCATGTCTACGTCATTGGCACATCACCTTGGAAGTGTGCCAAAATTGTTCCTCAAGTGACGTCACTATATTAATAAACAATTGACAGTAGCCTCAAAGCCTAATTAATGATGAATTTGCATACAATGCAATATTTCACTGCACTGCATCCAATCGAATATGCAACTTGAATTTTTATGATGCAGTTTTACAAAACTCTTCACGCGAAATCTACTGAATAGACTTTGAAATTTGGCAATATTGTAGCTTAAACATACATATTATATCAGAATAACACATAGACTAAGTATAATATTACATTTGGATATGATGTTGTTTTAAAGATATTACGATACATGCGTACGATGTCGCGAACAGCCTCTAATCTTTTATAAATCATGTCTGGTATTATAAATAAGCTCAACAATAAATACGGCAACAACAATTATATTTATAGAATAAAAAAGAATTCAATATAATATGTATACCTTGAGTTTGTTTTCAAAGATTGTTGTATTCTTTCACAATATGAGAAATTTATGTGGAATGCAGATATGCAATTGTTTGATTGTGTTTATGTTATCAAAGAGTGTTCATTGTTATAATATTGCATCTATTTATTTGAATACACGCACGTTTTATGAACGTGGCGATAAAAATATTGTTCAGTTTGCGTTAGTCTTCGCTTTGATATTTTAATGAAACTATGATACCTACTCAAATCGGACGGAACAGACTTTTTAACTTATTACTAAATAAATAGATACGAATGTAAAATATTCTCCTAATTATTTCAATTGTTAGATTGATAATAAATAAAATGTGAGTTAGTGATGTCCTATATTACTCTAAACATCTGAAATGTCCGTTCAATGACCGACTTGTTAACTTTAAAGAGATGCAACAACCTTTGTCAACATCGCCAATGTGACGCATACGGTAAATATGCATCTTTTGACTGACTCACATATTCACACAGTGAGTGTAAAAATTCGCGGATAAATAAATAATGTGCCTCAAAAAATACGTTTTAAGAAAAAATTTAACATTGCGATCAAATCTTTTGTCTTGTTGTAGTTTTTATGAAGTTTGTTGAAATTTTGTACTTACCTACAACTTTCTTTTTCATTTTGTTTACGTAGCTTGACCAGCATGGCTTTTAATAATAAGGTTTTAAAGATGTAATTGTTTGTTTCCTCAATAAAATGAATAAATAAATGAACAACGCTCAAGAAACGGGAAGGGAATTCACTTAAGTATAGTTTTTCACAGCATCGACAGTTACACTAGGTTAGGTTAATAGGCTTCTAGGGTCCGATTACGATCTGAATTCAAATCGTCCGAAAACAGTTTTTAAATTCCACGTTTTTGATGTAAAGAGACCAACGACCTTGGAGATTGGTATACTTAGACAATGGAATATCGGTACTTTACAACAGTGAGCATGCACCACCATCGACATAGTTACTATCACCGAATGTAAAGTAGTCCGTGGTTTTTGAACGCACGTCGCTACAAATTGCCTTTACTTGTATTGTTCCATTTTTGAACGAACCGCATTTAAATCTGCTGACTATAAAACGAGGAATAATTCCAACTTTATTTCTGTCTTTATCTATAAAAAACCTAAATACAATGGGCATTAAGTCGAAGCCTATAATCTCCGTGAAGCATTACCGTTCCATTGCATTTGTAAAAAAAATTGTAACGACTGAGGAGGTTCTTAACCTCCTTAATGATTAAAAAAAAACTTAATCTGTACCGCGTTCCGATACTTAGCAGGAAAAAAGAAAAAAGTTAAGTGATGGGTTTGAATTCCTTTTTTGAAGTTGCTTAGCAGCTCCTGTATGAGTTTAGTAAGTTAACAAAATAATTTGAAACAAGTCATAACGAATCTAATTAGGTAGGTATGTACTTAATAATTTTATTGTCTGTCTCCGCACTGTAGGTACATAACTGTTGACGTACTTACTTGCTACCAAAAAATGACAAATAAATAAACCTTACTAGGTAATTTCAAAGGTTACCTAAGCGTTCTTGTTTTGTGTTAGCTATTGTTATATCATTAGTTAGCAATTTACTCAAATCGAAAAATGAACAAAAACCTTAATAAAAAAAGCTTAGCTTGGTAAAATCAATTTTAATTCTGTACGAAACAAAATTTCCAGACAACATCAGAACTCAAGCTTCCCGTATATCACAGAATGCGTTGCAACCACAGAACTGCATCCGGCCGCTGCATAATCCTTGCACCAAGATCAATGCACCTCCATAAATAGCTCTCGGCTTACTTCGAATTATTTCACTTGGAACGTAACTCCGTAACTTATTGCAACACCATAGCAACACCACCGGAGCGTTTTCTTTGACGTAACTTTTATTTATTGTTCACAAAGTTATTGTTTGGTTCGAAAACAATCTTTTTATAACTTTTTACTTTTTTTTTGCTCTTAAATTGTTGATGAGATGTTATGATTTTTTAATTAGAAAGTGGCATTATTTGCCTAATTACAGAGCAGCTGTATTATGAGTGATTGCAGAGTAATTTTCTTATACGAGTACCTTTGGTTGTATAAGTATAGAGATATGGAAGTAAACAATACTAGTAAATTATCTACACCATTATCAAAAGAGCCGTGAACTATCTATGGATTAGTTTGAAAACAATTTCGGAAACTCGCTGAGCTCGTTGAAACTCGCTGATGAAACCAATCTGAAAGCCATGGATTTATAAACGATGATTTGAATTTGTTATATTAAAAATTAAAAATAGAGGACGCTTAGATACTAAACCATCCCTAATTCCACAAACTAGAGACATGTACAAATACCAACATACTTGTTCCAGCCTTTCACACAAGACAGTGAGCAAACAAAGCCGCCACCATGGACGCGATCAAGAAGAAGATGCAGGCGATGAAGCTGGAGAAGGACAACGCGCTTGACCGCGCCGCCATGTGCGAGCAGCAGGCCAAGGACGCCAACCTTCGCGCTGAGAAGGTAATCATCAGCATATTGTGATACTTAATGGACATATGATAGAGGTGAACCTTAATGAGCTAGAACTGGGGGAATGAAATCTGAATGTATGCTTGATGAAGTTTCGTTAATACGAATTACCAATCCAAAAGTTGGGTTGTTTTACTAAGTTGCGAGCTACCTTTTGTTAACAATCACGAAGGTAAACACAGTTCAATCAGTAATCCTTTGTTAGATTTATGCCTAAATCAGCGACTTCCTCTACCAATTTACTTATTTGGGGTTTACCAAGATGTCTAAGCAAAAAATAAATTCGAAATTGAAAAACGTCGCAAATTTTTGTAAGCTAAGTACAAAGGACTTCGTAGAATGTAAAAGTTTGTACAGTATAAGTATGTATTGAAGTCAAGTCAAGCCCCTGGTGCACTGCGCCGTCGCTCGCCCTTGACCGCGCCACGGGCCAAGGACGACGACGGCTTGCACTCGATAGGCCATACCACTTACATACATACCTATCTTTTTACACATAGATTGGGATAATAACATAAATACCTTAGTTAGAAGTTGTTAGGCTCGTAGCAAGTGGAGGTAAGGGTCTCTGCTACCCCGATGGGAGAGAGGCGTGCGTGACGCATATGTATGTATGTGTACCTTAGATTGGGATAGTAGTATACCACTAACCTAAATCACATGTTCTTTACAATGGTATTCATAGAAAACTCAAACTTAATATGTCTTGAGAATTAATTGAGCCTTTACGAGTAAGTTGACATCCCGTTTATGTCTTCTGTATTAGTTAAGGTATTTCCTTATGAAAAGATTTCAACGAGTTATTGTCATAAAAATCGAAGTTTACTGTCGTTTATTTTGAAACGTTTTTGTTATTGCTTAAAACTATTCGATGATTTTCTAATCTCTCTATCGTGTGCCCTGAAGCAGTTTAAAACCTAATTATATAGGTACTTATCGATATTTCGACCGTTTCAAAAGACTACACTTTCGCGGATGATTGTGCAAAAGTACAGAATTTGAAGTGAAGTACCTAAATAAAATAAATCTCGTATTGTTTAGTTTTAGTGCTATGACTTAACTACGATGATTTGACAAACTTAATAACGCTATTAAACTTTCTAACTTACTACTACTGGTGTTACAAAGAAAGTGTAGATTTGTTGATAATATTGTAAAATTATAATTGTTCACGGATTGTTGTCACTTTTCAAGCAAAAGTTTTTAATCTTTAATTAATCTTAGTGGTAATTTACTGTTCTTATCTAAGTACGTTTATTATTTTAGGTTAGTAAGTGCTGAAAAGACAACAAGTTAAATTGTTTAGTAAACTCGCAGTAATAGGCGTTGCCTTTTATAACGACTAGTTTTCTACTGAGTGTACCTACGATGTTCCGCTTTCAATAAATTTTCTTAATCTGGCAATATAAAAGAAAGGATTTGCTCTGGGATATGTCACCCTTATAATGAAACGCAACAAAAAGAACTTAATTAGGCCTTCGGCTTATTAAGCCACCTTAAGATTTTTGAATATTTTTTTCCTATATCAATTTCCAATGTCAAACCTTTTAAAGTAATTCAGCATCTAATTTGAATATCTAATCTGTAGGCCGAAGAGGAGGCCCGCCAGCTCCAGAAGAAGATCCAGACCATTGAGAACGACCTAGATCAGACCCAGGAGGCTCTCATGCAGGTCAACGCCAAGCTTGAGGAGAAGGAGAAGGCTCTTCAGAACGTACGTACTGATTTTTTTACAGTTTAAGGAACTGGATGAACTCCGTTATACACGTCGAGATTTAATTACAGTTCTAGAACTAATGTCATGTCCGTTACTTTTTTTCTATGACGTGACATGACTTAAAACTTAATTAGTTCTACAACTTATTAAATCTCGTTTTGGAATTACGCTGCTACGGTCTAATTGATGTTGACAAACGATATGTTTATTTATAGGAAATATTAATTACTTACGACATGTTGTATGTTCAAAAGCATTGTTTATTTACTATTAACTTTTTCCACATAGAATAAGTGGATAAAATATTGTTATACGTAGATAAGGAACATACCATCATATTATTGTGATACAAAGAGACCATGGAATTAATGTACCTACTTAGGTACTTGAAATTACTTTATACAAAAAGGAAATATTTGCGTCAAACAAGTTATTTTCAGCAAGTAAATATTTTGCAACCGTGACAGGTACGTGTGCTGTTTTCAACAATAACAAATACTTAAGACAATGCGGGGCGGTGGCCTTGGCCCCGCTGTAAGATGGTTGATTTCGGTGCCAAAGAAAAATCTCCCGAATAAACTAAATTAAAATATCACAAGTTCCGCGATGATGCAACTCTGTCGATATGAGTAGATACCGGCTACTTGCATTGCATAGGCAGTGCAGTGTATTGCGTCGGGATCGTTCACTGCTGGGGGCTGCTTCGCTCCCCGCGTTACGTTATTTTCAGCCTCCGCCACCTAATATGGGCCCGTTGCCAGACTTTCGGTAAAAATAGACGTTACGCCGCCCGCTTGCCGCACCGTCTCGCGTTCGTGCGATGGAACATTCCATTATTATGAATACCGGAAAGAATTTACATTGTTTCAGCGTTTTGTCTCTCATTAGTGACGTTCACAGTACAATGTCTAGCGTGACCATAATTTCTAAACCTACCATTAATACGAAAAATTTAAAATTAATGATAGCAAACATAGTGTAAAGAAGTGAGTGTTGTCGCGGTAACCTATGCATTAACTTTTAAAAGTCCCGCCGCTTCTGGTTCATAAACAAATGAATAATTGCTCTGTCGGTAAAACAGTTCGATTAAACAAAAGATGGTCGCTGACAGGCGATAGCAGCGCCTCTGCCGTAGAGCCGCTCCAACAGTCAGTCAACATGGCGGGCGGCAGTGCGCGGGCGGGCGCAGCGCTCCCCGAATAATGTCCGCGTCCGCGCCCTCCGGCCCCCCAGCCGCCGCCAGCCCGGCCCGCACGCCGGCGCGCCGCCGCGGGCACCAGCATCATCCGCGGCTCCGCGGGGACCGACAGCCGGCTGCCGCCAAGACACACACGGATCCGTCCAAACAAGTGACCTTACTCACCCAAACAAACGATGTTGTGCCTTGTATCAGTAGTGTTAGTGAATCTCAAGAAGTGACAAGGACGAGTAGTGACGATGCACTTTCGAATCTAAACGCGAGCGAGGACATATTTGCGAATATCGATGATGAGATCGACTTTGACGGTTTGACGGGCGCGGAATCGCGCGACAGTTCCGATGATGATTTTTTAAGTAGAAAAGAGAGGTCGGCGGGAGACGGGGCGGAGGTGCCCGCGCTCACCTCCGAGACGCCCGACGATGACCCCGAGACCGCGGAGCTGGCGAAGCTCAGGTGTACCAGCGAGTGCACGGAGGTGCTGGCGGAGAGGGAGAACCGGCGGAGGCGGAGGTGTGCCGACTATCCGGGGTTGGCTTTCGGCAGCTCCATTTTTTCGTCGGACACGCTGATGAAGTTTTCGATCATCAAAAATGAGTTGCAGAATATCAAGAACACTGCACTGAAAAGGGTAATGTCCTATGTTATTTATAGTTAGGGCGGTGTGTGTGCGAGCCAGACGTTGGCCAAATGCGCACGAAACTATTTATAATCACGGGGAACGTGGATGCTGGCCCGTGAGTCGGCCTCACTCATCTCTCGCGTGGCAATCAGCTGAGCCTCTGACATTCCGTTTGACATGTTTACTCGGGTGATTGCGTTTATTGCCACTAGATGTCGTTACGGTCTGCTTAATATGCGGGTGGGGGTAGCCCTTTGTATCCCTTTAATATTCTATTTGTTGAACTTTGAAACTCCAAAATCAAAATGTAACTTTGACCAGTTTACCAACCATACTGAATATTTTACTTACCTACTTAGGGTTTATTATCTTTTTTCTAAATTCGAGCGTTGACAATATCAATAATATCTCGTTATCTCAAGTATTTACCAAATATTCTGATAAGACTAGAGTATAGTGGCCTATTAAACGAAACCCGAGATAAAAGAGGTAGCGAGCAATATCGACATCTCGACGCCATCAATGATGCATAAATCACTATATGCATTGAGTTATCTAATAATGTAAACATAGACCGCAGTCTCACAAGACAAATAAATTGTACTAATACTGAGTCTGTGAATGCTCATTGCAAGAAACACTACATTCTACAAACTTTCTAAAATATTCATGAAATCAGAACATACTAGTGATGCGCAATGCGAGTAATTGATGAGTAATGAAATCGATTTGACGTTAGTGATATACTCGTAAAAGTTATACACTTATTATTAAAACTGATTACTAGAAAAAAAAGAGAATAAAATAAATAAGCGAAATAAACGATAACCAATTTATGATCTTTTCGCATGTAAGCAAATCTGCTTATACGAAATACCTGAATCAATAAAAAATATTAAAAAAGAGAAATTGAAAACGTAGTTATAAATGTCATTCTGAATAAGCGAATTAAATGCACACATTAGTGCAAAATTGTAACTAAGAAAGTGTATGATTATCGAAGTGAAGCTAATATACTATTTCAGACGTGGAAAAAGGTAATAAATTATAACGAAATGGTCGGTTATAGGAATAATGGCGATTTAAACAAACAATTAGAATCTATTCGTGAATGAAATAATTAAAGAACTAAGAAAATAAAATAAACCTAACGAAGGAAACTTGCGTACAAATGCAGAAACTCAAGACAAACAAGCATTTAAAACTATCTTGATAAGTTGCTTGATTAGTCTTAATGGAATTACAAATGTTACGTCAGATAGCCATTAAAATACTAACGATATGCAGTTTGTGGTAAACAACGTTGTTTTACTTGAATTAAAGGATTTCAAGTTGTCGTAAATTGAAATAATTTTAGCTTAGTAACACTTTTGTCGTTTACATTTTGGCAAGGTTATTTCATAAATATGACTTCAGAAAGTTAAAGTCGGGAAAAATAAGTATTTTCCTCGTAATCAACTGTGTCTTAGCAATATCTTGGTGCACCAATTCAATGGTATTATAGAATAGAAGCTGTTATTCAAATCTGCTACTGTTACAGTAGCATACTGTAACAGTAGCAGATACACGACCAGTCAATTTTGATAACAGCCATCCTTTGAGGAGTCATTGAGTCATTCACCTCCATTGTGCTCGTATCTAAGTTACCTATTATTGTTACAACACGATCGAATCGACGAACACTATGATATTTTTTGTACAAGCCGGAGGTTTTCTTACCGGTCTAGTTTTTTTACGAAATATCTGGCTATTATTGAACTAAATACCGAAAGCCTGATGTAAGAAACAGTTGAATTTAACAGCAACAGATGTTTGTTACAATGTTTAATTTTTTAAACCATTTATGTGAATGGAATGTCAATCGGACAAATAATTGTTTGGTCTCAGGATCATGCCCAAATATTGCTGTAGCCTTCACAGTGTTACTGAAGTTGACCATATGTTCGATGATTGATCGACAGTTGACCAACTTTCTACTTAATGTACGAGTAAACACGCCGGGCGTGGTTTACAATTTAGCTTCTTTCAAATAAATAATGTGTGGTTGGTATGAGTAGATAATGCAACTGAAAGGTGTCGCAAGGTCAATAAAATTAGTGTATCCTTTGTAGACTAAATGCAAAATGAGTCAGTAGCACAATTTACGCTTTTGGTAACTACAGCGATGTGTGGTTTTGGTGCAATGCCTATCTACCTACTAGCTAATGATTTTTTTGTGTAAAAGACAAAATACGTAGGTATATTTTTCATATTTGCTTTTGAGGAAAAATTTTGACGAACTGGATTATTACAAAATTTTTGATTGGACACATGACCAGAGTCGCTGCGTGATCTCGATCATCTTCATCCAGATGGTCGTCTCTAAAATCTCTATCAGATATATTTTTTATATTTTCCTTTCAAGTTGGACATTTTATAAAATTCGCTGTTTGCTCAACGTTTACTGTTTTACCGACTCAGTGCATTCCATTTACCTCAGCTTGGTCACGTAACGGACTTGGAAACAGGCACATACTTTCGTGATGACGTCATAACTACCAATTTCGGGTGTCTCTGGTTCTTGTATGCCTCTCAGCAGCACCCAGGCATGTTGTTGACATTACCCGGCTTCATCTCTCATTGGTTTACGTGTATTATCACAGATGTCGCCACTTGTGGCTGTTTGAGTTCGTTTCTATTTATATCTACTGGTACTCATTTATTAATGTTTGTTTTCCGGTGCATCGATGCTCCTTTTATGTGACATATGTTATGGTCCATTGTATTATCTGCTCATTTGCCTGTCACACCTGTTTTGTAATGGTCTTCAGAATCTATTTCCCATGCGTTCAGGTGGTTACACAATAAAAAGCCCTTCGTTGCATTTCGATTGAGTGAACATCCGTAGTTTTAATTGTATGAAACCACTCGACCATTTCACCCATCCCATATTTTCGTTTTTATAATAATCCCGCGTTAGGCCCTGCGGCTCAGTGCGGCCCAGTGGTTCCGGCGTACACACACAGGTGGAGCTACTTGTCGCCAATCATTGTCCGTCTCTTTCCGCGGTGTGTCGTGTAGTGACGTTTGCTGTTCGTACTTTTCGCTGTCAAAGTCATAAAATAATGTGCAATTGTGCTTAACATTAATTTGATTTTAAATATTACTTAATTATCTTCATTACCGATCGTTAGTTAGTGTTGGTTGCATTCAAGCGTTATCGGTAAAGTGCCGATAAAGTTGCAGCGTCTAGGTTGGGTGGCGGCCATTTTATTAGCCGGTTGTGTTCATTCGTGCCTTGCCCATCTCCGTGATACGAACTAGCGCCCCACTCAGTTGGCATTTTCGCGAGTAGAGCGAAGGTGTCCCTAGTTTTTAGCTTTTAGGCATTCAAATAACACATAAAAGTGCATCAAAATGACGGCAAACATGCAACAAGGAACGATCCTGGACGTGTTGAAGAAGAAAATGCGACAGACAAAAGAAGAAATGGAGAAATATAAGGACGAGTGCGAGGAGTATCACAAACGATTACAAGTGGAAATAATGCGGAGAGAAGAAGTAAGCAAGTCTTGTGAAATTATAGTTCTGTGTAAATATTTGTGTTAACTCAAAACGGGCCCGAAATATGGGAGTTATCAGTAGTGTGCTATCTACCTATAGTGAGTAATGTCCGGCCATACTTAGGTGAGCTAGCGACGACGTACGCATGTTTCTCTCCCTTTCGGTTTAATCTCATGCCGGCTTACGGAAAAAGGACGGCGAATAATTATTCTATACATCGGCTACAATATTCTTGTGGATTGTGATGTGATGTGGTTCCGAAAAAAATCGCCGAATCGAGATCTATTCGGGATGTGTAGGCTTTTGTTACATCGGCGACCAAGTAAAGTAATAATGGAGCACGTAGAGCGCCGGTGTGTGTTACACGTAACAGGTTTAGTTGCGTTGGAGGTCGGGTACCGGTCTTTTGTAGCACATGTAAAGTGCGCAAGGATTGTGAGCTCGACAACCTCTGGCGGAGCTTGCATTCCTGTAGGTCGTCCTCGAAGGACCGGCGCCGGGAAGGCGTGTCCGGAGAGCATCGTTATCGCCGAATGACGTAACCTACCCGGCAGCCACTCCGGCCGTTGTGATGCTCATGAATGGCATAATTGATCTTGACATAAACGCCATGGTTTTTATGGCCTTCTATTTTGTACTCCACCTTTACGGTCAACTTTGATACGCACTGGATTTCTGTAAGTGCCTAATCGCCTTACTTATATCTAATTGATGATAAGAAGCCGAAGAGCGTGTCAAAAATAAAATTATTTGTCATCGTTCATGATACCTACCTTTCGAGTAAATTTCAAGAATCGAAATAATTGTAAGTGATTCACTCGAATTGACATCGGGAAGTGTAACTGTGTCTTCATGAGACGATGTAGGCGTACACTAGCGTTGTCCAAACACTTGATCGTGAGGTCAACGTTAAAATTGACATTAGTAACTAAGGGAGCCGTAATATGGACTTAATGGTGCAATCAAACTACCGAAACAAGACTGAATGTAAACTTTAAATGGGCACTTTTGAATAATTTATGGATAATGAAGTACAATAGATAGCTGTGCTGTTAGAAACAGACTGTCGTAACGATGGTATTATACTAATTGTTTCTAAATTAGTTACCGATGACTACTTAGCGTCGGTATTAGTGCCGGACTTGTAACAGGTCGCACTCGCTACAGAATGTGGTTTAACTTATAAAAGGAAGTAGACTATTAATATCACATTAGAATACTCGAAAATGCAGCTTAGAAATGCCCGTACATGATAAAAATATATACCTGTCTGAGATTTGAATGTAGATAACATTCAGAGGAAATAAGGTCCCGTTAAAAATACAACTTAAATGTGACGGACTCTCGATTTACTAAAGGGATTTACTCCCTTTGCGTGACCGTGCCATAGTACTGTTATTGGGGGCTTGCTATTGTCGTCGGCCAGTTGAATGGATACAAAAGACCCTAGCCGATCCTAACACTTAAACAACATTGACCATCCGTGAAAGTTATGCAATCAGGTGCAACTGTAACCAAACTATGTTTATTCCATGCTTATAGATAAAGCCGATTAATCATATAGATTTTTTTAAGGTAGAGGTTCGTTGACCTTTGAAACCCAACCGGCGGCTAACGAAAATAGCCTTTATTTAACCGTCGATTTGAATTATAGTCGAGTTCAAGGTGACTAGACACTAATGTCTCAAGACATATTATTCACATGAATCTTACAAAAAATCCTTGGAAACGTGTTCTGTAAGTACTAGTAAAGTATTCTATGGTTAGAAATACGAGTATGATCGAGTTTTTGCACCGATTGTTACACTTACTGGTTTTCTTAATTGTTGTAATTGAGGGATGGGCATTCATGGGATTGATTATGGTGATTCCATCGCGCTAAAATGACTCATTACCATGCGTATCTAAGGAATGAATCACTTACAATGTGGAAAAATACATACGATTCTTGAAAATTAAACCATATTCAACGAAATTTATGCTTTCTATACCAAAGTAATAATCGGAAATATTTCTAATTGGATTAAAAATACCGCACAGAATTGCGTATGACTTTATTTAGTTATCGGTTCCAAATCACAGTTCATCGATTCACAAATTTCGCATCCCTATTTTTCCGCGAAAGAATGCGGTGCATTAGCACTAAATAAGCGATGGGATCACGCCTAATAATAGGCGGGCGATGACGACACAGGATAAATGGTAGAGAAGTGGGACTTGCTTCCTCGGAGCAAGGCCGCCTGATGTCACACATGCGTGCACTTCGCTGAATATAAATGAAGAGGCTGTTTATAGCGATAACGACTACTAGATATTTATTCAGCGGGCGTATTGCGGTACGCGGTTAAAACTCATGTAGGACAATATGTTAACTAAGAGACGCATCGTGCTTTTAATTTAGATTTTTATGGCTGTCGACAAAATAGTTTAGGTAATTATTAGTATCGATAATATTTGTTGCGCATCACTATTTCTTATGAATTTCGTTCGATGCTTTGATTTTAAAATTATTTTTTATGGTTTTGATTTTAAAATGTAAAGTCAAGTATATTGTTTATGGTCACGCTAATTAGAATAATCTGTGACTTTCTCATTAATTTTATGTTCTCTGATTCTTGACCTTTGTGACATCTGTAGGTAACTTGTTTTTCGACATCCATGGCCCAATATAAATGGTTTTATAAAATATTCCTCTAAAACAGGTTTTTGTAAAAAAAGCTTTGGCGATTCCAGTGAAATGAAAGTCAAATTTAAAACTGTATTGCATATTTTAAAATAACGGATTGCGTTGCATAAATTTTGCAAACGTCATCTAGATATCTGCATGTCTGAGCTCAATTTGTATCGCATTAATAGCTTCTGATAAATTCGTATAAAATTGATTTTAATTCGTTTACTTAATTAGTTATGAAGGTTGTCTGTTCCTTATACTCACTTGTTGCTAAACCTAGACACAGATTCATTAATTTACACCAATTAAAATTGAACAACGCCTGAAAAAAATACCCAAATTTTGTGTCTGGCAATGTAACGACAATCGTAAATGTAGATACATGATTTAAATTACAAGACTTCTTTAAAAATAAACCTAACATAAAAATTACCTAGCCGAATGTCACAATCAAAACATAACCTCAAAATTTTCTTGACACAGGCCGAGTCCGAAGTGGCTGCCCTGAACCGACGCATCCAACTGCTGGAGGAAGACCTTGAGAGGTCTGAGGAGCGTCTCGCCACCGCCACCGCCAAGCTGGCTGAGGCTAGCCAGGCTGCCGATGAGTCCGAACGGTGAGTCCACACCAGCACACGAGAGGTTAAAAAACGAAGGAGATTTTTCAAAAAGAGTGTGGTAACCCTGAAAAAAACGATACACGATAGGGGTAAGAGAGATTTCAATGTCTGATACCAGTATAAGATATCACAATTTTAAAATCAATGGTTGTTAACCTCGCCCGTGATGTAAATCATGGTGATTGCGTATACTCTCTTATCCCTGAAATAGTAAAGACACAATGAAGAATCCATACTCAATGCTTTCGTATTTCCTGAGCTCCGAACTTGACATTGAGACAGGATAATAAATATGGCTTCTTCAAAATCTGAGATTAAATGTACAACTGTTATTGTTGACTGTGTTAGTTTCTCTTATTTACAATGACAGTGTGCACGATTGTTTTCTACTTAATACTGTTTCCTGCCTATAACCACCATATTTTTGGCCCGAGATCTAATCCATCTGAAGTTTTTTTTCCAAACTGTCGAAATATAACCGATAATCGAGGTTCTTTTAGTTCGTCTCTCAGATGCTAATAAAATTAAAAAAAAAAGACAAACTAAAAAATCCTCAAAACCCACATCTTAGTTGTAAATCATGACCGACATAACTATCGATATCGATGTTGTAACACGCATGTGTTTGGCCCCGCACTAACCAGAATACGCAAGGCGCTGGAGAACCGCACCAACATGGAGGACGATCGCGTCGCAATCTTGGAGGCGCAGCTCGCTCAGGCTAAGCTCATCGCCGAGGAGTCGGACAAGAAATACGAGGAGGTGATTTGCTTCACATCATTAGCTGTAGTTGTTATAATAATGTGACGAAGCTGGATTCGATCAATTTACTTTTTTTTGCTACATGAGCAGGATTTATTGCAATAAAAAAGTAAAATTGCTAGTTCTCAATTCAAAAACAGAAAAAAGAATTTCATCCTCCAAATAAAAACTTAACCTGCTACATGAAAATAATTCTTGTACATTCAAAAGATACATTAAGGTACTTATGTTGAGATATTCCGAGAATCAGTGAGACATGTCGGTAAGGTCAACAGAATGTACAATTTCGAGTCTTATAAGTGTTTTATCTACTTTGAAATCTTATAAAACATAGAATAAAAGACTTTGGCCGATTCCAGTCTATAACTTGAGATTAAATCTAAAAATTAAAGGCTTTCGCAAAGTTTCTTCTAAACAATCAGCTTTAATTTTTTTTATTTAAACTCAAACTATAGAAACTAAGTTTAAGATTCGAAATAGCTAGATTTGACTTTACATTTAGCACTGCAAAAAGTAACAAGTCATATTCATTTTTGATTTCTTAAGTATTACTATGTCAAATTGTACGTGGTTTTAGTCAAATCTAGCTTGATAAATCTGTGGTCTTGTAAATAGTTCTAATACACCGCGAATAAGTATTAGTAACGCCTACGGCAGTTTATAAACATCTTAATACACCACGCGTAATTAAATCTGACAAATTAATACATTGAGAGCAAATAGCTCATGATTTGCGAACAAATTATAAAGCTATTAATTACTATAAAATATGCGAACTGGATATTAATGCTGCGATGATTGGCACGTAATTACATGGACCACAGAACAAGAATATCATTCTACGATCTACTTATTTGCACACCAATTAATATTATCGTGCAAATAGCGTAGACGTAATCTTTTTACGATTAATTGATATCCCAGAATGTTGCACAATTTTGTGCAAACGCCAAAAATTGGCAACACCGACTTTGTGCAATATTCTATCTAGTTTTTGATTAATCACGATGAAAATGCTTTAACGGCGTTTTGATTGTTTCTTTATAGTTTTTAATGTAAAAGAGCATTATAGACTTCCAAATTACACCTATTACGTATTTATTAATCGTAATTTTATCACGCTTATTTGTTTTAAATTGTTGTCTTTATAATGCTCTTTGTAACAAGTTTTCTCCACAGCGTTTCCAGAAGTTCCAGATGTGTGTCGCTTTTATTGTCCTTCGCAGTTGTGTTGTCTTGCATGTCTTCTAACTTTGGGTCACCCTTGATTTAATAAATCTTTATGATTTCATCCACATTCATGTCTTATGACTTTCAAACAATGTAACACTGGTATTTTAGCAGTGTTATTTAAAACCTATAGAAAAATGTTTAAGCTTTCACTGAAGCATCTACATACTTACGTCACAGTTGTATATCAGTTTGAGCAATTGTAGTGGCACTTAGTCCACAATTCTGACTGTGGTTTGTTGGTCCAGCGCCCGCAAGGTGCTCGAGAACAGGTCCCTGGCCGATGAGGAGCGTATGGACGCCCTGGAGAACCAGCTGAAGGAAGCCCGGTTCCTGGCTGAGGAGGCTGACAAGAAATACGATGAGGTCTCACTGTGTTCCTGCCGTTATGACTTGGCTTGATGATTGCTTGATTTGTGACTCTCGTGATACAAATAAGGACCAATTTTAATTTAGTAGCTAATCAAATCTAAATTGAACTTTTTGAAAGTTTGCAGTCAAAAAGCATTTAAGTTACTACGGAAACAGAAATTATTTATGTCACCGAGATGTTTGCACAAATTCATGTTATACATAGTTCTTCTGTCTGATTATGATGGACAGCAGTGTTTAACTGTTTGGTTTGTTTCCCTATTCATTACAAACATAACTATCCTTCCCCGAGATAAAATACCCTCAGGCTGCTGCAGCGAGGCGCTAATTATTACATTGTGGTTTGAGTTTATTTTAATGTTCAACTAACTACGACCTTTCCTCAAACAATGTGTTTTATTATTGTTAAACGTTGTTCCCCTACTAATAAACCTACCAGATCTTGCTTTTAGAAGTGTTTGCGCGTGAACGAGTTTCACGGATTTCCGTTACATATTTACATTTTAAATGTTATTTGTTACCCATTTTCCAATGATTTCTTAATCATTCATTATATTGTAACGATGACGTAAGATTTAATTTATTTCAAGCAAATGTACCTAGGTACTTTTGATAAAAATCGTACAGTATGAGAACCCACATGCGTCTTCCACGCTTATCACTAGATTAGATATGGGCAAGATGCGAGATACGCGTTATCCATTACCATTTGGCATTTTAAAGGCGACGATGAGAACACGACGAGTGTATAACTCAGGACATGTGGCGTGCCAGATGGCTTAAATGTCCTAATTTCCCTGACATATGACCCTGCCCAGTGAATGCAGCCGTAAAAGTCACCTTCCCAACAAGGAGCTGTATATGTCCGATCTCGGTCCACTCGCCTTATAAGGCCGGCCTGGCATACACTGGTCTCCTTGATCGCACATGTTACATAAGCATTACTTCCATATAGGGAGCCGTTGCTCAAACTGCAGAAACTTTCCGCGAGTCGTAGCTGGTTTTTAATGTGTCGTCGTGTTACCAGGTGGCCCGTAAGCTGGCCATGGTTGAGGCTGACCTGGAGCGTGCGGAGGAGCGTGCCGAAACCGGCGAATCGTAGGTTTCACTCCAAGCGAGGGCTGCCCGCGCCGCCCGATATCGTCCGTTAGCGCCGCCGCATGGAATTCAATTCGATCCATTTTGCGAAAGCTGCCGCGATGTCGGCTGTCGAGACGCGCCAGGCGATATTGGGCGGTGTGACCGTGCCTCAAGCCTAGTTTTGCAAGTTCCGCCGTTCTGCATGGTTGTTCATTTGCATTCTTAACATTGCTGCACCGTAACCCGATTTACCTACGTTGGTATTTTCTAACTTTGGCTCTCACTGTTACGTTTGCATGTCCGTTTCTAGGTCGCGTAGGAGATGGACGTGGACGCAGACTACTTTTAGTTTTATTATATTTTATTTTTGCTTTAATCATAATAAGTTGTGCTGCGGTATCGCCGATGCCCGATACGGCAGCACGTTTAGTGTTAAGCTGCGACACGATCAGCGGCATTTACGGACCGCGCTGGGAAGTCAGTGTCGCTGTCGTGTTTCGCTAAAACAAGGGTTGCCCCATCTCATGGATATTTCTATGCAGTGTTAACTATCATGTCCATGTGTCGACTAAACTTCTCCTTCAGTGTGTGTCCGTAGGTTATTAGATCGCCAAGAAATATGTGTGGTATAGGGCAATTTTCGTTTTCAGATTTGCACGACCTTACACCAGAATTACTGGCCGTATGCGTGCCGCACATATACAAGCGCACACATCACATAACGATTATGATAATGCACTAGATAGCACATAGATATTTTTTTAAATGTTAACCAGAAAATATTTTTTAGAGCTAAATGTTTTGGGACAACCCTCGTTTATATTTTATGAATGCGAGTGCCACGCCGCTCCCGGCTCCCGCTTTGTGTCCTTTATTTTACTTTGCTGGTTTCCTTTGGCTTTGACTTTGTACTAGAGAGAGCGCCTGCTGGATTGTAGGTATAGTTTTTATTTTATTTAACTTAGAACAAAACATATTTTGTTGCAATTCACTTTTTCTTATTAATTAGACTTAGCTTCAATTGAAGATACTTATAAATGTGACGTCCAAACTAGATGTACCTAATTTTTGTAGATTAATTTTGATTTTTTATGATTGCACGTCACTATTCTCATATATGAATAAATAGTGTTAAAACGTAGATATAAATCGCTACTTTCACTACTTGTTCACTGAGATAACGTAGTACCTGCACAAAGAGTTACAAGTAAAAGTTACCAGACCCAAGTCATTTCCGCATAATCCTTGGAGCTTTAAGTCCTGAGCAAGCAGATGCACAATCACTTGCACCAAGGTGAGAGACGCGAGGGGAGGCGAGAGCGGCGTGTGTTCGTAATAGCTTAGAGTATTGTGTGTGTGTGTGTGTGCGAGTACTAACGCTCGGCCGGTAGGTGGCGCGAAAACTCGTCATGATGGAGCAAGACCTCGAGCGGGCTGAGGAACGCGCTGAGCAGAGCGATTGGTGAGTAAACAAACAAGTGAATCCTGATTACAGTGTCTTAATAGCTTGAGCGTCACTGGTTCTGAGATTTGTGACGCACAACGACAATTAGATGAAACAAAAATATAGTCAAAAAAGTTTTTAAAAAAGTAGATAATATTTAAAGAAAAAAATAATTTTAATGATGATATCAATAAATAGTGTCAAATTAATTAGTAGATATTTTTGCGACAGACGACATAAAGAATAAGGAAGTCAACTGGTTTTTTTTTATCAGGATTCACTTAGTTTATTAATCAAATGTTTTACTTTCAACTTGAGATTATATTGCACTGTAATTCACTGTATAATATGAACTCTTTTGCATTTAATTCACTATCACTAGCTGCACTTTTATCTCTAGTTGATTAAATTTAATTATGACAGCGAAACTGAACGGAATTTGACGAAAATATACGAATGAAAATAATAATACATTTCTAATCTATACGTAATCATGATAAGGAATCGCGAAAATACTTTCAAGCCACTTTACACCTACTTTATTGTTTCGGTTAAATTATACCTACTTATTATCTTTTCAATCAAACTATTTTTCGCTGTCATACAAAACTGTATCATAGAAATACGTTCGCTTGTTTTCAATTATTTCATTAAATCAAAGTGTGAAATCGCATGACTACGAAATAGCACTTGCTCCATTATATTGATAACAAATACATGTTGTTTTGGACCTTATAAAACTAGTACCAACCTACAAACATTAATGAGCAAATGTTCTTTCTTTTTTTTAACTAGCACAAGCCTATTTTTTAAATAGCACACTTTATTATAAGCCAATAGTAGTCCGATACGAAAAATATTCAGGTCAAGACAATCTTAATTGATACTGATTGAATGTATGCGATGGCCCTTAAATCAAACGTTGCTTTCATAGTCCAATGTTCAATTAATTAATAAAGTCAAATTCCTAAAGAGCTATTTTATGCTCGTTTGTTTTCATTTCGCTAAAGTTGTTTTGATATTTAATGGAAACGAGTTCAAACCTTATAAATTCCTTGCTTTAAAAAATGACAAATAAAAGAATGAACGATTGACCGAATGATTAAATATTACAGTTAGAGTTGATTGTTCCCTTTTTAATTTTCCAGCAAAATCGTCGAGCTTGAGGAGGAGCTCCGCGTCGTTGGTAACAACCTGAAGTCCCTGGAAGTCTCCGAGGAGAAGGTAACATCTCTTTACAATCTTATTACGTCCTTAAAGAGCTAAACATAGATGGCAATTTAGCTAGGAAGCTAAATTCCTATTCCAGTGACATTTTAAAGTAAAAAAAAAATATCTGAAAATTTTAACTATGAATTTGATTTTTTATTTTTTTTTGTGATTTAAAGTCCCCTACGAATGATGCACCAACCATTCTACTTTGCTCTCAATTGATAAATAGGTATTGTAGGAAACGAACCGGGATGTTCATTGTTTAACTACAATTTTTAGGAAGAGACAATTTGAGAGTTGTACTAAGTGTATACCGTTGTAAACAGGCCAACCAGCGCGAAGAGGAGTACAAAAACCAAATCAAAACCCTCACCACCCGCCTAAAGGAGGTGTGATACGAACGGATACGGTTTAACGCGAGAGTTCCGCTTGCTAACTGCATCGACGCACACCCTGTAGACTCTATGCCACGTTTACTGTACAAATGTACAAAACAACCAGTAAACACGGCATAAGATATAGTGTGTCTTGCAACTCGCAGTTTTCCGTTTTCCTCTGTTTTGAACTCTTTTCTGCCTGTCGTGTAAACTTTTTAACATAGCCGTGTAACATATCTTTAGACAAGCATTTCACAGTGTAAATATATCAAAGTACACACACACTGTGGGGTGCCGCATGATTCCGTTTTCGCTGTTTGTGTTTTGTTTTTCGTTACCTAACAAAGAATAATCGCAGGCGACACAAAGAGAAGAGACGTTCGAGGGTCAAGTGAAACTGCTCGACGCGCAACTGAGAGAGGTAAACGGCAGCCGAAGCGGAATGTTCCGTAGATAATGCTGGTTGCGGTTGTAGTATCGAATCACGCTCATCGCCATGTTTATGTTGGGGTAGTCAGTGGACTTCGCTGCGAGGACAAGCCATGGTTATTCAACTGTTTTGTTTTGGTCCTGTCTTGATGTACGCGCGAGTATGACGCGCTTAGTTGCTCCAAATACCTTCATCTTGACAAGCTTATAACAAAACCTTGGCTTGTCTCTCCAGTGCGATGTACAGGGTTCTAGCTCGTTCGTTGCTGTAGAAGTTGTGTTGCGTCTGAAGGCGGTTGGTGCTTCATCTATGTATCTATATATTTGCGTCTATCTCCTGTCTCAGTACATGTGTATTAATTTATTTCTGTATCTAATGTTCCAAGCCTTTTGTGAATGTACGCTTTGTTTTGTTCGTTCGCTTTTGGAGTTCCGTCTGCGATGGCAATCTTCTATCCTTCATCCTTTCTCCTTCACATTCCAATAGATATTAGTCTACGAACCTTTGTTTCCTAAATTTTTCTTTTTCGAATTGGCTTATTTATAGGTACTCATGAGTAGTCACTCTGTTTTTGCTATTTTCCGTCTCAATGGAAGTTGCTCAAGTCCAAATTCCTTGTAACTCTTTTGTGAATCATCATCATCAGTCCCCATTACAGGGACAAGATCCTACTCTCATACGAGAGTGATTAGGCCGTAATCCACCACGCTGGCCGGGTTGGCTTTTTGTAACCCATCAGCTCCTAAACCCGCGTCATCTCTCTTCCCAACTCCTTCCCCCTCCAAGTGAATAGTGGCGTACATTGACAAGTATGGCGGGCATGTATTTGTCTGGGGGTATCGCTAACTAGTGTGTGTGCCAGGCGATGGCGAGCCGCGAACATGTCGAGGACAAGATTCACAGCCTCACGCAGAAACTCACGCAAGTAAGTTGTGGTCGGAATATGGGACTCTGGTCGCTCTTTTTATTATGCAAAACTATTGGTAACGATCATTTTGTGCAATAAAGTTTTTTTTTCAATGGCAGGCTACCATCAAGGATCCTGCCAATTCTAGTAATGTTGTTAAATAGCAGTACACAAAAAATATATGAGATTAACATCGATATCTAACGAAGTTGTTTATTTCATAGTGTTTGACGAAAAATGTATCGATAAGTAAAACAGTTTCTAAACCAATAAAAAAATCAGTTTGCACATTAAATAATTTTGGAATTCTTCTATATCGAGCGACCAGAGGTTCCTGTCTCCATATATTTCTATAATGATATCTATTCATGCTCATAAATAGTTTATTCTCTGGGTAAATTGGTAATGGTCTATTTTAGTTGTAGACCCAACGCACAGCACTTAGCTGCTTTCGGTAGAAGGTAAAATGCATGCTTTTTGTTAGTTTTAAACGTTATAAAAATAACAGTTTTGTTTTCGTACTAATCAAGTTGTTCATTGAATATTTGTACAGAATTAACGTTTTCAATGTTTTGGATTTAACACAAAAAAACAGCTTGTTTTATAAGAAAATTGGCCTTTTTTCTGTGGAAATTTATAGATTTATCTGGTTAAATTACATATAAACTTAAATTTTAATTGGACAAATAAAACTCGTAAGTAATAATTCGTATAGCACTTAAATACACATACTTACACAATAAAACGTCATTTGTATTCGCACGAGAAAAAAGGTTGATTTTCGCCAAAGACGTAATATTAATTTAATTTTAAATAATTCCAGGCTGAGGCTCGCGCTGAGTTCGCCGAGCGCTCCGTGCAGAAACTCCAGAAGGAGGTCGACAGGCTTGAAGGTAATTTCTATTATTATTATCGAATATTTTAAAGAAAATATTACAGATGGACAAAATAATGTTACTTGAAAATCTCTTAAATAAGATTCTAATTTGATTATGTAGGTAAAACCAACTGAAAATGATATTTTTACCAATTATTGATATATTTTTGATGTAAGTTTTAAAGGTTCTCCAGATATTACAGAGTATATTCGAGATACAGCAGTTTGGCTAAGTCTAGATTTAAAATATCTCTGAAGTCAAGTTGTAACACGTTTGAAATAACCAAAGCTTTGAACATTTAAACGCACTCAAATCATCTCAGCCGTCATTAAAGCTGGCTTGAGTTTTTTCAAAGCTGTACAATATTAGTTAAAGCTTTATTTTTTCTTTCATTTTCGCTATAATATCAAGCTTAATTTTTCTTACTTTTCATAGTAACAATTTTATTTTTTTAGTTTTCTTTTTAAATTGAAACGTTTTTTGAGTTCTCTTGCAATAAATAAAGGCTTCTTTCTTTTCATTATTTAATTGATCGTGTTTGGATTATTCATAATACATGTTTTTAAGCCTTTATTATTGTAAATGAACTCAATTCTATTTTTTATTTTGTGAGCATGGATGTTTAAATGTGTCCTACTAGACTGCTCATCTTTAGTTTTTTTTTCTATCAACCTTTACATGTTTTAGCATGGTTTTATTGATGTTGTTTTGCCTGTATGTTTTGATGCAAACATTTTTTGACATTGGTATTTCATTACTTTAAAATTTAAATGTAAATCTTGAGATGTTTGCATCAAAGTTGTTGTTGTGTGTGTACTGACCGTGGGCGCGTCTTGCAGACGACCTGGTGGCCGAGCGCGAAAAGAGCAAACTCCTTCAAGAGGAGATGGAAGCCACGCTCCACGACATCCAGAACATGTGAACACCTCGCCCCCCGCGCGCCCGCCCTCTCCGCTCACTATATCGATAAATTTAATCATCGACACTAGCACATCCCTAGTGTGTGCTGTCAGAATAGCCGCCATCGTTAAATATTTCAAACTGGCGGGGTTTTCTAAGAAATAAAAAGTTACTTATTAATTTATTTAATTTATAAAATCGATATATTCAGCGATCGGGGCGGGCGTTTAGATGTTACTAGTGTAGAGTAATTGCCAGCCGCTTTTTATTGTAACGTCATGTCGAGTGATCGCTACGACACCACTGCCATGTGCAATTTTTTTGATACACAAATTACTAATTATTATTTTCCGTTGAGAAGTGTATATCCTCATGATTTAGTCATTATTATACGAGCGTGTCTGTTTATCGAAGTAATATCGATATTATGAAGTATGCAGCTAGATGTCAGTTTCTTACGCACTTTAGTTTTAAGGGAAATTGTTGACATTCCAAAATGGGGACCAAAACTCTGCATTTTAATTTTTCACTTACATTCCTTTGGAAATCTTGCACATCATTGCTTTGTATATTCTCAACAATACATGAACAAAAGCATATTATTTTTCAATTTGTTTGTTGACTTAAGTTTACAGTTTTCACAAATAGCGTAGATGCAATACCAGAAGGGCATTGTCTGCAATTTATTATGAACTATAAATACTTTAAATTAGAGAAGAGATTAGATATTTTTATTTAATGAGTGATGGTAACACGTTAATAATATGATATTTATAAGAATATACTTGATTATGAAGTATTTGATATTCTATATTTGTGTTTCGAGTATGATTTTTTTTCTTGTGTCATAAATAGAGTTGTTGTTATTTATTTAAATTAATTGCTGAATAAATGACGACTATTCCGATAATTTAAATGAGTTGATGATATTTAATTTTGTTTAAAGAGCTGGCAATTTTTCTCTGGAATATTTGAACTCGCAGCGAGTTATATTACCCGTAGACATGTACGGTACGGACGCACCGCGCCCGCTGCTCTGTGCTCAACTACTCACAGACAAACAAATTTATGTAATACATTCGATAAATCGAGGGAAATCCGTCTTTTTAACGTTATCGATTAATGATTTGATAGATAAGTTCGTGAGAAGTAAATTAATGATTTTAAGAGTATTCTAACACAAGTGTTTATAAATATATATTATTATTTTTAACTCGTTTGTTGTTTATTAACTAATCCGTGTGTACCCTTCATCTTCCCAAACTCTAACGAATTAAAACGATTCTATCAGCTATATTTCATACGTACAATTCATAAACCATTACCGTACTCATTGAACTGTCCGAGAAACTCATTTTCATCTCATTCGGGGCGAAATAAATTTTATGGAACGTGGATGCTACCTAACTAAATGGGAGATTGGAAAATTGAATCGCCGATTGTATATAATCATGAACCGCCGCACGCCGCACGCCGCACGGGGCATGGAACCCGAGTGAACCCGTGTGACGCATGTAGTCTGTACCGCCGCGCCCGCTCACCGCCGCCACTGCCGCAGATGACCTGATCGGCGAGATCGAGAAGTTCAACGACATCGGCGACGATATCGACGACTCGTTCGTGGAGCTCATTCCCGGCGTCGACCCCAACGAGCGCCAGATCGAGGCGGCGCGCAAGGAGTGGGAGCGCCTCCACCCCAAGCTGCCCACGCCGCCGCCGGAGCCCGAACCGGTGCCCGAGCCCGAGCCGGAGCCCGTGCCGGAGACTCCCGCCGAGCCGGAGCCCGAACCGCCCGTCGTCGAGCCGGAGCCCGAGCCGGTGCCCGAGCCCGAGCCCGAGCCCCCTGCGCCGGTGGTCGACCCCGAGATCTCCATCGAGGACGCGATCGACATGGAGCACGCGCGTAACGTCGGCACTCAGACCCCCACGCCCGAGGCCACCCCGGCGCCCGGGGACCGCGGCACGCCCGCGCCCGAAGGAACCGCCGCGCCCGCTGGGAACCCGCCCGCTCCCGCCGCTCCCGCCGCTCCTGCAGCCGCCGCCGCTCCCGACGCAGCTCCCGCCGCAGCCCCCGCTGACGCGGCCCCGGCTGACGCGGCGGCGGCTCCAGCGGCCCCGGCTCCGGAGGCAGCTCCGCCCGCGGAGGGAGCCCCCGCAGCGGACGCGGCCCCAGCTGCTGAGGCCGCCCCGGCCACCGAAGCGGCCCCAGCCCCTGAAGCCGCCCCCGCCCCTGAAGCCGCCCCGGCTGCAGAGCCCGCCCCTGCCGATGCGGCACCCGCGTCGTAAACAACGTTAGGCTAAAAACATCATCATCCAACATCATCATAATAGCTTAAGCAAATTCATTAATTAAATATTTTAGGGAACAAATACAAAGACACGTTAATGTTAAATGCCGACTTCGACCATTAAATTCACATCGCAACGCAACATTTAGAAAGAGCGATTATAGCTGATGGAATAGTAGTGCGATTATTAATCGGATGGTAATCTAATAAAATCGGATCTAAATGCATGCGTTTGTGTGAGCGTTAACATACCGGCTGGAGTGCGAGATCTGACGTGTGCGGTGTCTGCAGACGACCTGATCTCCGGCAAGGAGATGTTCCACGAGATCGGCGCCGAGCTGGACTGCGCGTTCAAGGACCTCGGCCTGCAGGCGCAGTCCGTCTCCACCTGCGTCCGCTGCACCTGCTGCCACTGAACTACCGCTTACTTCTTCGCTTTTCATATGCATTTAAGCCAGTAAACTCGTTACCCTCTACATCTTATTATTCTTCAAACTTCATCGATTGCATGACGCTAATCGGGAGCTAAACGCATGGCTTCCGAATAACGAGGACCAAACGTAAGCAAACTTTCTTTAATCCTTTCCGCATCGCGCCGAAACTAATCCGCTTAAACTTGACTTGAAGGAGGAATTGCAAACTTGGATCAGTGTAGGATGTATTAGTTTCGTTTTGGGTAAGGAAGCGAGCAGATGTGTAAAAGCTAATGTAATGCGCAGACGAGCTGGTCGCGGAGAAGGAGAAGTACAAGGACATCGGAGACGACCTCGACACCGCCTTCGTGGAGCTCATCCTCAAGGAATAAGCTTATTGTTAAGGGTACTAGGGTATCAGGGGTCGGCGACAGCCTGGGGTCACTCCAGGCGAGGCACGCGGGACGCCGCCACCTGCCCGCGATTCACAAAACCATCTGTATTATATTTTACGTTTATATTTTATACTCCTGATTTAAAGTATTAAACCATAGATTTATGGCCGTATTTATTTTCGAGTAATATAATAAATAATTTATTACTTATTTAAATTTTGTTTTATTTGTCTGGTGTACCAACTGTATGAATGAAGTAAAAAACCCCTGAAGTTTAATTTTAGCAATTGTTATAATTACAGCTAATTGCAATTTCTGACTCGCGTTGATGTCTTTTGTATAGAAAATAAATATTTTAATGTATGGGACTTTAACAAGCCATACCGAATAAAATTCCTTTAAGTTGGAATTTAAAAATCAACAAAGAGCGACTGGTGGTAGTAAACTAAAGTAATACCTACCTGTAATTTCCTAAACTTATTAGTAAGTAGGTACTTTACACTTAGTATAAATGCTTTACCTAGTTACCTAGTTATAATTAGATTGAAGTAAGCTATGGCTTGGCGTATTTAGAAGTTCAGTAGATAATTGAATGCTTAGCTAGTGCTTATATTTATATCTATTTCATTTGCTTGCACATAGATACATTCTAGTCATTACATTGAGCTGTCAAAAAGATTTGAGCTGAGATTGATGAAGACGATACTTATCTGAATTTCATTTGATTTCATTATCTAAGTAGGTAATAATAATTAAGATAGATCAAGATATTGAGGTTTGAAGCTAAAACAAATGAAAGATGTAACTATTTCAAAGCCAGTAGGTAGGTACTGTGTATGATTGATATGAAACATTCTGAATTCTCATCCCTTTATTTCCTTTCCTTAGGAGTAGTGTGGCTTATGCAGAGGAGAATTTGAGTCATTGCAATAGTGATTAATAAATTACTATACAATCACTATGATGTAATACAATTGTATGATGTACTTAATCAAAACGCGATACCTACTCAAATTCCACCCTGCATTATTCGAAAAAAAACTGAGAGATAGTCAAGTCCCCCCATACATTATATACCTACCTACTAATATTAACTAATTTCATATATCCTTTCACCTTTACTAACTAACTAACTATCCTACAGACGAGGTGGTGGAAGAACGCAGTAAATACAAGGCGATCGCGGAAGAAGTGGACCAAACGTTTGCAGACCTCTCCGGATATTAAACGGCACACCACGTCCGCCATTTTGTGCGCTAATCTCACAAAATGGCGGCCCAACATGGCTGCCAGCTTCAAAATGGCCGCTCCGAACTCGGAACGGTTCTGTGTGCGAGTTGGTGAATGTATGCTTTATTCTTTGCCGAGCACAAGGATGGTAATGCAAAGCTTCAGTCCTAATTACATACAATAAATATTTTAATATTTTAATTGGAAAAGAACATTGTCCAGTCGAATTCTGTAAACTCGAATAAAAATTGTTTGTCAGATGCCTAGGCCTAGTTTTACCCAAAACATTTAGGAAGGTACACTTTTCTCCTACCTAAAATTTGCTACAAATGCCTGGCGACTAAATCTTAGCAAAGCAATTCTGTAATTTTCATAAAAGTGTAAAAATGTCTGAAAGTACAATGAAAACATAATTGGATAAAAGAAAACGCTGTAAAAATGCTTCAGTGCCTATAGTTAGAGATAGGTACTTAATGGTGTTCACTTATATTTTTGCTTAGAAAGAACTTTTGAAACATAAAAGAAGTAAGTATAATTTTTGATGCGTTTTCGATATGTACGCAGAGATTTGCACACATAATCTTGGGACAAAAACTTAGGAATCATTTCTAAATATAAATCTGGTAAACAAGAGACGAAACTGATACCTAAACGTACATGCGATCCCCTGTAGGTCTGAAAGGATAGGTAGGTGATAAATATATTTGATTTTTTTTGGTCTGTGATTCATAAACCAATTGGGAATCAGCTATGAAAGTGAATGTTATATTGGTACTTATTAGGTTCCTACTTAAATATTTACGAAAATAATATTTTCTGGATATTAAAGCCAGCTGAGATATGCCGTTGTTGAATATTAAATAAATTGGATAGAGATTTGCAATTGAATTGAGTTTCGTTGAAAATTAATTAAATTAGAAATGGGGGTTTGCAAATCCGTGTCAGCATAAACAGGCGTAAACTAATTAAAAAATAAACGACTGTTCTGTTAACCTTAATTCTTGATATTGTGTACAGCGTTCTGAAATAACGATCCATTCAAACACGTAATGGTCCGAAAACATTGCAAACGCCTCGATATATTTTTAGCCTGTGAACGTGGGAATTCTGTTCTGAGCCAGATTTTACTCGTGAAAAATATCAGAAGGCACGTAACATATTCACGATAATCTTTATCATATGTACATGATTCTAAGGGCCCGTTTTAGTCCCGTTTTAGCCCTTACAGATAAAATTTATTCCTAGGGATATTTTATACTTACCTGCCACCGTGTATAATGTCATGTTTTATTGGACATACTTAGATTTATTTGTCCGCTATACATAAGCAGAAATAAAAGAGACACCTTAAATAATTGACAACAGATATTCAGCCCAAAGGGAGTTTTACTAAAATCTTGTTTTATAAAGGACATGCTCATAAAAAAGGAAGGACACTGCCGCATATTATTTTCTTATTTAAACATTTACGTGACTGTGTAGTTTCGGTTGTCAAAGCCGTAATTGATAAGTTTTACTGAATTTTGTACTTAGTTGTAAGTTTTCTACGTCAATTTTGATTGTAGGTGTTCCCCTAACATATGAATATGTAACGTTTTCAGTTAAAACACAGAATATCTCAAAGTGACAATATCTTGAGGTAAATGTTTGAATGATTGAACTATAGATATTGGTTCGATTAATGAACATTGAATTTTTTTGTAATGGTAGATAGTCTTCTATTATTCTGCATTTAAAATTCATGACATTCCTTCTTATGACTTTATACTAAAAAAAGTAGTAATCTATGTCACTATTTGACTGTTCTGTGATTTAACTATTTTATAAAACTCTTACCTAACAATTGTAACAGGTACCTACCTACAAGAAAATATTTTAGCTTATAAAGCCTCCAACTCCTACATTGTTGAACACAATATTATTTCTCCAAATTAGCTTTCGTAACAAATAAGTGTATTTGACGCTTAATGAACTGTTTAATTCTTACCAAATATAACTTTATAATAAATTCTTTTGTTTTATTTTAACGTCATAGGGTATTCAATGATTTACAAAGCTCAGGAAACAAATGAATAACTTTCAGGGTGCGTATTTCCTCGGCACGTAGCTATTTTTCGTAGTATTTTTAACAAGTAAAAGGGATAGCAACAAAGCCACATGAGAAAGCCACCATAATTCAGTACCTATATCTAGTAGAAGTACCTACTTAATATGCAGACCGGATGTCGAAAAGAAATTGGAGTCTTACGATGTGATTAATGTGAGTGGCCTCAGAGGTTAATAGAAAGGGACAGTGACTTTGTTTCATTATGTATCTAGATATTTATATCGAGCTGACATTGGCAGAGAGGGATAGAGATATCGATTTAGATATAACGCTCAAAAGACTGATTGGATTAATCTGTCCTAACCGTCTTTTTCTAAAAATTTCGATACCAGATGCATGACTAGTGCTGTGACTTTATTACAATAACGTAAATCTGATAGATAGAGTTACCAAGCAGTAAGTATTTTATTAGACTATCTATTTACTAAGCTAAAAATAAACTGTGGCAATAAAACTTGCCAATATCGTATTAAAAAGTGCCAAAATGCCGATTTGTAGCCTAGTGCAGGGTAGTAAGAAGACACCGAGGCCGGTGTAAGACCTCGACCCGACGGTAACCCTAGACACGGTGTGGTCTACTGCCGCGCGTGTGAGAGAGTGATAGAGAGTGTCGCGATACTCCCGACAAATCCTGGATTTTTGCCACCGAAAATAGTCGGGCGGCGCGCGAAGAAACCGCGTCGGCGCGCGCGCAGTGCGAGACGCTCCGCCGAGTGAACAGCCCGCTCGTGAGGTGAGCTCCACCAGCGGCTGGATACTCCGACCCAGGCGGACCCTGGGCCCCGGGCCGGCCCTGGACCCTAGGACCCCCCGCAGTGACTAGTGACGTGTGGAGTATCCAACCTTCTGGATTCGCTGTTTGGTGCTTCCAATCTGTGCTTTCTCACTACCTTTACTTGCGAAGATAGAGAACTTTAGGCTGTGTGTGTCTAAAAAAGGATATTGATGTGCAATTGTTAATGGGTGTGACACGTATCGGCATCGCGGTTTCCATCGATGTGACTCGAATTTCAGCGCTCGCGCAACCTCGCTGAAAATAGTGGCCGCCCGCCCCGCGCGCCGCCCGCGCCCGCCCACGCGCGCTCACTCTTGTAACCTATTTGCGGCATGCCCGAACATCAGTATTTATTTAGCAAGATGAGGAAACTGGTCTCAACTTTTATTTAGACACAGACGTGGCCCATATATCATGTAATTAGGACGGTTATATCCGAACCATGATCGCATTCTTTACTGAACTAACACTTTCGATTTTACTTTACTGTTTAATTACTTACCACCTACTTACTTATTTACATTATTTTATGAATTTGTTTGTCGATCTTGGTAGAGTAAAATCAGAAATGCATATTTGGCTAGATACCATCCGCGGTCAAATATCACATTAAATAATTTTCATATTTTTCGTAACTTGACCTATTTGAAAAGATCAGAAATTCGAAACTCACTCTATTTGTAATTATATTTACACATTTAATATGCAAAATAGGTTATTGTACAATATCTACAAAAAATCCGTATACTCGTAATATAGAAAAGGTAACATTGTGTCAAATTACGAATTAAGTTATTTAACTGTAAAACTTTTCACGAAAAAACGAAGAAAAACTAGCGAGATAACGAGTTATTTTTACACAGGAGAAGTATGAAACAATAACGATAAGTTATAGAATATTCACGTCACACTGCATATTAGCAGGTGAGTGTGCCAGTATCCATTCAGATAGTTGGCAACGGTTCAAACGGAGCTTTCATACATACTTAAATGCTACTGAAATATTCAGGACGACGCGACGCCGCATATTTGACTCTACTTTGATTAACACCAATGGGCTATGATCAAAAAGTGACTCTTTGATTTTAAGTGACTATTAAGTCTTGTTATCTAAATGCAAGTCTGTAAATGGCTCCGGTAATCCGGTTTAGGTAAAGGATTTTCTATCCTAAACCGAGATTTTAACACTATCCAAAACTACGTTAATTCGATAGCGAATGACCTCTCTTTAAGAAATGACTCTGAAGAAGCTTTGCACTTTGCACACATGCCTTTACGAAAGACATTGCTATCCCTTGGACCGCAGCTAATTTAATTGAACTGAGATGTCAACTCCTTTGACTAACTTTCTAGATTGTCGTTTTGATTAGAAGGTACTTAAGTTATTTGCAAAAGTCAATAGATCAACGTCCAACAATCGTTATTACTTACAATAAAAGTTATACTTTCCTTTCTTATAAAGTGTCGACCAATAAACATTGACTTTAATAACAGGATGCTATAAAAATTTAAAGCACACTATTTTCATGGAATGAAAAAGCTTTTAGTCGAAAATATTCGAGCTTTTTTAATGTAACTTAGAAGACTTTAAGATAAAACTATTTCTGATATAAGTATGATCAATTTATAATTTACTTACTCTTATAATGAGATATCGATAAAATAGGTAGGTATTTGTAATTTATAATTTTCATAATGTGAGTTTTTGATGATTTTTTATTGACTTAAACGTATTGATTGTGTATGATAATACCCACATCATATTAAGTCAGAAAATTGTTTCATACGTTAAATCAAAGCAAACTAACTAAACTTATCTCAATAGTAAAGTTTTTCCATTACAGAAAGGATTTCTTGAAACTTTACAAAGCCGAGTTTGCGAATAAAGTTAAATATTTATATTACTTACCTACTTTGAATTTGTTTCAGCTTTATCCTGAATTATATATTAAATATTGATTAAAATAAAAGTCTATAAATCAATTTAATGCGTCTTAATCAAAAATAGCAGTAAAGAAGTATGTTTCGTAAAAGAGGTAAATCTAGCTATATGCAAATACCTACACCTGCATTGAACTATCGTAATACCTACATAGTTTTAACTACGAATTCAAATAATACGTCACACGTATGCAGAAATAATACTTGTAGGTACCTAAAGTAAAACTGGATCATTAGTGATTCATTATATTAGCTATCTTTGCAGAGCACATGTTGCAAACATATTGAACTTATTACACTTCGTTAAAAATATCGCATGCAAACAAATAATATATTGCAGATTAAAACCATTATTATTATTTTTGATTATTATTATTAGGTATAATGATTTTATTAAAACCTCGATTTCTTTTCTATTAATGAGAAATACATATTCTACCTGCGAAATAATTTCACTAATAGCATTTTTTATTAAGTAAGATACCTCGATTATAACTTCGGAAATTCTTATTAAACTCGGGAAACTAGTTCGTCCAATGAAGCCCTGAGGAGGAGCAGTGCCGCAGCCAATTAAATACATTACTAGTTTATAGTACACGCTAGTTCTAAGTAAAATCGACATCAAGTCTTTAGGCGGTTTATAAACTTTATAGGATTCATATACTCGTAATTGATATATAGTTTTAATTGGGTTCATTTAATACGTATGTTCCTTCTTACTATAAAATACGATATTATGTTGAATATGACTATGTCTAACGCGATGTTTTGCTTATAAATGTTGCCAATATTTGAAACCTTTAAATTTATTTATTTGGGTGACGTGACGTTTTTTGAGTTCTTAATTGAATAACAGAAACCAAGTTAAAGTAGCAGATTGTCGCAAATGCGTATTCTATCGTAATTTCGTATGGAATGAACAGGAGAGACGATTACTGAGTATTGTTTATGATTGATAATCATATTTTAATAATCAAAGTTTTGATAGGCTACATAGTGATCATAATGATCATAGAATAATAACGAAAGTTTGGATAAATAGCTATAGTTTGATAAATTGCAACTCTACATGAAATCGTTTAGAAAAAGAATATAAAAAGTATTTCAGCTGTTATTTTGTGGTTAGGAAGCGAGCGATAATTTGGGAGTTTCAAGCAACAATCGGAACGCTGTCCATGGCCAGAAATAACCAACCGGTGGCCTCATGCTGACAGCATTACGTATTTTAGCACACAGCTATGTGTTACAGAATTATGGGTACACTGCCCGCGGCGAAAGATTAAGCGATATTGTAGCCACTGAAAAATCCTATTAACTTTACTTTTTGAAAAGAAAAAGATTTGAAGCAATTACTCAATTATCTACTCAATAAAAATATACATTAAGTAGATTTGTTTGCGCTTAATGTTATAAAAATATAACATTGGGCCAACATTGTGTATTATTCTTTTTTCCCTTTTTAATATATTCCCGACCATTGTTCGCGTGTTTTCTAAGTAAATAAGAGCCTGAATACAACGAGGTATTTGCGTTATAAATAGCGATATTATCTGGAATGTTCCCCATTTTACTGTTTTCAATGTAAACACACGCCTACAATGTTTGAACAAATTGTTAAACTTCATAATTGCGTCAATCCTCGTCCTGTTGGAGAGAAGAAAATACGTCAAAACAAGAAAACCTGAAAAGAAGCAAATTGTCCAATTAATTTTGAATTAGCTTCAGGAAAATGCGAGAAAGTTTTGAACTGAAAGCATTATCTTCCTTTTCGCTGAAGTTAGTTAAAGAAACTTTTTGAATTTAAATTTGATGTGAGAAGAGAAATGACTCGTAATTTTAAAGGCAATTTACATAGGTACATCAATTTATTAATAAATTTTAACCTTTTTGTTAAGCATAGAATTTACATTTTTTGAGTCCGTATAAGTTCTCAACATAAATATAAAAGAGTCGATTTTTTAAGTACAAAAGAGTCAGAGACGCTGATGTCTCTATAAAGGTACAACTTTTAAAAGATGTATCGAGGTGCCATCAACTACATTATTGAGTTCACACCACCTATAATAACTCAACGACATGCCACATGCTGAAAATATCATTTATAAAACAAATGAAAATCATATTTATGACGTCTACGAAGAAGAATTTGAATTCAGAAGCAAAATTGTAACAGTCATCTCTATCATAACTCTCGTAAAGCGCGTAACAAATGCCAAGATCTATACATTCAAAGCTTCAAAATCGTTCTACACACCAAGTAGTATCTATAGGTAGAATAATTAGGTTGGATAACAACTGAATATCAGAGGCATTGCTCTGCAATTATTATGCAAACCTACATCGAAATTGGCGCCCAGCCAGTAAATATATTTCACCTGCTAACTAATGGAAACTGTGCTAATTTATAAGGCGCGGTTCGGTAGCGAATTAGGTAATTGGATCCTAAGTCACTATACGGGAAAATTGTTTGGAATTTACTCGGAAATTGTGGTAAAGGCTGGTTATAGGTATAAACACTGTTATGAGAACTTATATCAGGTTGTATGACTAAGGTCATGTTAATACAAGTGTTTAGTAATAATGAGTAAGTTAGGACTTGATAACTTACTCAATGTGCCAAATAAGTACCCAAACAAAATTAGGTATAAAAGACGTTTTTCCCCAATACCTAAACTTTATTTTTTACTGTTGGAATCTATAGTATATTTTTATAGCTTGACTAAATTAAAAATGTTTAAAAAAATTCGTCTAATCTTACACCGAGATTGTATTCCTTTAACTTTATAAGCTCTCATCAGAACTGTTCGCGACCCCTGCCCTTTACGCCGGAAAACGCCGGCAAGTTTCTATACAAAATGTATATCCTTAGATTGGCACAGAAAAAGGCAACGAAGCGTCTTCCAAGAAGTTCGTAAACTAGTTGTACCTCATTTACTGACGACGTGGAGGGAACGCTAACAAGAAAATGTAGCAATATTTACTTTGACTGGTGCATTATGATTTTCTAAGTATGTAAACATTCTCTTGGCATCTAAGATTTTCATTATAAAAATTCTATATTTAAAACCAATTGTCTGGTAAATTCTTCCAATAATTTTTCAAGTATTTTGTATCCATTCGCCGCCAGTTCCACATTATTATTAGCTTGCAGAAGCTGTGAACATTTTATGGTAGGCAAGCGCTACATTTCTCCGCTTTGACGTCATCCACAGCTGTTAACTAATTTAACTTTTATACGTCCTATCTGCGTCTTATATCCGACGTTTTTAAATTAATTGCTTTCTAAAGTATGCAATTTCGTTTTTATGTCTCTTCTATTGATATATAATTTTATTAAACTTCAAAATTCTAAGTAAAGAGTGCACACACACAGACTGTATTTCTCTATCTTCGTTTCTAAAGTCTTACTAAACGTTAAAAATATCTACAAACACACAACGTTAATCCTTAAATACGGGAAGTATTCAAGGATTAGTTCGTTCATTGGACTCTATTTTCTTTACTACCTATAAGAAATAAAATTACTAAAAATACATTTATTTTTTTGTAGGCCGTAACTGGCGTATTTTTTGACCGAACCGTAAGAAACACAAGCCGCCACAATGGACGCGATCAAGAAGAAGATGCAGGCGATGAAGCTGGAGAAGGACAATGCCATGGACAAGGCAGACACCTGCGAACAGCAGGCCAGAGACGCCAACCTCCGCGCCGAGAAGGTACAACATCACCAGACTTTGTTTATGTATATGGATAATGATACTTTTACGTAATATGCCCTAGCTCACAGTTTTAAATGACGAATACAGAGTATTCTGGCTATATCATAACTAAACTGGTTACGCTATTATTTAATTAGTTATTTTTAACTAATAATATATTAGTTAAATGTGCGAAGAGTCCTTATTAGCACTTTTTAACAACCCTACTACAGAGGCAAGAGCCTACTCTCATACGAGAGTAATAAACTTTTCAACTTACACAAAATTCAAACTCCAAAACCTTCCACCTTTCCAGGTGAACGAGGAAGTCCGCGACCTTCAGAAGAAGCTCGTCCAGATCGAAGAGGACCTCACCCGCAACAAGAACCAGCTGGAGCAGGCCAACAAAGACCTGGAAGAGAAGGAGAAGACCCTCACAGCGACCGAGGCGGAGGTTGCCTCCCTCAACAGGAAGGTGCAGCAGATTGAGGAGGACCTCGAGAAGTCCGAGGAGAGGTCCGGCACTGCCCAGCAGAAACTGCTTGAGGCCCAGCAGAGCGCTGATGAGAACAACCGGTGGGTTTTATTCGTTATTATCAAATCTCAAAAATATCATGTTTAAAAGCATCGCTCTTTTTGGTGGAGTCCTCACCAATCTGCTCTATTCTCCGTCGTCCGATTTAGCACCTGATATGGGTTTTATTAGACAAAGATAAATCATTTATTCACTGCACTTTGTAAATGAGAATGATAAATAACAATCAGTTTCTGACATTCTAAAGTAAAGTTCTGAACGTGGAGGGGTTGTAGATAGTTAGCTACTTACTTAAATTAGTTTAAATTCCTTTTTAGTTACAATTTCTGTACCCATCAATAAAGGAGCGAATAAAACCGTATTCCACCTGACTCACTAAAGTTTTTTTCCACAGTATGTGCAAGGTGTTGGAGAACAGGTCACAGCAGGATGAGGAGCGCATGGACCAGCTCACCAACCAGCTGAAGGAGGCTCGTCTGCTCGCTGAGGATGCTGACGGCAAATCTGATGAGGTAATTGACCAGTAAAATAACTACCTAGATAAGGGACACAAATTTCAAGTAAATGTATACCTACCTAGCTTTGCGATTAAGCTACGTATTTATTTATGAGTATAAGAACAATATTGATGATGAGATAATGCTGGAATCAGATTGCCATCTATCTGATTTTTCTAGCGATGATGGGAAAGATTATCAAAAAATAATTGTAATGATTGTACAGGGGTCATAAACCTTTTCGCTATAAATTAAAACTCATACTAAAATGCTATTACGATGTTCAGGTGTCACGCAAGTTGGCCTTCGTTGAAGACGAGCTCGAAGTCGCTGAGGACCGTGTCAAGTCTGGTGACGCCAAGATCTCAGAACTTGAGGAGGAATTGAAGGTAACATTGGATTCTTTGGATGCCCTTGTATCTTCACCTTCGGCTGTACATATATATGCATGAAAGAAAGAGAGATTTAAAATAACAGTTTTGATCTAGGTGAATACCTAAACTAGAGTTATCAGATAAATCTCGTACACGGTCTTACGGTTCACGAATTGTAAATAAACGCTTTAATCAATGTTTCCCTCGTATCCCAGGTTGTAGGTAACTCCCTGAAATCTCTGGAAGTATCAGAAGAGAAGGCCAACCAGCGCGTCGAGGAGTTCAAGAAGCAGCTCAAGACCCTCACCTCCAAGTTGAAGGAAGCTGAGGCCCGCGCCGAGTACGCCGAGAAGACCGTCAAGAAACTGCAGAAGGAAGTTGACAGGCTCGAAGGTATGTGCCGTCTAAATGACAAATAAAAAAAAAACAATAACTTTTTAAACCGATCGCAGTTTTGTGATGGCGGGAATTTGACCGGCCATTTTGATTTCAAATGGATTCTATTTTTAAATATTCCGTACCGATTCACAATTTTGCGATCGAACACTAAAATAATAACTATTCTTTCTCGAAATCTTTTTAATAAATGTTTCTTATAACTTTAAATATTAATTTTCGTCCTAAAAATCTTAATGCAGATTAAATTTCTAGTGAGAATTTTATATTTTAATAAATCTAACTACAAAGAGAATTTTATGACTTCTCTCACAAAAAATGCTAAAGCTTTTTAATGGAGACTAAGATATTTTCTATAATTTAACTTAGTTTGTAAGTGATTATCAAATAACCACGTTTTACAGACGCATTATTCAACGAGAAGGAGAAATACAAGGCGATATGCGATGATCTGGACGGCACATTCGCTGAATTGACAGGATACTAACTTCCCTAGCACTTAGCATAAGACTACCGTCCAAACACTCCCTGTAGTTGTAGTGTTAGAACTCCTATTTAAAACCCGATCGGAAATTGGTTTCCATTCGGCCAGATTTTCGATCTGCTTTTGTCCGGTCAAATGGTCATATCTACTGAAAGGACTTTAAACTCACGGATTCAGAACAAAATTGTGTAAAATGGCAGGTAGATTTTTTTCCCTGATATTTGGGCAACTTTGACATAAAATCACGTCGTGTAGAAAACTCTACAATTTATGCAACGCAATTTCTGTAGATATGACCATAAAAGGTTTCATTCCGTCTAATGAATGGATGGATAAAAGGATTACCATGACCTTCAAAGCAAACCCCTTCATAATGAAGAAACAATAAAAACTATTTCTCCTTAACCAACCCCTAATCTATGTTAGGGATTGTCAATAACTAGAGCCAAGACATTCTAATTTTAAGAACAAATGACAATCCTTTAAAACAGATGACGTTACGAAAACTCATAAAGTACCAGAGTGAGGTTATGCGTTGAAAATTAAGGGAAATATTGCAAGGATCGGTAATTTTGATTTAAAAAAACAAATAGAGATAGATTTAGGTGGTTACTGTGTAAGTAAAAGAGATAGCTTCAATTTTCAACGTCTCGACACGTCATTTGTTTAGTTATAAGCCCCGCTTTATTTGTTGTGAATAACATGTCTTTATGCTTTGCTGCTACCGTCGCCGTCAATGCTTACAGAAGGTACTGTTTCATTTCATAATCTCTTAAAATTTTCCTTTATAATATTTATTAAAGCTCTGCTTGCGCTATAAAAACATTAAAACTTTTATAAACAATTACAATAACATGACTTCTGAGTTAACCATCGTGTTCTACAATTCACGATCTTATCCCGAAGGTTCCTCAAAATAAACCATATTTACTTATAATATGGTCCTAAAGTTGCATGCCCCTGATTTCTTCAAAGAAATACATCTTTTGAGAGAACATTTTTGAAAACCAACATCATCGTTTCGACATAAACGTATTTTTTGAAATATCTACGTCAGTTACGAGATTGTCGTGATTGTTTTCCCCACTGTATAATATTCATGTGTGATTCGATGTAAGAATGACTGGGAACTAATTATGTACGTGCCTTCACAGATGAGCTTGGCATCAACAAGGACAGATACAAGAGCTTGGCCGACGAGATGGACTCCACCTTCGCCGAGCTGGCCGGATACTAATCTTCTCCACACATTCACACACTACACACACACACACATACACACAACACCCGGGCTCGCCCGCACACATACACTACACAACTACAAGTGATGTAATATTTATTAATATTTTATGTAAATTTATTTACGATTTTCAATAAAAATTAATTCATAATAATTTTGATATTTATTTCATTGATATTAACTTTCGTCACTGTAATAGCGGTCTCATAAAGTTCAGTTTTAAGTTTAAAGCGCTATTAAGTTTAACTGCGGTTGCTTTAAAATTGCACAGATGATACGAAATACATATTTAAGCAGTAAATTATAATGTTACTTATTTATGATCATTCTAAAATTTTATTTGTTTTGGAATAAAGACAAATAACCTTACCTAGGTACATAAAGAACGTATAGTACCTAGACCTTTATAATTGCAAAGAAAGACGTTGTGGGTAGGCGTTTTTGTGACAACTATTAATGAAGCAAATCATACCATAAAAGTTAACCCTGAATAAAAAATCTCATTCATCAATCATAATAAAGGCTCCAGTTCCGTTCGCGGGCGGGCGATGAAAACAAAACACACAATAAATCCGTCTTCATTTGTCACCACAACGGAAACGGCGACTGAAACGTCAGCTGTCAAATGACGTCTTTCCGTCACAAGATGGCGGGGGTTTAAAACGCATGCGGGTAGTTGTGCTCAACGCGCAGGCGCCATCTCCCAATCGATAGTGCAACACAGTCAACAGCTTGTTGGCCTCTCGTTAATGTGTGTTTAAGACGAAATTATTAAGTGTTCGGACGTTTTGCGGTGTTATTGTGATTGAAAAGCGGCAAGGTGTCTGTGTCGAGCAGCGTCCTACCTGGTGCCATCACCATGAAGCTGTTGGAGCCTCATGATGGGCCGAACATCGCTCCCGTCGACTCCTGTGAGTTCCATAACAATACCATTTCTCATACACTAAAATTCTTCATCAACATTTATTTGAAAATGAAAATTATACTTACTAGACAATAACAATCGCAAAATGTAAACCTCTGGATTAAGCGAAAATTAAAAGAAGATCTTATTAAAATGTTGCGCAGTATTATTGTGTTGTAAAATAATGTGTAAGGTAATGAGATACTTTAAAGTGGAGGCACGTCGCTGAAAAATAGTCTAACCTTCTTTTTTGTAAAGGATTCCTCGAGTTAAATAGTAATGGAATTCGAGAGAGACATTGTACAAGAAAATTACTTTGTTGTTGGAAAAAAAAAAGGTTCAGTTGTATCCATGAGGAAAATCATGGTGCTTTCTATAAATAATATAAATTACGAACACGGCATACAGTATCTATTTAAATCTTTTATCATCATGGTTTTAGCTTTCAAACGTATTTATCGACAAGAAGACGTTATCCTAAGTGACATTCTTTTTTTTAAATTTCAGAGATATAAATATCCTTTTTTCTTGAGATAAAATATAGAGATACAAAACAGATAAGTACCTAAGTAAACTCCTTATAAAACGAATATATCTAAATATATAAGTATTCAGTTATCTGGAACACTCGTGTTTCTCAAGTACCTATCATAATAAAATGCTATGAAAACCGTACATAAAATATGTTAAACCTCGTTCATTAATCTGAAACCTCATTATCACGGAAAGCGTTCCCAAATATATTGGAAAATGGAAAGCGGGATCAAAAATAATATATTGGGAAATGAGAGATATTGGTTTCAAGGTAGAATGTCCCATTACTTTACGTTATAAACATGGATATCTAATCTAGGGCCGATTACGTTACAGCCAAATCAAATCGTTTAACTTTATAGACGAAGGATCTACGCACTTTATTTTGCTGAAGGCACGAGTTAACTTAGATATTTAAAATTTTATAATATGATGATGCCGAATGAACTACCGGCCTTTTCTACTTGTTTAAAATGATTGTCAAAAACGCTGGTAGTACTCGTATGTTTTAGGTACCTATGGCATTTTCGGGTGTTCATTTTAAACGTTAGATTATACAAACTGTGTACATACGTGGTTTTAAAGTGATTGGAAATATAAGAAATTGCTAGACATGAATGAGGAATTAACACTGCATCATTTTACATTAATTTACCACACGTGCATGAGCAGCTACCGAAAAAAGTATAACACGTATTTGCTCAGTCAAATCATGCCCCTATCCAAAAACGTTTATTCAACTCTAGTTCTTTCATACATAAAAGAGACACATAGGTAAAGCCTCTCCTCTTATTAAGGTACAACGCCAGAAATGATATAAACATCTTTTGGTCGCGAAATAAATTCTTCGCAACGACGACTGTCAGAGAAATATTTATGATTCGTCCCAAGACGAAATTATTTATCGATGAAATATCCTCGAAATTCTGCGTAAGGCATATCGTATAGATTATGATTAATCCTATAATGCGTTTCACTCAATATTGTTTGCGGATTGTCGAGTAATGAATCTGGCTTGTTTTGTGACTAGTTTTTTCGTCTAAAAAAAGTAATATATAATAGTAAAGTATTTCCATCTATCCATTTTATGCCAGGATATGCCAACAGAAATAGGGCCCTAATATAAAGTAATTGAACCGCCCGGCCCCCGTCATGGTTTGATATTTGATATTGTGTGGCATTTATGGTTAATCATAGGGTCCATGTCAAACGTCAGACAGACTGCGTTGGTAATTTAACAGTATGTAAGTTAATGTTTCAATGATGAAATAAACATGACTTACCTCCAGTTTCATGAAAAGGTCATTAAATTAAAATTTCGTTAATATATCGTGCCTCATTTTTCACGTTTTTGACAATGACAGTGACTACTCTATAGAAAGGTGAAACGAATGCTCCAGTACACCTATGTCTCTTGCTTCTAAACGATATGATATAGAATTACAATGTATCAGAGGTTTGGAACCTTATATTACTCGTGGTACAGTCGCCATCAGATATATGGTAGCGGTCAAGGTACTCAAATATTTCGGAGCAGCATTAAATTTCAATATGTTCGGTACAATAGATGCGGCCTATAATATCGGAACATATAAATCGTCACAAATATCGGAACATTTATGGAAAATGTACTTTAAGTCTGTGTAATACAATTTAAAATGCTTGAGATTGGACCCACGAAGTTATCAATAATTTGTAGTGACATTCACCGAAAAGAGTGTCATTGTGACTGTCTCTTACAAATACAACAAATATTCTTACCAAACTAAATGCCTATATAAAAGTTCTTTTGACGCAATGTCAAAATTGAAGGGCGTAGAATGATTAGCTTAATTTCGATAAAACGATGTCAGCTACTTAATGGCGTAATTGATTTTCCTTTGACTTTTAAAGCACATAGTCGTGGGTTCAAATCTGATGGGAGTGCGTTACTTATTTTCTGCTTTTTATGGATAAAAATAGCATTATTATTTTGTATGTATTTTCTATCACGGAACAATTGTAAAGTAAATGATAAAAGTCGTTTTCAGTTGGTGGGTATAACAGTGTAGTAATAGTTATTGTTCTACAACAAAAGAAAATTACAAAGAATAAATATTACAATAAGTAAGTAAGTAAATATTAAAATAGCAAACTTGTTGTTGTAGGTACTTAAAATTATTTTATTAGTACTTATACCTAAGTATCTATCACGATTGAATTGTTGATCAAGTACTAGAACCTACTTTGTTATTATCTTTCATGTCCGAACTCTTTTAACGCGTGTAGTTAGTTATATTTGTATTCTTGACGTTGACAAGTCAATATAGATTCGGTACTACCTAGCACCGAATTCAAATGTGTACTATGTAGCACAGACTTAAAGTACATTTTCCATAAATGTTCCGATATTTGTGACGATTTATATGTTCCGATATTTGTGACGATTTATATGTTCCGATATTATAGGCCGCATCTATTGTAACGAACATATTGAAATTTAATGCTGCTCCGAAATATTTGAGTACCTTGACCGCTACCATATATCTGATGGCGACGTACTAAGTAAGCACAGTCTATATTCAATCCATTCTATTCCAACATTATAAATGATACCCCAAAGTTGTCATTGTGTGAACAGTGACTTGCGCAACTAGGAATTCAGTACAATAGCGTATTTCATACATTGTTTCAGTAACAAACGTGTGTTTCGTATCGTAGTTAGGAGTTTGTTAGCCTAAAATTGGACATAATATCGTTGTTTCAATGCGATGGTGAAGATATTGATAGTCTTTTGATAGTTAGAAACTCTGAAGAAGTTTTTCTTCTAACATTGTTATGAAACTGGCAATTTTTATAAGATTTTTCGTTGGGAATTCGGCAAAAAAGCATGAGTAAAATGTAATGTTTTTGCATATAAAATTACCTTTTGAAGTATCAGTATAAAACAACATATTTAATCTATCAAATACAGCATTTGCTAACAGACATACAAATCCTACCCTCGGCCCTTCTTTTACGGTTGTCCTCACCATCGCAATAAACTAACAAAGTAAAGATAATGCGGTTTGCGGGCGATCCTTTATTGAATTACTACGAATTAGATACATGTCCTCAAAACAGGGACGGACCTAATTTAGGGGCATCGAGGCTGTGGGGGCCACTCAACCTTTGACAACCTTTAGTGAAGAGTGATCTTACTTTAAATGTGATTGTGGGTACTTAATACTCTGGTTAGAGTATAAAGGTTACAAAGGTTGCAAATGTATAGTTCAAATAGACAATAATCATTTTGTATTAAGTTGGGTACTTATTTGTTTTTGAGTTTATGATACCTATGAAAATTTAGCTTTTTATTTAGCCAATCATTGGACTAAATTCTTTTTAAAACAACAACAAGCAAAAAGTTTCATTACATTAGCAATTGGCTGTTTATGAAATAATTTGTAAAAAAAGTATAAGCCTTATTAACGTCATTCAAAATATTCCTGCGTCGTAGCAGAGCTACGAGCTACGACGTAGCACTGCCTACGCAGCCTACTTAGCTGTTAGTTCGACCACCCCCGTAACAATGAATATTATTATGATAATTTCACTCAAAACAAAACCTTCTACTCACCTACATTTAGTTAAGTCATAAATTTTCTTACCCATTCGTGTTTTGAATGCAAACATTTTAATAATCAGTTAAATACCACGAAAAACTCATTTTATTCAATTGCTAATCTTCTTTGAATATTTAATCAAACATTATTGACTCAAAGCATGGAATCATAATATCATTTTTTTTATATCATTTATGAACAAATGACAATATTTGATTTATGCGAAGTTTTTTATAAAGTTATCTAGTGCTTACATATTTAAATCAAGGGTCGAAATCAAATTATGCATACCGTAATATCTTAATGGAAGGATTATCATAAATTCAAATAGACTATAAATACTTATACAATTTTAATGTACACATACCAATACACACATGTAGCGTAAGAGGATTATGAGGTACTTAACTGTCGCTGTTTAAATACTTTGCTTATACACAGACTAGACGAGTAATATTTTTTTGGTTTTCGAAATAGGTATTACTCTTACCAAAAACTGGCTATGCCTCATTCATTAAATTTAAAAGCGTCGCTCTTGTCGGTGGAGTCTACGCCACTTGTCGGCTCTGTTTTCTGCCGTCCTTTTGAGCACCTGGTACGACACAACTTCTATTCCCTGTTTCATTTTATCTATGTAAGTCCTTCGTGGTCTCCCTCTCTTCCGTTTTCCTTCTACTTTTCCTTCCAAGATGTTTTTTATAAAGTCGTCGTGTCATATCAGGTGATCCAGCTTCTTTCTATGCCTCAATTAGGTGAAAATATAACCAAAAATAAAGGAAGGTAAAGACTTCTAATCATAGTGTTTTGTCATTTATGTTTTAATATTTTTTATTACTTATTCTAATTAATTATTTCTTTTATATTTACGAGCGTCGTCGCACTGATTAGTGGAATCTACGCCACTCAATTCTTTGCCGTCCGTTTGAGCACCTGATACGACACAATATCTATTTTTTTCATGTAATAAAACACCGTCATTGTTATTTGAAGGCTCAACTTTCTTCTGCCGCTAATAATTACCTTCGTAAACAAAATACGCCGTCACAAAGTAAACAAATTGTTATTTGCTTCGGTTATTAATATAACGTAGCCGATTTATGAGATAAAACGCCTACTGGTTGTCTTTTTTGATGAGTTATTTATAGTGAGTGATACCTAACTTAGCTGGAGAAACTTAGGTACCTACCTACTGCTAAGATTTATAATAAGAGTATTTTGAGAGATTTAATATGAAGGGAAATGGACTCTGTCTACCTCGATGGGAACGAAGTGTGATAAACTTGTATGTATCTTAAATATTGTACGTTTTGAATCCAGATGTCTTACTAGATAGATTGGGTAGAAATACAAAGCTGGTACATGTACAAGTAAATTTAGTACGTATAAAGCTACAACTATAAAAATGTCGACCAAAAGTCCAAAAAAAGACCAAAAGACCCAAAGTAATAAGGTAATACTTATTACACCAAGCATTGAAGATGATAAATGAAACAATAGATATATTCCTATACATCTTCCTATGAAAATTACTTACAAGAAGTTTCGAGAATACACTAACAATGTACCTAAAGTACATGTTTCTAACCTCAAGTAGCAACCTCCACACTGCCTCGTTTGTACGTCGCGGATCATCCGAATTACGTAATAATCGCGACAAGGACATGTAGACGTCACATTGCAGACATAAGTGATAAGAATAGACGAAATATTGGTATATTTTTGGATATTTGTACACGTGTTTCGAGATATACTTACATCAAATATCGAGTAATGTTTATCTAAAAGTTAACTTAAGTTGGTACTACTTAAACCTTTTGAAACATCAACCCCCTTATTACAAAACGAGGTTTATAGATAGTCCGACATTATGTCTATAGCCGAAACGTCAAAAGAAACGAACTAACGTCGGACTATCTTTAAACCTCGTTTTGTAATAAGGGGGCAATTGTTTTTTTACCTACAGTTTTTGACGAGTTTTCTTTCAATTTTTGTCTTCTTCAATCAATTTCTCCACAGCTCAGTCTATCTGTAGAACTAAATAAATAGGGTCCCTGAAATTGGCGGCCCCAAGTCAAACAAAGTCACAAATTTAACAAACAAGTCTAACAAGAGAATTTGGTCTCCAAAGATTGGATCGGAATATGAAATTCGATCTCGTTGTCGCTTGGGAATAGGTTTTCTCAAAATAGTTACAAGTGTGGACATAACTTCTAGATAACTATATTGTTTATTAAATTAAATAGTTAGAACTGGCTAAGCTTCACATATAGGTTCGAAGGTTCTGCGTAGAATCATTACAGTAATGCTTATAAAAGTTTTAAGATGCATAATTTTGATAAATGTCAATTATTATTCTCTGTCGGAAGTATTGATTTAGGTGTAGATATACTTACATATCTGTATATTCAAATAAACAAAGTTTCTATTTAGCAGTCAGTAGGGGACGATGAAATAATAAGATCACGTCTTGAAGTCCGCCTTCATTTGCAACACAAAATAACAGAGATTTGTATCAAAACTCAGTGATATTTATCAAGAAGAAGGTTTATGATCTGTAATTATTCTTTTGTCTTTCAATCAAGTAGAAAGCTTTTCAAGAAGGATTTTTTATCAAAAAAAAAATGATTTTTTTATATTTTCAACTGATTTAAATGGACGAATTTATTAATCACTTTCTTAATTTTTTTTGATAAGTATTTTATCAAATAAGGTACTTATCAAGCTTGCGACGAATAAAAACGTTTGGCTTTATTAGAATTTTCACTATAAAACCTCAAAATCGATGCACCACATTCTATTTATCGAAGATAAAAAAAACAAATATGAAAATGAATGAAAAAAAATCTTGAATCTGTGACTTCAGTCAATCAAATTAGATTCATACCCCCGTGGGGACACCGGGTACATTTGCACATTTCTATTTTAGTTATGAAGAGGAAACTGGGGAAAGTTGGAGATATTATGATATGACTGTAGTCTGGAAATCGGCGCATAAATCCAGCCCCGAGGGAAATTTCACCTGTAACTTTTTGCCTATTTCATCCCCCACTCGTAAAGTACTGTTCGAATAGGCCGTACTATAGGCACCGTTATACGCACTACTTCATTGAATGTAATAGATTCGCCCACTCTCGCCATTTTCAATTGGAAAACTGTTTTCGAATAAGCGTGTTGTTTATTTAGTACTTTTCTTTCGTTCCTTTGGGAAAAACACCAACTTTTTAGATATCCATTAAAGTCAATTGTAATAAAATCTTTTTTAAAAGAAAACTACAGAGTTTAATTTAAATTGAAAAGGTCTGTGTACAAAAATAGACGATCAACCTTTCTTAGTTCACGTTGCAATCGCTGCATGTTATATAATAAGAAATAATTATTATAATGGACGCTGTAAAGGGTGGTCGTGAGGCATGATACCTACTAGTTATTTCTGTAAGTAAATATCAAAGTAGGTTGAATATATTTTCATATAATCGTCGATTGTTTTATTGTTTCAAAGTATGATTGATGACCTAGTTGACGCAGATGATGGATGAATAAATCAGGATAATGATCTGTCCAGTTTTATGTTTGTTTCAGGTGTGGATGTTTGTGTAATCCATGGCACCCAATATACATACTTATAGGGAATTTGAAACGTTATTTTTTCATTATAATGTGAAAGTTTAATAGTTATTATATAATAAATATCGACAACTGTTTGTATTTATAATAGTGTGACCTGTCTAGTGACCTAACTCAAACCCCTTCATTTAATTAAAGCACGAACTATCTCAAGATTCAAATAAATGTATCATCAAAACCGCAGACGCAATATTAGAAACTATTCAATATTGGTTTCGTCGAGAGATAGTTTGAACTTAGCCTCAACGTGGGCGGGAATGGATGGAAACTTACTGCGGCTACTCACTTAACCAACTGCCTTAGATTTATTGCTTAAACTGTATACTTAGTTGCTCGTGAGTTCTATTAGTAGAATGAGATTTTTCTTGAATTCTTTTCAAAATGTTCTTAGGCAGGTAATGTTGATTTGAAATATGGTTCATGACGTGATTAATATGACTAATTGTATTTTATGAGTATACGAAGAAGTCATCATTAAAAAGAGCGACGCTCTTGTCGGTGGAGTCTACGCCATGCGCCACTCTGCTCTCTTTTCTGCCGTCCTAAAACGAAGAAATAGTCAAAAAGTCAGAAAAAGCCAAAGAAGAGACATTGATACTGTTGTTTTACCAACCCGTAATAAATTTAAAGACTGCAATAAAGTGATTGCTAAGTTAGCGAGTCCACAACCCCTTATTAATCAGTTTTCAAAATTTTCCATACTTTGACCATCAGTAGTATCAACAGGTTACGAGTACATAAGGGCAAATACGAAACCTTTTTAAAATTATACAGATTTCAAACAAAATTTAATTTGTAAACTGTCAGCGTACCTTAAAAGGGTACATATCTATATCAATCACGTTTCATCCATTTTACGTGTTAATTGCGTTTATCCAATTAAAGCCGATGGACGAGAAAGTCTATTATGATATCGAATGTTTGTTCTGTTGGGAAGAGTATGCGGATTTTATGACCAATAAATGGATGTTGCTGTTGTTTGTGCATATTGTGGTTTAGACGCGATGTTTTTTTGTTTATTTGGGATGGGCGCTGTTTCCTTAAAGACGGTAAATTGTATTGTAGACCAATTATTCATCTATGATTGTAGGTATATAACAGGTAGCCAATTGAACATATAGTTTTCACAAATTCCGGTGTATATTTTCCAAAATGAATGAAATGTAGTTTTGGCTAACCACGTTATGTTTATGAACAATCAAAAGTTAACAAAACTTAAAAATGTTATAGGTCCGGTAATTCTGTGAAAATTTCACTAAGCAGCCTCCCTTAAACATAATTTGATATTATAAGTATGTTAACATCGAATCACATTTTATCCAACGTGGTCGATCAATATTTTATACTTCCCTTCGAGCGTTTGCAAAGACATTGAAAGGTCTCGATGTAATCCGCCCACGCGATTAAAATCTGAGGAAGGAAAGAAAAAATCTTTGAAGTATCGTAAATTCAATGGACTGTTACGTGAAAATCTAAAATACTTAGGTAATTGTAAATGCTTTATTGTTAAAATGAACGCTAGGAAATTGGAGGCTTTACTTTTTAGCTTATGTAACTGTAAAATGAAATACATATATTTCAAGCACTAACTAAAAACGATTTCAAAATAAAATAAATCTAGAATACAGTCTCACCAAAATTAAAATCAATCTATTCTTGTTTCAAATTATTGAAACCTAAATTGAAACTCCAAGCGCTTGCCGGCCAGTATTTTATTAAATTGGCATAAATAAATAAATATTAATCTCTCACATCCCACTGACTTATTATAAACCCAGACACAATAGATTTTCTATTGTTCTTTTTTTTCTGGGATGTGAAAGATTAATAGGGAACTTTGAAAATTACTAGCCGAAAAGGCTAGCTTACTCGTAGAAACCAAGCCCTTTCCGCTAGGTAGACCTTGATCTGAGAAAAACGTGTAGAAACCACGTGACGTTCACAGTGTGGGCGGAAAAGAAAGATTGATTGCAAACTGGGGCTGCTTGGGGGAAGTGTGGCCAATGTTTGGCAAATAAAAGGAAAATAAAATACAAATTTTATTGGTTTCTGTGTGTAGTAACAGTAGCTGACTTTTGAGGAAATATTTTCACCGGATTTATTAGGTTACGAAAGCGGAAGGCAATTTATTTTCATACTCATTAATTTGTTTCAATTGTAAGCTACGTAAAACCAAAATTAATATCGAATCTACAAGGTCAATCAATTTTATACTTATGAGGGTTTTATAAGATAATTTTATATCTGACCAAGAATCCAGTCATAGCAATAATATGTGATGTGACAATACCAGATAGGTATTACCATCACATCACATATTTACTTTATGCGATCACGTATGTAATATTTCCTTTCCTAGTCAGAAACGTTGTTATTGTTGTGCATAATAATATCTTGCCTTTCTACACTGAGCTCAAAATACCTACTTATAAGAAAAGGTACTAGGGTATAATAAGGGGCCATGACGTAGAAGGAAGTTGGGTATTTGATTAGAGAGAGCCTTTGGGACAGGCTGCGTTTCTGATAAATTGATTCCCTATAAATAAAGATAGCATCGCTAAAGGTTGAAGGTTAAACCACAGATTAGTTGAACTGAGTTTTGATTTTAGGGTGGAGATAATAACAGATGGTAATCAAATAAATGCTTCTTATTATGGGAAGTTAAGTAAACGAGAACATACTCATTAAAAATTGTCTTTAAAAAGCTACAGCTACTGTAACGTTACGAGTATTAATATTGTGATCTTTTATTTTCATTAAATTCAATTTGATTTTATTTCTATTAATAGATTCCCCTTTATTGAAAGACAATTAAATGGCAAATACAGAAATAAATTCTATTCCATCTTAAGTTGGACCTAAGACCCATAATCCGTGTTTACAAATCTCCCTAGATAATTTAAAGTAAAGCTTTGTTAATTGAGTTTCGTAGACGCAGTTCATTATTTTCTAATCTAGTTAAACCCAAAAGTTTGTACAATTTAAGACTCAATCTAGGCAATATTAAGTGCTTTGAAGTTTTCATTTAAATACATAAGAATACTTCTACAAATTATTAATATTTACGCTCTTTAATTAATTCATATAATATATGTATCAAAAATACTAAAAGCGTAAAGAATAATAGTTAATAAAAAAAGAAGCACTTAATGAGCTTCAAAATTCCAAATCAAGAGTCCCTCAATTATACTTAAAGCAGAAAAAAAAATTTTTAATTAACGAGCGTGCGAGATTCAAATCTGCGGTTGAAGAGAGGCTCTAGAAACCTATTAGTGCTCCCAACTCTAGACGCTTTCACGACAATCCACTTAGTCCCCTCATTTAGGAGCTTATATGCAAAAAAAATCCTACTTCAAAATAAACCTTTAAACGAGTAAAATACGAAATAAATGGCGATGAAAACATATTTCGTGGCAAAGGAACGTTAAGGATGTTCTAATAATATTACGGTAACGTTCACGTATGTACGTGGTTCGTGGTAGCTACGTAAATTGCACGTGATGTCTTCTAAAGGCTGTTTTTACGACGGCCCTTACCGCTAACGACGTTTAACTGAGCTACGAAAGTCGTAAGCATATTGCTACGAGCTACGGCGTAGCGCAAAATAGATACTATTTGTAGCCTAATTGGATCATGTTTATGGAGTTACTGCGAAGGTTTTTAGGATATTTTAGGTTCTTTTAGGTTTTTTTACACCAAAGTTATTATTATTATAACTCATGTTAAGTATTTTGTAATACATCGACAAGTGATATAAAAACTTGAAAATAAAATACTACTTCCTTGAATAAAACTACTTGAAAGTAAAATCTATACTCTCAAAATAAACGGCAAAATAAACGGCGAGGATTGGACATAAATATGTGTGAATGGATGTAAAAGGGTGTAAATAGGGTGGAAAGCTTTACAAACACGAAGGTAGTGCCTGTTTGCGGAGCCTTATTGGAAAACTTTCCCTGCTCCCCGCCGCCCGCAGCTTACATACCTAAGCCTCCAAAGTACATACTAGAGTAGCCAATACGTCCGCAGATAGGTCTCTCGAGATATTTGTAATAGAGCCTTTTTATATCAAATGAAATGAAAAAAAAAATATTAGGAAAGTTATGTAGAAAATATTAGTTTGAAATTAATATACCACTGTTAGTTTTTATTAGGGCTATTGCCAGTATAAGAATGTTTTGGAATAATAAAATAATATGTTGGTTCATATTAACTACATAAATATCTAATAAGTTACTAAGGAATAAGCATTGCCTAGGACCTACATAATATTAATATTACCTAGATTCTAGGTAATATTAAATTATGATGATTTGATTCATTAATTACCGAATAAATTATTCTATTCTATTTCGATTCTACATACATATCCCAAAATTTCTGATTTTCTTTTCTAGCTCTATATCTACATATACAGCAGTATATTTCAAGATTTACGTCCAACACAGATAAAACATTTTCTAGACATTTTATTAGAACCTCCGAGAAAATGAAATATAGTAAATAAACTCTATGTAGGTCATACATATCTCGGTTCAAACATACTCGCTTTGAGATTTCCTTGTATTCAATCTGGGACATAATGCGAACATATTATATATCACAGTTATGAAGCTTGGATATCTTTCTAAGAATTGAAGAAAAACAGTTCTAATCTTAAGAAAGCCTTTGTTATATAAGTCACGTTTATAAAAGTTCACAGAAATCGTATTTTCTTTTTAGTATAGTACTTACCTAGAGTTAAAGGTCACAGAGGATTGTAAATTAATTTGAGTTAGACGTGAAAAGTCTTAATTTTCTCATGAATAACTTTTTTCATTTGATGTTAATATAATGGACGACAATACTATGGGGACCACTTTGTTTAATGCATTATTGAAATAGGAGGTATTTGAAAATTCTAGTTAGGTAGGTATTAATTTTGTGACTTTTTTTACGAGAATTAATGAAAAATAGTTATGGTAGAAGATTTTATATGATACTAGTTTACTTGTCGGATGCAATTTTCAGTCAATGCTCATATTGTAAAAAAAAAAGTCTTCCGATAAAAAGCAAGGGGAATTCGGTGTTCACGACCGTTTATATAATAAACAGGCTTTAATCATGATGAATTAGTAAGTTGATTGGCCCATTCATCCAACTGTTATGATTAATGTTCGTGAGTTAGCGACGTCACGCGAAACATTATAATTTCACTCCTCGTTTGTTTTATTAAAACCATTTCTAACTTAATAGGGGTTAATATGGAATTTAAGTGGAAAGGAATCGCTGAAGGGACGGAAATTTTTAAGGTTATTAAGTACACGTGGATGAAAACGTAACACGTGTACTGGAAAAATATTTTAGCAGATCTTTAATACTCGCATTTAATTTTTAAAAAGAATTAGTTTTATCAAAAGAGTGATTATTGTAAGATATGATTTCTTTTTCTTCTTCTACTTTGCTCTATCCCACTTCAAGTGGGATCGGTTCTTCTAATTAGGATATGATTTAGGTACCTAGACACAAAGTCTATCAAAACACAATTAAAGTTTTAATACTTTCATGTAACACACAGCGTGCTTCCATTTTTTATATGGGAAATATTTAACTATAGATTTAGTTAATATAAGTAATTTAACCAAGTTTATTTCGTTCAGCGGCGGAGATCCCGAGCCCAGTGGTGTGGGCCGTGGCGGTCACGGTGGGTGCCGTCATCACCGTGGTCGGTGTGTTCATCTGCTGGTACGCGCGACGCACCAGGAACACGCTTGCTAATAAACTTGGTAAGGTTTTACATTTATTTAGACAATGAGGAATTTTTGACAATGAGAAAGATGAAAAGCTCCCACAAGGGTCCTTCTATAGGCTTTCATCCAGCAGTGGTCGTCCACGAGCTGATTGATGATTTAAGAAGAATTTTATTTTAGCGAGAAGCTGCGGATTTCATGTTGCACAAAGTTATTAAATATTTGAGTGGTGACTACATAGTGGATACGCAATGAAGGAAGACCTGGGAACCTGGGGGAATCATTGAATGCGAGCTTTAAAAAACTATCATTTTGAGATCCTTTATCCAGCTTTGGACTGTATGTACCTATCGCAGTTAGCTTGTCACCTCCCTATGTGGCAAAAAGACTTGGGCTGTATTATACTAGTCTATTCTCTATAACACACAATCATACTTACAATAATTATTATCTCAGGCAACAAACGCGGCCCGGACAAGGCGCTAGTGTTCCAGCCGCCACGACGCGCTACGGCCGTCCGGTCCCCCGGCTCCGCCACGCACTACCTGCGCAAGTCCCCGTCACCGACAGCGCCCGCGCCGCCCTCCGCCCCGCACCCGGTCGGTACCGCCCCCGAACCCCGTCCTAGAACCTTCCCGAAAGCACGGAAGTCACCTTCATCCACCAGCTCGTCTACGCCGCCGGCGCAGTCGGTGAGTGTAATAAAGAGCTATTTGCTTGGGCGCTTGGCATTACATATTTGCGGCCTTAGCAAAAGTATCATAAATCGATTGTTGGTTGGTCTCCAATCAGAGGCAGAAATTTTAAGAAAATCACGCTTGCATTTAAAGCTCTTAACCTCTCACATCCCATTGACCCATTATAAACCCAGACACAATAGATTTATTGTTCTTTTTTTTCTGAGATGTGAAAGATTAATTCAAAACTTTCCTTTGTCCTAGCTGATCAATTAAAACTTCTACACTTCACAGCTTTTCTTTGCTGTAGCGTCAACATCAAGCTAACTATCCTCAATTCCACGAACGCGTGGGTTTTCCACGCATCTAGAACCTGTCATAATTGTTGTCCTACACCTGTGAACATTTCACAGACCCCATAATCAGAGTTATTTATTAATCCAGTTCGTATAAAATTCATCTTTTATGCTGATGCCCTATTAAAACAGACTTTATATTATATCATATCCCAACAGCCCTCCGGAGCGACAAGCCCCCACTCACCGATCGCCCCGCCCATCGAGCCAGCGCCGCCACTCAGCAAAGAACTAGCTGATGCCAACGCTACGGAGAAGACGAAGCCGGTGGAACCAGAGGCTACTGAAGGGAAACTTGGCGATCTGCATTTTAAAATGCGGTATGTTGTTAGTTAATTATTGTACCTATAGACACGTGAATATATCAATTGATCTAGGCAAGGGCTTATACAAAATGATGTAGAACTTTCTAACCTCTATCACATAGATAAAGGTACGCTAGAGAAACAAATCGAAGGTGATTTCAATATTAGTTAAGGAAGTGGTAAAAAGATTTCAACTTGTCGGAATTTTGATTCCGAAGAAATAAGTAGGTAGGTACTAAAATACCGATTAAATGGGAATTTAGAATAGATAAGCGTATTCCTAATGTTTTCCAGAACTAACTTCAAACCGAATCAGCTGTTCTTTGAAATAATATTTTCTCTTTTTCAAAATAATACTTTCCTGACTAGCGTCATTATAAAAGTTAAAGAAGGTCTAGAAAAGTTGCAACAGCAACCTATCATTAAAACTGCTCGTTAGCTTGAACCACAACAAAGATTGTTGTGGACTTGTGCTAGAAACGACACACTCGTTTTTTTAAATTAGTGGTTAGGTTGAAGTTTAAAACTGAAAAAAAAAGTTTATATACGTATAATAAGTACTTCATGAATGTTTGAGTAATTAGATCGAAGACTGAAAAAAAGAAGTACCTGCTTACCTACCTATCTAGCACAGATAACTTTTTAGTTATCTATTATATTTAGTTATCTATTTAGTTAACTATTCAGTTAACTATTCAGTTAACTATTTAGTTATCTGTGCTTCTTGACTGAACAGAACTATTGTAGAGGTGTTTGAGGACGTAGACACTAGACATAAAGAAATATTGACATTCATTTGTTACAGTTATTTTCTTGTTTCAACGGAGTTATGTTTCGGGGAAAGTATTTATTTAAATTAGTCAGTTAAGCGATGTCGATCGATTTATATAATAGCTACCTTAGTAATTGCTTTTGGTAATAGCGGAAAAGTAAAGCCATGACATTAATATGTCAATATTGGTATTGGTATACGAATCTGTAGGTCGCTGGTTCATACCCAGCTCGAAGGACCACAAAAGCCTATTTAAATAATAGGCCTTTCATAGATTGAATTGCAGTATGGGAAGGCCTCCAACAAGGTGTACTGACGACTTGGTTAAAGTCGCTGGAAACCGTTAGATGTGGGCAGCGCAAGACCGGTCGTTGTGGGGATCCTTGGGCTTTGTCCAGCAGTGGACGTCCATAGGCTGACATGATGATGATGATGAGATTGAATTAATCGATTTATTGAAATCAGCTCAGATCTCACTATAGAGGAGAAAATAGAAGAGAACAATGTTGCTAGAGTAAAATTATGTATAGTATAAAATAATATTGGTAAGTAACTACGTAAATATACGAGTATTTTATTAACACCCCAAAAAAATATTTACCTGCAATTTTACGGCTTTAAGTAAGCATCAAGTAATAATATTTATGTAACAACATCACAACCAACGGTCCCCAAGATATTACACTTGAGCTTAGCGATTAATAAAGCTTTTACCTTGATGACTTGCTGCCCGAACGAATAAAACTTTTATGAGCTTTCCGGGACATTTTGCGGCGAACTTATAGTTTCTGTTCATTTTCTTGACTTACGTAATATTTTTTTTTTTTTTTTAGTTTCGATGATTTTTAATTATGTTCGACGTTAAATGAAATCATGATATCAAAATATAGGTAATAAACTAAGTACAGTTTACTCAGGAAAAGCTATACTTAATAACATCGGTCTAGAATTAATAATAAATTGGTGTGTTTTTAACGCTATAGTTGAGATGATTTCCTTTTACATTGAGATTAAATTTAATTCGAGCTAAGTTTGTGTTTAGATATTCAAATACGATACTGAACTAACGTCAGAGCAGATACAGATAGTGTGAGATACATATTACGTCATAAGAGTGAATATGACGCAAATATTCTAATCTATACCAAAACATCTACTTTAAGAAAAAGTATACTTTTCTACTCTCTACCTAAGATATATGAAAATGCTTCAAAAATCTTTTCTCTCAGAATTTTTGTAACATTGTTTGGTAACAATAACATTGCAGTTCCTGCAGCTGAGCTCAAACCAAGACTTTAAAAATATATTCTTACTTTACAACGTTTTCTTTACCTTTTGTCCGATACAACACAAAGGAACTGCGAACAATGTGTTTAATATTTAAAAGCACTGTTGAAACTTGATATGTTAGACATGACAATGCATCAGACGTAAATATAGGCCACACGACACCCACAGGCTACAGGAAAACCCACAAAATCAATACCCAGGGTAATGTCCTTTCAAACCACCGATAATTGGCCACAATACACGTACAGCTCACCACACATATACAGCAATGTAAGCCTCAACTTTACAAGTGTTTAAACAAAACTTGGGAAACCCTGGGTACCATTACAATGTTCAACATTTGTTGTGCACTGTAGAAGTTTAATTACGCTACATTTAAAGTAAAACCTGAGGGAGTAGGATACAACAGTGATGCATGTTTTACTAAGTTAGACTTGACATAGTTGCGTGGCTTTAAGTCTGGAGTTAATTCCGCAAAGTTTATGAACTTAAAATTAGACATGGTGTTAGAAAGAGAGAGATTAACTTTATTAGCGTTATACAGAGACTTGCTAAAGGCTGAAAGCCTGACGAAATATCTCTTATTTCAGGAAAGGAAAAAGGTGGTAATGGACGAGTCGCAAAATCCATTATTTTTGCACGTGTCTGAGTAACAAAATTTGCGTTAAGTGTTCGTTGCGTTTTTAGGTGATTTTGTAAAAATCTTGGTTTGTAAGGTAAACGACTTTCTTTTTTAGCAAACTGTCAGCTTTATTGTATTTTGTTATTATTTATAGACTGTACCTATCATACTGACATCCCATAATTATTTCACTGTTAAAAATTCTCTTCCAAAAATATTTCTCGCTCATTTACAACATTTCAGCTCCTTTTAATGTTTCAGTGAAACGCTCGTCAAAAACCTTTCAGACTTGTCTCATTGAATTTGCGTAAGAACGCCGCCGGCCGCCGGCTTAAATGTTGTAAATAGTTAATTTAGTTAAGACAGCCTCTTTTAGGGAGGTGTTTGTCTGTCTACCAGAATTTATCGCTTTTTATTACTAAGTACTAAATATGGCTGTGGTTTTTTATATTAGGTTATAGAAGTTTGTTGCTTTGCCGTCGTTATTAACATCGAAAGCATGATACATTCTTTAAGTTTATTTATAAGATGTGGAGTGCAATAAATGATTGAATATATAGATATTGGGACATTACAATAACAATAAGAAGCGTTTAGTAAGGTTTAAAAGGACGCAGAGTAGTAAAAAATGGTAGTTCACAGCAGATAAATACCACGAACAAACTAGACTCTCAAACTAGCATTACAAATTGAACTAGGTCATGTAAGCGCCTAGATTCTAAGCTTGCGTAATAGGTTTTAGAATATCCTAGATCTTACATAAGCTCTATACTTTCATGAAGCGGCTCTGAACGCTGATAGTCGTTAAGATATGAATCTAGACAGTGTTTAGGTACTGTATCGAGTAGAAGACTGTTTTCCATAAGTAATCCGACTTAAGTATATTTAAAATCGATAACAAAGTTCACTGAAGGCTTACAATTGACGATATATCCCGGAAAATCACTACACACTCTAAAGTCCAGCTGATTACTGATTACTGATGAATCACAACCAATTACGTCAGAAACTATGCATTGGTTTTAAGGTAGGAAAATATGAAAAGTCACTGTTGGAATAACTTATTTTTTACACATTTAGAATCTTTTACGTAATAGATTTTGGTCAGTCTCGAGATTAGTCTGGAGTAATCCATGATTATCATTTCAGTCGCGTTGCGTCCTTACAACTTTTACATTTTCTGTCCAAAACTTTTCTTTTCTACCTTTCGGAGTTTTAGGGATTTAGAAAGTCTAGAATGAGACGAGTTTTAGGAACACTAGTATCATGAATATTGAAGTGGACGTGACGCCAGACTGGAGAGTCGAGTCGCTTCGTTTTTGGAAACAAGCTTGGGACGTGTTGAAGCAGACTTGTTTATTGCCAACGCTGTGGGGGACCCGGCCTCTTTGCAACCAACTTGTTACTTAGCACTTATCTTTTCTGTTTTTTTATTGGTTTAGGTGAATACATTATTTACTCTTTAAACGAGACGAGGTTCTTATATTGTCGGAACTTTTTTTGTTTATTTTTATAGTCAGTTCGAAAAGCACAAGTAGGTTCCTAGTTCTTACTTTCAATCAAATAAATTCGATCAAAAATATATTTAAAAATTATTCCCATACAATAAAACACCTGCCCAATTATGTGGGCAATGGTTTTGTCGTCCACTTTCCTTGATACCTACGAAAGATACTTTAACTTAAGCAAAAGGTTTGCATGGTTATGAAACACTACTTGAGCTAAGGACAAAATATAAGTTCGTAGATAGTTGATGGCGTGATGCCAAATCGAATACCTACTCGTAGCACCAAACTTCTAGAACAATCTTGCAACTTTTTTGAAGAGGGTCATAGTTTTTTGTGGTATTTGTTACACAAGCTGGATTCGACATTCCAGACTAATTTTAGTATCAATAAATAAATGAATCAATGCTTTTCCTAGGGAAAATATTTTTTGTCAGTTTCGGGGTTTTATTTACGAAGTGTGTTCCTAGTAATCGGTACTATAGCCATGAGATTAATGTAGGTATACCTATAGCAGCAATAAGGAAGCAAGTTATTCCGATTAAACATTTTCTCTATTTGGTTTTTAGCCCATGTTTCTTGAAGAAAGTAGTTATTTTGATCAGCCTTTGAATTCAAGTTTTCACATATTCTTCACTGTCTTCACTTCCTTTTCCAGTTATGAAAATGAGAAGAGCGCTCTGGTGGTGTCAGTGGTGTCGTGCCAGGGTCTACCAGGTCGTGAGCCAGCTGGTCCAGATCCTTACGTCAAGTTGCAGCTGCTGCCTGATAAACAGCATAAGGTTAAGACCAGGTTAGTCACTGCTGTTATATTACTGCTGTTATTCTTCTTGTAACAGGTCTAATAAGAAGTCAATGGCGGGATTTTTTCTTTTTCTTGACGGTTTTTATGGTGAAATGAGATGCAAAAGACAACAAAAAAAAATCACTATGAACTTAAATCGAAGCGTGTCATACACATAAGTATCTGTCACGCCTCATTCCCAACGGGCAAAAACGAATACCCTCCACTTTCTAAAATCCAAACATGCTTCTTTCGTTCGCTTCATCCGCATTCAACCCATATTTTTATTTTTGACTAATTTTAATTTTTTAATTATTATTTTTTAATGACCAATCATGCCTTCCACCATCATTAAATAACCTACTTTATATTCCAGAGTTGTCCGCAAGACCCGCTGCCCAGTCTACGATGAAGACTTTACATTTTACGGCATCGCCCCGCATCAACTCTCAGCCATCACTCTTCACTTCGTGGTTCTTAGCTTTGACAGGTATTTTGGACCTTCACTTACCTGCATTTACTTGCACACTTTACGATTTTATGACAGTCAGAAATTGACTTTCCCAGAACATGACTTAGGTACCTACTTAGAAAATGTCTTAAAAAGTACAATACTTAAGAAGAACATGAAACAAAGAAAATGCCCTAAGTTCCAGAACACACGATGAAATGCAACTGCAACGAAACTGCAACTGCTAGTTACTTTTGAGTTGCATCTAAGTTTCTGCTATAGACTCCTTTAGAAAACATCACACGACGAAACTGAAACGAAACGTTTCAAACTAGTTGCGTCGTGTGTGTGGTCTAAGTCGCCTAAATGTTTTGGATGCACCTAAAATTGTAATATCAACTTTATGTGTAATGGAAATGCCGCGTGCTGAAGCATGTTCAACCTTATTCCATAAGTAAACAGCATGGCCAAGGTTCTTTAAAGACTACACCCGTATAATCCGACAATTATCAGAAGCATCTCTGTCTACCCACAGCAAAATGTGCATTTTGTCCTTGTTTCTTTAAGTACCAGCTATAGATACTATCTACTTGCAACTAAAACAGCTTAAAGTACTGACTATAGATATTTGCTGATTGAAGTTGTATCCATCTTCTCAAATAAAACTTAATACTAAGCAGTTTAAATATATTTAATGCTTCAAGTTGTATGTCAATATGTTATAGATATTCCCGCGACGAGATCATCGGTGAAGTGGTGTCCCCGTTGACTAATCTGCAACTTCAAAGCGGAGAGGCTATGGCACTGTGCCGTGAGATTCAGCCCAGGAGCTTGAAGGTAAGAGCTCTACACTTTTATTACTCCGTTATTGTCGGAATGAAGGAAGAGTTATATAAGAATGGCTAAGAATTTAAGAACAGTTTGGTTACTAAAAGACTCGTTGTTCACGTAACTACTCGTACCTACAACTTTTTGACACCGAAATAAGACTACCTAACATTAGAAGTATAACTTCTTGTATTATTGTCTAACAAGCAACTAATCAAGCAAATTGAAACTCTCTTGGATCAACTGCAAATTCTTTTAGGAAAATAAATGTCATAATTTTAGCTCCTTTTAAAATATAGCTCTATAAACTAATACAAATACCCCATACTGTTCAGATGCGCAGCGTAGGTCGTGGTGAAGTTCTGGTATCGCTGTGCTGGCAACCAGCAGCTGCTCGACTCACCGTCGTACTACTCAAGGCCCGCAATCTGCCCAAGATGGACGTCACTGGACTTGCTGATCCGTAAGTTTATTTTTTTATTGTATATTTTGGAGTATTGAGTAACCTTGTGAAATGCATAGGTACCTGTTTAAATACATGGGTACTTTTAAGAATGCTGCATAATTGATTCTGATGGCGGCAATTGATTTTCACCCACGCATAGCGACAAAAGTTACAAGGCTTTACGTTTAAATCGATTGATCTTTGAATTTGCGTCACTATTCACGAAGTAAGAGCTTGCTTACATGGAATGAGTTTTCATTTCAAAGCACAATCAAATTTGAATATGAAGAGTATGAAGAGTCACAGTTAGATACTATGTTAAAGTTGGTCCATAGCTAACCTACAAAATTAATAGATGTAAATTAAAAAAAATTATCCAGCTGAATGATTATTACTTAATTTATAGAAGGAATTATTGCAACACGTACCTAGTGGCTATTTAATTTCCATACATGTCTCCTCCCAACAGATACGTGAAAATGTACCTCCTGTACAACGGCCAACGCATCGCGAAGAAGAAGACGCACGTGAAGAAGCGAACATTGAACCCGGTGTTCAATGAATCGTTCGTGTTTGAAGTACCGGCCGCTCCCAACGCCACCTTGGACCACGTGTCCTTGGAGCTGCTTGTGCTTGATTGGGATCGGGTTACTAAGAATGAGGTAAGAAACATTTAGAATATGGTAATATGGGATATTGGTGGATGAGCCTTCCAAATATCTGCATAAGTTGCTGCGGTTTTTTGGATTCCGTACCCAAAGGGTGAAAACAGGACTCGGTTTTCTTTTTTTACAACTTTCATGAGGTGGCTACGTCCACGTTTTAGGGACAAAAGTTCCTTTATTTTATTTTACGTCTTCCAGTACCTATAGGTAGAAGCCTTTACAGAACTCTATAGCTCTATTGGCGATACTCCTATTTTGGAAGAAAACGTACATTTTAGTAAAGGCCAAGTCAGGAGTAATACACTAAACCGATATATTACGTATGAGGCGATTGATGAATGTGGATGAAGCGAAAGAAGTATGTTCGGATCGTAGCAAGTGGAGGTTGACCTCTGCCTACCCCGATGGGAGAGAGGCGTGACAGATATTGGATATGTATGTAAAGACGATCTCCTCGCTGCAGGTGATCGGTCGGCTGGAGCTGGGCGCGGCGGGCGCGGCGGGCGCGGGGTCGGCGCGGCACTGGCGGGAGGTGCAGGCCGCCCCCCGCCGGCAGATCGCGGACTGGCACAAACTCAAGGAGTGAACTACTCCACACACGTGCACCGCTTACTTATCTACTTACCAGTATTATGTGTTTTGGAACAGCCCTTGAGGATAGAGCCTTTTAGTATGAGCGATTGGACAGGTTTCGCATTTTCACGTTTTGGATTCACGACAAATCAGCTGATCGATTGTTTACCACCGATGGCGTTGTTTAAATCGAACGCCAAACTGCAGAAACGGTTCGACGTTATGCCAGCCGTATACGCTACGATCTGCCGGAGAGGTTACCCGAGCAGGCCAACCGATGTGACGTAATGTCACTCGAAAAAAAAGATTATTTGTGTGAGCTAAAAATACTGCACAGATTTAATCTTACACACATTCCAGTGGTCCAAATGGACATAAAGGTGGACCGTAGCGTGTTGGTATGAACGGCAAGGTTCAAATTCTCAGGGCTGTTCCATCACATCTAGATACCCTTTCACTGTCTGTACATTCTTCCTCTATTTCGATTGATTTATTTCTTAGACGTTTGTTAATAGATTAATTTATCCATAACTATATTATGTCGCAGCTAAGTTGAAAATTCAGTAAATTATCGGTATGTCTAAAAATTGAGAAGCTGCGACACTGTATCGTCTCTTTAATATACTACATCGTACTTTAAGTATAAAGTATATTTTTCGCTATGCTCTGTCTTATTGTGTTTATAAATTTCACTTATTATTACTGCACGGTTTTGCAAGAGGTAGGTACAATGAAGAGATAAAAGCCAAAGTCCAGGCCGGTAAGGTTTCTTATAGATATTATTTGTATTAAAAAGTACGTATTTTAGATAGATGAATTTTGGTCACCATTCTATCTTAACTATGAAATCTAAGTACTTATATATTTGTAGAGTGCGCATGTTTTTCAAACGTACCTATATCATTCATTTTTGTAAACGCACACGGTATATGTCCCTAAATTCCGTTAGTTGTGTCTCAAAACTTTTAAAATTAAGTGCTATCGCCTGGCTGGATTCTATAGTCTAAAAAAACTCATTTTAATCGAATACAAACGTATTCCAGCAAGTATAAAAATCTTAAATACTTAATAACTGCTAAAAACTTAAAAACTCACTTCAACAATCAAAAATCTGAATTTAACGTTTTATTTTTATGAATTCTATTTCAAAAAGATTAAATTAAGACACAGCCAGGTGATTTTTAGTACAAGTTAAATGTTAAATCGTAAACATATTATGTATTTAATGGTAAATAAATAAGTCTTAGATCAGGCTTTTAATATTAATGTGACACTTCAGAATCATCTCATTTCACATATCTATTGTATTTAACAATATTTATGTACTTAAGTAAATGTAAATTTAACAAATAATTCCTTGATTTTCCGTATAATTTTTATCTGTTATTCCATGAAGTTTACATTTTTTGATAAGTACATAACTACCTGTATGTATTTGTAGAAGTTTCATAAATAGTAGTTATAATTAATTCTTTGTCAAAATTGAAATGAGCATTTTAATAAGAGAGTTCATCTACTAATTTAATAAAAACAACAGTAAAAAACAGACATATTTTGTCGATGTATTCACTTATGACAAAGAATTGATTTAAATTAAAATTTGACATCCTCGTTTATAATACAATTTGGTAAACTGAGAAATGTCAAACTTTTAACTTTAACGGTAACATAACAGTACATTGACATACAAATAAGTTAAGTATTTAAGGTACCTACTTATTTCTTAGTTATGTACTCTTTGGGTATTTCAGAATCCTTACTTAACAACTGTAGTTAGTTTAGGAGTCAATGTTGTTTATGCTCTAAATTACAATGAAAAAGTATCGAATCGCATTTAAATGTTCCTGTATGGATAATTTGATAGACAAGGAGCCAATGACAAGATATACACTATAAAGAAAATATCAAGGAATGTAACGACACCTAATTTAAACCTCGCTGAAGTTAAATGAGCACGAAGTTAAATAAAGAAAGACTAAGTACAAAACGTGTTCAATCTTTCACATCCCAGAAAGAAAGAACAATAGAAAATCTATTGTGTCTGGGTTTTTATTGGGTCAGTGGGATGTGAGAGGTTAATATGTTTGTCACTGGCTCTTAGACTTTAACATCAAAAACGAAAGCGGCAGTTATGTACCTACTCGGTAATACTCAATAAAACATATATGTATAGATTCTAGGTTAGCGAAACAAAATCTATTTTATACTAAAGTAGTGTTACTTGTGTAGATGTAAGCTTATATGTAAAGCTCATGTTGACAAGCTTTGAGCTTTTAGTCACTTGTACCTTGTTACGGCATTTCTCACGTAGAAGCTTTCACGTTAAGATCTCATTTTCATCTTTCATTATAACATGTGGTTTATATACTTATTGTATTATATTATATAATAATCATATACATGTACAATTGAAGTCCTACTCGATTATATACTTGAGGGTTTGAGTAAGTATATAATTATTATATACTTTCTCATTATACTGGGTGTAAAAGAAAGGGGGTATAAAGCCGAAACACAGCGATAGTCCTCATGAAACTGAACAACTTATCCCAAGGAACATGGGTCGTAACCCGAAAAATTTTTTTGGATCGCCCATTCTTACTCGATCAGCTGATCGGACATTTTGTATGGGGAGGCGAATTTTTTTTTTCGAGTTACGACTCATGTTCCTTGGGGAAAGTTGTCCAGTTTCATGAGTACTATCGCAGTTTCGGCATTATACCCTCTTTCTCTTACAGTTAGTATATATACAGGTATATACTTATTTTATATAATCAATATACATCATACTGTAGGTCATTGAAATCTTAACACCTAATTTCTACAGTAAATCGCTCAAAAAAATCTGCCTTTTTTTTTCATTTTCTTTAATATGTTGGGACTTCTTCATTAGATATTATCTATATAAATGATGTACACTTTAATAACTCCATACTTGACATTCCAAATTGTAGTTTACATGTTTAAGTAGGTATTGTAAATATAGCGCAGCTTCAGTCTATGTTTTTCTTATTTTACGAACATTTTTTAAAATATCTACCAATTTTATTTTTAAGTTTTTGTTCCTTCTTAAGTCATTTTCATCGCAAATAATTCACTTAATAACTATTGATTATAAAGGTGTATACAAACTGGTGAAACGTGACGCGAAATGTAACATAAACATTTCATTGCATGCTCGCTGCAAGCCTGGATACTATAAGAAATTGTTACAAGGTGTGTTACATTGCAAGATACGTTGCAGCAATATGGACGGTAAATTCTTTCATTGCACATGGCATGTTACATTTCACAAGTCTGTACACACCATTATAATTTATACTTATGTTGAATACTTTTTCATACTTCATTATTTTATATTTAATTCGAAAATCCGAATATTAATTATTATTTGAAAAGTAGTGAAAACTTACTCACCTTACTACATAAGATTTGAAATTAAAATATCTATTTGTAATTAATTCAACATTTCATTAAACTCGGTGTTTTTGTATTAAAATAATTGATGTTGATGAATGTTAAAATTGTTTTAAACTTACACGTTTACTTTTGAAACTCATTACAAAGTAGCAGTGGAATTATATTACCAATTATAATAACTTTAACATTACTAGAATATTATGGAATGGTAACTAGGCTACAATTATTAAAAAAATAACATTAAAAACTTTTTTCTCATCGATTGGCTTTGATAAAGTGTCTTATGGCGCGTACCTATTTGCGAGGGGCTTAGCATACGTGCCGCGACAATTATCTCACGTCGTGCTGTCCTTATCACATTTAAAACTATGAACAGAGACGTAAGCGTGACAAACCCATGACAACGTCTTGTCACGGAGTGTATGCTAAGCTAGCTGTAACCAGTGTGTAGGTACGTTGTTCGCTAATGGTTCGCGAACCTGCTGCGAGAGCACACTCTATGTTTTTTGGTTACAGTGTATGCGGTTACGGTAACAACACGCGTATGATTACGCGCCCTTAGATTGTTTTTATAATGAAATAGTACAGTTTGATAAGAACATCAAACTCCTTATTTTCTTGAGTAAGGACACAAAAACTATAATTCTAATTACCCATTTGTCTATGCCGATTGCTGGACCTAATATACGTGTAGCTACTCTACTAAAACTACAGAAACTTTTAAAAAGCCCATTTCATAATATTCTAGTAACAAATAGCGGTTAAGATAGCATGGAGCACATAAATTAGTAACAAAATCATACTCACATTCTGTATGTATACTAAGGGAATTTTAGTGAATAAATTATTGACTGGTGCTTTCACATTATTGTTGGTTTTATTTTAGTACAAGCATTTAGCGTAATACCTTCGACTATTTACCTAATACATACATACATCCTATTATTATTATAAATGTCAATATTTGTGCCGATGGGTGGATGGATGGATGTTTGTTACTTCATCACGTAAAAATCGCTGAATAGATTTTAATTAAATATTACAATAACTTAGCTTGGACATCAGAATAACACATAGGCTATATAATTTTAAGATATGACGACTTTTTTCCAAGATATGACTTTAAATGCGTACGAAGTCGCGGGCAGCCTCTAGTACATACATATCTATATATTTCACGCCTATTCCCCATCGGGGTAGACAAAAACCACTTTCCTTCACCTGTTACGATTGTTTCGTATTTACGGTACCGTAGATAGGTACTTCTACTAGAGGAAAAAAGTGGAACCCTTAAAGGATCGCTTTTTTCAATGTAACAGGAATATGGACATGAAATTAAGTACCTAAGCATGCGTCGAATGCTTTATAGCCTTTTTCGAGACTGCAATTTAGACTATTTGCGAAGGTAAATCGAAATTGTAATAATAGAAAAAAAACGCATCATTTCTTATCAATTGTATATTTTGATATCAAATCTTAATACAAACTATTATACAGCTTAACAAATACGAAATTAAATACACAGTGGATTAGGCTTTCGTCATTTGGACAAGTGGTACCTACAACATAATAAATAAGAAATCTAGTTTTATCTAGTTTACAATTTAGTGTTTTAAATCAATAAAAAAATAATCAATCTAATTGCGTGCCGAAGAATCCTGACCAATACAAGCAATAGTAAAAAAATGGTTGTCTGTAAGGCTGGCTTCTCACTGCGCGTGGTAGCCCGCGCCGCGCCGCGCCCGCACGCTAGTGATGGGCGAATACGAATGATTCATTCGAATGATCATTCGAATAGGCCTAATTGAAACTATTCGATTGTAGAATTTGACTATTCGAATTATTCGAATGAAAAAAATCGTTCGAATGAAAACATATTATTCGAATAAATTTTCATCAATCTCGGTGTGCAAGTACACTGTTTAATGGATTATTACTTTACACCTTGAAGGAATAAGATGCTATGAGCGAAAACAATAACTATTTATCAAAAAACGACATTAAACTTTTTCATTATTTTCATACAAAAATTCAAAATAATAATTTTGATCTTTTTATTCGAATGAATGAATTAATTAAAAATTATTCGAATAGCGAATGTTCATTCGAATGAAAAATAATCATTCGAATGATGAATGATCATTCGAAAACCGCGTTAGAAATCATTCGAATAATTCGATTGTTAATTTTTCTAACAATCGCCCATCACTACCGTACGCGCCCGCGCCTACACGCGCGAGCCCGCGCCTACACGCGCGAGCCCGCGCCGCGCCTTTGAAGTTACCGACTTTTAGCGGATAGCCCGCGCCGCGCCGCACCTGCCCGCGCCGCGCCGCGCCTAGCTCTTCACACTGCGCGGGGCGCGTGCGGTAGTGATGGGCGATTGTTAGAAAAATTAACAATCGAATTATTCGAATGATTTCTAACGCGGTATTCGAATGATCATTCATCATTCGAATGATTATTTTTCATTCGAATGAACATTCGCTATTCGAATAATTTTTAATTAATTAATTCATTCGAATAAAAAGATCAAAATTATTATTTTGAATTTTTGTATGAAAATAATGAAAAAGTTTAATGTCGTTTTTTGATAAATAGTGTTTGTTTTCGCTCATAGCATCTTATTCCTTCAAGGTGTAAAGTAATAATCCATTAAACAGTGTACTTGCACACCGAGATTGATGAAAATTTATTCGAATAATATGTTTTCATTCGAACGATTTTTTTCATTCGAATAATTCGAATAGTCAAATTCTACAATCGAATAGTTTCAATTAGGCCTATTCGAATGATCATTCGAATGAATCATTCGTATTCGCCCATCACTAGCGTGCGGGCGCGGCGCGGCGCGGGCTACCACGCGCAGTGAGAAGCCAGCCTAAAGTCGGCTTACGAACTGAGCCAATCGCTTGAGCCGATCGTGCCTCTCTCTCGTTCGTGCCGCGCTCGAGCATATGGAACGGGAAAATGAGCGTAAAGGGACAATGATGTCATCTTTTTCGTGCATGCAGCCCGTAATATCGAGTTTTGAGACGTTGTCACGTGAAAAGTCCAATCGGTTCAGACCGTGTGGGCCCAGCTTGGACCTACAAAGACTGCACTTCTGTAGAATACATAATATCCAACGGCAATACAAATCTGGACTAGATTTGATAAAACACGACGATTATGTTACATAAAAAAATCTTTAAACATTATGTAGGTATAATCATCGTAGTATCAGTACATCAGTTAAATATTTAAAAAAACTGCACTAATTAGGCAAGAGTAAAATGTGCGTTGTAATAATTAACTTATTTGTAATTTTATTTTATTGGTAAAATTAATTATATTCGAGTTTGTTTTATTGCTAAAAAGTCAGATATGACATTCCGTTTAGATATGTTAAATACTGTTTACACAAGTTTGGTCCGATTGTTAAATGGGTGACCAAAATTAAATAACTTCAAGGATAGAAAGCTGAAAATAATTAAAAGGTTTAAAGTTTTACAAACATTTTAAAGAGAGATCAAATACATCGAGAGAAGAATAACTTAGTTTCAATACAGAATGTTTATTTTAAAAAGGTGTAGAAAGCATATTGTATGAATTCCATAAATTCTGAAAGATCCTCGAAGACCCCGTTTCATCACCTAAAGATAAAATTTAACTAACAGATAACCTATGCCCATTTCATAAGACATGACGTTTTAGACAGAGACAGATATAAAATATCCGTCAGATAAATTTTATGGTGGAATGGGCTCTAAGAATGCAATTCTTCACTTTCCTTTTTGGGCCTTTACCTCGCCTTTACCGACACTTGTTTTAACATTTTCTTACCATGGTAACTGCCCTAACACGAATAAACAACTTAAACTATACATACAAATAATATCCGAGTAGGTACATCGAGTAACAACTATTCACACTTACTTATTTATAAATGCAGTATTCATCTAATTCTTAATTACGAAACTTATAAAAATAATAAAATAAAAATCAAATCGTAATATTTAACGTCAGGCAAGAGCTTAAACCGACATAGGCAGAGAACTTAGCCAAATAATTTCACAACACAATTTTATTTTTTTAAAATTTGGTATTTACCACTTTTTTTTTAAATAAAATGGCAAATGATACGGCAAGACCGTGGATAAGCAAGATTAATGTTTTTCGTTGATTAGAAATATAGAAAAGTGTACAGTCATCAAGTATATTTATAATTTAATAAAAGTATTAGAAGCGCTTATTAATTAATTTTACAAAAAAAAACGAGAATAAAAATGTCTAATTTGATTTCTAGAGACAATCAAAAATATATTCAAGAAATGAGATTCCAATACATTAATTAAATTAATATCCTGAATATTGTCATTGTATTTATTTAACAATATAAAATGAGCCTTAAAAGCAAATACTTAGGTATAACATTTAAAAGGTAACACACAGTATCGTTCAATGACTACATTCAACTACGGGCTTATTCTAAGACAGATATGTAAAAGGACAACATCGAAACGTATGAAAAACACTTAGATTGAAAGAATCCTCAGCATTTTGTATTACCTACTGAGGTACAGTAACACAAAGATTATTTCCAACTGACATTGCGCAGAAATCATTCTACGTAAATAGTCGTAGACTTAGGAAATATTCTTCAAGAAACTATGTATCAGTTTATTACCTTATCATATTCTACTTTTGTGTTTCCTTCGCAGTGAAAAAATACTTTTTAATTAATTAATTATTAATTCCTCCACATTTTGAAGTGGCTAACTACTACCTGCTTCCAATGATACAAGAGCTAAACAAGTGAATTCAAACAAACTACAGTAAATAGATAGAATTTAAAGTGCGACTAGTGAAAATAAGGCTTAAGCAAGATTTTAAAATACCCTAGAGAGTCCACACCAAACATTTCCAACTTTGTTACCTTTTTAAAAGTTACGAAAAATTGGACTGAGTTTATTATTGTATATTTGTACGATAGATTCAACGATAAGTTGATCAAAAGTTTCAGTTTGTCGGCGTGGACAGTGCGGACGAAACCACCGACAAGTAGCGTCAGCCAATGACGTGGTAATTCCATTGAAAAGACTTAGAGTAGAAAAATCTAATCTCCATTTATGAAGATAACGATATTGTTGAAAGTGATCCCATAGTCGAAGATTCATGCCCCTTTTTTGGCGTATCACCCGAAGAAAGGACGCATTTACCTACTTACAAAGCTTATTACGCTTATTTCAGTAAACGCTTGGATAGATACCTCAAAAAAGACGCTACCTTTCATGCAAACGCTGCCTCCAAGACAGATACAAATCTACAATCCCCCGGAATTGAGATGGTACACACAGCTTTGGTAATGGTAGGACGGCACAGATGTTTGCAGCTGGCTGGATTATAGGAGGCCCCGATCTAGTTCCTTCCGAAGCATCCTGGTGAGCTTGAGGACATCCTCGTCGACTTGTCCAGCGAAGAGAGAGTCGAGGAGGTCACCTCGCGACACCAGGTTGAATACACCCGCGAGGCGCGACACCGATTTGTCTGATAGGTGTCGCTCTACCACTGACCTGGAGATTACAAGAAAACGTTTGCAATAAAAGGCGGCAATTTAAAAATCAAAAAGTCATAGAGAAAATTTTCGAAACGAAAAATTTGAAACTCTTAAAAATAGAATTGAAAAAACAAGCCTAAACTTAATGATAGATGGTTCACTTACTTGAGTGACTGATGCGACTCCCTAAGCGCATCCTGTAAGAATCCTCTATCATACGAGAATTCTACTTCACAGAACGACACCACGGCCATCAGCACCGTCTGAAAATACAAAGAATAAAATTGTAGATAAAATGCGTACCTATAATATAGCTGTATGTATATAACAGAAGGCCCCGAGACTGCCCTTGTTATTGTCAGTGTCAGAGACAAACAACATGTTATTGTTTACGATATACACGTTTGTTGTTAGAGTTACTTGTATAATGTATTGTTACCTTTGCGTTCGATTTGGTTCACGATCACGACGCAAAATGTCCTCAAAACTGTATGTCACTCTATCAAATCTTATGGATATTAAGTGTAAATAGATCGAAATATTCGAAAATTTGGTTAGGCGCAGTTTATACCAAAGTGGCGTGGCGGTGGCGGGAGGCGGAAAAGTCTTGTGAAGAAAACTCTTTAAAAGTATTAGGAATAGAGTCGTATTTGTCGTAATTACGTCCGCGCTACCTGAAGGCAAATGTCACCCGCCTCCGCAACTTCACTTCAATATAAACCGCGCCTCCGCCACTGGCCACTTTTGTATAAATCGCACATTAATGGTTTACTAATACTCACATGGAACTTAGACCGGAAGGCAGCGAGCGCGCGTTCGTCAGCCGCCGACAGCTGTCCGTGTCGCCGCAGCACTCCAAGTTTCACCGCCGCCTTTATCACGTGCTTCACCAACTTCTCCGCTTCTCGCTTCTCCACGCGTTCCCTTAGGACGGTTAGGAACTGAAAATGGAAGGACGTGGTTCGTGAGTATAAAGATTTAAGATCAGTCTGTCTCTAGCAGTATGCCACTTTACCAAATCTTTTAGATCAACATTATTTCAGCCTATACCTGCTCACTGCTGAGCATAGGCCTCTCCAATGATTTGCCAGCGCGACCGGTTCATTGCCTCTCCAAGATCAGTCTGTTCCTAACAGAATTCCATCTCGCATGTACGCGATAACATAATGCGTTGCGTACGGGGACTAGTCTGACTCTAGCGTGATGTTCCTCATGCTTATGTACGTAGGTTTAGAGATATTCGAAAAACTGGTTCAAAATTCAATACCTGATCAAGCAGCTTAGCGGCATGTTCATCTAGAACAAGCGCGCGCGCACTTGCGGCGCCACCAACACGAGAGAGAAACTTCTTCTGCGCGCGCAGTGAGATGTCGCGGGCACACCACGCCCCGCCCTCCATTGCTATAACAATAATAAATGATAATTTATTATTAATTGCATCGCACAACAGTATAACACATAAATACGAATATGAGAAAACTATTGTGATACTCAACAAGTAGTGTATACAGACAGATGAGGATTATGAATTAACTTTGTGTAACCCTTTAGTTATTAAGTAGAGAATTCAGAGTACCTACAACTATGTTTAGACTTTGAGTCACACTCAAATGTGGTTTGTGGGAGGGTCATACACATCATCATTGACACCATCTTCGGGTTCCTATAGCTAATATTTTTTAAATGGCAGAGTGCATTATTCAAAATTGAAATAAGGGAGAATGAGAAGTTTTTACAGCAGTATAAAAGATTAAACATAAACAAGAACAAAAAGGCGCTTAAAAGAGATGAAACGTTTAAAGAATTGCACCAACTGATTTTTGCAAAAAAACGGATCCATAAATCTGTTTGCCATGCGACGCGAGAAATCGCGTAATTGTAGCCACGACTGAAATCAAACGGAACGGCGAATGACGCTCCAATAAATAACACTATATATCATTAGTTTAATTGTTAGTTATTCTTTAAGATAAATCAATGTAAAGTGGTGAATAGATTTATCGTTTCTATAGATAATTAATTAGCGATAGTAAGTTATGTTACTTCAAAGTTGCACGTTAGAAGACTTATGGGTTGTAAGTTTGGTGTAGACGTTTACTGAAGTAGAGATTTAAAGTGGTTTATGTCATTTGATTGACTAGTAAGATATTATTATTTTGTAAGAGGTTATGGATAGACAGATGAACGTATAGTAAATATTCGTGGTCTACATTTCTACATAACTTTAAAGATTTTAATATATATATTTTTTTATTAGCCTATGTCGTCCCACTGCTGGGCAAAAGCCTCTTCCATGCCTTTCCACAGATTTCTGTTGGTGGCGGCCTCTCACCAATCTTCCTTGTATGTGTTCGGTCGTCACGCCATCGTTTTTAAAAACTTTTTCATAACCAAGTTATTCCTTATTTACTACCGCATAAGGAAACTATCAGACCGCAACCTAAATATTGTAGAAACATTGCAACAGTATTAAAACATAGCGAACGTGTACGGTCAGCATCATAAGTCGATAAACACATTTAGATTTTCAAAAATAAAATACACCATTATTAGACGAAAATCGCTTAGCAAAAAATACTCCAGAGTTAAATGAACATCCAGTAAAGTTTAAAATAAGTAAGGTTTTATGTGTAATAATGGTGTATATTACTTTTGAAAATCTGAATGTGTTAATCGACTTATGATGCTCACTGTACCGAGTCACATTATACGATGATATTGTCCTAGTTGCACTTACTCCGATTCAATTGACGTACAATTGCCTATTGTGAACGATGATGCTATACTAAATGCATGCTATAAATAATATCTGTATAAATGCATTACTAGTGTATATTCTGTAGCTACGATCGGAACCTTATGAGCATAGTAATAGAGCTTCATACCACATCAAGCTTAGGTATAGCGATCGCGTTTGGCAAATGGGGCGGTTTGATATACATGGTTGATGATTGGGCCGAATGGGTAGGCCTATATCTAATGCTAAACCGCTAAAGGCAAAAGAGTATGTATGTATTTTCAGAATTACCGCAGATGAGTTGACGCTGTAAATATGATTTACCGATAATAAATATGATATACCTATAACAAACGAACAATACTTGCATCGAAGATTCTGGCTTAGGCATGATTTCTAAGCTACTTAGGTTGGCACGTCCATAATAGAATGTTGATGACCGAAAATCAGTTTCGAAGATAAATTACTTTCAATTTAAAGCAAGAGGTTTTCAGCAGTCTTTTGTTTTAAAATTACACGCATTAATTAATGACAATGAAGATATTGAAACTAATTGTAGTATTTGTCAGACGTTCAATGGCTGTCAATTAATATTTGCCACAAGTTTACCACATGAGGAAACAATGGACGGCTATTTATAATGTAGCGATATGATTTAGGTATATGACCTCGGTGTACATATTTATTACTTAGTATGTAGGTACTCTGTTTATACTAAGGTATGCTGAAAAAGCCATTATTTAAATGGATACCTACTCGTATACCTCCAGTTTTAGAAAAGAACATGAAAGTAAACGCTTCATTAAATATAGCAGCCTTTATTGACAATAATAAGAACTTTGAAAACTATTGTATCACAAAAATGAAACATATCAATTGACATCTTATTCGATTGACAGCTATATACGCACCAAATATCGAAAACTTTTTGACAATATTTCTTTTAGTGACGTTAACAGGGGTCCAGTTAACGCTGTTAGTCTTCAAGTTACAATTTAAAAGGAAATACGACCTTTTATCTATGCTATTCAAATTCAAATTGACTCTTCACTTGTTATTTGACCAAAAATATTTCGAATCTTTTGAGGACAAAGCTATTTTAGTTTTACTCTATTATTATTTAGTTTATTGTAAAAAGACAGTTTACAGATAATAACAGTTTCTACATTATCTGTTAATGTTTATGTAGTTGGCTGTCGATGTTGTTACTAATTGAAATACGTAAAATGAAAATGTATGGTACAACTGACTGATTGAATGCACTCGTAAAACTTAAGCCAAATAATAATTACAAGAAGTTCCTTAGTATAAACTAATTTCATTCAAATCTCTATAGATCCCTGTTAAAAATCAAGTCATCGTAATCTGAAAATCTGACAGTTTCCAACACCATAAACCGTCATTATGCAGAATGACTGGACAATAAAGTGAAGCTGATGGATGGACTAGCTCACCTGAATTTACCCCATTATACCCCTATATTTACCCCCATTTACCCCACACCTTACCCTTTAACCTTGGGGTTGAACTCGACAGAGGCCATGTTTAATCGATAGGTAAACTTTAGCCAAAGTCTCACCTCTTAAGAACATTCGGTCTTGAAACTTTCCAATTTATTTCTTTCTGGTTTCAAGGAGTTGAGGTTGTTCGCGGTTCAACTGGTTTGTTGATTGGATTTCTAATGTTACTTTAGTATTTTAGGAATTGGTTTTATTTAGTTGGCTAGTTTTATAGGTATAGAAGTAAAGAAAAAGAGGAGGTACGTATCTTTCCTAATATTTCCAGCATGAAACAGTCTTTAAATAAAAGATTTGTGAGTCTTTTTAGTCATTTTACTGATGAGTAATTGAAATACTTCCGAGGTTTTTTATTTGTTTCGGAAAAATTGCACAAACTACGCTAGGCGATTGATAGGGTTTCAAATTAAGCATCAAATTGCCGAGGTAAAAACCCTAACAACGTTATTATAAAAATATAGTTCTAGAACTCATTAAGGTCACACCATTAGTTTTAGAACTGTATTTACACCTCGTTTTGTAATAACGGGATAAAGGTTGAAGTACACTAAAACATTTCCGTTGCCAGTAAGAGTTCAAAACAAAACAAAGATTATCCTTTGGGAAAACGACTTGCATATCCTGTATTAAACATACCGTTTTCCAATTTCAGTCACGTAATAAAATAAAATGTCAGAACTTGAGTATAATCAAATGGAATAAAGCAAATAAGCGCGTGGATACAAGTCTTCTAGGTAATGTTGCAATATGCCGGCGAGTGCCTTTCACAATTAAGTAGCTTCAGACAAGCGGTTAAGGAAATTGAAATAAGCTGCCGTTGGGATATAAAAACTCTTTGGAATGTATTTGCTTTTTTTAATTTTTTTCTTGGGATGTTAATTTGCATTTCGCAGCTATTTTCGTTTGTACACCCAATTTTTAGAATTTAATCAAGGTTTTATCGAAATTCGACTGAAATAAAGTAGGGTATGTTAAATTAGCAGTCCAGTACAAAGTTTTTTTTGTTGAGGAATTTGGAAAAGACCTTTAGTATTCTTAACAAATTATTAGTTTAAGTAATAAAATCATATACCTATATAAAGCTGACCTTGAAACTTGTTCACATCCAAAATAAATAATAACTTCTCTAGAAAGTTCCATACGAAATCGATACTTTTCATGGCACGTGTAAAGTAAGGAATTCCATTAATTTTTCAGTCTTAAATGAAATACTTACTTACTATCAAGACCAATTATGAAACAATTGGACTAATAATACAGGTTTAGTTTTCAACATCTATTTATAAATTTCTACAATTTTCTACGTAAGTTTAAGGTATTACAAGGTCGAGGTGAAAGTTCAGGGGTGAACTCTATGAGGAGTTTAAGTACATATTTGTAAAGTATTGATTTCAGGCACATTTTAGTACCTACCTACATTACGATTATGATAGAAATGAAACTTCAGTGAAATCATTGATGCTGTGGATATTAACCTCTCACATCCCTCTGACCCATTATAAACCCAGATACATTAGATTTTCTATTGTTCTTTTTTTCTGGGATGTGAAAGATTAATTGGAACTAATAATATGATCGGAAATACGTCGTCAGTCGTCGTTATAGATGAATCTTTAAAGTATTTTTTTAAATTAATCAAAACAATAGCAGCTGTCAAAGACATTTTACTTAAAAGCTTAACCAACAATAAATTAAAAAAAACTACAGGGCATAGACAAACACCTACAACTACAAAGCCTTTCTAAAACTCGAAAACAATTCATAAAAGCCGTTCTACTAAAAGGTGATTCAAATAAAAGTGACCCGAGAGTCGTACAGTAGAAAAACAAACGACCATCAACAACATGGCTGACACGAGAGACAGACCAAGGCTTCTGTTTGTTATGGCCCATGTACAAGCACGTAAATGAAAGTAACTACTTGGATAAACGTAGTCCAGTCAGTAAACGTTGTTTGAAAAATGCAAAAAAAGTTCGTAATAATTTCGTGTTTATAAAAGACCTTAATCTGCAGTATTAAGAAAATTTGTTTTAATCTTAAGTCATATTTGGATGCTGTAATCTGTCGAAAAATGAAAGAATTTTTATAAATAAGTTCGTAATAATTTCGTGTTTATAAAAGACCTTAACCTGCAATAGATATACAGGAATTTGTTTGCATATCTACGTAAGTTATATTTATATTCTGTAACCTGTGGTAAAATTCATTCTATTTCTTTTTAAACTTCTTTCAAGACATTTGAAAAAGGAGTTCCTAATTCAAAAATTAAACCGTGAAAAAAATATCCATTTTAGATCCAATGTTCTCCTATTTTATTCGTGCACATTTCTCGTAATGTTCCCCGCCTGTAGTACCTAGGTAGGTACTACCGCGCTAATGGAAACATCAGTCGATCTCACACTGAAGTACAGAACAGACGGCGTGGCGACATTGCCATATATTAGTTTATGTAGAGACGACTTTTACTCAATGTAATTAGAAAATAAACGGCTAGGGTGGTTTTCATTTGTTTGTTTTTTTTTGGTTGGTTGTTGAATGAATAAACGGATGTGTATGTATATGTGTGTGTGCGTGCGTGTTTAGAGATTGCATGTGTGTGTAATAAATAAATGTATCATTGAATATACGATGCCTATCGATTACTTACTAAAATAAAATGATTCGTTATTATTTATTTGTAGCTACACCTACTATTTAAATGATCATTACGAATACAACTTTGTATTTAGGTCAGATGCTAAAAGATTTGAACGCCTCGTAAAAGATACCTATTTAAATCTTACTGACGATCGAAATACAAATTCAAATAGACAGAATAAAACTTGAACGAAGTTGCTAAGTGTCCCTTACTTCTTTAATCACCTTTGTCGTACTAATTATCTGTTTCCCAAAGACCTTAAACTTTTCGTTTTATTCATCAAATATTCCATCAGGCGTTTTTGCTTTTGCGTCTTCTTTTTCCTTTTATTTCTTGTTTTTTTCGACCGACAACACCGATTAATCTCGGGGACGAATTTGTTTTGCAAGAGCAGTATTTTATTCTGGAAAATTCCTCGTAAAGACCACTCGAAACTGTACAAAGGTTGAATTTATTGACGGCATCCGTTTGAGATCTAAAAAAATCACTTGAATCTCAAGAAGTGTTTGCATACTCAAACGTTAAAACGCACAAAAGATTTCGTCTTCTATTTTTAAAATTAAGACGCCAACGGACAGTATTTTTAAAATAAAATTAATATGCTATCTAAATAACTTCATTTCACCAAATGTGAGACAATCCAAATAGGCAAAAAATACCGTAGCTTTAGAACCGTCTCTTCTGCAACATATCTAGCATATTAAGGTAGGTACACATCGGCGTTAACAAACACAAGCAAGTGTAAACAAGGAGATGTACACACCTGTGCCTGACGTTTATGGCCGGCCACTTTACGACTGGAGCACTGAAGGCTAATTCCATTCGCCTAGACTAGTAAGGGTTGCTAGTCAGCCCTTTTTCTTGAGAACCCGTGAAGATTTAAAGGGTTTTCTTGTATTTCTATACTATGTTTATACGATTGAATTGTGTGGTTCTTTTTTAGACGTGAAAAGAAAAGAAAAAAGGTTGTGTTATTATAAACCATAATAATCGTGTTCACTAAACAGTACTTACCCTCCCCACATGAAGCAACACTATTTTTGCCATTTTTGAAACAAAAGACATTTGAAGACATGTTGTAGACATATCTTCTAACTGGCTACATAATAATGTTTTTCGCAGCACTTAGTTTAGCTACATTCCTCGTAGTTAAAAGAAACTAAACTTTATTTTTAATTTAACTAGACAGGTATTTATATTCTCAAAGGATGAAAACATAAAATTATCTAGTTTAAAAATTCCTTGTAAGAATTCCAAAGTAATAAATAACTCCCAAGTCAGAAGTAGTCGTCGAAAAAAGCGACTTCCCTGAAGTGGGTAATTTTGAACAAATACCTTTTGTTTCAAGGACTTTCCTTCAATAACTTAATTTTATTGCTGGAATTTTTACTTTTTATTCGAGTGAGTATAGACCCGAAAGTAATCTCAATGAAACAGTAAGCTCTACTTTAAAAGTTTTATAAATTTTTTCTTCGCTTTCCCTATAGACGTAAATTCAGAAGAAAAGTGTAATATTATCTTCTTTTTACAGCCAGTATCAGATAGAGGTAAATAAGAAAAAAAAGGTGTAATTAATTACAATAATAGGTATGTTATGATACAAAAACGATAAACAATGTTACGTTTATACTCATTATTATAAAGTTTTATGTTAACAACATTATTAAACTGTCATTACACATATGACTGTTAAGCTATCTACACACCAAAGCCGCTGGCATGCCGCCGGGCTTGGCTGGCGGCTTTACGTCATACGAATGACAGCTGTCAAAAAAGCCGGCGGCTTTGTTGTGTAGATGTCATTAGACATTAGAAAATGATAGATCTATAATGAAGTATTAAATAAAATTTATGTTTCGCTTAGAATCGTAAGGCGTTTTTTCTGGTTTCTGGCGAATAATTAGCAATCTGTCGATGACTCAACAAAATGTATGAAAAGAATCCATTGACCCGTTTATTTTCTTAAACTCGAACTGGACTTGACCTGAATACTCCTTTTAAACCTAGTCTCGTTTAATATTACCAGCAACAAAGGAAGACGTTTAATTATATCTTCATTATTAATGCTTATTTATTTTATGGTTAATTTGGAAGTGAATTCAAGGAATAACCACACAATTGTTCAAGTGCAACTATGAATGAAAGATAATTTGACTTTGACTTTGATAATTTCTTTTTGAATAACCCAATTATTTTGATTAGATTATCATAGTAAAATTAATAATAAAACTTGAGTAAAACTACTTTGAACCGTATACCATACCGTATGTAAAGTTTCAAATTCAACCATTCTTGCTTGAGGGTCTCGAAACGAGAAAAAAGTTTTTACTTTTGTTAGAACTTCCACTTTCTAGTCTATGTTTCAACCAGTACCTTACTCCCAACGACTAGCTCCCTTCCTTACAGAAGTAAATCTGGGGGCACGGTAGTGCCCCCGGCCAAAGTCGAGCGCAAAGCAAACACTGCCGTAACTGCCGTACCACCTTTACAGGAACCATTTCGGCGGATTTTCAGGCCCCTATTTGAGAACCTCTGGATAAAAACCAGAACTCAGAAATATTTGCCATCTAACAAGCTATAATCACATACTTAAAATCCAAAATTTCATGTTTGTAGGTCAATTAGTTCCGAAGTTAAGCGAAAGCAAAGTTTCGCATTTTCGACACTCACTGACTCACTGACTCACTCATGATCATCAAAATAGAACTAGTACTTCCCATGGAGTCAGAGAGCTGAAATTTGGTACAGAGTTAGAGTTTAATAGCCACATAAAGGGAAAACTATCAAAACTAGGATAATCGAAGATCTGGAGTACCTGGTGAACCTCATTAGAAAACACAAGAGCCCAACCAAACTGTTAGAGATCGACATAATATACCACCTTTACAAAAAATATTTCATTTGGTGGACCGCTTCTTATGATGTCAAAAAATCTGGCCAAGTGCGAGTCGGACTCACGTGCAAAGGGTTCTGTACCAAAAAAGTCACATTTGTTGTACGGGAGCGCCCCTTAAGTATTATTATTATAATATTTTTAGTGCTTATTGTTAAAACAACAACGGTAATAAATATATCATTTGTAAAAAATTTAAAGCCCTAGCTATAACGGTTCATGAGATACAACCGGGTGACAGACGGATAGCTGAACTTTAGTAATAGGATTCCGCTGTCACCTTATAGTACCCTAAAATACTGGTATCTCAATATGCCTATGTGCCAGAGGCGTGCCTAGAGCGTAAGGACAGGGCAAGCCAGAGATACTAAAATGAACTTTTTTGCTCAATTTTGTAACCGATCGTAAAAAAAGTGTTGTCGTACCTACCTGAAAACGGAACTCGTTTTCAAATTATTATTTATTACTTTAGCACTCTGTTCTTTGTAGGCGGTTTGGCTGGGTCGTTTCGGCCACATTTGAAACCAGGTTGTGAAACCAGTGTAATACGAGTACGATGAAAAAGCACACGAGAAGTATACTAACACTGTCATTGACAAAAGCAGTTTGTTTGATTGAGTGGATAAATAGATAAGCTCACTTCTACTATAGTTTTAAATGCACGAAAATTACTAAAAAAGAAGGCGCGTGAAAACTTAACCACCTATCTTTCTGTACAAAAGATTTAATTACGTCATCATAAAAAGTTGGTGACTTAAATCCGGGGTTGGCTTTTCCGAAACGATGAACTGCTTCTTTTCATAAAAAGTCAATGAATTATCTTTGCCGTCGTTGATCAAAATTATTAACACATTTCAAACCTTCACAAGGCACTATATCAGCGCTCATTTTCGTAACGAAAGTCAATTCATTATAATAAAAAAACCTTTTTAAAAACAAGCTTTTATTATTTGTTTATAAAATGAACTAAAAAGTTAAAAATAAATTAACTCTAAAAAGAAATATAACACTTTGTAACTTGATTGTAACCTTTAACGACAAATAAGCGTCTTCGTCTAGGACAAAATAATTCCATATTGTACAAATTTATTTAATTTTAACACTAAAACTTTTCACCATACATAATTATTCAATCTCGTCCCCCCTCTTTATCATAGTCCCCATTTATAAATGAAAGCGTGTTACATTGTGATAGCCTGAGGAAAATGTTGTGATGTATTAATTAAATACAACTTATATGTTGTATTTAACAAATTAAAAAGAAAAATGTTGTGTTGTATTAATTAAATACTCATTTTCCTCAAGCTATCACAATGTAACACGCTTTCATTTATAAATGGGGACTATGATAAAGAGGGGGGACGAGATTGAATAATTATGTATGGTGAAAAGTTTTAGTGTTAAAATTAAATAAATTTGTACAATATGGAATTATTTTGTCCTAGACGAAGACGCTTATTTGTCGTTAAAGGTTACAATCAAGTTACAAAGTGTTATATTTCTTTTTAGAGTTAATTTATTTTTAACTTTTTAGTTCATTTTATAAACAAATAATAAAAGCTTGTTTTTAAAAAGGTTTTTTTTTCTTTAATTTTATTTTTAACTTTTTAGTACCTCTATTTTTAATTCGAGATTTACTACGACGTAGTTCGCAGCGCGTAGCAGCGTTATTCCGTTATGAAGTCCGTAGTTGAGGTTGCGTCGTTTAATTACGGAGTTCCTATGGCCACCTTCCGGCTCCAAAATCAGACCCTGGTTACCATATAGTATCAAAGTACTCGTCAAGACTAATCCAATGAGCCCAAACTAGATGGGGTTGCGTCGTTTAAGTACGGAGTTCCTATTTCTACCTTCCGGCTCCATCATCAGACCCTGGTTACCATATAGTATCAAAGTACTCTACAAGAGTAATCCAATGAGCCCAAACTCGATAGGGTTGCATCGTTTAATTACGGAGTTCCTATGGCCACCTTCCAGTTTCATCATCAGACCCTGGTTACCACATAGTATCAAAGTACTCGTCAAGACTAATCCAATGAGCCCAAACTCGATAGGGTTGCATCGTTTAATTACGGAGTTCCTATGGCCACCTTCCAGTTCCATCATCAGACCCTGGTTACCATATAGTATCAAAGTACTCGTCAAGACTAATCCAATGAGCCCAAACTCGATAGGGTTGCATCGTTTAATTACGGAGTTCCTATGGCCACCTTCCAGTTCCATCATCAGACCCTGGTTACCATATAGTATCAAAGTACTCGTCAAGACTAATCCAATGAGCCCAAACTCGATAGGGTTGCATCGTTTAATTACGGAGTTCCTATGGCCACCTTCCGGCTCCATCATCAGACCCTGGTTACCATATAGTATCAAAGTACTCGTCAAGACTAATCCAATGAGCCCAAACTCGATAGGGTTGCATCGTTTAATTACGGAGTTCCTATGGCCACCTTCCAGTTCCATCATCAGACCCTGGTTACCATATAGTATCAAAGTACTCGTCAAGACTAATCCAATGAGCCCAAACTCGATAGGGTTGCATCGTTTAATTACGGAGTTCCTATGGCCACCTTCCGGCTCCATCATCAGACCCTGGTTACCATATAGTATCAAAGTACTTGTCAAGACGAATCTAATGAGCCCAAACTCGATAGGGTTGCATCATTTAATTACGGAGTTCCTATGGCCACCTTCCAGCTCCATCATCAGATCAGCTCCATGTTACCATAATATTGCATTGTCACGCGATATACATAATCATGCAAAATTTCAGCTCAATCGGAAACCGGGAAGTGGATCAAATTTAAGTTGCAAGATTTGATTACAGAACGACAGACAACGGGACAGGTGAAAGTAAATAAAAGCTTGTAAAAACTATAAAACGAGCAAAACTTTTCATACACACAAAAAAAAACAACAACAAAGACCGACCGGCCGGCCACCGATAAACTTGAAGTTGGTCTCGTTCCGTGACGCAAAGTAGCGCCGCACACCACAACGCGTTCTGATTGGGTAAATTCGTCTCGCAGATAACTATCCTCATAGGCAAACTCAGCTCAGCTTAAGTTTTCATACAAATTAATGTGATTAGCCGCACAAATTACGATGGCTTTTAGGTAATTTCTCATACATTACAGTAGTACAACAGTAAGCATAAAAAGGCAATGTATGCGAGCGAAACAGAATATAGACGTAATCGTAAAGGTACAAGTTGGTAGTCGACTATACACAGCACCAGCAGACGACGTGTCGCAACGACACTACTGTTTTCGATGTATTTCTATGCAATTCCCTCCGTAGTTAGCGACATGAAGGTAGCGACGCGTCGTTGAGCGGCAGACGACAGTGTCGGCCGACCACAGATCAGTCGTGCCACTGACGCTGCTGGCGCCGGAGCAACGAAACGTCGAGCGTGTTACTTTTCAAAATGGATTTCTCTTTCGAAATCATGACTACAGCGACAGAACACAACGACGTGTCGTGACGACATGAAGCGACGACACGTCGTCTGCTGGTGCTGTGTGCAGTCGACTACCAACTTGTACTTTAATCCGTTAGGTTTTACTTGGTGGTATGTTCATAGATGCGCGCCTTTTTGGCGTGGAGTTTTAAATATAAAATCTTTGAGTATTTTATAACAGTAAATTGGGAAATGAATTTGTATTATGTGATATGATATTTTTGTAAGGCAAACCCGGCTTTTGGCTTGTACGGACGTACTGCCACTGCTTACGTCTCTCTACAAAAAGAAGTGAAATCCCACCAAAAACATTCTGTAAGAACAGGCCAAATGTCGAAGAAGCTGCTTGTTCATCTCTTAAAAGTAATGAAATCTAAACAAAGTCGTGCCAAGTCTAAGGATCCTTACTGCGATTACTTTTTATTATAGTGAATGTTGTGTGACTTGGCCGTACCAATACCAGTATGGTTGTTACAAGAATTACATATAGGTAAACAAAATGTAGGTAGGTGTCCATTAACGTATAAACATTCTTTCTTTTCATTTGTTCCGGTGATCGCTGAAGCTTGCTGAATACACTTGAAGTCAACATTTATGAGGTGCACCCCATGAAGTACGGCCAAGCACACAACATTAACTATAATAAAAAGTAATCGCAGTAAGGATCCTTAGACTTGGCACGACTTTGTTTAGATTTCATTACTTTTAAGAGATGAACAAGCAGCTTCTTCGACATTTGGCCTGTTCTTACAGAATGTTTTTGGTGGGATGTAGCTTACAACTTACAACAATAGTAACGTAGGTAACGTACAAAAGTAAGGAAGGGAGGTAGTCGTTGGGAGTTAGGAACTGGTTGAAACCTAGACTTGAAACACTACTCACCTTACCTTAGTTGTAAGTTGTAAGCTACATTACCGTGAAGTGGTTTGTGAGGATTTACTCCTTCCTTAAGCTACAAACAGTAGTGTAATAGGTACCTTTCTACCAGAGATGTGCTATGCTACGTTGCTATGGATGTGTTTGATATCCACCAACTTAAATCCCACCAAAAACATTCTGTAAGAACAGGCCAAATGTCGAAGAAGCTGCTTGTTCATCTCTTAAAAGTAATGAAATCTAAACAAAGTCGTGCCAAGTCTAAGGATCCTTACTGCGATTACTTTTTATTATAGTTAATGTTGTGTGCTTGGCCGTACTTCATGGGGTGCACCTCATAAATGTTGACTTCAAGTGTATTCAGCAAGCTTCAGCGATCACCGGAACAAATGAAAAGAAAGAATGTTTATACGTTAATGGACACCTACCTACATTTTGTTTACCTATATGTAATTCTTGTAACAACCATACTGGTATTGGTACGGCCAAGTCACACAACATTCACTATAATAAAAAGTAATCGCAGTAAGGATCCTTAGACTTGGCACGACTTTGTTTAGATTTCATTACTTTTAAGAGATGAACAAGCAGCTTCTTCGACATTTGGCCTGTTCTTACAGAATGTTTTTGGTGGGATTTCACTTCTTTTTGTAGAGAGACGTAAGCAGTGGCAGTACGTCCGTACAAGCCAAAAGCCGGGTTTGCCTTACAAAAATATCATATCACATAATACAAATTCATTTCCCAATTTACTGTTATAAAATACTCAAAGATTTTATATTTAAAACTCCACGCCAAAAAGGCGCGCATCTATGAACATACCACCAAGTAAAACCTAACGGATTAAAGTACAAGTTGGTAGTCGACTGCACACAGCACCAGCAGACGACGTGTCGTCGCTTCATGTCGTCACGACACGTCGTTGTGTTCTGTCGCTGTAGTCATGATTTCGAAAGAGAAATCCATTTTGAAAAGTAACACGCTCGACGTTTCGTTGCTCCGGCGCCAGCAGCGTCAGTGGCACGACTGATCTGTGGTCGGCCGACACTGTCGTCTGCCGCTCAACGACGCGTCGCTACCTTCATGTCGCTAACTACGGAGGGAATTGCATAGAAATACATCGAAAACAGTAGTGTCGTTGCGACACGTCGTCTGCTGGTGCTGTGTATAGTCGACTACCAACTTGTACCTTTACGATTACGTCTATATTCTGTTTCGCTCGCATACATTGCCTTTTTATGCTTACTGTTGTACTACTGTAATGTATGAGAAATTACCTAAAAGCCATCGTAATTTGTGCGGCTAATCACATTAATTTGTATGAAAACTTAAGCTGAGTTTGCCTATGAGGATAGTTATCTGCGAGACGAATTTACCCAATCAGAACGCGTTGTGGTGTGCGGCGCTACTTTGCGTCACGGAACGAGACCAACTTCAAGTTTATCGGTGGCCGGCCGGTCGGTCTTTGTTGTTGTTTTTTTTTGTGTGTATGAAAAGTTTTGCTCGTTTTATAGTTTTATTGTAATGAATTGACTTTCGTTACGAAAATGAGCGCTGATATAGTGCCTTGTGAAGGTTTGAAATGTGTTAATAATTTTGATCAACGACGGCAAAGATAATTCATTGACTTTTTATGAAAAGAAGCAGTTCATCGTTTCGGAAAAGCCAACCCCGGATTTAAGTCACCAACTTTTTATGATGACGTAATTAAATCTTTTGTACAGAAAGATAGGCGGTTAAGTTTTCACGCGCCTTCTTTTTTAGTAATTTTCGTGCATTTAAAACTATAGTAGAAGTGAGCTTATCTATTTATCCACTCAATCAAACAAACTGCTTTTGTCAATGACAGTGTTAGTATACTTCTCGTGTGCTTTTTCATCGTACTCGTATTACACTGGTTTCACAACCTGGTTTCAAATGTGGCCGAAACGACCCAGCCAAACCGCCTACAAAGAACAGAGTGCTAAAGTAATAAATAATAATTTGAAAACGAGTTCCGTTTTCAGGTAGGTACGACAACACTTTTTTTACGATCGGTTACAAAATTGAGCAAAAAAGTTCATTTTAGTATCTCTGGCTTGCCCTGTCCTTACGCTCTAGGCACGCCTCTGGCACATAGGCATATTGAGATACCAGTATTTTAGGGTACTATAAGGTGACAGCGGAATCCTATTACTAAAGTTCAGCTATCCGTCTGTCACCCGGTTGTATCTCATGAACCGTTATAGCTAGGGCTTTAAATTTTTTACAAATGATATATTTATTACCGTTGTTGTTTTAACAATAAGCACTAAAAATATTATAATAATAATACTTAAGGGGCGCTCCCGTACAACAAATGTGACTTTTTTGGTACAGAACCCTTTGCACGTGAGTCCGACTCGCACTTGGCCAGATTTTTTGACATCATAAGAAGCGGTCCACCAAATGAAATATTTTTTGTAAAGGTGGTATATGTCGATCTCTAACAGTTTGGTTGGGCTCTTGTGTTTTCTAATGAGGTTCACCAGGTACTCCAGATCTTCGATTATCCTAGTTTTGATAGTTTTCCCTTTATGTGGCTATTAAACTCTAACTCTGTACCAAATTTCAGCTCTCTGACTCCATGGGAAGTACTAGTTCTATTTCGATGATCATGAGTGAGTCAGTGAGTCAGTGAGTGTCGAAAATGCGAAACTTTGCTTTCGCTTAACTTCGGAACTAATTGACCTACAAACATGAAATTTTGGATTTTAAGTATGTGATTATAGCTTGTTAGATGGCAAATATTTCTGAGTTCTGGTTTTTATCCAGAGGTTCTCAAATAGGGGCCTGAAAATCCGCCGAAATGGTTCCTGTAAAGGTGGTACGGCAGTTACGGCAGTGTTTGCTTTGCGCTCGACTTTGGCCGGGGGCACTACCGTGCCCCCAGATAATTGTTTGTTTGATATTCATTGAATATGAGGGCACCCTGACAACTGTGTATGTTTACGTAGGGCATGCAGAACCGAGTCCGGTTCCGAGTTTTTGAAACCCGGTTCCAAATCGAGCTCAGAACCGGGTAACCCGGTTCTACCCAGTTCTTTTATAATACCACGGAAAAAATTTACATGCCACGAAATAAAACAAAAGTAACTGTAAACGTACCTGTAAAAGTACCTTGTGTTTTTGTAAGGAGCATATCTACAGACTAGTCCGGTACTTGCAATTTTTTTGACGTCGATTAACGGCAAGTTGGCCTTTGATTTTGACAACAGCGTCTTTGGGTGAAATACTTGCCGTTTGAATAGCTATCGATTGAAATAGGTCGCATGACTGTCGGAGCATATCTACAGACTAGTCCGATAATTGCAATTTTTTTGTCGTCGGTTAACGGCAAGTTGGCCTTCGATTTTGACAACGGCGTCTATGAATGAAATTCTCGCCGTTTGAAAAGCTATCGATTGATATAGGTCGCATGACTGTCGGAGCATATCTACAGACTAGTCCGGTACTTGCAATTTTTTTGACGTCGATTAACGGCAAGTTGGCCTTCGATTTTGACAATGGCGTCTATGGGTGAAATACTCGCCGTTTGAATAGCTATCGATTGATATAGGTCGCATGACTGTCGGAGCATATCTACAGACTAGTCCGATACTTGCAATTTTTTTGTCATCGATTAACGGCAAGTTGGCCTTCGATTTTGACAACGGCGTCTATGGGTGAAATACTCGCCGTTTGAATAGCTATCGATTGATATAGGTCGCACGACTGTCGGAGCATATCTACAGACTAGTCCGATACTTGCAATTTTTTTGTCATCGATTAACGACAAGTTGGCCTTCGATTTTGACAACGGCGTCTATGGGTGAAATACTCGCCGTTTGAATAGCTATCGATTGATATAGGTCGCATGACTGTCTGAGCATATCTACAGACTAGTCCGATACTTGCAATTTTTTTGTCGTCGATTAACGGCAAGTTGGCCTTCGATTTTGACAACGGCGTCTATGGGTGAACTACTCGCCGTTTGAATAGCTATCGATTGATATAGGTCCCATGACTGTCGGAACATGTTTACAAGATTTTTTCATACAAGGTGTGTTTTTCATACTTCAAGTTGGCAAAACATTAGTTTATAGATATTTTTCGACTTTTTCCTCATACTATAAAGAGATCAACGTCTTAAGCTCTATCGTTTGAGATAATAATAACCCTATATAAAATCTTGTACCCAGTACTCCATACACTCCATACTCCATACATACATACGTACTCCATACTCCCAGACCCATGGTCCTTTGTTAAAATAACGCAGCAAAAATAAATAATACTTTACATTTTAATATTTTGGTCGGAACCGGGAGAACCGGGTTTCATATTATTCAGAACCGGTTCTCAAGATCATCAAAAAACCCGGGTTTTCCCGGGTTTTTGAGAACCGGGTAAACCCGGGTGCATGCCCTATGTTTACGTACCTACATTACACGTAAAGAATCATATTTAAAACAGCCATCAGAGTATCGTTCGGTGGTGTTTCATCATGGTATACCAAAAAATGGCAGTTTTAAATATCCGCACATATTCCACCTTATTACAAAACGAGTTTTAAAGATGGTTCGACGTTAGTTCGGCTATAGACAAAACGTCAAACTAATCGATAACAAACTATCTTTAAACTCGTTTTGTAATAAGGGGGATCCTGCCCAATATTGATCAAAACCGAACTCAAAGGATTGCAATTTGCAAAGGCCTACATAATCGAATAATAGCGAACAAAGTGACATAGTTTTGTAACCAACATTGTACGTACCGTACAGTACACCGGCGTTTTTATTTTGGATCCTAGTTATATTTTATTCAGCCGGATCGATGAGATGGTATAGCGTGTCACACGCAACTGTTGGGCCTCAGACGGTACTAGCCTCTTTTAAAACTTACAATAATTTACCTGAACCTTTATATTAATGTCCGCGGATACGTTTAGGTGTCAAGTTAAGTTTTGTGGCAAATACATACCTGAAATAATTTATTTGGAACTCTATGTGTATGAGCGTGGATACGTGTGAGGTGTCGAATTAAGTATTTAGGGTTACACAGTTGGAGACAAAAAATATGTGTTATAGAGATAAGCTTTTTACTTGTCTTCACTTATAACAGACATAAATAAGTTTAAATAATAACAGAACCGCTACGTAATTTCTAGTGCTTACTTTTTACGAGAAAAACCCAGTAATTTGAGTGATTCCCGGATTTATATACCTAGGTTTACGTTAGTAACTATTTAATTATCTGTGCCTAGGTACTTTTTCGTACCTTACAAAACCAAATCAACTCATAATGGTCTTAATTAAGCTTCCTGTATCATTTTCAAAGACCATTTCCTACGGGGATTAAAGATATCTAAATAAACCTCGTTTATAAAGCAAACAGGAATCACAAACAACCCACAATTGGTGTACATTACAGTCCTCAATTGGTCCCATTTCTCAGTACCATCAATTAAGAAAAGATTGCCGCTAATTGGTACGATGAGAGCGGTTATTCACCTCGGCCCTTCAATCTATTGTCACATAAAATCTAAGGCCTGATTTACTCACGAAATTGGGACGAATAAAAATTGGGGTTAAACGCGTAAACGATCGGTTTTTGTTTGTTTTATGAATATGACATAGTTTTGGACAAATTGCGTGTATGTGTGTATAGAAGTTGTGTTGTAGTTGTATAAGTTTTATTGCGTGTATGTGAATAGGTTGGTGGAATCAATATGAATTTTGATGAACCGAATAATAAAACAGTACTTACCTAAGTTTTTGAATAGCCAATTACCTACCATAATTTGAGAAAATACTCGAATACAGATCAAAACATACACCTAGGCAGTAGTAGACAACGCCGCAGAAAGTAGTTAAGTTAAGTAGGTACCTAAAAGCATCTAAAATAAGATATCTAGAGCTTACTAAGATAGACTACGAGTATAAACTCCGTCTATCTAAGATACCTATTATAATAGAAAATCAATAGCGAAGACAAACAAAATAGAAACAGCGTTTCAGTTACGTAACGCGATATGTAAGTAACTTTGAAACTAGAAACTTCTTACTAGTGTTGTCGGATAATCGATTTCAGTTAATCGATTATTAATCGTTTTGTCTTGAGTAGTCTGCAGATATATTTGATATAAAATTTTGTTTCTAAGGTCTATCAAAATTACCACATAATAATATTTGTCGATTTATTAATCGATTAACCATGAATGATAGAAATAATTAAAAACTCGGGTATCAGTGTTACCTATACAGGGTGTCCCAAAAATAGGCCTGCAAACTGACACTGGAGGTAGATGGACTTAAGGTGCATCAAGTAAGCCTAACATGCCCATAGAAAAGTCTTATGAGTATCGAGTTAGACCCGTTTTAGTGATTTTTGAAAAAAGAACCACTTTTTGATGGTTTTTGTATCAGAGAGCGATTAATATTCAATTAATTAAAAAGAAAAGTACGTTAACGGCTTCTTCGATGGTTACTTATGATATGGCAAAAACCATTCGTTGATGATTAAAGTGGAACATCGACAAATTAACTGTCAAAGTTAATTTTAATTCTCTCCCAAAAACAATAGCTCGACTTTGAGCATCTGCCTCGAAAAAAATTTACTCTGAACTTAATGAACAAATGTTTTTAAAAACTGCCTTGTGCTATTCCGAATCCAGAATGGTATAACATGTCTTGCAAAAACAACAAATTCGGGGTATTAGACATCGAAGACTTACCTAAGTCGGATTATTTCAAAAACTTAGAAGTTGAGTTAAGGTGGTTAAATTGACAAAATCGAGTAGTTAAGAGAAGTAATCTAGTAGGGCGTCTGTTTTTCAGCCTGACTAAGTAATAGGGAGTGATAAAGGCAAAAACTAAGTCGCTCTTTGAACCAAAATAGTCTAATGGACCAAAACAGATAGTATTTGAATGGTGCCAGATTAGACATGGGTTTGGTGGAAACAAGTTGTCAAGTTGGATACTTACTTGTTGGTTTGTTAAGTTGTTCAGCGTGGAACGTTATAATTAAGCTCTAAGTAGGATCTCTTAACTAACACCGTGAAGTTAGAGTTAAAGTATAGACGATTTAATCAAAAATTTCGTTGAACAATAGTCATTGCGACTGATTAACTCATAAACAAACGACTGCAAAGTCGTATCGATAATTTTGCAGGTTTTCCAGACGCCATCGGGACAAAATTGTGAGATACATATACGATGGGTGGTCGGGTCGATGAGAATGTTTAAACGGAATCAATAAGTTGAGAGATCTAGCTGTAAAATCATAATGAAGTAAATATTGTGATTATTTTTTTGATATAATTTTCTTCTGTCCTTTATACAAGACATGATTTAACAAAGTTCTCTTTCTGCTAATCAAATAAGGAAGAATATAAGGCACATTGACAAGAAGAAAATCTTTGAAAATTTGGTACAATACAAAAATAGAAACTGTACTCTGAATACATACAAGATCGCTAATTCGAAAGTTCAACCCCCTTAGCCAACAGTAACATAAACAAAGGTCCTATTGTATCACTAGTATGGCCATTATATCCCCGGTGTTACCATTATTTGCAAGGTGCGCAGATAGTGGGTATTGTTAGGGGTAACGCGCCCCCGGGGTAATTTCCGGTGTCGAAGGTCGGCAGGTAATAGGCAGTTAACTCACCAGTTTGGCTTCTATGACCGTGAATGTTGGCTTGTTATTATAATGGAAATAAAGTGTAAGATTTATTGGTGTTCAATGGAAATATTGATATAAATATTGCACACCAAGAAATGTTTGAGGTTATGAGATTTGGTAGAATTGTTCCCTCAAATGTCTAGAACCAGAAATTTATTTAAACTCTTAAACAATAGTATCGTACAAAGTCTGGATTTTGAGGTTACATCCCTTGATCATTTTGTTTACGGTAAAGGCGTTCTAAAACTGTGCAGAACTGTGTGTAAGGGCTAAAACATAAATTCACGACACGACGCGACACGACACGACGCCTTTTAGCCCTTAGTATATAAAAAAGACGTAATTAAAAATAATATTTTATTTCCTAGCGATTTGGTCCTCCACAAAAATGCATTAAATTGAATTTACAAGCAGCGTTTAGCTCAACTCATAGCGTGTATTGTCATTTAAATTTTGATCGATATTAGGAGTGTTCAGTATAATGCCATTGTGTAAATACAATACCATGAATCTATTACCTTGTAACGTGTAGTAAATCAATATCGTCTCAATAACTACAGAGGAAGGTAATCATGAAATTTGTATGTGCTAGGATCATTTGAAACACAAGTCGGGTCAGGTTATGAATCAACGCTCATATAATAGTCGTGTCTAGCCTATACACGACAAATGGTAACATGTAGGTGATGTCAAACCAATTCTTTTATGCCCATGTAGGTCACACAGCATAAAGCTTTGAAGAGCTGAACTCAACTCTTGGTAACATACGTCAAAAACACGATTACATGCACTCAAAGACTCAACGACTAACAACCCTAATTGGATTTCCGTCGAAACACCGTCCTCATTAAAATTTTAATTAAAACATCGAATATTTGGGAATTGGGAAATATGGCAACACCAATGATAAAGTTAAATAGCGAGTTTTTTTAGTTGGCGTTTTCAGAGAACGGGCTACCCTTTTTTGAGATTAGATGAATTTGATAAAGTACAGATAGCTATAAAGTTTTCAGAAACCAGTTAGCAAAAGTAAGGGTCCAATATCGCTCCCTTAAGAGTAGGTAATAGCCTGCCAGCAGGCGAAAGTAGTGATACCCTGAAGTTAGGTATTTCAATATCTAACTTCAGGGATTAGAAATCTGTTTACCTATCATAAAAACAAATGGACACCTGTCGTGTTCCCACTTGTCCTAAATCGAATCACTTTTTTATCTAGACCCAAGAAGCATTAACATTATAGAAAAATGCTCAATAGGACCATCCGTTTCATAATCCAACACAACAAGTGAGAATCTCTTAGTCGCAAATAATAAGAAAGAATACACCTATATTCCGTAATCTTTTCCCTAGAGTATCTCTCGCGACTTATGTCAAGATGAGGCCGGATTTTCTCAAGATAGCTTCGACTATTTCCAAGCTTTCAGTAGGCTCTTGCTTTGCTACCTAGGGACATGATATCGGAAACCTCAAAATAATTAAGGTTTTGCGCTATTTTGATGTATAAGCTACAATAAAGAAGTTTCGACAAAATCTGTTAGTAGTTTTTTTCTTTAAACAGTGATAAACATGCTCACATCCATCCGTCCGTCCATCCATCGACACAAATATTAACATGGTAATATTAGTAGGATAACATTATATGCAATTACTAAGTATATTTGAGAAACATCAATAATTTAAGCATTTGAATACCTCAGACAAATATCGCACTCTATTTTATTATCTCTCGATCCAAATGACGTTCGACAAACAAAACAAAAGAAACTCAAGGTCAATGAAATTCAACTGTTAAATTGAGTCAAGTCAGTCAAGTGGTACAATGACGTCACTTGGTTTATTAAGTTGAAGATGCACCAGCACTCGACAACAGCCGGCAGATGTTAGACAGCTGGTTGTCGACTAAATGTCAAGGCGCTCGTTACGGGGTGAGCCACAGTTTATGTAGAGCAGTAGGATCAATTGTGTCCAGTGTCGAATTCATTAGCTTTTATGGGAATTTATTTTGAAAAACGTATGCAAAACGATGAACCGGTCGGGTTGGAGAGTTATTGGAGCGGCCTATGCTCAGCAGTGGGCAGTTATAGGCTGAGATGATGATGATGGATGAAAAACAATACAATTAAGATTTCTTTTTAAACATTTTTTTTTATTTGTTATAGCATCAGCTTTTTTCAAAACACCAGATTTGCGTTTGAAGTACAGGAGCAAAAACATAGTAGGTGTCTTTAGTTTATCAACTTGCTCTCTTGTCTTTTTATCCTGAGAATGATACCAGAACAAAACTGTTTAAAATGAAACAAGGCATTAACGTTTTCCCTGTTGCACTTTTTTACCTACTGCTTACATTTATCTGTGGTCAAACTGTTCTCTTCTTTTTACTTCGTGGTTGTGTCAGATCGTAACAAACAGGGGTTACTTGTTGAAAATATTACTGTAGTACTATATCTATATCCTTATAATACAAGTAGATATGAATCTTTGGAGCGAACAGAGAGAAAAGTGTGCAATTTTAAATTTTTATTGCTTGTCTGCGTTTGTCCAAAACATTTGTCAGAAAGCGCTAAGATAAGAAACATGTACTTAAATAGCAGTAATTATTAATTTATTTGTGGGTATGAAGGGGGCAATATGAATATAGCCAATAACATTGTAAGGCAATCGAACTCGATAAATACTATCATTACCAAAGTTTCCAAGTTTGGAAATTGGCCAAGTACGAGTCGGTACGTGAGAGGGTTCGTAGCCAAATAGTCTAGTTATTACTCCAATTTTACAATCGCTCGGAAATAGCTAACTGCTTTAAAGCAACAAAAAGCTATTTATTGCACACAATATTTTTCTAGATAAGGCTTCTCATCCATTACCAATAAGAGAGTATTCTTAGCTGCTTGACAATTATGAACGTTACCTATCCAATAGTACAACACTATGTAATCTATACCAAATTAACATCACAGCAAGACGCCAATATTTTGCAGGAGTTATCTTTCACAAAGCTACATAATAAAGTTAGATATCGAGTCTCAGTAGAACTTGATCCTTCCAACCCTTCTTTATTATAACTCGGGATATCTGATATGATTTATCAAGGTGCTTTTGGTTGGTTATGAAACAAATAGGTCAATATGTGGTTCTTATTATTTTTTGTGCGAATTAACACAGTATTTTACACCACATGTTTCTGTGGTTGAATTATGTTACGCAGATTTAAAAAAGATGTATAAAGTAAGTGCAGGTAAATATTTAAGTAGAAATTACTTTATTTAAAGTATATAAAATAATTAGTACGTTAAGTAGCAGATCTTCGGGTTTATATAGGGTTTCATACTGCATAAAAAAGTTTAGTACAAAACTTTTGTACTTACAAGCATTTAGCGGAAGAGCTGCCTTCGTTTGACGTGTCAGCTGATTCAATCCTCAAGCAAAAGGCATTAAGCATTTTCCAACTAAACGTAAAACCGTCGAGGCATTTCAATTGCCAATGCGTAAAAACCCAAGTTATGCTTAGAATTTAAATATTATCAACCTCCCCAAAGCACCAAAAAGCCGTGAACTCATCAAGGGTAATTTGTGCACCATCACATCAGCATATTCAGGGTAGCAGTTCCGAAACGGATGCAGATAGCACTGTATTAGCATATCGCGTGCGGGAACAGCCTTGGGGTGGCCAAATGTGAAGCAATGTCAAATTTCCCCTCACCAGGGTTGGTGCGTCAAGGGCAAAGAGGTTATGGACAAATGAGTCAGGCTTAAAAACTGTGAACGTTGGCCTATGGCTGTAAGTTAGTTGATTGTGTCCAGTATTCACGAAGAAGTAATTTTGTGATGAAAATGGTCAATTGGAAGTGGATGATGACTTTTTAGTCCTGGTTTTAGGTCCCTTTGCCTTGGAATGAGTGTTTCGTCTATCTATAGGTATCTGGTCGTGTTGGCATAAATCGATTTAAGCAATTGAAGTAAATCGATTAACGTTCGCAATTAAAAAAGTAAACAGTTAACAGACAATTTTACCAACAGTGATACTAAGTAAACCACGGCTACGAAATTCAAATTGAAAATCTTTTTCGATAAAATAATCAACGCGTCAAAAATTTTATAAAGTAACCAATGTTACGAGTACACTCATTAATTACCTTTTGACATTTCGATATGTAAATAAATATCAGTATCGTATTTCATTAAATCCCTGACGACGTAGAGGTTTCTTGTTTTAACCTCTCACATCCCACTGACCCGTTATAAACCCAGACACAATAGATTTTCTATTGTTCTTTTTTTTTCTGGGATGTGAAAGATTAAAAGAATGATTTTAACATATCATTCTTTTTTAAGATATGATAATAATTGCGTACGTAGTCACGGGTAGCCTCTAGCCTCTAGTAAGTACATACTTAGTAATTTATGAAATTGAACACCTACACTACTCTTTTTTTTCCATTAAACCGAACTAGTCTACTAGTTTTCTTCGTTCCTACATTACCTATGCCATTTTCCTCGCCAACTAACAGTGTCATAGTTATGAGCTAACATTTGCACTTGCACACCTAAAGGTGGGTACTGACCAACGTTACGCGGTGTAATGTAACATTCGCAACGAGCGCGAACATCTTACGCTGTAAAAAATTAGCGTAACATGCTCGTCAAAACTGTGTGCTCCGCATTCGCTCGCCGTTCGCCGTTAGTTACTTTGAGTATAGAATATATAAGGAGACACCCTATTTTGACATATGCTCGGAACGGCCTGCAAGAGCGTACTGACCGAACCGCGTAACACTGAAAGGATTCGCCAAAACTGACAGCCGGGTGAAGCACTCAAACGAGCGGAGAACAAAAAACGAGCGGCTCGTTGCTCGCTGGTTTCCCCGTAACACGTCGTACTGACATGGTACTGACTGTACGAATGCTCGCTGTGTGTGTAACATGTTACATTACACCGCGTAACGTTGGTCAGTACCCACCCAACTCTACATGTCAAGGATGCGTTCTAGTTATTATAACATGCATTGGTTACTGTGTCGCTTATTCCCTTGGGTTAGGAACCTCTTTTCGTAAGCAAATTGAATATCTTATGCGTTAGACGCTATAAATAGAAAGGGTATCTATAAGATAATTTGATATTTACAAGGTATCCTTTTTATTAGATAGTAATCTACCGATGATGGTGGTAAGTAGATACAAAATGTTGACTTACGCTACAACAATATTTCTAGACTCCGTGATTTATTATTAATTCAACACAGGCTTTTGATTTGTGAGTGCCATCACATGTTTAAGAAAAAAAAATCAATTAGAATATGTAGTAATGCGTTTATGTAGGTAAAAATCGCAAAGAAGAGTTTGTTGAAAGAAGAAAGATCACAGAATAAGTTGAAATTAAATACCTACTGGCTGGTTGCACCGTTTTACTATGTCCTTCTAGCAAATTCAATTTTCTACGCGGATTTGACAACGGTTATTTTTTAAATCCATGAGGTTAGCAATTAGAAGATTTTTTGCTGCTCGTTTTTATGACTAACTACATATTGGTTGAGTTAGCGATTAGGTCATCCATCACGAATCCTACATAGGTATAGCACATAAAATTTAAATATTGCAACGTAACAGATAACAATAGAAAATCACTCACGTTTTTAGTCTTACCGACTTTAAAACGACAGCATTTTCCATGATGCACCTAAGGCGCTGTAGAATACACCATAAACGTCATAATACCAATGATTATTAAAACTAAAGTCTTATAGAAAAGTATTAAAGTAGATATTATGTCCAGCAATGAAAGTTTAATAACGATGAAGGAACAAAATGAAGGTATAAAAATCCTTGCAAGTTTCATCGTCATGTCAAGGACTACCTGACCCATTCTGACACGAGGACACAATTCATAACAAACTGCTACTTTAAGTTAGCTATTTACATACGTAATAGCACACCCGTGTACCGCTGACTTTTGTAATTAAGGTACGGTCTAATTAAAGCATTTTAAGCAGTGTTTGATTTAGTTACTTCCGTTTTTTTGTTAGACTCAGTGTTATTAATTTCAAAATGATATCGTTTGAAATATAACCCTGTTGGGAATTAAAGTGAAGGTGATTTAAATGTTGTGATCGGTAAGTTAGTTCCATCTAACCAAGACTTTTGTTCTAATAAATACAGGTCTGTCGGTCGGTCTACCTCTCGTTTAAAATCACTGTAAGAATCATTCAACTGAAAAACTAACTTTTTAAATTAAAAAAGATTACATTAACGCCCTAATTTCATACAAATAATTACTTGTAGGTAGTATTTGTATTTAGTCGGGTTATGTCTATAACCAGCGCGATTGTCCAACTTGATTTTCGGATTGTACTATTGAGTGGTTTTTAAAGTAATTTTAAATGAGAGGAATTTGCCCACTGGAGTAAAGGAACCATAAAAATGTAAGCCTAATTCGGTCTTCCTACAAACATTTACCATTACGGATAATGAAATCGATAAATAACAAAAAGCTCCTTAAAAGAGGCTCTTGAAGATAAAAATGGACGAAATTAATATTCTTTAGGATTGTGAAGTTTAATAGAAATTTTATGGAGCGGATGAGATAAATAGCAGGCGGTTACTGGTTAGGGCTTATTTGAGACCTAGGAACGTTTTAATGCACTAGGTTTATAGCAAACTGAAACCAGATATTAAAATTCTCATTCGTTACTAATTAGATGGAATTCTAATTCGCTATTTAAAATTTTGTGATTAGTATAATGCAATAAAAAAATATTTATTAAACTTGGACTTAGTAAATTGTTGTCGTCATTACATTACGCTTAATATAAAAGTTTACAATTGCATTATAAACAATTTAAATCCTCATAATTTACTCTTTATTGCTTGGAAGGAAATATTCAGTAAAATTTTATTATCCCAAATAAAATTTCCAAGGTCAGGGTCAAAAAAATTACTTCCGTTTAATATTTTATTAATTTAACCTCCATTTGCATAAATAATAAGGTGAAATTGTAAGACGGAATGAATGTCAATTATTAAGTATAAAAGAATTTGGGTACGTCGCGTCTACTACATATTCATGAAGTGATGAAAGTACGATTAATAAAGAACTAAAGCTGTGGGAATAAGGAAATTGTGGATTTAAGGTCATATTTTGTCCTATTGTCTTGTTGTTAACTAGTAAGTTGAAAAGGATGGGGATATCTGTTTACGTAATGTGTTTTCGGAAAATTTTTATTCGAATTTCCAATCAGAAATACTAGTCACATGAAAAGTACAAAGAAGATATCAATATTTTAAGGATTTATGACCTTTTCTACTTAGTTTAAGGAATTTGTAACTGTGAATGAAATTGTGACTCTCAAAACCAACTAGGTACATGTTAAATAGCTTTAACATCACGTCTTATTGCTTAGCAACGGTTTTCAAACACTCAATAGATACATAATCCACGCTAGAACGCCTATAAATATTAGGTCTTTACCTATGAAATTGCCGTTTTGTATGAAAAAATTCAAACGATTTTTTTTCATATAATTTTAATTTGTATTAAGTGAAGTAATTACCCATACAATCAATGCAACTTTGCCAACGCAGTGGCAGTTTATTAATGCCCTTCTTAAAGAAATCAGCTGGACGAGAGGCAACAAATTCTTCAAAGGCGTTTTGAACTGCCTCTTGGTTATTGATTTTTTTTCCAGTCAAGAAGTTATCCAAATTCTGGAAAAAGTAGTAGTCTGTAGGGGCAAGGTCCGGTGAGTACGGTGGATGAGGGAGAGCTTCCAACCCCAGTTCTTGCAACTTGGAGACCGTCATTTGTGCGGTATGAGGTCGCGCGTTGTCGTGCAGGAGCAGCGGAGACGAGCGATTGACCAATGCTGGTCGGAGACGTGCCAGCTTCTCCATCATTGTGTTCAATTCTTCACAGTACACATCTGCAGTAATACTCTCCCCATTTGGTAAGAAGCTGTGATGAATCACACCGGTGCTAGACCACCAAACAGTAACCATCACCTTTTTAGGGGTAAGTTTTCGTTTAGGGCATTGTTTAGGTGCTGAACCAGGATCCAACCAACTTGCTGAGCGCTTACGGTTATCAAACAGAATCCATTTTTCATCACAGGTGACAATGCGGTTCAAAATTCCTTCATTTGTGTGTCTGTTGAGCAATGCACGGCACGTCTCGACGCGTACTTGGCGCTGGCGATCATTGAGTTCGTGGGGCACCCATTTGTCAAGCTTTTTTACCATGCCAATTTGACGCAAATGGACCAATATTGTTTTGATGCTAACGTCGAAAGCTGCTGCTAATTCAGCCGTAGATTGAGTATCATCAGCTTCCACGATCGCCTTCGATTCGTCTGCATCGACCAAAGTCTTCGGACGACCGCGGGGTTCATTTTTCAGGTCGAAATTTCCAGAACGGAAGCGAGCAAACCAATAACTAGTGGTTCGTTGGTTTGTAGTGTTAGCTCCGTACACGTCGTTGATGTTGCGAGCCGCTTGTGCCGCGTTGCTGCCACGACGGAACTCATATTCCATAATTACTCGAATTTTTAACGTATCCATGTTGACGAAAATGATTGAAATGCAATGAAAATGTAACACTAACCAATAAACAAATGACTGTTTTTGGAAAAAGAATTCCATATTTTTAAAATGAAATTAATTTGAAATTAGAATTCTTAGCTAAACAAAAAATATTTTTAATTGAAATGGCCAGTACTGTTATACGGCAATTTCATAGGTAAAGACCTATTATTATTTTTCATTAAACTTCAATTTAAAGTCTAAATAACGCCGAAAATCCACTTTGGTGTGTTATGAACGAAATTCCCGAGTCTCATTAAGATGCGCGGAGGTTACCCTGGTATAAATTAGTTGGGACACTTATAATAAACACTTGGGATGGGAAGGGATGGTGGAATGAACTGGGGACGATTTTCATTTTTGATATCCTGTAAAATACGACATTAATATTGAAAAGAGCAAGTTTCTTACAAGATTTTTCTCTGAGGAAAACTGCTACCTGGCGATTGCGAATCTAGCGGCTTTATGCTTTATTGTAATAAGTAGTATTATAGTAGTATTGTAGTAAGTAGGCTTTATGTACCTGATTCAACGTTTTCAAGGGCCTATGAAAGAAAAAAACGGTTTTGACTTTGACTTTAAGATTTTTTTGTAGATAAAAAGGCGCGTAGGTCGTATGTTGGCGTGGACACGTGCAAAAATCTGTTTACTTAAAAGTAAAGCAGCTTAAAAGCTGTTTGCGGAAAAATCTCGCGTTATCTATACAACACAAACGTAGGCGTAATTGCTTAATATAATTGCGATTCTAAAAATAGTATTTAGAAGCATCGTTTTCTTCAAAGGGTCGGTTTTAATCAATGATCCGAACAAATCAATCTGACCGAATAAATTCCTTGTCCATATCCTAATTTAATTAGCGAACTCAAATCCTACATAGTATTAATATTCGTACTTATCTTTGTAGGTAAGTAAATAATTACTAAAGTAGATATTACCACGGTTGGTTACCACCTAATATAGGCTGTCGAGGAAATACAGGATCAGAGAAGCCGATAATCGTATTAGTTTTGTAGGTTGCGAATTTGGCAGCATATTGTGTTACCTTATTGAGGATAATTCTGTTATTATACTTGAGAGGTGTTGCTAATTGAAACCTGTAATTGAATTGATTTTAACGTTGCCAAAGCGTTTAAAAAATATCGATAATCTTAACGATATCGCTCGTCTATTTGCTATTTAAATCTGTCAATGAATTTTATTATAAGCAAAATCTATGTCCATTAAATTGGCCATCGAGTGTAAACTATTTAGGTTCAAAGGAAATTGCTTGTCTTCTATCAGAAACTAGTCAATAAGTATCTAATTAAAAATAATTCCTTTTGAAATCAGAATTTCAATAGCGTAGTCTTCGGAAAAAACATTGTTAAAGGCATTTCGGTCAAGAAAAGATCGAATTCGGTACATTGAACGATGTCCAATTATAACAATAACATGACTGGAAGGGTGAGAAAATAATGCACGTAACAAGGGTAGCCCTGTATCTCAGGGCAACGACCTTTTGACAAATTACGTCGTTTTAACCGCTTTAACACATTCAGATGAGATGCGAGCTTAAGGGCGAAGTTAAGTATTCTAATCTGAGTTCTCATTACACTTTCCACGATTTACGAATGAAATTAATCTTTGTTAAACTTGTATTTAGGTTTTATTTATAGCGGTAACTAGAATTGTTGTTATTTTAAGTGGCAAGGCGACAGATATGTTGAATTAGAAATAAGAAAACACGCAATTAGAATCTTGGCAATTTTGTAGGTCAATTGTATTATTTCCAAGATATGACAATACATGCGAACGAAGTCGCGAGCAGCTTTTAGTCTGTAATAGTTACTAAAGTTGGTTTATTTTATGAAATTAGTTTACGGGCGGCACTGCTTATATAAAAAAAAAGATTCCTAGTTTTTTTTTCCGAGAAGGCTTATGACCGAAAATTTTCCGAGAAATAAATATAAAAGCGTGTGTTTGGCAAGGAAGTAATCTCGAACTTATTTCGAGGGTTTCCTAAATTGATTTCCTGGGGTCGTTGGCCTGGACGCGGGAATACTAAACACCTAAGGAAACGTGTTTATTACAAACAACTTTAGGTACATTAGATCTATTTTGGAAACTTTTTAAGTTGATTGTTTTCCCCTTTTCAAAAAAAAAATCCAAAAAAAATCTACCTATATTTTCTTGTATATAGTTTTCTTAAACGGACTTAACTAAATATGGCCTCGTTTCGAGAAATTCAGGTAAAAATTTCCATAATTCCAATTCACATAGTTAGTTATTAAGTTAGAGACACACTTTTTGTTAATTGTGTTGTTTTATTACCATTTACCTAAACATAATAAAAACCTTACCTAACCAAATTGGGATTTTATACTTATAACAAAAATAAAAGCTTGAAACTAGCGTTTATTTCATGAAATCTTTTCCCTTAAAGACATCTCACTCACAAAGAATAAGTAGCAAAATGTATCCCAAACCCAAACAAATGAAAAGCAACAGGGATCTTCAAGGTACTACGTCTTGAGAGGATATCAGATTATATTTGCTGTCTCTGGGTAAATGCGGACGAAATTACCTCTTATACGGGATGGGTTCTTTCTAAGAAATCGTATTAACCTTTTACATCCCAGAAAAAAAGCAATAGAAAATCTATTGTGCCTAGGTTTATAATGGGTCAGTGGAATGTGAGAGATTAAAGGATTGAATTAAGGATTATTTTATTAAAAGACCTTATGTAGCTGTTAAGTCCCATTACCGTATTAGGATTTTGACTATGTACCTAATTATGAATTAACATATGAATGAATTTAAAAATATATATACCTACGGTAGAATTGAGAAACCTCCTCCTTTTTTTGAAGTCGGTTAAATACAGGAATTTATACGTTATAGGGACTTTGAGATCTGACAGCTTTTAAAATGACACTAAGTGCCTATTAGATTTCAAAATCTATTCGACACAGTTTTCTTATACCTTAAATCCTATAATCACGGAAGCAGGCGCTATTTGGAACGAGCGAATGAGATCTTTATTCAACCTGACATTTATAAAATATAATATAATAAAATATAAAATGTTTTTATAAATTAAATGTTCAAATTCCGCTGTACTTATCTTAATAACGGAGATAACAATATTCTTTAACCCCTTAGTTTTCCTTAGTGAACAGTAACTTCCTAGTTTCAGTATTAACGTAACACCCTGTATGTATAGTGATACCCCAAGCTGTCTTAGTGAAGATTGATACAACCGACTTTTTCTTAGAGTCTCGTGTTTGTGATGTACGGGAAATATATTCTACCTAATTCTATGTTTGGATTATATTGGGTATCAATTTTTTTTGTTTCTATGCGCGTTTTTCGTAGGTTTTTTGTAGTCAAATAATCTTTATTTCGTAGGATTTTTACAATTACCTGAAACACGTTAATTTTAAAAGGTAGGTCTTAGGTAATGCTAGATTCGCAAGGATGCTGTCAAGAATCTACTTAGCAAGAAACTTTGTTGCTCTTTTCAATGTGTAGATGGGAAGGAATTTAAAGACTGATAAAAACCTATGCAATATTCTTATTTTTATTCGTATTTAAGTTTGACAGTTACTTTAAGCACTGAATTAGTTATGTTTATAGAATTTGTTTTAGGTAAGTATTAGTAGAGTTAATAGAACTGAAACAAAAGCACAAAAACAAAATAAAGAAATAAAAGAAAATAAAAAAGAAAACTTACAAGTCGACACCATTGAAGAAAGCTTAAAAAATCCCGGTTCCAAAAACAGAAGATCTTAATTTGAGGGTTCCTGAAAAGAAATCAAATAAAAAAAAATTAAATGAAAAAAGAAAATAAAAATAAGCGGGAAATCAAATGTCAAGAAAATTGGTATGAAATAATTTTAGGTTATGTAGTCTTTAAATATAATATAAATTATATACCTACCTAAGTAAATTAAGGTAAATATGTAAGTATTGTAATAATATCCTATTAATTGTAAAATTAATTTCAGTTCTGTTCGTCACGAACAAAGAATATATTGTTGTTTTCCCAGTTCTATATTTAAATCGTTTTATCTGGGTTGATGCGTCGCGCCCGGATGCGGTTGAAAAAAAAAAGAAATAACATAGCATTGGCACATGTGATGTGACTATCGGCTTTTAACTTTGTAAATTATAAAATTATTTTGGATGTGTTTGATCCACGTGTCATTATGGACCGGTTGTTGTCATTTTAAAATTAATATAACTAGGTATATTCTGTTTTCTTATAAAGGTAAGGTAAAGGTATAAACATATCTGTGTGGTCTGTGTCAATTTTTTTTATAACTAAGTTATGTTTTACTAAGTTGTTTAACAAAAGGACTGGTATTAACATTGTCACATTTATTACTACAAAGATTAAAAAGTAAAAAACTCATAATAAGTATAAAAGAAAGTGCACAATGATGGTTATGTTTCTTACAAGTTTCAGTCTCAACAAACGAACATAAAGATAATATTTAATATGAAATCTTTAGCTAAAGTAACTTTGTGAATACCTAAAGTTCAAAGTTCGAAGTACTTACAAAGCCCATTATTTCCAAGATACGTTGTTGAGAATTGAAATAGTAACGAATGGAAAACAACATTGCGAACACGTGTGAGGGTTCACGTCTGTGTCTTTCATTATCTATCACAATATTAAACCTTTTTACTGTAATCTCTTTGGAATTCTGAAACGAGATTGGTACCTACTGGTTACTTGTATCTTTTTTTTTATTTATTTATTATTGGCATACTTGTATCTTGTATACCGTGGTAAATAAATTGAAGATTCACAAAAAAGATTGCATTACATAAATAGCGATGCGAACTGGCCACTTTCTAATCAAAACATTTTGAAGATGCCATTACAAATTTCTTTTTAGATTAAGTACTTTTTATTGACGTTATAAAAATCTAAATGGCCAGTGTTAATAAAAGAAAATGCAAACTTTATGGTTATAGCTACTTACCTATTTTTAAAAGAGTTTTGATAAAAGATTAGCGGGTACCCACGCACAGTTTACCGAGCAAACACTATTTAGTCACAGTATGGTTCATTCATGAGTTGGTATTGACTCATTACAGTAGGATCTGCCTTATCTTAACTAAATATTACGTAGTTTGATCGCGTGTCGTTCTTTGAAGCGTAGCCATAGCATATACTGTTTTGTAGTAAGTAGGTACTTACACCTGCTCAATTTATAACATATTTTTGCCCAATCCAAAATAGAATTATGACCAAAAATTAGAAAGAAAAACCAAAGGATCAAAAAAGTTCTTCTGATTTCATAAGGGACATTGTGGAGAAGACTATCTATCTACTCTATCTACCCTACATAGCCTATTGCCCATACGTATCCCTTTCAGTTCTTTCATCATTCAAAAGTGGCCAGCCTTCACCAAGTCATCTGTCAATCTTTTTAGTAAGAAAATCCAATACGTTACACGAGTCACCAGCCTATAGTTTTTAATCATGAGGAAACAGGTACCTTTTCTTATGTTTAAATAACAAGAACCACGGATGTTATTATGAACTTATTCTTCTCTTCATGCACATGTAACTTTGTTATGAAACTCTTGACTCACATCACACCTGAGCATGTTATGTTTTTTTACTCATTTGCGTTTCTGTTAGGATTTATGCAGAATTGGTTTACTGTAAATCTACTTCCTAAAGTTATCCTAATGTCAACAACATTTTATCAATCGTAGCGGATATATGGTGTTTTCATAACTAGATTTCATTATTTTGATTTCTTACAGGTTACATGAGAGAGGACGATTTCATTATGTCATCCATTGTATAACATCGCTCCCTCCGTTTCAGTAGAAACTAAGCTTTGAGCTAAACAAATATTTAATCAGAACAGTATTTGATTTGGAACCACCTCTTCCAATACGGCTCCTAATTAATCAAAGCCTTTTGTAAGCGAAGCCTGAGCGATCTTGAAATATGCCAACGTCAGAGCCTGTAGGTAGAGCTGAGGCTCTCTTAGTATAAGATGGTTTCAATATACTTATACTTAAGTTTAGGGACTCTACAGGCATAGCTTAACTTACAGTAGGTATATTGTGGTGTGTGTGTGTGATACTTATTAAAAACTTCGATTAGATAGGTATCTTTTAATACGAACAAAGTGATTATGACAATTCATATTGTTTAACGAGTCTTATTGTTATTATTATACATTTTTACGCTAGTCAAGAGTTCTATGTACGAGTACTTAAGATATACCAAGTAATTCAATTTGCATTTTTTAAAATAACTTACATACTAAAACAACATTGCAGTGTCACATAATGACTAAACTTTGATTGTTATTATGACATTTTTATTTTGGATGTAATTTATTTTTATAAAATAATAAAATACTATCTAATCTACATATTTTATAATTTTACCGTAAAAGTTTAACATCTCCCCGCCTGAGATAATGCACCGTCTATAATTACATTATACGAGACGGCAGACAATAAGTTTATGGAGTGGAAAGTGCATACTGCAGCCAGCGTCACGTGATAGTTTCACACTTCCTTATCTACAGAGTGTCTGGAATCTATTTTGTGTTGGTCACACATTTAGTCACATCTTGTTCGCATCAGGATAGGTAAAGGCTACAACCTATCTCCAGCAATAATTAAACATACTATACATATGGTTTTTAGGGTTAAAATAGGGTGAGAATGGGAATACTGGAATACTGAGACTTGGCTGTTCGTCAGTCCGTCTGTCTGTGCGTCCGTCTGTAACCAGGCTGTATCTCGTGAACCGTTATAGCTTGAGCGTTGAAATTTTCACAGATCATGTATTACCGTTGCTGCTTTAACAACAAATACTAAAAATAGAAAAATAATGGAAATGAAGAATCCCATACAACAAACAAGTTTTTTTTGCCATTTTTGCTCGATATCAATAGTGAATGGTACGGAACCCTTCCCGCGCGAGTCCGACTCGCACTTGGCCGGTTTTTTTTATTATGAATACAATATAATAAACTTGACATTTAAGTTATGTTTTGAGATCGTCTTTTGTCTTTATCATTTAAAATTACGAGCGAGTATTGCCATATGCATGTTATAATTCCGGGATATTCTGGAATAGTTTTGCGGTTGCTACAATTTGCCCGTCTGCTAATAAATAAATTGGCAATTAGGTGGCTAGCCTTGTCAGCAGCCTTTATGGAAAATACCTATTTACCAATAACTTCCTATCGTAAACAATAACAATCAATATTACAATAACAGAAGTTCCCTTTTCCTTTTGTTTTGCTATTGATCCATAAATTAATCAGTTGCTATCCGAATATTAATTGGTTGTAAAAGTTGGATGAAGTCAACGACTGGGTACAGAAGGTACTTAGTTACAGTACCCAGGAGCATTGACTTGTAACTTCCTTCTGGAATTATTTGCAAGTATCGAGTTTTTTTTGACGAGGAAAGTATTAAAAGAATATTCAGAGAATTTTACAAAGAAATTGTAACAATGAAATTCCGAGAATGAAGAATTTAATGTACAAAAGATCGATTTGTTCTAAGTATCTTCGGATTTTTAATCCAAAAATGTTATAAAAGAAAAAGGAATAAAGTAGGTGCTTCCGTATTTTCATTCGTAGGTATTTTCCTAAAATCTCCTTTTAAAAAAACCTGCTTAGAGGTATTTTCTTTTAGACGGATTTTGCAATCCTATCCATATGTCAAGTAAAGTATGTAGTTTATGGTAAATGGTAAGATTTATTTTTGTTGTACCAACGAGGAAGGAATATGAAGAGTGGCTCCATTTTTTTTTTCATATACAAATGAGTATATGACAGCGTGCCAAGTTTGCGCCAAGTTTTTTCATAGTTTTCTTGGTAGATGACCTGTCAAACCTTGAGTAGTACCGTACAAAAAGTAGCCATTTTGCGCCAGACCAGGCACGCAGATCCAGACGGTATGGCTCCTCCTTATAATATTCTATACCCAAAGTGTTGCACAGTCATCGATCCATTGTAAATGTAACTCTATATTTCAGCCAATTAAAAAACAAAATAGTTCTTAAAAGCAAAACCATGCAGTTTATTTAAAACAACGTCAACATCTATTTAAATAGGTATGCAATTTTAAATTCATAGTGACCCAGAAACAATATTTTACCAACCGTATTTGTGAAAGTTATGATTATGAATAGGAATTTTGTCATTTTGTTATCAATGATAAATCAGGCAATAATTTAATAAACAAATATGAATTTTAGAAATTAATAGGTAAACATAAAACGTCATCGTGATAGACCTACGCGAAGATAACGAGATGAGCTGATAAAAAAATATATGTACGGTCGAATTGAGAAACCTCCTCCTTTTTTGAAATCGGTTAAAAAATTTATCGGCTACGACACACAACTATAGTTGTTATACCAACAAAGCATACTTAAAAAACTATGTTATTAATAATTAAATAGAATATTACTACTATTACCTACCTAATAATACATAATGTATATAATATAATAATTTTCCCAACTTTCGAGAGAGTAAAACCGTGAGAGAGTCTGAACAATACTCGGTGATGTCTCTAGACATGTTTCATAACTACAATTTAATTAAACCGGCCTATGTGAATAGCAAGTGTGAATCTGCGTGGGAAATGTTCAAATTATGTAGGTACTTAATTACTAGCTAATCGGGGAATCTGGATTCGTATAGGATTTTTGTAGGTTCTATCCTACTAAATGTCAATATTTGTGCCGATGGATGGATGTTTGCTACTCTCTCAGGCAAAAACTACTGAATAGATTTTGATGAAGGCAATATTGTAGCTTTATATGAGAGTAACACATAGTGTGTTTGGATCGTGGCAAGTGGAAGGAAATGGTCTCTGCCTACCCCAATGGGAGAGACGCGTGACCGGTATGTATGTACGTATGTATAACACATAGGCTATATTATTTTGATATATCATGATCAATAAATGCATACGGAGTCGCGGGCAGCCTCTAGTCTTACATACATATCTGTCACTTCCCTGAGAGACCACTTTCCTCCACTTGCTATGATCCAAACACTTCCTTCACTTCATCCTTTTTTATCAACTTAGTCGTACAAGTATACTGGCATTTTTCAGCAAGTTTGTGTCTCGCTGTGAACAAATAAATATTGGACATTGTAGTGAGCCGTATGATTCATGAACTACCCCGACCAATTCGTGCCTAAGAAGTCTGCCGGGACCTATAGGTACCTACCTCTTTTAAATTAGGTAAGTACCTGCATAACCTCAGAATAATAAAACCTAATTTAGACTGAAACCCAATTTGATTTTACTGTTAGGTAAGCGTAACCATAAAAGTTCAAATAAAATTAAAATATTTCAGTATAAACAAAAACTATCGAGAATTCAATTAACTAAAACTTCCAACCAAACGTGACCGTCAACGTTACGTACCAAAAAGCTACATTTAAAAAAGAAACCTCTACTATTGACTCTACCAACAGAAATGGAAGCAAATTACACTTTTGTAAAGAAATACCTAGAAATGGAACGTTCGTGAGTGAGTAATAGAGAGGTCTAACGAGAATTGATGGTAGTGAGGTGTGAGCTCGGTTGGTAGTCCAAAAACACGTGGCTGGCTTTACGAGATTCAGAGAAATATGTACTGAGAGAAAATACAAACACTCCTATACAGTATATTCGTTTATGTTCGAGTATTTTCATCATGCTCCGCTTTTTGCCTTTCTGAGATTTTCCTTTTCATTTTTGCTTGAATTCTTAGGATATTAGATGAAACTTTTTTTTTTTAGATTGTTGTATGATATCTACCTAGTGTGTTTTATGCATGATATTATGATCCCTTTAAGACAAATATACTACAAGCTCCCGTTACGCGTTATTTTTAGCGCTCTTTCTTTCAAAGTTGAATAAAAAGCTAACATTACGCATAACAATGTAATGTTTATAAAATATTTAATTTATTGCGGTAAAGTTTCAAATAAACCGCCTTATTCAAACACCGTACAACAATACCGCCAAAAAGTAATTTACCAAACCCCCGAATCTATACAGTTCAGGCTGAGGCTCATAAATAATGTCTTCTCATCCTTATAACCTGTCTACCGATATATGTCAGGGACATATTGCAGCCTTCCGTGTTGAATAAAGATATGATATACTTACTTAAGGAAACTGGTAGGGAGTAGGTAATCTTAGGGGACAGCCAAGTGAGTAGGTAATGTTAATAGTGTTACATTAAACAACAAAACAACATTGGCCGAATTCTTAGTTGCAGAAAGACAAGATTTATTCAAGATTAATCGTACCGTCATCTTCTAACTAATGTACCTACCTATTCTTTATGAAGGCTGTTTGATAAAGACAATAAAATATTATTTATTGATATAAATATATCTTTAGTGCAACCGATGTAATTTTAAATAGTTTAAAAAACTGTACTTATTAATTATTATTGTTTTTATATTTGCAGGCTGAATTTAAAAGCAATTGTCATAGTAAAAACTATGTTAATGTTTCAAATATCACCTAAAATCACAGACTAAAATCTTTTATGGAATATTTCTCTGTTAAAATAGGTATCTACCCAATTTAATTTTGAGCCTAGGTACTAGGACAGCATAGCTCACCCTTAGTTACTTCTTCTATTACAACCAGTTCCACATTACTTATTCATAGTCATGAAACTAGTATGCTATAGTGACTACGCTACCAGTAACTCAATACAGCTCACAAAGGCCTTGTGGTGACAATAGTATGATCGAATTTCTTGCGTACATTGGAACGTTATACAAGTCTAAGAATGTTACCCAAGATTCTGAGTATTTGAAGAGTTGAGGTAAGTAATAATACCTCCTTAGATTTGAGGACGATGCGATTTGTAAATGTACCTAGATGTACATGTCAATAAAATCTAATTTTTTCAAAAACGTTATTTGGTTCATAAATAACAGAGATTGATGTATTATTCTGAGAGGTTTTTTTAAAGGGTAGGTTTGAAATTTAAAGATTTTTTTTAAACCAGGCACTGCCACAAAAAGGTAGAGCCAAAGGTGGGAAAAATAAAAAGTTTTCAATACTTTTTTTAGGACAAACTCAGCCACAAAAAGTTAAAGCGATCGTTAAGATTATATGCTGTGCCTTCCAGTAGCAGTAATTTCAATTTCATCGCAAAACGTCCAAAACAAATGACATAAATTAAACATTATTAACATGACAAGGTTAATTCAATGGAACGCAACAGACCGCATATGACCAATAAACTGCGCTAACAGGTTAAAACATTCTACCGTTATAATTACTGTACTGTTATACTCAGCACATTTTATATCTTGCACTTCACAATCTTACTTTTTTCGCCGAATCTCTTTTATAAGCCTTAACTATTAACTTGAGACTCCTTTTGTATGAGCACAAGTGCTGCGCAGGGCTCAATTTGATTCATGACCATTTTTAAGGTGAATTTTAAATCAGCAATTCATGCAATTCGGAAATTATTGGGTGTTTTATCAATAAAGTTTGTGGTTTTGTTTTTTCTTATAGCTTAATATTATTTCATTAAAGTACCTACCTTCAAGCGACCTACAAGCTACAAGGCAAAAAATAAAGAGTACCTACCTACTTATGTAGAGTAAACATAATCCATCTTTATTTAAAATTCCATTGAATTACTTATCAACGAAAAGTATCGCAAGTGACTTTAATCTTCGCAAATGTAAAAGACGAACAGAAAATTCGGCTTATGATTTTGGGCAACGTCGCGCGAAATTAAAAATCTCAGAATTCTTATAAAATACGAGTCAGTAGGTACATATTACGAAACAAGACTCCGTCGAGAGGGCATTTCAAAGAAAATTCCATTTCGAAAATTAATAATAAATAAGTAATGGAAAAGAAAATTAGGATTTTGTTTTATTTTACAGTTACTTATCCGAGACATCGCACATAATAAACTCTAGACTAGACTCTAAATATACTACAATCGGTTGCATGTAAGTTCCATTAAGCTAATGCTCCATTAACCTAATGAATCGTTAATGCAACTGGGGGTTCTGCAACTCACGTTTGTTCTTGCCACATATTGTAAAGCAAAAGAAACATACGAGTAGGTACAATAATTTATTTTCACAGAGTTAGAAAAACCTAAACATCGTCGCATAGTAGGTATAGATATAGTGACATAGAAGCATTTTCAACTTTGTTTTTTATTCATGTACGGAACTCTAGGTACCTCATACCTACATATTTACATAGTTTCGTCTGCGATCTAGACTAGATAATCCACGTCCCTGTCTCGCCTACGCTCTTACCATTACCTACCGTCTAAAAATTTCAAATCTAATGCATATGGAACGCATGTCTCATTGTTTTGGTACAATCAGTTACAATGGATTGAATTTAAATTTAGAAGGACGCGTATCGTTTGTTTTTCTGAAACTAGATGTTTAGTTGTTTTCACAAATGGCAGGATTGGGCAAAAAGCGGCGGGAAAAGTTGAATAACCTACATTTTATATAATATCCAACCAAGGTAGTCAGTTCAAATATTCCTCTCTTTACATGTTCATAGCGCGTGTTTTATTGAAACTCTCATAAAAATGAAACCAACCAAGATAAGCGAAGACATGTAATGTTCGTAAAACACGCTACGGTAATCGGGCCATTTTAAAATGACTCTTGAACACCATAATGCTAGTTATTATGTAAAAATAACTTGAAATATGCACAAACATCACGATACAGGAAAATAATAGACGGTATAGTATAGGAAAATATGTTTACAGAAACTAAAATAGAAATATGAACATTATGAAGGTTCAATTGTTAGTGCAACACGCCTTTTACTTTTGCAAGCGGCTAATTTAAAAAAGTACCTAACTATTAAACAAATAATTAATGTTATTATACTTAGGAGATCGAATCTTTTAACTTAATTATTTTATAAAGAACTATAACTAAAGATATCAACTTATACACAAAACCTTCTATGCAAATTATTTTGAACTTTGATATTGACAAAATGCATTCAGAAACCTGTGATCGTCGGAATTTCACCAATTAAAAGGGACCAGTTTATTCGCGTTTTGACCCGATCTTTCTTCCTCAAAGTTTTTAATTTGGCGAAATCTAAAAGTGGAACTGAATTACCTAACGGTCACGTTTGAAACCGGTTGAGGTGATGTCCATTATGATTCTAGTTTTAAAAATCTCCAACGACTTTTTGTCGTCATTTGTTTTTGTCATATATCCATCTGATTGATAATGTCGACTGTAGTGTAAACTACATTTCTGAGTATGTAGTTGGTCATACATAGACCTCGCTATCAAGGCCTACCTATTCCTTGTTCTTTTATGATCAAGATCACTCCTGTTAATTGCTGCAGGTAATTTAAATTCCTATAAAAAGGTATCTTTGGGTCATGACAAGTGAAAAAAGTGATACCCGACGAGAAAGGCGTGACAGATATGTAGGTATTACAGAATGTTTCTAGCATTTACATTTATTATTACAGAATATTTTAATATTGTGATATTTTATACCTTTGATTTTCCTTGTTTCTTTGTACGCATGAGTATTTTTATTAGGCACGATGTCTAGATAAATTGTACCATCGGAATATAAAGTTATATATGTCAAGAATGTATGTATCTATGTATGTTGTTGTTGTAAGTATGTATGTTGTTGTTGTTGTATGGTGAAATATATGTTGTTGTTGTGTCCCCAATAGGAGAGACGCGAGACGGATATGCATGTATGTATATGTCAAATGTAACAGAAACAATCATAAAATCAAGTCATTGTGTATGTAGGTTATTAATTTGAAACTTTATTTATATGAGCACGCAAACGGCTAAGTCCCAAGAATACTATTGCATGTTATACATGATTCATTACGTGGTAGGTATTACTCACGATTGTGGCTCTGGCAGCAAAGACTGCATTATAAATATTGATAAGTATTTGTTGGATTATCAGCACTACCGATTTGGACAACGACTTTATGTGTTAAACAAACACTGCATTGTGATGCTTGTTTGATTTGCATTTGTTTTTATAAATATTTGAAATGTAAGTAGGTAACTGTATGTAAATGAAGTTCAGGGCAATTACTATACTTATCTAATATTAATAAATGCATATTGCACTTATCTAAAGCAGTGCCTAAAACAATTCATAAAACATCCTAGGTATTTATAACCGTTTCGTTGTTAAACTTTAGAAAAGCCTTGATATATATAACTCTTGCAGTGTACCTACATATTTACTTTTAATTATTATTCTATAAAGATAAAGAATATTTATTGTCATAGATGCGGTACATGTAAGTAGATGTTAAAGTACATACTATAATAATGTTTCAACACACCTAGATTTAGTCCTTAAACTAAAGTACAGTCGTACTTAAATAAGCAGTAGGTATACAAAGGAAGTTTACAACTTTATAAGTAAGAATAATCCTCGCATACACGATCGCCCGACCCCTAACCGTCACAAAACAGCTGTTCGCACACCTGTCTTGCGCCCGCGTCGTCGTCTACACATTTTTATAAGGAACTTGCGAAGGGGAGCGAAACTTGAAAGTAGAAGTAAAAAGGGAATACCAAGGAACACAAGTTCGAATGCAATACTCAGTTTTATATGCCTAAAATGTTTTGTAAAGTATAATGTGTTCCTTATTGTACAATGTACATGTTATGAAGATATGACATGATCTGCAGACGTAAGTAATCAATTAAAAATAGATTGACCTAGTATAAACTAAATGCGTATATTGTTTGTAATATTTACCTTCCTAATAGGTTTTGTAATATAGTTGTGTAGCTTTTTTTCTATCTCTACCTAGCTCTTGGTAGGTAAACGATTAAATTGTAAGCCTAGTCATCCTATAGTTACCTATCCTGCGAAAAATAACAGACCAATTACCTAAATCCACTGAGAAATAAAGAATCATTAATAAAACGTTTGCTTTAGCACGCGGTACATTAAACTTTATATAATTAACCCCCAGTTGCAAAAAAAGCTAAGTATTTACCGAACTTACTTAAGTAATTAAATTAGTTATTAACATTGTGTCGATTCTGAATGGGCTACTATAAAGATATTGAAGAATTAGCCTAGGTAATCATCCCTTCTTGCAACTAGTTGGATTAATATTGTCATTATTTCAATAAGAAAACCAAAAGAAAACATAACATAAAACACTCTCAGGCGCAAAAAATATAGAGATCGCAACCTTCAAACATTTTCTCATATTTTCCTTACATTTGGGGGTTATGTGAAAAGTGCGTACCTAATCGAATTGCCCTTTGTCCGGCTGTGGCCTTGGCCCGAGATGAACATAGTCTACATTCCAAAACCCGGACGATCTTAGTGATAGCCTTAGAATAAATAGGTGTTTGAGGAAGAAAGGGAAAACCTAATACGATGGCGGTTGTAAACTTTGTGCAATTAAAGTTTTGATTCGTAGCTTATCATCTTCATTTTCATTTAACACAAGTTCCTACTCATGGAAGAAAGCAGGTACTGTAGGTATTTAGCTTGTATTTAGAGACAAAATAGGTGTGAAATGAAGTATTAATTAATTATTATTAAAAAATGTAGCCGTTTTCTTTAGCGAATATTGGAAAGTATAGGTAGGTATAGATGTTTTTTAACATATAGGTAGTCAGTAAAAACAACTGAAATGTTGTAAATTGACAAAATAGTAGGTACTTACCTACCTATTCGAATTTCAGCTTATTCCACGCGTAGGTATTTCTTCTTCTTTGAATTTGTAAATACAAAATACTTTTTCGAAGGAGCGATTTTCCCAGAATTGGGTTTCTATTGAAGTTAAATGTCACTGGTTCTTTTATTGAAATAGGTACTTAGGGTTTAAAGGAAACGAATTTACTTGTGTTACATTTTCTTTGACGTTTCATTTAATTCTGACCTTTGAATCAAAGCACAAATTCTTATAACGAGACTTAATTTACTTTCATTGCAAGTAGGTACTTAATTATTGATGAAAATACATAATACGTGGACGATGTACTGATTAATCGAATAAGAATTCAGGATTTGACATAGGATAATGAATGACAGGTCACGTTAGGGTTGGATGGACAAGAGTTTTGAATATATTAAACCCAAAGCAATTTTGATATATGACCTCAAATTCAGCTCAAACCTTTAAGATCAGTTTTGAAATGGTTAAAGAACATATTGGGATGGGTTTTGTTTGAATTGAATATTCGATGACCACTCGTTAACGGTGAAGAAAAACATTGTGAGAAAACCTGCATACACTAGAAAAAAGATAGGGAGAAGAAATGTGATATAAAAGGAAGAAATATGATATACAAGGACCAAACTTCCAATTTTAGTATCAAACTATCTCAGTAACCACCTGGCAACAAAGGTAGATAATACCGAAGCATCCTTTACTTGCTACTTGCTAATCCTATCGATTTCGAAGAGATACGAAGATAGGCGAAACTTAATCCCTAGAGCCGCAAACACAAGAAAGGTTTGCATAATGAAGAAGTTGGAAGTGTAAGAATGGATCTCTACATTGAATAACTTAGTTCCTAAGTGTATGCGGCTGTTTTCGGTGTTGTGTACATAAGAGCATAATAATTTAAATTTACTTATGTAAATACAAGAGTTTTAAGATCATTTTAAGAGAAGTATAAATTATTTATTGTTGTTTTGATCATTCTTTCATTCGTTTCATCGAGTGTTTGTTACTTTCGTGATCTATATTTAGTTATATTTTGTTCGAAAAGATGTCCTCCATTAAACTTAGCATGATGATAAACACAACCTGTATAACCCGACTTTTTTAAATGCCTTAGTAATGTCATAATTTTCATAGTATCGGCATGATTGGTTCGTAATATTGAATTTAGTCGATTTATACGACTCTTGGAAGGAAAAGTAGAAGGAAGACGAAAGAGAGGGAGACCACGAAGGACTTACATAGACCAAATAAAAGAGGGAATAGAAGTTGTGTCGTATCAGGTGCTCAAAAGGACGGCAGAGAATAGAGAAGAGTGGCGCAGACTACACCGACAAGAGCGACGCTCTTTTCATGATGATGATGGTGATGTTTTAAATGAGAGGAATGAACACATTAAAATAACTATCTTTATGTTAATGCAAATCTATAAAAAACAAACCGGGTACAATGTACATACCCTCGTTTTTATTATAACTCTCTTTTTTCTGTCTTCAAAGCAACAGCAAGTACGCTGCAATCTAACTTTTTTATTTTACCGACGACGTCATCGGCTTTAAAATGAAACCGCTTTTGCAGCAGTTTTTTATGAGCTTTTCCTCGCGTATAACTCAGGACAAAGTTGCAAGAAATAAAACAAAACATAATAGCGGTACAAAATGCGAGACAGTAGCTATACACAGTACCTACCTATCTAAGTTTAATCTAAATGAATCATTTATCCTCAATGTGTGTCACTCTTTCACGCAAAATCTACTGAACCGATTTTGAATGAAACTTTCCAATATTGTAGCTTGTACATCTTAATAAAACAAAGTCTACATAATTTTAAGATATTAAGTAAATTTCCCAAGACATGACAATAAAATGCGTACGAAACCACGAGCAACCTCTAGTCATTGATAAATTGAAACTTTAGTATGAATAGAAAGTTTTAATGGGTACCTAATTCAATTAACAGTCTATTTTGGTAGTTAGGAAACTTCGTTGTAGTTATTTTTAGAATTCCTAAATTAACGTAATTTGCTGAAGCCAAGTAGATGTTAGGATCCAAGTCAATAGGTAGGTAATAAGGTGGAAATAAGCTTAAGATGTTCTCTAGGAAAGGTAGGTAAAGTTTAGGTGAAGCCCTAAAGTTTAAATAGCATTTATTGATACTTTCACGTGTCTATTTCAAAATTAACACCTTTTCCTAATATTCTTTACGTTCAATTCAACAAAACCGCAGTGAATTTCCACGGCGCCCTTGCTAGGATTCCCCAGGCCGGTTACCTTGACACCAACCTCCGGGTATCAAGGCTGTGTCCTTGGTGATCTTCGAGGCTATCGATTGCGGGTTCCGTACTACCTGATACAACCTGTCCTTGATTATGAAGCCTTAAAAGGCGTGTTGATGCGGTGTCGATGTTTATAATTTATTTTGATAATTATGGAAAGATGTAAGGGTATTTATGTAGAGAAGATAAATGTTTTTTTAAAAGTATTTTTGATATTTATCTTTGATATTTTTGCTCTTTAAGTTATTAAAATTCCAATACCTGATAAATTGATGATGACTTTTTAACAGATTAAATAAGTCATACCTACCTATCAATTTACGAAAAACTTTTTCGAATAAGTTATGTAAGTACCTACCTACGTACTCTTTTTGGGAATACAAATAAGTAGATAATAAAGAAAAAAGAAACATCGAATAAATAAATTAATTCAAGATAAAATCTGTATTAGCTACATTGTTCAATTAGAGGGGGTTGTAGACGTCTCCTTTCAACGCGTTATCCGTAAAGTCTAGAATCTAGATTTAATGGATTCCTAAGCAATTTACCGAGGGCATGCCGCGTGTCTACGGATTACCAACTACCTAGGTACCTAAGCTAGACTAGCTTGGTTTGTTGTGCTATGAGCTGTTTTATTTCTAACTGAATAAGGTCGGTATTTGGTTTGGAGTAAGTAGGATTTGAATCGCAAAAAGATGTTATGTTTGCATAATTGAATGATTATTACTAAGGTAGGTTTAGGTAGGTACTTTATAGCTACTCAATTTAATTTTAACGGTGACTTATTTTTATGTTTTACGCAACCAATTTTTAGAAATGTTTCGCTAAAAACAGCGATACGAAAAAGTTAGAGCGTACCGAGAATTTGAGGAAACTTTTTGATGGATTCCAAAAATATCTCTTTCATTTTATTTGATTTGATAACTTGATATTACATAACTGTAGTTAACAGACATTTTTCTAAGAACTTTTATAACTTAATTTTGCTCAAAGTTATTCCAATTAAAAATCACCGTCATTTGTTCTTTGTAGACAATTCTCCAAAATGAGTTATTTCACCAGACTTTAATTTACCGCACTATTTCGGTGCTTATCAGGGCAATGCATTATAAAAAAGAAATCCAATGTTCATCTTACAAAGTATTTATTCTTGGAATGCACAGAACTCACGCTCGCTTGAGTTGCGCACGCTTCATTGAAAATTAACAGATTCAAACGCAAACGTCTGTCTTATTCCAATAACAGACAACACACAATCCGGCTTCATACAGACATTTACATATTCATTACCCACTCTGGCCACCGTCTTAATAAAAATAATTTCATATCTGCATAACGTCCGAGCAATGAACACAAAAAGATTTTAATAGAGTTGTTCTAAATGTAAACAGTTATGAAGATTGGTACCAAATAGTACCAATTAACGCTAATTAAAGATGCAGTTGGTTTTAAGTGATTAATTAGTCAATGGACTACATTGTATAGTTTGGTACCAACTTAGGATCCTGAGGGTTTATCAAAAGATTTTGGAAAACATTTCTTGATTAGGTAAGAAATAATTAGCAGCATATCCAAGTAGTTTGACTGAAGGAATTACTTACTGTCACTAAATACTTAGTACATAAATATAGAAGTTAGGAATTAAGAATAAAGATAAACTGACGATGTTTTGATTTAAAATATAAAAACCAAAATAAATTGTTCGTGAGTCGTAACTACTAAATGTGAAATATTTAGTCTAGACAGGAGTACCCGTGTGGATTCGAATGTCGTAAAGTAGACTAGACTAGATAGAATCTAGCTGTCTAGTTACATGAAATACCTACTTATTAATATTATTGTCGCAAGTCTACATTTTAATTACCATCGTTAAACGGGTCATACAGACATAAAAAACAAAAATGTCTCTCCTGTTCCCGAAAGTTAAGGACAATGGGAGCTAATTTCTCAACTTAATGCATATCCGCATAATCTGTGCCCGATGTAGTTTTGGCCTGTATAAACATTTTGAGGATTGGCTGCTCCAGTATCCTTAATCATCAGGAACAGGAAAGACAATTTTAAACCTAATTCAGTGTATGACTCAAATAGGTAAGTTAGGTTTACATAACTCACCTATTTAGCAAGTAATTTGTACCTATCTACATATTTTAATGTGACCTTTTCCACACTAAGCTTTGCAGCTTTTAAAATGCATTCAATTTCAAATATTTATCGAGTTGTTTTTTAAACTTCGGCAAAAGCAGGAGTTTTTATGTGTATTTACCAATGGATTTGTATTTTTATTGGTTTGCTTATTACAGTTTATTGATCCGTTCCAGCTTAATGTAAGTATACTTAGGAAACTTTTAAGGTAAGATTGATTTTGATTAATTTTCATGTCCTGTGAGGTAGGTACCTACGTAAATTAGGATTGGTAGAGAAATGACGATCCTATTCTACGGAGCAAGACAACTTGATAATCATGTCTTGATTGATAGACTGTGTTTTGTTTTATGTATTATTGCCATAAATATCAATACAAGTATTTATGTATTAGTGTTTGAATAAGTGAATATAAATTAGAAGCTATATAATTTTAAACTAACTAATAAATATTGTTTTTTACTGTTAGTTTATGTAAGCTAGACTATAAAATGTGTAGGTACCTATTAGTTAACCAAAGTACCTAAGTGATTGATGTATTGCAAGTAGGTACCTATGGTTAGGTATTGGTAAAGCTAGGTACCTATAAGTAAGAAAACCGCAAATAAAAAAAACTACGTAAGAAGTAATTGTCTTTCTATTTATGTATTTGCATTGAATCATAGAAATGTAGAAAAATATCTATTTTGTTATTTGCGCAATTAAGTTGAATCACATTTATTAAACTGCGACTAATCAATAAATTACTATGATTTCCATAACAATAGGTAGATAAGTATCTATAATGTCTTTTTTTTAAAATCAGTAGGTACTTATGTTAACGGAAATACCTGACGAAAGTTTAATTGTAAATATGGAAATATAATAATGAAAATTAAATAAATAAAATTATTAAATGTAAGTAATACCCTAAGACATCAAAAGTAACTAAAAGTCAGCCCATATATACCTGCATCACAACTAATTACATAGATAGGTAGCAACTAATTAGATAGTTCTCTTAATTAATTAGGTATCGGGAATCTTGTTTAACTTAATAGTTAAGTAAGTTTAGTGAAACTCAGGTAATTAGAAGCGTAATTACTTAATTACTTGCTTTTTCATAATAAATACTTAGGTAAGTAAATAAAAATAAGCAAAGAAAATAAACTTTTTTTTTAAAGTAAAAAAAATTAGGCTAAGACCCGATAGGTATACTTACAGCTGGAAACATGGCATTCATTCAGGACACACTGGTAGATAATCCAGGATTCCAGCTCAATCATAGTAGAAGCCGTCATTTTCACTAAAATACGTAAAGAATTTCCACCAGTCAATAAAATAAACAAAGTACCGTTCAACAGTGCTTCACAAACACACTAAAATCCTCACAAAGACTGAGAAAATGTCTCGAGACGTTAACCCATTGATTGTCCATTCAATAAATCCGATTTGATTTTTTGTAAATAATCGCGGTAGCACACGAGCGAATGTTTTGATACCCACCCACGTTGGTTGGTCTCACTGAATCATTTGATTGGGCCGTACGACCATCTGCTACGCGCCCGGAAAAAAATATTGGGAGTGTTGCCGTACTACAGACAAAAAGCTCCCATGCCTCGTGTGAAAATTGGACTCGGTAATGGGTGCGAGCTTTTAAGTTCTTATTTTGAATGTAATAAGCAGCTTCTAAATTTTAATCAAAATAGAATAGGTTGCCCGTTGAATTACTAATTGGTCAATTATTATTTTTATATTCAATACTTATTCATCGTAAAAAAAACTGAAATAAAATGTTCATTATATTAGGTAACACACCTTCTGTAAAAACTACACCTTTTGAAGGAAAACATAGAAATATGGCAACATTTTTTTATAACCATAGACAATGTGCTGATACAGTCGATAAAAATTTATATCGATAAAATAATCACAAAGCAGTTTATAATATTTTTGATGATCAATTTTTATTTTATTTTAATAATTTTAACATCACATACTTACCAAAATACGTTATTAACGCGTTTGCGTTTTTTTCGTTGATTCATTTATTTATTTTTTTCATTATATTTCTCAAAAATCAAGATTTTTACGATCACTACTAACTAAAAACTTAAATACTAAGAACTATCAATTTATCAATAAAATTAAAATCGTGGTTATTTGTAACATGTCTATTATCGATACATTCCTAATTTACAACAAACATCACTATTGCCATCTTCTGTCTGTCAACCATCAGTTTAGTCTATGGATTTTCACAAGTGTTTCGCGCAGTGCAGAGTGGTGTATATTTGTAAATAAATATTGAAAAATTGTAAATATCGTTGTCTCTTCTAGAGGCTCCCGTTGTGTTTTACATATTTGTGAAAGTGTTTTATGGATATTGATCGTCCGCTGAGGATTTATCTGGCCCTTTGAGGTGAGTTTACATATTTCGACAGACGGGCTACGTAATTCATAAATAAAGTACTGAATGCATTGTTTAGTTTTTTCGTGTGCTATCTGTTATTTGCTATTTGCTTTCGTAACGCATGCTGGATACAATAGGGGTATAAAAATCGTTTGCTAAAGCAGTGGAAATATCAAAATATCTGCGCCGTTATTCGTAACCTTGAAGCTTCAGAGGATTGTCGTCCATCGACTAATTTGGCCTTACATCTCAAGTACTTATCTTTTACATCTATTTACACGTATGGGGAAGTCAAGGACGCCCGCTACTACGTTTTTAAGGTGCCAAATGGTGCTAAACATTGATTGATTTATGTAAATTGGTCATTAAAAATCAAAATGTAGTCGTACTACAATTTGTGGTTAACATTATACTATTTAATTTATACATCTTTGAGGAATTAGTAGACTACAACATTGACATTGAAGCTAAAACAATAATTTTCAAATATTTTATTAATTTGTATTAAAAAAAATTGAGTCTAATAACATGTTAGTAGGTATTCCATTAGTCCTTATTAGGAGAATTAGAAAAGCCATGATCATCCTTTGAACATCATTTGGTCGGTGCATTTATAGGCTAGGTATGCAAGAAAACAAGTTGGTATTACATATTTCTTGTCACACTTTTAAGATCGCAGGTTTTCCATAGGCAGTTTTTAGTTTTTTTTTTTGATAAATTGTTCTCTCTTTATAAACAAACCGTTTTCATAAAGAATAATTGAATCCTTTCTAGAACATTCTTTCCACGCAAGTAGAAGTGTCACAATGTCTGGTTAAAGTAATTTGATATTTGTAATCAAAACCAGGTTGTGGTTTTACATACATACCTGCACACAGGTTTTAGTGCCAAACTTCTTTGTTTTATAAAAGTGTAATCTTTTTTAATGTAGAATGAATTCTACTCTCTTTAGGAAGAGGTAAATCTAATTAAATCTAGCCACTTGTGTCCCACTGCTGGGCAAAAGCGCCTCTCTCCTCATCCACTATGACTTGTTTCTTCATTTATTTTGTTAAGGTAGAATTAATTTTATAAAATATGTTTCATAACTATAAATTACAAAGTGGAAGTAGCTGCTGATTGGAGAGTCCTTCGCCCAGCAGTGGGACAATAACAACTACATAATATAAGATTCATAACTTTGATTTCCAAATTCTCTTTTCGATATTCCCTTTAAGGATATACCTAATGTAATATATGATGATAAATGAGTAGGTACAAAGTCATTATAAATATGTGTGTGTGTGTGTGTGTGTGTGTGTGTGTGTGTGTGTGTGTGTGTGTGTGTATATGTATGTGTGTGTGTGTGTGTATGTATGTATGTATGTATGTATGTGTGTGTTTAAAAACAAAATTATTTTGTTACATATCTATGATTACTATACTAGATAGTATTCATTTCTTCCGTCACAGATAAAAACACTGTTAATATGTTTTTTTTATCAGTCAGCGTTACAATGTGTCATCTAGGTGAAATATGATAAAAGAATTGTGATGTATGAGTCATTATTCGCATTTATTTGTATTTTTAATTGTTATGGAGCAACAGTACTGTTATAATGATAATTTAAATATGACCACTTGACAAACATATGTTTTGATATGCTATTTACCTGTATGATTTAATACAATATTTTATATCAATTGCATACTGAACAGTTATTGAGAAAAACATTTTTGTTTTACAAAATCAAGGCCTGGCCTCTATAATTTTTAAGTTATATGTTTTAATCAGAGGCTACCCGCGACCCTGTACGCATTCATCGTCATATTTTCAGAAACGTGCGAAATAATTTTGAATCGCATAGCCTATGTTATTCTGATACAGGCTACAATATTATGAAATTTAATCAAAATATGATGTTTAAGTAGTTGTTGCTTGAACTTGAAAGACTATTAATACAACCTCATATCTATCCATAGGCACAAACTTCAAATATAATATAAGTAAATACTGGATACCTAGATTTTACTTAAATACTTTTAAATTAATAGTATTTTCTTTCTAACATAGAAATTTTATTTATTTATTTTTATTTATTTATTTGGGAACACAACAGCCATTAACAATTCGTACATTACAGTTCACAATAAGTCCGTGAGTAAGACCAATAACAGTATTCCACATAAAATATTGATTTTAACTATAAAACATAAAGTTGACATCTTAATCTACTTAAAATGTAATGAATTACAATATTCTGAAGATATAAATATATAAAAGTTATTATATAAAGATAATTATACATTAAATATCAAATCACATAAAAACAACATAGTCACACTACAACTACCAGCTCTATAACAATCCAACACATAGCAACTTTCTCTATCATGACAAGAATACTTAGTATCAGATGGGACTCGATTATAAGGTTTCTTTTAGCCGTTATTGTTTATGGTCGTTTGGTATTCTATAGGTGCGTAATGGCACGTGCGATTTAAACGGCATTTTGTACGCGATAGCATTTGACTAGTAATTTTTTTTTTGCTTGTTTTAGTAGGTAAGTAGTGGGTAGGTATAAGTTATTATCAATGTAGAAGATGTATTTTATCTCTTAAAAATAAAGATTTTATTTTAATCGTTGATATTAAGTTTTATGTACAGAATAAGAAGCATAATAATTAATTAAATAAGAAGATTTTTTTAGCCTGTGTGCCCTCCACAGATTTCCGTCGGCGGCTGCTTCCCACCAATTTTCCTAAAATGTGTTTAGGTCGTCGTGCCATTGTTTTACCTCAGCGGCGCTAGCCGTCATCCGGCACCCAATTATAATAAATCTCCCATTAACTAAGCAGGATTCCCAAACAAAGGGCCTTACTTAGAAACTTCAACTCGTCATCCATTTGAATTATACTTACTTACGTTGAGTTGAGTAGTTAAAGTTGTAACAAATTACTGTACGTATATATCTTGGATTATCATACATTCATACTAAACAATGTATCTTTATTAGATCAAGGTAAAACTTAACCATTATCAAGGAGGTCTTTCATTAACAGTTCTTTGAACCGGATACACTCTTACCCGCATTATCTAACTCACAAAATATACATACATACATATCTGTCATGCTTCTCTCCCATCACAGAAGGCAGAGACCACTTCGCTCCATTTGCTACAGTCCAAACACACTTCATAATCACAGAATGCGCCCTTGAAACAAAAGGACTGATACTGTTCTCATTAATAATACCTAGTATGTGTACTTTCATTAGAAACCGTTCCATTTCACGCTCGTTCAATCAATACTGTAGGTTAAAGACTTTGATTGCATTGCGGACTTTTATGTGTAATGCTAATGGCCGATCGCACCGTGAATATCATTTTACAAAACAATAAAAACGTTAGTTTGATACAACTTTTACGTAAGGTACGTTTTGCGAATGTTATGCGCATTAGCGGGTTTACCTAAACCTTTGAATTTCTTGACTATTGTGGGCGGGTTTCCTTACGATGTTTTCCTTCACCGTTAGTGGTAATCGAATATTTAATCCATAATCCTTATCAACTTTTTTAACCCCCCCCCCCAATACCACTGTTGTGTCCCTGCACGAGCCTACTCTCAAACGATACGAGAATGATCGGGACGTAATTCACCATGCTCTAGCTAGGCCAATGTGGGTGTGTGGATTTCACTGACGGGCCGAAATCGAACCCACACCATCTAGATTGGAGGCGTGCGTTCTACCAACGTCGTTACTACCGTAGGTACCTACGTTAATAAAACAAAGCCACCAAAAATAGACCCATTAACCAAGCCCAACATCCTAATACCTTATTACAAAGGTCAAACGATCAAGAAGACCTAACTTCCTAATTCAAGTGTCAAGAATACTCGGTGAGTCACGAATCGTCTGGCAACGCTTATCGGCTTCGGAATGTGATGTACTTACCTTTATAGGTATACAGATTGATTGGAAATAAAAGTAGCGCAATTCTACACAGTGGTTAGGTGTTTGTAAACGGGAAATTGACTTTTAAACGTTTAAGTTGGACTGATAGACAGTTCCTTGTGTACCTATTTGTTGTATCTGTCTCAAATAAGTTGGTAGTCTCACATTGTCCTTTTCAGATGCAAATTAAGTAATTCTGTGTAAAATGTAACAGAATAAGTTTAGAATTTAACAAAGCTTCTTGCATTGGGTACTTGCTAATTATTTGTGTTTACTTATTAACGAAAATAATAATTTTGTATAATTATATGAACACCATTAAATCAAAGTTCTTGATTATGATCATTTACATTGAACGCATACTAAAATAAAATACAGTCATAACAAAAATTCAACGCATTATATCACTCAGTGTCGCATTCCAAAACCAAGTCGTCATACATTTGGCACATTCAAATGAAAGACCAAAAAAAGCAATTTAAACATACCTAAGTGTATTTTCAAACAACAAAAAATGAGACAAAACATTACAAAGTCATTTACGTTATTACTTATACATACAGTTTTTATTCATACTCTAATAGGTGTTATTATTAGACCCCATCCCACGCACGTGGTCAATCTTCATTGTAAACAAATAGCCATACGATTTAAAAACCAGTTTTTAGAACATAAAAATGATAACAAACAAAGTACCACTCACTAAAATTAATTTGACACCTATTCACTATACAAGCTCGTATACATCGAGTCTCAAGTTAAGTCATACAAAGCTAAAACAACAGAGGTCTCCCTTATATGGTCATGTAGTTTGAAGGTGACAAGCTATTTCAATCCTTGTGTGGGCGATGTTATGTGTCATTATTGGTCATCAGTTATTTCTGCGGTTGTTTGTCGACGTGTGTTTACCGTGATGGTGTTTGCCAAAGTTTTAAAGTTCAGATTCCAGTGTCATTTATTAATTTTAAAAATAATGTATTTTTGTTTGTTTGTTTCAGGGTAATTGAAGATGGTGATGGAAGCCGATCCGATTGCTGGAAAGCATTCTGATGGTAATTATAACTCTTGTAACTATTTAGGTATAATTAAGAGCATGTGTCCCAATGCTGGGCCAATGGCTCGTCCAGCTTTTTCCAGCATCGTTCCTTTTCATCGTCATCTAATTTTATACAAAACTATCGCCGTTCCAACGCGTTAAATTAATTCAGTTTTAAATTATACCAGCAGACATTCGAAGTATAATATCAAAGCAAGAGTATTCGAAAATCGTGTCTTTACGAACTTATGATTTACGATATAGAAAAACACTTTTCCTTCATTATAACGTATTTATGAATAAATCACTGTGCGGCTGTCATTTGTTTCTTAATACGAAAGTCTCGATAGAATTAATTAAAAACCACGTTTCTTTAATAGGCAATGTACTGAGCATCTGACCTTTTGTAGCAGTAGTACGTGGGTGGACGTCACTGTTCACTTTATACAGAAAGTTACATTGTACTTGTTCATTACCATATACGAATAGGTACCTACATATTTCATAGTCATACCATGCATAACATCATAATTATCTGAAGATTTAACAGTGTTTACATACTGACGCTCTTAAACTATCGACCATTTCTTTAATAAAACAGTAAATGACGCTACGAAATCAAATAGATTTTTCTCTACGTAACGTGGATTAAAATATCCAATACGTATCAAATATCGTGAAGTATCAGCCCCTAAATAAACTACGAAATAACCCAACCAATAATCAGGTCAAAAGAAACTAATCTAGACCTGAATCTAGTGTCCAACGTATTTCACCGCGTCTCGCCCACAGTTGCCCCATATCTCGGATGATGTGATGCGGATCTAATAATAACCAATTCGGGTCTGCTTTTACTCATACAGTGGTGTAAGATATGGGAGAAAGGCTAAGCTTCAATAGTCAATGATTTATGGCATGATTGTGGTAGAGATATATAAGTAGCTACAGCCCGTCGGTAATATCTTCGCACCTAGCTTCATGACGTCATGCTAAACGTACTCGTCACGGTACTGGATAGACGAAAACTGTGGGAAGCGCATTTCAGAGAGTTGCGCAGATATTTTCGACGGGTTATATTCGATTTCATCCCATTTCTGGACAGTGACGTAGAAGTAGACAATCCGTTCGTAATAGTGCTAAAACGAGTGCTCCAGTGTTCATAATAGACGCGTCGCTTATTTATAAATCATTAAAATTATAAAGTGCATTGTGAGTATACGGTAAACAAATATAAAGCATTATTACATAGGCTCTAATAAAAGAACTTATCTCAATGAACACAAAAAAATAATTCCTGACTACCACATTAAGTACCTTCCTACCTATCTGATTTGTTTTTATGTCACATGTTCGCCAATTTAAGACGTCAAGCCATAGTTTCAACCCACAACAGCTTACCGTTGTTTCGTTCCATAACCGTAATAGGCATGAACGCACCTACCGCTATTGCTTATAAGTATAAGTAAACTCATTCAATAATTAAGCCTCAAAACCGCGAAATCGCAATTACAAGGATATCAAAATCATAATAGGTTCTTATTGAATCTTATCTTATGCATGTCACACAAGAAAATTTTTCCCGTAATATCGACTTATCACAGACTGCTATTGTTTTAATTGCGTATTATGCGAACTGGATGGTATAAATGCGAATGATTGTGTGGTATCTGCCTACCGTAATGGAATTTCTAATACGCTGTACCTGCGATAATTTGCTATAAGTATATGTATGTAGGTATGTCTCTTTAATAACTAATTATAAATCTAGCCTATATGATTCCACTAGGTGGGTAAAGGCCTCCTTGGCTATATCACAGATTACTAAATAGTTACGTGCTATACCTTACATGCCGCCGTTAGACGAAATACACAAACATACATATCAGTCACGTATCTCTCCCGTCGGGGTAGTCATAGACCACTTCCACTAGCTACGATCCAAATACAAGTCTTTCGCTTCGTCCAAAGGGACTTGTAAAGGAAAAGCCAAGTCAGGAGTACCCTTAAACCGACGTTACAAGAAATAATTCTATGAAAATAATTAATAAAATCATTATCAAGTTTTCCTCTTACACCACACCCGATGCTATATCGGCATGACGACAAACGTTTATTCATTCGGTCAGGAGATCAATCCTTTGATGTGAGGCACGAGATTAAGAACATTTATGTCTTGTAATATGTTCTACCTACACGGTTCTTGTTTTTGTCAAGTTTATTTAGTTTTAGTTTTACTAGGTTTTTATGAGGACAATAAAAGATGGAGCAAGATTTTTCAATTAGCGCGCAGAACGGAAAGTTCTGGAGTAGAGACCGCCAATCGGCAAAAGCAAAGGACGTCAAACTAACAGCAAAAGAGACAGATGACGGCTGTAGGTTCACGGTGGTATGCAAGACAATCCCGACTGAGACCAGTGAAATTCTTTAGGTTTACGTAATTATAATGATGAGTTACCTATCATTTAATTTGATAGTATGAGAAAACTGTGTCTCTTCAATTCACAGCAATCTGCGACAATGCCCGGCAACAGTTGCTTTGTATGAAATTGTACGAAGTATATCCCGTCGCGTAAATGACGAAGTAATTTCAGGAGTGTCTGGCATTTAAATATCCAATAATATATTTTCCATACGTTAATGTTGTTGTTCTGTGCGACTGGGCGTAGCGTGACGAGTGCCGATGTGACGCGAGCATGACAATGTTAGCTGAGGTCGACGACTGGCGGTTTTTCACTGTTTTCATCAAACTAATTGCTTGGATTTTAATAAACGCCTGTCTGGTTTTCGTTTGATAAGCTTTTTGTAAATACGCCTCGTGTTTCGGTGTTTAGAATTTGTTGAAGCGAATATTTTCCAATCTATTTGAATGATTACAAATCGATTATTCGCTTACTCACTCCTTCATTATTGTATTGACGATACTAGCAAATCTATTAAAGGAAAAAGATAGTAAATAATACTTATCGCGACATATAAACTTTTCGTGTTTTTATACTGTGTAGGTAATACTTCACAAAAGTACCCAACAGTCCTGATCGTCTATAGATCTCATATCATACTTAAATATAAAGTGTGATTTGAATATCGAGGGTTGACGGCGTAATTGTATTAAGCGACACCATGGCCGAAATCAAGTTATATATATATTCGGAATCAGCGGATTTTTCTGCGTCGTTTGAGCTCGGTTTCGTAGCGATCTGAGCACTTTTTTGGCGCTTGAAACAGCACCAAATTTGTGACCAGTTTGAACCAGCTGTGTTTTATGCGACACTAAATTTGTACAATTTTTAAAAAATTGGACTTCATACATACCAAATATTTACTAGTTTTGACTTAAACTACTTTTCCTGACCTAAATTTAGTGATAAAGGGCGCTTCAATCAATTTATCTATTACTGAAATCAATACTTAATGTCGCTTAAAACATTTAGTCTGCATCTAAAAACTATACTTGATGTCGCTTAAAACATTTAGTCTGTACCTGATATCTATACTTGATGTCGCTTAAAACATTTTACCTGCATCTACAATTTATACTTTCTGTCGCTTAAATAATTTATCTTGCATCTGATTTTAATACACACATGCGTTTAAAACATTTTCATCTACAATCCAAATTATTTTTATTCGGTGGTTAAACCTTTTTATGTTAAAGAGAACGAAACGCCAAGAGGTTACGCTAAAAAAAAGTTATGTTGATTTCCTGTCGGACGAAGAAGATTTTATTTGGGATTCGACATCGTGGAAGGAAACCGATGATGATTCAAGTTCAAGTGACCCTGAAAATCACAGGAGCAAGAAGAAAAAAATTAAGAAAAGATCACAAGACGGGTTAGTAGGAGAAGATGGCCTAAGGAAGAAGAAAAAACAAGATAAGAAATTAAATATTGAAGCAAAAAATAGAGGAAAAGAATACAAAAAAAAGGATGGTACAGAGAAAAGAGCAAAAGAGCTAAAAGAAAATCCTTGTGTGGGAAAAAAATGCGGAAATAAATGTGAAACTGTAAGTGAAGAAAGAAGAAAAACCATCTTCAATCATTTCTGGGGTTTGTCTGTGGAGAAAAAGAAAGACTGGCTTGTAGCAATGTCATCGGAAAAAGATATAAAAAGAAAAAGAAGCAAGGATTCGGCATACAGAACAAAAACATACGAATATTATATAAATGATGGAGAAGGGCGACGTAAAGTATGTTTGCAATTTTTAATGAAAACACTTGATGTTAGTCAGCGGTACATTTATTACAGTCTGTCAAATGCTATTATGGGATCTGCAAAGAATGATCAAAGAGGTAAAACTGTACCTGTAAATAAAACTTCAGATGTCGTCAAAATCTCAGCAGTAAATTTCATTAAAAAATTACCAGCTCTCCCTTCACACTATGCTAGAAAAGATAGTACCAGATTATACTTACCCGTTGAGATGAAAAATATTAAAAATTTGTATCTAATTTATAAGCAGGAACAGGTTAGCCAAGGCATTGACGTAGTGTCTGAAAGAATTTTTCGTGAAATATTTAACAAAGATTTTAATCTCGGCTTCCACGTTCCTAAAAAAGATAAATGCTTAAAATGTTTGAAGTTTGAAGGTCAAGATTCATCTGAAAATGTTGAGAAGAAAAAGCACTTAGAAGAGAAGGAAGCTTCAAAAAACAGATTGGCATGTCATCGGGAAATTGCTAAAAAGAATACATCTATACTTTGTGTCTCGTTTGACTTACAGAAGATTTTAAACACACCTTACGGCAATAGCATGCTGCTGTTTTATTCCAAAAAATACACAGTGTTCAACTTATGTTTTTATGAAAGCGTAACAAGAAATGGTTATTGCTATGTTTGGGGAGAAACGGAAGGAATAAGGGGCGGAAACGAAATAGCAACAATACTTAATAAATACATAGACATCTGCGATCAAAGAGGCACTATCAAAAGTTTAATTTTGTATTCGGACTCGTGTCCCGGACAAAATAAAAACTAATTAGTTCTCGCAGGAATCCATAATGCACTGTTAGTTTCAAAGAATCTGGAAACAATTCAGATGAACTATTTACTTCCCGGCCATACGGAAATGACCGTAGACAGCATCCATTCCACGATTGAAAATTCTATTCGGAATACGACAGTGTGGGCTCCATCGCAATGGATGACTATATGCCAGTTAGCCAGAAAAGAGCCAGGGCCTTTTAATGTGGAAGCATGTACGCACAACAATTTCAAAAACTATGAAGATTTTGCAGATAAATATTTTAAGGGTAATCTTGTTGGCAAAATCAAGAAGATACGAATAGCTACATTTAAAAAATCTACACCAAATATTATGACGGTGAAATACAGTATGGCTGATGATGCAAGAGAAGAAACAATACCTATTCTTTCCAAACCGAAATCGCTGAATTGCAAATATAAGGGACATTTGTCTATAACTAAAAGTAAATACAACGATCTTAAGAAATTGTGTAACACAGGTGTTATTCCTAGAATATTTCACGCTGAATATTTGAATTTGCCAAACACCAATAATGGTAAAGATGAACTGATTGATACTGATATTGAAGATGAAACAGAGGACTGAGAGAAATAGAGATTGCTGTTAGTTTTTAAGATTTAATGATAATTATGTTGTTTAAGAATAGTAGATATTTTTGTTACCTGATTGTTATATTTTTTATAAAAGCCTCAAAGGCTTTAAACTAATTGAAATGGAAGAATTTTTTTTAAAGTTAAGTTGACGTTTACGTAGTAGTTGACAACTTAAACGTCATCTTAAGAACATGGTTCAAATTGAGAACGATTTATCAATAAGTGCCTTAGAATTGATGTTTTTGTTACAATTATGATTGTTATTATTATTTTTATAAAAGCATTTGATATTAACCTACGTTTAAATATAAAAAATAATAATTTTACCTTACAGTGTATTAAGCTGTCCTTTTAGTGCATTGAGCTGTAGGGTATATTTTACAAAAACTTGTTTTTATAGGAGATTAGGACCTTTACATTAACTTTATGTTTTCAAATAGTGTTCCTATCTGTACCTTACTTGATAATTATAATTACTATTTTGTTATACCAAATGTGAAATGAAAGACTGTACCTAAGAAAGACTGTGTCTAAGTACCTAGTAGACTCTAAAATAATTAAGAACTATGAAACCTAGTATTATTAAATAACAATGTTTGATTTTAACTACTTCTTTTATTTATTTTTTTGATATTTCAACATTGTCATTAAAAGACTTCACCCTGTCAGATTTTAAATTACTGGAATGTAATGTTGTATTAACCACCAATTTATAATTATACTTACAAATTAACTGTCATTTGATACCATTCACTTATAGTGGAAAGTGTTACTTAAATCATTTTGATCTGCAACTACCTTATAATAATTCAAGCGCTTAAGACAAATAGACTGATTCTATTTAATTATTGCAATGGTTGTTAATACACTTAGCCTGACACTAAAAAAACATCTGAACGTCGCTTAAATCCTTTTTCCTGAAACTATAAACTGACAATTTCGGCGCTTGAATCATTTAGCCTGTTTCTAAATAATAATGATTTTTGGGCATTTTGTATGAAGCGACATTTATTTCTGGAAATAATAGCTTTTAAACAATGAAACTGAGACCAAATTGTGCGGACTTTATTATGGCAAGTAAATTTGGCCACTTTTTCGTAGAAATATGAATACTTTTTTTTATATGATTTTTTTTCCAAAAATCGAAACTTTAAAACGCTCTCCTGTAAAGTTTTAAAAATGTCGCTTAATACAAATACGCCGTCAACCCTCGATATGATAAGTACTTACATGCTCTTTAATTTCACGGAAACACACAAAAAAATAAAATAAACAGCAACTCTTACACGTGTTACGACAAAACTTTGTACTTTTCGTGGCCTTGTTGCATAAACTTTGCATTCAGTAAAAATCTACGATTTTTTTTTTTTATAAATACATACGTACTTAAGCTGTAAGCAAACGTGACATTAAATTACAGTAAACAAACTGAACAGTACAATGACGATATTGGTAACAAATTCATTGCCAGACAGTCACATCCTACGAGCCCACGGTTCGCGACTATTGTAATACAAACAACACCATTGTACTGAAACCGGTCAACTGTAAAACATGTTACTGTAACTTGTATATACCTACTTAGATATTGTGTAAACGGAATAGGAAAACTTTAAATGCAAATACTTACTCTATAAAGTCAGGCTTAGGTATTTTAATGCTAGTTTTTATTCTGGATACAGGAACGTAAGTGCCTCTTTCATCAACAATTACCTATTCATGAAAATATATGATGCAAATCGAAGTGCAAATCGAAGTGCTTATTTCAAAACTGTTTTTCAATTGTTATTTTGCATATCCTATGCTCCGTAGCACTAAATTCATGCATAAATAACTCAGACAAAAAAGGCTAATTTTAATTTTCTTTTTCATATTTTTGAGTCATGTTTTTGAAAATGTTATTCAATATTTATTTAACAGAAGCACGAAGGTATCACACATAGACAAACTACCAAATAACATCTATTTTTTCTGTAATCTCGTATAAAACAAAACTAATTTGTGTACCAAATGGTCTGCCAAAGCCTTTGTCAGTTACCTACCACAAAGTTGACACCAAATATATTGCAAAATTGAATACTTAAAACCTGCCAGGGAAGGAAGTCATTAGAATGGTAAGAACGTAGCCACAATGGCTTGCTTCACGGTCCATCTCGCGTCGTGACGTCATTGAATCAGCTGTGGATACCGTTTACCTATTGTTTGGTTCTGTAGGTAGATATTTGAATGACCTTGCGACATAGTGCCTACAGATTTTAGTTACCTACGTACGGGCATGACTTCGGTATTTACTTTACTACTTATTAGATACGTTATGTATATTTGGAGTAATAAAATAATACATGAATAAAATGGCTTGGGTACTCTAAATCGTAGTCATAGAAAATTTGTGTGAAAATTGCTGATAACAACAATTGTAGTTTCTAATCTCATTCATAAACACTTCATAAAATACTGAATATACATACTTACTTCCTTATTCTTACCAATTATTAAAAAAATGACTAACGTCGATTTAAGCTGGTTGTTTACATACCTATATGTTATACTTATTTATTGACGACATTGTTGCATTAAAAAAAGTGTCTGAGTCTGACTCATTCACGTCTTAACTGTTCAGCTTCCTCATTGCGCGTTTACCTTCGCCGACAACATCAAGGGATTTGTAATAAGTATTTATTGATATTTATTTTATCCCAACACTCATAAAAATCACTTGAGGTATTGGGCAATTGACAAAATTTATTGCGCTTCAGGTACCTATACTATTTTTAACCGACTTCAAACTAAAAACAATCCAACCGCAAAAGATGGAGATGATTCTCAATTCAAACGTTCCCATTTTCTTTTCCTGATAAGATGTAAAAAGATATCAAGCCTCTACGTTACAGGCTTGTTTAGCGTAGAATCTTTTATGAAAAAAAAAAACATTTATTATCACATATATTTACGAATATTAAAACTCGCGAACTACAATCCAAGCTAAATCCTCATTTAGTCCGACGTTCGAGGTTAAGCCGTCTAGGCGTCAAGTATTAGAATTTAAAGTAAAGACCTCCAACTTACATTACTGACGTGTTCATTAATAATTTCCTGTGGCTTCATCTGTTTTAAAAACGCCCGGTTTGAATGTTATGAAACAAATGACTGGGTTTAGACGGAAATAGGAAGGAGTCGGATTCCCTTCGGAGACGTTTATTAATGTAGAGGTGTTTGTAATACATTGGGAATTTGGATAACTTCCGGATGAATGTAAAGTTCCTTGGGAAAAATCACAAAGCAACGTTTATTGAAGTAGACAGTTAGCGTCTCAAATTGGTACAAAATCACATAAATAACATACATACATATCCGTTATGCCTCTCTCCCTTCGGGGTAGACAGATACCACTTGCTACGATCCAAACACACCTCCTTTCGCTTCATCCACATTCATCAATCGCCTCATACATGCTCGTCGGTTTAGGGTACTCCTGCCTAAAAAATACTCCACTCCTGACTCCAAATTTATTGAAAAATGTAATTTATATGTCGCAGCAGTCATCTGGTTGAATCTACTGTTTGTCGAATGACTAGCACGTTCCTTGAATGACGACATTTTACTCTACTTACTCTCTTACTTGTCTCTTTTATAAATGTATGTATATTGTCTTCCAGAATGTTTATTCATGCGATAGAAGCCACAGTATTGACCGTTGACCTGAAAATTACATAATTCGGAATTGAGTTTTAATATAGAAACATAAGCTTGAAATTCCTAATCTAAAACTGTTACGTATTCCGATATGATATCGCATACTCATAACTATCAACAAGTTAGTCACACTACTATAAAGTATTTCTAGATTACTATTCTTACATTTCATCTGTAGGATTAGTTTACGTCTAAAAATAACAAATGAAACCGTTTGGAAATAGCTGCGTGATTCAGGCGTGTCGCAAAATCGTGGTGCACTTGTTTTCTGCCCACGTGTTTTTTGATTTAATAAGCTTGCATTTGCGACTCAAATATTCACGAAGTAAGGCTACATGATAACAACCAAATAAAGTTCTATAAAGGTAAATCAACCGATGATGGATGGATGTTAGAACAAAAGAAAGCGCCCTTTTCTACCATACAACGTAGGTTTTATGAGTGTCTTGCCTTCTTGCTTTCACTTCCTTCTCTATCAGGTTAGCAGGAAGAAATTTCCTTAAGGAAAATGTACATATATGTAGGTTTTTTTTTGTATATTCTCTTCTTGCAAACTACAGTCATTAATAACTTATTCATAATACGAGTAAATACAAGAAATAAACTAAAGTTTGAACTAATTATGTTTAAATACTGCTCATATCAAAAAGACGTATATTACGAGTAGAAGGATTTATTAAAAGGTTTCCTTTGTCTCACAGATAGAGTCCACGGTTCAACGCTAAGGCCACGAGCTGGTGGTGACGTCATCACCCAGGAGCGGTCTGTCAGCACCCTGGACTTGAACATGCAGTACTCGGCGCCTTCCAACCTCGTGCTCACACCGGCTCCTGAATGTAAGTTAACGACTTATTCCCGACTTCCATATTAGACTTCCACCCTAGGTTGGAATTAGAGTTGGGAAATGTTTGTCCCATCTTCCATCCCAGACAGATGGGAACGATGGGCCGCCATCATATCTGTCTTCATGTAACTTGGGTCGAAAAAAAATGTTTACTGACGTTATTTGAGTACAGTGTCAGCATCAGCAATCTGCAAATGCCACACTCGAGATCTTAGTTACCTCTGTCGCCCTGGTTACTTGGTACATCAAGTTTAAGTATCCATTTTTATTAAAAAACACATACTCAAATCGTGGTATTAACGATGTAGATTCCATATTTAACTGGTCTTATCAATTTATGCAACATTCCTCATTCGATACATACCCAAACACAAAGACATTCATAAAGTTTCGCGGCAGATAAAGATAAACACTGAATAATTCTTTATGCACCACAACTATTCGTCATTCATCAAAACGAGGATAAATTATTAAACGTTATCCTTAAACCGCTGAAGGATATATCCCGATGACGTCACTAGTTCGTGAGGATATTCACAAACACATCGGCTGACGCGGTTGACGTAAGAATGTTCATGGTCTCATTTGCGTATAATTTACGCTTCATGATTTATGTAGGAAACGCCGGTTTATTTGTGGACTGTGTGCGTGTAAATGGAACTGACCTGTGTGAGGAGTTGAAAGGGAATCGGTAGAGCGGAAAAAGGGTTTGTGAAAAGGATATGACTTTTGCTAGATAGCACACCAAAAACCCCGCTTGTCTAGTAAGAAAGGGTTCGTCACTCGTCCAATCAAGAGTTAGGCCGTGGCCCCAGTAGGCAAACTGTTAGCGGCTGACTAGTTTGCGGCGAATCGATTTAGTACGCCCTTCCATATATTTGAAATGGAGTGTCCACAGTCAGCTAGTTTTCACTCACTGTACGCAGTTTGCAGCGTTACGCGCGCTGACTATCTCAGACAGCGGCACCGACTCCCACCAAAACCGGTGATTTCATTGATTTGAGTTTGCAGCTAACTCTTTCAGTTCGCCACAAATTTGCGGCTCACTCAGTCGGCCGCTAACAGTTTGCCTACTGGGGCCACGGCCTTAAGGTAAAAACCGACTGGCCCCACATGCGTAACCCATTACGATCGGCTCCATAGAAACATTATGATTAGAAACACACTTATCATACGTTACGCTATCCTACGTGTGCGTTTGATTGTCATAATGCGTTGATATATGTGGGATCACTCTGTTTCTGCCTTTACTTTTCTATCACAAAAGCTGACCATAACAAAATGACCCTACCGCTACTCTATCTAGTGTTGATTTGAATTCAATAGACTAGCTATTCATCTCTTACGTCATAATTGGCAAGAGTTTGGACACAAACTAATAGTACTAAAGTCCTATTCAATGTTGCTAATGATTCTGTAATTGCAGTTACGTACTATTTTATTGTAGAAATGCAGGCTAAGTGCCCGTTTCATCACCTAAAGATAAAATTTAACTACCAGATAAACCTATGTCTATTTCATACGACATGACATTTTAGATAAAGACAGTTATAAAATATCCATTAGATAAATTTTATCTGAAGATGTTGAAGTAGGCCCTAAGACTTGTCTCTACTTTTTCCTCGATTTCCTACAGTTTGGTCAAACGTGACCGTGCATTACGCTTTTATTTGTTTTTAGAAAGTATAGTTGACTGTAGGTACTCAGAAAGTCATGTCTGCTAGCTTAGCATGGCACTCCGTGACAAGACGTTGTCATGCGTTTGTCACGCTTGCGTCTCTGTCTATAGTTTGAAATGTGATAAGGACAGCATGCGTGAGATAATTGCCGGGGCACGCCGTGCTAAGCCCCCTGGACTCAATTTCGTGAAATTCTCTAGTAATGTGTTTACTTATTTAGATTACATAAGTAGATATAAAGTAATTTTATTTAATTTACCTCAAATTAAATACATAAGTCCGTGCGAGCAGTCATTAACCTAAAATTGTGTTTAACAGCACTTACCCTACTTTCGTACGTTTAAGGTGTTTGACCTGTAAAAAATGTAACTAATGATATGTCGCGTTTTAGTTTGTTACAAGTATTTCATCGTAGATAAAATATTATGGACGAAAAGTTAATTATTCGTCGCTCTACCTTATCTCAT